>CALSFV010000020.1:0-1345136 GCA_943737045.1 Parapristionchus giblindavisi | reverse complement strand
TAATGTGGAAAAGTTATTAATATTGCAAGTAGTCTTATTCATGGTGTTTGGCTACGTCTACATGTTGAATATACCAATTTTTTGTAATTGCTATCTTTAATCAGGCATCCATGACACGAATTGTTATAGATAGTACATTTGGTTTTATATAGTTATTTTTATTAGATACCACACTGTGACATTTCTATTTTGTATATCGTCACATCGATATATTAATCAATAATATTAATATTACATCTAATTCATTATTAACGTATTCAGGACGATGACGATGTTCATACATTGGTCTTTGGTTCTGAAGCGAATGATGATGTAGCTGATCTATCTCTATTGGATGATGATAGTGAAGAGAATGAATGGAGTGATGAAGATGAAGAAGAAATGATCATTGGAGATCCTCATCTAGCTGATTTCTTCTATAGTACTCATGGAGTTTCTCATCGATTCGAGGTTGGTGCAACGTATCCTCATGTTAGAACCGTTGATTTCGTGTTTCTTTTGACTGGGATATTCGTTATGTGTAGCTACCAAAATCCGCGCAAATCAGTCCCGTACTTTTTGTGGGATGGGAATACACAAACTACCTGGATGAAGACAGAAAACCAAACATCCGCTGGGTTATTATTGCTAATCGTACTTTACACATTATATCGATTAAGAATATAAAATTGTCAAAATCGTGCAATTTTTTTAGTTTGCCTATATTTCATATTACAGGAGATATGGTCGAATCTTCATGTGGATGTTCATGAGTCTGATGATGAGATTGATATTGATCCATTCTACACAGACAAAAAGGATACGGTACCTGAACGAGGTATTTATTGATTTGTAACTTATTCATTAATCATGCATATTTGTATCATTGCATCTCCTCATCATTTCTTGTCACATCATGTGCACTTTTCGTTAACTGAATACGGCTGCATTTTCCTAATCGATAACTTTTTCAGAATATGATCTACTCGATATGATTCATGAAATGAATATCATGACATCAGATGTACTGTTGTATGACCATTAAGGTAGTCTTTATCGACTTAAGTTGGTATTCAAGATCTGGATTTGTAGCTTAGTTAAACCATTACAAAAATGATGCACTAACAATTATTTCAAACTAATAATTAAAGGGACTGGGAAACGAGAAAAAAGTTGATCTCATATAAAAGAGCTTAAAATTCTGTATCGAAATATATAAATCTTATATCATAAGAATAGGGAGCGTATCGTGGAAATTTCGAAAGTATAGTAAAATTATATTTCTATCATTTTTCAACGTAATCGATGATGCTGATTCTAATGGAAAGCAAGAATAAACATAAAAATAAAATTTAAGAATAGAAAACTGTGCTTAATTAATAATCGCGCCTGTTAAGAAAACTACAGTATGTACCCCTGGCGTTGTGTCGTGTGATGGTCACGTTATATATTTATTCTGTCGAAAATCGATTAATTGATTATTTCTTGCTTTTTAATGATTTCTTTTTAATATAAAACATTGTGCAGATGATCATAGAACAGCGTGACACTTTCTTCACTAAATAAATACTTTATTTGTTAAAAAAATGACAGTAATGGTGTTCAGTGTTTCGCAGCATGCTGCATAAAATGGACAAGCGATACAGCATCAAGCGTAGTATCAGAAGTAAGCGTATGGTCTAACGCATCAAATGAGATATAAATCGTAATGTGGACATTTCAACAATTGATGAAATATCGATCGGAAATAACCAACATTAGTGAATGGACTTTGTTTAGCAGCATGCTGCAAAAAATGGACAAGCGATACAGCATCAAGCGTAGTATCAGAAGTAAGCGTATGGTCTAACGCATCAAATGAGATATAAATCGTAATGTGGACATTTCAACAATTGATGAAATATCGATCGGAAATAACCAACATTAGTGAATGGACTTTGTTTAGCAGCATGCTGCAAAAAATGGACAAGCGATACAGCATCAAGCGTAGTATCAGAAGTAAGTGTACGGTCTAACGCATCAAATGAGATATAAATCGTAATGTGGACATTTCAAAAATTGATGAAATATCGATCGGAAATAACCAACATTAGTGAATGGACTTTGTTTAGCAGCCTGCAGCACAAAATGGACAAGCGATACAGCAATAAACTTGGTACTGGGATGAAGCATAGGTTCTAACGCGTCGATTAATGTATGAATCGTAATGTGGACATTCCATAAATTAAGGAAAGATGGACAAACAAGATACAAAATCTAGCAGAAAAGCAGAATAGGTTATGTTTCGCAGCCTGCGTCACAAAATGGACAAGCGATACAGCTATAAACGTGGTACTGGGATGAAGCATAGGGTCTAACGCGTCGATTAAAGTATGAAACGTAATGTGGACATTCCAAAAAATAAGTAAAATTCAAATAGAAATTCAGAAAAACCAAATATAAGGGCGACCGTAAAATAGTTACGGCTTTCTCGCCTGTCTGTATTTTTGGAAACGACAGAACTGAACTGTACAATCCGCTCGCTACATAAGAATCCTCTGGTAAGAAGAACGGCGCAGTTAAAAACTAGATGGAGTTAGCATACTGTAGTTCGGAAACCTCGCCCATGGTGTGGAGCAAGCTACAGTAATCTAACTTCTTACCAGAACGTCGTTTCAAATTTTAAAATACATATTTCTGATCAGTTTTTTGAGCTTATCAACATGAGATCAACTATTTTAACTATTTCGAATCGAAATTTTTCGATGCCAGCTGCCTTAAGGTAGCGTACACATAAGTGATATACGTTCACAGATTTAATATACCTTGCAAACATAATACTATTAATAAATAATGTGCTTCGATACATCAATTAGATATGAGGACTATGCGAATCCACAGCAGTATTTGAGGTTCATACGTCGATGATGAATACTTTTTCAGATATGATGATATCGACTCTTCTAAAGGCGATCTCCTTCATCTTCCTTTACTACTGAATTGTACATATTCCATTCTATTCAATTGACACTCATCTACTTACTCATTCACTCCCTTTGTCGAGATATATTGGTTTATTTTATTCAATCATGCAATATTGACCTCATTATCATTGATATTACTTGTGCTCTCAGTGTTTTTCGAAAATGGCTGTACAATTGATGAAAGTCATTTCAAATGCCCCAATACTGTTTCCGTATTATATCTGAACAGCTTTGATAACAGCACAGCGAACAATCTCACCAATATACCAAGTTTACCATCGTTTACCAGCTTTTCAGATGAAGCATCGACAAAACATTTGCATCAGGATGCTCCCTTTTCATTTGATGTTCATTAGTTGCAAGTTCCTGATTTATCTTCTCAATCTCGTACGAGTAACTTACAAAAACAATCTATTGAAGAGTTATTAAACACTATGAACTACTAAAGAGTGAGGTCGTGGATGTGAGACATGGATTGGCAATATTGATTGATTGATTGACTTGAGATTCAGGAAAGAACACGGGACAAGAAGAAGTATTGATTGAGATGAGATCGGGGAATAGGAATAGGGGAATAAAAAAAAAGACTAAAATGAAATTTTCTCGAAGGGAAACTTTAGCAGAAAACAATTTAACAGGATATGTTGCACATTATATATAATAAGCGAATGAATGATCGATTAAGTGCAGGTCTATATATATATAGCAACAATAAGTAGGAAACCGGTAAACAATTGGAATAGGCACTTCAATAGGTAAAGGATTGGCACGAAATCTGTAGAAAGGAAAAAAGGCAAACAATAGGTAAAGAAGATCTGATTTACAAACAACAAATATGAGCTATATTGGGAATGAGCATGCCAAACATCTACAATACTACAACAGAAAAAAAAAGGAAGGAATCGACAGGGATAAACGATCTCACACACAAATAAATACTCTGTTAGACTGAACGATAGAACCATCCTCCAGTTTATATGATTACTAATGGGGATGAGGACGTGTTCCACCACGTTTGTATCTGCTAACACGTAATGTACAACCATTCACTGAATGTTCATCCTGAAGACAATCCATAATCTGAAACATCAATCAATAATGCGCCAAGATCATTCCAATAACTATTAGATACCAAACAAATCACTCACGTTCTTCTGATCTACGAATGCAATCTTGGCATAATTGCTTCCATACTGGGTCGTAAACTGACTGAATGCTCGAATCTTACCGTACCTGATAACAGATCGATTAGTTAAGAGGCTTGCATATACAAGTAATTATTGATATGACGAGTTCTAAACCTTGCAAAGTAAGTCATAAGCACTTCTTTCTCCAGATTCCGATCAATATTTTGGATGAATATCGATCGATCTTCAGTGAAGTCCTGAATGGAAACAGTAATATACGGTAAATGTGCATAAATCAATCAATAAAATCCGGGTAGCGCACCTCATCATCGGTACAAATGTGGGACTTTGGTGCTACAGAATCTACGCTATCGCCTGATTTACGTCGATGTGGGTTGGCCTTCAAGAAATGTTATTATTTGGAAAAAGTTAAAGATAATCAATAAATAACCAATTAGATCAAATGATAAACAAACCTTGAATGCAGCAGCACCAATGTTCAGATTACGGTATACGACTCGAGAGTGAGACTGAACCAAAACATATATTTCGTCTTCTTAGTGTCGCATACCTTACGCTTGCTACAGTAAGATAGTAACAATATTGACACAAAGACTAACCCATTGTCCTCGTGATTGTGGTTCCCTTTCTGGTGAGAGAATCCTCGACGGTCTCTCTGGATCGTCTTCACGTGGTGAAAGATGCTGAAATAACTTTATTTATTGGCATCAGCATATCGGGAAAGTACTTTGCCTCGAAAAAAAAAACAAGTAGTTCAACTTTCAGAATTTCAACAATGTTGATAGAGAAACATTGACAACGTAACTGATTCAACTATAATACTCACTTTAGTTCCTTTATTGATTGGAGATGATCCTCTAGATATTCTCATTGATGATGGAGGTCTAACCCATTCAGATGATTGACGTTCTTCATTATGATGTGATGATGATGAGGCTCCATTCATCTATAATACGGTCATACATTTGCGAGACGAGCCTCACGTAAGCTAGTGTTACATTTAGCTACGAAAATTTTGGATTTTTGCGTTCTGAGTGGAAACCCTTGCCAATTGGGTTACAGTAAGAAGTTACCGTAGCCATCGATCAATAATGGTTGACTACCGCAACTTTTACAGTAATTTATGGTCCATCAGGGTTTTCACGAGACCTAACACTTTAAAAAATGGAGATGAATACATCCATATGAGTACACTGTGAAACATTGAAGTGACAGGATGGAACAACAAATGGTACTTACTCTATCATCTTCATCGTGTCCTCTTCGTCTTTTACCCTCATCCTCTTCATCTTCTCGATGATGTTCATCTCCATCTTTCACTCCATTTCCAACCATTGATTGTTCATTCCTCTTTCTTGCTTTAATCGCATCAAAGATACCAGCGATACTGTAATGAATATCAATCGATAATTTCAATCCAATATAACAATATTGATAAAAGATTAAAGATATACACGTACATATCATGACCAGGTGGTCTAACAATCTCTCGTCTAATATCCTCCGAGCCACGATTATGAAGTTGACCATCGTTAGCATCCTACAAAGATTTAGAGTTCTTGGATACGACAGATCAGTTGTATGCCCGATAAACTGAACACTACCATTCAGACAGGAGTAATCAAAATCGTATTAAGTCAATTCGTTAATAGATCAAAGATCAGAGATCGATGACTCACCGGTTCTTCATCATCTAGTACTATGATACTATCATCGTCAGTTGAGCAGTTGTCATTATTCGAATTGAGATCTCCACCCATATTAGATAGGGCATGACTGCAAATAAACATTAAATTATAACTAATTATGATTTGTTTAAACAATAAAAGGCTTACGCATTGGCTCGATCAGCTGATATTTCATGTTCTTCATCCATCGGATGCTGAAATGAATTTAATTACAAACCTTATCATTAATACTATTCAATATTTATCACATTCGCACTTTTCTATAATTTCCATGATTATTATTTAATCAACATGCACAGACATGACACACGTCAGTGATTTAAGGGCGTTACTCAATATCACAGTAGCATGTTAAAGTAGTGTACGCATAGATTAAGATCCCGTGTGTGCAGTTATCAATTGACAACACTCATACGAGTAAAGATTATAAATTAGAGTGCGAAGTCGTTAGTGCTAAGTGGTTGATAGTGATAAGTCCTCATGCAGTATTCGTCATTCCTCAATAGTACCTCTTGGGACAATTCCCTAATCTGTCGTTCAATCTTCTTCTTTGCTTCATTCAGAGCTTCTAGCATCTTTTGTCTTTCCAATCTCCTCTTTTCTTTATTCTCCTTCTTCATTCGTTCATCTCCTTGATCTATTATCGATTGATCATCTACTACTTCCTCATTGATCATTTCCTTCTTCACATCCATCTCCTTCTGGAGTCTATTCAATTCTTTCCTCTTCCTGGCCAGTTCAATTTGTTCCCTTTCTCTTTT
The DNA here is from genome assembly GCA_943737045.1 of Parapristionchus giblindavisi. NCBI lineage: Eukaryota > Metazoa > Nematoda > Chromadorea > Rhabditida > Diplogasteridae > Parapristionchus > Parapristionchus giblindavisi. Next base: position 1,338,597 of record CALSFV010000020.1, on the reverse strand, counting down.
CTTTTCTTCAATCTTTCGCCGCATCATTTTTTCTTCTTCTCTCTGGAAACAACAATCGATATTTAACGGGAGTCACACCATAAGGCCATTGGGGGGGGGGGGGGGGAGTGATCACGTCATTACAATTATGGTATAATTTCAAATCAATATAATAAATAATATTTGTGCAACAATCTGTAAAATCTCACTGTGCGCATCTCCACCACTCCCCGAACTCCACTACTAAGACAATTCCCGTGCTCAAAATAATACAAAATCGATTGATAATTCAGATCGTATCGATTGATTCATTTGTCCAGAATGCGAGTGGGGTACGGTACCTTAACACGGGCTTCTTGTGCATCATCACTCGGGGGACGTCTGTTCTCAATCGGAATATCCCTGAAAAGTATTACATAATATATTATATTATTTAAATTACAAGCTCCACAATAACCGTGTGTCACAAAAAATCGCATGTACCGCGATACAGAAATAGGGCTAATATATTATAGTAAGGGGACTATCGTACATTGGAACCCTTCGAAGATCGGGATGATTCCGTGTAATGCCATCACAAACATCGCACTTCAGGTGATTTTCAAAATTACGACTGCACATTTCAAGCTGACGTTTTTCCTGCAAAGATCAAAGATCACGATACCAGAACAACGCTTAATATCGTGTTTACAACTGTATGATAGCAAAACTAATTTATTTATATAACATAATGAAGTGGAGGAACAGAAGAACGGCCCTCCCTTCATCTAGGATTATACTTGATATGAATAAATTTATAGATTTGATAATAAAGTACTAATCGTCAAGACATAAATAATGAATGACTAACAACATCTGCACGTGGATGAACATGAAGACCATCAACTGGAATCAGGGTCCACTCCAGAATTGGACGACTGCAATTATTGTATAATTAAATAAGAATTGAGATGTTCAGAGATCGATTCCATTCAATTAGTTCTGATGCCGTCTTCAAACGTGACGTCACAAGCGTAGAAGGAGGATATTTGGCAAACGCCTCCGTCTACGGTTGTAACGTTACGTTTGTCGACAAACCGTTTGTCAGCGTTCATTGATACTTATTCAAATTTCAAACATAACGCCACAAACATTATCTTGCGATTGTAACGGTAGAATAGTAATTTTTCAACCTTGACATTGTTTGAAAGAAAATAAATCCCTTACCGGAACGACAGCTCCACTACAGACTCCTGAGATAATTGAGATTCAACGTCGGCCGAATGAGGTTCATCATGAATGAGTTCACTAGGAGAAGGAGGTAGTCGAGGAGGAGGACCTTGAGATGTTCCTGGTAGTGGAAGACCCATATATGAATGAGGAATACGAGGAGGATCTCTGTAATGAATACACTATTTATTCCATCAAATATATATTCATAAATCCATTACTGACAAAGGACAAGTCTACCGTCAAAACGAAAAAAAGTGAAACATTTGTCAAAATTTTTGAAAATTTTTGACAAAAGTTCACAAGATTTTGAAAATTTTGAATCATGATTTCTAAATGGGGTTGCTAGTTTTTTATTAGATAATAGGGTATTTGAGCATCTCTGAGCTTGCCTAATTTACCTGTGAAAGATAATTTTGAAATAAATCACTGTGAACGCTGTTTTGTGAAACTGGTATACGGTAGGATTTTCTACAGTATACCACTTTTGCAGCCTGATCTTTGCCAAGATCCAAACAGTGCAAATTCGCTATAGGAAGTCAGGTAATGCTATATATAACCATTATTAGACGAAAAAAGCTCGATGGCAGCAGTTTTACAGTAAGATTTTACAGTATGCTACAGTATACCAATTCTGCTGTGGAGCGTTCCCGATTAATTTTTTCACTTTTGTCGTGCATAAATGTATTGGGCTAACACATCCACAATGAAAAACCTTAGATAATACATCATCAAGATCCTGAAAAATGCTCAAACAGGGAATCTTGTGAACTTTTTACAAAATTTTTCAAAATTTTTGAAAAATGTTTCACTTTTTTTCGTTTTGACGGTATGCCCAGCTAATTCTTTTTTTTTGTTGTTTCCCCTCAACATTTGAACCTCGTAATACCACTAGTAATAAATGCTCACCTATGGATATGTTGTGGTGGAGGTACAGCGGGATTATATTCAGGAGGCGGAGCTTCATCTCGGTAGACCATCATCTGATTGGGTGGAGGAAGACATCGAGGTGGACCACTGTTCGACGGATAGTGACTAGTAGTGTACGGAGCTTCATAGTTGACGGCTCCTGGCCAGCCATTATTCAATGGAACTTGATAAGGATAGACTGATGGTGATTGAGAATAATCTCTAGGAGGTAATGGTGGGGCTGGATCATGATAGGGAGGAGGAGCATCAGGGTACACAGTTGGACTGTGATAGTAAGCGGGTGATCTACCGTTATCATTATTGATTGAACGAGAATGAATTTGTTGATGGATGGCAGAATAGGAACCATCATCATACGCTGGTGATCTACCAGATGAACTATGATGAGGACTTCGATTCATTGATCGAGAACGAGGGGGCGGGGCATTGTAGAGGGGTGATCTACTATATTGATTATCTTGATGAGGGCTGTCTATATTTGATAGAGGAGAGGCATTATACGCAGGTGATCTATATGATGTAGAATGATTCTGTGATGGACTTCGATGGGTAGGTCTAGGTATTACTCGAGAAGAATTGGATGGGCCATGATAGGAAGGAGATCTTGAATCATTCGATGAATTAGATGGAGAATGATGAGAGGATGGTCGATCATAATCCAATGGTTTGAATCGACGAGGAATGGGTGGAATCGGTAGAGAGGATACAGTAGATGATATCGATGTCGATGGAGAATTCTTAATAGATGGAGTCGTTGTCGATGTAGTTGATAATGATGATGGAGCTCCAATTGGTGGTAGAAGATTGTCGAGTGGAGACACGAAATCATCCGGAATCGGGGCTGAGGCACGACGGAGATCAATCACCTAAATAATAAACACAATTATTTAAAATATTGTAAGTATAACTCTTTGCAACAACAAGAGGCATTACTGCAGAACACAAGACCAATCCAAAGGGGGGATGAAAGATAAAATAAACAAGAAAGAAAGAAAGGGCCTTTTATTCTAGACTTTTATACTATACTTTTGGACTGGTCCGGTCTTCTAGAGTAGTGTCCAACAAGGAATAGAAAACGATGAAAGAATACCAACCTTCTTCGCTGGCAAAGACCCAGTACGTGATGGAATTGGAGCTGAAGTCACGGTTGGTGGTGCTTTAGGAGTTACCGTAGTTGATGGAATGGACGAAGCTTTACAGGTTACTGTAGTTGATGGAATTTGCGGAGCTTTAGGGGCTAATGTAGAAGATCGAAGGGGCGGAGCTTCAGAATCTGCGGATAATGTCTTCTTGGGTATTCTGAATGGAATGGACTTGGATGGAGGTACATCACTACTTGTACTTCTCATAGATGACATCATTTCATTCTTTGAATTGGGTGGAGTCGGTTTCTTCGATGGTGGTCCTCCTTTGGAAGTGAGGGGTCGTTTAGGAACGATTGGCTGGGGAGTGAGATCAGTCATGAATGCGGATGACTCTCGAATCCTCGGATGTGACGTCCGCGTCTCCTCAGAAGTGGGCGTGGCCGTGGAAGACGCGGGCGACATAGATCCGTGTCCGGGTGAGGCGAGAGGAGAAGACATTGCGCTGTGTGGAGTATCAATGGAAGGTAGATGATGGGAGGGACGTGATCGTTGTCCACGAGAGGAACATGAATGGGACTTGAAGATAGGAGCAGGAGGAGAAAGAGTACGAGATGATGAAGAACGTCCCATTGTAGTGTCTGTATCATCATTATCATCATCTTCTTCTTCCTCTTCTGATGACGACTCTATCTGCAATTATTGATCGATTAAAGTACGAAATCCCCAGATGTTTCTAATTTACAGTATGCCCGTGCTCAATCGCTGACTACGCGGGCTTGGACACCTCGAAAGTCTTCAGCAATAATAAGACACTAACCAATGCTCTTTTTCTCTTCTTCATAGATTTCTTATCCTTTTCATTCTTCTTCCTTCCATCAGTGCTCTTATTCCTCTTCTGATACTTCTTCACGAAATCATCTTCATCCTTCTCTTCCTTCTCCTTCTCCATAGTCACAGACGCGGGAGTGGTCTGAACAATCGATATTATATCATGCACACAGTACCAGACGACTACAGTAACCAGTAACTACAGTAACAGTATTGCAGTCAGTCCATCACTACTATACACTAATGTTGCCTAACTTGATTGAAACTTGGGGATGAGATATGGTGGTTGACCGATCGAATAAGAGATTTATCATGTACAATGACGTGCGAGAGATTCATTAACTACACCTTCCTGGTTGTTTATTCAAAGTTAAAATAATTCCAATATCGTACATCAGAATGAGTTGATATTCAAAAAAAACCAGTACTCTCTCAACTATCCAAATGTTCTATTTGATCGGTTAACAGCCCTTTCTCGTTGATAGACAGTTAAACACCAATCCGAATAGTACAGTAAACTACAAAAAGCCTGTCAATTCTTGATACAATATCCTCACCTCAGCCACTACAACCTTCCTTGGTCGTCCTCGCTTTCTTTTGACAGGATTGCCTTCAGGCAGAGCATCCACAGGCAGTGCTTGTGTCACTCTCTTATCTCCCCATGACTTCAACTATAATAAATCAATCGATTATCATCTACAGTAAGCCTAAACACCGAATCATCAATCAATATCATACTCTCCAATACCGTATCCATTAAATCAAAGAACTAACCGTCTCATTCACTATGCTGCTTGTGCTCACCGCTCCCATTTCCGCCTCCTGCAACGAAACATGGTTACGGTAATCGATTATGAGTACAGTAAACGAAAGATACAGTACCTTAATCTTTCGTTGTCGTTCTGCTTCCGCCTCTTCTTCCTCCTTTCTCTTCTTCTCTTCTCTTTCCTTTGCCTTCCTAGCCTCCTCCTCTTTTCGTTCGCGTTCTTTCTATAAAACATTCAATCGATTACAAATCAATCAATAATCAAAACTACCGTACCCTTTCTTCCTCTTGCCTTCTCCTTTCAACCTTTTCTTTCTCTTTCATCTTTTCTATTTGTATTCTCTCTTTCATTTTCTTCTTTTCAATCGATAATTCTTCTTCTTTCCTCCTCTGTTTCTGTCGTTCTTCTTCTTCTTTCTTCTCTTTTTCTCTTCTTTCTTTCTCCTTTTCTTCTTCCTCTAGTCTTCTTTTCTCTGCCTCTTTGGCTTCCTCCTCTTCTCTTATTTTCCGTTGCTCATCTTCTTCCTTTCTTTTTCTCTCCTCCTCTTCTTTCCTCTTCCTCTCCTGCTCCTCTTCTTTTCTCCTCCTTTCCTCCTCTTCTTTTCGTTTCTTTGCCTCTTCCTCTTCTTTTATCTTCCTTTCCTCCTCTTCTTTTCGTTTCTTTGCCTCTTCCTCTTCTTTTCTCTTCCTTTCCTCCTCTTCCTTTAGTTTCTTTTCCTCTCCCTCTTTCTTCCTTTTCCTTGCCTCCTCTTCTATCCTCTTCTTTTCTTCCATTTCCCTTTTCAATCTTTTCTCTTCTTCCATTTTCTTCTTCTTTTCCTCCTCTATTCTCTCTCGCTCCTCTTCTTCACTAAGTAACCGTTGTCTCTCCTTCTCTTCCTCTTCCTTTCTCTTCTTTTCTTCTTCCATCCTCTTCTTTTCCTCTTCCATCTTCATCTTTTCCAATTCCTTCCTCTTCTCCTCCTCTTTCTTCCTCCTCTCTTCGATATCAGCTTGTTCCTGTTTCTGCATTAGATTCGTATCCGAAACTGCTACCGTAATCGACGCGTTTTCCTGCAACGAATCAGCAATCAAAAAGATTATATGATTACTGTAGCTTCATTTTACAACAAGAGCATATGGTAATTGTATTGGAATCATCGTGGTGGAATGGTGTGCATACTACTGTATCATTGGTGTGTGTACGATACCTTGTTAGGACTGTGTTGGACAGAATATGCATGAGCGGAGTGTTCGTTCAATCGAATATCGAATGATGGAATAGGTTGACGTTGTACAACCTACAAACAACAACATCATCATGACGATTAATACAACTCCATCCTAATCCTCACAATCCGAACAAAGTTTCGAGATACCATATCTCTTATCATACAATTTACATGCATAAACATGATGGATAGGTGAGTTATTTGCGTACATACACAATCCAGGTTAAAATATACCATAATCCAAACCAAATCGCATATACAAAGAAAAGTGCTGACACCAAGACCAATCTATCAGCGTGAATACCATAACCATAGGTCGAAAAGTACGTTGCAAACTACGACGGCCGACCGCATTTAGTGATATTTTAAGAAAACCAGACCACAGTTTGCAAATCTGCAACGTAGCTATTCGACCTATAACCCGTTATGAAATCTACCTATATCGATCGAGTCAATCAAAGAATAGATACAACTTACCGTAAATGGATTAGATCCTTGAACGACAGGGAAGGTTGGAGGAATGGGAAATGATTGTTGTGACGAAGGAATGATAGGAGTGAACTGAGGCACTTGCTGTATGTACAGTTGTTGTTGTTGCTGCGCAAGTTGATTATTTTGATGCTGCAGCTGCATCATACGAGCAAGATACTGAAAAATAGGAAGGGTTAATTATCGATTGATTGATTTAAATCGATTATGGAAAGACCCGAGCGTTGAATTCAGAATATCAATAGTTCGAACTGATATGAGTGAAATCAATAAAAATCAATTAAATAAGAATAAAATAAACAACCTGATTGAATCCATGCTGGAATCCAGCAGCAGTGGCTGGTTGAGGAAGAGTGGGAGGAGCTAGAGCTGGAGCTGGAGCTTGAGCTTGGGCAGCTCTCATCTGATATGGTTTACCCCATTGAGCTAGTTGAGCTCCAATCCCGGATGGCATCACAGACGTCGGTTGTGGGTAGTGCTTATCAGCCATCTGAAATACAATCTTTTCTCATCATTAACATAATCGTCCCAGTAGATTTCAATTTCCAGCGATAAAGGTTGCTCAGAATAGGGTACCAGTCAAAAAATAGTATAATGGACTAATATAAACGTCCTTTCCTTTGTGTTTATTTCATTTTTCATGTCCTTTTAGACTTGCCCGGTGTTCTGGTACCCTATTCTGAAGTAGTGCCGGTTGATCACGTATGTAGCAAAATATTTTTTTTTACAAAAGGCGGGACCGATCGAAAATGATGAGAATATGTAGTCGTAATTTTTGGCGGCATTCGTCTAATCAGAACAAAATCAATATCTTCCATGCAAGCCTTATAAAAATCTAATTTTGGGACCTGGAGGGAGGACCCTCTCGAAACATCCTCGTATTATTAACCGGCAATCTCTCAATCAAATAAGTTGAAGTTTAAAAACTGAATATTACTGGTATTTTAGGCTACAATTTTGCTGTAATAACACCTCCGACATATTTATTTTAAATTTAATTAAACTCATTTATTGTATATTATCTAACCTGATTCTGATCGAACTGTGCCATGCCAGATGTGGAGGGATAAGAGAACTGAAAGTAGATCATTCATTCATTCAATCAAATCAATATCTTTCATACAGATCATTTCAGGCACCCTTAACTTTAACATCTTTAACATACGAGGGCAACCTTTGTCGCTGGAAATTAAAATCGGTTGAGTGAGACGCAAAAACATCATTTTTGAGTGAATTTTGGCTAAATCGGGTGGGTCTTGTCGTTAGCGACAATGCCGCCCACGTATGATCTTTACAATTATTACAATGATCAAGACTAAATACCATTTGTCCACTGTTCACAATATACATTGGATCTGGAGGTGGAGCTTCCTCGAGCACTACTTGAGCAGCTTCTTCAGTTGGTTCAACCTTAGGAACGAGATTCGGATATCCTTGGTCTTCTGGTTCCCTTTTCACGTTTGCATATCGAAACTCTCGTTTCTGAAAGAATATCATCAATCAATAAGTTCACTATGTTATCTCCCTTTCATACGTGGGCGGGCATTGCCGCAGGAAATGAAAATCGGAAGGTCGGAGGCAAAAATCGGGGGGTCGGGAGCAAAAAAATTTAGCATTTATGCATCAATTGAGTAATTTTTTTGAAAAATCGGGGGGTCTGATGCCAAAAATCGGGGGTGTATTGCTGCTAGCGGCAGTGGTGCCCACGTATGCTCCCTTTCATCATATCGTTTATTATATCTATTACAACTGTTGCATACATTGTCTTGTCTTATCACCCCCTTCCACCTGATAACGATAGTACATGGTTAGTACTATAGGATGGAGGACGAGAGAGAGATAGAGATGGATATAGTGAAAGCACAGACAGAAATGAAGAAAAAAGTCAAGAGGGACAAAATGGTGCCCTGTGCGCTCAATCGATACATGCAATTAATGATATCTCTTGGCTAAATCGCCGAGAGGATAGGAGATGGGGGAGATAGAGAACAAGATATTAGAATAGTGATCAATGAATAAACGGTATACTGGATCATAGAGAGAACGATGATGAATGATGGAGTTTTCAGGAATATATACTCTTCACTAGCGGATGACTTTTACATTTTTACAGGCTAAATTTCGCGGACAAATAAAAATAATAATATAATAATAATAAACCGTTAGATCGTTGGGATGGATGGTCTTGACAGTCTTGGAAGCCAAGCCCATTGCTTGATTCATCCATCCTGGCCTATGGATGGTGGCTGCATACTCTGTCGAAGGAGGCTGCAAATAAGATCAATCATAATCAACATAATCAATTAATTCAATCGATAATTAATCAATTATCTAGCTAAATCTCTAGCACATAAACACCACAGTAATTCAAATCGATATTCAGCAATAATCAATCGAAACAGACCGATTGTATAATTAACAGTAAATTCAGTATTATTTTAAAGAACGGGGTATAGCTCATGATCCCTTATTATGTTAAGCAGTTTCCATCGTTCTATGAAAAGATAAAGTAATCCGTAACCAGATGATAATGAACCAAGTATAACAATGATCAACTCACCGGTCTTTCGGGCGGTTCCGGCTCTTTCATCTGCAATTAATTAAATAATTAACCAAATTGAAGAACATGAAAGCAATCAAATCGATTTGAATGACAGAGATAAATCGATGTTAGACTAAGGACGAGAGAAAGAAAGAGGGAGAGAGTAAGTGAGGAAAGTGAGACATGTAGAAGTAGAGGAAGATACAAAATAAGTCAAATAGTAGTAAGGAGAACAAAGAAAACATGACAGCAAATTGTTGAAGTCAAGATAAACACAGAGAGGTAGAGGACGGAGAGGGAGAGGAAGAGGAAGAGGAAGAGAAAGGAGAGGTAGGGGTAGAGGTAGAAGGAGAGGAAGAGAAAGAGAAAGAGGAAGAGAAAGGAGAGGTAGGGGTAGAGGTAGAAGGAGAGGAAGAGAAAGAGAAAGAGGAAGAGAAAGGAGAGGTAGGGGTAGAGGTAGAAGGAGAGGAAGAGAAAGAGAAAGAGGAAGAGAAAGGAGAGGTAGGGGTAGAGGTAGAAGGAGAGAAGGAAAAGATAAGAGAGATGTTGAGGACAGAAGAACCATGGGGGAATGAAAGGGACAGTTGTCAACATAGAAAAGATCATGAGAAAATAGGAATGAAAGTAAAAGATACCATCTATATGTTTTGTGTTTCTTGGATGAATGAATCAAGTAAATTTAAAAAGGTTACGGACGCCTGTTACTGATACCACAAAATATTCAAAAAAAAAGATCATTATCTGTAATCAACTATATTGGCAGACGGTGGAGAGGGGGGGGGAGAGTGATAAGAATTGATGTCAGATTGAATGTCAATCATTACTACTGATAAGAGAAGAGAAGAAGAAGCAAAGGAAATGGATGAAAGCAGCCTAGCATGGACTATTACAATTACAATGACCTATATCAAGCACACAACCATCGGTGGTTCAGTGGTAGAATACTCGCCTACCACGGGGATTGGCCCGAGTTCATTTCCTGGTCGATGCACCATGTAGTGGTTACAGTGCTCAATACTTCATCGTCACAAGCTTATATACAAAAAGAAGTGTAACATGTAATAATGTGGAGCGGGGGAGGGAGGATATTATTACTCAGAAAAGATCTATATCGCTTCTGAGTAACTACCTTATCAATGTGGGGAATCTACAGAGATAATCGCTGGTCTTTTCGAAGGCAGAGGAAGGCAAGGCTTTGCGCATGGCAATTTTTTGCAGAATCGACTGAAATTTTATAATTTTTTCGATGCAAGGGAAGGCCCAGATGGGAAGGCAAAGCTGTACGCAAAAAAATAATTAGTTTTCATGCACCTATGCAAAATATATACGAGTAATCGATCGTTGTCGACAACCTATATCAAGCACACAATCAATTGCGAAGGAATGGTTGCTACTAAACGACTGATTAGTCTGGGCGTGCTGAGGATTATATAATGAGAAGATGAGAAGCAAAACAGTTGATATTCGGAAAAGGCAAACATGAAAATACTTGTTTCGTGAGGTTGAGGACCACATGACCACTAGTTCGATACTCACACTACTACAATTCACTCTCCGAATTTCAGAGTACGAATAGCTTCTTGATGCCTACTTGCAAACAAAAGATATGACTGCTCTTTCCTCTCAGCATTGGAAGAGTTATAACGGTGAGGGGAATATTTACTTACCCAAAAACTTGGCAAACATTTCTTTTAAATTTAGTGACAAATCGATGGCAAAGTGCATACAATAAAATGAAATATAACACTTAAATATGTCTAGTACGCTCAAAATACTCATTTTCCTCACTAAAATAAAGAGGTAGTTAAGCACACGTCGACTTATGTTGCTTATGCAAGTAGTGCATAGATCGGGAAAGAAAAAGAAGGGAAAGCGAGGAGTGAAGAGCGCTAAGAGAATGAGTAAGAGAGTGAGAGATGGAGGAACGAAAGGGAAACAGAAGAGGGAAAGAAGGAAAGAATGGAGAGAGAGTGATGAATGAGAAGAGATGAAAGGGAAGATAGAGATGGAGAGATAGTGTGGAAGAATGAGTGACAGTTGAGGTGAGAGAGTGTTCATAAGTAAGAGAGACAATGATTGAGTGATAGGGTAAGAGGGGGGGGGGAGGACAACAAGAGGACAGAACAGCTTGAACCATATGCATTCATTGTCTGATTAATCTCTCTTTTCTTCAGCATACCGACATCTGCTCCCAATCCTATTAAGAGATTCGAAAAGCGATACGAACCCTGCCTATACAATACCCCCTACCGAGTGTTGGCAAATATAGACAGTTCATTTTGGAACCTTCTGATCAAATACTGTCATTGGGCACGGTATAAACTTAAACATTTGCTTGCTGATAATATGCATCCTCGAGGAGAGCTGGTGAGTGGACCACCATCAATGATAGAAGATCAGATAGAGAAAGGGTAGGAATGATATGTCAGAACGAGAAGAGCGAACGAGCAGGTATGACAAAAGGTCAGGGGAGAGAGAGAGAGAGTGAGAGGGAGAGAGAGAGAGAGAGAGAGAGAGAGTGAGAGGGAGAGAGAGAGAGAGAGAGAGAGAGAGAGAGAGAGAGCGAGCGAACGAGAGAGAGGAGAAAGGTTAGAGAGCAGGCTGTGATAATTCCCGACCAGACGATGATCGGGAGGACAGAAACACTGAAGATACTAGATATACAAGGAGAGAGGAAGAGATATACAAGATATATAAGGAGATATAGATATACAAGGATATACAAGATATAAGATATGAAATATAGATATACAAGGAGACAATCATTGAAGAGAATTCACATACGGAGTCACTACTACACCGGAGTTATGGAGTCAAGAGCCCCTGTCTAGGAGTGTCGTCAAGTCCAATGGATTTTTATCGTATCTTGGTAGGTTTGAACATACGTGGGCGGAAATCTCGCTAGCGGCAAGACCCATCCGGTTTTGGCACCCTACACTCCCGATTGAGCCAAAATTCACTCATGAATGAAAGAGTATGGAGCCCCACCACTTGGCAATTTCCCATCCGATTTTTTCTCCGACCCACTCGATTTTAATGACCAGCGACAAACGTTGCCCACGTATGGGTTTGAAAACCATATGGTGGACATATACATAGAGATTGAGATACTCTGCTGTTGAAATCCTTGCATGATCCAAGTAAAATTCGTGCAATTAATGGCATGATCTAGCATGGAAAATACTCGAATCATGCATGGATTATCCGTGATCATGCATGGATTCTGTCATTCCATGCATGATCACGGAAAATTCGTGCATGATCACGGAAGATCCATGCATGATCACGAACGATGGATATTCCATGCATGATCATGCATGGAATGTCGAATCATGCATGATTATGCTGGTATTCGTGATCATGCAAGGATTTCAACTCCAGAGATAGTGACAGATCAAACGAAAATCAGAGGGGTAGAAAGTAGACAAATAGAAGAGAGAACCATGAAGGAGCAAAGTCTAACTTTACTTCATTTGAAATATCGGAAAGTAACTCTACCACTACCTACTCTCCCTCCCATTTGTCCTTTGAAAGATTGAAACGCAAGATATACTCCATGTCCACTACCTACTCTAACTCCCATTCGACAATCGCAGACAACCTCTACTCCTTATCTCTACTAGATGGCCATAAATGGTTATTCAAGTGGTGTTCGGGGTTCAATCTGGCAACTTATCAGGTTGGTTAGAAAGTCCGGGACATCTTGAGGGTGTTTTTACTGCGTTGTCGTTGTTCGCGTAAACATCTGACAATGAGGCAGTCCCCCATCACGATCTCATGGGGGGCGAGTATTTCAAAAAAATTTCACGCGCTGCGGTAGTAAAGCCGCCAATGGCAGGCCAAATGCAAATAAACACAATTACGAATATGCGCTAAACATAGGAATTTTAAAAAATAACTGGGGCGGGCCAGTTATTTGTTCCACTAAACGGCGTAAGTTACTGAAAAGTTTTTCAGCGCCATTGATGCGGTTTTCCATTTTTTCTTCGCATTTCGTAATCAGAATGGTGGCAAGTAGTGTAAGGTTTTATAAACTGCTCTGAAAAGAATAAATAATAATCAATTTTTGATAAAAATGGCGATAAACATTAAAACTGCGTTAGCGGAAAATTTGACTTTTAAAATCGAAAATTTATTTCGTAGAGGCTCCTACCACGAAAACACTTACGTCGCACTTTCTAGTTTTGAGTTTTCTGTAATTCTTTAGAATCGGCCTTTTCATGCGTTTGCCCCCTCCGTGCCCATGGGAGTGTTAGAGAGTACGAAGATCTATTATTCTTTTTCACTGAGCCCAAAAATCAATAGTATTGTCCACGAGCAATGACGGCCCCTCAGCCCTTCCCTCATTGTCAGTTCTTCATCGTCGTCATGTCCTCACATTCCTCTACTTGAATAAGTTGAAAGAGAAAGATGCGGAAAACCAAATCAATACATGGTGAGAATACTTTGAGGAAATGATACCAATTGTTCAAGAAGGACGAGTACGACATCGAAGATCAGATGAGGTCGGGTAGTCCAAGGGAACTGGATTTGGACCTCTTGCGGGCAACGTTGGAGAAGGACCCCTACCAGATCTCGCGCATGGAGGACCTTGCATGTAATAGCCATTTTGGTGCTTATCAACACTCAGTTTGCGATATAACTTCTTCTTTTGGGAGCCTCTTAACTACTATCATTGATCCTCCGTGCGATTATTCGTCTATTGAAAGAGCGAGTAGTGAATTTTACTAATCATAATGCAAAAATTACTGTGATGCACGATAAACAAGTTTGACCAGAAAATGTCCCAAACTTTCTAGTCAACCTAATATCTAGCTGTAATCATGAAACATATTATCGGAACACTACAGCCGCGTTACAGTTGATGTCTAGACGTATCATTTAAGTTAGGAAATCATATTTCTCCTAGTTATTCGTTATGGAAGCACGATGGACAACATATTATGCAATACGAAACACAAATATTCATATGAACCAATAAGAACTTGATGAAAAAAGGAAGTATAAATATAGGAAACAGCGAGAAGTTATCATATTGAAGAATGAAGATGGAAGAGATAATTATATAAACAATGTTTCTTCTAAAAAGATAAACAATGATCTGAATTGAAAACGTCATCCATTGCGCAATTATTATTTCACCTCTAATCGTCATTGTCGTATTCCTACCCATTGTCATGTAAATAACCCTATACATTATGCTAATGTAGCGTTCGGTTACACGTAACAACGTGCCGACTCCTAGACAACAGACTACACTTTCTCTATTATGTCTGTACCCTTTCATTCTTCTCCTCTTTCGAATTCTACTTCGTCTTTCTCTGTTCCCTGCTAAACATATTAATTAAAGGAACCAAAACCTTTGTCAACGGCCTCTTCAACGGTCTATGCTCTCTAGATGTTAAATAGAAAAAGTGTGCGCAATGAAGAGGCCATTGAGAGAGGGGACGAGCTAGGGCAGAATGTGGCAAAAGATTATTAGGGTAATTATAGCTTGGCCTCCGAATCCCTAAACTAGGATCTCCCAGAGCATTCTGAATTCCTGAATATAATAAAGGCATGAATCTACATATGCTGAAAGTTGTCCTAAACCAGGATAAACCGTCGCTGATTTCGCTCAAATAGGAGTGTCAGCTACTTCATCTCTCCCTCCAACTAGTGCGTAGTCTTTCCGATACTCACCTGTCGTGCGTTGGGGTCAATGTTGAGTAGGAAACACTATATTATGGACAACTGTCCAAAAATATTGCCAATCATGTAAACGAATACGAGACATAGTAAGGGGCAACGTGAGTGAACGTTTTGTCAAGTCAAATCTCTTTCAGTAACTTACGATGAGTTACTGAGATATGGTCATGATATACCGGACACGACTCATGTTAATACATGGCAAGAGTATAATCGAAGTGTGAGAAAGTTATCACAGTATGGAGTAGGGTTGCCGGTTCGAATTCGAATTCGAATTATTCGCACCCCTTTCCCATCTCTCACCCTCTCTCCCCTTCCCTTCAAGGAATCGCACACACCTGCCAGACGGAACGAATAGTTCGGGACAGACCGAATTATTCGCACTCTCTCACTCTCTCGATTCCTATCTGCATCCCCCCAGACACGGAGGAGGCGGAGGGAGAGGAGGCAGGGAAGGGATAGGAATCGAGAGAGTGAGAGAGTGCGAATAATTCGGTCTGTCCCGAACTATTCGTTCCGTCTGGCAGGTGTGTCGAATTCTTCGAAGGGAAGGGGAGAGAGGGCGCGTCTCAAACGAATTGCCGAGAGAGAAGGGAAGCGACTGACAAGGGGCACGAATTATTCGCCCTCGTTCCTGCAACCCTAGTATGGAGTACGAAATACTCCTGCTATGAGTCCACTCACAAACATCTACGCCCACTGAGACTTCACTTCCTAACTCGATCTGTCATTCGAGGACACAGCATTAAGAGATATCATGGTGTCATGGTAGAGAACGGATTTGGAACCCATGTAACCCACCCCACGCTGTGACCTAACAATTACAACTACAAATCACTTATTACATAATTTATTTTAAACTTATCAAAGTTCGTCTTCTTCCTGCTAAATGCAGCTCTAGGAAAGATACATAAATTAAACTAAACTTAAGTAGAGAGACAGTTAGTAAAGCCAATGGATCACAATGTGCACTTTAAACTAGCGTAACACGGATGTATGACCTATTCATACAAGAGACAAGAGACTTCGGAATGTACGTGCAAAATTAACAAACCTCAATCGAAGAATCGATTTCCACCTTCACGATCTCATTTACCGTCGTTTGAGGAAAATATAGCCAAGAGTTGCCCTGAGCCATACCTGCAAAAACATTGAAACAAATGGTGAAATGATTTGAAGCCGTGTGAAACGTAAGCAAATGAATCAATCGATTGCAGCGGACCATAAATTACGAACTGTTGAAATATTTAAAAAATAATTTTCCAAACTACGGTAGGTTTAATATGTCACTATTATTATTTTTTTTAATTACAAAAATACATTCTACCAGGGATGGGCGAAAAAGTTTTTTTCGTGTTCGTTTTTTTCGTTTTTTTCGACCCCCAGACGAAAAATTGTTCGGTCGAAAAATTTTTCGTCTTTCTCGGAAATTTTTCGAGTTTTACACTAGATATTCTGGAAGTTCAAAACCAACGAAATATAGGGAAAAGGGGATTCAACTACAAAAAAAAAGTATTTTCGAAAGAAATTCAATACTTTTTTCATACTGTATGTTTTCCACTCGAGAAATGATCGAGTTCTTACTGTATTTTCACTTTTTCTGAGTCGCTGACGACTTTTTTTCCATATAATGACGATTTTTTTTCCATATTCAAGTGAAATTCACGAACATCTAGCAGGGAAAATTCATGAGAAAAAAATTCCCTCCCTGGTATGGAAGTGGGGGAGATCATAGTCGCCTCTCTCATTCCTCTTTCGAATCTCTGATTTTTCTCAATGTCAATATTCCACTCATGAGTTTCGTATGAGGTGAAGTTGTGTCGAATTTACGGTTCTTATTGTTTCTTCCTCTTCCATATTTTGCCTAAATAAGTTTTCTGGAAGCATCCAATAAAGAATGACTTTCGAGCTCAACGATTTCAACATTATAAACTACTTTAACAGTAAAATTGGATTTTTTTCGTTTTTTTCGAATTTTTCGAATTTTTTTCGAGGTTTTGAAACGAAAATTTTTCGTTTTCGAATTTTTTTCGTCCGATCATGTTCGCCCATCCCTGCATTCTACAGACTTAAAGAAGGGGATTCGACTGCTAATCCTTGTATGTTGTTCATTGATAGTAGTCAACAATAAAAGGTTCCTGCCGGAGAGGGAACCTTTTTATTGTTCGTAATGTGTTTTGTTGCTCATTTTGAATCTAATCAGAGCAATTTTAGAAGAAACTCAAAAAATGTTCGGATTAGATTTTAAAAAAATGCTCCGATTAGATTCAAAAGGATTTGCCTGAGTGTGTCCAAAATGTTATGTACTTGGACACAACAAGTAGTATTATAGAGACTTCTCGTATTGGAACCCCCGATCCAGCAAATGTAAAGGCAATTCGTCCTTCTCGTATTGGAACCCCCGATCCAGCAAATGTAAAGGCAATTCATCCTTCTCGTATTGGAACCCCCGATCCTGCAAATGTAAAGGCAATTCGTCCTTCTCGTATTGGAACCCCCGATCCAGCAAATGTAAAGGCAATTCATCCTTCTCGTATTGGAACCCAAGATCCTGCAAATGAAGAGGCAATTCATCCTTCTCGTGTAGGGGGAGAGAGAATAGACCGAACTACGGGAATAGAATAGAACAAGAATGAATCATAATGATTCTAACAATGTGTTGGCGGCATTTACATATGTATGCATAATAGGGAAATGCGATATTCAAATATGTCTTGTAAGCTAGGTCAAACTACAATAACTTGGTCTCGTACTTATCAAAAATCTATTGCAAACTGAGTACAGATAATCTCCATAACCTCTATAGTAATCAAGGTCATCCCAGCACTAAAGCTGAAACACAATATGGTCTGAAACCGGTCGGCAAAATGATGTGTTGTAACTCCTCGCGATACGACAATGTCTGACTAGAGCTATAAGCATGATTAACGAGAACGGTAGCATGTTGACAAGGCTGACAGTTGCTAGAATATTTGTCTAGAGATCCGAACATCGCTGCTTCGATTTCCGACCTGTGCAAATCAACTTTGCCGATTTTTCTTACGAAGAAAAAATCGAGCGCTGGAAGATTTAAGCCATTTCTAATGCAGTGAATGAATACATTCGAACCTCTGTGATTGATCCTCGACTCCGATATCCGAACTTTATTTAAGTGGACCTATTCTATACTTTTCCTTTTAGTTCATTCTAGATAGCGAAACACTACTCAGTGTAGGCCATCTTCAGTGGAACCACTACTGATTGCGAGAAGTTTCATAAAAGTATGGATCCATTACATACCTTTTAACTAATTGACAAATGACACTCATGCACGCAAATAAATCGATAATCAAGTACAAACTCAAATAAATATCATGCATAATAAAATCAATATTAATAGCGATGACGTTCTTACGAAAACTATGACATGCCAGTTTGAATATGCAAAGAGTTTTAGACTACAATAAGGGTAATCAAACAAACAAATCATATCGCCCTTTTGTTCAGAAAGGGCATAGAATCTGTATTACAATGACAGAGGTAGAGCAGAATCATAGTCTATGATTCATAGTTAGAGAAAGGAAAAGTGAGAGACAGATGACGACTGTAGAGCGGGGGGGGGGGGGGATAAGGTAGATCAAGACACGTGCGGAGGAAAGACACTGTAGCTCAAGACACGAGTCTCGCTCTATTGATTAGATACCTTGAATAGTTGATATTGATTGATGTATTATGTATCTACGCCAGTCTTTATAATAATTTACGGCGTGGGGTTACGGCGTGCGCACGTTTTGATAATGTAACATCATCTGAACGACGGTTTTTCACCTAGCGTACTTTTGTCGGGGTTATATCTGACTAAGATTTCTCATTCCCCAAGAAGTGAGAATACGGTTTTTAGACAAAAAACAAGGAATCGGAGCGCAAAACAATAAAGTGTATATAAAGTGTATGGAAAGTTTGCGCGTGGCGTGTTTCGGCGCACACGCCACACTTTTCGTATTTTCGTCATTCTAGGCAAAAGTTTTTCTATGGTGTAGTGCCCCCGCCCACCCACCCAATAAGAGCAGGAGTGAGAGGGAGAGGAAAGAAGGTGGAGGGGAAGGAGGAAAGGAGTCTGAAAGTAACTTTTCATCTTTACAGGAGCCAAGGCTTACACCATGAAGGAAGCAACGGAGACTTTGAGGACCCTCGGGCGGGAAGATCTCGTCTCGGTACTGCACGGAGCTGCCAAAGGAGCCGTCGCGGCTGCCACGTTCTCTGCGTATCGGAGGAGCGAGGACTCCAGGCGCAGCTTCGCGTTGCGGGTAGGCTTAGACCCGGAGCGGCCCCTGTCACTCCTCGTCTATGCGCTACACAAGTCTGGAGAAGGAGCAGGAGCGAGCGCCATCGCTACGTCACGAGCCGCGTTCTCGTTTGCGTCCGGAGGAGGAACCCAGGATGCCCCTCTCGAGGATATCCTCGCAGCTATCGTGAAGACGGCCAAACGCAAGGTACCCCATCGCCCGACCCCAGACGTCAAGCCGGAGCACCTCAAGCAGATCTTGGAGTATCTAGCGGAACAAGGCTCCTCGAAGGCGGACGCCCGTTTTGGAGCTTGGGTAGTCGTCAGCGTCGGAGCCCTCCTTCGCGTCTCCGAATCTCTCGCCCTCCGCTGGAGAGATCTCAAGAAGGTCGGCGAAGACGACGAAGGTATCCACTACTCGCTCTTCGTGGCACGCGCGAAGAACGACCAGCAAGGTTACGGTAGATCTACCCCATTCACTTTGGCTAAGGACGGAGCTGCGTCTCAACTCCTGGAGCGCCATCGTCTTCTCGAGAACGGGCAGCAGTCACCCGAGTCTCACATCTTCGCGTCCCACTCCCCAGGATCCCGTAGCTGCGTCACGGCTTCTACCATGAGAAAGGAGATCATCCGGGTGACGAGCACACTCAATATTCCCGCCTTCACCCCCCACTCCCTTCGTGTTGCCGGAGTCAACTGGTCCCTGCGAGCAGGCGCGACCACACAGCAGGTACAAGCCCGCGGAAGATGGAAATCGCATAGCGGTATGTCGCACTATGTGAGAGCTCCCCACGGCGCGGACGCCGGCCTCACCCTATGAGCTTCTAAGCTTCTTCTTGCCCAACCCCTTGTCTTCCAACCCATCCTCTCCGCTCTTCCCCTATCCCTGTATCATTTCTGTACTATATGGTTGTTGTCATTTCTTCGTTTGGGCCAAGCCCCTTGTTGTTTTCGTTGTTCCACACTTACACACCGTAGATAAAGCTGCCGATTCCTTTGTTTAATGTGTAAAAACAGATTTATGCCGTACGACGGAAGGAATGAAAAGACTGTAGGAGGGAGGCATAATAACAATTATGACACCGTCGTATTATTTAACTGAGCGAGAGAAGATAGGAACCTAGATAACAGAAACTGTCATTTTTTAAACCTGTAATAGGCGTACCTGAAGTGGTTACAGTTATGTGGTGTTGATTTTCCGGAGAAAAAAAACAGTGGGAAAAGGATTCCCTGACCATCTAGAGAATTGAAATTTGTTCTCTATGTAAAACACTAAAAAAGCTTATACTGTAAGCGAAGTTTCAAGTCTCTAGATCTTTTCACATGCATTTTCGAGTTTTTTTCCAGAAAATAAATCATAATAGATCTAGAGACTTGGTATTTCGTTTATAATATTTTTTTGCGTTTTTTTAGCCAGAAAAAAAAGTTTCGAGTCTCTAGTTAGTTAGGGAACCGAGTGTGCAAAACTATTATTGTTTCACTTTTTCCGCATGATTTTTCCCTGAAAATTAAAACGCCATTACAATAATGGAAAAGGGATAGATATGGTCAGATATATGGCAGAAACTTTTCTGAATGAACATTAGTATAAATAACACTGAATATGAATACGAATGTAAAGTTCATATTGTGAATATCATTCATAATATGAACTCTACATTCGCTCTTTTCATTTGACAAGGGAATGCCCCCAACTTGTCCTGGTCATATGAAATTTAAATAGCATGAATAGCATCAGTTTTCGATGCTGATTACGAATCCGCTTTCATACGCTGCCCAATCGAGCTGGGATTCGAGAAAATCGAAATTGAAATTTTACTAGTTGAATCGAAAATTCACATCTTATCTATCTTACGTACTTAACCACACCAGCAGTTGTTTGGATATTTGATAGATGAGTTCATGAACTCATTAGGATGATTTGTGTAGGAAGCCACCCGAATTTCCGAATCAGCTAACCGAATTTCAATACCGATTTTCTCGAAGCTCAGCTCGATTGGGCAACGTTTGAAAGCGGATTCGTAATCAGCATCGAAAACTGATCCTGGTTATGCTATTGACATCTCATATGGCCAGGACAAGTTGGGAGCATTCCCTTGTGTGTGAGAGAGAGATAAGTGGGATCAAATTAAGAATTTTTTGCATTCAAAAATGTGAGAACAAGCGCACAATATATGACGATAAAGTGTGCGGACTTGTGAGAGTACAGGTTTGTTGAGAGTACAAGTCCAACTCCACAAGTGATCTTTGAGCACACATAAACGGTTTTCACCAACTGTGCCACTTTACTTGTCTCCTTATGCATTGCTACATTTGCCTTACGTGCCTACGCCGTAACCTCCGCCGTAACGACGGAGACGCAGCGGAAGAAGATACGGCGTAAGCACGTAAGACGGTGGTGGGCCGATATGTTATTTCAATTTCGGATCTCGTGGTTTCGTTAATTATACCTTGAAACTTCGGTTTTGAAAAAAGAGAAATCGTAATGAGATTCCCGGAACTGCTTGGAATGAACCCCTGATCAGAGAACAGCTCACAGAGAACAATGCAAATGTAGTTGATGGAGTGGGAACAAAAGATGCAAAATCGACAAGACGGAACGATTGTCTGAGCTCCGATTAGCATAAAACAGTTTTAGTAAAACCCACGTTTCGGAACCGAGATTTCAGAACCGCCTGACAGAATAAACATGGTTCAGGCTAATCCAAACGAGCTAGTTGGTTTGGCATTCTTAAAATGTGCTAGCACCACAGTCAGACGTTTCAAGTAATTGTTAATATCGAAATAATTGTTGTTATGGGCCTTTGACCTGTTCTTTGTTTAATGTATCGTTGTCTTTTATTATAAAACGATTTGTAACACCATTTGAATAACTTATTTTGGGTTCTGATATGGGAGGTTCCTAGCTAACGGTTCCAAAATCTCGGTTCCGAAACGTGGGTTTTACTCAAACTGTTCTATGCTAATCGGAGCTCAGACAGTCGTTCCCTTTCGCCGATTTTGCATATTCTGTTCCCATCTAATTGTGCTCAAATATCACTTTCCTAATGCAATAGGTTCAGTACCATAATTCCGAATAGCTCGTTCTCACAATAGGGATGCGAACAAACCATTTCTATTTATGGATATACATCTCGGCCCACCACCCGTAAGAGAAATGTAACGATGCATTAGCGAGAACGTCTTTTAAAAGACAGAAAGAACAGTCGACGGTCAATTGAAGAGTGAATTGGAGTATTCAGAAATAACTTGAAACGTATACGATCAGTAAACGTTTCGGTTCTTTCGTTAGCACATTTACATAGTCTTTGTTACACGGCGGTTCAATGAAGAGAAATCCCTACATTTAACTTTGGCTTGAAGCCTCTTGCATTACGAAAAATCGGCAAAGTTGATTTGCACTGGGCGGGATTCGAACCTACGAGGTTCGGATAGATACACAAAAGCTCTACCCACTAAACCATATCGGCATGTCTCGCGAATCGTAAAACTCGATGATAGGTCTAGTCAGAAGCGAGCGCCCAGATATACCGTAGTCAACTTTCGCGCTGGGAGAACCTAGATGTTTTAGTGCTTATCATCACTCAGTTTGCGATACTTTCTTTCTCCGGCAAGAGCTTCTTAGTTACTATCATTGAGCCGCCGTGTTGTTATGTAGATAAGAGTCTATGATTCATTGCTTGATCTTGATTCGCCTCATTCCATAATTTTGTTGATTTTCACTTTCCCTCTCTGATTATCGTTAAAGATAAATAAATAAATAAATAAATAATAATA
Source organism: Parapristionchus giblindavisi (assembly GCA_943737045.1). NCBI lineage: Eukaryota > Metazoa > Nematoda > Chromadorea > Rhabditida > Diplogasteridae > Parapristionchus > Parapristionchus giblindavisi. The sequence goes on along the minus strand of CALSFV010000020.1, from coordinate 1,315,829 downwards.
AAATGATTATCGTCTGAATGATACTCTATCACATTTAACTCTTAAATATTCGTTGAAGAGTCAAAACAATACACACAGTCATAATATTGAATGATTCATAAAGAATGATTGAGAATAGAAGAGTGAGAGGGTAAATATGATTTATTTCTGATATCTCCCCATCTCATATACGATTAAAGTCAAAGACAATGATTGTATAATGAACTAAGAATGAATGTACTACATGATTGACTATTGTCTTCCCCCCTATAGGAAGGTGTCAGATGGATAGATAATTACATACACACTCTACTATCCCTCCAGGGGGTCTACGAGAGAGGAAGTGGCAGACGATGGGAGAGAGAGAGAGAGAGGGGGGAGAGAGAAGGAGGGAGAGGGAGGGAGAGAGGGAGGGAGAGAGGGAGAGGGAGAGGGAGGGAGAGAGGGAGAGGGAGAGAGAGAGAGAGAGAGAGGGAGGGAGAGAGGGAGAGAGAGAGAGAGAGGGAGGGAGAGGGAGAGGGAGAGAGAGGGAGAGGGAGGGAGAGGGAGAGAGAGGGAGAGGGAGAGCGAAAAAGAGTTCGTTGGATTTGCAGCGTAACGTGACGGCTGTTCGCACTATTTCTTCAAAGATTCAATCAGTTTCTTTTTATCCTTCATCCCAATTTCTCCTCTGTACTTTCCATCGATTCTCAACATTTCAATTCCCCAGATTGATAATATCAACCATAAATAGTAATGTTTATCCTGACAGCATAATATATGCAGAGGGGCCAAAATAGGGGGAATCTTCAACTATGTGCATATGGTTCTGGCCTACTTATAGACAGTCACGAAACATGGCGGTAAATGAATTTATATGTACTATTTAATGCATTCTTATCCGTCTGATAACTCAATGAAGGTCATTTCTAATGGAGTATTGTTCTCCCTCTCCCTCTACCTCTCTCTCTCCCCCTCCCTCTCCCTCTACCTCTCTCTTCCTCTCCCTCTCCCTCTACCTCCCTCACAATCTCCCTCTCCCTCTCCCTCTCCCTCTCCCTCTCCCTCTCCCTCTCCCCTCTCCTCCTCATTTTCTATCGTTAACTATGGACATCGTCGTTGTGCTCTTTCGGTCTTCTCAAATTAGATGAAGTCTTTCTATCCCTTCTCTATTCTTGGACCGCTTCCTCTCTCCCTCTCCTTTTCTCCCCCTCCCCTCCCTCTCCCTCTCCCTCTTCCATCCTCCTCCTTTCTCTTCCGTTGTATCCATCCGACTTCATTCTCAGTTGATAATTAACCCCAGTAAGATCTATCTCCTCCTCCTCCTTCTTCTCCTTCTTCTCCTTCTTCTCCTTCTTCTCCTTCTTCTTCTTCTTCTTCTTCGTCTTTCATCAGAATGTTCTCCATTACACTATAGTTCATTCACACTTTCATCGTCTCTATAATCATTGCCACCTCTATCACCCCCGTTCATCTTTATTTATCACCTCTCTTAAGATAACACCCAATTAATAGTTATGGAATATTGATTATCTGTATCACTACAGTAGTTTTCTTTGTGAGAGAATGATCACGAATGGAAAGTTATCTTATTGTAAAGGATGAAATGGGTTTGTATTCGATATCTGTTAATATAATTCAATGAGCTTTGAACTTTCAGTTCTCCGACAAGTTTATGATTTTTCTTCAGCAAAAACAATGACTAAATATTTAATCATCTTCGTTTTGATTATATTAATTACAATTTTTGTTAGTTTACGTTTTCAATTAAATAAATAGATTTAAAAAAACAGAATAATTTATTGTAGATCATCATCTATTCTTCACTTCACGAGACTCCCATCCTTGTACCAAATCGTCGTTTTCATAAGAGACTACCATTATTACCAGAAGATGATCCCTATATAAGATATGGAAACCGTGTTGATATACAAATGATACACATACCATCTGTCAGTTATTTTCTTATCATTCCTCGGTCGATTTTTTTATTGATGAGAATGAAATGAAAATCGCACTGGTTCGAAAATGATGGGCACCAATTTACTGGAAAGCTCTTTCTTTTAGCACGACAGATTGTAAAATTTTTGAAAATGCTGTAGTTGTTCACTACTGGACCGAGCTACACTGTATTTTATACGGATCATGTAGATACTCAAAGAACATCAATTATTGTGCAATGACATTTACAGATTGACGACGTGGCTTCATTAATTTATCAACAAGACGATTCAACGACAATCAAGAGAGATTCAGTCCTACGTGATTGCCCCATAAAATGTATCATTTCAAATAGAGGTTAGTTATAAATCTTGAAAGATTCATACACAAAGTACCGTTCAATCGCTCTGTATTGTCAATATGCACTCATTGATTATGAAACAAAAAAGACTCATGAAGTTGTTAAATTTATTTGTCAGACTAAATTCTTTTTTTTATAGATCAAACAATCGATAAGGCCGATGTCCTCGTATTCACTCCTGATTTTCTTGATAGAATACCTTTGAATCGTAATCCGAAACAATTATGGGTGATCCAATTATTGGAAAGTCCTCTGAACACTCCAAATCTCATCGATTTCAATGAGAAAGTTAGTGGAATTTCAAAAAAATATTACTAAATAGATCATCTTTGAAAGGCACCTACAAATTTGATTTTATTTATTTATTTATTCTATCAAACATATTTTCAAGATTGTAATGATGCTGCTGATGCTAAATATGAATATTTAATATCCCTATCTACAAATATGTTCCTTCAGATAAACTACACAAGTAGTTATCGTTGGGATTCTGACTTCGTTAGTGCCTATGGACGATATGTCAAGTTCCATACACCACTGCCTAGATTGGAGATCAATGGTCTGCAATATCGATTAGTTATCAATCGATAATTAATTGAATTATAGATCATAAGAAAAGTAAAGGTGTCGCATGGTTCGTCTCTCATTGTCTCACATCAAATAATCGTATGGAGTACGCACGAGAACTTAGCAGACATATCGATGTAATGAAAGTTTAAATTTTTTGTGCCTTACAAACTCGAACCAATAATATTTTTTAAAGTTCTATAATCTTTCTTTTTTTCCGTGACTACAAGAGGCTTGATAAAGCGAATGGTTTCAAAATTAATTTTAAGGTAGACATTTACGGAGAATGTGGAGTAGGATATCGAAGTACATCAGAAATGTCGAATCTTCTACAGAATGATTATCATTTTTATCTTGCCTTTGAGAATAGTAATTGTGAAGATTATATCACTGAAAAGCTATTCGATAATGCACTCAAGTATGTCTTCAAGTTATTTTAAAGGTGGAGACCCGCGAATGATCATGCAAATTTCCTACATCTCGCTAATGCAAGGGTGTAGTCATATGCAAGAAGATAGGGGGACTACTTATCGTTCCCTTAGCGTAGTGGTAAAACTTCTGACTAGAAAGCGCATGGTCGCGGGTTCGAATCCTATTGCCGAACTTTCCTATTTTCAAAAAGCGCGCCTTTCCCTGCACGGGGCCTGATGGTTCATTCATGTTTCTAGCGATCAATAAGCTGAACCATCATAAAATAAATAATGTACTTTATGTAGAATAACTTTTGCTATGATTCTGTCGGCACAGTTTGTTCACGAAAATATTCGCGGGAGTCCACCTTTAAATACGTGCATGTACAGTACAGCCCGGTCGTGTTTTGTACACATTCTGCGCTGCGCTCCGCAGCGGGGCGCATTTGGACGCATCACTTATTTCCTTTGCGTATGAATATTTTTGAATTCTCAAAGTCTTAATCATGAGTTTCCGTGATAAAAAGTTCTTTTAATGACTAAAGAAACTGAAACAAAATGTTTATTAATGAGAAAAAACAATTAAAAGGCAAATCACACAGGTCCGAAAATAATGGGTACTGTAAATTTTAAATTAGGTCTTACGGCGATCGTGCGATCGATATGCAAATATACAGTACCTTTCCAATAAATTAATAAAAAAAAATTTTTAATTGTTTTTTCTCATTAATAAAAATTTTGTTTCGGTTTCTTTAGTCATTAAAAGAACTTTTTATCACGGAAACTCATGATTAAGACTTTGAGAATTCAAAAATATTCATACGCAAAGGAAATAAGTGATGCTGTGATGCTTCCAAATGCGCCCCGCTGCGGAGCGCAGCGCAGAATGTGTACAAAACACGACCGGGCTGTACTGTATATCACTACTGTACATTGATTTACTTATTAAATTAATTCAATAGAATTTAGCATCGAAAAAAACTGAAATGACTTGAGAAAATTTTAAAAAAATCTATTTTCAGAAACGATGTCATTCCTATTGTGATGGGAGCAAGAAAGAATGATTATATCAAAATTGCTCCTCCTGGTTCATTTATTCATGTTGATGATTTCGAATCTCCAGCCCATTTAGCATTGTAAGCTGTTGATTTAATATTTGAACTCTCAATCAACTACTATTCTCAAAAAGAGAGAGAACAAAGAAATAGTGTGGGAAATAAATGAATATTTTGACGAAGTTGCATCATTTCCTTGATAACGTATTCAAATGAAATACTTTTCAGATATCTTAATAAACTAATGAATAATAAGACATTATATCGTCAATATTTCGAATGGAAACGATTTGGGCGAATTCAGAGCTCGAACTTTCTTTGTCGTCTATGTTTATTCATGAATAATCCACGCCCAAAGGTAACCATAATATTTATTCGAAATATCTTCTGTATTTTTCTTATGTATTATATTATACAATAGATATCAGCCAATCAATAATATACGGAAAACATATTTTGTTGATATTGAGTTTCGAAAGATTTTCGATTTTTGTTCAAAATGAGATCATCTCCACCATTGTAATATATATCATATCATTATATAATTATATTTGATCAGATATACAACAATATGGATGAATGGTGGCATGGAAGAAATGAATGCTCTCATGTTCCATTCAAGACAACACAATTCATTCAATAATCTGCCACAATGTTCTATAGGCTGTGAAAGCAAAAACGACCGCTCAACATAGAAACTCTCTCAAATGCAATCGTCTTTCGCTTGTCTCGCTATGGAAACAAAATGGCTTGAACCAGAATACTGTGCTGCATATCAGTCATCAATCATCGGTTGTTCAATATTGTGCTACGTTGCTCTATTTTTCTATTTTTTAATTGTCAAGTCTCCCAGTGTCTCATTTCCTTTTTAATACGCGTATTCCACTGCAAAATATGAAGAAAATAAGTAATAATTTATGCAACATTGCGTATTTCGATCGAATAAACCCGTTTTCTCATAATTTTCAAAGCACTTAGTCGAGGGTAGGACATCAGAGATTCGATTAAATCAATCAATAAATAACAATCAATAATATAATCTAACTATGGAATCTATAAGATTACTGTAATATAGTCTAAGTATACTGTAATTATGTATAAACAAAAAGATCATTGAGATCATTCCACCATTCACACTGATGAACAATATAATGAAGAAGATAGGCCATATCATGGAAGAATTCACGAGCAACGAATTCCTATTTTATTTAAATTAATTAAATAACATAATATTATTAATCATACCTTATTGGTTGTGACAGCCATTGAATGTCCGGATGATAGACGAACTAACATTGCAGATGCACCTGCAATATTGATTATGTGAGATCAAAGATCAAAGATCAAAGATCAAAGATCAAAGATTAAAGATCAAAGATCAAACCAGGCATTCTTCCATCATGTTGCCATCCATTAAAACCCATTACGTTTATGCTCCAACCAAGACCTGAATCGAAGTAATTCTATCAATACATCTTATTCCATCATAATATTACCATAGCTTCGATTCGATGCGATTGATGGTGTGGACCATTCTACAATAGCTCGTCTACTGAGAAGATCATCTCGTATATTCGATCCATCAACTGCTGCCTAAACATTATTGATTGGTTTCAATCGATAAATCGATCTACGACTCACCAAAAACTTCAATAGTTGGACTGGACTGGATACCCATCCACCCCATGGACCAATTCTCTCCGGAGTAAGAATATCATAAGGATCAAAACCGATTCCCGTCCCACTCATGTAATAGAGTGACTCTCGTCTGGAAGAGCAAGCATTACTGTAGAGTAATCGATCGATAATGATCAGATTACGGTCGTCTCTCAGCTATCGATCCTCTGGCTAGGAATGAATCAGCAGCTCCTGATGGTGACAAAATTGATGAATGGACGAAGTCCTCGTAAGACATACGAGATACCCTGAATATCGATCGATATTTTAAAACATTCCTGTTCAAGCTTACTTTTCAATGATCCTTCCTAATATAAGATATCCAAAGTTGGAATAGACCCATTTATTTCCTGGAGGAGCAGGAAGAGGTGAGATAAGAACAATCTTCATAAGAGAATCTGTTGATTCTTTGGGTAGAGTCCATGTTGGATCATTCTCCTCGTTATCCCACGCACCTTCATTGTAATTTTTGAAAATAAAAAATCAGAATTAAAAATTTTTAAAGATATTTCATATTAAAAATAATAAAATAGTATGGGATTTGAAGAGAAAATAAGAATGGTAAGGTTAAGAAAAGATAATTATCCTACCAGTTGTATGTTCCAGCAATTGTCTGACAGTAACCAATTCCACGTATCTACCGTATCCCGCTGCGGTTGCATAGTCCATTCCTGACATTTATTATTTGATTCAAAATTGTTTTCGATCACTTATTCTCACGACTTATTGTAGTCTCTCGTAGACTACGAAATTCACCGTAGTAAAAGTGGAATGTTTAAAATAAACAAATGATGAGATAAGTGAATCAAAATGTACCCAATATTCCACCGATTCCGAATACTTTCATCTCAAGATCAATCAATCCTTTATCGATCAATAGAAGCACGGCTGAAGCTGTGATTGGCTTTGATACACTTCCAATACGGAATAATGATTCAGGAGTGGTCATCTCTCGAGTGCGAAGATCAGTATAACCAAATCCTAATAAAGATCAAAGATTAGAGATTAAAGCCTGAGCTCCTACCAGCAGCAAATTTGAGTCGTTCATGTTTGGCAATAGCGATTGACAATCCGGGTAGATCATAGGTTCTCATGAATGATTCAATTCGATCGATAATTAGTGATATTTGATGCGGACGAAGAAGAGTTGTTGAGCCACGAAGATATGAAGATGGAATGGAGCTGGGAAAGATCAAAGATCAAATAGTGTTTTATTTATCTTCTCTAATTTGATAGACATTTGAAAGACATGTAAAAGATATCTTGAAAAAAGATGATTCTGCCAATTTTGAGCAATCGGGAGAAAAAAAGAGACGTGCTGATAAACATTCATAATTCGTACTGGATCCTTCATAAAGATATTGAAGTCAGCATTTGTAGTATAAATTTATGATCCATGACAGTTCAATAATATAATCACCTCGTCATATTCCATAATGGAGGAGGATTTGGAAATCTTCTCGAATCAAGATCACTCCACAACACTACATATTGTGTAGTGCGAGGACCAGAAAGATAATGTGAGATCTACAAAGATCAAAGATCAGCGATCAAAGATCAAAGATCAGTACCTGTCTCGGCAGCACTAGTGGATTAGGTAGAAATTCCTTGTACATGTCAACGATATCGGAGCCAATTCTAATGAAGTGTTTGTGGCCTGGGGCGTACTCCCAAATACCAGAACACAACAACTGCAAGAAGTAGTTAGAACTCAATAAATTCCAGGGATAACAAATAATTTCCAGAGATATAATATATAGTTATTCGTCTGTACAATAATGTTATGATAATGAAAAATAACTCACTTCAGTTCCCATTTGAAAGACAGAAAAGACTCGAGCGACGAAGTTCTTCTTCGATAGATCATCATTCATTGCTAGACATTTCTAAATACATCATAATCAATAAACTATAAAGATTCGATCGATAATACTTGCATAGGGATACCATAGTGAGCCTCATAAGGAGCACGAGAGATCGGTAGATTCTGCCAGACTCCGACATATCTGAACAGAAAAATAAAGAGAAGTACGGAAATCTAGATCGGAAACTGTTATTCAAAGTAACGAGCAAAAAATAGACTTTTTCACTCTTTTCAACGCAAAACTCCTGAATGTACCGTTCCAAAAACCGGATTTCCAAAATAGGGTAGTGCCAACTTGAGAGATCAAAGATCAACCTGACAATGAGTACCTTGGTTGTCCTTTGACAGAGAACCCACAGAGATAAGTTAATCTTAGACCAATTGACTCAAAATGTAGTCGCTGCCTCTCTGCATGTGTGGTGCCAGGAAACCACAACTAAAAGATTATGGCAATCAATCGATATCCATCCCGACTACAGTACCTGTTGTTCTATTCCGGGAACGTATTCAAAGTAGGTACTGTAGGCGGCCTTGCCATCCATTTCTTGTCCACAGACTTGCGTCAATGCTAAGTCTCGTACTTCGTTTTCCCTGAATCAGGGATTACTGTAGTTTAGGGCCGGATATCGATGGATTACGGTACCTCACAGCCTTGACAAGATCATCCATGGACATTGGAGAAGGTTTGATGAAGACTGGACCATTGTATCGATGCATTATAGCGTAGTAGTTTACCTGGAGCAAAGATCAAAGATCAAACTGCAGTATCAATGGAAAGATCAAAGATCAAACTACAGTACCAATGGAAATATCAAAGATGAACCTGTTTCTGTTGATTAAAGAATCCGATGGAAACGAGTCGACCACCCATTCCCAATGATGCAGCCAGTACTTGATCGACCTATCGAATTATAATATTGCCCATGTTTCATAAAATAATCAATACGGGCTCATGTAGTCGAAAGGGATATGTTTCATTCAACCAGTATTTACTAGAACTGTTAAGACTTTATGTATTGAAGATATTATGGACAATGTCCACATAAATATTTCTCGTATACTAGTTGCGATATCACATATAAAGTTCAAAGATATAAATGATAAACTATATAAACCTGTGTTTCATTGCCTGCAACCATGACCCAATCCTTCTCATGAGGCGGAAGAGGTGAAACTAATTGGAGTAGACCTCCAAATGGTGAGGATTCACTATTCACTATACGACTCAAATAATTAAGATTATTCATTTATTGATTATCGATTCGGTTACGACTATTGATAGATATGTAAAGTCAAGTACAGTGGCCGTATGCAAGAACCGTTTTCCGGGGAAATGTGACGTCATTAGCGTAGGCGGAGGCGTTTTCCAAAAATCCTCCGCCTACGCTAATGTTGTCACATTTCCCGGAAAACGGTTTTCCGTTGTTCTTGCATACGGCCACAGATTAGAATATGAATATGATCTGTTTAAAAGAAAAATTAATCGATAAATACAATGACATCTACCGTATATTCGTATCTCTTCGGTGAATATCTCGATCCCGTATATCCTCGAATCGAGGGAGTGGACCGCATTTCTTCAGAGATCAAAACAATAAAGCAAAGACCAAAGATCAAAGATCAAACCTGAGTAAATACGGTAGGAATGAACCATATGAGGAAGATGATGATAGACATGATCACAGTTATGGAATGAGAAGGAAGAAGGATGGTCTAGTTGAAGAATCTATTCATGCCAATGATCTCCTCTTCTTCCAAACTAATCCAGTTGTCATAATCTCCCCCGATTGGTGAATCATTGCAAAAACGTCGGAGGAGGAAGGAGAGGGAGAGAATCTGTGAAACTCTTTCACGGACTTCTGATCCCTCCCTCTGCGTCTCTCACCATCTCCTTGTCCATCCCTTACCATTGTCTCTGTATTCTCTCAGATTTTCGATTGTCTCTGATGTCTGTCTGCACTCTCTCCTCTCTTTCGATGCTATAGGCTCAGTGTCTTCTTCCGTTAGAAGGAGACCATCTCCGTTGTGAGCATACAGCGGAAGAGAGAGGGATAGGGAGAGGGAGAGGGAGAGGGAGAGGGAGAGGGAGAGGGAGAGATTAGGTACAAACTTCTTCCGCAAACGGGTAAATCATAATAATGAAATAAGAGATAGATATGATATATTCAATGAAGGCATGGCTAATCTGGTGTTTAGATAAAGCGAATAAATATTTTGAATCGAAATATACAACACATTTACTTTTCTAGACATAATTTATTTATTATTTACGATCCGAATGCTCTAAATAAAAAAAAGATACCTAAAATAATAATTCTCATAGCAGGAATTCATCTGAGATGGTTAGGTCACTGTAATATCCTCTAGATTCAGAATACTGTGTCATTGATGATCGATCAATCAATTACTCCATTAATGGTTTATTATGCTGCAAAATCCTTTTGTTATATCGATTCTGCTCATTTTTTATAGGTAATTCAATTGGTAAATCAATAATATACTTGTATGTTTTCTTTCTTTTGAACAGATTTCATATCCATGAATGGAATATAAATGACGAATAATCACATTCTCTTAAAACCGCTTCTTAAGAAACTGATGTAAAAGTTAAAAGTATATTATGATATATAATAAAAAAAAGATGAAAAAAACGTCTACAAAAAATTGAGATAAGGAAGATTTCCTGTATTTAGTAAGCAGCGCTGTAAGATGTTCACATTTCGCAGCGCCGCTACCTTTATTTTTCTCTTTTTCGTCGTTCTCTCTTCATTTACTCGTATTCTCATCGATGGAGTTATCTAGTGCCGGGTACATTTATAAACACGATGAACAACCTCACTCACTATCTATTCATCTTCTCTGTCGCGTGCTATTTAACTATTTCGTGACGATTCCGTTTTATTTCTATCAGTCATTTTCAAATCATTTCCATCGTCTCTTTCAATTGTAATACTCTCTCATCATCTAATATCCATGGAATATTACGTTAAATGAAGAGACCGTATGTTATTCCTCTTAATTGTATTCTTTTCCAGCTCAAGACTGAGCGTAGCATGAAGAGAAGGAAAGCCAAGTGATTTTAATATCTTATCACCGATCAATTATGAGTGCACTACGCAGTGATGGCTCGAAAGGTTATTATTTATCAATTATCACCGTTTTCTGGTTATAATTATTGCTAATAATCGCCGTGGATCTATTAATTCGAATGAAAAAATAGTATAAATGTTTGAATTGTTTGCAGAATTTCGCTATTGCGATTTTGTTTGTGGATGGGGAGCGGGTTGCATCGAAACGGTGATTCTCTATCCCTCATACAAGATCATCTTCCGTCAACAACTCCATAATCTGGATGCCAAGGCGGCTCTGATGATGGTATGTACTTCATTTTATTGAACTATTCTATCGTTATTCTCTCAGTTAAATATAATAATTAGAGGGGATTTGGGGTTCTCTTGTGATTCCCCGGGTTTCACGTAAGGAGATTCTGCGGTCTGTACTAGTGTTAACTTATACTGAACGATTATATTATCAGTTCTGTCAATAATTACCGAAAATCGATGGATCAGAGCAATATCGTGATTATAGATCAAATCAGAAGGAATAAGTCTCCTGTATCGTGGTCTTCTTCCTCCCCTCCTAATGAGAACTTCTTCTCGTGCTTTGATGTTCGGACTCTATGATAGTTTCTGCTATCGATTACAGGTATCGCACTTCTATTATCGATTGTTTTCAATATCTATGAAAAATTGTCAAATCTCTTTATCATGCTATGTTTGATGTTGGTCTATCAATCAACTTAGCTACAATATCATTCTTATACAAGAAATGTGAAGAATTGTCATGATGATTGTATTAATATCATCATGGTCGATTGTTATGTTGGTTGCACTCTGAACTATCATAGTGTGTGTTCGATGTAGAGGGAGGAGTAGAGAGAACGAGAGAGAGAATCATTGATCTTCCATCCTTTACTATTTATTTGTTTACGATCATATCAGTTCAGTCAGAGGGGGGCAAGGGTAAACATTAGTTCAAACTCTTCTGACTCTCAGAAATATCCTTCTCACTCATGAAAACATCGAAGTAAAAAGATTACTGAGGTAGAAATATGGATGAAAACTGTTATATTGCCCATGAGTATTGATTGATTGATGAGTATCATATATAAATGATATATTTAATCTTCATTCTATCATCATTTCAGTGTTCAACCTCGAGTTCTCTCACATTGTGTCACGTAAAGGCTGCCATGCTTGGTATTTATTTTTAATGTTATGATATTTATTGATTAGTTTTCTGTAGCTTAGTCTTTTTGGTTCTATATCGATCATGCAAAACTAGAACGATAGTATTTTACTTTGACTAAATATAATGATTGATCGATCTCATTTATCTCTGCTTGTATACAAAATCCCCATAAAGGTTTATTATCGACTGGATCTTACCGTAATCCTACATGTATTGATTGATTTCAGCTGGTGCGTGTGAGGCTCTTTTGTGTCCTCTCGAACGAGTTCAAGTCCTCCTTCAGACATCTGCATATCATAAGGACTTCAGGAATACATCCGAGGCATTCAAGGTACGGTATCTATGAGGATACTGTAGTTATACTACTAAGATTACGATTATTAGTATCTGCCTTTAAGTATAATATTATTGCAAATACATCTGATTTTGTTATTATTGCAGGCGATTAGGCCCCATGGTTTTCTCGAACTTTACCGAGGTACGACATATCATAATGATTGATCTATATAGAGCAAAATTAATACATTTGTGTTTAAATGCTATAAGTGGATTTTGTAACGACAGAATATTACATTTTCTTCTGTGGCCGTATGCAAGAACCGTTGTCCGGGAAAATGTGACGTCATTAGCGTAGGCGGAGGATTTTTGGAAAACGCCTCCGTCTACGCTAATGACGTCACATTTTCCCGTGAAAACGGTTTTCCAGTTGTTCTTGCATACGGACTGGTCTGATTCAGAATAAATAAATTACCGTAGAAATGGGCCAATCAATAAATAATCTATTATATTATTTAGGACTATCATTGGTTATTTTTCGCAATTCTCTCTCGAATGCCCTCTTCTTCACTTTACGTGAACCATGTAGGAATCTTGTCTTATCGACTAGTGAAAGAGGTAAACTATTCTATAATTAATTATCTTTAAAAAAACAATTGTGTATACTTTATATGTATACTGTTAGATTATTTAGATCATTCAAAGGAATTATGATAATAGTATTGATTGATATCCCTTTATGAAATGATTTTATCATTTTTCAAGATCTATTTTCTTTGCAGAAGTGCATGCCCCTTCTTTACTTCCCTTCGTTGCCGACTTTGCCTCAGGTAATCGATAATCACTCAGTAGACCATTGTCATGCATCGAATCAGTCACATTCTCGTTTTAACGCTTGTGCAAGATTAAAGACGTTTTGTATTTTTATAGTAAAAATGGTAGTTACTGCAATATGTTTCTATCTAATATTTCTATGAAAGATAGTGCGTTATAAAGAGAGAAAGAAAGAGCGAGATTAAAGTTGGTTGTATAACAAAGTTTCAAAATTAAAATTATCGTAATCTAAAAGTGTGTATTACCGTATACATTCCTCCTCATCAGGTGGTCTACTCGGTGCATCCATCTCCACTATCTTCTTCCCTGTTAATGTTGTCAAGAATCGAATGCAATCACAGTACGGCATTCCCTTCCAGAGCTCACTCCGAGTCTTCATACAGGGTACGATTATCGATATCGATTAAATCTGATATAATTTCTTTTTCTCTGAGTCTCTGAAAAGGTAGAAACATACATTTCCGGTGCCCTCGCCATTGTTTTTACATAGTGGGTCTATTTTCGAAATATGGTGGGTCTATTAAAAAATCGTTATTTTTCGCTTAAAAGTCGTCAGTTTTAACTTATTTTCATATCAAGTGGCTGAAAATGAGCCATAGATAGTGGGTCAATCCTTGCATTACGAATGGGGGCAATGTATGGGTAGAAATATAATGTAAACCCCACAAATCTAACTATGAATCTATAATCGATAATCTATTATTACAGTATGGCGAGAACGGAATGGTGCATTGCGGGAGCTCTTCCGTGGTGTGCAACTGAACTTCACTCGTTCACTTATTGCATGGGGAATTACTAATTCAGTGTATGAACTACTCCGAAAGCAATTAGAATGTCCATGATCATGATAGGTCACGTACTTAAAGCTATCATTCGATGGTCTCTTCATCCACTAACGCTCTCTCGTTGTTAGAGAACAAAGAAATAGTGTGTGAAATGAAGAGATCATTGACTTGTTCTCTATCTCTATGCAGTAATCGGGTCTATCGACCATTTGTTCAATTACCAACTGTGATTGTATTCTCAACATGTCTCTTCTTCTTCATCTCTTCTCAGGCCTTATCATCTTTTGTCACATAGCTCAATCTTTATATTGGAGTGCTATACTACCGTCTTTGTTGTTGTCCCACATTTTGTTCAGCTTTGTTAGAGAATAGTTATGTCCAATATAGTTTATTTGTAGCCATATGCATCTAATCAATCAATACTTTCCGGTAATCAACACTAGTAACCCATCCCGGCCCTACCCAAAGATTGCCTTTTTTCTCTGTTATAGAAATGTAGTTTACTTGGTGTCGCCCCCCCCCCCAATATTGTCTTTGTAAATATACAAATAATATTAATATCATACATATATGTGCCCTTCTCAGTGAAATTACTCGTGTATAAGCTCAACTAATACTGTATACGCAAACAAATTGAATCCCTTTCGTTGTCCTATAATAATAAGCACATTTATCCAACAAGAAACTACAACAACAACGATAAACATAACAAGAATACGAAGGACAATCAACAACAAACTTTAAACTAAATTTAAATACCATTTTGCTACATTGAAATCCATTTAGTGAAGAATTAATACCTAGGTTAATTAAGATTTCTAATAAATCTCTAAGATATAAATGTTAGCAATCATAAGTCTATTAATTATGAATGTGCCACCGGAGAGTCGAATTTACGGAGTCGACGTTTGCAGAGCGGAATGGTCTGAAATTACGAATACTACGGGATGACAATGAGGTGTACTCCAGACGGGTTTGATGTACCTTCATTGTGAAAGTTGAGGATACAATAATGTATGAAGTGGATTCACGACCGATCACGTTCTAAATATTTTAGCTGAGTTTTTTTTCCGGAACCAGCTATTAAAATGTAATAATACGCCAAGTGGGGTTCATACATTGTATGAGGGATCCCTTTCTTCATCCTTATTCACCGATACGAAGATAGATAGATATCGTACTGTATCTTCCATTGGACCGAGATCAATTGTGTATATCATAGTCAACTGAAGACATACTACCGCAATCAACTACAGTATGCTACCATACCTGTCGATTGAGATATCGATTGATGGAAACCATATTATTTGAGTGCAGGACAGCTATCAATAACGGTTCATCTTCACACGATGCATTCAACACGTCAAGGTCTAAATATTATCGATTGATTCACTTCGATAGCTACAGTATACTGATAATTCGACTACAGTAATCAATAGATACAGTAACCCACCGACAATCGGACCCTGATTCAGTTTGTACGATGAAAATTTCTTCTTCTTGTCATCAATACCTTCAACGAAGATGATTGATGACGGTTCCGTACCTGTGATCGATCGATATTAGAAAGAATACGGTAATGGATAAATCGATATCACAACTGGTACCGAGAATAAGAAGAGCTTTGCCAATCGATACCAAACCGCCTTCGTTCGATGAAACTGTAAGGGATTCATATTTAATAAGATCAAAGGAAGAAATGAATATGAATATATAAAGTAACCAAAAGTCGATGCCATCTTCGATACCGTAATCTTCGCTATCGACAAATCATTCTTGATTATCGTATCCATCAATCTTGCCTACAAGTAACGTTAATGACCCATCGATCGATTCCTTTACAACGAACGACCACAGTAACACGAATACGATCGATATCATGCCCATATCTACCGTAATCAACAGTATCTCTTATATCATACATTGCCTCCACGTGATATCCATCGATCTCCATCAATAGTATCTCTAATAGACGGTCTTCTCTTCTTATATCCACTCTTCGAACAAATCTTACATGATTTCCTCTTCATCTTCTCATCAACACAAGAATCTGTTAACGAGATGACGACTCCATCTAAGATATTAAATATTCATCTTCTATTTTAATTGATATTATTATTATATATAATTTAGAATACTTTTTACATATTTCTATTCCAATCAATCTTACATTATTTTTTAAAATAGTTGTTGTTTTCAAATAGTCATTGTAATAATCAATAATCCCGAAATACAGAACTTACTTTCAAAGACTACATCCACTGCAAGAGTTCCTTCCTGATATCGAATGTGCATCTATAATTATTTTATTGATTGATAGATCTCGACTCAGATAAAATCAATATTCCCACCTTCTCTAGACTACCGTAGTCTCGAGGCTCCTTTATACGAACCTGTACATGTCATGATATATAATATTGATCGTTATCGAATGCAGTACCGTACCTTGAACAATTTCACGGTTGTAACTGGGTAGAAGTCCCGGGTTATGAAAGCTCTGCAAGAAACAATCAATTATCGATTATCGATCGATTGATAGATTCAGTTACCGTACCCAACACAGTCATTGTCCCAAGCGACTGCATGAATAATATCACCTCGTAAGTGTGCACAGCTCTTCGTAAAAGTGGATCCCACAGCGATAACTTCCTACAGTATGCCCGAAGTCATTTCAAATAAATCAATAATTCACGAAATCTTACCGCTCTACTCGGTTCATCCCCGACCAATTCGTGAACGATCGGCCACGAAACATGATTCCTGAATCAAGGGTTAGTAAATCGATAGTAGGACAAACTACCGTACCACAATTGTTCGGATTCGAGGAATACGACGTCTACACCACCTCTGGCCGTTCCCATTGATATAAAGAGATATCGAGAGCTGGGTTTGCCACACCTGATTGTATCATACAGTAATCTCAACAAACAAGCACTATGAGAGCACTATTGATTGAATTCTGAATAATAAATCAATATTTTAAAATAAAGCTCACAATGAGAATGAATTGACTGCCAAGGCAGTGACTGGCAAATAGGCGAATCGCATAACGGGCACAATATCACCTGATCATAATCACAGTAATCAAGAGATTATTGATTATCTAATGAATAAAAATACCCGATCTAGCTACTGTAGAAAGGACCAATTGATCGCATCCATACCAGTTGAAAAGGGCGTAACCTGTGATTATCGATTAGAATGATACATCAGACTACCATATACCTGATTCGATGTTCGATTGAATATCGCCACTGAATCCACAGCGCAATTTGAGCGATGTGATCATCTAGAATAATCAATATTAAGAAATACAAATATACATAAATAAAATGGTATAACGCAACTTTGTCATGAGTATCACGTATGTATCTGATTCACAAAGAATATTTTTAAAAAGCCATGATAAATTTGACGTTTTATACTAAACTAAACGAACTTCATCATCGAATGGAGGATTCATGTATCGTATCTCACCGTATGATGACAAATGTACGGTAGTTAGGACAACTTCCTAAATATCGATTTAATTTAGAAGGGTCGTTGTCGAGATCTCAGGCATGATCTAATCGATCAATAAACGAACGGAAATATATATATATATATATATATATATATATATATATATATATATATATTACACCAACCGTATTCTCATTGAGCCACCACATATCAACCGAATACGCTTCACTATCCTTACGATTGATCTGATAATACCATCTCTGCAAGAATTTTTTGATTACTGTATCTACGATTACGGTAGCTTATCACACAACAATCGATATGTACCGTAGGATACTGAACATTCTCAAGTGGTAGCATAGCACGAAAGATGATATCATCCGTTTCAGCTCTCATACCGACGAAACAATTCTGAAGAGAATATTGATTGATAAAAATACCAATAAAAAAGTTTTCATACATCTCTGAATGTCAGTACAATGTAATCGTTGGGTCTTTCCAATCTCTCCATCTCGAATGGTCCTACACAGAATTCTCGATATGACATTGCAGCGACTTGATAGTTGATATGATCGACATGACTATCTACAATAACAGATTAAAGCACGTTAATTCAGCCTCTGTAATTGCGGGGCAACAATGAAGGTAGGGCGAATCACGTTTTCCACCTTATAAAGAGTGCGAGGCGGATGCCAGGCGGGATTGGTGGGCTTCATTAGAGAGGGTGTGCGTCCGAGATGGCATCAAATGATTCTCTCTGTCACACTCTCCGCCGCGTCATCAAACCCGTCTGAGGTGCGCCGCTCTGATTAATGAACTAGCGTCTCATTACATTCATATTGTGAAAACACACCAAACAGCGCACCACAATCATAGGTCGAATATCTAGGTTAACGGTTTTCAAAATCCGGTCAGGTTTTTCGATTTTTGGTAAATTTGGCTCAAAATCCGGACACGTTTTTCGATTCTTGTGAAATTTTGGCCCAAAATCCGGTCATGTTTTTCGATGTTTGTGAAATTTTTTGTTCAAAATCCGGTCAGGCTTGGTACTTTGTAACATACTTTTCGACCTATGACCACAATGATGGCAAAAGTCGCCTCAGCATCTCCTTTGCCCCGCTATTCCCATCTCTCTCGCATTTTGAACTAACGTGTAAAGGTTATAAGATATTCTCCATTCAGAGTGTATTCCTTGTCAGTTATTCATATGAGTTACATAGATTCAAAATAAACTTGTTGCCAATATAGCCTGGAGGAAATTTATTTTGGTAAATGATTGGCACAAAGAGAGAAATGGATTAAGATACGAGTACCTAATAAGTACCTTTTACGGATGCAACAATAGTTAGAGATGGTCCTGATTCCGATAATGCAAGCATATGAATGTTATCGTCCTTTTCATCAGGAAGAGGAACAAATCGAGTGAGAACACCGATCCTCACATCTCCCTGTATATTGTACATCACCATAGGTCGAATAGCTAGGTTATTGGTTTTTAAAATCCGGTCAGGTTTTTCGATTTTTGGCAAATTTAGCTCAAAATCCGGTCAAGTTTTTCGATTTTTGTGAAATTTTGGCTCAAAATCCGGTCAGGCTTGGTACTTTGTACTTTTCGACCTATGTACATCACAATTATTGATTAGTTTTAATTTATCTATTATAGGCATAGGTGGGCGCGTGAAAACGAATTCTTTTTGCGCACAGCCTTTCCTTCCGTTGCAGGGCCTTGCGCATAGCCTTGCCTAGCAAAAATCGGAACATTTCCAGTGAAATCTGCTAAAAATGGCCATGCGCATAGCCTTGCCTTACAATTCCCCGGTTGGCGCACAGCCTTTCCCCCAGCGTGCCCACCTGTGATTATAGGGAGCAAGAAACAATTCATCGTCCCCTAAAATGAGTTCATTAAGAGAACAAATGAGGTATACAATCAATAAATCAATGTGATTAAGTAAGTACAGTACATACAATAGGAGTCAAATCAACAAGTGCATTCATTGTCATCTTTGAGAATCCTCCATCGATTGATTCTATTTGATCTACTACACGTGCAATTCCTCCGTTCATTCGTTTCCCTCCAATTTTCCGGGAATATGACTGATGAGTACGGGAGATATCGTGAGGGCAAATGTGTCTCTGCAAAACTTTCTCACCATTTTTATGAACGATTAAATAAAATAGATAACCATAGGTGGGCGCGTGAAAACGAATTCGTTTTGCACACAGCCTTGCATTCCCTGGCGGGGCTTTGCGCATAGCTTTGCCTCGCAAAAATAGAAAAATTTCCAGTCCAATCTGCAACAACATGTCCATGCGCATAACCTTGCATTACAATTCCTCGTTTTGCGCACAGCCTTCCCCCCAGCGTGCCCACCTATGTAGATCACACAAATTTTCTCAATCAAACCTTCCTATGTATGCACGTGCAATACTATTTAAACTACATATTTTCCTAGTCAAACAAATTATATTTAAACATCGCAGTCAATAATGATCTCTTCAACTAACCTCATTCTCCACAACAGCTATACTACCAGTCTTAGTTCCCACTAGATACGGTATGGCCAATTGTCTTCGTTCATCAATCTTTTTGTTCATACTAATGAGAATGGATATGATAGACGATACTCCTGTTGATGATAACATTCGTGATACATCCACACACGTTGACTCCTTGTATGCAATACACAGTAGTTGCTTAATAATCAATCAATACTTAACAATCAATCAATACTTTCAACAATAACATAATATCGATCCAATAACAATCAGTATATCGGGAAAACGCTCACCAATCGATTGCACGAAGATTGCACACCGATACATCCTCGTGACACAGCCACAGATACAATACGGTAAAGAGAACACTTGAATCGATAGGTGAAACTACCTAGAAAGATCAAAGATCAAGTACGAACAATAATGAGTAAGCCTCTAAGAGTCATTTGTTTCCTCAAAAGATGAATATATTGAAAATGTACATACATTGGGACGCATTTACGCCAACTAAATACAGAGAAAAGATATTAAAGATCAAAGATCACTAACCATCAACATAATCTGTCTGAACGAAAATCTCCGTATTAGAGTAGGCAGCAATCACCGATTCATTATCGAGCGACCATCTAGACAATTTGAGAAACCATTAAAGTGCAATAAAGATTATTTAGTTAAATACACTTAATTAAATATAACTAATATAATAAACATACGAAGTTAGACTTTTGAATGTCCCTGGAATCTCCGTCGTCTTCGAGTTATTCAATGAGAAAAGGGAACTGAAATAAAAAAAAGAGATATCGATATTATTGAAACCACTACACGATAGAATGATTGACTAGACATAAACACAGAGTTTGACATTGGATACAAGGGATGGTGTCGAACAATTTCGATGCTTTCGATTCAGTACTCAAAAGTAGATGAGAGCCGACGAACATTTTAATGATCAAGAATAGATATTAACATAGACTTTCGACCCAGACAAGGTTTACACACTCTCTAACATTCATACCCATTTGATCGGAGACAAATCATTGTTGCAAAAGCAGAGCCATGACGCATTGCGAAATCCACGATTTCCTGCTTCCCCGAGCCTTAAAAAACTATATTACCACCATATTTCTACACAGATTACGATATCACCTCATTGCCAATATCATAAGTTTACATCTATACATAGTATACCGACCATCGTTGCTACCGTATACCTTCTATGCTCAGAAAAAAGAACAGTCGACTACCGTATACCTGAGATGATCTTCGTTGAAATATTCGACTGGAGAGATTTGATCGGAACACCGACGAGCATTCCATACGAATTACCGTAGTACATCTAAAGTAAATCAATCGATATCGATAAAAGTACTAATCAATTTGCAACCACGATACAATTATTTAAGGTAATGCAGATGCACTGCATACGAAATATTCTAGGAGACACTCACCTTCCCATTCCCATCCCTTTATTCATAATAATTTCGATATTTTGTTATTCCATATAATTTATTTGCACTCGAACATTTTGTGCTTGATGTAACACCCTTGTGGTGTACGATAAATAAATACATAAATAGGATAAATAATTATCTTACAACTGATTGTGATAGATGAAGT
This sequence comes from Parapristionchus giblindavisi, assembly GCA_943737045.1. NCBI lineage: Eukaryota > Metazoa > Nematoda > Chromadorea > Rhabditida > Diplogasteridae > Parapristionchus > Parapristionchus giblindavisi. The sequence goes on along the minus strand of CALSFV010000020.1, from coordinate 1,294,275 downwards.
GAAGTGATTATTCCATTTCCAAGTTCCATTCGCTCTTCATTCACCAAACCTTGTGACGTCCACTGCCATGTTGCTGCTTCCTGCAGATAACGAGATACGAATCAATCAATAAATACATGACTACCGTACCCCTTCGTCTGTTACTACAGCAACAATATTATCCTCATTGATCGATATGAGCCATGGAAGCGAGTCCAGTGTATGATCGAGCTAAAAATGGAAAGATAAAACATCGAATTCTCTCACTAATATCACGGGCATACATTGCCATACCCTAGCAGTGCGAGGATTGACCCACTATGTAAGTATCTTTTTAGGCCACTTGATAAAAAAAGGAAGTTAAATATGACGATTTTTTAAGCGAAAATAACGAATTTTGTGAATGAACCCACCCTATTTCGAGGATTGACCCACTATATAAAAATAAACGGCGAGGGTAGCGAAAATGTATGATCACGGGTCTCCTGAAAAAGTGTAACAACGCCTGCCACAAGGAAAAAAAATTGTCTCCGATTTCGATGAAAGTCATTTGGTAGGTGTGGTTGGTGGTCATGAGAAGGCCTAGCTACTTGATTGGGCCAAAATCGCAGATTATCGATTTTTTGTGACCTACCACATAAACGATCATAACTCGGTTCATTTTCATCGTACAGCGAGCTGACAAGTGTCATTCGAACCCTATTCTAAAGCTCTCCAAAAAAATGTCTATGAACCGTTCGCTGGTAAGTCTTCTTTAGGGCGAAAAACGCGAAAAACACTTTTACTGACCAAAAAGTGAAGTTGTCTCGAAAATTTTTTCTTGACCCCGTCCGTTTTATTGCAAAAACTATGTCTTCAAACCACATATAATATAGCAATATAGTTCATTGCCCGTATCTCTTGGCCCCCAGGGTCGATTACTAGATAGCTCATGGACTTAGTCTATTTTTGATCACTTTCCATTTTTTTCATCGTATCTCACTTCAAATTTGTCAAATTATCTTTTCAAAAAAATAGAAAAAAAATCTCTCGAATAGGAGCTATTTTACAGGAGACCCGTGATATAGACATGAAATATATCGAAATCAAGGTGTAAATCTACTGAATAATGACAAGAGTGATCTTACTGTGAATAGATGAACTGCCCAGATTATTGTATCGAACTTCCCACTCTTCTCATTCAATAACGTACTTATTCTCAAAATTATTCAACTATATTTAAAAATATGATTGACAATCAATAATTAAACAATGCATTTAATAGATTACATGTCATGCTCAGCTCGCCATATCTGTAGTGAATGATCGTCATATACAATCGCAATCATGGATGCGCCCGAATCGTCGCCCCGATTGACCGAGATCGACACGGCAATATTCTGGAGTTACGGTAATGTCAAGAGAAATGCACGTTCTTCGTTATCCAATGATGTCAGATCTACCGTACACCACAGTCCAGTTCTACTGTATACCTCTTTCGAAGTGCGAGTCTCCAGTTTCGGTAGTTCCTTCCCGCCGATAAAACAGCGAAGATAGTTCCAATCATCTGGAATCAAAGTTTAACTTTGAAGCTTTGAAAAAAGTGTGAAAACTCACCCATGGTAGCAACGAAGATATCATTATCTAACCTGAATGTTATACAACATTATTTTATGTAAAATGATTATAATGTATATTTAAATATGAAATATGCTAAAATAAATTGTACAAAACTTACAATGAGCTGATTCTAACTGACGTCGCACATGATCTGGAAGTTATGAAGATTGTATGACAATGTATTATTGAATTATAATGAATATATTCATTGATTATTCACATATTTTATTTAGCAACTTTTTCATAGAATCTATTTTACTTTCCCAGTATCGTTTCGAATACCTCTTTCCCGAATTTAATAAGAATCGATTAATAAAATATTGTGTGCATCAAATATTCGTTATTTGGCACATTTGAGTATAGTACTTACAGGGTAAGATTTAGTGTCGAGCTTGCTACATTCTTCAACCAGCTCAGATTATCTTGAGTAGGCATCACCAAATAATTAATATTAGAGACAGCATCCACAGTGGCAACTACAAGCGAAAGCATCTGAACGATCCAGCATTAATAAAATTAAACCATTGACTATTAGTTTTGACGACTTATTATCAATAATCAGTTATTTTCAATGTATTGCAGACACGCAAATAAATATTTATCACTCTCTCTTCAATCAAAATTAGGGAGAATGGCCTAATTTGCCGCAATATGGTCACTAAGCGAGAATTGTGGATAATGACATCAAAGTAAGAAAATACGATGAAACAAAAATGAATAATGACAAATGTCTAAGTGACCCACATAGCCTTCATCTTTTGCAGTTATCGATTTGCAATCCACATGAAGGATACAGGAATCTTCATTATGGATAAGAGAGTTACGAAGAATTCCGCCCATCTACAGAATGAAAGTAGCAATTAAATATTGATTATGAATCAAACCTCGACGTGTTTGCTATGGACAAGGGCGATAGAGTGGTCTCCCCAGACAATGAAATGACCTAAAAAATATAAAGATATTGATGTATTATTGTAATTTCGATAATAGGGGGGACACTGACGGCAAACTCTCATATTTGAGCCATAGGTTATATAAGATGCGACAATTAGAGAAACACTCTGTCATATGTGAGATAACTAAGTTAGCTTACTCCAGATCCCGCTACTATCTCGAACGAGAGAGTATTATCTAACGTGTATTTTTGAGAGAGTTTAGAATAAGCTAACGTTTCTCTATGGTAGTCTAATTAGACATCCTATCTCTAAGAGAATTTAACTTATCTATAATTGTAAAAGAATTTGCCGTGAATGCTTATCAAGTTCTTCCTAGGATCATAACGATAAGCGTCAATGAAGATAAGGAAACATGGTTAAGGATAGTGCAATCAGAAGAAGTGATCAAAGTTAATCTTCGAGAAAAAATGTAGCATTAAAATTTATAAATCAAGTTATTTAAAAATAATATATATATATATATATATATTTAATGATTAAATCAAGTAATATTTTTAATACGAATTACTTACGAGAATTAGGAATGGGAGCGATGCCTAGTACGGGCTCCTTTCGAGTTTCGAAAACAGACAAACGAGCCTTGATTGTGGGAGATGGACGATCACAACCACCATCACCACTATGTGCATCGTATCGTTCGATGTAGTGACCAACTCCTGTATTACGAAACAAATTATCGAATGTAAACAATGAATAAGGCAACATTTCTATCCTGTCAGAAGAAAAAAAGTAGTTTTTGGTAAGTATGGTAGGAGGTTAAAGAAATAAAATGGTTTGCTAACCAGAAAGAAGGATCGTATCATTTTGATCGACGTAAATCGCTTTGCGATCCATGAATTGACTCGTGTCCTTAGAGGACATATCTACCTGTAATTGAATATATCGACTCGTCAAAAACGGAGAATAACGGAAATTATCTGGAGCAAAACTCGGCGAATTGAGAAATGAATATTGTTTATTGGTTGATGTTATTTCTTACAGTATTCTTTCATATCTTTTTGCCGGCTCTCAATTACCAACTGGCGGAATTGATCTTTGATCTTTGATTTGATTCAAAGTTTACTGAAATTTTATCATTTAAAATATATTTAAATCGTTGTTTTAAATTTTTCTTAATTCAGAAGCCAAGCAATATTGTTGTAAATGAAGTGTGGAAAACGTTTTAAAACATGACCTATATTGTCCGTATAAAATGTACTTGCATAATTGTATTGCTACTGCTGCTAAACAGAGGAAGAACATCGATTAACTCCGAACTCTTTCCTGCTTTCCTTCCTCGCTCTCTCTGATCTACCTACTCTCTCACCGGTGCTCTCTCTCTAAACATAGAAATTCATTGTGGCAGTGGTTGGCTACTTTTGTAACAAATAAACAAGTGTATTTCATACGGTCAATACGACCTATACTATATAGACGCGTTCTCACTCTGGTTAGAGGTTGAAATGGTAATGAAAAAAAATCAAAGGATAGATCTCGCCCAATTCTTGATTGCCTCTCCGCTGCCGCTCACCTAACAATAACCCGGCTGACCTTCGCGCGCTATTTGATATATAAAAGAGATTGGCATAGTTTCTAAACCATAAACAAGAAATAGTCTCTTCTACAAATAAAACAAGTGATTTTTATACGATCAATAAAATAATTTTTTTGGGGAGTACTGTTTTTGAGACCCTGCAGTTCAGAGGGCGTGTCTTCTAAAACTATGGTTCCTGCGCAAGCAGCTTTGCAATATATCATATATTTTTTTCTCTTCTTTTCGTTTAGTTTCGATTCCTTTCAAGAAATTGTTTTTTTATCCACGTATTGGCTCGCCTAACAACGAAATCATTGAAAGAGTTTTTCCTTTTTACCAAACATTCTACTAAGAGGCCAACTAATAGTAAGAGGGCGATGAAAAATACAAGACTTGGGGGGGGTCAACCAATTGTTCCAGGGCTGGGACAAAAAATTATTTTTACCAAAAAATTTTTTGTTTGGGTTCAACAAAAAAAAATCTCACAAAACAAAAAAAAACCAAAAAATAACAAAAAAATCTTTTCCCCACTTTTCGGAGAAATTTTTAACATTATCTCGAGTTGGTCTTCCTTATAATAACCATAATTCTTAATTCAGAGTCAAAATTGTAAAAAAAATAACAACTAAAACAAAAATAGAAACAAAATTCGTTATCGATTCATTGAGAATTAATCGAGCATTGCGAAATAGCAACATTTTATTGATTAGTTAAAGAAGGAGAGCGCTATTATATTGAAATTATGTGGCATTCTGTTCTTTTTAGATTCGAGAGGCTGCAAAAGTAACCAGTGTAGCTCAATCGTATGTATGGTCAGCGATTGTAACTGCGTTGCGCGGGTTTGATTATAATTTGCAATTTTCTATATATTTATCTTTCAAATACGAAAATTCGCGAGTTCCTTGGGCTTATCTTAGTGTAACAAGGAACTTTCACCTCGTATTACGGTATTCCGGTTAATCTAACATTTAATAATAAGAGAAAATTGTTTTAATATTTAGAGATAAGACCTGCATTTCTTTAACACACTTCCGTAAAATCACACCCTCCAAAATTGTTTAACATTAAAAATTACCAACAAACATATGTAGCTAGGATATCGGTTTTTAAAATCCGGTCAGGTGTTTCGATTTTTAAAAGTTTGGCACAAAATCCAGTCATTCTTGGTGCTTTGTAACATACTTTTCGACCTATGTGAACAAAACTGATCACAAACTGACTTTTCAAGCAAATTTTGTGTTAAAATTGCGTTAATTTTCTTTATCCGTTTTTTTGTTATTTTTTTGGTTTTTGCAGAAAAAAAACGAATAAAAAAAACCGAACAAAAAATTCTCAAAAACCCAAAAAACCAAAAAAACAAAAAAATACCAAACAAAAAATCCCAGCCCTGAATTGTTCATGTTGCTGATAATAACAATGCCTACTCAAAATATTTTTAAATAGCTGGAATATGGACCCTCAATGTGTACAAAACTCGACCGGGTTGTACTGTACATCAACTATTTGTTACAAATCCTGAAATGCAAGGCTTGAAAGCATATACAAGGGTACACGAACTAGAGTTTTGTTACATTTTCATTTTGCAATACATTATGATGAATGAATTTTTACTATTAGTGTTGCGTGACCTACTGATTCTTATGTGAATTCTGCAATTGTTGATACGTTGTTCTGGTGACTCGTGGATATTCTCCACTCTATCTTGTTGTCTAAAACGGAAATATTTTTGGTAGAAATCAATTGTCAATGAGTGATTAGAGATAGTGCATTATTTTATTATTCGTAGAATTCGGCACGAAAACTATTTGCACTCATCGTCGTGCAACCTTGTTGTAACATGAAATGATTCGTACTCCCATCTCTTATTGTTAATAATGTTTGCAAGAGTTTGCAAGAGACTATAGTGTCAAATACAAGAAACTGTTTTTATCATAATGATTTGGGAGTTTCCTAAAATATCTCCTGTACGCAATTAGAATGTCCATGATCATGATAGGTCACGTACTTAAAGGGATCATTCGATGGTCTCTTCATCCACTAACGCTCTCTCGTTGTTAGAGAACAAAGAAATAGTGTGTGAAATGAAGAGATCATTGACTTGTTCTCTATCTCTATGCAGTAATCGGGTCTATCGACCATTTGTTCAATTACCAACTGTGATTGTATTCTCAACATGTCTCTTCTTCTTCACTCTTTCATAGGATTTCCAGTCGTAGATTTAGATATTTCGTGTCTAATAGAATTGTTAATATATGGAATACTCTTGATTCATCTATTGTAAATTCGCCCAACCCCGCAGTCTTTCGTAATAGCATCAAGCTGTGATCTAGATATCGCAGCATTTTCGTCGTTCTTCATATTTTATTCATTATTTATTATTTACAGAATCTTCATATTTTATTCATTATTTATTATTTACAGAATATCGTTACTTTCTCTTGTTCAAGAATCGATAAATTATTATTATTATTATTATCTCTTCTCAGGCCTTATCATCTTTTGTCACATAGCTCAATCTTTATATTGGAGTGCTATACTACCGTCTTTGTTGTTGTCCCACATTTTGTTCAGCTTTGTTAGAGAATAGTTATGTCCAATATAGTTTATTTGTAGCCATATGCATCTAATCAATCAATACTTTCCGGTAATCAACACTAGTAACCCATCCCGGCCCTACCCAAAGATTGCCTTTTTTCTCTGTTATAGAAATGTAGTTTACTTGGTGTCGCCCCCCCCCCCCCCAATATTGTCTTTGTAAATATACAAATAATATTAATATCATACATATATGTGCCCTTCTCAGTGAAATTACTCGTGTATAAGCTCAACTAATACTGTATACGCAAACAAATTGAATCCCTTTCGTTGTCCTATAATAATAAGCACATTTATCCAACAAGAAACTACAACAACAACGATAAACATAACAAGAATACGAAGGACAATCAACAACAAACTTTAAACTAAATTTAAATACCATTTTGCTACATTGAAATCCATTTAGTGAAGAATTAATACCTAGGTTAATTAAGATTTCTAATAAATCTCTAAGATATAAATGTTAGCAATCATAAGTCTATTAATTATGAATGTGCCACCGGAGAGTCGAATTTACGGAGTCGACGTTTGCAGAGCGGAATGGTCTGAAATTACGAATACTACGGGATGACAATGAGGTGTACTCCAGACGGGTTTGATGTACCTTCATTGTGAAAGTTGAGGATACAATAATGTATGAAGTGGATTCACGACCGATCACGTTCTAAATATTTTAGCTGAGTTTTTTTTCCGGAACCAGCTATTAAAATGTAATAATACGCCAAGTGGGGTTCATACATTGTATGAGGGATCCCTTTCTTCATCCTTATTCACCGATACGAAGATAGATAGATATCGTACTGTATCTTCCATTGGACCGAGATCAATTGTGTATATCATAGTCAACTGAAGACATACTACCGCAATCAACTACAGTATGCTACCATACCTGTCGATTGAGATATCGATTGATGGAAACCATATTATTTGAGTGCAGGACAGCTATCAATAACGGTTCATCTTCACACGATGCATTCAACACGTCAAGGTCTAAATATTATCGATTGATTCACTTCGATAGCTACAGTATACTGATAATTCGACTACAGTAATCAATAGATACAGTAACCCACCGACAATCGGACCCTGATTCAGTTTGTACGATGAAAATTTCTTCTTCTTGTCATCAATACCTTCAACGAAGATGATTGATGACGGTTCCGTACCTGTGATCGATCGATATTAGAAAGAATACGGTAATGGATAAATCGATATCACAACTGGTACCGAGAATAAGAAGAGCTTTGCCAATCGATACCAAACCGCCTTCGTTCGATGAAACTGTAAGGGATTCATATTTAATAAGATCAAAGGAAGAAATGAATATGAATATATAAAGTAACCAAAAGTCGATGCCATCTTCGATACCGTAATCTTCGCTATCGACAAATCATTCTTGATTATCGTATCCATCAATCTTGCCTACAAGTAACGTTAATGACCCATCGATCGATTCCTTTACAACGAACGACCACAGTAACACGAATACGATCGATATCATGCCCATATCTACCGTAATCAACAGTATCTCTTATATCATACATTGCCTCCACGTGATATCCATCGATCTCCATCAATAGTATCTCTAATAGACGGTCTTCTCTTCTTATATCCACTCTTCGAACAAATCTTACATGATTTCCTCTTCATCTTCTCATCAACACAAGAATCTGTTAACGAGATGACGACTCCATCTAAGATATTAAATATTCATCTTCTATTTTAATTGATATTATTATTATATATAATTTAGAATACTTTTTACATATTTCTATTCCAATCAATCTTACATTATTTTTTAAAATAGTTGTTGTTTTCAAATAGTCATTGTAATAATCAATAATCCCGAAATACAGAACTTACTTTCAAAGACTACATCCACTGCAAGAGTTCCTTCCTGATATCGAATGTGCATCTATAATTATTTTATTGATTGATAGATCTCGACTCAGATAAAATCAATATTCCCACCTTCTCTAGACTACCGTAGTCTCGAGGCTCCTTTATACGAACCTGTACATGTCATGATATATAATATTGATCGTTATCGAATGCAGTACCGTACCTTGAACAATTTCACGGTTGTAACTGGGTAGAAGTCCCGGGTTATGAAAGCTCTGCAAGAAACAATCAATTATCGATTATCGATCGATTGATAGATTCAGTTACCGTACCCAACACAGTCATTGTCCCAAGCGACTGCATGAATAATATCACCTCGTAAGTGTGCACAGCTCTTCGTAAAAGTGGATCCCACAGCGATAACTTCCTACAGTATGCCCGAAGTCATTTCAAATAAATCAATAATTCACGAAATCTTACCGCTCTACTCGGTTCATCCCCGACCAATTCGTGAACGATCGGCCACGAAACATGATTCCTGAATCAAGGGTTAGTAAATCGATAGTAGGACAAACTACCGTACCACAATTGTTCGGATTCGAGGAATACGACGTCTACACCACCTCTGGCCGTTCCCATTGATATAAAGAGATATCGAGAGCTGGGTTTGCCACACCTGATTGTATCATACAGTAATCTCAACAAACAAGCACTATGAGAGCACTATTGATTGAATTCTGAATAATAAATCAATATTTTAAAATAAAGCTCACAATGAGAATGAATTGACTGCCAAGGCAGTGACTGGCAAATAGGCGAATCGCATAACGGGCACAATATCACCTGATCATAATCACAGTAATCAAGAGATTATTGATTATCTAATGAATAAAAATACCCGATCTAGCTACTGTAGAAAGGACCAATTGATCGCATCCATACCAGTTGAAAAGGGCGTAACCTGTGATTATCGATTAGAATGATACATCAGACTACCATATACCTGATTCGATGTTCGATTGAATATCGCCACTGAATCCACAGCGCAATTTGAGCGATGTGATCATCTAGAATAATCAATATTAAGAAATACAAATATACATAAATAAAATGGTATAACGCAACTTTGTCATGAGTATCACGTATGTATCTGATTCACAAAGAATATTTTTAAAAAGCCATGATAAATTTGACGTTTTATACTAAACTAAACGAACTTCATCATCGAATGGAGGATTCATGTATCGTATCTCACCGTATGATGACAAATGTACGGTAGTTAGGACAACTTCCTAAATATCGATTTAATTTAGAAGGGTCGTTGTCGAGATCTCAGGCATGATCTAATCGATCAATAAACGAACGGAAATATATATATATATATATATATATATATATATATATATATATATATTACACCAACCGTATTCTCATTGAGCCACCACATATCAACCGAATACGCTTCACTATCCTTACGATTGATCTGATAATACCATCTCTGCAAGAATTTTTTGATTACTGTATCTACGATTACGGTAGCTTATCACACAACAATCGATATGTACCGTAGGATACTGAACATTCTCAAGTGGTAGCATAGCACGAAAGATGATATCATCCGTTTCAGCTCTCATACCGACGAAACAATTCTGAAGAGAATATTGATTGATAAAAATACCAATAAAAAAGTTTTCATACATCTCTGAATGTCAGTACAATGTAATCGTTGGGTCTTTCCAATCTCTCCATCTCGAATGGTCCTACACAGAATTCTCGATATGACATTGCAGCGACTTGATAGTTGATATGATCGACATGACTATCTACAATAACAGATTAAAGCACGTTAATTCAGCCTCTGTAATTGCGGGGCAACAATGAAGGTAGGGCGAATCACGTTTTCCACCTTATAAAGAGTGCGAGGCGGATGCCAGGCGGGATTGGTGGGCTTCATTAGAGAGGGTGTGCGTCCGAGATGGCATCAAATGATTCTCTCTGTCACACTCTCCGCCGCGTCATCAAACCCGTCTGAGGTGCGCCGCTCTGATTAATGAACTAGCGTCTCATTACATTCATATTGTGAAAACACACCAAACAGCGCACCACAATCATAGGTCGAATATCTAGGTTAACGGTTTTCAAAATCCGGTCAGGTTTTTCGATTTTTGGTAAATTTGGCTCAAAATCCGGACACGTTTTTCGATTCTTGTGAAATTTTGGCCCAAAATCCGGTCATGTTTTTCGATGTTTGTGAAATTTTTTGTTCAAAATCCGGTCAGGCTTGGTACTTTGTAACATACTTTTCGACCTATGACCACAATGATGGCAAAAGTCGCCTCAGCATCTCCTTTGCCCCGCTATTCCCATCTCTCTCGCATTTTGAACTAACGTGTAAAGGTTATAAGATATTCTCCATTCAGAGTGTATTCCTTGTCAGTTATTCATATGAGTTACATAGATTCAAAATAAACTTGTTGCCAATATAGCCTGGAGGAAATTTATTTTGGTAAATGATTGGCACAAAGAGAGAAATGGATTAAGATACGAGTACCTAATAAGTACCTTTTACGGATGCAACAATAGTTAGAGATGGTCCTGATTCCGATAATGCAAGCATATGAATGTTATCGTCCTTTTCATCAGGAAGAGGAACAAATCGAGTGAGAACACCGATCCTCACATCTCCCTGTATATTGTACATCACCATAGGTCGAATAGCTAGGTTATTGGTTTTTAAAATCCGGTCAGGTTTTTCGATTTTTGGCAAATTTAGCTCAAAATCCGGTCAAGTTTTTCGATTTTTGTGAAATTTTGGCTCAAAATCCGGTCAGGCTTGGTACTTTGTACTTTTCGACCTATGTACATCACAATTATTGATTAGTTTTAATTTATCTATTATAGGCATAGGTGGGCGCGTGAAAACGAATTCTTTTTGCGCACAGCCTTTCCTTCCGTTGCAGGGCCTTGCGCATAGCCTTGCCTAGCAAAAATCGGAACATTTCCAGTGAAATCTGCTAAAAATGGCCATGCGCATAGCCTTGCCTTACAATTCCCCGGTTGGCGCACAGCCTTTCCCCCAGCGTGCCCACCTGTGATTATAGGGAGCAAGAAACAATTCATCGTCCCCTAAAATGAGTTCATTAAGAGAACAAATGAGGTATACAATCAATAAATCAATGTGATTAAGTAAGTACAGTACATACAATAGGAGTCAAATCAACAAGTGCATTCATTGTCATCTTTGAGAATCCTCCATCGATTGATTCTATTTGATCTACTACACGTGCAATTCCTCCGTTCATTCGTTTCCCTCCAATTTTCCGGGAATATGACTGATGAGTACGGGAGATATCGTGAGGGCAAATGTGTCTCTGCAAAACTTTCTCACCATTTTTATGAACGATTAAATAAAATAGATAACCATAGGTGGGCGCGTGAAAACGAATTCGTTTTGCACACAGCCTTGCATTCCCTGGCGGGGCTTTGCGCATAGCTTTGCCTCGCAAAAATAGAAAAATTTCCAGTCCAATCTGCAACAACATGTCCATGCGCATAACCTTGCATTACAATTCCTCGTTTTGCGCACAGCCTTCCCCCCAGCGTGCCCACCTATGTAGATCACACAAATTTTCTCAATCAAACCTTCCTATGTATGCACGTGCAATACTATTTAAACTACATATTTTCCTAGTCAAACAAATTATATTTAAACATCGCAGTCAATAATGATCTCTTCAACTAACCTCATTCTCCACAACAGCTATACTACCAGTCTTAGTTCCCACTAGATACGGTATGGCCAATTGTCTTCGTTCATCAATCTTTTTGTTCATACTAATGAGAATGGATATGATAGACGATACTCCTGTTGATGATAACATTCGTGATACATCCACACACGTTGACTCCTTGTATGCAATACACAGTAGTTGCTTAATAATCAATCAATACTTAACAATCAATCAATACTTTCAACAATAACATAATATCGATCCAATAACAATCAGTATATCGGGAAAACGCTCACCAATCGATTGCACGAAGATTGCACACCGATACATCCTCGTGACACAGCCACAGATACAATACGGTAAAGAGAACACTTGAATCGATAGGTGAAACTACCTAGAAAGATCAAAGATCAAGTACGAACAATAATGAGTAAGCCTCTAAGAGTCATTTGTTTCCTCAAAAGATGAATATATTGAAAATGTACATACATTGGGACGCATTTACGCCAACTAAATACAGAGAAAAGATATTAAAGATCAAAGATCACTAACCATCAACATAATCTGTCTGAACGAAAATCTCCGTATTAGAGTAGGCAGCAATCACCGATTCATTATCGAGCGACCATCTAGACAATTTGAGAAACCATTAAAGTGCAATAAAGATTATTTAGTTAAATACACTTAATTAAATATAACTAATATAATAAACATACGAAGTTAGACTTTTGAATGTCCCTGGAATCTCCGTCGTCTTCGAGTTATTCAATGAGAAAAGGGAACTGAAATAAAAAAAAGAGATATCGATATTATTGAAACCACTACACGATAGAATGATTGACTAGACATAAACACAGAGTTTGACATTGGATACAAGGGATGGTGTCGAACAATTTCGATGCTTTCGATTCAGTACTCAAAAGTAGATGAGAGCCGACGAACATTTTAATGATCAAGAATAGATATTAACATAGACTTTCGACCCAGACAAGGTTTACACACTCTCTAACATTCATACCCATTTGATCGGAGACAAATCATTGTTGCAAAAGCAGAGCCATGACGCATTGCGAAATCCACGATTTCCTGCTTCCCCGAGCCTTAAAAAACTATATTACCACCATATTTCTACACAGATTACGATATCACCTCATTGCCAATATCATAAGTTTACATCTATACATAGTATACCGACCATCGTTGCTACCGTATACCTTCTATGCTCAGAAAAAAGAACAGTCGACTACCGTATACCTGAGATGATCTTCGTTGAAATATTCGACTGGAGAGATTTGATCGGAACACCGACGAGCATTCCATACGAATTACCGTAGTACATCTAAAGTAAATCAATCGATATCGATAAAAGTACTAATCAATTTGCAACCACGATACAATTATTTAAGGTAATGCAGATGCACTGCATACGAAATATTCTAGGAGACACTCACCTTCCCATTCCCATCCCTTTATTCATAATAATTTCGATATTTTGTTATTCCATATAATTTATTTGCACTCGAACATTTTGTGCTTGATGTAACACCCTTGTGGTGTACGATAAATAAATACATAAATAGGATAAATAATTATCTTACAACTGATTGTGATAGATGAAGTGAAGTGATTATTCCATTTCCAAGTTCCATTCGCTCTTCATTCACCAAACCTTGTGACGTCCACTGCCATGTTGCTGCTTCCTGCAGATAACGAGATACGAATCAATCAATAAATACATGACTACCGTACCCCTTCGTCTGTTACTACAGCAACAATATTATCCTCATTGATCGATATGAGCCATGGAAGCGAGTCCAGTGTATGATCGAGCTAAAAATGGAAAGATAAAACATCGAATTCTCTCACTAATATCACGGGCATACATTGCCATACCCTAGCAGTGCGAGGATTGACCCACTATGTAAGTATCTTTTTAGGCCACTTGATAAAAAAAGGAAGTTAAATATGACGATTTTTTAAGCGAAAATAACGAATTTTGTGAATGAACCCACCCTATTTCGAGGATTGACCCACTATATAAAAATAAACGGCGAGGGTAGCGAAAATGTATGATCACGGGTCTCCTGAAAAAGTGTAACAACGCCTGCCACAAGGAAAAAAAATTGTCTCCGATTTCGATGAAAGTCATTTGGTAGGTGTGGTTGGTGGTCATGAGAAGGCCTAGCTACTTGATTGGGCCAAAATCGCAGATTATCGATTTTTTGTGACCTACCACATAAACGATCATAACTCGGTTCATTTTCATCGTACAGCGAGCTGACAAGTGTCATTCGAACCCTATTCTAAAGCTCTCCAAAAAAATGTCTATGAACCGTTCGCTGGTAAGTCTTCTTTAGGGCGAAAAACGCGAAAAACACTTTTACTGACCAAAAAGTGAAGTTGTCTCGAAAATTTTTCTTGACCCCGTCCGTTTTATTGCAAAAACTATGTCTTCAAACCACATATAATATAGCAATATAGTTCATTGCCCGTATCTCTTGGCCCCCAGGGTCGATTACTAGATAGCTCATGGACTTAGTCTATTTTTGATCACTTTCCATTTTTTTCATCGTATCTCACTTCAAATTTGTCAAATTATCTTTTCAAAAAAATAGAAAAAAAATCTCTCGAATAGGAGCTATTTTACAGGAGACCCGTGATATAGACATGAAATATATCGAAATCAAGGTGTAAATCTACTGAATAATGACAAGAGTGATCTTACTGTGAATAGATGAACTGCCCAGATTATTGTATCGAACTTCCCACTCTTCTCATTCAATAACGTACTTATTCTCAAAATTATTCAACTATATTTAAAAATATGATTGACAATCAATAATTAAACAATGCATTTAATAGATTACATGTCATGCTCAGCTCGCCATATCTGTAGTGAATGATCGTCATATACAATCGCAATCATGGATGCGCCCGAATCGTCGCCCCGATTGACCGAGATCGACACGGCAATATTCTGGAGTTACGGTAATGTCAAGAGAAATGCACGTTCTTCGTTATCCAATGATGTCAGATCTACCGTACACCACAGTCCAGTTCTACTGTATACCTCTTTCGAAGTGCGAGTCTCCAGTTTCGGTAGTTCCTTCCCGCCGATAAAACAGCGAAGATAGTTCCAATCATCTGGAATCAAAGTTTAACTTTGAAGCTTTGAAAAAAGTGTGAAAACTCACCCATGGTAGCAACGAAGATATCATTATCTAACCTGAATGTTATACAACATTATTTTATGTAAAATGATTATAATGTATATTTAAATATGAAATATGCTAAAATAAATTGTACAAAACTTACAATGAGCTGATTCTAACTGACGTCGCACATGATCTGGAAGTTATGAAGATTGTATGACAATGTATTATTGAATTATAATGAATATATTCATTGATTATTCACATATTTTATTTAGCAACTTTTTCATAGAATCTATTTTACTTTCCCAGTATCGTTTCGAATACCTCTTTCCCGAATTTAATAAGAATCGATTAATAAAATATTGTGTGCATCAAATATTCGTTATTTGGCACATTTGAGTATAGTACTTACAGGGTAAGATTTAGTGTCGAGCTTGCTACATTCTTCAACCAGCTCAGATTATCTTGAGTAGGCATCACCAAATAATTAATATTAGAGACAGCATCCACAGTGGCAACTACAAGCGAAAGCATCTGAACGATCCAGCATTAATAAATTAAACCATTGACTATTAGTTTTGACGACTTATTATCAATAATCAGTTATTTTCAATGTATTGCAGACACGCAAATAAATATTTATCACTCTCTCTTCAATCAAAATTAGGGAGAATGGCCTAATTTGCCGCAATATGGTCACTAAGCGAGAATTGTGGATAATGACATCAAAGTAAGAAAATACGATGAAACAAAAATGAATAATGACAAATGTCTAAGTGACCCACATAGCCTTCATCTTTTGCAGTTATCGATTTGCAATCCACATGAAGGATACAGGAATCTTCATTATGGATAAGAGAGTTACGAAGAATTCCGCCCATCTACAGAATGAAAGTAGCAATTAAATATTGATTATGAATCAAACCTCGACGTGTTTGCTATGGACAAGGGCGATAGAGTGGTCTCCCCAGGACAATGAAATGACCTAAAAAATATAAAGATATTGATGTATTATTGTAATTTCGATAATAGGGGGGACACTGACGGCAAACTCTCATATTTGAGCCATAGGTTATATAAGATGCGACAATTAGAGAAACACTCTGTCATATGTGAGATAACTAAGTTAGCTTACTCCAGATCCCGCTACTATCTCGAACGAGAGAGTATTATCTAACGTGTATTTTTGAGAGAGTTTAGAATAAGCTAACGTTTCTCTATGGTAGTCTAATTAGACATCCTATCTCTAAGAGAATTTAACTTATCTATAATTGTAAAAGAATTTGCCGTGAATGCTTATCAAGTTCTTCCTAGGATCATAACGATAAGCGTCAATGAAGATAAGGAAACATGGTTAAGGATAGTGCAATCAGAAGAAGTGATCAAAGTTAATCTTCGAGAAAAATGTAGCATTAAAATTTATAAATCAAGTTATTTAAAAATAATATATATATATATATATATATTTAATGATTAAATCAAGTAATATTTTTAATACGAATTACTTACGAGAATTAGGAATGGGAGCGATGCCTAGTACGGGCTCCTTTCGAGTTTCGAAAACAGACAAACGAGCCTTGATTGTGGGAGATGGACGATCACAACCACCATCACCACTATGTGCATCGTATCGTTCGATGTAGTGACCAACTCCTGTATTACGAAACAAATTATCGAATGTAAACAATGAATAAGGCAACATTTCTATCCTGTCAGAAGAAAAAAAGTAGTTTTTGGTAAGTATGGTAGGAGGTTAAAGAAATAAAATGGTTTGCTAACCAGAAAGAAGGATCGTATCATTTTGATCGACGTAAATCGCTTTGCGATCCATGAATTGACTCGTGTCCTTAGAGGACATATCTACCTGTAATTGAATATATCGACTCGTCAAAAACGGAGAATAACGGAAATTATCTGGAGCAAAACTCGGCGAATTGAGAAATGAATATTGTTTATTGGTTGATGTTATTTCTTACAGTATTCTTTCATATCTTTTTGCCGGCTCTCAATTACCAACTGGCGGAATTGATCTTTGATCTTTGATTTGATTCAAAGTTTACTGAAATTTTATCATTTAAAATATATTTAAATCGTTGTTTTAAATTTTTCTTAATTCAGAAGCCAAGCAATATTGTTGTAAATGAAGTGTGGAAAACGTTTTAAAACATGACCTATATTGTCCGTATAAAATGTACTTGCATAATTGTATTGCTACTGCTGCTAAACAGAGGAAGAACATCGATTAACTCCGAACTCTTTCCTGCTTTCCTTCCTCGCTCTCTCTGATCTACCTACTCTCTCACCGGTGCTCTCTCTCTAAACATAGAAATTCATTGTGGCAGTGGTTGGCTACTTTTGTAACAAATAAACAAGTGTATTTCATACGGTCAATACGACCTATACTATATAGACGCGTTCTCACTCTGGTTAGAGGTTGAAATGGTAATGAAAAAAAATCAAAGGATAGATCTCGCCCAATTCTTGATTGCCTCTCCGCTGCCGCTCACCTAACAATAACCCGGCTGACCTTCGCGCGCTATTTGATATATAAAAGAGATTGGCATAGTTTCTAAACCATAAACAAGAAATAGTCTCTTCTACAAATAAAACAAGTGATTTTTATACGATCAATAAAATAATTTTTTTTGGGGAGTACTGTTTTTGAGACCCTGCAGTTCAGAGGGCGTGTCTTCTAAAACTATGGTTCCTGCGCAAGCAGCTTTGCAATATATCATATATTTTTTTCTCTTCTTTTCGTTTAGTTTCGATTCCTTTCAAGAAATTGTTTTTTTATCCACGTATTGGCTCGCCTAACAACGAAATCATTGAAAGAGTTTTTCCTTTTTACCAAACATTCTACTAAGAGGCCAACTAATAGTAAGAGGGCGATGAAAAATACAAGACTTGGGGGGGGTCAACCAATTGTTCCAGGGCTGGGACAAAAAATTATTTTTACCAAAAAATTTTTTGTTTGGGTTCAACAAAAAAAAATCTCACAAAACAAAAAAAACCAAAAAATAACAAAAAAATCTTTTCCCCACTTTTCGGAGAAATTTTTAACATTATCTCGAGTTGGTCTTCCTTATAATAACCATAATTCTTAATTCAGAGTCAAAATTGTAAAAAAAATAACAACTAAAACAAAAATAGAAACAAAATTCGTTATCGATTCATTGAGAATTAATCGAGCATTGCGAAATAGCAACATTTTATTGATTAGTTAAAGAAGGAGAGCGCTATTATATTGAAATTATGTGGCATTCTGTTCTTTTTAGATTCGAGAGGCTGCAAAAGTAACCAGTGTAGCTCAATCGTATGTATGGTCAGCGATTGTAACTGCGTTGCGCGGGTTTGATTATAATTTGCAATTTTCTATATATTTATCTTTCAAATACGAAAATTCGCGAGTTCCTTGGGCTTATCTTAGTGTAACAAGGAACTTTCACCTCGTATTACGGTATTCCGGTTAATCTAACATTTAATAATAAGAGAAAATTGTTTTAATATTTAGAGATAAGACCTGCATTTCTTTAACACACTTCCGTAAAATCACACCCTCCAAAATTGTTTAACATTAAAAATTACCAACAAACATATGTAGCTAGGATATCGGTTTTTAAAATCCGGTCAGGTGTTTCGATTTTTAAAAGTTTGGCACAAAATCCAGTCATTCTTGGTGCTTTGTAACATACTTTTCGACCTATGTGAACAAAACTGATCACAAACTGACTTTTCAAGCAAATTTTGTGTTAAAATTGCGTTAATTTTCTTTATCCGTTTTTTTGTTATTTTTTTGGTTTTTGCAGAAAAAAAACGAATAAAAAAAACCGAACAAAAAATTCTCAAAAACCCAAAAAACCAAAAAAACAAAAAAATACCAAACAAAAAATCCCAGCCCTGAATTGTTCATGTTGCTGATAATAACAATGCCTACTCAAAATATTTTTAAATAGCTGGAATATGGACCCTCAATGTGTACAAAACTCGACCGGGTTGTACTGTACATCAACTATTTGTTACAAATCCTGAAATGCAAGGCTTGAAAGCATATACAAGGGTACACGAACTAGAGTTTTGTTACATTTTCATTTTGCAATACATTATGATGAATGAATTTTTACTATTAGTGTTGCGTGACCTACTGATTCTTATGTGAATTCTGCAATTGTTGATACGTTGTTCTGGTGACTCGTGGATATTCTCCACTCTATCTTGTTGTCTAAAACGGAAATATTTTTGGTAGAAATCAATTGTCAATGAGTGATTAGAGATAGTGCATTATTTTATTATTCGTAGAATTCGGCACGAAAACTATTTGCACTCATCGTCGTGCAACCTTGTTGTAACATGAAATGATTCGTACTCCCATCTCTTATTGTTAATAATGTTTGCAAGAGTTTGCAAGAGACTATAGTGTCAAATACAAGAAACTGTTTTTATCATAATGATTTGGGAGTTTCCTAAAATATCTCCTGTACGCAATTAGAATGTCCATGATCATGATAGGTCACGTACTTAAAGGGATCATTCGATGGTCTCTTCATCCACTAACGCTCTCTCGTTGTTAGAGAACAAAGAAATAGTGTGTGAAATGAAGAGATCATTGACTTGTTCTCTATCTCTATGCAGTAATCGGGTCTATCGACCATTTGTTCAATTACCAACTGTGATTGTATTCTCAACATGTCTCTTCTTCTTCACTCTTTCATAGGATTTCCAGTCGTAGATTTAGATATTTCGTGTCTAATAGAATTGTTAATATATGGAATACTCTTGATTCATCTATTGTAAATTCGCCCAACCCCGCAGTCTTTCGTAATAGCATCAAGCTGTGATCTAGATATCGCAGCATTTTCGTCGTTCTTCATATTTTATTCATTATTTATTATTTACAGAATCTTCATATTTTATTCATTATTTATTATTTACAGAATATCGTTACTTTCTCTTGTTCAAGAATCGATAAATTATTATTATTATTATTATCTCTTCTCAGGCCTTATCATCTTTTGTCACATAGCTCAATCTTTATATTGGAGTGCTATACTACCGTCTTTGTTGTTGTCCCACATTTTGTTCAGCTTTGTTAGAGAATAGTTATGTCCAATATAGTTTATTTGTAGCCATATGCATCTAATCAATCAATACTTTCCGGTAATCAACACTAGTAACCCATCCCGGCCCTACCCAAAGATTGCCTTTTTTCTCTGTTATAGAAATGTAGTTTACTTGGTGTCGCCCCCCCCCCCCCAATATTGTCTTTGTAAATATACAAATAATATTAATATCATACATATATGTGCCCTTCTCAGTGAAATTACTCGTGTATAAGCTCAACTAATACTGTATACGCAAACAAATTGAATCCCTTTCGTTGTCCTATAATAATAAGCACATTTATCCAACAAGAAACTACAACAACAACGATAAACATAACAAGAATACGAAGGACAATCAACAACAAACTTTAAACTAAATTTAAATACCATTTTGCTACATTGAAATCCATTTAGTGAAGAATTAATACCTAGGTTAATTAAGATTTCTAATAAATCTCTAAGATATAAATGTTAGCAATCATAAGTCTATTAATTATGAATGTGCCACCGGAGAGTCGAAT
This sequence comes from Parapristionchus giblindavisi, assembly GCA_943737045.1. Taxonomy (NCBI): domain Eukaryota; kingdom Metazoa; phylum Nematoda; class Chromadorea; order Rhabditida; family Diplogasteridae; genus Parapristionchus; species Parapristionchus giblindavisi. The sequence continues at coordinate 1,273,282 of CALSFV010000020.1, read as the reverse complement.
TTACGGAGTCGACGTTTGCAGAGCGGAATGGTCTGAAATTACGAATACTACGGGATGACAATGAGGTGTACTCCAGACGGGTTTGATGTACCTTCATTGTGAAAGTTGAGGATACAATAATGTATGAAGTGGATTCACGACCGATCACGTTCTAAATATTTTAGCTGAGTTTTTTTTCCGGAACCAGCTATTAAAATGTAATAATACGCCAAGTGGGGTTCATACATTGTATGAGGGATCCCTTTCTTCATCCTTATTCACCGATACGAAGATAGATAGATATCGTACTGTATCTTCCATTGGACCGAGATCAATTGTGTATATCATAGTCAACTGAAGACATACTACCGCAATCAACTACAGTATGCTACCATACCTGTCCATTGAGATATCGATTGATGGAAACCATATTATTTGAGTGCAGGACAGCTATCAATAACGGTTCATCTTCACACGATGCATTCAACACGTCAAGGTCTAAATATTATCGATTGATAGACTTCGATAGCTACAGTATACTGATAATTCGACTACAGTAATCAATAGATACAGTAACCCACCGACAATCGGACCCTGATTCAGTTTGTACGATGAAAATTTCTTCTTCTTGTCATCAATACCTTCAACGAAGATGATTGATGACGGTTCCGTACCTGTGATCGATCGATATTAGAAAGAATACGGTAATGGATAAATCGATATCACAACTGGTACCGAGAATAAGAAGAGCTTTGCCAATCGATACCAAACCGCCTTCGTTCGATGAAACTGTAAGGGATTCATATTTAATAAGATCAAAGGAAGAAATGAATATGAATATATAAAGTAACCAAAAGTCGATGCCATCTTCGATACCGTAATCTTCGCTATCGACAAATCATTCTTGATTATCGTATCCATCAATCTTGCCTACAAGTAACGTTAATGACCCATCGATCGATTCCTTTACAACGAACGACCACAGTAACACGAATACGATCGATATCATGCCCATATCTACCGTAATCAACAGTATCTCTTATATCATACATTGCCTCCACGTGATATCCATCGATCTCCATCAATAGTATCTCTAATAGACGGTCTTCTCTTCTTATATCCACTCTTCGAACAAATCTTACATGATTTCCTCTTCATCTTCTCATCAACACAAGAATCTGTTAACGAGATGACGACTCCATCTAAGATATTAAATATTCATCTTCTATTTTAATTGATATTATTATTATATATAATTTAGAATACTTTTTACATATTTCTATTCCAATCAATCTTACATTATTTTTTAAAATAGTTGTTGTTTTCAAATAGTCATTGTAATAATCAATAATCCCGAAATACAGAACTTACTTTCAAAGACTACATCCACTGCAAGAGTTCCTTCCTGATATCGAATGTGCATCTATAATTATTTTATTGATTGATAGATCTCGACTCAGATAAAATCAATATTCCCACCTTCTCTAGACTACCGTAGTCTCGAGGCTCCTTTATACGAACCTGTACATGTCATGATATATAATATTGATCGTTATCGAATGCAGTACCGTACCTTGAACAATTTCACGGTTGTAACTGGGTAGAAGTCCCGGGTTATGAAAGCTCTGCAAGAAACAATCAATTATCGATTATCGATCGATTGATAGATTCAGTTACCGTACCCAACACAGTCATTGTCCCAAGCGACTGCATGAATAATATCACCTCGTAAGTGTGCACAGCTCTTCGTAAAAGTGGATCCCACAGCGATAACTTCCTACAGTATGCCCGAAGTCATTTCAAATAAATCAATAATTCACGAAATCTTACCGCTCTACTCGGTTCATCCCCGACCAATTCGTGAACGATCGGCCACGAAACATGATTCCTGAATCAAGGGTTAGTAAATCGATAGTAGGACAAACTACCGTACCACAATTGTTCGGATTCGAGGAATACGACGTCTACACCACCTCTGGCCGTTCCCATTGATATAAAGAGATATCGAGAGCTGGGTTTGCCACACCTGATTGTATCATACAGTAATCTCAACAAACAAGCACTATGAGAGCACTATTGATTGAATTCTGAATAATAAATCAATATTTTAAAATAAAGCTCACAATGAGAATGAATTGACTGCCAAGGCAGTGACTGGCAAATAGGCGAATCGCATAACGGGCACAATATCACCTGATCATAATCACAGTAATCAAGAGATTATTGATTATCTAATGAATAAAAATACCCGATCTAGCTACTGTAGAAAGGACCAATTGATCGCATCCATACCAGTTGAAAAGGGCGTAACCTGTGATTATCGATTAGAATGATACATCAGACTACCATATACCTGATTCGATGTTCGATTGAATATCGCCACTGAATCCACAGCGCAATTTGAGCGATGTGATCATCTAGAATAATCAATATTAAGAAATACAAATATACATAAATAAAATGGTATAACGCAACTTTGTCATGAGTATCACGTATGTATCTGATTCACAAAGAATATTTTTAAAAAGCCATGATAAATTTGACGTTTTATACTAAACTAAACGAACTTCATCATCGAATGGAGGATTCATGTATCGTATCTCACCGTATGATGACAAATGTACGGTAGTTAGGACAACTTCCTAAATATCGATTTAATTTAGAAGGGTCGTTGTCGAGATCTCAGGCATGATCTAATCGATCAATAAACGAACGGAAATATATATATATATATATATATATATATATATATATATATATATTACACCAACCGTATTCTCATTGAGCCACCACATATCAACCGAATACGCTTCACTATCCTTACGATTGATCTGATAATACCATCTCTGCAAGAATTTTTTGATTACTGTATCTACGATTACGGTAGCTTATCACACAACAATCGATATGTACCGTAGGATACTGAACATTCTCAAGTGGTAGCATAGCACGAAAGATGATATCATCCGTTTCAGCTCTCATACCGACGAAACAATTCTGAAGAGAATATTGATTGATAAAAATACCAATAAAAAAGTTTTCATACATCTCTGAATGTCAGTACAATGTAATCGTTGGGTCTTTCCAATCTCTCCATCTCGAATGGTCCTACACAGAATTCTCGATATGACATTGCAGCGACTTGATAGTTGATATGATCGACATGACTATCTACAATAACAGATTAAAGCACGTTAATTCAGCCTCTGTAATTGCGGGGCAACAATGAAGGTAGGGCGAATCACGTTTTCCACCTTATAAAGAGTGCGAGGCGGATGCCAGGCGGGATTGGTGGGCTTCATTAGAGAGGGTGTGCGTCCGAGATGGCATCAAATGATTCTCTCTGTCACACTCTCCGCCGCGTCATCAAACCCGTCTGAGGTGCGCCGCTCTGATTAATGAACTAGCGTCTCATTACATTCATATTGTGAAAACACACCAAACAGCGCACCACAATCATAGGTCGAATATCTAGGTTAACGGTTTTCAAAATCCGGTCAGGTTTTTCGATTTTTGGTAAATTTGGCTCAAAATCCGGACACGTTTTTCGATTCTTGTGAAATTTTGGCCCAAAATCCGGTCATGTTTTTCGATGTTTGTGAAATTTTTTGTTCAAAATCCGGTCAGGCTTGGTACTTTGTAACATACTTTTCGACCTATGACCACAATGATGGCAAAAGTCGCCTCAGCATCTCCTTTGCCCCGCTATTCCCATCTCTCTCGCATTTTGAACTAACGTGTAAAGGTTATAAGATATTCTCCATTCAGAGTGTATTCCTTGTCAGTTATTCATATGAGTTACATAGATTCAAAATAAACTTGTTGCCAATATAGCCTGGAGGAAATTTATTTTGGTAAATGATTGGCACAAAGAGAGAAATGGATTAAGATACGAGTACCTAATAAGTACCTTTTACGGATGCAACAATAGTTAGAGATGGTCCTGATTCCGATAATGCAAGCATATGAATGTTATCGTCCTTTTCATCAGGAAGAGGAACAAATCGAGTGAGAACACCGATCCTCACATCTCCCTGTATATTGTACATCACCATAGGTCGAATAGCTAGGTTATTGGTTTTTAAAATCCGGTCAGGTTTTTCGATTTTTGGCAAATTTAGCTCAAAATCCGGTCAAGTTTTTCGATTTTTGTGAAATTTTGGCTCAAAATCCGGTCAGGCTTGGTACTTTGTACTTTTCGACCTATGTACATCACAATTATTGATTAGTTTTAATTTATCTATTATAGGCATAGGTGGGCGCGTGAAAACGAATTCTTTTTGCGCACAGCCTTTCCTTCCGTTGCAGGGCCTTGCGCATAGCCTTGCCTAGCAAAAATCGGAACATTTCCAGTGAAATCTGCTAAAAATGGCCATGCGCATAGCCTTGCCTTACAATTCCCCGGTTGGCGCACAGCCTTTCCCCCAGCGTGCCCACCTGTGATTATAGGGAGCAAGAAACAATTCATCGTCCCCTAAAATGAGTTCATTAAGAGAACAAATGAGGTATACAATCAATAAATCAATGTGATTAAGTAAGTACAGTACATACAATAGGAGTCAAATCAACAAGTGCATTCATTGTCATCTTTGAGAATCCTCCATCGATTGATTCTATTTGATCTACTACACGTGCAATTCCTCCGTTCATTCGTTTCCCTCCAATTTTCCGGGAATATGACTGATGAGTACGGGAGATATCGTGAGGGCAAATGTGTCTCTGCAAAACTTTCTCACCATTTTTATGAACGATTAAATAAAATAGATAACCATAGGTGGGCGCGTGAAAACGAATTCGTTTTGCACACAGCCTTGCATTCCCTGGCGGGGCTTTGCGCATAGCTTTGCCTCGCAAAAATAGAAAAATTTCCAGTCCAATCTGCAACAACATGTCCATGCGCATAACCTTGCATTACAATTCCTCGTTTTGCGCACAGCCTTCCCCCCAGCGTGCCCACCTATGTAGATCACACAAATTTTCTCAATCAAACCTTCCTATGTATGCACGTGCAATACTATTTAAACTACATATTTTCCTAGTCAAACAAATTATATTTAAACATCGCAGTCAATAATGATCTCTTCAACTAACCTCATTCTCCACAACAGCTATACTACCAGTCTTAGTTCCCACTAGATACGGTATGGCCAATTGTCTTCGTTCATCAATCTTTTTGTTCATACTAATGAGAATGGATATGATAGACGATACTCCTGTTGATGATAACATTCGTGATACATCCACACACGTTGACTCCTTGTATGCAATACACAGTAGTTGCTTAATAATCAATCAATACTTAACAATCAATCAATACTTTCAACAATAACATAATATCGATCCAATAACAATCAGTATATCGGGAAAACGCTCACCAATCGATTGCACGAAGATTGCACACCGATACATCCTCGTGACACAGCCACAGATACAATACGGTAAAGAGAACACTTGAATCGATAGGTGAAACTACCTAGAAAGATCAAAGATCAAGTACGAACAATAATGAGTAAGCCTCTAAGAGTCATTTGTTTCCTCAAAAGATGAATATATTGAAAATGTACATACATTGGGACGCATTTACGCCAACTAAATACAGAGAAAAGATATTAAAGATCAAAGATCACTAACCATCAACATAATCTGTCTGAACGAAAATCTCCGTATTAGAGTAGGCAGCAATCACCGATTCATTATCGAGCGACCATCTAGACAATTTGAGAAACCATTAAAGTGCAATAAAGATTATTTAGTTAAATACACTTAATTAAATATAACTAATATAATAAACATACGAAGTTAGACTTTTGAATGTCCCTGGAATCTCCGTCGTCTTCGAGTTATTCAATGAGAAAAGGGAACTGAAATAAAAAAAAGAGATATCGATATTATTGAAACCACTACACGATAGAATGATTGACTAGACATAAACACAGAGTTTGACATTGGATACAAGGGATGGTGTCGAACAATTTCGATGCTTTCGATTCAGTACTCAAAAGTAGATGAGAGCCGACGAACATTTTAATGATCAAGAATAGATATTAACATAGACTTTCGACCCAGACAAGGTTTACACACTCTCTAACATTCATACCCATTTGATCGGAGACAAATCATTGTTGCAAAAGCAGAGCCATGACGCATTGCGAAATCCACGATTTCCTGCTTCCCCGAGCCTTAAAAAACTATATTACCACCATATTTCTACACAGATTACGATATCACCTCATTGCCAATATCATAAGTTTACATCTATACATAGTATACCGACCATCGTTGCTACCGTATACCTTCTATGCTCAGAAAAAAGAACAGTCGACTACCGTATACCTGAGATGATCTTCGTTGAAATATTCGACTGGAGAGATTTGATCGGAACACCGACGAGCATTCCATACGAATTACCGTAGTACATCTAAAGTAAATCAATCGATATCGATAAAAGTACTATTCTATTTGCAACCACGATACAATTATTGAAGGTAATGCAGATGCACTGCATACGAAATATTCTAGGAGACACTCACCTTCCCATTCCCATCCCTTTATTCATAATAATTTCGATATTTTGTTATTCCATATAATTTATTTGCACTCGAACATTTTGTGCTTGATGTAACACCCTTGTGGTGTACGATAGATAAATACATTAATAGGATAAATAATTATCTTACAACTGATTGTGATAGATGAAGTGAAGTGATTATTCCATTTCCAAGTTCCATTCGTTCTTCATTCACCAAACCTTGTGACGTCCACTGCCATGTTGCTGCTTCCTGCAGATAACGAGATACGAATCAATCAATAAATACATGACTACCGTACCCCTTCGTCTGTTACTACGGCAACGATATTATCCTCATTGATCGATATGATCCATGGAAGCGAGTCCAGTGTATGATCGAGCTAAAAATGGAAAGATAAAACATTGAATTCTCTCACTAATATCACGGGTCTCCTGTAAAAGTGTAACAACGCCTGCCACAAGGAAAAAAATTTTGCCTCCGATTTCGATGAAAGTCATTTGGTATATGTGGTTGGTGGTCATGAGAAGGCCTAGCTACTTGATTGGGCCAAAATTGCAGATTATAGATTATCGATTTTTTGTGGCCTACCACATAAACGATCATAACTCGGTTCATTTTCATCGTACAGCGAGCTGACAAGTGTCATTCGAACCCTATTCTAAAGCTCTCCAAAAAATGTCTATGAACCGTTCGCTGCTAACTATAAGTCGTATTTAGGGCGAAAAACTCGAAAAACACTTTATTGACCAAAAAAGTGAAGTTGTCTCGAAAATTTTTTCTTGACCCCGTCCGTTTTATCGCAAAAACTATGTCTTCAAACCACATACAATTTCGTTTTATAGTTCATCGCCCGTATCTCTTGGCCCTCAGGGTCGATTACTAGATAGCTCATGGACTTAGTCTATTTTTGATCACTTTACATTTTTTCATCGTATCTCACTTCAAATTTGTTAAATTACCTTTTCAAAAAAATAGAAAAAATCTCTCGAATAGGAGCTATTTTACAGGAGACCCGTGATATAGACATGAAATATATCGAAATCAAGGTGTAAATCTACTGAATAATGACAAGAGTGATCTTACTGTGAATAGATGAATTGCCCAGATTGTTGTATCGAACTTCCCACTCTTCTCATTCAATAACGTACTTATTCTCAAAATTATTCAGCTATATTTAAAAATATGATTGACAATCAATAATTAAACAATGCATTTAATAGATTACATGTCATGCTCAGCTCGCCATATCTGTAGTGAATGATCGTCATATACAATCGCAATCATGGATGCGCCCGAATCGTCGCCCCGATTGACCGAGATCGACACGGCAATATTCTGGAGTTACGGTAATGTCAAGAGAAATGCACGTTCTTCGTTATCCAATGATGTCAGATCTACCGTACACCACAGTCCAGTTCTACTGTATACCTCTTTCGAAGTGCGAGTCTCCAGTTTCGGTAGTTCCTTCCCGCCGATAAAACAGCGAAGATAGTTCCAATCATCTGGAATCAAATTTTAACTTTGAAGCTTTGAAAAAAAGTGTGAAAACTCACCCATGGTAGCCACGAAGATATCATTATCTAATCTGAATATATACATTATTTTTTATACAACATTATTTTATGTAAAATGATTATATATATTGTATATTTAAATATGAAATATGCTAAAATAAATAGTACAAAACTTACAATGAGCTGATTCTAACTGACGTCGCACATGATCTGGAAGTTATGAAGATTGTATGACAATGTATTATTGAATTATAATGAATATATTGATTGATTATTCACATATTTTATTTAGCAGCATTTTCATAGAATCTATTTTACTTTCCCAGTATCGTTTCGAATACCTCTTTCCCGAATTTAATAAGAATCTATTAATGAAATATTGTGTGCATCAAATATTCGTTATTTGGCACCATAGGTCGAATAGCTAGGTTATCGGTTTTCAAAATGCGGTCAGGTTTTTCGATTTTTGTGAATTTTTGGCTCATAATGCGGTCAGGTTTTTCGATTTTGGGGAAATTTTGGCTCAAAATGCGGTCAGGCTTGGTACTTTGTAACATACTTTTCGACCTATGTTTGGCACATTCGAGTATAGTACTCATAGGTCGAATAGATAGGTAGCCGGTTTTCAAAATACGGTCAGGTTTTTCGATTTTTGGCAAATTTGGCTCAAAATCCGGTCAGGTTTTTCGATTTTTGCGATATTTTGGCTTAAAGTCCGGTCAGGTTTTTCGATTTTTATGAAATTTTGGCTCAAAATCCGGTCAGGCTTCGTACTTTGCAACACACTTTTCGACCTATGATAGTACTTACAGGGTAAGATTTAGTGTCGAGCTTGCTACATTCTTCAACCAGCTCAGATTATCTTGAGTAGGCATCACCAAATAATTAATATTAGAGACAGCATCCACAGTGGCAACTACAAGCGAAAGCATCTGAACGATCCAGCATTAATAAAATTAAACCATTGACTATTAGTTTTGACGACTTATTATCAATAATCAGTTATTTTCAATGTATTGCAGACACGCAAATAAATATTTATCACTCTCTCTTCAATCAAAATTAGGGAGAATGGCCTAATTTGCCGCAATATGGTCACTAAGCGAGAATTGTGGATAATGACATCAAAGTAAGAAAATACGATGAAACAAAAATGAATAATGACAAATGTCTAAGTGACCCACATAGCCTTCATCTTTTGCAGTTATCGATTTGCAATCCACATGAAGGATACAGGAATCTTCATTATGGATAAGAGAGTTACGAAGAATTCCGCCCATCTACAGAATGAAAGTAGCAATTAAATATTGATTATGAATCAAACCTCGACGTGTTTGCTATGGACAAGGGCGATAGAGTGGTCTCCCCAGACAATGAAATGACCTAAAAAATATAAAGATATTGATGTATTATTGTAATTTCGATAATAGGGGGGACACTGACGGCAAACTCTCATATTTGAGCCATAGGTTATATAAGATGCGACAATTAGAGAAACACTCTGTCATATGTGAGATAACTAAGTTAGCTTACTCCAGATCCCGCTACTATCTCGAACGAGAGAGTATTATCTAACGTGTATTTTTGAGAGAGTTTAGAGTAAGCTAACGTTTCTCTATGGTAGTCTAATTAGACATCCTATCTCTAAGAGAATTTAACTTATCTATAATTGTAAAAGAATTTGCCGTGAATGCTTATCAAGTTCTTCCTAGGATCATAACGATAAGCGTCAATGAAGATAAGGAAACATGGTTAAGGATAGTGCAATCAGAAGAAGTGATCAAAGTTAATCTTCGAGAAAAAATGTAGCATTAAAATTTATAAATCAAGTTATTTAAAAATAATATATATATATATATTTTTAATGATTAAATCAAGTAATATTTTTAATACCAATTACTTACGAGAATTAGGAATGGGAGCGATGCCCTCTACGAACTCCTTTCGAGTTTCGAAAACAGACAAACGAGCCTTGATTGTGGGAGATGGACGATCACAACCACCATGACCACTATGTGCATCGTATCGTTCGATGTAGTGACCAACTCCTGTATTACGAAACAAATTATCGAATGTAAACAATGAATAAGGCAACATTTCAGCGAAAGAAGGAGTAGTTTTTGGTAAGTATGGTAGGAGGTTAAAGAAATAAAATGGTTTGCTAACCAGAAAGAAGGATCGTATCATTTTGATCGACGTAAATCGCTTTGCGATCCATGAATTGACTCGTGTCCTTAGAGGACATATCTACCTGTAATTGAATATATCGACTCTCTGGAGACGTAACCGTAAAAAAAGGAGAATAACGGACATTATCTGGAGAAAAAACTCGGCGAATTGAGAAATGAATATTGTTTATTGGTTGATGTTATTTCTTACAGTATTCTTTCATATCTTTTTGCCGGCTCTCAATTACCAACTGGCGGAATTGATCTTTGATCTTTGATTTGATTCAATGTTCACTGAAATTTTATCTTTCAAAATATATTTAAATTATTGTTTTAATTCTTTTTAAATGCAGAAGCCAAGCAATACTGTTGCAAATGAAGTGTGGAAAACGTTTTAAAATATGACCTCTACGACCTATGTCCACGTAGTTACTATATAGACGCGTTCTCACTCTGGTCAAAGGTTGAAATGGGAATGTGAGTCATCGGGGGAATTCTCTCTCATTGATTGAATACTTGATATAAAGCACTATCTTAGAGAATTCAATAACTGGAATATTTTTTGGTATCGATGAAAAATGAATTTTTCTGTTTTATGTATGATAATTACAGGCTCTATGAGTGAAGTACACTGGTACTTGGAAATTGCTTCCAATTGAAAATTCGCTTCAGGGGGTGACCACACAACGATTTGGCGACGTTCCCTAAAAAGTTTATTTCGAATCCAATCGATGCGGGAGTGGGCTCAATCGAATCCTTAGCTAATTCTAAGAAATTATTGTCTAGGTGAGTTTTTTGATCAAAGATCAACGAACGCTGGAATCGGGAATTTTCGAAAAAAATTCACATTTAATAAATTTTCACTATTTCACCATAACAAGCCTACAACTTTTAATTTGCTCAATCGCTTCTAAATATCATAACACATCTTCAGATTGGAAATCATAATTAAAAAAAATGAATTAGGTGAACAAATCGTTTTATATCGAAAAACGTAATTATGGTGTGCACCTACAGAAATCCCTAATCGGTCAATTTCGAAATTTGGTAGTTTTAAACATATTTCACCGCTGTTCTTGACATGACTGAAGTACGACTACTCCTCGTCTTCGGAATGCACCTATTCCCAGGTGCTGATGTCGATGAAAATTGACATTTTTCGTAAATTGATCACTATTTCGTTGTTTGTGATCCAATATCGATAAAAATTGGATCATCTTTCCATTTTACCATCTATACAAACATACAAAAAAATAAAGAGAAATGGTTGACTACGAAGAAAGTTAGTGCTGAAAAACCAAAATATCATAGAATATTGGTCAGCACTTTACTGTGCAGGTGCGCTCCGAAGTAGTCGTATACCTCAGAACTACACGAAATGAGAAAAATTAATAAATTAAATTTTTTATTAATTTTGTAATGGCATTTATCATAAATAATTGTAACTAATGTTGATCATTGCATAAGATACTTTCCGTATATTGAGAAATGGGCAAGATTAAAAATTAAAATTTACTTAATTTTGTAATTGCATATATGAAAATTAATTTGGAATACAGAATTTTTGAGCAAGCGAGCAAGCATTTTGATGAAACCCTCTGGATAGATGAGAAATTATGCAATTGTAGATATTTATTGAGTTTTATGGGAATTATCAAATGTTACTTCATTTTGCTTTGGCGTAAAATTATCTTCTTTTTGTATCATTAATTTATTATACTATGTTTGACTATTGGTTCTGCCTTTTTTCGGAAGCCAAAGCGCAGTAAATTAATTGTAAAAAAAGTAGTTTGTTCACGGTGTTTTTAACGAAGCAGGACACAGAGATGGGGATGCGCTATTATCACAAATTGGATATACGTGATTATCAATGAATAGATTATATTAATAATTGTGATAACAATACTGTATACTTTACACTTTACTTTATTCCTATCAGCATAACGAAAGCACAGGGGGTCCAAGCAGTATATTATAATATGTTATTGTAATAAAAGAATTGTTTATAACGTGAAGTATAGATTTGCATCCACATTAAAGTTAAAATTATGAGATGTGAAGTTACATATATTAATATTAATATATGCGATTTATGGTGTTTCGGCCGCTACGCTTAATGCCTCTGTCGCACACTATGCATTAGCGTAGGGAGAGCAGGAATAAAAATAGCAAAAAAAGAGATGAGAGCAATTAGGAGTTATTATCTTTTGCTAATCGTCTCCGGGGAATCGAACTTTCATGACGACCAACCGGCCGGTTTGATTGTCCGAGCTCTTATCCACTAGGCCATGGCTCCCTATTATGTGAAACGTAATATGTTCAACATATACTCACTTGAACCTCCACATATGTGCCGATGTATGGCTCCGCCCCTTTCTGGTGGGCCCTTTACATATACCGATTTTAACTCCGCCCATTTAACTTCGCGGGCTTGGATACCAGATGCCAATGTGAACACACCCAATAATCTTTATCAATTCTAGCGGGAAGATCACCAGATGTCGCATCTTCAGAGAAATTCTTGCGACGCCGTCCTTCTGAAGCAGTACATGACGACGACCTTCTGATCATCATCAACGAAATGATGATTGGTCCAGCCGTTGAATCTGAAGTTAAATTAGATTCAACGATTCGGCATTTCCACAAAGAGCACAAAGTACCTTGGAAAGAAGCAGCAGCACATCGGTGATTGATGTATGTCCTCGTCGCTGACAGAAGACCGACGTCCTGATAGGCGACAGAAGACCCACGGTACCTGGATCTGAAATGAGTTGGAAATGAAGTAAATGGATGTCCAAACTACAAAGAAACTCTCCTCATGGGTCCTAGTCGTTACGTCATCTTGTGTCATCTTCTTCAGAATCCCCTATGTCGATGATGACCATCTTTAGACGAAGTTGGTGGACTACGACGAATCGACCTGTAAAATGAATAATATATTAGAATAGATTCAAAGTGTAGACTTTTGCCAATGTTCTCATCACTTTGTACACTTTTTGATCTCAGCCAATCGGAAGCATTGAATGGTGAAGAGAAAGGTTGACAAAGGATATTCAGAAATATTACAGTATGCATTCAACAGATGCTGTGTTTAAGTACCGTAAATAAAAGTCTCTCCAATATTTACACTCTCTCACTTCACCCTTCACTTCTTTTTGCAATTTTAGAATACGAGATAACTCGATGATGCCTACATAAAGGCGAAAAAAAAAACAGACAGAGAAAGGTAAAGGAATACAGAGGTAGAATGATGAATAAAGGAAGCTAAACCAATATCGATTGAAATATAACGAAGAGAAGAATGTAGCGACACGTGCCTCTGTTGAAATTGGCGGGGAAATGACAGAGAGAGGAGGGAACCCATGATAGATAAACATTATTGATGGTAGATCACTCTGATCAATGAATCATCCTATTGTTATGAGATGATTGTTTGATCTGAGGAGAGAGTATCCAGACAGAAGAGAGTACAGACAGAGATAGATACAGAGTGAGAGAGTATGGATAATTGAGAGAATATTTAACAAATGACAAAAGGAATGTCAGAAGGAGAGGGAGGGATACAGCAAAATCACGAAAACAACCATAGCAACACGTACTTCCGATGAAATTGGCGGGAAGAATGAATAGAGAACAGCGATTCGAAACAATAGCGATGGTAGATAATGATCAAGTGCTCCGTCTTTCCATCCTTGTACTCTCTCAATTATCCATACTCTCTCACTCTGTATCTATCTCTGTCTGTACTCTCTTCTGTCTGGACACTCTCTCCTCAGATCAAACAATCATCTCATAACAATAGGATGATTCATTGATCAGAGTGATCTACCATCAATAATGTTTATCTATCATGGGTTCCCTCCTCTCTCTGTCATTTCCCCGCCAATTTCAACAGAGGCACGTGTCGCTACATTCTTCTCTTCGTTATATTTCAATCAATATTGGTTTAGCTTCCTTTATTCATCATTCTACCTCTGTATTCCTTTACCTTTCTCTGTCTGCCTCTACCTATGCCTCTCTCTCCCTCTACCTCCCTCTCCATGCCTCTCCCAATCATTGTTTTCTCTTTCCTATTTGCATAGATTGTAGTTTGGTTGTATATACATTCATCTATTGTATTCCAATTTGCATATGATTCATTATCCAACGTGTTCATATTCTTGTTCATTTCATTTGCAGTGTTCGGTCGTCTTCTTACCTCTCGTTTCCCTTATTTTACTTTTTTGCAAGTTGATCTTTGATCTTTACAATGTCGTTCCTCGTACATTTGCTGTCTTTTGTTTCACCAAATCATTGAAATCATTTTCAGTTGCATCAGCCTTCGGAGATGTCTATTAAAGTGAATCGGACAACTTGAAATGAAGGAAAACGAACCATGGATGTGGACTGATGGTCGTGGACGTTCCTCTACTCAGATTGGTATGCATCTTATTTTCGCCTTTATGTAGGCATCATCGAGTTATCTCGTATTCTAAAATTGCAAAAAGAAGTGAAGGGTGAAGTGAGAGAGTGTAAATATTGGAGAGACTTTTATTTACGGTACTTAAACACAGCATCTGTTGAATGCATACTGTAATATTTCTGAATATCCTTTGTCAACCTTTCTCTTCACCATTCAATGCTTCCGATTGGCTGAGATCAAAAAGTGTACAAAGTGATGAGAACATTGGCAAAAGTCTACACTTTGAATCTATTCTAATATATTATTCATTTTACAGGTCGATTCGTCGTAGTCCACCAACTTCGTCTAAAGATGGTCATCATCGACATAGGGGATTCTGAAGAAGATGACACAAGATGACGTAACGACTAGGACCCATGAGGAGAGTTTCTTTGTAGTTTGGACATCCATTTACTTCATTTCCAACTCATTTCAGATCCAGGTACCGTGGGTCTTCTGTCGCCTATCAGGACGTCGGTCTTCTGTCAGCGACGAGGACATACATCAATCACCGATGTGCTGCTGCTTCTTTCCAAGGTACTTTGTGCTCTTTGTGGAAATGCCGAATCGTTGAATCTAATTTAACTTCAGATTCAACGGCTGGACCAATCATCATTTCGTTGATGATGATCAGAAGGTCGTCGTCATGTACTGCTTCAGAAGGACGGCGTCGCAAGAATTTCTCTGAAGATGCGACATCTGGTGATCTTCCCGCTAGAATTGATAAAGATTATTGGGTGTGTTCACATTGGCATCTGGTATCCAAGCCCGCGAAGTTAAATGGGCGGAGTTAAAATCGGTATATGTAAAGGGCCCACCAGAAAGGGGCGGAGCCATACATCGGCACATATGTGGAGGTTCAAGTGAGTATATGTTGAACATATTACGTTTCACATAATAGGGAGCCATGGCCTAGTGGATAAGAGCTCGGACAATCAAACCGGCCGGTTGGTCGTCATGAAAGTTCGATTCCCCGGAGACGATTAGCAAAAGATAATAACTCCTAATTGCTCTCATCTCTTTTTTTGCTATTTTTATTCCTGCTCTCCCTACGCTAATGCATAGTGTGCGACAGAGGCATTAAGCGTAGCGGCCGAAACACCATAAATCGCATATATTAATATTAATATATGTAACTTCACATCTCATAATTTTAACTTTAATGTGGATGCAAATCTATACTTCACGTTATAAACAATTCTTTTATTACAATAACATATTATAATATACTGCTTGGACCCCCTGTGCTTTCGTTATGCTGATAGGAATAAAGTAAAGTGTAAAGTATACAGTATTGTTATCACAATTATTAATATAATCTATTCATTGATAATCACGTATATCCAATTTGTGATAATAGCGCATCCCCATCTCTGTGTCCTGCTTCGTTAAAAACACCGTGAACAAACTACTTTTTTTACAATTAATTTACTGCGCTTTGGCTTCCGAAAAAAGGCAGAACCAATAGTCAAACATAGTATAATAAATTAATGATACAAAAAGAAGATAATTTTACGCCAAAGCAAAATGAAGTAACATTTGATAATTCCCATAAAACTCAATAAATATCTACAATTGCATAATTTCTCATCTATCCAGAGGGTTTCATCAAAATGCTTGCTCGCTTGCTCAAAAATTCTGTATTCCAAATTAATTTTCATATATGCAATTACAAAATTAAGTAAATTTTAATTTTTAATCTTGCCCATTTCTCAATATACGGAAAGTATCTTATGCAATGATCAACATTAGTTACAATTATTTATGATAAATGCCATTACAAAATTAATAAAAAATTTAATTTATTAATTTTTCTCATTTCGTGTAGTTCTGAGGTATACGACTACTTCGGAGCGCACCTGCACAGTAAAGTGCTGACCAATATTCTATGATCTTTTGGTTTTTCAGCAATAACTTTCTTCGCAATCAACCATTTCTCTTTATTTTTTAGTATGTTTGTATAGATGGTAAAATGGAAAGATGATCCAATTTTTATCGATATTGGATCACAAACAACGAAATAGTGATCAATTTACGAAAAAATGTCAATTTTCATCGACATCAGCACCTGGGAATAGAAAAAAAACCTACTCAAAATATTTTTAAATAGCTGGAATATGAACCCTCAATGTGTACAAAACTCGACCGTTTTGTACATACATACATATTTATCCTGTCAGCACAATAAATGCAGAGGGGGCCAAAACAAGGGGAATCTTCTTATCCTCAAGATTTATCCTTTCGTCTCTGAGAGAATTCATCTCCATTCAAGAAAACGTCAGCATATGAAACTTGATTAGAATAGTCGAATAACCCACGAAAACTTGACGTTTCTCGTCCGATCGGCCTGCTTGACAAGATGGAAGTACCGCTCCTGACTTTCCAAGGTCTACTAGGAGGGGACTCAACTGTTGGTCCTCTTCTCTTGATGGAATAGGCGAGAGTGGAGAGATAATAGTCCAACCGACCGAACCGCAGAGAGAAAAGGCAGAAGAATATGTTACATATAGATATAGAATATAGAAGAATACAAATAGTTGATATCATACCGTTTTGTACTGTATGATATCAACTATTTGTTACAAATCCTGAAATGCAAGGCTTGAAAGCATATACAAGGGTACACGAACTAGAGTTTTGTTACATTTTCATTTTGCAATACATTATGATGAATGAATTTTTACTATTAGTGTTGCGTGACCTACTCTTTCTTATGCACGTTAGTTCAATCATAACAGAGCCTGTACACTAGCCGCGAAATAGAACTCTACACCAAGTACAAAACGGCGCAACTGCTAAGCAGGCGAGCTTTCCGAAATATATGGTAAAAAAATACACCATAAATAGCGAAATACACGTTCACTCTTCAATTGCACTCTTTCCTATCTCAACTACCTCTCGCTCAAACCCGTCTGACATTCGCCTCGCTCTTTTTATATCCTCGCCTTTTACACGAGTGCATTGAAATGAAAGATGTTCGCATGGCCTAATGGTAACTCGAGTGACTGTCCATCCAGAAGGGGGCGCAGGTTCGAATTCCCATGGGCGCATCTGTAATCTCTCTTTCACCCTTATTGTACTGTCTAAACTAACGTGATGTGAATTGTGCAATCGTTGTTCTGGTGACTCGTGGATATTCTCCACTCTATCTTGTTGCTAAAACGGAAATATTTTTGGTAGAAATTTTAACGGATCAATTGTCAATGAGTGATTAGAGATAGTGCATTATTTTATTATTCGTAGAATTCGGCACGAAAACTATTTGCACTCGTCGTCGTGGATCCTTGTTGTAACATGAAATGATTCGTACTCCCATCTCTTATTGTTAATAATGTTTGCAAGAGTTTGCAAGAGACTATAGTGTCAAATACAAGAAACTGTTTTTATCATAATGATTTGGGAGTTTCCTTTAATATCTCCAGTACAGGATTCTCATCCCTGGCTACAGGATTCGGTTTGATGAAAATTCTAATATACTGTGCTTTGTAGAGGATGATTTTCATATATATTTTACTTTTTAAAGCCATTTCTGCGAATTCTGATTTATAAAAAAAATTCTGTAGTTTAAAAATATTATGAGTGCGTGTTGTTATTGTTATCATGAAGACGATCAATTGTTAGATGATTGACCCCACTTTTGTGTTCTTCTATCGTCCACTAACTACGGAACGACACATCAAGTACACACAGAAACATGGACTGTGAATGTGCACATCTATTGGTGTTCTAGGTGAATATGTAGTCCCCAATGTGTTCTAATTCACAGTTTTTCGAAAAAAGATGTGAATTGGATCACATAGAGGTGTTCAAATGAACAATTCGATGTGTTCAATAGATCACAATAAAAGGATGTATAAATTTTTTACACATTTTTTTCTGATTGTGTATGAAACTACGAGCAGTGACCTACATCGCGATTATCAGCATGGATGGCTTAATGAGAATCAACAATCAAAAGTGGCTATTTATCGAATTTACAAATGCATCACCTATTAGGGAGGGTTTGGGCAACAACAAAATGTCAAAAATTCTCTATCACTTTTATACACAATCTCTTAATCGTTCTATGTTTTCTTTGTCATGTGAGTCAATAGGAGAAAAAAACAAATTCTTATATTATAATAGGTGAACCTTTAAACTTCTCTGACCGATCTCTTTATTCTTCAAAAAATGATTTCGATCATGACAAAATTCGAGATCTTTATTCAAGAAACTTTACTTTACACGAAATACATTTTCATGGGGTATGATGATTCATTTCCGTTGGAATAATCGAACCAAAAAACCGTTTTCGGGCTTCAACATGATCTGAAAATATGGAACTTCTATAAAGTTTTTCACCAATATGGAAACCTCAAGATTGAATCGATTTCCAGGCAATGGTTCCACAGTTTCAACGATGAACTGTCGAAAGAATTGTGATAAGAGTATTCGCATCTCAACCATAGCGAACTTTTGACCTGAAAAAACCCAAATGATATTATTGTTAAAGACACTCCCAAACTTTATTTGGAATTCTCAGCCGTGAAAAGACTCTTATAACAAAAATTAAAATGAATCAATAATCAACGATATCGATTAACGTAAAAGGGAGTGCATGACATACCAATACAGCTCCTTGGTCCACCAGAGAATGGACAAAATGCAAATGGATGTCGTTTCATCGCTGCTTCTGGATTGAAATGTTCAGGATAAAATTCTTCCGGACGCTCCCATTGCTGAGAATAAAGAAGATTGGACGAAAGGATTACGAGGTTCACTTTCTAGAACCTAATGGCCGAAAACAGTGAGCCTCGTACTAAAAATTATCTAAAATCACTTAATTAATATACGTTGAGTACATATACTAAAACAAATCATGTCTTATTTCTTAATTTACATTGCTTTCGTTAGTATGGCCAAAGGCACTGCTGCGTTAGAATTCACTAGCGAAAATTGTCGCGTTTTCTTTCAAATTGTCAAGAGACAAATGCCATTTAGCCAGCAGTTCCCACAATGGGATTTGACCGATTTGCATGCTCGTAGTCAAATTTGTACAGTCGGCGTATCTTTTTTCTTTAAGAATAATTGTGAAGCGATAATATCCCAGGTACTCCGGTATTTTTTACTCATGGCATACGTTACCCCTGTGTCAAAACTCGTTGATAGTGAGTGAGATTGAGTTTTCATAAGCCGCGAGTTAATAGTTCGAACTACTCACAAAGGGATCGCGATGACCTCCGAATGGAGCTACTGCTGCCGTGATTCCCTTGGGAAGAGTAATATCGCCAAGTTGAACATCATGACTGAGTGTACGACCGAAGATAGGAGCAGGTGGACAGAGTCTGAAGGAAAGGATTAGTCGAACTCATATGATATACATCCAGTTAAAATAAATATACAAAGAACCAATACGGATGATTTTTTCAAACCTCAGAGATTCTTTAATGCACTTTTCTAGGTAGATCATTTCCTTGAAGTCTGCTTCCGTTGGTTCCCTCATAGAGTCGCCGAAAATCTCATCTAACTCCGCGTGAAGTTTAGCCTGAATAAAAGGAAGTTGACGATATAAAGAGTATATTTGCAGACAATTCACGGAACTCTGCAAGAATATTTCTGTGTTGTATGCTATCGGTATAACTGACATGAGATAATATATCGTTTCCTACCGATATGCGGATGACCTTACCTGACACTCGGGATATTGTCCAATGAGCCAGATACTGTAGCCGAGAGCGACGGATACTGTATCGTGTCCTTTAATGAAATTTTACTATTTACAGACACTCATAACATTGATTGCAACTGAATTGACTATCGAAATTTCGAAAATACATTTAAAAAAAGAAGAAAAAAAAGGAACCTCCGAACATGAAAGTGTCGACCTCTTGACGGATGTCTTCGTCAGAAAGGTTACGCGATTTCTCGTTCAGCAATAAAAGATCGATGAACGGACGGTATTTATCTGGTACCTGAAGGAATGTAACAATGCGTTCGAAATTGCACCAGTGTACTACACTAATGACAATTGTTAAGTTTGCTGGTAACGTACCACGAGACATGTTGCACTTTGTCTACAGTTATAACATTTTAATTGATTTATAGATTCAATGTTTTCAAAATGTGTCTATGACTGCATTCGTATCTTTTTTTCACTATGATGACAGTTATTAAATATAGTCACTGCTGAAGTCTAGCAAGGATAAATTAAATATCGCATAACGGTTTCTGTGATGCGCAATGATTTCTCTCGAGGACAAAGGAAACAATAGGATCGATAGAGTTAATGGTCGGAACGCACAGTCTCAAATTAGTTGAGGATGGTTATTCCAGATTATCAAACCTCATTTTCGTTTCGATCGCTGATATCTTCTTTCAATGCTAATCTTCTTTCCTCGATGACCTTTAAAAATCATAATTTCCTTTGTATTGAGCTTATAAAATCTCTTGCTTTCTTTGTACGAGAGCGTTCACAATGACATTCCTTTTTTTGGTTACAAATGTTACTTTTTACACTCGTTCTCTTGGTATTTATAACAATATTTTTTTTTAGAAATCGAAGTGAAAGTGAACCTTTCTAGTGAAATCCGTGGCCAATTTAACGCATCGGTCGAAGTGAAAACCTTTTCCAGTTGCATACCATATCGGTTTAATCCATAACCAGGGATGTCTGAGATGCATATTTAATCTGAGAATACCAATTTCTAGCTTATTTTTACATTTTCATTACGAGCTATTTTCATTTAAAGATTACGGCATAAAAAACTTATGCTAAAATTAAGTAGCGCAGCTTATTCTGCTAATGCCCACAAGTTTCCTGATATTTATAATATTATTCGAGCAAGTGAGATGACACAACGATGCCATGTATACTATGTTTAATAATACTCAGTAGTCCAATTATCATATCGATTTTTGAGTTTTCGCAACACAAAAGAAAGCACATGCCTGCGTACCTTACGTATTGCATAGCATATTTGTTGATGTTGGTCACGGCATCCACATATTCTGTATTGTATCCGGTCTGAGTGTGCATCTGAGTGCCCATCGACGTTTCTGAAAGATTTCCTGTGTGAAGGTGGCGCAGATTCTCTTCTATTGATTATCTATTATCGATGATACTTAAGCTAGTTGTTAATCTATTGTCACTTGTCATATATTTGGTCATATCTAGTCATTTACTGCACTGCAAATGTAGAATTGATCATTGATTGTTAATTCTTTGATAACAAGGAAGTAACAAGGAAGTAGGAAGTATTATGTGTGAACAACTGCCCACTCTTCATTATCAGTTATTTCTGGCTAAGGAAAGGGAACAAAAGTTGTTTCTGGCTGATGCGTACTTTAGTTTGATCTTTCTCCAAAGCGTCGATCAAGTAACATAAATGACCTTATCTTATCGGTGTATCTACGTGTTAAAGGAATCACTTTATATTTGGACAACAAACAACTTTCTCCTTTCAATTACGTGTTTTTAAGAGTAATGAAGGAACGATTATTCCTCTCTGTCACGTTGTATCACATTTCGACATTTCGTGCAGATTGGGTAAAATAAAATAGCCGACCACAGATGATATCCAGTGCACAATGTTGTATGAAGGGGAATACGTCGACTTCTCTACCAGTATCCGAACGAGGAAGAAGTTGTTCGAGGAATATCTGGAACAAACTTGCACTGATACATTTTTCATTTATTAGCTTTGTCGCAGTTGAAGCTGGAAATTAAATTAATGATCAGTAAAGGGACACATGAGTTTGCATGCAGATGTCATGGGATGTCAAAAATAAATAATGTTATAAAAAATTAAATTAATAATGTGCATATAATCAATATATTGATATGTAATAACACCAACGCTAACCTCGCCTTGCCTATAAAATACTTCATTGAAGGTCTTGAGAATATTAAAATGAAATGCAGGTGTGAGCATCTTCCGAGTTCTATGCCATCTTTCGCCCGAACTGAAAGAACTTGTGAAGGAAGTCTTGATAGTGATTACGATATTAAATTTTTTTTTACTCTCTCTAAAGATATACTACTTTATTCTCATAAATTTTCGTTTTTCAAGTGTCATTGCGGGCATATTCATTTAGATAGAATACGAGGCATAATCTTCCCAATGATAGGACAAACTCTTCATTTCTTTGAAATAAGCGGTGCTACTCATACCTCAAAAGAATTCCATCTGGGCCCAGCCAGTCCACCAGTTTTGCGTAGAAACTCGATTTCTCTAACAGTGTCGTGCTCTCTAAGATTACCTGAAAATTAAACAAGTCCAAGACTGAAAAGATTTAAATCGAAAAATTAGTTTCATTATGCAACTGCATGATAAATTACGATACCAGAGAAATCTGCTACTTTGCAACATTGCGTGTTGTGTGTAATTAAATTATCTAGAAGATTCCGTGTACCTTTATGTGTTCTGCTTGAACGACAAAGACGATTGGGACGGGTCCTAACCAAGCCACCGCTAGACCATTTCTGTTCTCATTGTTGAAGATATATTTGTAAGCCCACTCCATAATTTGTACCATCATATCTGGAAATATATTAGTACGACATGCAATATCCCTCATATTCTTGCAATTTATCACCTAATTCAGCAATAATTTGTCCGAATGTCAACATCTTTCGTAATTGAATTCCTTCTTATGTTTCATAGTTATATCATCATCTTTGTTAATTTAACAAGCTACGTTCAATTGTTCATTTGTCTATTATCGTAATGAATAAGATGTGAGTTACCTGACACATTCCACTTGAGCTCATACAGCACCCCTACGAACCAATATTCCTTACAAGGGCCTGGACTCTGAAGAAAAAAATAATTAAATATTTTTTTCGAGTAGCATCGGAATGGCTAAAGATTTGGACTAATGCTAACTTGAATATGGTGAAATGTTATTTGCACTACTTAGCTTACAGAATTCTACATTTTCGGACAAATAAGTTAACTAGCGCATAGTTTTTACATGCATTTTGGAGTTTTAAAGCACAAATAAAAAAAAATTAATATTGAACCTTAGATAGAGCGAAGTACGATCGGAAGATCATAACGCAGCCGTCTTTTAATGTTCTCCATGGTAGGAATACAAAAAGTATAAGGAGAGGAACAATGAGAATTAACGACATGAACCTGCACTGGAAGCAACCAAATAATTTAACACGGAAATTTTTTGAACAATAGAGATACTTGACAATACAGATAAAAAGATTCCAGAACATTATTTTGCATGTATTAAAGGTCCACCAAGAGCTAATTTGAAACTACCCGCTCTGGCAATGCTCTCCCGCTTTCGTTATCTACGAGAGAGCATTGTCCGAGGATAATATTAGCTAGGGGATGTGCCTTTACTAGAAACACTAGATGAACAAGAAAAAAGACAGAAATATCACTTCACAAGGGGATATTATTTAATAAGTATATTCACGTTTCAGAATCAATAGAAAAGTGAAGAGAGATAGAAGGATGAATCTGAGAAAAAAATCGGAGCAGGCTTTATGAACATTGCAAGAAACTCTTCAGTGAAACCTTTCATGTTGCTAGAGATCCGATGACCCACTGCTTTATTTGTTCTTGACAAAGTGATTAAATGTTTAAAAAAATTATCAGCTAGGCGTGATCTAAGCTCAAGTACAGAGTTATGACAAAAAACCCCAAAGTGGATAGACTTTTGACCGGTACTGTATATATAGTACTATGCGTGTGATCGTTGATATTTCGTTACGTTCATTGATGTTTTTGTCACCATATTCACGATTTCCTGTTTCAACGGAAATATTTGCACTTCAATTTAATGATCAAGAATCGATATTGAACAGAACGATCAAAGAATGTTTACATAAGACACGGCAAATTATTATTATTATTATTTTAGTATTATTTTTATTTTTATTACATTTATTATTAATAATAATAAATCTCCATTATCGTTGAACCCTATGACTAATACGCAACATCTCATTTCTCCTTTCTCTTCCAGACATATCATATCATCACTATGTTTTGTCTCCATCGGTTTCATTCATATATAAGCCATCTTTCATTGGAATCAAATGTACATTCGATCATGTATTCTCTTCTCATCCTTCTATGCTCTGCTCTTCTCGTTGCTTCTGATTATGGTCTAGACGATGCTCCTGTAGTAGCCGCTGCTCCCGCATACGGTGCTCCTGAAGCTCAACCTGTTGTAGTACAGCAATACGAACCTCGTCACGATATTGTAAGTGTTCTTGAAACTTGATCTTTGATCTTTGGTCCTTTCAAGATCTGGCCATCTCGTCGAAGACATCACGGACATAGATGGAGTTCATCTCGTTCTCATTCGTCCGAAGGTCGGATCATTTCTGTAGTCTTTCATAATACTAATTGACGTACTATGATCTTTAATCTTTAAAAGAAATTGATAATGTAATAATGCGACTTTTCCCGCGCTTATTATAATTGCGATATCAATCGTTGAATCTATTGACTACGAGTGAAAATCAATTTTTTTAAATAATTTTTATTTTAAAAATAAATATTCAACTAAATCACTTGGCGTACTGGTAAACTTTGTAATCGCACTTGTTTTTTTTTCGTTTTCAACTTCTCTCAAGTTAACCAACATCTATTCAACAGAGGAAAGTTGCCACAAACTTCGCAGCAGATGCGATAAGGAGGCCGGATCAAACTGCGAACGTGCACATATCAAGTTCGTTTCTACTTTCATATCTGATATTTAACAAATCAATATTCTCGTTAAACTTATTTTCTTCCAAAATCCGACATAACACACAGAAAAAGTGTACTCCACAACGCACAATATCTGTGGTGTGATATATTTAACACTTTGTTTGTGTAAAATACAACATAAAAGTGTTAATTATAGCACACCGAAGATATTATATATTGTGGAATACACTTTCAAGCCACTGTATAATCGAGAAAGTTTCCCCTGTTGAGCTGTTGTTTTGGCTTCTGAATGAATGGAATGTGCTTTTGCAGGAAGTCCAAGGGAGACAGAATCATCCGTTGTCAAGCCAAGAGTGGAGAATTCGTCCAACTTCAAGATAACAAGGGACGTGTTCTCGGATTCGGATTCAACGTTAGAGTTAAGGCTGAATGCAAACGCGAACGGTAATCATTCATATTCTCTATATAAATATGTACATAATACTCTCATGCATACGGTATTTTCCATGTTAGATGAACCACATGTGATTATTTAGCTTTTAACAATTTTCCATCTAATTGCTTTTTAAACTCACACCCCGAGCTAATTTTCCTCACCGCTCTGGCAACGCTCTCTCGTAGATTAAGAAAGCGAGAAAACATTGTCAGACCAGAGTGGTAAGTCAAATTAGATCGGGTGTGGATATTGAGATTAACCGTTCTGTTTTCTTATTCAAGATGGGTCGCACGGGACTTCACCGGAGACAAGCTTAAATTCAAGAACGTTGTTTGCTATCATTTCTCTCTGCCCAATGCAGTGAACAACACTGTATTCGATGCTGCAAGAACTGCTTCACCAGTCACTCTCACCGATGTTGGTCTTTGATCTTTGATCTTTAACAGTACATTTTCTTCATTGCAGTTCATCGATGTCAATTACATCGCTGATATTGTAAACTACGTCACCGTCACTATCAACCAAGACAACACGGTGAAATTTTTAAATTAAATTTTTTGAAATGCTAAAATAATTTTAAAGATTAACAAACGATTTCTAGATCCTCGACTCCAACACCGAATTGAGAACAGCACTGGAGAACCTTGGTGAGCTCCTAGATAGTTTCCAAGAAGGAATCGCCAAGAACAATGAAGAAGAAGAAGAAGAAGTCGAATGATGTGTAATATTTGATTATGAATAAAGAGAGAATAGTATGCTTTGTCGTGCACCGATATACATATTTTAATTCATGCTTTGACATTCGAGAGTCAAAACAGGGGGATTTTGATATTCGATAGTTCTATTCGAAGTTTCGAATGCGGATGTCGTCTTGAAGAGGATAATGTCTCGGAGAACTCTTGTATTTCAAAACTAGCGGCCTACTTAAAATACGTCACCGAATTGAAGTTTACTACTAGTGAATGAACATTTGACGAAATGCATTACAGTATTATACACCTCTTGAAGACTTACAAGTCTACTTCAAGTGGGAATAATAAGTAGTCTACTAGTTTTGAAATACCAGAGAAGATATTCTTTGAAATTCTGCTCCGTTATCGTCAAATGTTATCGTTATAGGGTAATGTTTAAATGAATTAAAAATTCCTTTCTGAGCATTTTCCAGCTGAACTTTTGAATAGCATTTTCCAAATTTTGAATGCAACATAATTCTTTATTATTCTATGTTATAATGTTTTGTTGTTATTTGTTTTAACTAGTTCTTGGTCATTACTACAATTTCAAATAATTATTCATGCGAACAATCAATAACACTCATTTCGTCATTTCTTCGTTCAATATAAGAAGAGGATAGACGATCGATAAGGAGAATGATCGAAGTAGATCATCTATCTTGGAATGACACTCATCACCTGCACTTTTTCCCCTTTTCCTGAAAGTGAAAAATCGATCGAAGATATAATCAAATTCTATAGTATTCATAAGTATAAAATACGTACTTTGCTATCTTCTTTGCTCATTTCTTTACTATTGTCCTTGCTAAAATCGGGACGAGGTATCTTAGTGATTTTCTCCATAGATTTTGTTATGTCGGACATGAGGAATCGTTTATTTGCACTGTCCGACCAGCAACGAGTCTGAACCATAACGGTAGATCACTTATGGTTAAGGTAGATTATAAAAGATTATAGTAAACTTTTTATGATTACGGTATTGTAAAGATCAAAGACCAACCGTAATAAGGTCGGCGAATTCTTTAGATACTCCTTGCGTATCAATAGGCATACGGTAACCTTCCTTGACCTTGACATTCACTTCGGGTACGGTCATGCCAGGATAGGGATCGATTCCGTTGTTCAAAATCTCCCAACACATGATTCCTGAACGGATTATTGATTGAATTAGATTGTATTGTTTGAAAATATCTATTGTATTACCGTATGCCCAAACATCCGACTTCTGAGTGTAGAGTGCCTGGCGTAGTGTTTCAGGGGCCAACCAACTAATCGATAGATAAAATCAATAATTAGATATGGTCGTCATACCGAATGGGTACACGGCATCTCGTATTCATCTGATAAATCGGTCCGATGCGAGATAGACCAAAGTCGCTCACTTTGACCTGAAAATGAACTAGCAAATATCGAATTTACAAAAGAATCTAACTGAATTATGGTTTCATAAAAATAATGAAATATTGTAAAACCTTTCCGTCTCCATACAAGCAATTGCGTGATGCGATATCGCGATGAAGGATATTTTTCCCGTGTAGGTACTCAACGCCCCAAGCTGCCTATAAATTAACATCATGACCCGATTGAACTTTACCGTAACCCGGTTTCCAACCTGAAGACACATCTCCATCTTAGTATTGATCTTGCAATTGTTCTTCTTGAGGTAAGAATCAAGCGCACCTTGACTGGCCTGAATACAATGTTAAAGAAAAAACCGTGCAAGTTATTATAATCATTATAAATCTCCCCGTTCTGGCAACCATTGCAATTTCGTTTTCCCATTTACTTACCAATTCGAGAACCAGCATAAGAGGTTCTTGAGTGGCTGCAACTCCGTACGATTTGATAATGTTCGGATGATTGAAGTCACGCATGAGACGAGCCTTAACCATTAATTTATTAATTGAAATTAATAAATTAATAAATAATATGCCTACTTCTCTCATGAAATCCTTGATCTGGTCCTTCGTCAGGTTATCGAGCTTGGCCAATTTTATCGCACAATCGACAGTTTTTGCGTGTCGTTGCCATGTGAGACGTTTGCGGAGCTGTATGTTCGGCGCATTTTCGGCTCAAATTTCCTCTTTTCATTTTTTTGGGGCAAATGTCCTATTTCTATGGTCGGCGCAAATTTCCAGTTTTAATATTCAGTGAAAATGTATACTTCTCATTTCCGGCGCAAAGATCAAATTTTTATGTTCGGAGTGAATGACCTTGGCGCATTTTGGGACCGGCGCAAATGCAGCTATTCGGTTCAAAAGCTTTCGCTCACCTGAGAACGACCCGCTTTGAGACGAAGTGTGCCTTTGTGTACCTAAAGTGACACGATACTGAGGAATTGATACTCAGTGAGTCTACGCAGTCAAATGGGTCTTGATACTCAGTGACTAAACGCAGCTCACCTCTCCGAACGCTCCTGCTCCCAGTTTCTTCGTGCATTCAATATCGGCATGGTCCAACTGCCAAGATCTGCGAGTGACTGGACGCTTGATGATAACTTGAGGTAAATTCTTCTAAAAAACATAACACGACAATTAGAGGGGCGTGGCTTAGAGGTCTGGTACAAAGGAATATATTATTCTACTTCTACTATTCGCCATCGGGGCTCTCCGTTTTAGAACTACTGTTGCAAAATGAGCGTTAGAGAGCTTATTGAATGTAAAAAGTTCTAAAACGGAGGTTCAAAAAGGGTGACCAACCATAAACACACTATTTCATTTTTTTAAAGCGATGAAATTCAATTTTATCGGTTATTCACTCTGAGAAAAAGGAACGCTCACTAACCGATGTAATGCTCGTCTTAGAATCGTGATAGTATTTGACGAGATCGACCACACTATCAAATGATTCTTTCTCAATCGAATACTTTCCTGTTATAGTCTTGTTGATGACGAAGTGCTTCATCTGCAAGACATGATACTCAATCATATACGCAGTCAGTAGATAATACATTGAACGATAATCCTACATACCGATAACGCCATCTATTCTAGTCTGGGATGGTATTCTTTTTCAAGTTTTGGCACATGCCGAAATATTTTTCGGCATTCCGAAATAATTTTCACGCACAAGTTGAGAGATAGAACGGTCTGTCGAAAATGAGAGAGGCCTGCCGAATGCCAAAATTTTCGGCTAAATCATTCAGACATCGCAGGAGAAAAGTTCGGCACACTTTTTTCAAAGACAAAATATTTGAGGGGAAAAGAAAGGGATGTCGGCATGATATCGTTTTCATTTTTGCACGTCCAACCGACAAGAGAAGGGAAGAAGAGGTGAAATGATGAATGAGAGAGGAATCGAAAGGAATTTTTTTGTACTTAAATTTTTTCCAAACCGCGTGATATTTCGGTATTGCCGAAATTGACGAAATTATATACATATATACATATACCACCCCTGTTTCATTCCTGGTACTTTCATTGGTATCCATTCACAGAGAAATAGTGGTGGGTTGAGGGTTATGACATTATCCGAAGAAGCGATACATCCAAATTACCCACCAGGTCACGATCTCTTTCGAGCATGAGCGAGAGGACGAATTCTCTTTTCCCTTTGCCATTCGGTTCCGACATTCGAACGAGAAAGTCTCCGTTTTCGCGCAAAAATGTCTGTAATACGAATTGTTACGGTTTTCTACAGTATTCTGCATACAGTAGGATACTGAACCTAATTCTACACTATCCAACATTTTCTACAGTATCTCTACGTCTGCAATATCTCAAGATGCCACAATACAATCACAACAGAATATACCTTGATATCTTCACGAGGTAGCAGTCCGTGGTACCACGGAGCTGCCGAGAGCGAAGCGTCCGCCATTATTGCACCTAAGGTTAGGGTTTAAGGTTAAGGTTAACGCTTAAGTATAAACCTGTTAAGGAGCAGAGGAGCTCTCGCGATGAACAATACTACAAGAATGAAATGGACAAAGAATTGACCGCTTTCGGGATAAATAAAGGAGAAAATGAAGGTGTAGGAATGGAATAATAAAATAATTAGATTACTCTACGACTCATAATAATATAATAGCAAAGTTAATCGATAACTATTCATAGATTAATCTAATAACGTCTATGCATACATTTTGTCCATTATTCAATCCGAAAGCGGTCAATTCTTTTTTTTCCATTTCATTCTTGTATTTTTGTTCATCGCGAGCGCTCCTCTGCTCCTTAACAGGTTTGTGTTTATCCCTTAACCTTAACCTTAAGATTAAGCCTGCCCTTAACCTTAAGTTAAACCTTAAAGATTAACCTTAGGTGCAATAATGGCTGACGCTTCGCTCTCGGCAGCTCCGTGGTACCATGGACTGTTACCTCGTGAAGATATCAAGGTATATGTGGTATTTATGTCATGTGATACTGCAGACATAGGGATACTGTGTGATACTGTGTAGAGTACTGTAGAATGAGATTTTACCGCAAAATAATGTAGGATACTGTAACAATGTGAATTGCAGACATTTCTTCGTGAAAACGGAGACTTTCTCGTTCGAATGTCTGAACCGAAGGACAAAGGAAAAAGAGAATTCGTCCTCTCGCTCATGTTCGAAAGAGACCGTGATTTGGTGGGTAATTTGGATTCTTCGCTTCTTCGGATAACTCCATATCCTGAACCCACCACCCTTTTTCTGTGAATGGATAAGATAATGGCGTTGTCGGAATAAAGAAAAGAACTGTTCATAGTTCAATGTATTATTGATTAACTGCGTATATGACTGAGTATCATATTTTGCAGATGAAGCACTTCGTCATCAACAAGACTATAACAGGGAAGTATTCGATAGAGAAAGAAGTCTTCGATAATGTGGTCGATCTCGTCAAATACTATCATGAATCGAAGACGAGTATTACATCGGTTAGTGAACTAAGCCACGCCCCAAAATAGGGTAGTCGATGAAGAATAGTCCAAGTAGAATAAGAAATTCCTTTGTCCAAGTCCTCTAAGCGACATCCATTTTATAGTATTGGTATATTTTTGTAGAAGAATCATCAAGTTATCATCAAACGTCCAGTCACTCGCAGATCTTGGCAGTTGGATCATGCTGATATTGAATGTACGAAGAAATTGGGAGAAGGAGCGTTTGGAGAGGTTCGCTGCGTTCAGTCACTGAGTATCAAGACCAATTTGACTGTGTTTAGTTACTGAGTATCAACTCAATAGTTTGGCTGAGTATCTTCGCTTTAGGTGCACAAAGGTACAATTCGTCTCAAGAAGACCGGCAAAACTGTCGATTGTGCGATTAAACAGGCCAAACTCGATAACATGACTAAGGACCAGATCAAGGATTTTATGAGAGAAGTAAGTTCTAATTAATTAATTTTAATTCATTAATTTTAATTAATAAATTAATGGTTAAGGCTCGTCTCATGCGCGACTTCAATCATCCAAACATTATCAGATCATACGGTGTTGCAGCCACTCAAGAACCTCTCATGCTGGTTCTCGAATTGGTATGTGAACGAGAGAGATAGAATGACAGAACCTACATCTGATTTTGTCATAATGGCTTGCTAGATTTTTTCTTTAACCTTGTATTCCTCATTGTCAGGCCAATCAAGGTGCTCTCGATTCTTACCTCAAGAAGAACAATTGCACCATCGATACGAAGATGGAAATGTGTCTTCAGGTTTGGGAAAGGGTTACTGTAGAGTTCAATTGGGTCATATTGTTGATTTACAGGCTGCTTGGGGTATTGAGTATCTTCACGAGAGAAATTGCCTTCATCGAGATATCGCCTCACGTAATTGCTTGTATGGAGACGGAAAGGTATTGAAATATTTCATTATTTTTATGAAACCATTGTCCAATACGGTCATCGGTAGTTCAATTGGGTCATCGGTAGTTCAATTGGGTCATCGGTAGTTCAATTGGGTCATCGGTAGTTCAATTGGGTCATCGGTAGCACTGTATTTAGATTCAGTTGAAAAATCGATATTCGATAGTTCATTTTCAGGTCAAAGTGAGTGACTTTGGTCTATCTCGGATCGGGTCAATGTACCAGATGAATCCAAAGTGCCGTGTACCCATCCGGTAAGACGCTCATATCCACTTATTGATTTTACTAACTATCGATTAGTTGGCTGTCCCCTGAAACACTACGTCAAGCACTCTACACTCAGAAGTCGGATGTTTGGTCATACGGTAATACATTTTCTATATCAAAAAAATCCTAATTCGATCAATAATCCTTTTAGGAATCATGTGTTGGGAGATACTTAACAACGGCATCGATCCCTATCCAGGAATGACCGTACCCGAAGTACATGTCAAGGTCAAGGAGGGCTACCGTATGCCTATTGATACGCATGGAGTCACTAAAGAATTCGTCGATCTCATTATGGTTAGTATTTCTGATCTTTGAACTTTACAATACCGTAATCATGAAAGGTTTGGTATAGTCTTCAACAATCTACCGTAATGGTTTAGATTCGTTGCTGGTCGGACAGCCCCAATGAGAGATTCATGATGGCTGACATCTCAAAGTGTATGGAAAGAATCACAAAGATATCTCGTCCCGATTTCAGCAAGGACAATAGTAGAGATATCAGTAAGGAAACAAGCAGAGGAGTAAGTGAAATGTATTTATGGATACTGTAGAATATGATTGTATCATTGTACTGTAGGATACTGTAATTTTATCGGTATTTAATTTAAAAGCTCACTCCAATTTACTGAAATTCCATTTTCAGAACGGAGTAAGAAGGAGCAGGAAGATGAGTGTCATTTCGAATAGATGATCTACTTCGATCATTCTCTCTATCGATCGTCTATCCTCTTCTTATATTGAACGAAGAAATGACGAAAAAATGATTGTTCGCATGAGTAACAAAGTAGAATCATGATAATAACAAAGAACTAAGAATCACAAATAACAAAAAATAATAATAACAACGAATTACAAAATAATATTTGACCAAAAAATGGAGCAAAACGTAATTGATATAACGAATCGTACCGATCTAAAAAAACAGTAAATCATAGCGTCAAAAATTGAGCGATAATCGATTCCCTGCAGATGGTTCTTGTTCCTTCGTGAGAAGAGGAGCATTTTCCGCTTGGGTATCGAAACTGTCTTTAATCCTTGTCGACCTTCTTATCTAGAAAAAAGACCACAAAGTAAATTCTCTACTCTTTACCAATACAAAGTAATTATCTATAGTTAAGAATAGTTCTAGATCACTAATTTTCGGTCACTTCATTCATTCTGCCTTTCTGTCTTCGGTCTGGTCGGTTCGAGTAAGCTCTCCGTTCCACTCTCGCCAACTCCATCAACAGAAAGGATCAACAGACGAATCCCCTCCTAGAAGGCTTTGGAATGCCTGGAGGTGTACTTTCAACTGTCAAGCAGGCTAATGGACGATAGCGGAACGTTTTTCGTGGGTTTTCTACATCAATAAACAAGTTTCACTTCGATCGTTTTCTTGAATGGAGAATAACATCTCTCAGAGACGGAAGAAAGAACTTGCAAGAAAATTCCCCCCTGCCCCCTTGATTACTCTTCTGCACTAAGTGCTGATAAGATAAATGTATTGTATTGTATTTCGGTCACTTCCATAGCCCCAGGGCACAGAATTATTCGTAATCGTGGAATCTTTGTTCACGTGTTTGCCATCTGATTCTGGATGACTCACGAACAGGAAAATGAGTAATAGAGGAAGAACTTAACGTTGTCTCCTCCGGTCTATCGAATCTCTCTCGTTCCTCGAATCTAAACCACTTTGGCGATCATTCACTACAGGGATCAAACACAAACAGGGAAATCATGACGTAATCCGTGTCCGAGAGGAACATGTTCCGAATATGGGAACCGTGTTTTTTACCATCCGCGAACAGGAAAAATAAAGTTGCAAAGGGAGCGTATGGTGTGATCTTTGAACCATAGAATATTGAAAAGCGTTTTTTGTAAGAGTGCTTCATAAGTCTTTGCGTTTTTCAACTCTTCATATTTTGCAAAAATAGCGCACGAAGCAGTACAATCAAAGTGGTAGTCACTATCCCTGAGGTCATCGCTCTCCTTCACTCTAGGAGAATGATTTCACCGGACGAATTTGCTTTGGTTATCTTTCCATAGATGGAAGTCGTTCGTTGAGAATCCCCTTCTTGTTGAGTGTGTTTCTAGATCTCTCTATGGAATCCGGAAGGATATCATTGACTATGGAGTGAGGGAGAGGGGGATAGAGAGAGAGAGTGAGACAATATCCGGATATGGAACTGTGTGGACTGAGATGGGGTCGAGTGTGAAATGAAGAAGTCCGATGAGGAATGAGGTTATCCTTCCGATGGCAGGACATATCATCGTGAAGCCTGGAAAAAACATAACTATATCCGGCAATCAAGACATGATTGAATGTGATGTGCACGGTATACAGTTAAATCGTATACAGTTACAGTTACCAAACTGCGCACAAGAGACTTCTTATAGCGTGTAGGTAGTAAAACAGCGTACTACGAAGTGCATTGTCGCGGCTTCGAATCCTATTGTGATCTAATTTTCCTCAAACAATTTCCAGAAAGGACTTTATGTTTTTTTTTCTATTATTGTACATTCTCCCCTTATAAATTGTGGTAATACCATGATCGAAAATGTCCTGACAATGAGAAAAAAATAGCGAGCTAGACAAAGAAAGATAATCAGTTCCCAAAATGGCTCGAAATATCTGGCTGTATTTACTGTTCTACTTTCGTCTACTCATTCCTGAACTACTCTGGTACTGACCAGACACTGAGGGATTAAGAGAGAATCAGAGAGTGAAGGTGGTTAGAGACGCCGAGAGAGTGTGCGAATCGGAGAGAGCGCCAGACGACGATAGTGTGTGTGTTTTCGCGCAGAAGCTGGAGCTCATTCAAATAGAAGCCTGAGGGCACCATCCCAAGCTCCGCCTCTTTCGTTCTCTCTATTGAGAAGACAGATAGCCATTCATTCTGGCATCCGCACTTCTCCCATTTCACGGATCATAATATCCTGTCATTTCTTGCATTGTTCTTTGGGTTTTAGTTAACGTCGCCATTTCAGACGCACCAACATGGTGCAACAGCGAACGCCATTGTTGAGGCGATTATTAGAGGTACGGTAGCAATCAATCAATATTATGTATGATAAGTACCGTATGCAGATCGCAATCGTGGTGGGATTCGCGTCTGCAGCACTCGACTGTGACCCTAGCGCTGATGTGAAGAAACCAGATCCAGACTCGCCCGAATTCTATCTCTACTGTAACCTCGAGGGGTAAGTGAAAAACTATGTTCAAGGGGAGAGAAATTTTGCGAAAACTCTCTCACTTTTGCACACTCTCTTTCCTCTTTTCTTTTCGTGATTTTTGAACTGTAGCAATGAATAGATTCTTTCCTCTTTGAGCGATCTCTTTAAAGCACATATCCTTTGCTTTCTAGCCTTTTGCGGTTACGAACAACACCAACGATATTCTGAAATTTTAGATAATCTCCCAACATTGTATATTATTGCTCATATTTCGTCTTTCGCATTACTCGCAAACCGATGAAAATTACTGTACACAATGCAATACATTTTATCTGATGCTTTGTGTTGCTGAGAACACTATGTACCATCAAATCAAATTCTATTCTACGATGCATAGATATTGTTGAAATGATTTCGATTTCCAGTACTTTCTCTCGCAATAAATGTCATGGGGACAAGATCTTCTCGAATGAGACCAAATCGTGTGTTTCTCCAATTGGAGAAGATCAACCATCCTCAGATGACCCGTTTTCGTTCGCTCACTTCCAAGCACCAGGTAATTTTTTTACATTTTCAAATTTTAATTCTTCGCGCCACTTTTCTTCCTGCTGTACTTCACCTTTCAATTTAACGGTACTATTGCCTATCTGAATCACCATTGATTTTCGTTTAATTCATAGCACAGTATTCTGGTCCAAGCCATTTTTCTTCCAAAGCAAGACAAAGGAGAGACCATTGTATTCGAGAGAGTTTGTATGTTGAGCGGTCGTTCTTGCTTTGAAAGTCATGAGAACGCTGTGATAGTAGACTTAAAATTTGATTGTTGCGATTACTGAACAGAATAAGAATAACAATAATAATCCATATCTGGACAAAAGTCTGTAGTACATCCCATAGAAGCTCAATAGGACGTCCATCTTGTTTGGATTATGTTTCAGTCCCTGTTAGATATGTTCACACAGTTGTTCATTGTCTCCGCGCCCCCCTCATATCCCACACTCTCTCGCGTCTTTCTCTGATCACTCTCTTGATTTGGCACACTCTCACGTCTGTCTAATCGTCTGTGTGCACTCCTCGATCGCTGTTGTCTCTCGCTTGATTCAGGGGCTTACAAAGGGGGACTCAGGGGTGGATTTTTGTGTGTTTGTCTGGGATATGACTAGATATTGGAGAGATACATGCTATGAAACATACATGGGTATACGACACAATGAGCAATCACGAATTCATTATCATTTACCACAGTTATCTTGACTTTGAAAGCCCTACTATCCCTGCACGGAATGTTGCCAGTGGTGATCAATTACTCTCGAATACAGTTATTTCTCACTCATCTGGTTTTCAAAGAGAAACGGTTTGTGCCATAATGTCACAGTATGCTAGACAATAGAATATTGCAAGCGTTGTTGAGTTTTATCAATTAATCTGAACAACTACAAGTTCAATATATCTCTCTTCATCTGGAACTCATCTTTCTATATAATTAGACAGAATATCAAGTTTTGTTTGTAATATCACTAAAAAAAATCATACATGAATTATTTACTCATTGTTTTATTCCAACGCTATATCAGGAAAAGTTCAGAAAAAGCTAAGAACCAGTTTTTGCCTTCATTGGCTTTCTCTCAAGGGCAGCGTCTAAGGAAGTGAAGTGAACTGTTTGTATTAATTCTCCGTCTGTCTAGTTCCTTATTTAGGCTATCATCACGAGACAAAAAGAAGTGGTAGCCTTCAAGCCTTTAGGTGAAATTATGTAGAAGTGATAAAAAGTGTGGATAACAGATGGGTGATGAATGGTGGGTAATAATATATCAAAGATCAATCAAGGTCGTAGATTAAGGAGTACTATCAGATAGTTATGAGATAGTTAGATTGGGATTGAAGCGGATTGCTTGTCCACTTGATGAATTTATCATGTTTTTGTGTTGTTTTGTGCTGTCACGAGTGGTTCAGGAGAGGGGAGGGAAAAACTAGAAGCACTAAGAAAACGAGAGCTCTTCATCCTATTAGGGATAGATTAGTATGTTTGTTTGATTAGAGAAGGAAGTGGCTTGTATGGGCAATAATACTTGAATGAGAGGGTGGCAACAACAATGGCTAAACTGATATTCAACGAACAGAAAACTCAAATCGGATAACACTACCTTCCACGTGTTTTCCTTATCTTTAGGTGACGCTTGAACACGGGGATTGCTTAAAATTAATGAGCTTTGTAAGTATTTGGGATATGGTTTAGTATGTCTATGACAATGACGATTTATCACGCTTTCAGAAATCGATAATCGTCGGAAGAGACAGTACCCCCAGAGGGTGTACCCTAGTAAGCACTATAAAACAAGAATATTATCTTGCCTTTATTATATTCCCCAGTGCTTCGTCTATTTTGTTTATTTTTTATGTTGCATATTTGCTGATTCGGGGTTTTCTTTAAAGATGGAGACCCACGAGTTTTTTCGTAATAAGACTGTTCGGATAGTATGACAGAGATTCATCACACGAATCGAAAGACATATCTGATATTGATTCCCGATGTGTTTAAAGCTCACTATGAGCATTGAAAGTACAACTTTCAAGGCATGTAGAGAGTGCTCATCGAATTTGCATACTTTCTCTCTCATTTTCTCATTATCCCTTACGCCAATTACCATATAATATAAACAATAGCCAGCATTCTTATCGTGGCGGGAGTCAGTCATGCCAACTCATGGGTCCCCTTCTTTAAGGCATCATGCGTGACACCTATTGGGAATTGATCGATCAGTTTCACGCAGAATTTCATTTAATTATGCAAATTTTACAGATGATCTCTGCGGAAATGGAATTCCGCTGACTATTCTCTCGGCTCCGGTTGCCTGCAACCCCTCCATTAGCTCGTGTCCAGATGGTTGGTTATTTATCCTTATCATTTTACAAAATGTTAAAAAATATTTTACATTATTCTTAGTATTTTACAATTTCAAAAACCCACTGATGCTTTTTTGCTCTATGACTGCGACTCCATTAGAATTTAATCGAACGCGGAATTACCGCTGACCTTTGATCTTTGATCTCTTGTCCCATTCAAGGTTACGTCTGTCGTATGTACGAGCGCTCGGGAACTTCTTACTGCTGCCAGAATATGGGAACAACAAATGAGAACAGCGCCTCATGCTCAGCTGATCAAGTCACTTATGTCGAGGTACACTTGTTGTATTCCTATGCGGTTGAATTTGTTCAATAAACTGTCATTTGTGGTAAATTCTTGAATTAAATTTGACTGAATTTAAGTTTGAAGAAAAACATGAATTATCTTGTTTCATGTAAAACAATTGTAGCTCTAAAAACTGCGTTTACTTTACGCACTTTCACAGAATGTACTCTTCTCACAACTCTTTCCCATTGTGTAATCACATGCATAGACTCTAGAGGAATAGTCAACAATCATTGTCTGCCTTTTTTGGTTTATAAGGGTCAAGCCTCCTCAGTACTCATTTCATTACTGGTTATGTAGACCTGTTACGACTGAGGTAGATCATGTGAGGGATGGGAATACACACACACTCTTTGTTTGTCCAAAGTTCTTAGACGGGGCCCTTTTTCTACCTCTCCATCACTGCTCCTCTCCCGCGCTTACCCTGCCTTTCCTGGACCCCAGTAGCTGGTTAGGAATGAGAGGGGATGAAAAACGATCGGGAGGCCATGATCATAGAATGATCATATCCTCGGGATATCCCAAGGCACATAAAACAAGCTTCATTTTTTCTCCGACACAAATTGATACACGTGTGATTTGATCACTGAGTGGGAAATTCTGCGTGGTTAGCACTTTGGGGCTTATTCCAAAACAATTCCAACATCCTCTCTGGTCATTTCTTATAACCATGTGAGAGTGTTGTAGAGTGTTAGCGTGTCCCTTTTGAAGCGTGTGCTAATTTTACTCTCCGTTCCTTCTACAATCTCTCGTAGTCAAAGAAAGCTAGAAACCATTGCCAGATGCTAGAGTTTCAAATTAGCTTGGGGTGTTGCCTTATGAAAAAAATTCCTTTGCAGCCATCAACTGGACGTCCCCGTTCATGTGTCCTCTCATCGGAATCATCCTGTCCTGTAGGATTTGGATGCAATCTTGTAGGAGGATCAACGACTAGATGTTGTGGAAAGGTAATAAAACGGGAAGAAAATTCGTTAAAATGGAAGTAAACCATACTTTTGTCACGTGATGTTTACGACCTTTAAAAAAACGAAAACAGAAATAAGGTATAGATTATTGGGTTCAGCTCCCACTAAAGGTACACACCGAGATCATTTTAATCTCCGATCTGACAACACTCTCTCGTAGATGAGGAAAGCGAGAGAGCATTGTCATAGCGGAGAGTTTAAAATTAGCTCGGGATGTGTCTCTGAGATAAGATAAAGGAATAATATGAAATTTGAACACTATTTCATTCCATTCATTATTTTCTTCACTTGTTTATTTATTTGTTTCACACCATTTGTTCGCTAAATGTGTATATATATATATATATATATATATATATATATATATATATATATATATATATATATATATATATATATATATATATATGATGGCTCTTGTAGGACTTCGGTTGCCCATTCAACTCTGCCGCCTTCCTCAATCCCAATACAGGCTCACATGTGGAGTGCTCACCCGGAAGTGTTGGGTTCGTCATTCTTTTAAACTCCATAGGTCACTATTTTTTTCATAACCAAAAGAGAATAGGTATCCATGAACACTGGTAAACCAGACGTGACGTCACAACCAATGCTTATCCAAAAAAACCTAAACCTACGCTTGTGATGTCACGATTGTCGGGATCTTTCCTAACGCTCATGTCTTAAAAATTAAAATGTGCTTAAAATTCAGAACGGAGAGTTTCAAGTTGGCTCGAGGTGTCACTTTAACTGTGAAAAAACTAAATGAATTGTAGTGAGTGCCAGCGTGGTTTCGTCTGCGTTCTCTCAGCAATGTTCAACAAACACATCTGCTGTTCTGCTGTCGATCAGGACGATCGAAACAGTACGGATTTTAATGTTTAATTTAATTTAAATTTTACAAATAATCTATCGATAATTCATTTACAGTGGGAGCAGAAACACTGTCGGCTATGTTGAATGGTAAAAACAATGAGTGCTTTGACGAGTGATCTAATTAATAATCGATATTCGATAATCTAATTTGTGAGAATTTAAAGCGCTCACATTCGCTGTGTGTATTCATTAAATCTGATTACTATGTTCTTAACTAAAAAAATCGATGCCTTAACAAGTTAAATAACTTTTTAAGGCACACCCGAGCCAATTTGAACCTCTACAGTGCTCTCTCGCTTTCTTTGACTACGAAAGAGTATTGCCAAAGTGGAGAGTGAAATTTGCTCGGGTTTAACTTTCCCGAATTCTTTCTAACATCAATGAAGTGCTCTATTACTCAACTGCCTTTGATTTAGGGTGAAGCTAATA
Organism: Parapristionchus giblindavisi; assembly: GCA_943737045.1. NCBI lineage: Eukaryota > Metazoa > Nematoda > Chromadorea > Rhabditida > Diplogasteridae > Parapristionchus > Parapristionchus giblindavisi. The sequence goes on along the minus strand of CALSFV010000020.1, from coordinate 1,232,166 downwards.
ACTAAAAGCCTTGCCTACAGTCATCTGTTTACTGTTGACAACGATTGCGATATGAGAGATCAAATATCAAAGATCAATTTCAGCCCAGTGTCCGAATGGAGAGCCAGCTCTCGCTTCTCCTTCATCATGCAACGCTGATCGTCTCTGTCCAACTGGATATATCTGTACAGACGGAAAGTGTTGTCCGTCCGTAGGTATGTCTTTGACCAAACGCTCGAGTTTCCTTGGTCTGCCAGAGAGTTTAGCGAGAGCATGGAGCTTCAAAGTATTTTTTTGTGTTTTATGTGACCACAACAACTGTATACGCTCTCCGCCAAACTATTTCAATAGCAGTTATGCCAGGATTTTGATATGAAGATTTTGCAAACGATTTATCTCGTTTAGTGTTGTTGTAAAACTCTTGAGAAATTTCTACAAAAAATTTCGTCTGTCAGGAGTGTGCCCCGCCGGACAACCGCTCGGTGGCGGACTTACCGTATGCTCGCCCGAGAATCCGTGCCAAGAAGGCTACGAGTGCACTACGACCGGTGGTGCGCAATACTGCTGTCCCAGTCGAAGTACGGTAGTTGCACAATAGGGTAACCGCGAACTGACATAATAAGTTACCGTATTCAGCTCGTGTCTGTGGGCTTCCACGTAATTCCGGAGTCGAGTGCGCCACGGCCCGAGCCGCCGTCACTAGGTATTATTTTACTGTACATATCACCATTTTAGATATGTTTCAGACATGTGAAATAAGAAAACCCAAAACTTGTACTATAATCAAAAAATATCATTATGCTCATTATCGATGCATGAAACAATACAAAGTGTCAAAGCAAGAAAAAGAATGTATATTTTATAGAATAAATAAATAAATAATAGCAATCATAATCAGATATTTCTTCGATTCCTCTACGGGTAGTTGTCGTTCCTTCCAATTCTCTCGTTGTGGAGGCAACGCGAACAATTTCAATTCCCTCGATGAATGCGAGGGATTCTGTCTGGATCGACAGTGCGCAGCCGGACAGGTTAGTAGTTTCACAATCCGTGCGCCCCGAGTTTTGAACGCGCGTCTTGTTTGGTAGACGCACGACACTGCGCGACCGCGCTTTACCTTTAAAAATTTCATTCATTAAGCTCGAATAACTGTTATATCCCTAAAGTTTCGAAAACACCATATAACCATAATACCCGCGAACATTGAAAATAATCATTATTGTAGCCGTATCGAGTGGGGGCGGTGAATGCAGCATGCGCTCCTCGTGCCGCATCTTCCTGTCCTCGTCAATTCGTCTGTCAACCTCCTCTTTTCGGCACTGCGAGCATCTGTTGTCCATCACCTGGTGAGTCAGCTGACCATCACATCCTTATACCCATTCGGATCGCAGACTTTGATTGTGTCTTTCCGTTTCTTTCTTTTTGACACAGACACAAACCATTCATTTATTTCTTCAAAATTACCCTCATGTTTATTTAGAAATAATACATTACAATGGGCTTTATTGTATTGTATTGTATTGTAGAGGAAATCGTGAAAACCTCCAGAACCTACTTTTAAAACCTACTACCTACTTTTAAACCTTTTAAACCTTTTAAACCTACTTTTCTTTTGTCAAACCAATACCCAGAATTTAGAACTAACGTTTGAGGTGTTCAAAGAAAATCTTTCAATCGATCAACATTTCAGAACTAACTTGCAACGAAATGGTCTCAGCTGGAACTCCTTGTTTCGGACGATCGATGACTATGCAAAGGTATAACCCATCAGCTTTGCACAGTTTTTCCGCAAACGCTCCAATATTTAATTTATGCAAAAGTTTTCATCTAATTTTGATCCATTTCTAAAATGTTCTATTCTTGTTCAAATAGAAGCTTTCAGATTCTACTTCAATCCCAATACTCGTCGTTGTCAGCCATTCCAATACTATGGATGCAATGGAAACGGAAACAACTTCGAGACTCTCGAGGCTTGCGATAACTTCTGTCTGAACGCTGTCGACTCTGGTTTGTACTTTGCTGTCTGATCTTTGATCTTTGAACTTTGATCTTTTACAGTCTGTGGTGGAGTCTCGCCACTGTACAATCCGAACAATGAGGTACAGAGATGTTCGAATGACATGCCCTGTCCACATGGATATGCCTGTAACGGCCAGAGATACTGCTGCCCCACCGCACGTAAGTTTGGCATTTTTTTAAAGATTGAAGGCCTTAAGACACACTCCAGGCTAATTTGAAGCTCTCCGCTCTGGTAATGCTCTCTCGCATTCTTTGTCTACAAGAGAGTGTTGCCAGAGAGGGGTTTCAAATTAGCTCAATGCAAGTGAGAGCGAAATCGACAGAATAACATGCATTTTTTTCATTACAGAGATAGCTTGTGGAGCTCCGGTCTCACGTGGAAATGTCTGCGCTGGAAGTCCTCAAAGGTCACTATGGCACTTTGACTCGGCCACGCAAAAGTGTCGCCCATTCACCTACAATGGTAAACAATCATTATTATTATTAATTACTAGAGAATTCTTTAAATCTATAGAAACAATTGTTACGGTTCTCTCACTGAGTGAGTATACAAGAAAAGTGTTTGGGAGAATAATCTACTATAGTTTTTATTTATCGAATAATAATAAATGTGTGTGTAGGTTGCGGAGGCACAGCCAATCGTTTCACATCCCAATCAGCCTGTTCCGAGACTTGTGTCAAAGCAGGCGCAGTCGGACAATGTCCTCGAGGAATGAATGCCTATGTTGATAATGGCGATGTCGCACCCAAGGTCAGAATCGATTTTTTTTTAATTATAAAATTTCGGATGCATTTTGTTCCATGACAGAACTATTGATTGTACTTTTGCACATTACTACAATTTTGTTACAATTTCGATTAGCATTACAATACCGAGATTCCTTGATCTTCGTAAAAAATATTGTATGGAATAAAATATCATAAAATTTTGGTCAGTACTAAATATGCAAGTTTGATTTTCAGACCTGCACCTTAAACGTTATGGGAACTTGTCCTCCATCCGCCTCCTGTGTCAGGTATGTGGATTCACTGGATACGGTAATATCCAAGTATCGATTATTTTCAGATCTACCACTAACCGTCCCATTTGCTGTCAAGTCGTGACAACTTGTCCCGAAGGAAGAATTCCTTACAATATTCCAGGTTTGCTGGTGTTCTTAATTACTAATATTAATTATTAATATAATTACCAATATTCTCATAATATTGAATACTAAATTCAGGTTCGACCTCTGTCGTTTCGTGTAGCATCGATGGAAATGATTGCCCTACTGGAAACGTGTGTGTGGAGAGCAGGTTTGTCACATTACACTCACAGGAAACTACTTTGGCAATGATGAAATAATTTCCAACCAAAGTCTCTTTATGGCATTTCCCCAATAGGATTCTACCCTGTCCCTTACCTAAAAGGGGAACGATTCCCTTACCAATTGGGAAAGAATGCCGTAAGGAGACGTTGGTTATAAATTTCTGATGATATCCAATAATCGATAAAATAAAAATCAATAAAAATTCAGCTCTGTGTCTGGATTCTACATGTGTTGTTCAGTGCGAACAGGCTCCAATAGTCTGAGACCGGGAAAGAAGCCGGTAAGCTAAATCTGAGCTTCGAAAATTGATCTTTGATCTTGAAGTCTGCGCGTGAACGTGTTGCCCAATCGCTCAAAGACCTCAGCCCATGTCCCCCAGGATTGGAAACAAGTGGAGATGTTTGTGCACTATTATTCTTATCATCTACTAAAAAACTATACACAGAATAAATTAAGATACTTTTTTTAGACTTGTAAAGTAAACCAAATCGGAGCATGCGGATCAAATGAACTATGCTTCAAGGAGCCAGGTATCTTAGTGGCTCATTTTCACTGCTGTAAAATACACAAGAACATAGAATAATATCTATCAAAAGCATGCTTGTAACTTTTTCAGGATACAAGAGCGGTATTTGCTGTAAATCTCATGCACCTAAATGTGCTACGAAGGGATTCATTCCAAGATACATCAGCAAACACCAGGTTATTTTTTTATTGATTTTTATTGATTTAAAAAATTGTGGTAGTTCTGCCTGCACAAAAATAACTATAAATTAAGCTATACTGTACTGCGGCCGTATGCATGAACGTTGGCAAACCGTTTGAAAAGTGAGGTTACAGCCGTAGGCGTTTGCCATAATCCTCCGTTTGCGCTTGTGACGTCACGTTTATCGGCAAACGATTTTCAAACGCTCATGCATACTGTGGAGCAGTTTATTTGTCGGCAATTGACGGACAATTGGGTTTTTATCTGTTCAGATCATTAGTATTACTTTTGACAGCTCCATTTGCCTGTTGTTTCAAATGCTGCCATATCTCTTTGATGTATGATAAATTTAATTTAATTTAAAATTCGCAGGTTCAACTCTGCCAATCGGATCTTCCCAACTGCCCCTCAGGCTCTCGTTGTATGACTTCGAACATTCCCACCGTAGCTATTTGCTGTCAACAATACAATCATCCCGGAAGACCCGTAGCGGCTACTATGGTTTGCTTTTTCGACCTATTTTTCAGTCCTTGCAACATAATGATAATAATTACTATTCATGAGATATAAAATGAAACGCATGACGATAAAATGAAAATTAACCTGGCCACTATAGAAAGTTCAAGAGAAACTTAATTTTCAGCCTCCACATTCTCTCGTAACAAAGGGCGTACCAGACATGGCTAATCCACTCTGCAGGAATAGCGAAATTCCATTCAAGGTCTGCTTGGATGTTCTCATTTGACAAATATCCACATCAGAAGCGAATTTTAATTTTACATTTCCAAAAATATCGTTATCTAAAGTTGGCTGCGACGGGCAAAATGGACGAACATTTCAGGATAACTTCGGCAAGGTTCACGTGTGCAACTTCTTCCAAAACTCTTGCCCACTCGGATACAAGTGGGTGTTCTTTCATTCGTTAAGGGGTACATCAATGTATTCGAGCATGAACGGGAGACTCGACCGTGGATTCGACTGTATGATACTTTTTTAGAACCGGAAATCGGAAAATCTTTTTACGGGAAAATTGATTGAGTGAAAATAGGATCTTTTTTTCGCAAAACACGAGCTAGAGAATAGTTGATCTTTAACTGTATGCATACTTACTAGTTTGTTTACATTACATTATGTGTTTAGATGCGAGTTCTCCAATACCGGTCAGCCAGTGTGTTGTAATGACGTCGAAAGCATTCGATGCCCTGCGGGATCTTCATCATTCGAATTCGGAGGACGACCACTTGCATGCCCTGCTGGATCCACTAGGTGAATAGAAAAAGATCAAAGATCAGAGATCAAGTTCTAATACCTAGTCAAATAAACAATATGATTTTCGACACATTTATCATATCAGACTTAAGTCAAATGAGTAATGATCATCCATTGGCATAGATCATAACTTCTCGCTTCATCTCGACATCATAGTGGATGTTGTCCAGACTGAACAATATGATTATAGGTGTCCCAATGGCTATGCCTGTACACCCTCACTCAATCCACGATATCATCTGTGCTGTTCAACTGGAAGTAATCTGACTCCCCAATGCACGAGAGGTGTCGCATATCTCGATCCAGGTATGATGAAACAATCAATAATTATAATGATTGTAAAGACGATTAGGTATCAACAAGTATGCTGCAGCAATAGTTAGAGGGGAACTCTCCGCTCTGGTAACACTCTCTCGTAGACAAAGAAAGCGCGAGAGCTTAGCTAGAGCGGAGAGTTCAAATGAGCTCAGGATGTAGATATACGTTTCACGAATAACTTTTATGCACTGATCATGGTAATTTGTCACCTCGGAAACATTATAAAAAGTGCGAATCATAACTTCAAGTTAATTAGAAATTTTAATTTACCTACGACCGAGGCGCGACAGTAACTAAGTGATCACAATTGGTATTATGACAGTACGGTATGAGGGATGACTCTCCGATATTAAAAAAAACTTTATAATGCAGGGAAATACATATTAGGATACATACAAGAAAAATGATTGAATACATAATTTATATACTATGCCGCACAGGGTATGCAGGGTACATAAGAATAGCAAAGGAGAATGCGACAATTGGAAGATTATTGGATGGGCATTCATTTCAGTGACAAGTCTGCATCAGGGATGCTCTCCATTATCTCCAATCTCGTGTCCCAATGGATTCCACTGTCTGGAAAGCACTCAGGCTGGACACTTCATCTGTTGCACCAGTGGAGATATCACCGCCAGCTATCGAGGTTTGATCTTTGATTTTTCTTCTTTAATCTTTGATCTTTCATCGCTCGATTTCAGGTTTCTGTCCGCCTCGACAACTACCTCACATTGGAGGAAATGGGTCGCCCACCACTTGTCACATGACACTCCATCCTTGTCCCAACACCGCACCCTATGTGTGTATCTACTCTGCTGAACGACAGGTACGACATTGATCTTTGATCTTTTTTTATACTGATCTTTTGATCTTCGAACTCTAATATTTGATCATATAAGTCCGATCTTTGGTCTTTGATCATTGAATTCTCCAGGACTCCTTCTGCTGTGCTCCAATCGACACGGCAGTTCGCACCGGAAACTCGATTACGCTAAGATCTAGCCGTGAGTTTTTTCTTCTTTTTTTGTTGTTATTTTGCAATGATCATGTGATAATGCTTCATTATCATGAAGAACGTGGGACCAACAATGGTTCACTCTGTTCTCTAGTATATTCGAGAGGCTCGTCTCGTGTAGCTCAGTGGTTAAAGTAACACCCCGAATTAATTTGAAACTCTCAGCTCTGGCAATGCTCTTTAGCTTTCTTTTTTTCTTTTACTTTAGCGTGTTCTCAGAGCGGAACACGCAAAATGATCTTACCGCTCTTTCGATCCCTGTTTGCAACTTTTGAAATATATCGGTTAAATTCTAAAATTCGCCTTTATTTGGAGCAGTACTTTCAGCATGGATTACGGTATTCCGTAAAAAATGTATAAATAAATAAATATTTCAGCTGGACATGCGATCCCTAGTCATGTCGGAGGAGTGCTCGGATCCTCTGCAACCGCTATGGTACTGTATTTCGTTCTTCTCTAACATCTAACCATCGACTGATTTATTCATCAATATCAATATTTGCAGCCGCCCAATCCTCTAGATGTTCTTCCCGTAGGCGGTTGTCCCGCGGGTACTCGACCTCTAGTTGATCATTTCCGTTCTGTGGTTGAATGTGGAATTCGTCCTTGTCCTGATGGATTCGCGTGCGTCTACTCTCCAACGGTGCGTCGAGTGTGCAGAACAAAGACGATGTTTCCCAATTCATCTCACGCAATGTAATTCTTTATAGGAATCGAGATGGCAGTGCTGCTCGGCCGGTTCCATTCTTCTCAAGTCCATCGCTCCTCCCCCGCCATCGCCCGTTCCATCGCCTGCTACCGTAAGTGATCACGATGGCACCCAGCGTTTCTGTAAAATTGGCAAAATGTCAAAAGATTACGGTATAGAGCGCCGTGGTGTACTTTATCGTCTGCGCTCTCTTACTTCGGCGTACTCTCTCTATTTTTCGCGCGACCTTTGTTCCTGTTCTTCAGAATCAAACCTCCGAATGCCCGCTCTCGAACCGGTACAAATTAAATTATGCAAATTGTGCGCTTTCAGGAGACAACCAATCCTAAGAATCCCAACGATCCATCGACCCCGATCCTAGAATGTCCCTATGGATTCTCACTCATCGATGGAAAGTGCATAAAAGGTGAGTATGACACATCATAATATGACAATCAATGAACTGATTACAGTACTGTATGTCGGCCAAAAGGGATGCACCAGTGACGTACAGTGTTCTACGAGAGAAGAAAATGCTACGTGTGACAGTGGGTACGTGTCACAAAAAGTGTTAAATACAACACACCACAGGTCTTGTGTACTGTTTTGTACACTTTTCTGTGTGTATTGCTACAAGTTAGATAGAACGACCAGACAAGTGTATTTCAATAATGGTAACGTTATCTTCAGATATTGTATCTGTCCGGAGAGTCGTCCTTTGGTACACTCGGGCAAGTGCGTGGCCGACTGTCCTGCAGGATTCGCGAATATTGCTGGAAGGTAAAGATTATTGATTTATTCACAATCGATAATTTGAAACTGTCCGCTCTGGCTGTGATTTCTCGCTTTCATTGCTACGAGAGAGCGTTGCCAGAGGGGAGAGTAAAATTAGCTCGGGTGTCCAGTTAAAAAGCTATTCATTCATTCCAAAAATCATTCAGGTGTTACGACCCGACTACCGTGATCTTCATGGATTCTGTCGATGAACGAGCGAATGGAACCATTGGTGAGTATTGATTTTTTTTAAATGTTATTGTTTTTTTTCAAAAAAAAATCCCAAGCATTCGTTAATTCAAATATTGAGAGGGAGCACGAGTGAAAATAGTTTTATGACGTAATAATAATATTATTTTGTGCTTGGTTTCAGGTGGATTCTGCATGGATACGGTAATCGAGGAGAAGCGATGCATCGTCGAGAATGCTTACTGCAGCGAGAAGGTGAGAATATTGACTTCGAAAATAAAATCAACAAAAAAATGTTTGCAGACCATCACCTGTACTTGCAAGCCGGGTCACGAATTGAAGATGGACTTCAAGAACAAGAAAGATCAAGTTGGTTGTATCCTATAGTTGCAATCGTTGAACTGGAAAAAAATTTAAATTAAATAAAATTCTTTTACTCAGGGTTCGTGTGTTCTGGATCCATCATCGAAATATGCCACCGATGCTGATACTGCCTCTGATGCTCTACTTGAACCAATGCAAGAGGATGGAGAACTCTACTTTGTTGATATCGGTTCGTGAAAATAGAGTTGTGACCTAAAAAAAGATTTTTAAAGAAACGACCCGAGCTAATCATAGTTAATAATAATTGTTGTTTGTTGTTCAGGACCTCCTCCTTCACCAGCTGCACCCTCTAAAGATGATGATTCGCTATCAGAAGGCAGTGGAGAGGACGAAGCGACCGCCCCCAAGGAAGACGCCGAAGATATTGACCGATATCTATTCCAGTCAGATCACATGGTTGGGGTGTTCGCTTGAAAAATCAGTTATCGATTTTTTGAATCAATGATCTACCTTAAATAATATTGCCCTAATAACAGATTACTACTGTTCATGCAAATTCAGAAGACTTATCTGAAATTTATCCAAAAGCCTAGTTCTTATCGATTAGCCCTTATAATATATTGTCTAATACGCGGTAAATTATTATTATTTATTATATTCCTAATTTATTAATATTCCGTCATTGTATGTATATGTTGTCGATTAATCGCAGATTGTGCTTATATGTATCTCGAGTGATGTGCGAGAATAAATATAATATAATATAAATATGATGACCTTTATCGAACACAAAACGATTAGGGAAGGAAGGGTTGCCATTAAATGACTGATTAGTCCGGGCATACCGCGGTCTCATACAAGGTGCATCTTGAAAACTCTTTATCAGACTATATCAAACCTACATATTGTTTGTGAAGTCAAAAAATGAAAAAATGGGTGTGAATTACTCAATTATGAGCTCCACGTTTTATTACATAATTTTTGTTCATTTAAAGCCCCGAGCTAATATGAAAGTCCCGCTGATCTCTTGATTTCTTTGTTTACGAGAAAGTGTTGCCACAGAGGAAATTAGCTCGGGGTGTGCCTTGAAAAGTGATGTGAAACACAAATGAGTTCAAAATGCATGCAATCATTTTTTATCTATTTTACTTACGGTAGATCAATAAGTCATTCCAATAAATTGATAATGGCTTATTTTTCTTCATTCATTACAGAGATTTTTGCACTCAAAAAATTTTTCAGCCGCAATCAAAATACAATGGCCCCTCATCTATTTTGCCTATAAAAACAAAAATATGCGATTCATAGAGTTTTTGTTTTTGTATATCCAAAAAAATCTTTTACAATATTTATCAGAAATAACAAGGAACCGAATACGAAAAAAAAAAGTTATTATCATTTACATAATCGCCTTATGTTAGAACAATAAATGGTTTAACAGGGCAACAAAACGAGTGAAATTATAAGTAAAGAGGCGAATTCGACATATTAAAAGAAAGAAAAGAGATCATATTGTATCGATGAAATATTCATAATTCTTCGATCGATATTAAATAGTTAAACAATTTGTCATATCTATCGTCATAACAACAGTAAGTGAACTAGTTAAGCCAAGAGGGGTTCCTTTCCTTTGTCATATGAAATGTTGATAAATTTTCTCCGAATGACGAAATATACTCCGACTGCAATCAGTACAATGGAGGCTGCTGCGAGGTTTATCGCTATCGTCTTCCATGGATGGATCACTGAAATATTCCTGTATCGTTCAATCCAAAGTCATCATTTTATTTATTTATTATATTTATCATATCTAGGCATAATGATGGCAAGTAAAAAAAAACGATTTAGGTGAAGAAAAACATCATCATCGTAATCTTTTATTGTTTTTTGTTCAAGGAGGATAGATAGTTACATCACATTTTATACAGACATGGCGAGCATGATGCTCTTCTGTAAGAATCTAGGAGAGCTAGGAATAATTCTTTCAAGATGGTTTTAGCTCTCCTTGTACATTCCCAAGTAATTTACAAGATGAAGGGAGGAATGTTCTGTTCAACCTCAATTAATATTAGTATTGATCACCGGTATTGGTTTTGATATTCAGTCCTAACAAGGAAAACTACTTGAGCCAGTGTCTTCTATCACCAAAGTGCAGCTTGGTGCTGTCAATCTGTATTTATAGACAAGTTCTATATTTAGTATTCTCGTCCTTGAAACCAAAAGCATTGGTACAAAAAAGTTTTACAAGCCCGTAGTGTATCAAAATAGCTTATAGGTAAGGCAATCTATTCATTACCATACTTCCAGTCATCGCCTCGTTTCTTGTAGATACTATCTTGATACTGTATCGACGAAGAGGACGAGAAACTTCAGGATAGACAGTGAAAACGAAGATGTCGTTGTGCTCAAGTCGAGTGAAGTCCCAAGAACCGAAGAGTCGACTGAAATATCGAAGATCAAAGATCAAATACCATATTCACCGTCGGTATCGTTCATCAGGAGAATATTATCCTACATTTAAAGATACAAGTCAAATTTGACGCATTGGGTCTGGCTAGAATACACGAAACCAATGCGAGAGTGTTTGTAAAAAGGGAACAGTTCGGTATTATCCCCATGGGGTATTTTCCTTTTAGGTTGATTTTCAGTGAATGTTTTGAATGTGTGCAATCACCAAACTATATATATCATGTCATGATTGGCCCAATAGATTTGATACGTGTTTTGATCTTGGACACACTTCTTACACGAAAAATGGTGCTATTACGGAGCAAGATATGAGGATAAGATCCCAGGGCAAAGATCAAAACAATTGAACATTCGTCCAATAGACATTTTACTCGGTATCATATTCTTTTTTTATTGTTAGAAAAGATAAATATGTTTTCGCTTTGTCATTGGGGTACTGTAAATGGGCTGTGCCTTAAAGATTCACGCCTCTTCCTTCAAATCTCTACAATCGTTCTTCATTACTAACAATCACTTGTAAGGAAAAAAACTAGGATATGAGTGTGCGAGTTGAAGAGGTAATCGTAACTGTTTCTTTCATAATCATTTTTAAAGGCACACCCCGAGCGATTTTGTTGATATATTTATTCTTCGTTTCAAATGTTGTCACATCTTTATTGGATGTATGATAAATAAATAAATAAATTAATAAATAAATATATCTCTGCCAAGTTTGAAACATGCAGCTTCATTGAAAAGACAGTTATGGCATTTTAACCGCGCATGCGTTGAAAATATCGATTGAAAGTATCGATGGGTAGGTCCCGTCGGCAACTTTTGATACCACTTTTGGCGGTCTCCCTCTCAATCCTAACGACCTATATGGGTCACTTTCAGAATTGTTTCCGTTGGCTGAGGTGCTTCCCTTGTAAGAGTTTCAAGTTAGCTCTTATGTCCGACTTTTAAAACAGCTTTTTCCCCAACATTTATCAACTAACCCATCCTTTCCGACGATTGTCCTATCTACGACCAAGTAGTTCGAACTTGGAATATTGAAAATGCGCTCCTGAAAATACCAGAGAGAAGATGAAAGATGAAATGTTAAATGCGATTACCGAGATATAATTGATATAGTCCCAGAGGTTTGCTCATGTAATCATAAGAGCAAACGAAATGGGATGGGTCAATTTGGTTAGAATTCACGGCCACCACTTTTATATAATAAACAGTGGAATCGGGGCAAGAAATGTTAAATGATGAGCGGCGAGGAGAACTAGATGTGAAGCTACTTGCGATACCTGCAAAAATCAAATTAAAGCTACTAGAATCATCTGGTTTAGAGCAGGCTACACTCTCTCGTAAACAACGAAAGTGAGAGAGCATTACCAGAGCGACGAGTTTCAAATTAGGGCTTGTCTTAAAAGGATAGATAAATGTGTAAAAAATCATAAAGAGTCATTATTCACGGTCAATTTCTGACTGAGATAAAAAAAGAACAATCATCCGAATATGCAAAGATCAAAGATCACCAATGTTTTCTACTGTACCACCAAGGAAAATGCAAAGTAAAGTTTACTAAATGCAATTTTCACCACGAAAATTCGTAAATATAAATGGTAATTTTAAAGTGTGAACGTATGATATGCTTACTTTTCAGTACGGTTCGGGGAAATTTTCTACGGCATCATTAAGAGCTTCACTGATAGTAAACTTACTAGTGTCAATAACAACAATTCCATCCTGAAAAAAATTGCGATAAAAATTTATCGATAGAGAAAATCACTGTCAAGCAAGGTCGAATAGAATTCGAGATGATTAAAACGAGCAAAATGGTTCTAAGGAAACTCGAATTGATTGTAATTAGGACTACGAATATAATTATGAGATTTTTGAATATAATTAGAAATACAAATCTAATTAGGTGATTTTCGATTCTAATTCAGTCACGTTATGACTAATCGCTCCAGAATTACATTCTGAACGAGTTTCCTGAGTCGAATAATGAAAGATGCCTCATTGACAAAGACATCTTCATTTTCAAGATAACCCTATAGCGCATTAACAAACCTTTCAATCGTCATTTTTTTATCTCAAACTATTTCTTATTTTCTGAAGAAAAAATGAAACGATTCCTTATAAGAGAACAATGATAGAGAAAAATGGCATTGAGATGTTGATAAGCGAGAAGAATGAATGGTATGCAATAGAGAAATAAATGTCCCCGATGAGAAAGCAAAATTAAGGAAAACATTGTACTTATAATGAAAACATTAGATCGTACGTGAATGACAAGTGTTTACAACAGTTATCAAAGAGAATAAAAGCACACTCGAAGAATATTTGAATCTCTCCACTCTGGCAATACTCTCTCGTTTTCTATGTGAGAGTCAAATTAGTCGGGGTTTGCGTTTAATGAAATTATTGTAAGGTACACATAAAGGTTTGCATGCTCATTAGAACTTACTATTGTTAAACTAAATAAAGAAATAACTGTACCGCTTGGCGTTTCGACGTCTATATCCAGAATAATCGATAAATAGAGCAAATGAAAACACAGCCATGACTCACCACATGAATGTGTTTATTTTATGAAGAAAAAAGGTAAAGGTACATCAGGTTATTCAAGGCACACAAAGTCTTGCGGGAGATCATTGATTGACCAGTGATTATTCTTTTATTATGATTATGAGATGAGAAATTTGGAAGCATACTGTTCCAAAATCATCCTAAATAAAAACACCCATTGATTTAGAATTTCGAATAATGAGCGATACAGTTTTTTTTCGATATTCACAAAGCCACATTTGTTGAATCTTTCTTACAATTAAAGGGTGACGAACTTTTTAAGAGATCACTTCATTTTGATCACTATTTTACAACCAGAGAAAGACATGGATAATAAAGGTGCATTCCTTTAAAGGCACACCCGAGTTAATTTGAGATACTTCGCTCTGACAATGCGCTCTAGCTTCTTTTATCTACGAGAGAGCATTGCCAGAGAGGGGAAAAATTTTCACTAAACAGTTTTTTTCTCTCGTGATTATGAGTATACGTGTAGCATCTGACCAAAGCATAATAGCAACATGAATCAACACAAAACAAATTCGAATTACCCTGATCAAGCTATTTTGAGGGTAGAAATGTTTAACATGAGAAATTTGGTTTGTCTAGAGGTCGCTCAAAGCTGTGAGAATAGAATACCTTAATCGCGCATGTTTTGTTAAGACCATGTGGCACGCACAGCGTTTTTCCAACACAGCGATAGCGGTCATTGAAATCTTGGCACAATGCAGTATGGTGCATCATGGTGGTCTGCGCTCTCTCGCTTTTGCGCACTCTCTCTCTCTCTTTCTCTCTTCCTTTTTCTCCGACACACCATGACCGCTCTCAAAACGCTATGACACGTATTGTAGCATAAAAGATGCACGAAACAAATGTACGAGTAAGCATGGAGTGATTCGATTATATTAAGATCAAACTGAGAAGAGTAGTACATGGGAGGGGGAAGATATCGGTTTGTGATAATGACGAATTTGATGAAGACGATCAAGACTATTTCAACTCCAAAACAGGTTTAGCCTCTAGTTTGTGATAATAGACTATACACAGAGATCTCTTGGATCTCACGTAGGCGCTAGTTTATTATTATTGTTATTTATCTATGCCCGAGGCAGTTGAAATTAGATTTTACAGTGAAATGGGGCTGTGATTCTCCAGGGATATCAAGGTTGAAAGGGGTCAATGACAGGGTGACTTTGCAATCGACGTTTAAATGTGTATCCAGGATTAAACAACAACAAATATTTGTATTAGGTTAAAGATCAAAGATCAAACTACACGACTGTATAGAACGTTAGCTTGGACAACACATAGATCAGTGTGGAGAGTGTGCATTAAGTGGGCGTTAACATATCACCCATAGTGAATTTATGATTGTGAGTGAGTCACAAGAGATGGGTTCACTAGTAATTCATCCAATAGAGTAAGAGAGGAACACGTTTGTGTATGAATCATATTGAATATATGAAGACTATATGAAGATTAATGGTCGTTGTGCGCATGGAATGATGCGAAATCAATTTACGAGGTTAGAAATTACATAACATTTTATTGGTAGGATGATCATGAAGCATCGTCTTACAGTCGAAATGGAATAAATTGATGGGGCCCTCCATAGAGCCACATGGTCTAATAAAAAGGTTGTGTTCTCGCTTAAATCTAATTAGGCGTCTTGAAAATGTGAATTTTGGGGTTTTCAGAATTTTTTAAATGTCTCTACCGATCGATCTGTGGTGGAAGTAAAAAAATTTCAAACAATGGGTGTGGTGATGTGATGTGCATACAGTAGCTAGTCGGTTGAGGCCTACTGTAAGTTCATTTTTTTCTAAAGTTTTCGATCGATTGGTAGTGAAATTTTAAAAATTTAAATCGACTCAGCACATCTCAAAACTCTAATATTCACACTTTCAAGACGACTAATTATTATAATTTCCTGTCAAAAGCCAAATTCTTTCATTAATTTTTTTTAAAGTTCGGATTTTTTGAAAATGTTGAGAGGAAGCCAGGGTGTCCCTAAATGACGAGTTGAACTTTAGATTTATTTTTTTCTATACATATACCGTATACGTTATCATTTTAGATTGATTAGCACCTTCCTCTCTTTTTGCTTGTCTCTTATTTGCATGTATCCTCAAATATAGCCGCGACTGAAAACAAAGAGAGTGAGAGTGATAGAAATGGAGTGGTAGATCAGTCATATCGTCTCTCATACATCGATCGATGAATCGTCTCATTGTTATGTCTCTTTCTCTGGCTGACTGTTCCCTGTCTTCTCTATCTGATTTTCCCGCCATTTTTAGTTATCATCACGTTTCACTATGCTTTTTGATGTTACTTTCGTAGTTAATTCGCCCTCTCCTACTTCTTTAAGTACACAACTCTGTCTTTCCCTGCGTTCCAATCTCCCTCCATTACTCTACTTTTATCTGTTATCGAATGAATATATCTATAGCCTCGTCACCAATTAATTTTGGATTTGTCTTTGTTTATTTGCATATCTTATCATTGTTGTTGTCTAGATCTTCTATTGTATTCCCATTTGCATATTATCCAAAACAATATTCATACTACGTGTCCTCACTTTGTTTCTAGTTTTCGGTTATCCTTTCAATCTCTCCTTTTCAAAGCGCATCTATGTATGAATCTTCTGGCGTTCGTTTATCATCAGTCATTCTACATTTCCATCTCTTCCTCTTTCTCCTCTATCTCTCTTTCATCCATTATCATGCCAATCGATCACTAGGGAAGAGAGTAGATCATCAATCGATAATGTCTATGAGAGAGATGAAAGGAAGGGAAGTGAGCCTACCATCTTTTGTGCGTCTATATTTTGATATATTTGATATATCTCTCTGTTTTTCTTGCATTTCACTCTCTTCTAACCGTCTCTCAACTTTATTCATATTCTTCTGCTCCGCATTTAATTATAATTTGGAGGCCGTATCCATGAAGCGTTACAAACAATTTCTCGATAAACGTGACGTCTCGATCGTAGACGTAGACGTTATGTTAACTTTTACGCCTTACACCATGGATACGATCTCAGACGATGTGCGCAATGTGTCCTTTCTATCCTTAATTATATTCACTACACTCTGTCCACGACTGTCCTTTGGCTCACGAGACAATGTGTGGACAATGTTCTCAATTTGTTTACATAGTCATTTAAATCATTTCAAATCCATTTCAGAGGTCGACACGACACCTATCACCACCGCTAAGTAATCGACTAAGATGACGTCAATCTTGTTCTGATCCGTACAAGGTATGTTGCTTGACTTGGTTATCTTCTCTGAAACATGACCTTTGACGGGAAGATCAAACCAATTTCTCATTTTACAGGCCGAATCGTCGTTCCTCATCGTGCAAGGTCGTCTAGAAGCCCATCGTCACTGCGTAGATGACATCAGATGCTGGACTGAGGGTCCTGAAGCTTCTTTGAAGGTACGAGCCTTCCTTGGATTCTCTTTCCTGTTATGTTATTTTCTAATTGCGAAAAGACGAAAAGTTTGTGGAGATTTTGCCTATCTTTTTTCATGGCTTTTGAACAGAACTTCTGTTAGAATATACTTCACCTTCGTTACTTCATTGTCTTTGCCTTTGCTAGCGTCCCCTTCACTGCTCACTGATCTGTCTCGTTGACAGAAACCAAAGTTTTATACAAAGTGATCGTTCAGAAAGCTCAACTCGTTTAATCTCGTAATTTGCTGTTTTGCAGGGCGAACCGTCACTGTCGACAAACATCTTCGCAATCTCGTCGTCTTCGTCGATGATGATCTGCTCGATGTGCTCTTCAGAAGTGGGACGCCGCCAAACTCCGACGTCCGACTTCTGCCGGCGTATTCCAGCACTGGCTGGAACTCGTTTTCCGAAAAAATAAAGAATTTGGGGTTGTTAATGTTTGAAATCAGTGTCTAAGCCCGCGAAGTTAAATGGGCGGGGTCAGCATCGCTATATACATAAGGTTCACAAAAAATGGGCGGAGTCACGCATCGCTTAATAAGTACGGGAGAGGATGAGTATATGTATTTCGTTTGATATGTCTTCTAATAGGGACCCATGGTCTAGTGGATAGTAGATCGAACTGTAAATCCAATGGGATGGTCGACAGGGAAGTTCGTTCCCCCGAGGAGGATTAGCAAAAGAAGACATCGCCCAACAGAACCTATTTCCTTTTGCCATTTTTTCTTGATGCATTTACACTCTCTCCATGCTAACATGGAGTGTATGTCAGATGTCCCACAGAATGATCATGAATCGCAAACTAACTTTTTTCCCTAGAATTGTTAAAATATTCTAAAATACTATTTATGTATTTGTATTGAATGCACTATCAATGACTTTCAGTGTTTGTTGATGCAGAAACAGAAAGAGTGTATGCAAAATCAGTAACGGACGATTACGGTAACATGTCAAAGCTGAAAAAATAAGCGTATAGCTCTTAAAATGTGACTATAGTATGTTAGAGATGTCCACAAAGTTGTTATTATATTGCTGAAGTTTAATCTTTGATCTTTGTCAAAATTTTTCGAACAATGGGCGAAGATAACGGTTTTCGACAGTTTTCTTAGTTGTTGAATTTCGATTGTTATTTTCTGTTAAAACAATATAGAATAAAAAAAACTTGAAATGTGACGATAGTATTGATTACAACATGACTATAGTATTGATTACAAGATAGGAAGTCGTTTCGTTTCAGTGCTAGATCAGTGATAGAGTGGTCAGATGAACAGACGAGATCGATGGGCAGAGACGCAGAGAGTCATCGCGCGCTCACTGAACTTGATTTGCCTCCGCTATTGAGACGGATGGCGGGCGGGGATAACTTCACTACAAAAAAACATTAAAATTTAAAATTATTTATTTTGATAAAATAAAGACTTTAAATTACTCTAATAATTTTATTGGCTCGGATTTCGTATAGAAAAGTCAAAATATCTTCGAATGAAAAAAACTGATAATTATAATATCCTGCTAAATGACTTCAATAAATCACTTAACGAGGGCAACGCCAGCAACAGTAGAAAAATCAGGATAATAATATTAAATAATAATAGATTTATGCGTTAGAAGGAGGATTAGATATAGTGAACAATTGATGTAGTGATCAATAACATAAAATACTATGTCACAACTTACAAGGGAATCCTTTCAGCTCGCGGAAACTAAAAAAATGCAGCAGGGCAATACCCTAGCCGCAGCTTCTATCCAAATTTGGTCAAACTTAGCGCGCATTCGCCGCATTCTAAAGCAATGAGAGAGACCTTATTGGTGGCACAGTTTCTTCGTACAATCGCGTTGATGTTATCTTTTCGGAATCTTTTTGTCTTTAATGCACGAGCCACTTTCCACGCCGTTCACCAATCAAGTTCTTACCAGGGGTGTGCGGCAACCACTTTTTTCGACAACCGGCAATTGCCGGCAACCGGAAAATAAAAAATCGGCAATTGCCGGCAATTTCGGCAACTTCGGCAATTTTGAATTTAACTATTTAAAATGAGCCAACGATTTTTTTCATGATGTACTTATCAAAACTCGTTACCAAACGAAAAAAAATGGCAAGAAAAATTGCAACAACGAATGAAATATCAATATTTTTCGTTACTTATGTACCCATAAGTAGAATTTTCTTAGAGTTGGGCAATGATATTTGAAAAGATTCTTTCTGTATTTTTTTTGAGAATGATTCCCGCCGTCACGAATTGTCTTTCTGCTTTCGCATATCCGGATGGGTAAATTAGATACTTCGTGGCTACTCGTGAGATAAGCGGGTGTTATGACTCCGTGACATTACTAGTCTAATGAGAGAATGGATCAATCTCCATCAGGATCATCTGGATCAGTGTCCGGTGTAGTGGCCAGAAAACTTTCGACTTCCAGGAGAAAACACAAAGGCAAACGAATTCTCATTCTCCAAACGGCACGATTATTTGTTTTTGTAAACCGTATACACCAAATTTCTAAGATATTGCACACAAAACTTGTGCTTATCTGACTTTTTTCAATCATTTTTTGCTTTAATTTTATTTCGGCAATTTTTCATAGTTGGTTGCCGTTGCCGGCAACCAATTTCGGCAATCAAAAGTCGGCAATTTCGGCAATTCCGGCAATCGGCAACTCAGTTGCCGCACACCCCTGGTTCTTACCTTTCGCGCCAAGTTTGACCAAGTTTGGATAGATGCTGCGGCTCGGGTATTGCCCCGCTGCATTTTTCGACTTCACATATCATTTTCTATCGTCTTCAACAATGTGCAAATTTTCATCTGGATTAGTTTCCGCGAGCTGAAAGGATTCCCTTGTAAGTTGTGACATAGTATTTTATGTTATTGATCACTACATCAATTGTTCACTATATCTAATCCTCCTTCTAACGCATAAATCTATTATTATTTAATATTATTATCCTGATTTTTCTACTGTTGCTGGCGTTGCCCTCGTTAAGTGATTTATTGAAGTCATTTAGCAGGATATTATAACACGCTATCTTAGAAAATCGACATAGGTGCGGTATCGACGAAAAATGGATTTTTCTGTTTTATGTATGATAATTACAGGCTCAATGAGTGAAGTTCACTGGCACTTGGAAATTCCTTCCAATTGAAAATTCGCTTCAGGAGGTGACCACACAACGATTTGGCGCCTTTTCCTAAAAGGTTTATTTTGAATCCAATCGATGCGGGAGTGGACGCAATCGACTCCTTAGCTAATTCTAAGAAACTATTGTCAAGGGGAGTTTTTCGATCAACGGTCAACGAAGGCTGGAATTTTGAATTTTCGAAAAAAATTTCACATTTAATTAATTTTCACTATTTTGCTACAACAACCCTACGTTTTTTTTTATTTGCTTAATCGCTTTTAAATATCATAACACAGCTTCAGTTTAAAAATCATAATTTTTAAAAAATACGATTACGGTGAATAAATCATTTTTATAATGAAGTCGTGAATTATGGTGTGGCACCTACAGTATCCCGAATCGATCAATTTAGAAATCTGGTAGTTTTACACATATTTTACCGCTGTTCCTGACATGACTAAGGCATACGACTACTCCTCGTCTTCGGAGTGCACCTGCACGGTACAGTGCTGGCAAATATTCTACAATATTTTGGTTTTTCAACAATAACTTTCTTCGCAGTCAACCGATTCTCATTATTTTTTAGTATGTTTGTATAGATGATAATATGGTATAGTCATCCAATTTTTATCGATATTGGATCACAAACAACGAAATAGTGATCAATTTACGAAAAATGTCAATTTTCATCGACATCAGCACCTGGGCACGGGTGCACTCCGAAGACGAGGAGTAGTCGAATACCTTAGTCATGTCAGAAACAGCGGTAAAATATGTTTAAAACTACCAGATTTCTAAATTGATCGATTCGGGATACTGTAGGTGCCACACCATAATTCACGACTTCATTATAAAAATGATTTATTCACCGTAATCGTATTTTTAAAAAAATATGATTTTTAAACTGAAGCTGTGTTATGATATTTAGAAGCGATTAAGCAAATAAAAAAACGTAGGGTTGTTGTAGCAAAATAGTGAAAATTAATTAAATGTGAAATTTTTTTCGAAAATTCAAAATTCCAGCCTTCGTTGACCGTTGATCGAAAAACTCCCCTTGATAATAGTTTCTTAGAATTAGCTAAGGAGTCGATTGCGTCCACTCCCGCATCGATTGGATTCAAAATAAACCTTTTAGGAAAAGGCGCCAAATCGTTGTGTGGTCACCTCCTGAAGCGAATTTTCAATTGGAAGGAATTTCCAAGTGCCAGTGAACTTCACTCATTGAGCCTGTAATTATCATACATAAAACAGAAAAATCTATTTTTCATCGATACCAAAAAATATCCGAGTTGTTGAATTCTCTCAGATAGTGTTTTTTATAATTATCAGTTTTTTTTCATTCGAAGATATTTTGACTTTTCTATACGAAATCCGAGCCAATAAAATTATTAGAGTAATTTAAAGTCTTTATTTTATCAAAATAAATAATTTTAAATTTTAATGTTTTTTTGTAGTGAAGTTATCCCCGCCCGCCATCCGTCTCAATAGCGGAGGCAAATCAAGTTCAGTGAGCGCGCGATGACTCTCTGCGTCTCTGCCCATCGATCTCGTCTGTTCATCTGACCACTCTATCACTGATCTAGCACTGAAACGAAACGACTTCCTATCTTGTAATCAATACTATAGTCATGTTGTAATCAATACTATCGTCACATTTCAAGTTTTTTTTTATTCTATATTGTTTTAACAGAAAATAACAATCGAAATTCAACAACTAAGAAAACTGTCGAAAACCGTTATCTTCGCCCATTGTTCGAAAAATTTTGACAAAGATCAAAGATTAAACTTCAGCAATATAATAACAACTTTGTGGACATCTCTAACATACTATAGTCACATTTTAAGAGCTATACGCTTATTTTTTCAGCTTTGACATGTTACCGTAATCGTCCGTTACTGATTTTGCATACACTCTTTCTGTTTCTGCATCAACAAACACTGAAAGTCATTGATAGTGCATTCAATACAAATACATAAATAGTATTTTAGAATATTTTAACAATTCTAGGGAAAAAAGTTAGTTTGCGATTCATGATCATTCTGTGGGACATCTGACATACACTCCATGTTAGCATGGAGAGAGTGTAAATGCATCAAGAAAAAATGGCAAAAGGAAATAGGTTCTGTTGGGCGATGTCTTCTTTTGCTAATCCTCCTCGGGGGAACGAACTTCCCTGTCGACCATCCCATTGGATTTACAGTTCGATCTACTATCCACTAGACCATGGGTCCCTATTAGAAGACATATCAAACGAAATACATATACTCATCCTCTCCCGTACTTATTAAGCGATGCGTGACTCCGCCCATTTTTTGTGAACCTTATGTATATAGCGATGCTGACCCCGCCCATTTAACTTCGCGGGCTTAGACACTGATTTCAAACATTAACAACCCCAAATTCTTTATTTTTTCGGAAAACGAGTTCCAGCCAGTGCTGGAATACGCCGGCAGAAGTCGGACGTCGGAGTTTGGCGGCGTCCCACTTCTGAAGAGCACATCGAGCAGATCATCATCGACGAAGACGACGAGATTGCGAAGATGTTTGTCGACAGTGACGGTTCGCCCTGCAAAACAGCAAATTACGAGATTAAACGAGTTGAGCTTTCTGAACGATCACTTTGTATAAAACTTTGGTTTCTGTCAACGAGACAGATCAGTGAGCAGTGAAGGGGACGCTAGCAAAGGCAAAGACAATGAAGTAACGAAGGTGAAGTATATTCTAACAGAAGTTCTGTTCAAAAGCCATGAAAAAAGATAGGCAAAATCTCCACAAACTTTTCGTCTTTTCGCAATTAGAAAATAACATAACAGGAAAGAGAATCCAAGGAAGGCTCGTACCTTCAAAGAAGCTTCAGGACCCTCAGTCCAGCATCTGATGTCATCTACGCAGTGACGATGGGCTTCTAGACGACCTTGCACGATGAGGAACGACGATTCGGCCTGTAAAATGAGAAATTGAAAGGTTTGATCTTCCCGTCAAAGGTCATGTTTCAGAGAAGATAACCAAGTCAAGCAACATACCTTGTACGGATCAGAACAAGATTGACGTCATCTTAGTCGATTACTTAGCGGTGGTGATAGGTGTCGTGTCGACCTCTGAAATGGATTTGAAATGATTTAAATGACTATGTAAACAAATTGAGAACATTGTCCACACATTGTCTCGTGAGCCAAAGGACAGTCGTGGACAGAGTGTAGTGAATATAATTAAGGATAGAAAGGACACATTGCGCACATCGTCTGAGATCGTATCCATGGTGTAAGGCGTAAAAGTTAACATAACGTCTACGTCTACGATCGAGACGTCACGTTTATCGAGAAATTGTTTGTAACGCTTCATGGATACGGCCTCCAAATTATAATTAAATGCGGAGCAGAAGAATATGAATAAAGTTGAGAGACGGTTAGAAGAGAGTGAAATGCAAGAAAAACAGAGAGATATATCAAATATATCAAAATATAGACGCACAAAAGATGGTAGGCTCACTTCCCTTCCTTTCATCTCTCTCATAGACATTATCGATTGATGATCTACTCTCTTCCCTAGTGATCGATTGGCATGATAATGGATGAAAGAGAGATAGAGGAGAAAGAGGAAGAGATGGAAATGTAGAATGACTGATGATAAACGAACGCCAGAAGATTCATACATAGATGCGCTTTGAAAAGGAGAGATTGAAAGGATAACCGAAAACTAGAAACAAAGTGAGGACACGTAGTATGAATATTATTTTGGATAATATGCAAATGGGAATACAATAGAAGATCTAGACAACAACAATGATAAGATATGCAAATAAACAAAGACAAATCCAAAATTAATTGGTGACGAGGCTATAGATATATTCATTCGATAACAGATAAAAGTAGAGTAATGGAGGGAGATTGGAACGCAGGGAAAGACAGAGTTGTGTACTTAAAGAAGTAGGAGAGGGCGAATTAACTACGAAAGTAACATCAAAAAGCATAGTGAAACGTGATGATAACTAAAAATGGCGGGAAAATCAGATAGAGAAGACAGGGAACAGTCAGCCAGAGAAAGAGACATAACAATGAGACGATTCATCGATCGATGTATGAGAGACGATATGACTGATCTACCACTCCATTTCTATCACTCTCACTCTCTTTGTTTTCAGTCGCGGCTATATTTGAGGATACATGCAAATAAGAGACAAGCAAAAAGAGAGGAAGGTGCTAATCAATCTAAAATGATAACGTATACGGTATATGTATAGAAAAAAATAAATCTAAAGTTCAACACGGCGGTTCAATGAAGAGAAATCCCTACATTTAACTTTGGCTTGAAGGCTCTTGCATTACGAAAAATCGGCAAAGTTGATTTGCACTGGGCGGGATTCGAACCTACGAGGTTCGGATCGCTAAACAAAAGCTGTATCCACTAAGCCATCTCGGCATGTCTCGTGAATCGTAAAACTCGATGATAGGTCTAGTCAGAAGCGAGCGCCCAGATATACCGTAATCAACTTTCGCGCTGGGAGAACCTAGATGTTTTAGTGCTCATCATCACTCAGTTTGCGATACTTTCTGTCTCAGGCAAGAGCTTCTTAGTTACTATCATTGAGCCGCCGTGTTCAACTAAAGTTTATAAAAGATGGGCCGTCGGGCCGTGGCCGTGGCCGCGGCCGTCATTTAGGGACACCCGAGGAAGCCATATTCACAACCGTTAAATTGTCAAAATAACAGAATTCTGTAGCACGCGAAGTTACATACGGTATCGTCTACAGTGATGTTGATTTTCGTGACGTATTTTTTGTAACGTACTTTTGTTGTTTTACTGTTTATTGTACCATTTTGTACATTACATCATCATTCTAGGATTGGTCCATACAATGTACAATACTTTATCTCGTTCACACATTGATGTGACGAGGCAGGGGTCCTTCATAGATTAATTATGAGGAGAGATTAGTGGGTTTCCTCACTTCTATTCCTCGGTCATCAGGTTCTTGATGTTCTCTCTTGTGGGCCAATCCCGAAGTAGAAGCAGAAAATAATCCACTTAAAAGAAATGTAAATCATTTATTAAATGTAAATCATGCGATGCTTATTTTCGCGGCTTTCATGATTTTATATGCTGTGTTTGCTCAAATTAATAAAAATTGTTCTTAAGGATGGATAAGTCGACGCGTACTCTCAGTCTATTTCAAAGCCATTGCTCCTGTCCCATCTGCCTTCAGCAATATGATCCACGTACGACTATTTGATTTTTCTTCCCAATCTTTGGATCACTAAATTACTGTTTAAGCAAATCTTACGAAATTGTCACATATCTTGCTAACTCTGCATTAGAAGTGTAGGATTTTCGACTGCTTTTATTTCTTTCAAACCAGATAAAAGTTATTTATATTATAATTTAGATGAACCTGATCGTCGTCCACTCGTACTCGACTGTGGTCATATTATGTGTGGTGGATGCGTACGGAAAGTGAAGCATGTTCGTTCTGAATACGATATATTCAAGGAGGAATTCGCACACTTGTGGGATATTATTATAGTTGCGATTTTTACTCGAACTTACTACAAGCTATCACTTGTAGCCTTCAAAGACCTAATTTCACTCTCCGCTCTGGTAACACTCTCTCGCAGACAAGAAAGCAAAAGAGTGTGGCCAGAGCGGAGTTTTAAATTAGGAATTTGTTGTGAGTGTTTTAATCAATTTGAATTTTCAGTGGCTTCTTCCAGAACTTTATGTATTGTCCATTCTGTCGAAGCATTTCACCACGACCCATCAAGTTCGATAAATCTCTACGATTTCCCACTGCTCTCTTCATCTTTGGTTTGTCATCAATCGATATTTAGTTGTCAATCGATAATTAGTTACCGTATGATCTTTAGATATCATAGACAATTTGTCTCAACTTCGTCTGAATGATCGTGAGTGTTCCGGCTGTTTCAAGCATACTGTAGACGGGAGATACTGTATCGATAAGGGCTGCAAGTTGGTCAGTATCGATTTAAGTACTGAAAACATTCGTTATAGACTTTAACATAAGGTGCATAGGTCATTTAGATGCTTTTATATAATTTGAGAATAACTTAGCGCGCTATTTTTTTAGCAGTGATTATGCAAATTGCCCTCCAAATGCTTTGAAACGATTTCATGCACTTTTTTGTTGGATAACAACGGAACAATTTAATCGTATTTTACAAGCAACTTGCTTCGTTGTTGCTAATTGCGGTAGTCCCAGTATATCCACAGTACACCATGTTTGAAAACTGACACTCTATGCCGAGCTTTTCTTAATTATCTAAATGTTGCTTAAGATGAATGATCAATGATATTGCGGTATCTGATTCATCAATTATCGATTTGTAGAACCTCTCGGCCTGATCTGAATCCTCGCCGGCTGCTGTAAGCAATTTGCAGTCCTTGTCGATTCTGTATCTGTAGGCAGGAGATACTGTATCGAGAAGAATTGTAAATTTGTCAGTACTGAAAACATTCGTTATAGGTTGTAGTTTAAAGTTCATCCTGTTGCTGCTCTTTCAAATCATCGAAGTGTTCCTTATATGCACAACTCTGATTGTCCCATATCATCAAATAATGATCGATGTTTAGAATCGCGAGTTTATCTGCCTCAGTTGTGCTGTAGATCATCATCACGGACACCAACTGGTTGTTGATCTAAGTATCGTCGATGTGAGTTAATCGATAACTGGCTGATTACTGTATATAAATTCCAAATCAATCGATATTTTCCAGTGGCGTGAAGAGCTATCATCGATGGTGAACGCGACAAGGAAGAGAATGTGGATGAAGATGCAGAAGTTGGAGGAGCCAACGAGAAAGGCTAGAAGGATGGTCGTGATGTTGCAAAGGGTACGGTATGATCAATCGATAAATAGTTTCCAGACAGAAAGCGAACATATATTTAAAGTATGTGTGACTAAGAGTTCCGAGGCAGTATACATGAACTTTGGCGAAGGTAACATCAAAAGCGTAGACGTAGATCTTTGACATACGGCCTACGCCACGTCGCGTTTGCCAACGTTCATACATATGCGAAATATGATGTAATAAAGGATAAGATAAGATTTCAGCTGACTTGGTTCTCCGTCGGAGGTCTCGATTACGCTCATGATCGTGCCTCCCGCCTGGTATGTTATGATAATCTCATTTTGCTAATATATATCGATTGATTTCCTTGAGGATGATATCAATCGATCGGTTGACTTTCTTCGTTCCGCTCACTTCATCACTCCCTTCGTCCCCTATGGTCAAGTATGGTTGACCACAATGGATGCACTACTCAAATCTCTATTTGTGAGTTATACTTTGTGTAATATACTTAAAGAGGGTATAGTTACATTGAGTCATCTTCATAGCGTGGCTTTTTCAATACGGTTATGCCTTGATGACGTATGGATGGTTTTATCGATATATAATCAATATATTATAATGGTTAAATCACCGTGGATTTTGAAATATTGCGAGAGTGAGAATAAAAATCAATAAGTCGATCAATCAATAGCTCGATCTTCTCGTCAGGATCAATTGGATACGGTGCGTACGCAAGAGCTGTGTGCTCGATGGTGCTGTGTAAAGGAGGAGGAGCAATCGATTAATGAAGGGGTTGGTTTGGAATACTGTAACTGTTGATCTTTGATCTTTGGATATCGATTATTTGCATATTCCAGATTGAATTCAATGATCACTTTGACCGTGGTACATGTTTCGCCGGTCTAAACATGGCTGTGTTTGGAGCGCAAGGACAGCAGTGGCTGGACAAGGTTGATCTTTGATCTTTGATTTTTTAAATACATGCTATTATAGTTACGGTATTAACGATCACGGTCTTCTTGCAGTATGTTTCCTAGTAACTTTAGTTAAAATAAGAGCACTGTTTTATTTATTTGATACACTGTCGGTTACAGTAAGAGCATGAAAATTGAACCAAGTTCTGATTACGGTAGTTAAATGGCTACCGTACTTTTCCAGTTGCGCGAGGCGGTCATTCTGGAGATCCGCGCGCTGCAGGCGCAAGATCGAAGCGTACGTCGACTCGCTATACGAGCGGATATAGCGATCGATATGATCGATGAGTGGAGACATCAGGTACGGTAGTTGATTACAGTACGCTGCAGTCATTTATTCTTTTCCAATTTATACATTACCTTAACTCTATCGTAGTCCAGCTTCCGTAGACAATAGTCTTGTGTTTATAGTAGAGAATACAAGATCATTATACAGTAAGAGGTTCTTGCTAACAAAGGACGGGTGTCAACTGTTCATGGCCTCATGAGATGGCAATATCATCAGAATCAGAATCAGTTTTTTTAGAATCAGTTTTCGATGCCTAATCGACCTGTGAATCCAGAAAATCGATATTGAATATTTTCATACCAACACTTATGGTGGATAAGATTATCCCTCAATATATTTCTTGATTGATTCAGAGATGGCCAAGCCTTCACGAACGTTGTGATAGTATGCACGCAGAGGTGGCTACGATAAAGACTCGCGAAGCGGTTGATAAAGTATGATCAAACGATTACTGTAGCTCGTCGTTATCGATTTATTGATTGATTTCAGCTGAAGTGTCGTGTCTCCGAATTGGACAAGAAGATGACCGTTCAATCGACCGAATGGATTCGAGTGATTGAAGATATGAGTGCCCGCGTTGAGGTTATTGATCAGTCACGATATGATATCGATTGATAAAGGGATATGGTTACGAGACTCCGCCCCTTTTTGGCTCCGCCCCTTCTTTCCCATTGATCTGTTCGAGTCAGTATACCGTATACCTATAATTTTGGCACGATGCCAATTTAATCAATCTCTTGCAGCCTCTCGTGCCGGTGGACAATAGTTATGTGAGAGAAGAAGACTGGTTTATCGATTAATTTATATTGATTCATTGTATCCTTGTTTATTGTTTTTTTTACATAATATGTTTTAGTCTTGTTTAATTATAACTAGTGGTTGTTGGTCTTGTGCAATTCTCTCCTTGCATGATCTCCTTACATTTAGAGCCTCAGGAGTTGTGAAAACATCGTGTAATAATCGATTCTGTAATTAATAGGAATATTGTTCGTTTATCGTTGCTTAGGTGTTGTTCAAAAGTCACGAAAAGACAAGAAAAAGGGGCGAAAGAGTGTGTAAAACGGAGAAAATTATCTCTCACTTTCTTTTCTTTTCATAAATTTTGGACAGAACATTTGTCATTTTGTGTAGAAGCAATAAGATTATTTTTACATGAGTAATCCCTTTTATGCAATGGCAACCCAACTGGGACCACACCACTAACCAGCCAATGAAGTTGTTTAAAATGAAATTAAAATCCCTTTTATTTCGTATTTCGTTAACATATAAAGGATTTTTATCATTACTATCATGGCTTACTTAATAGTATGTTGTCAATCATACTGAATATACTTTTCATGATGATATATATTCCGTAGTTTGATCTAATGATCAGACTCCAATCCGTCACACTCTCATTCGCTCACTTCCTAAGGTAGATCACATCTTGATCAACATCGTATCATTATTGATTGGGAGGAAGAGGAAGGAAGTGGGGGGGGGGGTTGTTTATCCACTCTTATTCACTTTTATTGTTGTACTCTATTATCTTATCTCGTTACTTTTACTGCTTGATCGCCAGTATTGCGATTTCTTTCATCAAATGCAAACCCTGATTGTGATCTAATTTGAAACTCTCCTCTCTGACAATGCTCTCTCGCTTTCTTTCTCTGCGAGAGAGCGTTGCTAGAATGAAAAGTTTCAAATCAGCTCGAGATGTGCCCTTAATCTCACAGTCGCATTGTTTTCCAATATCTATCCTTGAATCTTTCTCAATTTGTCATTCTCATGCTCTGTTTAAAATCAGAGTAAGTATTACTATCTCTATTATTAAAAGCACACTTCTACTCAATCAAATGTTCTTTATCCTTTTTTTCCATTTCTTTGCACCACTCTTGAACTCTGCATTGTCACTACTCTCTCGCTTTTGCGTACTCTATCTCTTCGCTCTAGTTTGTTTTCTGTCACATCATGTCCGCTTGAAACGTTGTGCGATGACCGTAATAAAATCAATATACCCCCTCATCGTAGATGGAAGATCTTCGTCCCATGACTCCCGCATCGGATACTACCGTAGCAGAGGAGGGCTCCTGCGAGAGTTGTCAACTCACTCCCGGATACGGTAGGCGTTTTTGATTTATTGATTTCTAGAAACTTATAACAGCTGAAATCAATCATTCCCTGGTTTTTCAAAACTTAAAGTGTACTTATAAGTTGCCTCTCGAAGTTTAATTTATGTAAACCACAAGTGAAACGTAAGTCTACTTAAAGTGGAGTGGTATACTGTAATGCATTTCGTCAAATGTTCGTTCACTTGTAGTTTACATAAAGTCTACTTCAAGTTAGTGACGTATTTCAAGTGCGCTTTAAGTTTTGAAAAAAACCAGAGATAATCCATCAGTCAACCAGTAGCTCCGCCCCTTCCCTTACAGTAATCAATCAATAATCGCTATAACAGATTGTTCCTCGTGTATGGCTCGTCGGGCTCACGGTGACGCTCGCTCACGTGACAACTACACACTGTGTGCATCGTGTGGAACAATGTCTAGTCGAACGAAGGAGATCGTACTACGTATGTCGGCCGGGTTTTGACTTACTGTATATGATGTAGATTACTGTATCAGTGATCTTGTGACATTAGTTTTATCAGTTAAATACCGTATCGAATTGCTGATTCTTTGGCGGATTATTGGCATTTTATAACCGTTACCGTATCACCTCCACCTGCTACCGTAACCTCGCTATGGAGACACAGACTACCGTAGCGTCATTATTCGCATTGTTCAGCTGAATTGGATACTCCTCGTGCGAGCAAGTCCCCCTCTCCTCGTCCCGATGCCTGCTACGATTGTGGAGCCGTAGGCGTCCCTCTGTTCATCTGTCTTCATGATCAGTGTCGCAAGGTACGGTAGAAATGGGCGGAGCTAACTGTCAGTCTACAATTGACAGCGTAGAATTGTAGTCTTTCTATATAAACTTTCACAACCGAAAATGATTGATTGAAAACTATTATTTTTTTTTGTTAAATTTGAACAGAATATTCTCGATGAACAAGTTGTTGCTTACCATTCGGGGAAATAGCTAGAGATTTGCGAATCGATAACTGTTCCCATTTTTTTCAGATGTATCTGTCGATGTGCGGGAAGTGCATGGAGATCTCTCATGCTGGGCACGCTCATGAGCAACACACGGGAGATGCTGATCAGGTATTGATTGATTTTGATTACGGTATTATTGAGTATGGTAGCCGTTCCATTTCGCTTCAAGACCAGTACTGTTGTAGATTTGTCGTATGACGGAAGGTCGTCTCCATTTGATGGTCAATCCAATCGATAGAACGATTAACGAGATCCAAGCAGCCGTCTGTCACATTGAATCGAAGACGAATGAATTCTGCGAGGTACTGTATCTCTGTCAGTCTATGATTGTGACAAATATGATCTTGTCACTCTGCCAAGTCTTGTTGTCTATCAGTCAAGTTCTGCATATTACTAAAGGGAGCATTATTGGGAATAAAGTAGGAAATTAAAGTTTATTTTATTAATTATTTATGCATATTGCAGTCGCTCTCACGCTACACTCTGGACATGGCCAATGCCCGTGAATGTTTCACTCCATCTGAATCATTTCGTGTGATCAAAGAGGCCGAAGGAAGACTGAGAAGAGTCAATGAGATCATGTATGCTGTCGCTCTCCTCAAGGATGTCATGGAACAGGAATTGGTTGGTTGCAGTTTGTATTTTGATCAGCAGACTAGATTGTAGTTTGATCATGAGATAGTAGACTAGACTGTAGTTTGGTCATGGCAGACTGTTGTAGTTTGGACATGGCGAAATTATATTTGTCACGATTATACCACACTGTCATGGTCCAACTTCACCATAGTTTGGTCTAGGGTGGATTATGACTTGGTTGTGTAGTTTTATCACTAGTTTGAACTCAATCAATATAATCACTCTACAGACTCCTCCTCCTCATGGTTCACCCGCTCCGCTCTCGCCATTCTAGAGGTCGCTCATATTTCATCGTCTACAGTAACCCAATGGCTATTGATTACTCTCAATTATATGGAATACAGTACCCCTGAGTACTTTATGCCCATCTCACTCATTACTGTATCATATGTTCTGTATATATTCATGCAAAGTATTCACTGCTACACATTCGCTCTTTTTTTATCTTTCAAAAACATTTTTTGATTCATTTTTAACATGTCTTTGCTCCACTTTCATATTCTTCATTCCTTTCTTCTGTACATTCCGGTATTTATAGACTTAATTTGTAGTTACGTGATAAAGTTGAAAGTACGAAATACGTCTTCTCATGTACTGCATTGTTGTACAGTGTGATGGTGTGAAAGAATTGAATAGATAATAATATTTATTGATCGAACGTAAGTCGATTAAACGGTAAAACGGTCAAGTATATACAAAATCATAATGGGTTCCACACGGATACGATGAGATCGCCACAAATGAAATACTCAGGGAAAATTGATTAATGAGTCACGAAAAGAAAAGAAAAAGAGGCGAGAGAGTGTGTGAAACGAGTAGAGTTTTCTCTGCTCTTCTTTTTTCGCAACTTTGACCAGAGCAATGATCATTAGTGGACATTAATTTAGATATGTTAGATATAAATATATACAATCCGTATTAAGATATAATCAATAATTATCGATTATAATTTCATGTAAGCCTTGGCGAAGAATATTCCACTTCTCAGCGTCAGAAATGCAGTGAGGAAGAAACATAAGGCTAACGAGTACCACAAAACAGCACTGCAAAAAAAAATTATAATAAAACGAAATTTAACAATATTATTAATAATCATTATTCCAAATTGTCTAGTTGAAACCTACTTTTGATGGTCTACAATTTTGTCTTCTTCGGATGATTTCAGTTGCGGATTCGAAATGAAACGCATTGTACCGATGTTTCTGAAAAAATAACAATAATATTCATTGAAATCAAGGTATGGCAAATTATTAATAATAGTGAGGGTTTTTAATAATAAAAGTTACTACACATTTTGTGCGCAAATCAATAAAGAATAATAATAAAAGTTTTTTTAATCTATATCGTTTTTTACTACTTGCTGAAACATCTTCGCGATGCATGATAAATAAATAAAAATAAATAAAAAGGTGGATAACTGACTTCTTTACTGCAACTTGCTTATTATCATCTACGATTTCATCTGCTGATCTGTTGGCTTGACACCGTACCTGGAATTATGTCTTACTATACAAATTATATGTTGTCATGGGATTGTTCTGGTGGTCTATGATTATGGATGATGCTAATAGCATCATTATTCATGAGACTAAAGTCTTATAGGATACATTGAATTCAATTGAATCAGTACCTCTTTTCTTGCCCTTTTAGAAATGGCGAATTTTAGAAGGGAAACTCTCAACGATTCCTCATTTTTCATTCTCATTGACTTTCTCTTCTTTTGCTGCTTTTCCAGAGATAAAACTCGAATCGCGCACTGGTACTCCTATAAAGACAAGAATAGAATAATGATCTTGAAATTAAATAGTGCCTTCTGGAACAAACTTCGAGAAAGAAGAATTTTCCCAGAGCGGAGAGTTAATTAAAATTAAGTTTGGGAGACTCCTTTAAGGACTTACATTAATTGTATGCGATGAAGACATGATCATTGATGAAGAAGGGAATGATGTGTAGCCTATTAAGACTAGAGATAGGTCAGGCTAATATGATTAAAGAGGGAGGATGCATTGCTATACATGTCGCGTCGCTCAAAAAGAAGATGAGCCAGGAGGTACGAAGTATGAGAGAAAGGACAAGATATCCAGAGATAGTGGACATCCAGAGTGAATGTATTCTATTGATTGGCCCATATATCCAACCTTACCAATATACATACCTCATAAAGATTTTGATTAGCACTTGGTAACGACCATCAGTATAACTTCTATAACACTTGAATGAACAACATATCGCTTTTCGGCCCTTTGGCTACGATTTTCCTTGTTCGCACTATGTGAATTCACACAAAAAAAGAGTTAAAA
The DNA here is from genome assembly GCA_943737045.1 of Parapristionchus giblindavisi. Lineage (NCBI taxonomy): Eukaryota > Metazoa > Nematoda > Chromadorea > Rhabditida > Diplogasteridae > Parapristionchus > Parapristionchus giblindavisi. Next base: position 1,197,907 of record CALSFV010000020.1, on the reverse strand, counting down.
CACAACTCCACCATCTTTTTAGACAGGCTTTGACATTGACTTTGAAACCACTTTATCAGCTAGTTAATCATTGGTTCGGTCCCTTTTTACCAAAAAAACTATGAATTTTCAGAAAAGTGTACTTCGATTGTATCATCACTATGCAACAGTGCTACACCAATTCGTCATAGTTATATTCCTTGATAATTTTTTTTACATTGACTCAATGTCAAAAAATCAGCTTGATTGCTCTCCTGGATCAAAAGTTATAGAAAAGAATGAAAAAAAGTCTCCTGTGAATTTTGTCCGATACTGTATTTGTTCAGCTGTGATTTCCTTTTACACTTTTTTCCTGTGTGTCAAGTCATTATTTTTACTATGAAATGCAGGATGCTTGTACACCGTTCAATTTGGTTGCAAATGTTTATCAAAATAGAGACAGATACGAATATCGTAGATGCAATGGAGTCATTTCGATCGTCTAGACTCTCACTGAAAAAAGGTTTATATAAAGGCACACCCCAAGCTAATTTGAAACTCTCCGCTCTGGCCACACTCTCTAGCTTTGTTTTTCAACGCGAGAGTATAACCAATGAGATGTAAAATAAAATACTTGTAAAATATTTTTTATTCATTAGTATTGAAGGATAATGATGGACGTTAACACCATTATTTTTATAAATGTTTTTTTAAAGACACTCACTTTCGCCATTTCTTTTGTGACAATGTTGGTTGTCGTATCTAGCAAAGGCTGCTTATCCGGACCAAACACTTCCTCATTAGCTTAAATGGATTCAGTAGACTGGTGTCCATGCCCGAGCATGTATGGATGTATAGATTAATGTCAAATCCCTTACTCAAATCAGCCAAGGTGTTCTTCTTTCGAGGTTTGACAAGGTCGCGCATTCGACTCCGTATACGTCGCTTCTTCTTCTTTTTGTCTTTAGGATCATCGGGAACTGAAAGAAGTCCAACTTTTGCTATTCATTGTGACAGTTTTGTGACAATCATAATTTTAACACTCGGAAAGTCGCTTTTTTTTCGGTTTTCCACCACATTTTAACGCGCCATTAGATGCCGTGCAAGTTGATGGTTTATCGTCTGAGCATTACACAAGAAAAATCACTTGGAACAAATGCTCACTCGTTGTCAGGCTATTTTCTACCGAATAATCTTCAATATACAAAATGTTATTTATAAAATAATATTCATATTTTTATTTAATAATGTTTCCCCTACCGAGTGGAATCATCTTGGACGTCACTGTAGGATAGTTTCGAACTTCTGAAAATGGAAGAGAGATTGATCTTTGATCTCAAAAACCACAGACTGTTTTGTTCGTCCTCTTTGTCTGAATCATTCGTGTGCAGTCGTAGAATCTTGTAGAGCGCGAATCGCAGTCGATCCTACGAATTAGAATTTGATCATTGATCTTTGATCTCTGGTTACTCACCTGCATGTACCAATTGATTTGTGCAAATAGCGTATCGCCTATCAACAGAATGGGTTGTGCGCAAATTATGAAGTGAATCTAAAATATCGATTTCTGGAAGATATTGTTTGCTATTTTCCAAAAAAATCAATAAAACCTTATGATTCGGAGTGACATCTCCTAATCCAATCAAGGCCATTGTGATATAGGCAAAATAGAACGATGTGGACCATGCCCAATCCACTTGAGATAACTAAAAAATCGATAATCTAGGACGCTATCCGTTTAAAAAGCTCTGCTCTGCTCGTTTCTCGATGACCTTCATGTAGACAGCCAGAAAAGTCATCATGATCGATAGTAAGCCAAGACAGATGAGAAAACGAAAGAGTGGACGGATGGGATGAGGGTGGTCGTAGTTCCTTCAAATTAAATGACTACGATTTTTCATGTATTTAGTTGGAGTGATCCAGTACGGTAGTCAAGATACAGTAATTAATATTATACTGTAGCTCTATTGATGTTCGTTCTTACTTCAAACAACGTCGAAATAACATTCGAATGTGGTGAATTGCGTCTGAGAGATGACGAGAAATGATCTGACCGAATTCAGCCTGTTAAAGATCAAAGATCATCCGAGAGATCAAAGATCAAACATTATTCTCCAAAAGATCACAGATCATCCCACCTTAGCTGCAAGATACAATGCCGACGAGAAAAAGGAGTAGATTACCGTGACCAGTCGACCCCAGTTCGATTGCATATACTGAAAGATCAAAGATCAAAGATCAAACTACATTATCGATCATAGATTAAACAGACCATATCTCCATATCCGACGGTTGAGAATAGACTCCACGAATACACTGCCGCATCTGGACCAGTGAGGATCATCTTGCTTCTGGAAAGGAGGAAATCAGTAAAGATTAAAGATCAAAGATCAGACTAGCACCAACTTTGTTAAGCATATGGATGATTTAGTGAATGCCTGATCGATCCGAGTCAACAATTCTAAATTTATAATTTTATTTTGTTAAATGTCAACAATTCTAAATTTATAATTTTATTTTTTATTTATAATTTTATTTTGTAATTTAATTTAGATAATGCGTGATGCTATTTCATGTTTGATTATAGTGCACAGCGAGTGAAGTTCAAGAGGCGAAAATTCTTTAAAAAGAAACACATAACTCAACCTAGTACAGAACCTTTTCGTGGTATTTGGCTTATGTTATTTTTGACCATGTATATTACTTTGTCTCTTGCTTCTTTCTGACAATTGTCCATCACATCTACGATCTCTTCGTCTTTGCCCATATTCTGTAATACATCTTTACATTTGCGTTACTTGCCTTTCACGCTCTTCACCTATCCATTGCGGAATGGAGTACATAGGATCATCTAATCGATAAATAAGTAAGGTATAATCAATATAACCCTTTTGGGACAGACGCACCATGAATATGGCCATTCCGAGTAGAGTGAGTACCAATACCAAGATCATAACAATGACAATTATAATGAGGGAGACCCATCCGCTCGGCGTATTTGGAAGCTCACTGCAATGGGAACGGTTGGTTACCGAACTTAACCGAAAATGACCGAGTAGGATTACCCACCGTACATTACCAACTATAGTTCGAGTACGGCAGGTTACCTTACACTGTAGCTCGTTCTCTTTTACATTTGTTTAAATTCAGTGGCAAATTTGGATGTTACCGTAAAATACTTCGGAAGTATGAATGTTTTGACTACGGTATGTAAACGGATTACGGTAACCAACTCTGATATACTGTCTTCCGATATGAGACTGTCGGTAGTGGAGAACAGCGATTGATGCCGGACCCTACTTCCCCGCAACTTTGCGATGCTTTTCTTCGGGTTTGCTCTGATTATCGATTGATTGATGGATTACGGTAGGTCACTTACGATGGTCTCAGCGATTTTGTAGTGTCCCCGGACGATGGAGGCTTTAGGGACTTCTTATTGTTAGTAGAAGGTGTGGAGGACACTTTTGGGAGAGGTCGACCGCCCGAGTCAGGCATGGGACCGACGAATGAAAAGAAATGGCAGCGTTGATGACAAATGACGACATTCGTTCAGATTATATGCAAAATCAATCAACTGTAACAAGCAAACGATGAAAATCAATCAATACTCTAATTTATCGAATCATATGAACATTAAATGACCAGAATGAATCGTATCACTGTACTGAGCTTGAAAAGGAATGCATACAGAAAACGTAGATCAATTACCGTAATCAGATCGATAGTGTGAAAGTATACGGTAAGTGAAATGTTGGCAGATATATAAATGAGAAAGAAACGATAGGTGGATAAAGCATGATACAGTAATCATAGGCATTGTCTACTGTAATCACAGCGATGGTTTACAGTAATCCTAGTGGTGGCCTACAGTAATCTACAATCCATGGCGAGGCTTGATGGGGGAGAAATCAACAGAGAATGTGTGCATCTTGACGCGACTTCTGAATGGAGAGGAACTCTCATTCATCACAAGACCCGCTTGTCCAGATCGCTTCCATTCATCGTATCTGCAAGAATCAATCGATAATATACAGTACACAAATCAATCAATATTTATCGTGTTAAAGGTACACATCTACGAGAGAGCGTTGTCAGAGCGGAGAGTAAAATTATCTTGGGGTGTTCCTTTGAGATATGAAAATATGTCAGAGTTATAACAGGTGCTTTGATAATAAGTGCCCCTTTCGCGACCTGTCAGATTCAAAAAAGTGTCGAACGTTGACATTTTTCACATAGTCACATTTCGTGCAATCTGCCTGTCAGAGATTTTTTATTATCTTATTTTTGTCCGACCAAATCAGCGTTTGAATTTTTTATAATGACGATAAGACTGATTTATTGAAAAAAAATTAATCGAAGCAATTCATATTTCAGAAGTAAATTGGTTTGAGTAACGCATATTTCCCCCACCTTGTAACAAAATGTTTCGCAACCTTGCATTCGACAGTATGAAATGAAATCACACTTCACAGCGCCATTACTGTAGTTTGTATCTCACATAAACTCGCGATACTGTCAAAACTAGAGAAAAAACGTCTGTCTCTCTCATTCTCTCCATTTCTCTAACTTGGTCCAACTGCACGTGTGGCGCACGTGAAAAAAACTGATAAGACGATATAAAACAATACATTTATCTTTTCAGCACTAAGCGCAGAAGAGTCAGGGACAGGGGAGAACTGCTAACAATTTCTTATTCTTACGTCTTGCAGAGATATTTTTCCAATTCAAGAAAAGAGTGCCATTTGAAAGTCTTTGATTGAAGTAAACGATAACACGATACTACATTGTAGTTCTGAGAGTGCTACTGATAGGTGAGAGACACATTGCACACTTTCCATAATCACTTTCATAGCAATAATAACGATGACAGAAAACATACTTATCGAGAGACTGGCGAAGTGTTGAATGGAATAGTTCTTCCGGTAGGGCAGATAGCTCGTCCCTGGGAAAGAGCAAAGATCAAATAATGGATCCTACACAATTTAGACTGTGAAACGCTACTCCTTTAGCTCATAAATCAAAAGAGCAAAAAAATCGTTAGGGTATTATTTAAGGCATTCATCTAAGAAAAGACCAGATCATAGATCAAAGATCAAGGATGATCAGGAAATGAACGTTCAAAGATCAAAGATCACTACCGTGTCATCCACTTTGCATCTGCAGCTTCGACTGGGCATGGAGTGACGTCTTTCCTACTTTCGTCCTTTGGTCTCATTATGATCAAGAAGTAGATATCTCCGGTATTGGCCCATTTTGCAACGCCAACTTGTCTGCAATTATCGGTTGATTGGAAATATTGACCAACTCGTACTAATCTATTGATCGATTAGTTTCGACTTAATGTATGCGGATATCTTTGCAAGCACATTACTTGGGGTTCGGTGAAAATTAGGTTACGGTAGAACGAGATTACTGTACCTGAAACTCAAGACAGCTTCGCCGACTGCTTCAATTCCAGTCTCTTCTCTCACTTCTCGTGCGGCACTCTCATAGATGTTCTCATTGGGATCAGCCAAACCACCGGGAAACTTCCAACCGAGATAGTGGCCCTTCTTCTCGCGCATCACCAACACTCGGTCCTGAATCATGATTATGAATCATTAGGAGGATAATGTACCTTTAGAGGTATATGGCAGGACAGTGGTTTTACAGGAATATTATGTCCTTAAACGGATACTGCAAGATACTGTGTATACTGTAATGTTTAGATACAAATATAAGATACTATTTAATCTACTCTAAACGTGTTATAAAATATAGTACCTCTGCGTCCACTACGATTCCTCCGCAGCCGATTTGCATGTGGGGATACCTGCAACTCATGAATTATTGTTTGGAATCTTGTCCTGATTACGGTAGATAAATATGGTTACGATAGATATCTATACGAAGAAGCAATGTTATGTGACTCATAATTTCATAATCTACTACAGGTGAAAGATGATTCACTGCCAGCAAGAAACGCGATAAGCAATGCAATCGTTATCGATTAAAAATATTTTTAAATTATCTTTTCTAAATGGAATACTTACTTGGGAAGTGTACAAGCCTGTTTCTCTGGCAGCCATCGAGTCATCATTACGTACGATTCTTGTGCATGATGAAATTTGAAGTCATTCTCGGCTAGTATTTGAATGAATCGCGAGTCCTGTAAAGACATTTTAAAAATTACTTGATTAGTATACTGTAGCGATACGGTACATCTCATGTGTGATGTGTCTCTGATGTTAAGGCAATAATTACAATATTTAAATTTAAATATCAGTAATTGAATCAGTAATAAATTGACCAACTTTAATATCGATGGCGAACCAGATTCCTCTTACGTTACTACTTTTCCATCTCTCAATGGCTTGAGTTAGTTCAGAACTAAAGTCATCGTTGGTTAGATGACGTACATCGGTCGACTGTGCATGGACACACCCAAATGTGTCCTTAGAATTGGTTAGGCTCATCTCAAATATGGGAAAGACAAATATTTTACCATATGAAAAGTAAAAAGCAATGGAAAAAACGCTTGCAATAATATCCAGAAGGTTTAAAAGTTATTTTTATCATGATTTATTTAAATAATAATAAAAAATTATTTCAACATGTTGTTGCAACAAGAGGACAAAAATAATTTTTAAAATGAAGAAAGTAGTAACAGTGACCTCAATGAACTGGCAAAGATGGAAGAAAATTCGTACCGTATTTTATGAAACTTATGTTAGATATGCAGACTCTCACGCGGATTGTGCAAATTTCGCGCGATTTCACAAAAATTCTTCAAATTGTTCAGGTGATTTTCGTAACAGTGTGATTTCGGATTATTTTTGTTTTACAACAATTTTTCCCACACATATATTGATTATCTTGTTTCAGTGTTAAATCATGTCCAAGGACGACAGCATACTGTCGGGCATTACCTCCGCCGATAAAGTATGTTTTAGTTATGAGTTTTCAATTTACTTATTTGTTATTTGCTCACTGTTTCCTTTGTCATTTTCTATTTTCTTCATTTAGCCCACTCTCATGCGAGTTCTCACAAACATCGTCGAGACTCAGAAGAATGTAGCGCAACAGTTCAACGGTTTATTCAGCAGTATCAACGATTCCAAAGTATTTTTTTTATTTTCGAAACTAAGTTAGCTAATCTAATCTTCACTGTTGCAGAATGAAACCAAGCGAGCTGTTGATAGCTTAACAGATGAAATGCGCCGTATGGAACTACGTACAGAAAAGATGGTCGTGCAGATCACTTCAGCTCACACTTCCGAACGTGCCCAGCTCCACGCTCAGATTGCTCAGCTCGTTTCTCAGGTGTGATTCTGTTCCTATTATTCTGTTATATGCTGTTATTCGCTTCAAATTACTTATCCATTTCACTATTATAGCAAGACAGTCTAATGGCACTGGTGAAGTCGCAGCAAAGTCATTGCGCGTCCATTCACAACGCTCACATGAACAGTCAATACTATCGTCCTCCTCCAGTGCAACAACCGCCCGCTGCGATGCAGGTTGGACTATTTAAAATATCTTTTTGCGATAAAAATGGGTTGATTCTTGTTCAGACAGCCTATAATAATGCTCTTCCTCCCAATGCTATGTTCGGTGCCCCGGCTCCTCAACCAACCTCTGTGCAGAACGAACTCTTCAATGATATTTTGGTTAGCTTCATAACTCTTTTATTCCATTTAACGTTCTCCGTTTCACATTAAAGAACAATTTCAATACAAATTCAATTCGATTCGAATTCAATTTCAATTCGAATTTCAGAACCCTGCCCAATTGGCCGCACTACAACAACAGATGCGACAGTTCCAGCAAGCACAGCAGAACCAGGCTGCCCGAGCGTACGCATTCCAATATTATAATTTACATGAAAATTGATGACCATTGGCAATGTCTTCATAGGAGAGAAAAAACTTCGTTCAATTTAAAATAAGCAATGCAATTGATTACACTCTCACACTCACACTCGGTATTATCTAACTAAATTGCTGTTCAGTGTGGCATCAATGACTGCCATCGTACCTCCCGCTCCTCAAGCATCTACTGTCCCTGCAGCTACTCCTTCCGTTGCCACACCCACTCCAGCTAACAACAACATCTCCTTCATCAACAAGCCTGCTACTGCTCCATCGCCACTCGTCAATGCAGTCAAGGTGAATCATTGGAAGCTGATTATAATAATAATAATAATAATTATTATTATTAGCATTATGCGTTTTCGTGAATCAGAATACAATATAACTGTTGTATGCGAATGTTACGCCTATATTGTAAGCACACAGTCGTAGTGCTTGTTGTCAATAACATCAAAGAATTTATAATTTTTATCTGTTTCAGACCGAAGAGAAGCCATCACTAATGCCAACTCCACCAGAATCTTCCGTCTCATCTTCCTCCAGTGGAGTCACTGTCAAGCCGGCTCTCTCATTCGCATCTCCCGTCAACACTGCCAAGCCTCCTACTGTATGCTTTGTCACATATTATCATTCAACGATGAAACATGATTTTTACTGGAAAAACATTTTCAGGTTTTCGGTACATCTACCTCCACCACGACTCCTGCTGCTCCCACCTTCTCTTTCGTTGCTCCCACCACTCAGCCTAGTTCGTCACTGCTTGAATATATTGTTTCATTACCTAATTCGCATATTTCCAGAGGCTGAAGTGAAGGAAGAGCCAGCCGAAGAGGAAGACGATGAGAAGGTTTGTTTGTCTTATTTTTTTGTTTTTTTTCTCCCTATTTTTAAACATTAATTACAAATTTAAATATTTTCAGTCACCCGAGGAGTACGAGCCAGATGTTCACTTCACTCCAGTTATCCCTCTTCCCGAATTGGTCGTGGCCAAAACTGGAGAGGAGGATGAGATTGTGAGATTTATTAATTGATTCGCTGTGATTATTGATTATTGTTGCGATTATCTTGTCGTTAAACTGCGTTTTCTTCAGGTCCTCTTCGAGGAGCGTTGCAAGATGTATCGTTACACGAATAAGGAATGGAAGGAGCGTGCCACTGGCACTGTGAAGGTACTCAAGATGGAGGCCACTGGCAAACACAGAGTTGTTATGAGAAGAGATCAGGTTGGTCATCTTGTATCATTGATTAACCTCAAATCGAATTATCAACCGAAAATTATTTTTGAATGGTTAATTTATTAAACGAATTTTGTTTTGGTTGGGTAACGTAGCATAGTGAGTTGGGAGGGGTGGTTTGTTGTTTTACATCGCGCTTACTGAGGATTTTCTGTTCTTTGTGATTCTGGAAAGTAGCCATCAATTTCCCGGTATTTTTGTCTCGTGTAGTACGTTTGAAAAGTCATAAGTAGCTAATAGTTGTTTACTTTTCACAACAACTGAACATGGAGAGCAATACTAATCAGATGGTGCTCGAACTCCTGGATGATGTGTTGCACGCTCAGGTGCACAAGGTCGCTGCCAACTTCCCTCTGGTTGATGGAGTCAAGGTGACTCCCATGAGCACCAATGAGAAGGCGGTCATGTGGGTGTGTATGGACTTCTCCGAGGACGAAAAGGATGGTGTGGCCGAGAAGCTATCGGCTCGATTCGCCACTCCTATCAAGGCTGCCGAGTTCATGAACACAATCAATGACATCGTTGCTGCTGCGCCCAGTGAGTTTATGTTTCAATGCATTTATAACTTTAAAAAAAGTTTACTTTGCTGAAATTGATGTGGCTTTCAGAATCTGGAGCTACCCCTAAGAAGGCTGAGCCAGTCAAGAAGGAGGAAGCCAAGAAGGTTGAGCCTGTCAAGACTGAAGAGCCCAAGAAGACTGAGGAGAAGAAGGAAGCAGCTGCACCCGCTGCTACTACCTCTGGATGGGGAGACAAGTTCAAGTTGGCATCGGGAGAGTAAGTTGCACTTTTTTTAAAATTTATTTATTTATTCACTTATTACGTGACTGTTTCGAATTTTGCAAAGGCTGTTGTATCTCTGAACTATCTGCTCTGGGAGAAGTAGAAATATATAAATAAGTATATAATAATGATAATCTTTTGCAGATGGGAGTGCCCCTCGTGTTATTCTCGTTCTGGCGCGGACGTGACCACTTGTCCATGCTGTGGAGACACCAAGCCTGGATGTGCACCCGAACCTGCCAAGAATGCCAATCCATTTGGAAAGTCAGTAGTATTTGAGTCGTATTATCAACGTTTGACTTGAATTTATCAAGAATTATTGATCGTAAAACATGAATTTAACGGCTTGTCTATGTTTAGGAATGCGACTATCTTCAATCCATCCGCATCTGCCTCATCAAGTGGAACTCCCAAGTTCTCATTCGGAGTCGCACCATCAGCCACTACTCCTGCAGCTCCATCTCCTGCCGTAACTGCTGCACCCAAGGAAGCTGATAAGAAGGAGATGTACGTTTGAATTTTGTTTACTTGTTGATTATTGATTTTATATGATGTGTTTTGCAGTGTGATTCCATCTAACACTGCTCCTGCTTCCTCGACTACCACTGGTGGCTTCAAGTTTGGCTCGATGACATCTGCTCTTCCATCTACTACTACAGCTCCTGTAGCTCCTACGACCACAGCTGCACCCAAGTTCTCGTTCATGGCTGCTGCTGCTACTGCATCCAAGGAGGCTGAGAATAAGGAGAAGACGTCTCTCTTTGGGTATGGTTGATATATTGTTTGAGAAACATGAATTTTAATGGTGATTGGGATAATATGTGCTTAACGACAATCAATCAATCACCGATCGGATTCATGTTCCATTCTCAGCATTAGTATGAATACAAACGAATTTTTGGCTTATCTATCTATTTCCAGTATTCAAATATTAATGCTATTATTATTTTAGCACGACGCCCGCGGCATCAACTAGCGCATTCGGAGGTGGCATCACTTCTGGCGCTCCCGCGTCACCGGCTACGTTCTCATTCAAGACAGCAGCATCATCATCATCAACGTCGACAGCAGTTCCCACTACCGGATCCATGCCTTCCTTCTCCTTCAAGACTCCTGGTCGGTCACTTTTACTGTTGCAATCATAGGTCGACAAATACATTACAAACTACGAAGCCTGGCATTTTGGATTTTTTTTTTTGAAAATCTAACGTAGCGTTTCGACCCATGCTTGCATTTTTTCTTTCTGTATATTTCTATCACTGAATTATATCCTCATATTTTATCTACCTGTCTATACTTCTTGTCATCTGCTGTTATACTACCTGCAGATTTTGTGTTTCATATGGTATATTACTGAAGTTAATCGTGTGATTTCCTTTTCAGATCCAAGCAAGCCATCATCAATCTTTGGAGGCAGTCAGAAGACACTGTTCGGTGCTTCCAGCCCTTCTGTCACCACTCCGGCTACTGAGAAGAAGGAAGAGGAGAATAAGGAGACTCCAACGACGGTAGCGTTTTTGAGCGTAGTTATTTATTATTATTATTATCATTGTTATTATTATTATTATTTATATTATATTGTATATTATTGTAGGTGTTCGGAAGTAGCTTCATGAAGGGCGCCGGTACAGCGTCTTCTGTCTTTGGTGGTCTTGGTGCTGGTAAGCCGAGTATCTTTGATCAGAAGGAGAAGATTGAAGAAGGTCAGAAGAACTTCTCTAATCTACAGAAGAGCAAGGTGTGTCATATTTATTATTATTATTATTTATTTGTAAACACATATTTTGCACGATTCCCTGTGCGCTTTGAGAGTGTTTTAATGGAAAGATTTGAAACAAAACGACTTGTATTAAAGTATTTATCTTTTAGCTGGATAAAATAAATATTGCTTATCTTTTCAGCCCTTCGGAGCTCCCTCATCATCGTCAGCTACTACTACTGCTACTGGTGATGACGGCGAGGGAGATAATGAGAATGTAAGTACGGTAGCTTTGTTTCGGTTACGGTAACTTTTGTGTTACTGTATCGTTTTGGGGTTACTGCAGTTTAATATGTTCCTCTTTAGCCAGAAGAATATGAGCCCGAGGTGGAATTTGCTCCGGTCATTCCCCTTCCCGATCTCGTCGAGGTGAAGACTGGAGAAGAGGATGAGACGGTTGGAATCTATTTTTTTTTATTTTTTTTTAAATTATATATTTTTTTATTTTTTTTTAAATTATGATTATTTAAATTGTTCTAGGTTGTCTTCAACACTCGTGCCAAGATCTTCCGGTTCGTCCGTGGTACTGATGCAGGCGAGTTCAAGGAGCGCGGTGTTGGAGATATGAAGGTGCGTTTGGCATTGGTCTCCAAGTCCCTCCTAGTATATTGGTAGTGAGTTCTACTATAACCCGGTAGGTAGTAGGTTCGAATCCCCATGCGAGCTGTGATGTGTTGTCGAACTTAGGACACCTTTGTAGCCCTTCGGGGTGATGAAAATAACTGTTCGTGCTGAGCTCTCTTTCTTTTGCTTATTTTTAAATGCTACCAATTTATATTTGAAATGTTAATTCAACGTTTTTTCGCCTTCAGATCCTTCATAATCCCTCGACCGGCAAGTATCGCGTTGTGATGCGTCGTGAGCAGGTATGAATTGCTTTGGATAGTATCATCTAATACTAATCAGTTACATTATTGATTGATTTATAGGTGCACAAGATCTGTGCCAACTTCCCCATTCTGCCTGGATGTGATCTCCATGAGAAGAGTGCCAATGCCCGCACCATCCTCGTAAAGGTTCGAGAAGATCAGAGTTTACTGATGTTTTTATCCAGTTGCAATTTTGCAGTTTAGCACTCTTTATCAAAATCAACACAAGCAGTGAAGTCATTGAATCTGATGCATTTCGAACAAATTCATCTCGTAAATTTTAGGACTTCGCTGATACCATGGAGGGATCAATGGAGACTCTGGCCATTAAATTCAAGAATGCTGATGCAGCCAAGGAATTCGATACCGCGTTCAAGAAAGCACAGGATGTATGTTTGGAATAGTTGAATAGCAAATAATAATAATACTAAGGGATATTTGATTCAGGCTCAGAAGCAATAGATGTCTATCATCTTCCGTTCGTTGCCTACATGAACCATGCCTCCAATATCTAATCGATTATCGATTTCTCGATTCATTCATACTACAGTATCTTCCACATATTTTACCCTATCGTTCTTCATTCAGTTGGCTTTTTTCAAATTGTGTAGAATATAATTTTTTAATCATTATCACTTCATTGTTACCCTCTTCATCTGCTCTCTATCGTATCTATTCCTTATTCCTCTCACATCAGATAAACCCATGATATCTCACCTCATTTATTATTGATTGCCCTTCTTTGTTCCGTATCTGTCCCGAATGAATCACGTTTGTCAGTCAATATTCCTCATTAATTTACCCGTAGCATTCTGTACCACACTATCCCGATTAAATTGTTCGTATTTTTAGTTTTCAATCCGCATCAATAAAGTATAATTTTGTTTTATACTATCTTATCGATTATCTTAGTGTATTATGTATGTTTGTTTTATCAGTGGTATCTGCAGAGGATTTATTTTTTTGAATTTGGAGAGAATAAGTTGCAGAGAGGTTCTGTAGTAGCGTGATTTGCAAAAAAAAATTGCAACACATACATATGTTTTATCCACAATTATCTCTATCGATTGATTTTTATTGATTGGCTCGGTCGCCTATTGAGCATTACCGAGAAATGTGATTGCCCGAAGTGATTACAGAAATAAGAGAATGAATACAGACAGTGACAATATCGATTGATTGATTGATTGATACAGTATATCTATCTCTGTCATCTACTCTACAATATCACACACACATACAGTATATCTACATGTTGACTACAATTACAGAATTATCGATCTTATCTAGGTAGATCAGGAAGAAAATCGATAAACAAGGCATACACCCGGCATATGATACAAGGTTAGAGAACAGAAGTTGGCTGGTGGTTGTTGTTGGACAAAAGAAAATGGATTATCGATTGGTTTGGATTATTGATTGAATATAATGAGAAGAGAGATAGGGACAGATTCACCGAGTGGATTCAAGGTCTGATTAAAGGAATTTGATAACTCTAAAGACTACAAAGGACGGAATACTTGGACTGCGAATCAACCGATATCAAAATTGAAATGGGGGGATTACTGTAGGTTACGGTCTCTAAAAGGGGGCGGGGTTTGTGGCTGCACACAAAATCAATGTTTAGCTGTAAAGTGAAATGGAGCAAAAAAAACAAATGTATGTAAGGGGGGGGGGGTTAAACCTCGTCTTAGCTGAATAATAAAAATATAAAATAATAATAATAATAATAGAGCAGTGATGCGATTTGTATTAGAGAAAATCAAAAGATATGAGGCCGTTTGCGTAAGAATCGACTAAAAGAAATAAAATTTGGCACAGTAAAAAAATCAAATTTTGGATATCGAAGTTCTCAAGGGTGCTTATGACGATGGTCACGTTCATTTTGCACCTAGAGACACCGTTGAGGCCAGACGACGTCGCGTTGAAATCGCGTTTTTCGTCATTTCTCGTGATCCGATAGTGCTAAAAATTGCAAAATATACCCTCAGGGGCAGAATTTGATGGCGATCACGCCTGTCTAATTCATTTTTCATGGAAAAATTTTAGAAATTTTAAAAATTGGAAATTCATTCGATGGAAAAAGTCCGTTTTGCGAGATACATGGATCGGACCGGAATGGCATCAGGATTCCATAGAAAAAATTTCAGCCAATTTGCGCCCGAGTCATTCGAGATAATCAACTTTTAGTGTAGTCATTTTACCGTTGATGCGGAGGCAAGAGACGAGAGAGTGTGCTGGGGCGAGAGAGCAAAGAGGCAGGTGAGACGATCAGGATGGGAATGAAGGGGAGTGGACGGGATGCCCTTCCCTTCAACCTTCTCTGCTCTCTCACAATTCCATACTCTCTAGCCTCTTTCCTACTCTTCAACGGCAAAATGACTACACTAAAAGTTGATTATCTCGAATGACTCGGGCGCAAATTGGCTCAAATTTTTTCTATGGAATCCTGATGCCATTCCGGTCCGATATATGTATCTCGCAAAACGGACTTTTTCCATCGACTGAATTTCCAATTTTGAAAATTTCTAAAATTTTTCCATGAAAAAAGAATTAGACAGGCGTGACCGCCATAAAATTCTGCCCCTGAGGGTATATTTTGCAATTTTTAGCACCATCGGGTCACGAGAAATGACTAAAAACGCGATTTCAACGCGACGTCGTCTGGCCTCAACGGTGGCTCTAGGTGCAAAATGAACGTGACCATCGTCATGAGCACCCTTGAGAACCCCGATCCCCAAAATTTGATTTTTTTACTGTGCCGGCACTTAGTCGAGTCTTACGCAAACGGCCTCATATAACACAAAACAATGGGTGGGAGAAAGAGGTTCAATTAAGAGAAGAAAGATCCAAAAACAACAAAAATACAGTGGTCATAATCGACATTATAAACAGAGAAAGATAATAAAGTGACGGTTTTTTTAGCAAAACGAATCCCCTAAACTTATGCAATATAGAAAGCTACAGTGAGAAACATGTGTGGCACGCTAACATAAGGGGTATACGATAACAATATGCTGGATCGGCAACGAAAGATCAAAGATCAATATCTAAAGATCAAAGATCAAAGATCACAGACATCCGGAGGTGTCGGCGGCGATGTGGACCTTCTCGAGATGTCGAGAGTGAATACCCGATGGTGGAGCGATGATTGCCTCTCCGTCACGACCAACATACAGAGCGAGACCTAGAAAAGATCAAAGATCAAATGATGAAAAGATCAAAGATCAGAATAACGAAAGACCAACGATCAGAATAATGAAAGATCAGAGATCAAATTACGGAAAGACTAATATCAAGGAAAATCACAGGCTCAAGACTAAAGCTAAAGAATATGGCTTGTTGAATTCGTGCAGCAACGGGTGATCAATAAGGCTTCTGTGTTCAGATAATTTGATCGGGGAAAAACAAAAGATAATGAATGACGAAAGTCAACTCTCAAAAATCAGACGGAAGGACAAGAACTTGCCGCCCCCTGTCCCTGACTTACTCTACTGCCAAACTTTAATAAAAAAAGTTGTATCGTATTGGAATTACAGTATACCAAAGACCAAAGATCATGCTCACCTTCATTGCAATCACTCTCGTTCACTACATCTTCAGAGAGACGAGATCCGGCCAGAACGGACGCAATCACACCCTCCGCGTCGATACTGTAATAGTGAGATTAATGATGGCTCTAATCAATCAATAATATAGCAAAGTATCAACGAATGAAAAATCTCCTTCAATCAATTAATCGATAAACAATCGGCTTCAATCAATACTGATCTACCGTTGTCTCCTAACCAATCAATATCTAATCCACTATAATCTTCTAATCGATCAATCGATCAATAATAATCTAGACAATCTACCGTAATATCCCGTTCAATCAATAATATCCACCGTAATCCATTGCATACCGTGTGCTCTGCACCCGTGGTGCACTACTCCTATCCTGTGATAGTCTTCTCAGAGTGGATGAGGTCGTTGTCTTTCTAGATTCAGATGCCAATGACGATGAATCGTCCCCTCCTATCGATGACGAACCACCCGAACCGTCACCTTTAATATATTTAAATAAATTTTAAATGTAGGTTTTATTTAATTAAATTTATTTATCTTTACGTCCCGAAAATAATCAAGAAAGATTCTGGTTTTGTGTTTCGCTGGCTTCATGTGAGAGACCCACTCATTAGTACAACACTAAAAATAGTGCAGTCTACCCGTTGGAAACGGGTTTCACACCATTATTTATAGATCAGCATGAGCCATGGAGAATTGATTAATACCTCGTCTGCAGTGGATATCACACAAGCTCGAATCACACAAATAAATTTAATGAATACATATAAATATTATTTATATTGTTATTGTCGCTAGTAACCCTTCCTTCATACCACAGCCAACACACAACCATCACCCATCTCAGATATATTCATTGGTATCTTTGTTTTTCCTTTCTAATGGGAGCCGCCTTTAAATAAATAAATAAATAACTAAATTTCAAATCAAATACCTTCGCATGCATGATTCCTGAATGCGACTCCATCATGAGGTGTTCCCATTGATTCTCCATCCATATCTCCAATCCTCTCAACTAACTCCATTTCCTCGTCCCCCAATGGTGCTCGTCGTCCTTCAGGATTCAGTAGACTGTCATCGGGTAGATACGCCAAGTGGGGACTGAAAATCAATAAATCAATAAGACAATAAAGAGACCGATCAATAAATCAGCCAAGTAACGCTTAATAAATTACGTTTTATAGTAATCATACATTTTCATACCCTCACAAGGTGAGGATCGACCCACTCTATACGGCTCTTTTTAGCATCTACCCACTATATACGGGTCCTTTTTAAGCTAAAAGTTACAATTTAACCGAGAAAAAAAAAGAAATCCCACTATATAAAAATAAAACGGTGAGGGTGCCGATAATGTATGATAGTAATTGAAGAAACGGGAAACCCAGCACTCATCTAATATTACATTCGCTCTTGACTGGAACACGAAACGTGAATGTTGCTGGTCATTTTCATACCCTCGATCGTCCCACTATATTTTTATTGCTTTTTTTTCACAAAAAAAAAACAGTTTGAGCGAAATACAACGATTTTGTTAAATCGACCCACGAATTTGCTAGAAAAAAATCCAGAGAGGGCGAATGGTTGCTGGTTATGGTTGTACTTACTAGAGGTAACGTGAGATTGAGCATTGAAAGCAAATCAATTTTAACAGGAGTCGAGTGAATTTTTAAAGAAACGTGATGCACGGATACAACGGGTGAGTAGACGGAGGAGGGTGAGAAGGTATACAGGTATACTTACACTTTAAAGAATGGATCCGCACTCTGATGACACATCGTCACTTTCACCGCCACTCTGCTGTTGTCCTGACGTGCATTCAAACCGTACCCTGAATATCGATTGATTTATTGATTGGGCGAGGTAATCTAGGAAGCAAAAATAGTGAATGTTGCAGTATGTCACCGCCAGCTCATCATGAATATCGATTGACTGGTGGATTATCAGTCAAAGAGCACGACATTACTGCTAGATCAAAATAGTCAAGTGACGTAACTCGTAAATGTACAGATAAATCAACCAACAATTGCAACTTTGACAATTAATCAATAATCTACAGTACCCCATTGCCAAACAATCCATTCAGGAGTACTCACCATCGAGTAGATACGATCGGGACATTCCTTCGACCCCGGATGCCGCAAACTCGCACAGATTTATGTCCACGTAACCGAGCTTCTGGTACGATTTGCCGCCCTTCTGTTCCTGCAACGAGAGAACAATGATTACGGTAGCTAGCATAGATGAGCATTGTAGCACCAACACTGTAGTACTGTATCTTAAGAGGGTTACTATAGTGACCAAAGTAACAGTACCAAAGGAACATTAGTCACCTTTGACAATTGGAGATTGGAGCAGTTCAATGATAACAGTTCATTGATCAACAGCTTATCGCCTTTGCTCTTTTTTACCGTTTTCCATTTTTTGCACAGAGGGACGATATAGTGAGAGAGAGGGAACGGAGTGATTATTGCACAATACTTCTATACCCTTTCCATCTTTTTATCTCCTCTCTCTCTCTTTCTCTCTTTCTTTCTCGCTCTTCTATCTCCCGCATCAAATATCTCATCCATACATGGGCGGGGTACCTGGAGCTCAATTCTACAGGGGGTATCCGAACGAAAAATGGTTAATTTTACAGGAGGCCTTCACTTTTTTATTCAAAATTTTCATCTAAACGCCATTTTTTGCAGGGGGCATTCCACAAATTTACGATAAGTCCTAATTTTACAAGGGGCACCCCCATGTCGGCGCCCATGTGTGATCTCATCATGATTGTGGACGTTCTAGAAAGAACGACTGTCGGATTACATCAATCAATCAACCATCATCTACTCCATACTAGAATCAGCATGGCAACATCATCTCGGCAGAAACGTGTTTCACGTATCGCACAAAGATTGTATTGTCAGAGCACACTCCAATGTTGCCCAGCTTAGCAGTTTTACCGATACTACTACTACTACCAACCTTTCTAATCGATATCCTACAGGGACATCGTTCGAGGATACCGGTCGCCGGATCCGATGCTATCCTGCACGTAAAATTGAAGCGACGATCCCATTTGGCTGAGTGATTTCGAACCTGCAATATTATATCTTGCTTACTTTGTTAACCTTATTATGTCAGATATATGGAATTATTAACAAAAATAAAACAGCTTTTCATTTTCTATCTTCGCTTTTTCTAGTTTTCTATATCATTAAATTCATTCAATCCGCACATATCAAATTCAATCAATCGCCGATTTTGCCCCCGACAACAAGTCTCAGAAGGCAGACGATGGAGGGATGGAGACGAGGGTGCAAATCATGTTAGTTCCCCCACATACTACATAAAGCAGATTTATGGAGCAGACGCTCATGATAGATTGAGAGAGAATGGGAAAGTGAGAGAGCGCAGACGATAGAGACAAAAGATGTGGACGAGAGAGTGTGTGAAGTAAGGGGAGCGGAGGCATGGAGAGCATAGCTGCTACGAGGAAATTGGCAAGATTTTGAAAGGAGAACGAGAACAGTTGTTCAAGTGAGAGATTTTCAAGGATCACGAAAACACTTATTCATGCTCTGCACAGGCGAGTTCTGACGCCACTAACGCATATTAACAAATTCAAACTACATTTTACTTTCAAGATAGACGAATGTATGAGTGCTGTTACTGTAATCATCAAACTACATCCGCCCATATCAAACTACATGCGCAGACTTCTAAACGGGATGAACTTGAAGCATGACAACAAAAAGGGTACGTGTGCTATTACTCTGTTATGGGTATGTGGAAAGATGAATCTATCCCTTGAGAGAGGGGGGGGGGGGGGTAGGACGAGAATAATGACTAGAAAAGAGTGATAAACAACAAATAAATAAGAAGATGACGTATGGGACACCTCAGGCACGTATAAACCATGAGTGAGGCGTTTTTTATTGAAAAAAGTGAATACCTCGACCCGTTCTGTGTGACCCTCGAAGGTGCCTCCGTCTAGTAATCGAACTTTGGCAAAGAGTACTGCATTGACAAGGGGAACATCGCTCAGATGACACACCTCAATTATTATTATTATTATTATTATTTATGTATAAAAAGACTCCAATGTCAGATTAGCACATTCCTTGAAAACCCCTGACTGAGTTTCCAAAACATTTGCAAATTGAAATAGGATTGTATAACAGTCAGAGGAATTCCTCGGAAAGGATCGAACTATGAATCATATTGAGCAAATAGAACGGTTTTGCCTTGATAACGTAGAATCGACGGGAAACGTTTTCAAAACACAACGAAAAAATCAATCGATAAATCAATAATACTTACCTGGAGATCGACAGCGAACTTGACACGTTTGCGTTTCAGAAATGCCATTCTATACCAGATCCATTCAATAACCGAATATACTCCTGAACAACAAACACAAATTATTAATTATTAAAATAAATCAAATAATAATGATTTTCTCACACCAAGATGTATAACTGACGAAAGGGACCAATAATTGTCACTCTGATCAATAGTGGGGAATGAATGAGCGTGACGCACTAGCTCTAGTTGAATAAAACATAATGCGCTCAGTAAAGAGAAGGAACAAATGGAACCTTTAATCTGGTCAGAGGAGTTCGTTTGGTATTGAAATGACGAATGGAAGATGACAATGAGGATTAAGTGACTGAATATACAGAAGAGAAATGAATCAAAAGGAGAATAGTACTTTTGATCGCGACAAAGCAACTATATAAGCGGTGATAGGCAAAGTTCAAAATAAAATTCATCCCAAATTCAAGGTGGAAAGGCAGAAGAGAGGTGGGCCAATAAGAAAAGGAAAGGAGTTAAAATCGATAGTTTCACGTGTGTGAGCATTGGGAACAAGATGAAGGAACAATAGGAGGAAAGAAGCAGAAAATGAAGAAGACGAAGAGGGGAAAGAAAAGGGAAGCATACATGTGTGCAAGCCCTTCCCATATACTCTCTCCACCTCTCATCCTCTCCTTCTCTCTCTACCTCTCCCTCTACCTCTCCTCCTTCTCCCTCTCCCTCTCTCTCCACTTACTCTTCTACTCTGCTATCCCACGGGAGCAAAGCGAGAGAGCATTGGAAATGAAGAGAGCGAGAGTGAACGCGGGTTCACCTATCGCAAACTAACTTATTTGGAAACTACCGTAGGACAACAATCGCTATAAGAGTCTCCATGTTTGGGAATATTTTTGATCACCAACTACAGAACTTTTAAAGAACATTTAAAATCGGATTATGAATTAAATCACTTACTTTGGACTGTTTTCGCTTTGAGCGATATTTGGCGTTGCCTATTTGTCCCTGTGGACGTGGAGGGAGAGTATAATGACATCTAAAATATTATTTAAATTGCAAATTTTAAGTTACAAAGCAAAGACAAGCGACTGTAAACAAGAAAGCAACGGAAATCGTAAAATGATCCGACGAGGGGGTTGATAGGGGTTATCAATGGTTCCTCTTGCAAGCTGAACAAGAGATGGCTACGAAGTGAGAGAGCGCAGATGGTTAGAGATGACGAGAGATCGAGGTAAATTGAGAGAGCACAGAGAAAGAGAGGGTGAGAGAGTGTGTGAAAGAGAGAGAGAATGATAAGAAATAGTGTCAGTCAGTATGACCCCCAGACTGTTCAGTGTTTTGATAGAGATTGTGCTCATGGATACGGATAGGAAACGAATCCGAAAAATCAATAAATCAATGAATCAATAAATCAACGGACAATATGTTAACAATAACCTACAGTGCGCGTCGAGAGTGTGATACAACAATAAAACTAGTTCCTGCAGTAATGTTTTACACAGTATCGAGTCAGTTTTGCACAAGATGTGTACTTTTTTCTCTATTCAGTCCGTGAACGAACAAAAAACTTTAAAATGCACTGAATTAGTATAATAAATAAATATATCATTGAGACATTATTCATTTACATTTCTTCCAGGACCTATCTATGAACTAGCAAAAAAAGTAGGAATCGAATGAAGAAATATAATTGTGCAGAAACGTAAAATCAACAGGTAACGAGGAATGTGGGTTGAATCTGACAGATGGATCCTAAATGGGGCAAAAAGGTATACGGTAGGTTTTAGGAACTATCGATCGATCATTATCGATTACTCGGGTAACTCGTTTTGATGTAATTCAGGCGCGATTAGCTCCTAACTTGATAGAATTAGATATATTCCAAATCTCCTAATTAGATTAAAAAATTTCATAATTAGATTATCACATTATATTCAACCAGGACCAAATATGTTTTTTTTTAAGGAGACCAAAATTGTAGAAAAAAGATGGATCATAAAAGAACGAAAACAAATTCAAACGTGCCAAGATAAGTTTCAGATCTGCCATAAATGAATCGAGATCAAGACAAGTCTAATGACACTAGGCGTAGTGATTCAAACACCATAAGGCCCATTATGAATTATTTTTTTAAATAGGAGTATTTAATTTTAACACAGTTTATGCAAAGTTCATTTTAATAATCATTAATCACTAATGTAGTGTGCTATATCGCTAAAATTTAAGGAAACGCCAGAATAAATGAGGACAGAATGTTTAAAAAGGAGACCTCTAAAAACGCACTGCCTCCTATACAACGCCCTCAGATATTCGTGGCCTTTGAACAACGTAAATGCAAGTACTTTTGTTATGACTAAAGAACAATAAACAATATGTCATTCAGAGAGTACAACAATACCATACAAAGTGAGAGCATCTAATGAATGGAGGGAGAGGGAAAGGAGGGAGAGGTAGAGATAGAGGGAGAGGGAGAGAGAATGGGGGAAGGAGAGGGAGAGTGATTGATCAAGCAATGTCTATGGATCATTCAGATAATTACAGATGAAATATCTAACTTGTAAGATATTACTGAATGTTTCCTAGCGATAATGAAGTCTATACGAAACATGGTATTGGTTACGATAGATCAGCTCAAGAATATTGAAACAACAACAGTGATTTGACAGTTTGAGAATCAAGAGGCGATAAACTCTCCTCTCTGGCTAAGATTTGTCGCTTTGTATCGCTTTGGAGCGATGAGAGATGTGGACGAAGTGTCTTTCGTATTTTATATTTACTTATTGTACATCATAAAGTTGTTTAAACAAGAAAAAAACGACTAAAATGTCGAAATAAAAAAAAAGAGAAACAAAATGAGGGATAATGGGAATAAGCAAGGTGAAAATGGTCAAATCATTTTAGCTGCAAAATCAAGCGTTGAACAACTTTACAAAAGGTTAAAGGTGAAAAGTAAAGTTACGCCGTTATTCAAGGCACACGAAGTCCTGATAGTGATGACTGCTCTGGCAGTGATCATCACTGGTCTACAACTAGGATTAGTCAGGGTATTTCACAACGAATATGTAATTGATAAGGTCTAACTACATTTATCCATGATGATATTATCATTGATAAGACTAACAGACGATGACTATGAATCATTCCATAATAAAGTTAGTTCTCGATTCGGAATGAAAAACTGCGAGTGAATTTGCGCGAATAATGGAATGGATATAGGTAAATAAGAAGGGGGATATGAAGAGGAAGAGGTAGAGGGAGAGGGAGAGATATAACCCTCTCGGAAAAGGCGCAAGGAACAAATTGGCAATGGTAGAGTACAAGACAATTATCGATTTATGGCAAAGTTCAATGGATATCAAGGAGATATGCAATTATTTCTGTAACGCTTTGTTCAAGAGCTGTTCAGAGAAAAGTATAAGAAGAGAAAACTCTCCTCGTTTTACACAGTCTCTCGTCTCTTTTGTATTATCTTGTCCCCCATTGTTTTCGTGACCACAGAACAACTTGTAAATCAAAACTAGAAGTCTGTATTTGGTTAGTAGATCGGAAAAGAATACTACAACATGAACGAATCATGATCTTTAATGGAACACCAAGAGCTATTTGAAACTCCCCGCAGTTTTTATTTAACTATCTCCATATTATCAACCAACGAGAGATCGTTTCTGTCCTTTAAAAGTTTTTTTTTCTTGTTGAAGTACAACTTTTCTTATTTGTCTAACGTGACAAGTACAAATTTAACTACGACAAAACTAAATATAGATGGAGTATACTATAGTTGAGAGTGCATATGGATAAAGGGGGAGAAGGAGAGAGAAAGATTAGAATAATGAGTATGAGAGATTATCAAAATGACGAGAGACTATGTGAAATGCAGAGGGTGGTAGAGAATGAGAGAAGAGGGAGAGGGAGAGAAAGAGAGCGAGAGGTTGAGAGGAAGAAAAGAGAAGAGAGGGAGTGAGAGTTGATAAATGATACGATAAAACACAAAAAAGTAGCTGACAATGAGAACGAAAAAGAGATAAAGAGAGCGAATTCCTAAGATATTTCACACGAAGGCGCAGAGTGTCGAAACTGATTAGGAGTCAAGGTGAAAAAGGGAGAGGGAGAGATCCTAGAGGGAGAGGGAGAGGCAGAGGAAGAGAAGAAAAGCTGCTGGTAAGATATGTGCAAGGCACGTCTAAAAACGAGCAGGTGATAGCAAAAAAATCAATAACTCCATATGGACACTGATAAACACCGTAAGTTGCGTAGTAGGAATGGGTGAAAGCGGAACAAAATAATGGATAACAAGGAAGAGATATGGGATTGAAAACAATATGGAGAATGCTTGGAAACTTCCTTATCTAATTTGTTAGGTAGACTCATGTGCTCATGTGGGGGAGTCCCAAGTGTAGGAAGAGGGAGAGGGAGAGGGAGAGGGAGAGGGAGAGGGAGAAGCTTTCAAGGGATTTCCCCAATCTTACCGAAGTCTTGGGATCTGTCTCATCCTCTCTCTCTCCTTCTCTCTCTCTCTCCCTCCCTCCCCTCTCCCTCTCAGTCTCTCTACCCCTTAACATAAGTAACCTCTTCTCTTGTCCTCCTTTCTCCATGTACTTTTTGCTGCATTTCCCCCTCTTGAGTTATCTTTAAGAAACACTTATCCCCCTCTCCCTCTCCCTCTCCCTCCTCTCCCTCTCCCTCCTCTCCCTCTCCCTCCTCTCCCTCTCCCTCCTCTCCCTCTCTCCCTCCTCTCACTCTCAATCCTCCCCCCTCGTCTAGCTAAATAGAGAACACGTATGCATCCGTGCATACACAAGTTATTGAGAAATTGCTCCGATCGAGGGAGAGAGAAAGAGAGATAGAAGAGAGGGGAGGAGGTAGAGAGTTAGTGATAGAGATAGGGATAGAAGGAGAGGGTTAGAGTAAGCGAGAGATATAGAGAGGGAGAGGAGATAACAGAGGGTTAGAGATGTGAATTTGGGAGAGAAGGAGAGAGATAGAGAGGTAGAAAAGCAAAGTAATCTGATTGAATAATGCAAAGGGTAAGTATGCATAGTTACCGCGCTCTTTCTATCACTATCGATCGTTTTCAATCAATAATTTAAAAATTAAATACTAATCGGTATCGCAATTACAGTCTGCAGTACAATCTAAAGGTTACGGTAGTCAAATGAAACGGCAGTCCAAAGTGGTCGAACATTGTGGCAGACATATGATCGAGTAACGATAAAGGTCAAAGATGAGAGTAAGAGATAGTGAGGAGAATGAAAATATCGAGTGTTGACAAAATGATAGGAGGAGGTAAAGGTAGAGGGAGAGAGAGGGAGAGAGAGGGAGAGAGAGGGAGAGGGAGAGGGAGAGGGAGGAGGAGAGGGAGAGGGAGAGAAAACAAAGGGGAAGCTCCGTGGAGAAAGAGAAAGTTGTGTGGAGAGTGAGAAGAGTGGAACAGATGGTAAAGTAGAAATGTACACAGTTAGTGAAGATATGAATATAGAGGAGAAGGAAAGAGAGGGAGAGGGGGAGAGGGGTATGATAGAGGCAGAGGTAGAGAAATAGGGGAGAGATAGGGAATGGGAGAGAGAGAGAGGGGGAGTAATAGTACTTCAAATAACACTGTCAGAGGTTGCAAGATAGAGGGGTGAATTTCACCCAGCTGACAATGTTTTCCAACCCCTCTCCCTCGTCCTCTCTCTATTTCCCAATCTGCAGTAATCTCGAGGCCACTCCTCTATAGATCTTACAGTTGTCATAACATCTCCAGAGTACTACCGTACTTCGGCTACAGTAACTCTACCGTTGGGTTTACTGTATAGCTGAAGTACGTTAGTGCAAGGTCTTGCAGTATCCTTTGGGGTTACTGTACAGGAGGTGGATGGGCTATCTACCGTAACCACTATATCGTGACCTACACTTGCCCTACCTACCGTAGTCCTCATAGGCCATACCGTATTAGCCAAGTACACCTATCGTAATATGATGTCCACTCAACCGTAATCCCGTATGATTCGATTATCCATATCATTTTAATTTAATTTTGATGATGAGATATTTTCAGTATTGCCTGATTGATCGATGAAAAAAAATTAGTGAAATTGTCAGTAAGGAGAAAGACGATTGTACCTTGAAATATTACAAATAAAAAAATAATAAATGGGTCTTGGTCAAATCACCATCCAGGAATCAACGTTCTGTAAGACGACATTAAACAAACTTTACTTAGGTATGTGACAATGTAACAATAACAATAAGTTAACAATATGTAGCAATAAGCTTAACCCGATATCCGAATAACTTGATGTCACAACCGGAGGTGTTCATCACAAATCCTCCGCCTACGAGTCTGACGTCGCGTCGGTCGGAAAACGGATTGCCAACGTTCATGTATACGGCTTCTGGATCGTTTTCAGAACAAGAATCCAACGAAATCTTCCGGAACGGCCATTTCACAATCGTGTAGTACCGATTTGACCAAGACCTACCCTTTGGTTTGTAACTCTCCTCCCCCTCTCTCCTCTCCCTTCGCCTCTCTCCCTCTCTCCTCTCCCCTCTCTCCTCCCCTCTCTTCTCCCCTCCATCTAAGCTAATTCACTCCCACTCCTGCATTCATGCATTCATTGCACACAGACTCATTATGCTAAATGACAGGAGAGAGTAAGGTAGGGGAGAGGGAAAGGTAGAGATAGAGATAGAGAGGGAGAGGTAGAGGGAGAGGTAGAGGGAGGTAGAGGGAGAGAGAGGTAGAGAGAGATGATGAAGAGGTAAAGTGAACAGAGGGTGAATTTAGGTGATCACTGAACTAAATTCTATACTGGTAAATAATTCAATAATTCATCCTTGATTCGGATTATGACAGATATATTAGAGATTATGGTTATGGGAGGGAATAAAATATTCCGAGAATAGAAAAGGAGAGGGAGAGGGGGAAGGAGAGGGATGGACAGAGAGGGAGAGAGAGAGGAAGAAGGAGAGGGAGACGGAAAGACACTAGAGAGAGGGAGAGGCCGGGAGATAGATCGAAGTCTACTTAGAAATGAAGCGATCTTGGGTAACTACAAAAGTAAATAAAAGGTGCAAAGTGGTAGCGGAGGAGATTGGAAGTGAGAGATGAGGGATAGAGGTAGAGGTAGAGGTAGAGGTAGAGGTAGAGGTAGAGGTAGAGGTAGAGGTAGAGGTAGAGGTAGAGGTAGAGGTAGAGGTAGACAGAGGGAGGTGGACTAATGCATTAGAATATATGGTAATGAGAAGGTGAAGATGAAGCCAGTTAGAGGGATGGAGAGATAGAGGGAGAGGGAGAGGGAGAGATCCTAGAGGGAGAGATCCTAGAGGGAGAGATCCTAGAGACTAAACCTGGGGATCAAAAGCCGTGCATCGGTTGTACACCTGGGATTGATATATCTATTAATAGACAGAATGGAGAGATTGAAGAGTAGTAGAAGGGATAACAGCACTGTACTATGTTTAGAATGTATTGTATAGTTTAACAAGGTGCAAATGACGAAACGATAAATAGACATCATAGAAATCGTGATATTTTGGATACCGTAAAAAGCTCCGATATATTTTAAAAATGAAATACAGGAATATATATAGAAAATATTGAATCTATCAAGAATCTTCTAATACAGATGTAATCGATTAACTAATTGTTTAAGTCGTTTTTAGAAAATCCCGGCAGCACATGCAACTAATTGTATCTCTCTACCTCTCCCTCTCTTTATCTGCATCTAAAACCAAAAGAAATGTCTAAGAACGACCACATAAAAGTGTTTAGTATGACAATACCAAGGGCAGATCAATGGGAAAGTTGAGATTGATAGAGAGAACAGTTTGATTGAATTTAAATGACAAGAGATCTACAGAAAACAAGGCCACACTTTCTCGCTTTCATATGTAGTATTGCCAGAGCGAAGAGTTTAAAATTAGTTCGAGGTGCGCCTTTAACATCTTGAATTGTCAGAAAGATACTAAATAGAAACTCAACTACATTCCTTTCTAAAGTGGTGTCTTCAAAGTCGCACCTGTCGCACCTGTCACGGGTGAAAAGAGGAGAGTGCTTTCCTATCTTCAATCTTTAAAATAGACTGTCTTGCCTATTTTTCTTTTCATTTTCGTGACTTTTGAACATCTCTTTAATCTAGATTCAAGAGGGAAAAGTTCAGAATTTTAATCATCACGTAGCTTGTTGACCTTAAAAGGAACACTCAAAGCTAATTTGAATTTCTTCTCTCTGACTAAAATCTCTCACTTCCTCTGTCTCCGTCTGACAGAGATATGGGGCAGAATCAAGAATTCCAAATTAAATTAATAATAGTTAAAAGCTACAAATATAGGTTTGCGTACATATTAAAATAAAATAATGTCATACAAAATAAAGTATGCAGAGTGAAGTGAAAAGAGAAAGTGTCAGACAGTGTCTTCTTCATTTATGCTAGAGCTTTAACATTTGTATTACATATTAAGAATAACCTTATTACGTCATAAGGTGACAAATCATAAGACATGGATTATAGTATCATTTTGTGATCTTATTTATGCATACATCGCTAATATTGTTTATAATCGTATTTAGGAATCTCCATTTAACTAAAATCACGTACAGTGACAGTTCGACATGTTCAGAATTCATGAAGATTAATTTTAGAAAAAGAAGATTAGCCGCACGCGGAAAACAACACAGCGAGCAATCAAAATTCTCCTAAAATTTTGGGGCGTCCTTAAATAGACATCCCTATAATTGCAAGGACGGCTACACCATAATTAGTTCAGAATCCGCCCTGTTTGATTTCTGATTCATCTACTTCAACTACAGTATAGTCCGATCTAGTTTTATGCATACATTCACAGCGGGACGCATGTACAAAAACTGAACCGGGTTGTACTGTAAAAGTACTCGAATGATTAGATCAATATCATCTATCATATGAATGATCATAGAGGAATTGTAGTCATATATTGATAATTGGCTTGTGAGCGATCGCAGTGTTCAAATAAAAAAGGTACGGGTAAATGAGATATTCACAGTTCATAACACTATAGCGTGGAGAATATGATGAATACGAACAGAAGGGAGAATAGTAGGTATGATAGATGATGTTATGATGATGATGGTACGTCATGTGAGGAAGATCATTGGAGGAGATAGAGAGGGAGAGGGAGAGGGAGAGGGAGAGGGAGAGAGGGAGAGGGAGACGACTTGACGAGAAACAGTAAAGAAGTGCGAAGAGATTCGAAGTTACGTAATTCGAGTGTCAATAGACTATATACTTCTATTGAATAGATAAAAGGTCAAAGATCTGTATAATCTCGATATACATGAATATAGGATTATATAGGATTACGTTAAGACGAACAGAGCGAATTCCAAAAGCAATGGATGATTTTAACAATAAAAAGTCGTGATATGAAATAAACTTGGCTATTCGGGGGTTGCGGGCCCGCAATCGCTCCCCCCTCCCCTCCCTCCGAGGACAAAAAACATTGATGGCCTGCGACCCCGAATAAACAACGCTAATCTGAAACATCAAGCGGTATATAAAGTTGTAAGCAAGGAATGTGATTAAGGAAAGTATTGGTTTTTTTCCGCCGGTTACGCCATGACGTTCAAAGATCAAAGGTCATAGAACAAAGATCAGAGATCAAAGGTGAAGGATCTGTAGCTCACTAATCCTTCAACACTAATTCTCACGTGTGGGAAAGCGGCTTTTCTCTCGTGTTTAGAGAAGTTTGGACTATGGAAGAAGAAGATGAAGCATGTGTAAATGTGAACAGTGAAAGGAGGGAGAGGGAGCGTGATAGGGAGAGAAAGGAGAGGGAGAGTGAGAGGGATAGGACGATAACTAGAGAATAAGCGGGACAGTGATTGTAGCGAGTGTGAAGAGAACCATCTGGTATAATATTGGGATAGAAGAAAGATCATTTGTTTTATGTGTAAATGAAGATTTTAAAATGTCACACCACGAGCTAATTTAAAACCTCTGCTATGGAAATGCTCTCTTGCTTTCATTGTGTAGAAGAGAGCGTTCGGAGAATAAAACCGTCCTCGTTTTGCACAAAGAGTGTGATATGAAATCATGTAAAATGAATCAAATCATACTGTATACACAACTATTACAATGTGGACTAGACAGTTCAACTTTTTCTCAGAACGAATGGAAATTCAATGAAATGTGTCGCGAGTTTTCAGAATCTTTCAACGGAGACAAATCTATTTTTATTCGTTATTGAATTGCCTTAACGAAACTCGTTCGGTGCAAAGTTTAGTGTCTTAAAATAACTCCCGTAAAAAATCTCTTACAAGGTCCTTGCTTTTCAACGATGTCCTATTAGAATCGGATACTGATTCGAATGGTATATGCCACTAGTCATACATCCACGGGAATGTGTTATTGTTCCCTTGTTAAATCTCCGTTCTGACCACATTCTCTCACTTGATTTGTCTGTGAGAGTGTGGGGGGGGGGGGAAGCAACAAGAAGAACCTCTGTGAATTATCCCGTCTTTTTTCTATTACGACATCAAAACATCCGGAAAAACGGATAGAACCAAAATAGGAATAAACATTATAAGAGAACAACGGAATTCACAAATTATCAGACGAAAAGAGATGACCAAAGATGAGATAAGGGAAAAGGGAAGAACAAGATCTTCCTCTTCTTCATTTATGACGTGTATGTCCATGAATAGAAGAATGAACGGATAATGAGGGGAAGGTGATGTGTGCAAGAGTAGAATCAAGAGGGAGAGGGAGAATAAGGAGAGGGAGAGATTCTAGAGGGAGAGGGAGAAAAGGAGAGGGAGAGATTCGAGAGGGAGGATTCGGAGAGTGACGTTGATAATGTACATCGTGATATTGGCACAATACAAGGTCTCATTATGTTCTCATCGTTTTCCTCTTTCTCTCACTTGTCTTACAATTAGATAACTGATACAGGCAAAGGTCCGTTATTCAAGGCACACGAAGCCCTGCTGGTGATCACTGCTAGGCCAGTGATGACTAATAGGTGTTCAAAACTCACGAAATTTAGTGGAGAAAAATTAATCGACGATAGGAAAATAAAAATAAACGGCGAAAGGGTTCCAATAATAACAGGATTGAATCAATGGTTCTAGAAAAAGGATCTAAACTCTCCTCGTTTTACACGCTCTCTCGCCTCCTTTTCTTTTCTTTTCATAACTTTTGCACAGCATATAACTAGTAGTACGTTGAGTTTGAGAGATGTTGATGTTGAGGATGCATGAAGGAGGTACTTTGTGTGTTCTTGTATGAGAGGAGTCTGGAATCAAGGTGAGGGAGAGGTAGAGGTAGGGAATAAAGGACGTTCTTCAGGCTGAAGCGATACGTGGAAAACAAAAAGTTAAAATCAACAACAAGATGAGATGAAGTAATGTGTTATTGATTGATAAGTTGAGTGGAGGAGATACGAGGGGCATGAGTGAAATCCAAAAGCAACTAGTGCAAAATATTTAAATGTAGTGTTCCAAAGCTGCGAAAGGGAAAAAGCGAAAATACAAGAAGAAAGATAGTCATCTTTTTTAAACTTCGCTAACAATTGCAAACAGAAATAATAGAGCATACATAAATATAACAAATACAGTTATAAATAAAGAGTAGCGACAATCGTTTACTATGTGGAATGATCGATTGATAACAATGGAGAGGAAAACATATCGAAATGTGATCGAGAGAGACGGAACTAGAGGGAGAGGGAGGAGAGAAGGAGAGGTAGAGAGAGGGGTAGAAAAAAATCGAGAGGTTTTCTACGTGATCAACATATTTGTATTGTGGATCATTCCAAGATAATACATGCATTGAATATAATACAATGAATATCGATAACAAGTATACTCTCTTCCAATTATTTGGTTTTATGCGCTGTTCTGTTCATAAATAAATAAAATCCGAGAAAACTCTTATCTTTTCCCACTGTCTCTCACCTTTTTTTCTTTTCTTTTCACGATTTTGGAAAAAAATTATGCGACCAGGGGACACCTGGAGAGAAATGAAAGACAAGATCTTTCTGATAACACATCTTTCTCACACAATCTTTCTGATAACTCCACAAATCATTCTATCTATGATCATGCATAGATATAGTATTAGTAGTGATGTAGAGTCTCTTCTCTGATCATTTGAAATGTGGAACAACAATACGAATCTGTGTTAGTCATATAGAAGAGAGAGAATAAGTAGGATCATGAGGGGATGAAGGATGAGTCAGAGATGTTTGAGAGGGAGTTTGAATAGTTAGAGAGGAATACGAATAGATTGAAATAGTAATGATTAGCAATCGAGTCATCGCTATAATAAGGTTTTTTTAAATTTAAAACAACTTAATTTGATAACGGGGAACATTGATTTTTCACCATTTTCTAATCCGAAGTAAAGCAAAGAAACGTGAACTCCGATATTCCGTTAAAATATACTAAAAGTAACTTGGTAGACAAGTGGGCGGAGCCTCATCTAAACCACAATAGCACTGTTTGTTTAAAAGTGAGCGCAACTTGTACTCCTGAGTACTTGACAGATGTCAAATAGACAATGTTTGTGCTATCCAAGCATGACTATTGGTTGTAAATCATCATGTTGCTAAATCTTAATATTTGTAAATTTTTGTATTTATTTAGGGAAACGATATAAATTTAACGGATTCTTGTAATTTCAGCTTCAAAATATCATGTAATAACTGTTATAAAGTCTTGGTGCCTACATTGAAACTATGTACTATATTGTCATACTGAAATACTCTTATACTAAAATTTCACTTAAAATCCTAATTACTTATTTTCTTAATTTCAGGAAGTTTCTAATGTAAGAAAAATCCAAAAATCCAATGAATTTTCTCTGAGAGTACATTCAGCGAGTAGACACTGGACACAAGATATTTGGATAGTATATTTTTAGAGATGAGATGAATTGTATTGAAATGTTGTCTAAGAAATGGTGTAGATTGTGTAGACAAACGAAGATTGTCGTCTAATGCGTATAGCTTGTAGTGTGGGTAGACTTCAGAAGGCCAAAAAACCAAACAATCTCTGTCTCTCTCTCTCTCCCTCCCTCTCCCTCTTTCTCTCCTCCTCCCTCTCTCTCCCTCTCTCATTCAGTGAGTCATCTCCACGACTCCATTCCAAGTACCTTCTCCGTAACGATTCCTTAGCAACCATCTCCCGTATCTAAATGTTATGATGTGTAGGACAATGACTCAGAGTGGAGACACAAGAACGATTGTTATTCCAATTTTGAGGGTTCGGAATGGAACGCTCTTATATTTAAATGAGTAAACAATTCGCTCCATTGTTCTCTGTTATTTATGTTCTATTGTCTGATATCGATGAGTATGAATAAAATAAATTTCGACTCCTTCTTTGTCTTTTGCGAGTAAAGTAAAACATTTCAGAAATGTCCAAAAATGGCTTGGTACGGCGTTTTGAGTGTGTTCCATCGCATGGAAGAAAAGTAAAGTAAAAGAAAAAGAAAAGAACAAGAAAATAAAATAAAATAAAAGAAGTTCGGATGAATACAAAGAGAAATGCAACACAATCACAATAGTTTGGTTCACAATAGTTTCAGAAACCTCCCAAAGAAGTGTTGGGTCACAGAGAGGTATTGTAGTCTGAGGGATGGAGATGAGAGATACAATCTAGTCGTATATATCAATGTGCACGTAGAAGTTAGCTAACGAAACTCCAAACCCAATCGTCATTATCAAAAATATTCACAATCAGAGCAGTATTCAATGTTATTAATTGATTAAAGGAAACGAATATTTTTCATGATCGATCTTCTTCGATGAGCAATAATGATAATTATAATGTAAAGTGGGACGCCTTCTCCCATCGCTATCTCTCCCTCTCCTTCTCTCCCTCTCCCTCTCCTTCTCTCCCTCTCCCTCTCCCTCTCCTTCTCTCCCTCTCCCTCTCCCTCTCCTTCTCTCCCTCTCCCTCTCCCTCTCCCTCTCCTCTCTTCTCCTAACAATTCTCGCTCCTGAGAGACAATCGTTGAAATCAGGAAGCAAGTAGATGTAAGATGATATGTACTCTCTCTCTCTCTCTCATTGAAAAATGAAATAAACAATGGAATAGTAGAAGACGAAGTTAATTATAGTACGATTTCATTACGTCACAAGGATTATCAATCAACATTTGTATTATAATCAATACAGAATGAAAAGTAATTAGATAAATTTGATGCATTGGAACATATTTCGGTTTTTCTGATCGAACGAACTGCTTGTTTGGTGAACTCTTCTAACACTTTTGTAAAAGAGTGGCAAAAACTTATTTTAAAATTTGAAATCAAGGTGAGTATTAGGTGAATTCATAAGTAACGCTCGTTTTTTAGTCTCAACTTCAGTCGCATCATTCTTGCTCTGTTGTTTTTGCCAGCATCCATCCTGTTTATACTAGATAGGCTGTCCCTCGAACATCCTGCGGTTGTTTTCGATTCAGTTCCCGCGTGTCCTCCAGGCGAGAAAACCGCACGATTTCGCCTCCGACGGAATTCAACGTTATTTTATTCCTCTTCCTCTCCGACTTGAATTGCCCTGACTTCCAACCTTGCCTATCAGAGGTGTACCCCTCACATGTGCCTCACGTAACAACGATAAGAAGATGGGTCGTCAAATTCGAGAAACAGGACTTTTCCCTCGAAGATGAATACCAAGCCAGTCTCCCACCGGAGGTGGATCTCGATCGATTGCTCCAAGAGGTAGAGGCTGATCGGTATCCCGATACCGGTGACATTGCAATAACACTTGGGGTCAACCAGAGCACTGTGGTACATGGTCTTCACACTCTCGGAAATAAGTGAAAATAGGGAAGATGTCTACCCCACGTTCTAGACGACTACGACAAGGATCGCCGACAGGACATGGCAACGACTTTTCTAACTCTACGTCGTCGGCATGCTTGGCTGGTCAACGTTATAACCGGTGATGAAAATTGAATGCTCTACGATTACGAAGAGCCAAGGAGACTCTGGTTCGGTCAGCGCGAATAGCCAGCAGATGCCCCCAAATCCGATTTTCAGCGCCAAAAAGTGATGTTGTGCATCTGGTATTCGGCACTGGGAGTCGAGTACTGGGAACTCCTCCCCGAGGGTACGACTATCACGGCATATGCCTACACTCTCCCGCTGCGGAAGCTAAGACTCCACCTCGAACAATCACGCGGGAAGGACATTCGGATATAATTTCAACATGACAACGCTCGACATCATACCAGAAAAATGACCCAGGCTGAGCTAACGGAATATGACTGAACTGTACTCCCCCACCCTCCGTACTTACTAGACCTTGCCGACTATGGTTGTCACCTTTTCGGTGCGCTCCATCACTTCCTCAAAGGGCAATGCTTCAAAGACCGAGCCACTATCCATACCGTACTCGTCACTTATTTCCGGAATTTACCCCAGTCCTTTTATCACGAAGGGATCCACAAACTACCGGGAAGAACGCAGAAGGTGACCGATACGAATGGAAAATATTTCTAGAATTCTCCTTGTTTTGTTACATTTTTGTGACATTTTTTTGGAAGGCGAAAAACGAGCGTTACTTATGAATTTACCTAATATTTTAGAAAAGCAAAGGTACAATACGTCCTATGGGGCCAGTGACCTCCGGCAGGACACTCTCTGCTATAGGAAGTTTATTTCAAAAATTTTATCTAGCAAAAAGCACTTGGAAAGGAGAATCATTCTGATATTAGAAATGCCTTTGTGAAGGCTAAAGATACGAACGGATTATTGTGATGGAGAAATGGATACAGAAGAAGAAGAAGAAAGACAATGGAAGATTGAATAAGATCATTGAAGAAGAGATAGGGGGTAACGTGTGTGCTTAGAGGGAGAGGGAGGGGGAGAGAGAAAGGGAGAGGGAGGGGATACAAACGAATCATTGACTCTACCATCACGAAGAAAAGCTTAGATCTTCTCCTTTGTCTCTCACTTTTGCGTACTATCTCTTCTGTCTCTATTCCTGTTCATACTCTCTCCACACTCCCTCTTTCTCACTGTCCTTCTCAAAAAAATCAACACTCTCTTCTTCTCTTTATGTCTGCACTCTCTTATTATTTATTATAACTCACCAGATTCTGCTGACCCACGTCCCAAACTATAAGGAAGATTTTCTTATATATGCGACATGGAATGAATCTGAGCGGTCCCCTTCCCGTTCTGAGGCCTTGTCCACCTCACTTCTACTGGATCACAAGAGATCTGATAGCTATCGACATGACGAATTTTAATAAACTATCAATATTCTATTGGTACAAAGTATGATATCAATTATTTTGTATTATTTATTATATATACATATGGTCAATATACAGTCAATAATTATCATGAATGCAAAGAATTATTATTTTAATATTTTAATAAGATGCTTGGTGTT
Source organism: Parapristionchus giblindavisi (assembly GCA_943737045.1). NCBI lineage: Eukaryota > Metazoa > Nematoda > Chromadorea > Rhabditida > Diplogasteridae > Parapristionchus > Parapristionchus giblindavisi. The sequence continues at coordinate 1,161,222 of CALSFV010000020.1, read as the reverse complement.
TCGGCCGCTGCGTTTAATGCGACAGATACCATACCGAAAGATATAGATACCAATACATTCGCAGAAAAAAAGTCTAGCTCACGTATCCCAAACCCTGAAATACGAGACTTTCAAAACATATATTAGGTTGTATCATAAGTAACTGACTTTTTTGTGACATTTTTCGATTTCTTTGTTCTTAGAAATGAATGTCGCCAGCGATCTAAAATATCATGCTTTTGCATCGGTGATGTCTTGCCAACATCTTATCAGCATATGGATCCGAAGTATCCAGAACTGTCGGAACTGGCAGGCAAAGAAACCGGTGAAGTCACTCATGACATCAACTCTTTTTTCTCATTGGTTTTCTTTAAGAACTCTATGGATGACGGAAACGAGGTGTTCATAGTGAAAGGCATAGTCTGCGGTATAAGCAGGGTGGGGTAGGACAGCCCAGTCATACACGGCTAGTTTGGCATAAATCCATATATCTCTATGCAGTAAATCAAGTTAGTGCTGGAAGTGGTTTTTGGCATTTTTCTCGCTACTCGATTAAAGAAGGGGACCCATGAGTTGGCATGACTGACTCCCGCCACGATAAGCATGTTGGCTATTGTTTATATTATATGGTAATTGACGTAAGGGACAATGAGAAAATCAGAGAGTCAAGTATGCAAATCGGATGGGCACTCTCTACATGCCTTGAAAGTTACACTTTCAATGCGCATAGTGAGCTTTAAACATATCGGAAATCAATATCAGATATGTCTTTCGATTCGTGTGATGAATCTCTATCATTCTATCCGAACAGTCTTATTACGGAAAAACTCGTGGGTCTCCATCTTTAAGCACCAAACCTCTACTCCCGCAGTCAGAGAGTCAGAGAGGTGGCGGTAATAGCAGATATATCGGTAATAAGTTACAAGTGTTTCACCCATATAGCTATCGAGCGCAATTTCACTCCTCAATTTTTGCGCTGAAAATCACGTTTCGGAATGTTTCCTGTCCGTTCAGTCTTATCATCTAGAAAAACTCTTCACTGCTGTTATCATAGAGGACCCATCTATCCTCTCTGGTAATCGTTTGATTGGGTCATGCCCGGTTGCGACGGGAGGTAAAAAGAAAGATAGTCATACCAACCCTCAAATTCATCTCTATTGAGTAAAAACGGTATGGATCGTTCATTTTCAATTTTGTACCCTTTTAACATCCGCTACTCCTTTCGCTATAGTTGAGAGGTGAACACCCACCATGGTTGATAAAATCCCACTAGTGCGATGGGGATTCAATTCCGCTTCGTCGTGCTACTTTTCAAAATCTAACACCATGTAAGGTCCAGATTGGTAACATTGAACGACACTGTAGTCTCTACAATCTAAGCGATGGAACCGGGTCTTCACAATTCCATGACAAGGAGGGTCTATGCCATGCATGCCTCGCAGCATGACTTCATAGAACTTCTCCTTAAAGGAAAAGAGCAAAATAAAAATTAGCACGATTTTTGCATAAAATTAATTTGTACAAAAATTCCCGAAATTTTTCCATTTGAAAATAGTTGATGCTGACAACATCGTGCTTACACAGATGAGATAATGTGCTATCAGTAGCGCTTGGCCAGACAACCCTGTATGTTCATAGCGGAAAAAGAGAGCGCTTCAAAATCATGACACAAAAAGTCAGTTACTTATGATACAACCTAATATATAATATTATGGTATCCAGATGTAGCGGTCGAATTACCATGAGGTACAATTATTTATTTATATGTAGCTTAAAATTATTGCAACGCTCTCCCATAAAGAAAACGAGTAAGCGTTGAAAGAGCGTAAAATTAGCCCGAGTGTGCGTTTATATTTTTAATTTTGAGGTACTCAAGATCAGTGTAAATGAAACAGATAGACTAAATAGATAAAGTGAAACTCATACAAATCACTACTTTAGATGGTTTTTATAGCAAATATGTCATGCGGTATGGCCTATACGTTGTTTAAAAGTCTGTAAAAGAAAGGAAAAAAGTGAAAAATCTCCTTTATTTACACGCTTTTCTATTTGTTACTTGGTCAGCAGATCATGTAATTTATGCGTATTCATAATGAAACAATGAAACTGCGTTTTGATAAAAAGGAAAATGTATATGATAATGATATCGAAAATGGTAATGAATTCGTCAGGAGTGAAAGGCGAAGAGAGGATTGTTTGGAAATATTGAGATGGACTATTTTCATTTAATGATGGAGACCCGCGAATGGTCACTTTCGAACAAGTTAACCATTTTTTTGCGAATTTGAAACCTATTACCAATTTTTTTTTCAATTTTCAAAAAAGGGCTTCTTTCCCTGCACGGGCCTGATGGTTCGAGGAACTCCACCTTCAAGCACACTTTTCAAGAGTACTTTATGATATCCGTGAACAAAACGCTGTATATTGTAGATTATTCATCGAATATTTCGTTCCTATGTCATTCCGCCTCTATGTGTTTAGCAGTTACCCGCATAATGTGTTTACACAAATACATTTTATACGATCAATAATAAATGTCTATCCTCAAAATTTCCTTCGAGATATGAAATATGAAATAAAATATCTTAAAATCATCGAAAGTAGTAAATTGTTCCAACATATATATATATCAAAAAGGTAGGTACACATTAAAGTTAAATCCCGAGTTCAATGTTCAATGTTCAAGGCACATGAAGTCCACGGTAGATCATTTATCAAAAATATGGATTTATATTTTCTTTACAATTGAATTCTGATTGACTGAAGCTGCAGTAGAAGTGGCCCATGGTCTTGCATTTACACAGCACAGTATTCCTCGCCTCAAAATCATTTAATAAATCATATTATTAAAACCATAATATTATAATCATATTATTCTAATCGTATATAACATTTTATTAATAAGGGTGACAATGGGAGTAGTATAGTGTGCAATGGATGGAACTTTTACCGCACTACGAGATCAAAGGGATGCCGCCAAAGATCAAAGGGTGCCGACAGGTCATTAATCATTTTTTGACATGTCATTAATCAAAAGTGACAGGGTAGGGGGAGGGAAAGTGACAGGGTAGGGAGAGGGATTGTGACACGGTAAGGAGAGAGAGAAGTTAATCAATAAAGCTTATTGACAGCCTCATTAATCATATCAGTTAATTACTTGTGACAGCATAGGGAGAGCAACAAACAAAAGCCTAGAGGGAGAGGGGCAGGAGAGGGAGAGAGGCAGGAGAGGGAAGTCTAGACAGTAGGGAGAGGCAGGGGCGGGAGAGGGAGTCTAACAGCTGGTGGCATCCCTAGTGCGGTAAAAGTACTATCCACTGCACACAAAGGATTTGAAGCAAAAAACAACTGTATGATAAAAGTGATTAGCCTTGGATCGATCAAAGTGATAAGATCAACTGATATCTCATAGATCAAATGATAAGATCACCACAATCGATCAGTAAAAGGCAAGCAATAATCAATAAACAGATACACGGACAGAGCAACGGAGCACACAACCACACGCGACACAAAAACAAATATGAAATGACTGATTTGGGGCGGAGCCTAATTATATTACATATGCATCCCTTACGTCTCTCAATTTCCCATACTCTCTCGTTCTCTGCATCTCTAACCTCTCTCAATGTCTCATTCTCTCTCTCCCTCTCTGTATCTCTAACCTCTCCATTTTTACATTCTCTCTCTCCCTCTCTGTATCTCTAACCTCTCCATTTTTACATACTCTCTCTCCCTCTCTGTATCTCTAACCTCTCCATTTTTTCATACTCTCTCTCATCCTCTGCATCTCTAACCTCTCCATCTTTTACATACTCTCTCTCGTCTTCTGCATCTCTAACCACTCCATCTATTGCATACTCTTTATCCCTTTTTCTGCATCTCTAACCTCTCTCATTCTCTCATACTCTCAGAGAAACGAAGGCCATGTTCTCTACATCTCTAACCTCTCTCGATTTTCTCTACATCTTTAATATCTCTTATTCTCTCATACTCTCTCTAGTTCTCTGTATCTCTCTCAATTTCTCACACTCTATTACTTTTTGGTACTCTTTCATATTATATACTCTTTCTATCATTGCACTTTCTCTGTTTTTTACACTCTCTCCCTTTGTCTGTTACAGTATCCTTTCTACTCTTTATCCTCCTCTGTCCTCTCTCATTTTCTCACACTATCTCTCTTTCTCTAACCTCTTTCTGTACTCTCTCTCTCTCTCTCTCTCTCTCTCTCTCTCTCTCTTTCTCTAACCTCTTTCTGTACTCTCTCTCTCTCTCACTCAGTTTACATATTTTGTCTCTGTCTCTAACCTCTCTCATTTTGCACACACACTCTCTCTCTCTCTTTCTCTGTGCTCTATCATTTTTTGCATACTCTATTCTATCCCTGTTCTACTATTTCGCAATATCTGAAGGTTAGGCCATTTGACCGTTTCTCTCTCTGTGCACTCTCTCTCTATGGAACATGCTCTGACGAGTGGAGCGAAGGCTCCACACCATATGGTCATGCAGAGGCTGATCTACCTCTCTCACTCTTTAGCAACAAAACACATCTAGAATCAGATACCGATTTGAATAGCTAAAAAAAGAACTAATATCGGGCATACAATACTTGACCAGAGTTACAGTATCTTTTCTACTCTTTAGCTTGATCTGTACTCTTTCTTTTTCTCGCACACTATCTACTTCTCTGCATCTCCAACCTCTCCATATTTTACATACTCTCTCTTATTCTGTGCTCTCAACTTTTTCACACACTCTCTTTCTCTCCACTATCTCATTTCTCACACACTTTCTCTTTCTCTGCACTTTCTCTGGATCTTCTATTCTCCGCAGCTGTTTTGCAATAGCTGCCAGCTATTTGAATGGAACATGTTTCTAGCCCTGTATCTTTTGCCACACCATATGGTCATGGATAAGTTCCACTCTATCCTCATTTTACGCACTCTCTCCTATAGTACTCTATTTCTCTGAACTCTCTTCGTTTCTCTCGCTCTCTCTCTTTTACTCTGCTTCCCTGGACACTCATCATCTTTCTCTTTTACTCTATCCATCTCTCTCGCTTTATCGTTTGCAACAATGGAACATATTTGAATAAAAGATGTATTTAAATAAGATTGCATAATAATCAATCAGGATGCTAAGATCAAATGATAAACCCCAATAGATAACATATGGTGACCTATAGAAACGATAGACTAACCGGGGGCTACAAGACACCCTATCACACATGGCCTAAGCACAATGATAAATAGACTGTACTGAATCTCATTCCTTTGTATTCGCACGCTATTTCTCTGGTCTCGTATCATTTTTCTCACTTTCAATGTTACTCTGCTTCTCTGATCTCTTTTTATCTCTCTCGCTCTCTCTTTACGCGACTTCTCTCGCAATTTCTTCTTTTCTCTAACTATTTCTTCCAACAAAGCACGCTTTATTGGAATAGTAGATGTAATTAAAGCATAAAGATACTTTCTCACTTAGGTTTTTGGCTCTTTACTACCTGTACACGCACTATGACATATCTCTCTTTCACGACATCCAAGATATTTGAATAATCTCATCATTAGGCTAAAGTATGCATCTCTTGCACCATATGGTAGGACACATGAATGGCAACAGTAATTTATCTATAGAAATGTCCTCTCTCCCTCTATAATACTCTCTCCTCTACGCACACATACTCTGGCCTCTCTTCTTTTCACACAATGTCTCTTTTTAGCAAAAACCTTTCCATACCATCCTCAAATGCTAGGATCTCCCATCTTTTTTTTAGATTCTCCATCTCAACCTCTCTCTGGCATCAGTACGCTATTCCCAATATGAGCAAGAGATTTGAACTGTTCTCCTTCTTCTTTCTATGCAAGTTATTGATTAATCTCTTTAGGTGTCGTCTCTTCTGCATTCTTCTCCTTTCCCTTTGAGAGTTTTCATTCAAATTGATTCTCCTCATCCACTTTCTACATGGTCCTAAAAAATTATTAATTGACTACCTTCAACAACCAAACCATATGTTTTTATATCGCTTATTTCATCTTTCACAATGAAAAGAACAACTATCATAAACACGGATAACATCTCAGCCTAATGAAGCCTAAATTTGAGATATATCTTCTCCCATGTAAATATATATTACAAACGATGTGTCTATCATTTCTAATTAATTTTGTGGACTTTCTTTTAGATTGAATTCATTATTGAATCATGCTGAAGCTGGATTATAATAGTATAATTTAACTTTGATTATATTTCACTATATACCCTGCCGCTAGCAACCTGGTGGTGGTTATGTTGGAGGATTCGAACTTTTGAACATCAAAGATCAATTAGGGTCAGAGCATACCAACATAGATCTTTAATTTGCACATTTTTGTTTTGTTTTAGCCTGCTTTTTCGTAGTAATAAAATGATGAGGATGGCATCTATTCTCTTTCTAACCTTTCAATTTTTCAAGAGCTTCATGAACGATGTACTCTGTCAGATTGTTGAGAGTGATCACATTCCACATTGAACCAACGTTTTATAGTATTAGTACATTAGCAAATATTAGCCGCTTCATTGTCATTGTTGATTAGCCCGTGCTTCTTATATTGGCAAGGTTTGAGCGTTCGATACTCCTTTAGAGCAAAGATTTAAAAAAATAATGATTTTAACCATATGTACCATGATTTCTAACCGTAGGCATAGTATTGCCAGCAAGAGTTATTTCTAGCGAACCGAAATGCATACGATAAAATGATACTAGTTGATTAACATGCTGCTGAACTAGCTTGTTTCAAAGTCTTTTTGTTGATCTTTGGACAATTCGTATCTGATTAACATTGAATTTAATAGTTTGTTCATAAAACTATCTCACATGGCTTAAAGAAATCTCTTATTCTCTGTTCTCACAAATCCATCTCATAACATTGTACAGGGATAGGATATGACAGGCATTGAAGTCTTTCGTAAATTGAATACCCAAGTGTCCATTTTGAGGTACTTTACAAGTAGAGAATATAATTGCAAACGAAGGACCAGTAATCACGTCAAGGAAACTCAGTTATGGGATTTTAACAGCTGAAGAAGAACAAAGGGTTTTTCTCGTAATAGGCATGACTTGATTAACTAAAATACTCCATACCACGTTTAAAATCATTTACTATTACTTTTACGAAAAATCTCACGATTTTCGCTCTCTGTACTTAAGACTTACTTAAGACTCAATGATTGAAACATGACGATATATCAAGATAACGATATTTGTGGTACAATACATTGTAAGTGGTCACTTTGTGATTAAACGGTACGCCGAATCTTGGTGCTGCCTTTATTATACCAATATATCATTCATACGCCAAAAGCACGCATTGACCATTCAAAAAAGTGGCTTGCATTTATTAGCCCATAGTAAGTGAAAAGCCTTTGACGTTTTCATAAACTGCCAACGATTATTAGCTGGAATGTCATTAAATAGCAGAAAATTATTACGTTTGTTCTTTTATGCGAGAATAACAATTGGAATAAACTATGAGTGAAACCATTCGGTAAAATAGTCCAAACAGAATAACGTGATACCATCAAATGTAAAGAGAAGCTCACAGCATCCCGAACCCTTTCTTACCGCCTTAGAAATGAAAGCTGATATTGTCAAGCATCAAACACAGGTCATATCTAAAAAATATAATAGAATAATTCAATAATACAAAGTTGTGTATTACACTATAGTCTACAACTACTATATAAACAAACATATCATTCGGAGCACAAATAATATCAGACAAGTAGAAATGAAGAATCTTACAGTTTCAATTCATACACAATCACAAATGACACAATAACCTTTACGACCTTGTATTTCGAAGCAGATCGGTTAGATAATATAATGGATTGTGTGTGATATGAGCTCATCAATGTTGGTTCATGCACATTGAAAAACGTTAAATACGCGTATCTACAACACTGCCTATGTGTACATTCAAGATAGTATGTCTTCTTCTCGTTGCAAAAGCCTTTTAAAGAAGCACTTCTTAACACAATCAAAACATTATACATATAGTCGCCACCACCTCCGCTCTAACACTCGGCTTGTTGATTGTGAGTAATGAATACAAACTATCTGAAACGATTCCTATTGATGTAATATATCATAATATACTACGTGAATAAAATTAAAGGACTTTCAATGAGTGTACATTGTAGGACTTGCAGTGAGCGTCCACCACCATCATAAACAGAAATGTCCCTTAGGAAGCGTAGACATGCATTAGGTTTCTCGATCTTGCGCATATTTGCGTTTTGTGTCTGTACACCAGACATTCATTGTAGCACCGCGTAGTATCGTACAATCAGATTTTGTATTTATGATTTTGTATCAGATTCAGATCAATATTGCAGTTTCGCCGTTAATGACATGTGAGCTCTGAGTACACCTCAGGATATGTCTCAATATTGTCATTAGAGTAATTGATCTCTGAATGATTGCCAGACAGAGACATATTAATGTTATGCAGGAGAACTTATCGTTTTGTGAATGAAGAAACATCTCTAACAAGCATGGAAATGTAGAACAGGGCAACCAAATAATTTTCTGTCTTGCTCGGATTGATGAAAGCATCGAAAAAGACATACTTGAATAAAACCTAAGGCGATGTACACTGAAATATATTATGAAATACAATGATCACAATCAGAGGTGTGCGTTATGAAGCGTAGTCATGTATTAAGTGGCTTGATCCTATACATATTTTGGGGGTATTGTTGAACAACGTAGAATCATTTTAACAGATCTGTCTGTCTTATCTTTCAGGTTTATATTGCCGCACTGCCGTTACTGACGAACACTTCTCATAGAATAACTTCTATTAACTTTGGCGTATCGTAGCATAATCTTTCTTTTCTGAATCACAACACATTGCAACATGGCCTATCTTTACATGTAGAGAGAGATACGTCCTATAATGGTGCACATTGCCATGTGATATGGTGCGCATCGTAGAAACTAACTCCTTTTTCATAGATAACTGGGAGTATTGAAGATAGTTACTTTAGTATCCAGTTTAGAATTTACCCAAACTACGCAGAGCTAATTTTTTTCAATGTATTGAGATATCTAGTGACTTTAAGAATTAATGTTGTTGTGGACATTTTATGGATATTGATACCTTGGAGATGTTTTAGACTGTTTTATGAGTTGTGTCTGACCGGAGAAATTGCACGACTGACAATGAGCGTGCGCATGAGGCGATGGAATAGGTCGTCGGGAAAGGGTTCAATAGAAATGAAACACAGGTCTGAGATGAAATAGATGAGTTTTGAATAAGTGTAGAACGTAACGAAATATTTAAGGGCTAGACTATTTGCATTTCTTCATTCAGTGCGCGAAAACTCACAATAATGGATGGGAGATGATATGAATACATAAGCACGCATAGGCAGATGGTGTAGTGTTATTCGTTAGCTTAGAATATCTACAGTGGAATGTCATACATTTTCAAATGTTGTAGCATTACATTGCCTAGACGTTATACTTTCGAATGTCCCAACCGTTCCTTCATATACTAATGCTCAATCATGAGGGATTTGATGTAAAAGAGGTATTTCCATAAAAATCGGCAATCATTGTTTCGAGTAGATGTCTACTCGTTGAATAATGTAGATTTAAGAGCCTCTTAATTATTAATTACATGTTAGGTTCCTTCCAAAGCAATTAGCAGCGAGAAATCTGTCTTTCTCTGACATCTATATGTACATCATTGAGGACATATTAACGTCATTCAATATTTGTACAGCATCGAAGATTGCCTACAACGAATAGCACAATAAAACATGCACAAACTAGAAATATTACTAAGTTGATCTTCTGAGACCAAGCATGTTTTTTTCAAAACATGTGTCATCGTATCATTTGAGACAATCAGCGTTTTACCGTGATTTTTCACACTCACAAAAAAAGCTAAAAGCCGTATGCCTTAGGAGAAGATACTTAATTGTAAGGGAATATTTCCTTCACAGTGAGTTATTCTCAATTAAAGACGGCAATTTTTGGGATGTGGTTGGAATTATGAAACGACGTAATTATACGTTGAAATGTAGAATCACATTATTTTAAAGCGTGTTGAATCATATATGGTTTAGAGTATCAAGGATGAATTCACAGACTGCCTGTTGACAGCATCGAACGAAAATTAGACTATAATTACTGAAACAAGTACGGATGTTCCATTTGTTGTTGCATTGTGAAAACGTTGACGACATAAACATCATAGTAACGAGAGTACACACAAAAGCAGCCACAATCCATGGTAGGAATACTTCATGAATACATGTCGAAATCTCGTTGGTGGATGGATAATTATTTAAATGTAGGAAGTTTTATCGATTACAATATGGTAGTCTAGCATTCGTATTCTCAACATAATAATGTGATCTTTCATACCATGATACCATTCACATCCTATTCACTTGAACAAAGCCTATCGAATAGAAGGAATTGCTACAAAAGGGCTAGAGCATCTTAACCACACCCTACTCAACCCTCATTATTTCAGCAAAATTAGAGTAAGCGATGGTCCATACATAGTGGACTCAGAAACACTATTGATATTAATCGTGACTAGGAATAGAGCTTTCAGGGGACACACATATTTTAAGCTTCAGGCGCAAGACTATACCCGCCAAAATAAACGGATGTACATGTGACTTCTACGTAAGAGACACTTCCCCCATATGTAACTTTCCACAGATTTTTGCCTGAGTATGGTTGTTTTTTAGGGATAACTTTGCCCTTGGTTATCAAATACTTTATTTATTTATCGCGAAGATGTTTCAGCAAGTAAAAATATACATCGCGAAGAAATATACATCGCGAAGATGTTTCAGCAAGTAAAAAAAACGTATGAATGTAGCATATAATTGTATCACTAAATAGAAATGTGCACATATCATTGAATATATTTGCACGATGCCTATTCAGCGACACCTCACCCACAATTTAACACCTTTCCATAAGATTTTAGTGGTCCAATCCAGGTACAATAATATGATTCAAAAATCCGACATCAACAAGTTGATATGCACACCGGCACTATGACATAGCAGCAATGAGACTATTTCATTTACTGAAGCCTACACACCCTTCTCATTAGCGTATTAGCCAAGACATTGGTGACCTCCTTGTAAATTACATCAAGACTAGAATAGAACAACAACAACCGTACGATTATCAGTGATTGGAGGTACATAAATTGCATGTGCTATGCCATATATAACTAATTTCATATGCCATCTTTTATTTCATATTTGAACATATCAATTATATAATTAACGGGACTATCTATTTGCGTTATTGAAGCGCGTCATGCTAATCTTCTCTGTACCGTTCCAATTTTATCATCTGATCACTGTTAACATTACATCTACATGCTGCCTATGATGTTTATTCCAAATGATCATCCTGCAACACATGTTGAGTACTAAACGAAGATACATAGATATAGTAACAAGTCTTTGATAGGCTCATAAATATGACATGTTTATCAGGGATGGCTACTAATTTAAACGTAAAGAGATGTCAACTTGCGTCCGTGCGTGTCTGTCTTGCGTTTGTCGTGGCCTTAAGTCTACTTGAAAACTAGTTTCAATGTACACATGACAACAGCTAGACAACAGCATGATTAACTGTCCACCATAAATAGCCCACAATATGATTTACCTAACAGCCGAATGTGATTATGGTTTATTTTCGCCTCGATAAATGCACATATAACTCATATAGGTGGATTTGTTCCAACTTTTTTCAGTTCTTCTATAACTATTTACACGAATACTCGCCATATGTAATGTAATTATAGTAGAGGAGGGATTCATCTCTGCATTTCCAACCTCAAGCTTACAGAAAACCAGAGTTCCATGATATTTTAAGGTACGCTCCAACTCTAGAATCATTTATTTTCATCAATTCTATAAGTAGGAAAATCGCTCGCTATTTCATATTCTTCCGTCTCTGAGAAATATTTATTTCCATTTAAGAAAACGTTTAAACTCAAAATTGTTCATTGAAGTACACAAAACCCATGAAAACGTTGTTATACATTGTCCACTAGGATTGCCTAACAGTTGAAAGTACATCTCCAGACATCTACAAACTCTTCTACAAGAGGATTGGGCTGTTGATCCTTGTCTGTTGATGGAAAAGGCACTTGTGCAAGGACAAGAGTAGTCAAACCGACCACAGACAGAAGAATATGCATACGACGACGATATAACGGGCGTAAAAGTATGGTCGATTAGCCATTGAGTGTCCCAAGTATGAGACAACTGGAGTAGCTAAGATTCTGATCGAGGGTAGAGTGCAATGAGACAAATGATATCTCATGCTCTAGTAGAATCTTGTTGAAATGACTTAGAAATGACGTAGTATCTTGTTGAAATAGAAGTTTCTTGGATTTTGATAGTCAAAATATTATCTATTGTGATTATTGGAGTATTTCACAGAAGTACCCCACTTTCATAAACAACATGAAAATCAGCAAAAAAAAGATAAAAAGGTATATTCATATTACTCATTTGCACGATCACTTCAGGTCATACGGGTTATTGGAAAAGTATATGCAAGCAACCGAAAAATAAAGCAACCACCGTCGCATACTAGCCCTACCCACTGCGCTACCCATACATGCTTTCACGCAGAGTAGTTCCCATTGTCTTTACAAGAGGGAGACGACCAATTCATGCCTTATTCGATTTTATCACCTTGAGACACAAATTGTCTCTGAAAGGCTTTAAGTCAGCAACATGTCTCACATGTGAAACACTCCGCTATGGTTTCCAATTCGTTCCTAAACAATTCAGTAAGATATTCACTACATAAGTTGTTATGCCATGAGTGATATTTTTCTGGATCTGATACTCAACATTCCTTATACTAGCTTGATGAAAACTTTATCAATTGTACAGATGATCTACTTCGTCAACAACACTGTTATTTAAACACAGTAATAACCATTTTTAGTTTATTTTTTAGGCTTTTGTAAGTATAAAATACAGTAGCGCTTGAAAATATAAAGGAACACTATCCCCCATTTCATCATGTTGTAACCTTGTTTATTCTCGTTTGTTTGTTCTACATTCGTTGAATGAAACTCAACATCTCTCAAGATCCTCCTAGTGCCGAAGTACGGAAAAGTCTTAAGTGTTGACATTGCTAATTATCTGAAATTAAAAGTGTAGAAAAAACTTAAAAGGTACATGAAGCTATTCAAGGCTGCTGGAGATTACTGCTAGGCCAGTGATAATTCATAGCCAATTCACTCCTGAAAGCTTAATCTCTTCTTCGGACCCACTTTAGCATTGCTGAAGTTTAGTAACAAAGTGTAGTACAATTCTAAGGGATGCCTCGTATAGCTAAGCATGAGGAGACGAAAGAAGGATAACTATTATAGATCCGCAAACGAGCGGTCGTTCAGAAATGATTTCTCTAATAAGTGAATGAGAAATCGCGCGCGTGGTATTAACATGATAATTTTTAAAAAAATTATTCGTGCCAAGTCGTTCAGTCGAATCATTCTCATTTATTTCCATAGAATTATCGGTTAAAAACAACCAATATAAAGCCTGAAAATGGATTGAAGATGATGCCCAAATGCTCGACTCTGCACGAAATTATTCATCAAAATCGCGCAGAATGACTTTTCATCATTTTAATATCGAACAATATCGAGCAGGTCGTAGAAAATGCACGAATGTGGATCTCTATTTACTATAGAAAGTGTGCAACTGCAAACAAACAAACACATCAATAAAGATGGGGAACCTCATCAATAAAGATGGGGATCAAAAGAATCATTGGTTCCTAAAACGATTAGAATGAGCCACTCATACACATACTGTAAGTAAAAAGTGTGTCGATGTTCTGTTTGCGATCGGCACTCAGCCTTTGTCCTCTTATTAGGCCCCTTCCCATCTCTCTTTCACCATTCCCTGCACTATTGAACATCTTTCATTCAAGATTATACCGATCAATACGCAGAATAATTATAAAAGAAATAGTATGCGGTGACTTATATGACTTATGCAAATATCCTGTCTACACAGTTTATTCACGAAAATATTCGTGGGACACCACCTTTAAGAGTTTTTAATCTAAAGCATTAGAATAAATGCTTTTAAGACCATAGAGTTGAGGTGTTAAAAGTTAATAATTTGGTGAAGTTTTTGTGAAATATGGAAGTAGGATTATTCTTTACACTTGTTGATAAAATTAATGAAAATAAATGATTCTAGAGTTGGAGCGTACCTTAAAATATCATGGAACTCTGGTTTTCTGTAAGCTTGAGGTTGGAAATGCAGAGATGAATCCCTCCTCTACTGAAATTACATTACATATGGCGAGTATTCGTGTAAATAAGAGAAAAGAAGTTGGAACAAATCCACCTATATGAGTTATATGTGCATTTATAGAGGCGAAAATAAACCATAATCACATTCGGCTGTTAGGTAAATCATATTGTGGGCTATTTATGGTGGACAGTTAACCATGCAAGAGCTAGCTGTTGTCATGTGTACATTGAAACAAGTTTTCAAGTAGACTTAAGGCCACGACAAACGCAAGACAGACACGGACGGACGCAAGTTGACATCTCTTTACGGTTAAGTTAGTAGCCATCCCTGATAAACATGTCATATTTATGAGCCTATCAAAGACTTGTTACTATATCTATGTATCTTCGTTTAGCACTCAACATGTGTTGCAGGATGATCATTTGGAATAAACATCATAGGCAGCATGTAGATGTAATGTTAACAGTGATCATATGATAAAATTGGAACGGTACAGAGAAGATTAGCATGCCGCGCTTCAATAACGCAAATAGATAGTCCCGTTAATTATATAATTGATATGTTCAAATATGAAATAAAAGATGGCACATGAAATTAGTTATATATGGCACAGCACATGCAATATATGTACCTCCAATCACTGATAATCGTACGGTTGTTGTTGTTCTATTCTAGTCTTGATGTAATTTACAAGGAGGTCACCAATGTCTTGGCTAATACGGTAATGAGAAGGGTTTGTAGGCTTCAGTAAATGAAATAGTCTCATTGCTGCTATGCCATAGTGCCGGTGTGCATATCAACTTGTTGATGTCGGATTTTTGAATCATATTATTGTTCCTGGATTGGACCACTAAAATCTTATGGAAAGGTGTTAAATTGTGGGTGAGGTGTCGCTGAATAGGCATCGTGCAAATATATTCAATGATATGTGCACATTTCTATTTAGTGATACAATTATATGCTACATTCATACGTTTTTTTTACTTGCTGAAACATCTTCGCGATGTATGATAAACAAATAAATAAATAAAGTATTTGATAACCAAGGGCAAAGTTATCCCTAAAAAACAACCCATTTATCCATACTCAGGCAAAAATCTGTGGAAAGTTACATATGGGGGAAGTGTCTCTTACGTAGAAGTCACATGTGCATCCGTTTATTTTGGCGGGTATAGTCTTACGCCTGAAGCTTAAAATATGTGTGTCCCCTGAAAGCTCTATTCCTAGTCATGATTAATATCAATAGTGTTTCTGAGTCCACTATGTGTGGACCATCGCTTTCTCTAATTTTGTTGAAATAATGAGGATTGAGTAGGGTGTGGTTGAGATGCTCTAGCAGGTCTGTATGAAGTACGTCTATTCGATAGGCTTTTTCAAGTGAATAGCATGTGAATGTTATCATAGTATGAAAGATCATTATATTGAGAAGACGAATGTTAGAATACAATATTGTATTCGATAGAAATTTCTACATTACCCTAATTATCTATCCACAAGCTAGATTTCGTCATGTAACTATTAGAATATTGCTGCTTTTGTGTATACTTTCGTTACTATGATCAATAAGTCGCCAACGTTTTCACAATGTAACAAGAAACGAAACTTCCCTACTTGTTTCAGTAATTCTATTTTAATTAGTGTTTGATGCTATCAACAGGCAGTGTGTGAATTCATACCTGACACTCTACACCATATATGATTCAACAATTCCATGAATGATCGCTTTAAAATCATGTGATTCTACATTTCAACGTAAAATTATGCCGTTTCATAATTCCATGCACTTTTTGCTCTAAAAAAATACAAAAATTGCTCTTCCTAATTGGGTATAACTCACTGTGAAGGAAATATTCCCTTACAATTAAATATCTTCTATTAAGCCACAAGGCGTTTAGATATTTTTTGTGAGTGTGAGAAAATCATGGTAAAAGCATGTACACTGATTGTCTCAAATGATACAATGACGCATGTTTTGACAATTACATGCATGTTCTCAAAAGAGCAGCGTTGCAATGTTTCTAGCATGTTCATGTATGATTGTGCTACTCATTCTGGACAATTTTCATTGCTGTATAAAGATTGGATGTCATTGATGTGTCATCTATGATGTATATACATTGATGTCGTAGAAAGATAGATTTCTCGCTGTAAATACTCTAGGAAGGAATCTAACAAATAATTAATAGAGAGGAAGCTCTTTAGCATACATTATTCAATCTTTACATCAGGATTGTCGATTTTACAGAAATATCTCTTTCGACAGTGCATCGAGTCCCTCATGATTGAGCGACCAGTATTAGCATATAAAGGAACGGTTGAGACATTGGAAAGTATAACGTCTAGGTGATGTAATGCGAAAACATTTGAAAATGTATGGGATCCCACTTTATATAGCTATCGATTAACACTATAATATATGCATGTGTGTGATTTTGTATTCCTGTCAACATCAACAATTGTGATTTTTCACGCATTGAATGAAGAAATACGAATAGTCTAGCCGTGACCTGTTGCGATGCGATCTATAGAAATTCAATACTCATCAATTTCATCACAGACCTGTGTTTCAACTATCATGGCCATTGAACCCTTTCCCGACTATCTTTATCCATCACCTCATGCGCTCAGTTGCGCAATTTCTTCTGTCAGACACACAACTCCTAGGACAACCTAAAACCTCTCCAAGGTAGAAATATCCATAAACTGACCACAACAACATCAATACATACATGACTTTTATGTCGTTAGATGTAACATCTCTATGCGTTGAACATATTAGCTCTACTTAATTTGGTCAAATTCTAGACTTTGGTAATAAATTGGAATTGTCTTCAATACTCACACTTATCTATGAAAAAAAGGAGTTTATGTCATGTGCGTCATATCACGTGATATGTGTACCTCTCCATTGTCCGATGATTAGCTGTATGTAAAGATAGGACACGGTGCAATGTTTTGTGTTTTCATTAAAAAAAGATTATGTTACGATAAGTCATAGGAAATAGAAGTTATTTTGGGAGAAGTGTTCAAACATTTCAGCAACGTACCGCAATAAAGATATAACAGATCTGCTCAAACAATTCTACGTTGTTCAACAATACATGTTTGGTGTACAGATAACCCCAAATATGTACAAGATCAAGCCACTTAATACATGACTACGCTTCATAGCGCACATCTCTGTATGTGATGATTGTATTTCGTAACATAGCTCATCAGTAAGGTTGTTCGCCAATATTTCATTGTACATCGCCTTAGGTTTTATACAAGTATGTCTTTCTCGATGCTTTCATTAATCTGAGCTAGATAGAAAATAATTTGGTTGTCCTGTTCTACATTCCCATGCTTGCTAGAAATGTTTCTTCATTCATAAAACGGTAATTTCTCCCGCATAACATTAATATACCTATTTCTTTCGATCATTCAGAGATCAATTACTCTAATGGCAATATTGAGACATATCCTGAGGTGTACATAGAGCTCAATTGTTGTTAGTTCCTTCTTAGTTCACTTGTCCTGTCTCTCTCAGTATTCGAACATGTCATTAACGGCAGTATTGTAATATAGATAGAAAATAAGATTACACGATACTATGCGGTGCAACAATGAATGTCTGGTGTAAAGACACAAAGCGCAAATATGTACAAGATCAAAAAACCTAATGCATGACTACGCTTCCTGAGGGATATCTCTGTTTATGACGGTGGTGGACGCTCACTGCAATGTACATTCATTGACAATTAAATTTTATTCAAGTATGCCTCTTTTTGAGTCTTTCATCAATATGTTTATACTTCATATTGTGATTTACTCTATCGATAGGAATCGTTGCTAAGTAACTAAGTAAGTATAGGAATCGTTTCAGATAGTTTGTATCCATTATTCACAATCTACAAGCAGATTATTAGAGTGGAGGTGGTGGCGACTATATGTAGAATGCTTTGAATGTGTTAAGAAGTGCTACTTTAAAGGGCTTTTGCAACGATAGGAAGACCTAGTACCTTATGTTGACATAGACAGTGCTGCATATACGAGTATTTAACGTTATTCAATGTGCATGAACCAAAATTAATGAGCTCATATCACTAACAAAAGAAATTGCTCGACCAGAGTGCCAGTTTTTAGCCAAACACCTCTTATTAGATCAAATGCGATTTCAGTGGTGAAATTACCATAACATTACAGATATCTGTCTATTAAAAACCGTTGGTCTATATCTAAATATTTTCATATGACTCTTCCATTCTAATGTCTAGCCGATCTGCTTCTAGATACAATATCGTTGCGATGAATCAACATATACAAACCAGCAGAACTGGTAAAAGGCTGATGACGCTTACTTTCTCGATTGGACCATTGTTGATTGCCCTTTTTATTTACCACTATTCTAAAACATTTACGTTAAAGTATATAGCTTAACAGCTGTCTTGGTACTATACAATAATAGTGCATAGATGAGTCCTTTCTAAAATGATCATTGTATCTTCACTCTTATTTTGTCCTTGCGTATGAATGGAAACTGTACGATTTTTTCATTTACTTTCTAAAGACTTATCAGTATAATCAAGGCTGGTGCTTTCAAACGTATGCGCGTCATTCCCCCATGATGTATTTTAATAATAAAGGTCAGCACCGAGATCAAGCTTACCACTTAATTTCTAAGTCATAAATTACAGTAATGACTCGTACCACAAGATTACCTCTTGTGTTAGTGCGCTAGCACTTTTATATATTTTCAGGGATTTATGGTAGGTTGGTTTTTTATTTATTCCTTCACTTTGAAGGGATAGTCACTCCCACTCGTATACAATTATCTTCCTTTTCTTCTTTCTTGCACTTCATTTGTTATGTTGAATAGTATTGTTCGGTATAATATAAATAAAAATGATCTTCCTTGAAACATTTTTATGTTGATATCAACTTCATGTTTCAATCATTGAGTCCTAAGTAAGTCTTAAGTACAGAGTGCGAAATTCATGAGACTGTTCGTAAAAATAATAGCGAAATGATTTTAAACGTGGTATTAAGTATTTTAGTTAATCAAGTCATGCCTATTACGAGAAAAACCCTTCTTTCTTCTTCAGTTGTTAAAATCCCATAGCTGAGTTTCCTTGACGTGATTGCGCGTCTTCATTTGCAAGTATAGTCTCTATTTGTAATGTACCTCAATATGAACACTTGGGCAATCAATTTATGAAAGACTTCAATGCCTCTCATATCCTCTCCCTGTACAATGTTATGAGACGGATTTGTGAGAACAGAGAATTAGATATCTCTTTAAGCCATCTGAGATAGTTCTATGAACGAACTATTAATTTCAATGTAAATCAGATACGAATTGTCCAAAGATCAACAAAAAGATTTTGAAATAAGATAGTTAAGCAGCATGTTAATCAGCGAGTATCATTTTATCGTATGTATTTCGGTTGGCTAGAAATAACTCTTGCTGGCAATACTCTGCCTACGATTAGAAATCATGGTTCTTATGGTTAAAATCATTTTTTTCCAAATCTTTGCTCTAAGGGAGTATCGAACGCCCAAACCTTGCCAATATAAGAAGCACGAGCTAACCAACAACCACAATGGAGCGGCTAATATTTGCTAATGTACTAATACTATAAAATTTTGGTTCAACGTGGAATGTGATCACTCTCAACAATCTGACAGAGTACATCATTCATGAATCTCTTGAAAATTGGAAAGGTTAGTGAGAGAATTGATGCCATCTTCATCATTTTATTACTACGAAAAAAACAGGCCGAAACAAAACAAAATTGTGTAACTTAATGATCTGTATTTGTATGCTCTGACCCAAATTGATCTTTGATGTTCAAAAATCCTCCAACATAACCACATCCAGGTTGGTAGCGGTGGCGTATATAGAGAAATATAATCAAAGTTAAATAATACTATTATAATCCGCGCCACAGCTTCAGCATGATTCAATAATGAATTCAATCTAAAAGATAGTCCGCTAAATTAATTAGAAATGTTAGATACATCGTTTGTAATATATAATTACATGGGAGAAGATATATCTCAAATTTAGGCTTCATTAGACTGAGATGTTATTCATGTTTATGATAGTTGTTCTTTTCATTGCGAGAGATGAAATAAGCGATATAAAAACATATGGTTTGATTCTTGAAGGTATTCAATTATTAATTTTTAGGACTAGGTAGGAAGTGGATGAGGAGAATCGATTTGAATGGAAACTCTCAAAGGGAAAGGAGAAGAATGCAGAAGAGACGACACCTAAAGAGATTAATCAATAACTTGCATAGATAGAAGAAGGAGAACAGTTCAAAGCTCTTGCTTATATTGGGAATAGCGTACTGATGTCAGAGAGAGAGGTTGAGATGGAGAATCTAAAAAAAGATGGGAGATCCTAGCATTTGAGGATGGTATGGAAAGGTTTGTGCTAGAAAGAGACATTGTGTGAAAATAAGAGAGGCCAGAGATATAGTATGTGTGCGTAGAGGAGAGAGAATAATAGCGGGAGAGAGGACATTCCTATAGATAAATTACTGATGCCATTCAAGTGCCCTACCATATGGTTCAAGAGAGGCATACTTTAGCCTAATGATGAGATTATTCAAATATCTTGGATGTCATGAAAGAGAGAGATGTCATGTGTGTGTATTTGTTTATACCGGGAGAAAAGAGCAAAGAACCTAAGTGAGAAAGTATGTTTATGCTTTAATTACATCTACTATTCCAATAAACCGTGCTTTGTTGCAAGAGATAGCAAGAGAAATGAAGAAATTGCGAGAGAAGTTGTGTAAAGAGAGAGCGAGAGAGATAAAGACAGATCAGAGAAGCAGAGTAACAGTGAGAGTGAGAAAAATGATAAGAGACCAGAGAAATAGCGTGAGGAAGGAGATTCAGTACAGTTTATTTATCGTCGGTCGTAGGTCATGTGTGATAGGGTGTCTTGTAGCCCCGGGTTAGTTTATCGTTTCAATAGGTCGTCATATGTTGTCTATTTGGGTTCATCATTTGATCTTAACATCCTGATTGATTATTATGCAATCTTATTTAAATACAACTATTATTCAAATATGTTCCGTTGTTGCAAACGATAGAGCGAGAGAGATGAATAGAGTAAAAGAGAAAGAGCAACAGAAAATGATGAGAGTCCAGGGAAGCCGAGTAAAAGAGAGAGAGAGCGAGAGAAACGAAGAGAGTTCAGAGAAGTAGAGTACTATAGGAGAGAGTGTGTAAAATGAAGATATAATAGAACCTATTTATGACCATATGGTGTGGCAAGAGATACAGGGCTAGAGAGATGTTCCATTCAAATAGCTGGCAGATATTGCAAAACAGCTGCTGAGAGTAGAAGATCCAAAGAAAGTGCAGAGAAAGAGAAAGTGTGTGAGAAAATGAGAGAGTGGAGAGAAAGAGAGTGTGTGAAAAAGTTGAGAGCACAGAATAAGAGAGAGTATGTAAAATATGGAGAGGTTGGAGATGCAGAGAAGTAGATAGTGTGCGAGAAAAAGAAAGAGTACAGATCAAGATAAAGAGTAGAAAAGATACTGTAACTCTGGTCAAGTATTGTATGTCCGATATTAGTTCTTTTTTTAGCTATTCAAATCGGTATCTGATTCTAGATGTGTTTTGTTGCTAAAGAGTGAGAGAGGTAGATCAGCCTCTGCATGACCATATGGTGTGGAGCCTTCGCTCCACTCGTCAGAGCATGTTCCATAGAGAGAGAGTGCACAGAGAGAGAAACGGTCAAATGGCCTAACCTTCAGATATTGCGAAATAGTAGAACAGGGATAGAATAGAGTATGCAAAAAATGATAGAGCACAGAGAAAGAGAGAGAGAGAGAGTGTGTGTGTGCAAAATGAGAGAGGTTAGAGACAGAGACAAAATATGTAAACTGAGTGAGAGAGAGAGAGAGAGAGAGTACAGAAAGAGGTTAGAGAAAGAGAGAGAGAGAGAGAGAGAGAGAGAGAGAGAGAGAGAGAGAGGACAGAGGAGGATAAAGAGTAGAAAGGATACTGTAACAGACAAAGGGAGAGAGTGTAAAAAACAGAGAAAGTGCAATGATAGAAAGAGTATATAATATGAAAGAGTACCAAAAAGTAATAGAGTGTGAGAAATTGAGAGAGATACAGAGAACTAGAGAGAGTATGAGAGAATAAGAGATATTAAAGATGTAGAGAAAATCGAGAGAGGTTAGAGATGTAGAGAACATGGCCTTCGTTTCTCTGAGAGTATGAGAGAATGAGAGAGGTTAGAGATGCAGAAAAAGGGATAAAGAGTATGCAATAGATGGAGTGGTTAGAGATACGAAGAAATGGAGAGAGAGTATGGAAGATTGAGAGAGGTTAGAGAAAGAGAGATAGTGCAAAATGAGAGAGGTTAGAGAAAGAGAAAGAGTATACAATATGAAAGAGTACCGAAAAGTGAAAGAGTATGTAAAAGATGGAGAGGTTAGAGATGTAGAGGATGATAGAGAGTATGTAAAAGATCTAAAGGTTAGAGATGCAGAAGACGAGAGAGAGTATGTAAAAGATGGAGAGGTTAGAGATGCAGAAGATGAGAGAGAGTATGAAAAAATGGAGAGGTTAGAGATACAGAGAGGGAGAGAGAGTATGTAAAAATGGAGAGGTTAGAGATACAGAGAGGGAGAGAGAGAATGAGACATTGAGAGAGGTTAGAGATACAGAGAGGGAGAGAGAGTATGTAAAAATGGAGAGGTTAGAGATACAGAGAGGGAGAGAGAGAATGTAAAAATGGAGAGGTTAGAGATACAGAGAGGGAGAGAGAGAATGAGACATTGAGAGAGGTTAGAGATGCAGAGAACGAGAGAGAGTATGGGAAATTGAGAGACGTAAGGGATGCATATGTAATATAATTAGGCTCCGCCCCAAATCAGTCATTTCATATTTGTTTTTGTGTCGCGTGTGGTTGTGTGCTCCGTTGCTCTGTCCGTGTATCTGTTTATTGATTATTGCTTGCCTTTTACTGATCGATTGTGGTGATCTTATCATTTGATCTATGAGATATCAGTTGATCTTATCACTTTGATCGATCCAAGGCTAATCACGTGCTTAACTTTTATCATACAGTTGTTTTTTGCTTCAAATCCTTTGTGTGCAGTGGATAGTACTTTTACCGCACTAGGGATGCCACCAGCTGTCAGACTCCCTCTCCCGCCCCTGCCTCTCCCTACTGTCTAGACTTCCCTCTCCTGCCTCTCTCCCTCTCCTGCCCCTCTCCCTCTAGGCTTTTGTTTGTTGCTCTCCCTATGCTGTCACAAGTAATTAACTGATATGATTAATGAGGCTGTCAATAAGCTTTATTGATTAACTTCTCTCTCTCCTTACCGTGTCACAATCCCTCTCCCTACCCTGTCACTTTCCCTCCCCCTACCCTGTCACTTTTGATTAATGACATGTCAAAAATGATTAATGACCTGTCGGCACCCTTTGATCTTTGGCGGCATCCCTTTGATCTCGTAGTGCGGTAAAAGTTCCATCCATTGCACACTATACTACTAATGGGATATATTCATAATGTGGATAGTATGATAGTGTTATGCCCAAAACTATGGCATAACTAAGCACAACTACAATAATTGTATATTGTATCTATGCCCGAGAGCGCAACGAGTACAGTGTGCATATGGAAGAGGATATACAAGACTCTGCTATTGGTATGGTGAATAAAGCGGGGAGGTGTGTGCAAAAAAGAGGAAACAAAGTCATATATTTGTTTAATATGTTATTAATTTCATTCATTATAGTGATTAATCGAATAGCTCGTTTGCTCTTTCAAATAAGTTATTTCATTTGTCATAGTGTTTTGGCTAAAACACGTTATGTCCGCTTTTTCTATAAACCGAAAACTGAACCTGTAGCTCTTTATTCCGAAGATGACGACAAGAGAATCAGCGAGGGGGAAGAAAGAGTGCGAGACGGAGGCTTGATTAGGAAATGACTCAATACGAATACCAAATATGGCTGTGTTCAAGGCAAATGCACACGGAAAATATACCGTGAGAAATGGAATTACTGTCTGAAATGGTTTTGACGATATGATAAATATAATTTATGCAGAAAATTTTAGCATTTCCAGAGCGGCGTATTTCTAATTATCTCGGGGTGTGAAGAATAACCTTTTTGCTCACCGTAAAAATCCTACCAGGAATCAATGGTAAGGAGATTTTTTTCTAATTTTTTTAAAAATAAAAATTGAATTTTGTATGAGTGTATTCTGACCAACCTGAATCAGTAACGTCCTCATCATTCCCTTTTGTAATCTTCTCGTCTTCTCACTCCATTCACAATTTCTGCTCCTAGATTTGAATGATTATCGATCTTTTTATTGTTGTTATTTATTTTTATTCTTTCTGATATGCATAATTCTTATTCTGTGGCCGTAAGAAAGAACAGTTTTCCAGGAAAATGTGACGTCATTAGCGTAAGCAGAGGATTTTTGGAAAACGCCTCCGCCTACGCTAATGACGTCGCATTTTCCTGGGAAACGGTTCTTGCATACGGCCACAGATCGGAAAAGTGTTTACGAGAAACTGCGAATGATCTCCACTGTGCAGAATAATATGATGGAAAGCCAGAAAACCATGATTCCATTGAGTACCATCGTACCGACGAATGCCTGCACACGAAGACCGTTCACGTTCTAAAAATATTATTAATAATTTGAAACTTTTTACTTCAGACAAACGATCTCACTTTACTTCATTTGCGTGACTAAAGTGGTAAAATTAAAACTTACATAATAATAAGATGCAATGTGTCCCTCTCCTTTGCCGCCAAATTCTTCATCGAGAAAAGGTTGAACATATGCACGAGTTTCATCATCGGAATCTTGATTGATATAACAGTTACTGAACCTGAACTAATTCATCTTAAAGGCACACCCGAGATAATTCGAAACTCATCGCTCTGACAATGTTCTCTCGCTTTCTTTGCCTACGAGAGAACATTGCCAGTGCGTTTCAAATTAGCTAGTTTAAGGCTTATTTTATGTTTACTACTAGTGAGGATTCGTTGATTTCAGGCTTACAGTCCTGCAGAATCGCCGCCTTAACAGGCGTCACGCCACGTCACGCGACGTGACGCCTTGATCGCCATGCAGTTTTCTGCTCAACTGTAAGTGTTTTAGGTGTCTCAAATACGTTTTTGATAAGCTATTCGGTCGTATGCATATAATGCCCATGAGAAAAGAATAGAAAATTATTTCAAAATTAATGAAAATCAATTTTAAAAATATGGCACGGCAATACCGTTTTGTGGTGTTATACCGTAATTCTTCATTTTCCCAATCGATAATTGAGAATTTCGGTATTATCGGTATATACACCACACCACTGAATTGCCGTGCCATATTTTAAAAATTAATTTTCATTAATTTTAAAATATTTTTCTGTTCTATTCTCATGTGCATTACATGCATATGACCGAATAGCTTATCAAAAACGTATTTGAGACACCTAAAACACTTACAGTTGAGCAGAAAACAGCATGGCGATCAAGGCGTCACGCCGCGTGACGTGGCGTGACGCCTGTTAAGGCGGCGATTCTGCAGGACTGTATATGGCTGATTAGAAAAAAGAACTGACCAAAGTGCATTCTCGATCAACACAGTTGACGCGACAATTATACACGTCCTCTTTTTCGTATAGAATGATAGAAGCGCCGGTCTGTAATTAGAGCCTATTCAAATTTAATCAAAATACTGACGCGTCGTTACATGTGCCTTACGTACAGTCCCGCACGATCGCCCTCCCTAAAGGCGGGCCGCCGCGACATGATTCATGTCGCCTCATGTCGCATCTTTCTAAAAGACTTTTAAAATATTTCATTAGCTGTGGTCATTGCATCATCAGATAAGATTAAGATCACCGTTGAAACGAATAAAAGTGGTTAACTCTGGACAGAGTTATTGAAGGATCATGCCTGACCTTGCGAAAACGATTTTCTAGCAAATGTGTTTTCGAACGGTTTTTTCTCGTATTGGAAGTATTGTATTTGGAAGTATTGTAATTATTTCGCAAAATACACGAGAAAATACAAAAGAAAATCGGCAGAAAGCGTCCAAAAACTTGTTCGTGAGAAAATCGATTTCGCAGGGTCAATGAAAAGTGCGGGAAATTCAAATTTGCAGGGATTACGGTAGCAAAAGCAGCCATGATCCTTCAATAACTCTGTCCATAGTTAACCAATTTTATTCGTTTCAACGGTGATCTTAATCTTATCTGATGATGCAATGATTACAGGTAATGATAGTTTTAAAAGTCTTTTAGAAGGATGCGACATGAGGCGACATGAATCATGTCGCGGCGGCCCGCCTTTAGGGAGGGCAATCGTGCGGGACTGTAAATCCGCGTGAATTGTGGAGTGCATTGTGTCCCAAGATTGTCGAAATGGTTTCCCACCGTAACCTTTTACACTACTTACACGACCTCTATTTATATTCAAGGTTTTCCTCTTGATACCCAACAAACACCAAAATTTGCATGGATGTGAACGTAAGGCAAATGTAACAACGCAAAAATCATAATACACTCACAAAAAGCCTAGCTCATGTACCCCAAACCATTATATAAAAGGCTTCCAAAGAAAATTACTGATACCTTGTAGTAGCGATTAGTCTATATATGAATAGATTCCCGAGAAGAGGCATTGCCTGTGAGAAAACACTTGCAAAGAAGCAGATGGAAACCTGAAAATGAAATCATACAATGATTTTTTTGGTTTTCTTCACCTCGAGCTTTGAAACTTTTTTATTGTTTGTTTGCGAGAGAGTGTTGCCAGCGCGGAGAATAAAATTAACTCACAAGGGAACGTTCCCAACTTGTCCTGGCTATATGAGATGGCAATAGCATGAATAAAATCAGTTTTCGATGCTGATTACGAATCCGCTTTCATACGTTGCCCAATCGAGCTGAGGTTCGAGAAAATCGATATTGAAATCCGACTATGTGATTCGAAAATTCACATCTTATCTACCTTATCTACTAAACTACTTAAAGATGGAGGCCCTCGAATGTCTATGCAAATACGTAATGTATCATTTGTGCAAGGGATAAGTGATATGGAAGAAATTATTGTGGCCAGTCATCTATCTCTTGGTGTAGTGGTAAATGTGCTGTCTAGTTATTCTTTAGACGCAAATTTAGTAACCGTTGCCAATTCTTCTATCTTTTGTAATACTCTAAAAACTGTGATTAAGTAATTCGCAGTTTGTCTCTTCTTTATTGTTCTCAATCAGTACATATACCATTATATATCTTCTCGTTTTTGATCCGTATAGAGAAGATAAATATATTATTATTAGTTAGCGCAACGTCGGGGGTTCGAAACCTATTGCCGAACTTTCTTATTTTCAAAATTTCGCGCCTTTGCCTGTACATCAAGCATGATTCATTCATGATTCTAGCGATCAATAAGCTGAATTAGCATAAAATAATCTATGTACTCTATGCAGAATAACTTTTGCTATATTTCTGTCTTCACAGTTTGTTCACGAAAATATTCGCCGGACACCACCTTTAAGCAGTTGTTTGGATAATTGATATATAAGTTCATGAACTCATTCGGATGGTTTGTGTGGAAATCCACACAAATTTCCCAATCAACTAAACAAATTTCAATATCGTTTTTCTCTAAGCTCAGCTCGATTGGGCAACGTTTGAAAGCGGATTCGTAATCAGCATCGAAAACTGATTCTATTCATGCTATTGCCATCTCTCTAAGGCCAGGACAAGTTGGGAACGTTCCCTTGTCATTGTGTGCTTTTAAAGGTTTAAAAAATATTTTCATGAACATGAACGTGAAAATATTAGGGCATCATGGTAGCCAAAGTTTTTTTTCGCACGGACAAAAAAAAACAAAGTTGTTATTCAGTAACGTATGATTTGAGCGAGATGTCTGACAAGGAAGTGATCAGAATATTTTTATTTTTATATTTTATCTACGTGTCGAAAAGGATAACACGTATGGAAAATCGGCTAACGAGGGTGTCTGTATTTGGGATGTCTAAATAAGAGGGCAACGCCCAAAATAATAAAAAAAGTGACGCTTGGAGAAGCTGAGAAACAATTCATAGTTCTATTAATAAATACAAAAATTAATTGTTAGAAAATTGCTTTGATTCACGAGAAAATGCGTTTTTCATAGATTGTTCCGATTTTCCCTTTTCCCCCTTTTTTTTACCGGAAAATACCATTTTCAGGAGTTTTGCGAGATGTGTTTTGGAACAACCCTGTGTATTATCCTTTTCTGATCACCAATTGTAATTTGTGAAACGAACCTTTGAAGCCCAAATACCAGTGGAAAACATCAGAAATGCATCTTTATAAGTACACATAACCTGGAAAGTGATGGATTTACTGTCTAGAAAAATATATTTCTTGTGTCAACCACAGCTTAGCACGAAGTTGACACAAGGAGATTCAAACACATGGCCTATACGAGGCATTGCTCTAACCACAGGTAGCTTATACAATAGTTAGTGGTTAGATCAATGGGGGCAGAGGTTGTGGGTTCGACTCCCGCCTTGTGTCAATTATGTTTCTAGGAGCTGACTAGAGTAGCACATAGAATCAATTATATTCATTTAAAAAGAGATAAACTTCATACCGGGAGTGTAAGATAGTTGACAATTGGAAACATGATGTCATTGATGGCAAAGGCAAGAAGAAGATACTTGTAAGATCCGAAATCTTTGGATGATTTCGTAATTATTAAATATATCAATAGTGTATTTAAGAACATGGATATGACTGAAACGAATATTTCATCAGAAAATACCATAACAATAATAATTATTATAATAATATAATTGTTACTATAATTATTATTATATAACGCCTACTTATGTTGAAAAATTCGATAGTTGAGAACAGTTCGTAGAGTGGACGTTTCTCCTCTTTAACCAATATTTTCGCATGTTCCTTGATAAATTGGAAAGTCATAGTTTGGATCAGGACCTGGAAGAAGCGAGGAAATGAGAAATGCAAATTAAGACACCGGCTCAGTGAGATTCCAGGTAGTGCCGGACATCGACCTCACCGATTTGGCTTAAATTTTTTTTGTGGACACCCCCATGGCCCCCTATCACAAAATGGGTATTCTTTTGGGCTGGGTCCTTGAAACACAGATGTGGCGGGTTATCGAAATTTGAAAACTCGATTTTGGCCAAAAAAGTGGAGCGACCTAGGTTCAATATTAGTGTGGAATAATTACATATATGCCTATGCAACAAAAACTCGCTATTGGTCCGGATATCCGATCGCAAACTGATTTTTTACCTCCTCAAAACATTCTAAATTTAATTAAAATTTTAAAACAAAAAACGGCAGCCCTATTTTAGCCTCATTTTATAGAGCAAAAAATTCCGCATCGAATAAGGCAAAAAAAATCAAAAATCGATCGACCCGTGTTTTGAGATAAATGAACCTGAAGATGACCCAAAAATTTTTTTGTTTTCAAACCCCCTCATGTTTGTACTTATATTGAAGAGCTCGTAGAGTTGAACAACTTTCATGTTGAACGTTCTGTCTGAAACTCATGTACAAGAGAAGTATACCTGTTTTATTTATTCTCACAGTTTTTCAGTAAATTTAGAGTAAATCGAAAGTAAAATATTTTTTGTGCACAAAGTGATTACGCCTATATTGTAGAACTCAAAAATCCATACTTAATTAATTGTCTCACGAAAAAAAATGTTGACCCCTATGCTGAAAAACATGGCCTCTAATGTGGTCATGAAAAAAAAGTTGTCGAAATCTTGCCATGTTTATACTCATTTTAAAGAACTCGTCGAGCACATCATTTTTCATGTTGGTCGTATTCTATGAAAGTCGTTTGTTCTCAAGATACAAGCGATAAAAAATATTTGGATACAATAAATTTTAATTCATGTATTTCTCTTGTACATGAGTTTCAGACAAAACGTTCAACATGACAGTTGTTTTACTCGACGAGCTCTTCAATATGAGTACAAAAATGAAGGGGTTTGAAAACAAAAATGTTTTCGGGTCATCTTCAGATTCATTTAGCTCAAAACACGGGTCGATCGATTTTTGATATTTTTGCCTTATTCGACGCGGAATTTTTTGCTCTATAACATGAGGCTAAAATTGGGCTGCCGTTTTTTGTTTTAAAATTTTGATTAAATTTAGAATGTTTTGAGGAGGTAAAAAATCAGTTTGCGATCGGATATCCGGACCGTCCAATAGCGAGTTTTTATTGCATAGGCATATATGAAATTATTCCACACTAATATTAAACCTAGGTCGCTCCACTTTTTTTGGCCAAAATCGAGTTTTCAAATTTCGATAACCCGCCACATCTGCGTTTCAAGGACCCAGCCCAAATGAATACCCATTTTGTGATAGGGGGCCATGGGGGTATCCACAAAAAAATTTTGAGCCAAATCGGTGAGATCGATGTCCGGGGTCAGTGGCTCAACCCTCGAATCTTACTGAGCCGGTGTCTTAAAGTGACACCGAGCTTATTTGAAACTCTCCTCTGGCCACACTCTCTCGTATACAAATAAAGCGAGAGAGTGACGCCAGAGCGATGGCCTTAAAATTAGCACAGAGTGTCCCGCTATAATGAAGAAGTTCATGGAAATACACGCAAAGAAAATAGATGATTAGACTCTTTTGGGTAGACCGTACTTTATCAAACATGAACATAATTTAACCGTAATTGCGTCTGAATCTGAGTGCATTGCTCGGATCTCAGGAAGTAACAAGAACATTTATTTATTTTATTTTCTATATTTAAAAAAATTATTATAAAATTTAATTAAAAATGTGCAACGAGCACATATACGTCCTGAAATATATGACGATGTTTTGCGAACTTGAAGTGAGAGCACCAATTAACTTTGCGTAATGACGATGAATTCCTAACTAAGATGAATAAGCGAATTCCCGCCCACTTGAAAACTAGATTCAAAACACAACAAAGATATTAAATATCTTCAGGAATAAGCAATTATGGTATATGGGAATTTTTTCCTGTAATCAGATCTCTAGTATTTTGTCAAAAATAACGAATATTTCTTTTTTGACTGCGAGCTAGTGTCATTTGAAGAAAAAAACAACTAAAAAATATTGTCATTATCATCACTTTCACATTTTTGTCTGGGGAATTTTCCATGGCAATTAAAAGAAATGCTACATTGCCATCGTCAATCAATTTTTACAAAAAAGGACGGGAAATTTGTGTTGCTCAATATGTCTCGAAAGTGAAGACATAAAATGTTCCCTTTTTATGTAGTATGATATAATATAATTGCACGCACATCACAAATCACAATCGTTATACTGAGTCAAATCCAAGCAATTACTCAAAATCTAATCGGCTTCGCAAAGTTCGTTTGCCTCATTTTCGCAGATATTGATACACGTTTTTAAACTGTGATACATTTAACAGAAGGTGGAAAATACGAAATTTCAAATTCCACCTTCGAATTTTTCTTTATCTCCTGCTAAATATATCGCATAAGGAAATATAAAAACAAACATATGTGAAAGTAAATTATCATAGGACATTGATAGGCACTGTATCTAGCAGTTCCTCTGAACACTATTATCAGTCATTTCATAAATTCAACAATAATATTTATGGGTTTTCGAGAAAATACGTTTAAATGAATGTTGCCGCAATATTACAGGTACAGTTTAAACATATTTATCAAAAGTAGTCTCTGATGCGTATGATTGGCCATTCTTCTTCCTTGTGTACGAAAAGTTGGTCCGATGGTTCGAATGCAGAAAGCCTTCGATCTAGGGTTACGCAGTCTAGAACCCATGACCGAAACAGCGGGGCCTTATCTATTTATATTGCATGTTATATAATATTATTTGAGAACGCTTGTATGCTTTAATATACTGTACTTCTCATTTAATTGCAGGTGGGCGACCGCGTACCCGCTTGCAATTAGGTTCTCTAGGAGTCCAATCTCTGAGCCATAGGAAAAGACCGATTCAAATAGGAATGGCCGATGCTTGTGGGACGACCCATTTGCAGCCTGTATACTCCTGGTTAACTCGTAATCCCATTGATATTACGATTCAAAGATATTCATATATTTTTCCCGCAACTTTGACCTCCCGTGTAGTTGGATTTTGAAGTCCTCAATAACGTTTTGTCACCGTTTAGGTATAACCCACCTTTCTTACTTCCCTCTCCGACACTCGAACCACGCATTGAATTTGCCGTTCGTCATGTGAAACGTCATCAAAGAGTATGTGAGAGAAAAAACGACCAAAACAGAGAAAACGAGAGAAATTGACATTTACATCTTTTCCCAATCGGTCGAACTTATGAAAAGCCACGTCCAGTACTGCCATAAACAATCTAGGAGTTAGTTCCCTTTTTGGAACACAAGGATTGTAAGGATTGCGACCATGTCCGACGGGACGCCTTCCATTTTTTTATGCCATGTAGACACCCTCTGCGTAAAGTACCGTAATAGTATGGTAAGGCAATTACACAAATAACAATAAGTAGGCAGCAAAACAACTACAATAATGTGGTACTCTTGCAAAGAAAATCTCACAATCTCTCACAGTCTCTTGTGAGACAGCAATGCTTGTATTTTTCTATTGCTGTAGCTTATGTGTGCCTGCTTATGGTTTATCATCTCGCAAGCTCAGTGGGGAAATTATTTCGCATTTTCCGCGAACATAGCAGTTGTAGCTCACTCAGTGACGATAATAATTATTTGTTTGTCATCCTATATTGTGAG
Source organism: Parapristionchus giblindavisi (assembly GCA_943737045.1). Lineage (NCBI taxonomy): Eukaryota > Metazoa > Nematoda > Chromadorea > Rhabditida > Diplogasteridae > Parapristionchus > Parapristionchus giblindavisi. Next base: position 1,128,185 of record CALSFV010000020.1, on the reverse strand, counting down.
AAAAAAAAAGCCAAAAGTAAATCGATTCTAAAAGTAAATAACTGGGAGTCTAAATATTAGAATTTTAAAAAATTAAAGTTAAAAAGGTTAAAAAAGTGCAATCCGTTATTCAAGGCGCATGAAGTCCTGCGGGTGATTACTGCTAGGCCAGTGATGATCGAAGGCCAATTCTATCTCTTCTTCGGACCTACTTCACCGCGTGATCTAATCACCAATTCTCACAGTCACAAAAAAATAAAGGCAAATAAAATACAGACAGGAAGAGCCATGTTTTGAATATTCATTGCAAGCATGATTATGTAACGAGATATATTCTACGAGTTATTTGAAAATATCGTCCAACAGATAGTGTCTGCTTTAAAAAATAATCGACTTCTGTGGCAGTATGCATCAGGGCTGTGCATTTTTTTCTTATTTTTTGGGTTTTTTTAAAATATTTTTTGGTAAATCGATAAATGCTTTTGCATAAAAGGCACAAAATTTCAAAAAATTATGACATAATTATTTTAACGAAAATAAAAAAAATTATTTTAACGAAAATATCAAATTTGGAGACATCAATTACACTTTCGCTTGAGGAAAAATATGTATATTTTATCATGTCAATTAAGCTTCAATTAAGAATTACACAGTACACTTCTTACATTTCCGTTTTATCGATAGCAAAATGTATCAAATTGATGTTTTCGATAGAGAACATTGTTTAAATAAAAAAGAAAACATATTTTTTCTCACAGCCCCTGGAATCCTTGATCAGGGAGGATTATTTCCCTGGAAATCACCCCCCCCCTCCCGAAAATTTTCAGGCAGACGTTTTCCAGTAAAACGATTTTACGTATGCATGTAGCAAAATGAACATTCTCAAAAAAATCACATACACTACGCGCGGGAAAAGCATGATTAATTTTTAAAAAATCTGTGTTAGTATCGCATATTTGTGCCATGGTTCCTGTAGCTTGCTTTGCGAGAATAGCCGAACATACTTCCTCCACAATGCTACTAGTGATCTTCTAAACACGTCGACGGCAGTTCAATATATGTAGTAACTAAGATTTCATTCCGGGAAAAATGCCTTTTGCAAAATGTCGTTTTCTAAAGCCAAGTTTAGTGTAGGGATTTCCGTCCAAGGATAACGCCGTGGCGTCCAGCAAAATTCCCATAATTATGTGAAATTGACGAGATTTTTTTAATAGATAAAAAAAAACAAAAAATCAAAGCGAAAACAAACACAAATTTTTAAAAAAGCCACATTCTTGATGATGTATTATCTAATCTTTTTAGTGTGGATGTGTTCGCCCAAAACTCTTATGTAGGATAAAAGTGAAAAAATTGTTTATTGTTAGTGCTACGAAGCAATCTTGGTATATGGTAGCATAGCGTGAAAACGAGAAAAACGACCCAAATAGGTGATTATAATTTTCAAAAAAAGAATCAATAGCGTATATTTCCTTGACAATATTTTTTTGGATTCCAAATACGGTGAATTTTGGGCTGTAGAGTCTACCATCCACACTACTTAGGTCTATGTTGGTTTCAGGATCTAAAATTCGTATCTAATTATTCAAAATTGCTCTTCCATTCATAGATGTTTCTCTCCGTCAAAAAAATGGGAAAAAATGATTTCTAAAATGTGAGGGATAAGGTTAGATAGGATCGGCAAAAAATAGAAGTCGAAAAAATATAACAATGTTCCGATGGTATGCAAAATTGCAGTAAGTTCGGTCGAGTTTTGTTTTGCGGCGCGTGTAAAAAACTCTAACTGGCTGTACTGTATGGCAAGAACAAAAATGCATTTACAAATCATGCAAACCTTCTCAATACAATTTAAAGAAAAAGCTGTTACGACCGTAGGTTCTAGACTGTGAACCTGTACATTTGACATTTGATAGACAAAATATCGAATTATTGGTCGAGACTAGAAACTTTCGTGATATCAATTGTTTGAAACATATTTGATCAGAATCTGAAATTCGGGAAGCACTAAAATGAATTAGTATTCCATAACATTAGAAATAACAAATACGAAAGAAAAGGGAATGGAAATAAATAAAGAAAAAAAGGAAAAAAGATCGCTTGTGCTCCTAACTTTAACTTGCTAACTTACTTCTCATTTTCTTAATACTAAGAAATCCCTCTGAAGAGTAAGTAGTTCAATCATAGATATCATTAAGTACATAAGATTATAATAATTACCGATTTCACACTCTCGGCAAATTGTTTTAGAGAGGCTTGCACCAAACTCTCTCAAAAATAATACTCTCTCGCTCGGGGAGGGGGCTGGGGAATGGAATAAGCGAATCAAGTTATCTCTCATATGAAAGAACGTCTTATTGTTAGATAACCTATAACTAGACGTTGAGTACATAAACAAATTTTCTTCGAAAGTGCGGTCTCTGATATATGCACTATCATTCGCTGATCTTCTCCAGCTGAATCTATTTCTCTATTTCTCTCTCTCTCTCTCTCTCTCTCTCTCATTTTTCACCTAAAGCCACCGTTGAGGCCAGACGACGTCGCGTTGAAATCGCGTTTTCAGTCTTTTATCCTCAACCGATTGTATCAAAATTTGCATACGATGCCCCCGGGGCAGAATTTGATGACGATTACGCATGTCTAATTCATTTTTCATGAAAAAGTTTCAGAAATTTTCAAATTTTGAATTTCTCTCAAATGAGTTTTTAGCGAGATACATAGATCGGACCGTAATGGCTTCAGGATTCCATAGAAAAAAAAATTCAGCCAATTTGGGGTAGGTACTTTCGAGAAAATCAGCTTTTAGTGTAGTCATTTGGCCGTTGGAGTAGAGGCAAGAGACGAGAGAGCGGGGACCTTCATAGAAGGGAAGGGGTGGAAGGGATTTCCTACCTTTCTACCTTAGTATGAAAATTTGTACTTGTGTAAGAAAACAACAATACTGTTGTAAATACCGAGACAACGTGTGCAAAAACATTGTTTTTTCTCGATTTCCCCTCCTCTTCCTCACACCTAACCTACGCCGCGCTGGCGCTGCATCAGAGCTATTTTTTCTCGGTTAATCAATATCAATCTACAGTAATCTTTTCAGGATCAGCGTCACAGTAGCCCGAGTGGCCGAGGCTAGCTTCATCGAACGTAATTCGAAGCTTGCATGAATAGATATTTGATCTTTGATCTTTGATTCTCTTCACTCCTTTTTCTGTAGCAGAATTTTGAAACCGAGAAATGTGAATGCTCAGCGATCAATAAATCAATATCTTTATCATTTCAAGCAATAGTTCCTAGATGAGGATGTTCCGAAAATTTTTATAGGGTGTATTCCACCAGTTGCCAATGCTCCTCGGTTCGGTTTCAAATGATTATCTATTTCCATATTATCTATGTCCGTATCTTCATTTGCTCGATATTGACCTTGTCGGAATAGTAGGAAGACCGTTTTCAGTTTGGAAGAACTTGAATCCGTTCATCATCATCTGAAACTTTTGTGTAAACTTTTATCTTTGATCCTTGATCTTTGATCTTCGGATAACAGATGTTCTCTTATAACCTGTGTAAGAATAAGTTCTTCATCAAGTACATCCTCATTACATACAGTGGACGCTTACTTCATTGGGGAGATATTTTCAAATCGGCGATTCAAAGGAAAGCATACGCGGAAAGGAGAAAGAAATAAGACGAAAAATGGACGAGAGAGAGTGTGCAAAACGAGGAGAGTTTTCATTTCATTTCATTTTTTTAGCAGAAATTACGATGTCATCGATAATAAATACCCCTTCAGCCCTTTCATTGGATCTGCCCATATTATCTATGTCCGTATCTTCATTTGTTACCGTATCGGCAAGAGGTTTAGGCATCCGGAAAGATCAAAGATTACGTTCAAATGACAGTACAGTGCGAATTTTGCCTACATTATTTCGTCCAACATCTCCAATTTTTCCTCCATCACCTGGAGTTTATTGTTTATTATTTTTGAGCTTTTATTAAATGAAAATTTAAATCGATGAAAGGTCATTTTCGCATATAATTGCTCTATCATGGATCAAGAAAGATCTTGATACTGTTATTATACATTCATCGTCTACCTAATTACTTATTTATTTGGTGTCTTGGTTCTTGTAAACGTATAAATTATTATTATCGGACATCCGACACCTGACAAGTGTTTGTCAACGAAAGTTTCTGGTTATCTAATGCTAGTAGTGATCATTGAAAAAAAGAGCAAATATCAATTAAAGGTAGAGTCCGTGCAATATTTTCGTGAACAAACTGTGAAGACAGAAAGATAGTAAAAGTTATTCTGCACACCTTACATAAATTAGTTTATGCTAATTTAGCTTATTGATCGCTAGAATCGTGAATGAATCATGCTTGATGTACAGGCAAAGGCGCGAAATTTTGAAAATAGGAAAGTTCGGCAATAGGCTTCGAACACGCGATGTTACGCTAACTAGGAAGCGCATTTACCACTACACCAAGGGATGCATACATGGAAGTGTTAATTTCTTGCATATCATTTATCCCTTGTATAGCCGGTATGTTATACATTTGCATAGACATTCGAAGGCCTCCATCTTTAAAAGAAGAAAGATTAACTATTGGACACATGCCGTATTGTTTCAGTGCAAAGACTGATCAATATAAAATCGAGGTTGAATATATTTCAATCCGAAATAATTAGGTGCAAAAATAAAATCATCTAGAATTTAATATTACTATAAATCAAGAAGAAGTATTATATTAATTAATATAAAAAAAATCAAGGAATAATGCTACTTGTCGTCCTTTTCAGTATCCTGCATCTTCCAAATTATCAATATTAATCATATCATTACATTTTATTCCTATGTATCGTTAGGTGCTCGACATGTAGATAAAATATTTTTTAAACAAATACATGCTTCATTTTTTTGAAAAGTATAGGAAAATAGGAGATTTTCCAGTATAATCTCTTACTTGTGCAGTTTCTCTCGTTTTGACTATATGCTACAGTATACAAAGTTTGCTTCGTAGTACACTCGATTATCAATTGGATTACGAGGACTTTTTAAAAATATTATTTTAATGTAGTTATTGCCGAAATATTTTTCCAATAATAGTAAATTCAGCGTTTGCAAAGCAATGCAGATAGACAGACAAGGTTGATAGATTGGGAGGGTAAGAGGGAGAAAGTAAAGGAAAAGGAGAGGGAGAGAGAGGAGCAGACTCTCGTGGACTTCACAACTGACCATTGGTGACGTGCGAAAGTCGAGGATATTGGGAGAAGAAGAAGAAGTAGAGAGTGAGGGATAGAGAGAGGGAGAAAGAGGGATAGAGGCCGAACAAATGACCATGGTCCATGTCTCCTTGCTTCTATTGCCTCGAATGTTTCAGACCATAAGTCGCGAATAGAATATGAGAAAACCCTCCTGATTTTTTAAACATCCTCTAACCATTTCTTATTCTTATTCTTATTCTTATTTGCTGACCCACTCGTTAAAAAATGCCACGATCTTTATTGAAATTCTCCGCTCTGACAACACTTCCCCCTTTCTATATCTACTAGAGAGAATCACCAGAGCGTAAAGTTTCATACACTCGAGGTGTCACTTTAATTGTGATAACAATGAAATAGTAAGTGATATGAAGTTAGTGATGGTATTTATAAGTTCATCTCTTATCTTTTAGTGATGCAGTGTAGTGGTTTGGTTTTCCCTTTCTCGTGCGATGGAAGAGGGAATGTATGATCTTTGAAAGATGGATAGACGATAGTTTGATATCATCATCATGGTCGTATGTATCGTGATAGCATATATAATAAAATCCTTATTTTTCGCATAATTTTTTTCACATAAAAAGCCTTAAAAAATCTTGGGTTGATTCTGTGATATGTTGGTTTTTTCAGCTATGACTTTCTTCGCAGTACACCGTTCCTTTAGCAAGTACCATGTGCTCGTTTCTAATATCATTGACATTGAGAGCTTAGATTAAGAATCAATCGGAAATTTCATTTCATACATTCGATGAATCTCATTTTTCTTTAAAAAAAATGCTAACAATAAAATGAAGAAAAGGATATTAACTTAATTTAATTTGAGTTGATTAATCAAACAATATAGTGTAGGCATGTGCAAATCAATAGCTCGATCTTAAAGTGCATTTAAATAGTTTAAGGTTATTCTCATCTTGTTCTTTGTTCTTATCCCTTTCCTTTATCAATTTGCAGCACTATTCATGGTCGAACCTGTTCTACCATTGGGGCAAACGATCACTCACGCGTACTGTCGACCTTTTCAAACGTTTAGTATGTTAGAGATCATTTCCAGATGTCATGTTTATGTTGGTTAATAATAATACTATTTATCCTGTCAGTATATCGTATGCGTCGGGGGGGGGGGGGTGGGGCAAAACAGGGGGAATCTTCTTATTCAAAATATATATATATTTATTTACCACAAGGTAAACGTGTATGAACAATAAATATTAAGCAAATGGATGAAATACAATTTTTTAGGGATAATATAAATGAGGATCAAGGAGGTAACGGAATTGAGGGGATTGAACATTTAATACAAGTATAATAATGATAACGAAGTTGTGGTCAAACTGATCAGTCATTGATTTTTAAAAGTTGATTCTGTTCTCTGGTCGGGTAAGCAACCGAGCCGCTCGCATGAAGAAACTGTTATGCCTGTATTGGAAACGAGATCCATTTCTAGTAACGTAGGTTTTGAAATAGTGGTTTTTATTATTTGAAAAAAATATCTATCCTTTCGTCTCTGAAAATGAGAGAATCAATCTCTATTCAAAAAAAGGTTCGCATATGAAACTTGATTAGAATAGTCAAATAACAAACAAAATTAGGTTGATGTTGTTCAAGATGCATGACTTTATGTTGGACAGAAAATGTTTTGACTATACCAAATGTGAAAGTGAATCTTTTTGTTCTAATGATTCATTATCCAATGTAGGCTGTCTCTACGGGTTGACTGCCAAAAAAAATATAAAAAAAACATTAAATGCAGAGATCATTTTTGGCGGAAGAATAGTTAACCTGTTCGTGAACATTCGGTAATAGTTCTTATAAAAAATGCAGAATATGGTAATTGAAACTAAAGATCAAAGATCAACTATTGGAGACATGATGTATTGATTCAGACCAAAGTCTAATCAATGTAAAATCGATGTTCAATATACTTCAATTTCCGGCTACTGATATGCCCCGCCCATTTGTCTACATCGACATACCATTGCTCTCCCATCTTACCCCAACCAATCTATTCTTAATGAACCCGTTATATTAATAAACCTTTGCTATTTCCAGATTTTGCTTATTCTTATTCTATATTTAGTTGTTCCCATTCAACATTCAATCATCTATATCGCACGGATTTCCGTTTAGAATGAAATGCATGAACAACTTTAGGAAAAACACTAACAATTTGCGTGCGAAGCCTGACCCACGATGCGCGCCCGCGCTAACTTTTTGAAGATTACGGTAGTGCCTGTCTCGGGATTTTCTCCTAGTTTCAGCTCAAATTACTGATTTCTGACGTTTGTTCTATGTTATTTTGTGCTGCACGTGTTCCAACATTTCCATAGTATGCTATACACATGCAAAATTGTTCTGACCAAAGATGAGTACTCGTTGAAGTGCCGTTTTCCTTATTTTTATCATTCGTTTGTGATATTCATATGTTTGCCTTTCACTTGCCTTCACAAAGGCTCATGTCTAATGATAGCGGTGATGGGTGATAAGAGAGTGACCATTTGATCAAAGAAAAAAGAAGAGATATGTATGGGGAGTGAGAGAAAGGAGGACGGTTCGAATTAGTGGTTTCTCTCGACATGACATTGTCGTCCAAACCTTCTCTATTTGCAGTCTCTTATCCCTTATTCCACCATGCAATCAATAATTCAGCTTCAACGAAAACGTTTCTGTTTGCACTTTGGCCGTTGGCTGGTCACATGAGGCAACAACCCTTCTGAATCCCTCTCCTCTCCTCTAGTGCTTTACTCTCTCACTCTATTTCTCGTCCCCATTCATTCTTCGGGTACACTCACTCATTATATGCCGTCCATTGCAGCCCCTCCCGGCTCCTCCTGGGGTCGTTTACCGAAATCTTCGTCGTTCGAGTTCTAGCGTCAAGCAAGGTTTGTTACCGCATGTCTATTTCTCCCCTGTCTTATATATTGTTGTTCACGTTTGCTTTTGCAAACGTAGAGCGGACACTGGTCAACAATAAGAGATTCAGCTCGAAAACCTTTACATTCATCAACTTTCCATGCCACATCAAATATTACTTTATAAATCTTTGATGTCTATAGTCCCTAAGAGCGTGTTATCAACCTTTGACCGCCTCTGATTATCATTCTACCAATCGGTGTCCTTACTATCGATCACAAATTTCGTCCTCATATTCGCCCAGTGGTCGCTCCGACTTTCTATTACAATAATATTTTTATATTAGGATTTTGACACTTATAAGATTAGCAAGGCAGTAAGGGAATACTGAATTTGAAGTATTTCAATTCTATTTTAAAGTGTCCAGTGCATTCAAGTGTCTCAATTATAATTTGCTATATTCATGAATAATTTCGAAAATAATAATAATAATAATATACTTTTAATTAATATTGTTATTGCTTAAGTGTTGATCGTGAGTGCCGATCTCCTCCCATACCTACAACATATCGTCGTAATGGCCTCAATGGAACAGATGGCTTCTGGTGTTGAGGTGAATGGATCGCATATCCCTCGAGTCAGGATCGAAACCGAATCCAAGGGAGGAAATGGCAACGGAAAGAAGGCTAATGATGTGAGTAAATTTTAAAAAAAATGCAATATTAATTTATTTTCAATGTAAAATAGAATTTTTATTTTTATTTAAGCAATTTGAAACTATTAGATGCGGTGTACTGGTCCGGCTACATGTGTTAGGCGTGGTTGGTGCGGGATTTCTATAGTTTATGGCCCGTCTAGTTGCTTCTTTCAATGATCACACCGTTATCACCATCTCTGACCTCGAGAGAGATCCAGCTGACTGACGCAAGTTCGCTATCATTCACACGCAACATCTATGAATACGTAAGAACGTGAGAGCCGGGAATTGACGAGTCCCGGTGACGCAGCCGGGAAGTGGCATGGATGACTGATATTGTGTGTGTCTATGTGCACATCGGACTAGTGTTCTCGAACACACATATAGGGCGATGTAAACAATAAATTTTGGCAAACTTGTGCTTTTTGCAGGTGTGTGACAACGGCAAACGATTGACAACTTTATCGGAGAAATTTGTTGTCAGACTTCAAAAAGTAGAACGATTGTAGTCAATGTATGAAATAAATAAATGTGGCAACAGATAGTGGCTATTTTGTAGACAGACAAGAAAACTGAGGATGATACATGTCAGAAAACATTAGTTCAGCCTCTGTAATAGCGCGGCAACAATGAATGGCTAATCACGTTTTCCAACTTATAAAGAGGGCGAGGCGGATGCCAGGCGGGTTTGGTGGGCTGCATTAGAGAGGGTGTGCGTGCGAGATGGCATCAAATGATTCTCTCTGTCACACTCTCCGCCGTGTCACCAAACCTGTCTGAGGTGCGCCGCTTTGACTAATGAACTATCGTCCTCATTATTATGAGGATATGAAAATGCACCAAAAAATGGAATGACTAGAGAAATGTGCTTCTTTATATTCAGGCAACAAAAAATATTCGTTTTGATGTCAATGAGAAGGCAAGAATCGATTGACATCAAAAAGAAGATTTTTTGTTGTCTGACTAGAAAGAAGCACATTTCTCTGGTCATGACTTGTATCATCCTCATTTTTCTTGTCTGTCAACAGTTCATTCATTAATTGCAACCACAAATATTTATCAGACACATTGACAACAATCTGTATTAAATTTGATGTCTGACTGCAATTGGGTGCGATAAAGTTGTCAATCCTTGTCACGCACCTGCAAAAAGCACAAGTTTGCCACAATTTATTGTTTACATCACCCTATATTATCACGTAACATGAGTGAGTGCAGTGAGGGTGAGAGGAATAGAGAGGATAGGGTTGCAAGGGCAGAAGAGTACTCTGGTTTATGAGTGGTTAGCGATGGGTTCCTTTTTGTTCCAAGCGATTTCATGGTGAGCGAGAGTTTGACCTCGTTCAGACATTGTCATTGTACTCGCTTAATCGTTCTTTTGATCAATTTTTTTTCTGTCTGGATGGTACCTTTTAAAAAAAACATTGTTCGATCTATCTTACTTTGACGAATACACTCTTGTTATGGAGAACACTGACGGAGTTGATGGTATCTTCAATTGGTATTTAACCTAGATGGGGAAACTTACATTGACTGGTACATTGTGGATTGTTTTCGTGCCTTGATTGGTCTTCCCCCTTCTCGCCTATTCCCCCATACACTCTCTATCCCTTCCTTTACTCTCTTCTTCCATGGCCTCTCTTCACTCAGTTGTTGTTCGTGATTGAGTGAGTGAAGACAGAGTGTTCCCCGTACCATTTGCAGAGACAGACCGGAGGGAAGGAAGTGGGCCCCGAAGAACGGGGAGTGAAGAACGAATGAGATTGACATGTCGTCGTTTCATTCTTGTTGGTTTTCGGCTCCTAGGTAGCCCGCCATATGTCGTACACGATATAGAGTGTGTAAAGGGCAACTTGAGTTTGGCTCGAACTGGAACAATCACAAGAACAACCGAGTATCGATTGAAGAAATGCATGAAAAATTTCGCACCCTGTCGCAAGTTGGGCTTAAGAATGGATAGATAGATTGCTCAAGATGTGGTCGTTGAACGTTGTAAGCGTTCCTCTTGTTGTGTATCGGTTGCACGATAGAAGTATAGAGAGAGAATAGTATCGAGCGGGGAGATTGAGCAATGTTTTCTCCCCTGCAGGAGTGTTTTGCGATGTGTGTCTGTGTATATATTTCGCTCTCTCTATCCCTTTTCTCTCTGCCTCTCTCGTTCGTTATTCTTATTTTATCGACAATATATATCTCGCTCGTCGGGGGCTGTCGTCTATCTCGTTTCTGCACTCTTCGAGCTAGAGTGAGAAGGACAGGACGGATCGGGGACGAGAGAGGGTTAGATGGATAGTGGATGGATAGACACGTAAGACACATAGAGACTTAGAGAGATAGACATGGATGAAGATAGAAAAAAAGAGATATTCGACTTTACATCTCTCCCCTTCTCATCACCGTTCTTTGAACTGGGACGGAGAGTGTGAATGAATGAAGAAGAAGAAGAAGAAGAAGAAGAAGAAGAAGAAGAAGAACATAGGAACAGAATGGAGTAATGGTGATAAGATAGACGGATGATCTCTACACGTAGTAGACCAAAGTGTATTGATTTGTCTGGCGGTGGTGGAATGGTTTTCATCACATTTCTGGTCGTCTGGTTAACATAGGTATGTGCAACCTTGGTAGAGTTGAGGTTCACTACTGACAATGAGCATGTGAGATGCTCTGTGCAATAATAATAATAATAATTTATTCCTTCAATCGAGTACACTGGGGATTGTATATATGTGTTAGATCAATAAAGGTCATAGTGTGGGGGCTAAAGTGAGGGTGTAGTACCGCCGCACTTGTTGTTTTCGATTTCGTATTGAGGAGTAGGATCCATTCATGGAAGGACACTACTTTTGACTTTGTTATATATAAAGATGGAGTAGAGAGCATTGTCTGTCTTCTATTCTCTCACATTCCATGTCGCTAAGCATTCTCGAGCCGAATTAGCTCTGACTATTCTGAAGGAGGAAGACGACTCTCCCTTCCTCTCCTCCTATATGCCCCGAATTGCTTCTCTAAACTCGATAGAAGAGGATGAGAGGAGGAGTATGCAATATATGTCGTTGAGGAAGGAAGGAAGGATATGAGAGATAGATGGACGATGAGTGTTGCAACATCAAGATTTATTTATTTATTTATTCAACATATATAATTTACTTGATTCTCATCAAATACAGTGAACAGAGTTAAATTGTATAAGAGCATAAATGAGATGCATGTTCATCGCACACATCCGTTGTTGCACGTTTGCAAGATAGAAGATAGTGTTAAAGGACTCGAGAAGGAAGATATTCTAAATGTTCTCACGCACGCGTCGAGAATTCTCATCAAAGATCTCAAAGGCCTGGAGAAAGCTTGCCCTCTGGTCTGCTACGGTGCCCAAGCCCTAAATGGAAAATGTTTCACGGACCTTGGTAATCCAATCTGGAACTTCTCTGGTGACAGTCTCTGGTCTTCGAGGGTTGTTTCGGTGATTTTTTGTCGTAGTTATTTGTAGTGCCTTTGGATCTCACGTGCACTATGTGACACAAACAAGCACTAGGAAGGAGACTGCCCTCTCTCTGTGTCTCTTTCTTCTTTGTGAATGTTGGTTGTTATGGATGTTTGTAGAAGCCGAATTCGGCTATTTGGCGTATCGGACGTGCCTTGAGTTGTTGTTTTCAATCGGACAATCAATCAATATTTAGCATTATTACGAAGTTGTGGGTTGGAAAGAAGTATAGAGATGATAGTTGGTATTATAAACCTTCATTTTATCTGATAAAATACTATTTATCATATCGCGGAATTGCCGTATTGAGTACAGCAAGGCACACGTACTGACTGGTTCGGTGTCGATTCGTGTCAACCATACGCAAAAAGGCTGACCGCACCAGGGTAGATGAGAGGACGTCGCAGCTGGTTTATAGATAGACAAGTAAGTATAAAGATAGTAACTATCTCTCTGTCGCTGAAAAGTTGTCGAATTCATCGGTGTGAAGAGGAAGACACTCTGACCAGTAATAAAGAGCAAAAAGATAAGAGCAGATTATCTCTCTGAACTTACATGTGAATGAGTGCACGTGTGTGTGGAAATGACAATTGGTTGGCATGCATGAACGAAACACTCGAAAAATGTGTGGAATCATTAACACAATCTCTCGAGACAGAAAGTTAAAGATGACAGAATATATTTGTTCCTCGGTGTATAATGTACCAAGGTACAAATATAATGCAAACCAGAACTACCGCTTAGCATCTGTCAAATACAAGCTTTGAAGAAAAATTACAAAGTTGAGGCAGAAAACTTGAAATGTTTATGATTTCTTAAAGATTTATCCTAGACAACAAGATCAAGATGTGTTCGGTGTGTTTGAACCCGTGATCGTGCCCATGTTGTTTGCTGTCATCGTAAGCTGTACGCTGCTACGCTGTCTAGGAGAAATTAATCGTACAACTTCTACGCTGTCTAGGAGAAATTAATCATCTCTAAGTATTTCGAGAAAAGAGGAAGGATGACTAACTAGAAGCAGTGTGTATTAGGCGAGGGACTTCCTCTCATCGGAAATTTCCATTCCACACATATATCAGATTCTACGCTCTCTCTTCCTATATCTATCAGATCTATACTCCCACACCATCACGATTCCTTATCGGACTTACGGTGGTTACCCGGGTGACGGTCACGACATGAGAAAAGAGGAGGAAGAAAAGAAGTGGGAAAAGAAAGAAACGACTTCTATCTATCTAGCTTCCCTACATCTATCACTCTTGCCTCATTCTGAAACCTTACATGTCGGCATAGTGTAATAACCTGTTTACATACGACTAGTCTATTTTTTAGATTGCTATATCATCGTTGTTACTCAACGTTTGTCTGTAATATCGCTTAATTCTCTTTATCATTGAAGACTCGTCAATGATATCATATTTGAAATATTAAAGACTCAGTTTACCTGTCGAATAAGCAGTAGGACAACTCCACTTCTCTCTCTGACTAAGAGAGTTCTCGGTCCTGCCCACCGAAGAAGGGCTACCGTATCCCCCGGGCGAGGGTTCCGTGGGTGCAAAGTAGTAGGTGCCGATAGTCTCAATGTTCTTCATGTTTCATCGGGTGGATCGGCAGTCAGATTGGAAGGTATCGATTTATCATGCTTTACCCGACTTTTATTGATAATTATTTTATTTATCTTATGGTATGGACGTTTCAAATGCTTTGAGTAATCCGAGAGCTAATCTCAATTAAATTTTTTCCTTTCTCGCTGTATTTGCGGTATGCTTGAGTATGCATAATACATTTATGGAGCTAAACATTTTTCTTCAGTGTTAGTTTTATCTATATGTAGATATTAATGGGACCATCCCCCGCTTCATCTTTGCATAAGTCATTAGGGCCATTCGTGTCAGCATATGACCTATGAGAGATGCATATATGAAGAATCGAGGGTGGAAGGCTTCCATGTGGAAGTTACGGAAGTGGGCCTGACTGATTTGGGTAGAAAAGGCTCAAAAAAAGGTATTTTATCTTCATCAAATTCTCGATCATTGTGTTACCGCAGGTTTAAAAAAAATTTACAATGATCCATACATTTTTATGGTGAAGTGTAAATGATCGATATGGGTAGTTGTTAGTTCGTATGGTCTGACTGATGATAGTTCTTGCACATTGGTGTGCAAATGGCAAGAAAACTGGTTCCACCTGTCGAAGAACATACGCACTAGAGGAGAGTTGGCACTATGATGACCACTTGGAGTGCAGGGACGACCGTCCATTGCGAAAACACTGATTTAAATGAATGTCTCGTTTACATGATTGGATATTGTGGACTAAAGGCTGCAATTGCGGTGAATTCACGAGCGTTGAAGACAATGCATGGATTGTGGTGATCAAAAAAATAAGGAAAGGGAGTGTTCGAATCTATCCTGCATCGATGTTTGACTGATTGATTGTGGAATTGAAAATGACATCCGGAAATGCGCGGAGTTGATGCGTGTATATTGGCAATAAAGTGTCCCCATCCGACAACCCTCTTGATCATCCCATCGTTAACTCATAGAATTTCTGGGAATACCCATCGTGCACTATGTATTTGGTCACGGTATGCTCCTGGAATATACAGTACTTTCATGTTTTCCAGTATCGCTTTTATCCCACTGCTTCCGTGGATGTGTTTACCGCGAGAGGGTGGACGGGAGATGGAATGCACTTAAGGAAGAAGATGGTCAATATGAAGATGATGAAGAGGAGAAATAGTTGATTTGAGGAACGGATTCACTGCCTGTGATTATCTTATCGATCTCCTCAACACTGTATCTTATCAAACAATCTCATTTTTTCCACTCAGTCTAATCGTTTTTGTGTTTTGCGCCTTGAACGACAACATTGGGTACGTTTAGAGGGAAGGAGGGACTTGATAGTAGATAGGAAGAGAGGCAGACTCTTCGGCAACACGGAGTGTTTTGTATCGAGTTGAAGTGCTTGTAAATGTGCAATTAATAATTCCTCATTATCTTTGTTCTTTCCCCTTCTACTTGAGTAGAATCACATGATTGATGATGGGGAGAAGAGATCGGAGAACATCACCTCAATAATCATAAACATATTGACTAGAAGTTCAATGTGGATACGTCGAGTTTAAGTTACAGGATGGTATTATAGTAATATTTATGTGTTTTTGAGAAAACATGGAACATAATAAAAACGAATATAACGATAAGATGGAAACGGTAGTTGATCAAGATATTACCGTCGAAGTAGAATCATTGTGGGAAATGGGGGATCACATCAATATTCATGGGTAGTGTTCGTTTGCAAGAGAGACTAGAGATCACAAGAGTGGAGAAATGAAATAAATTAAGGGTTGAATTAAGTCACAATTACAACAGTGTACCGTAATCGATACATGTAATAGGTTGGTTATTGTTATGGAGTGATCTGTGGCAGACTTGTTGATTTCTTGCTGCATGGAGGATTCTTGAATGACTTACATTCCGATAATGTAATGATATATAATTAATATATAATGATAAAATAATATGCAATACTGAATTATATGTAGTGAAAATGAATAAAAATAAACATACCTCTCGAATATCGATTGATTAGTGATTAGTTTATTGATTGATTTATTGATTTAAGGTGCTCACTCTGGTGCCCAAGCGTTCCCGATGTGCAGTGTCGGTGAGAGATGATGAGACGGATCGTTGGGGTGCTGATGATCTCGATGAGAAGGATGAGTACATACTCGCCTTGAGAGACCCCGGAATCAGGGTACGGTAGTGAAGATTTTATTGATTTTTATCGATTTAAAAAAGTCTAAAGATATGCTTGCCATAACGAAACATGATTGATTAGACTTTGTGTATTACGAATTATTTAATTGATCAATTCCGCATGTCTATACTTCGATAGTTGTACGATATATTTTAGCTGTTTGGTCTTTTGGACGTTTGACCTTTGGCCATGCGAGGACAAAAATGTTGTTATGGTGGGAGTGACCTGTGATCGATAGTTTATGATCTTGTTTATGATCACCACCGTTTGTTGATTATTATGGTTCTAGTTTGCCGAGTTTTTTTAGTCGTGAATGACACGTAGGCGATTTGATAGTGAGAGGTTGGTTTACTGCAGAAATGCTTGTGAGGGGAATTGCAGAGGAGAACGGGAACAGCTAATCAATGGTTTCGCTGATATATGGTGGTTGTTGATTGTCAATCAATATTTATCATGTTCAATCGTTCTAGAAATTCGATGCAATAAGATTGATTCAATGATATCATTTACAGAAATTACAGAAATTCACACACGAATTGGTTTTGATAGAGAACGCGAAGGAGTGAGAAAGTGTGTGACGTTTAATTGTCAACTTTTGTTGGGGATGCGAATTGTAGTTGGTGTGATGTCTATTTAAAATAATTTCTACCAAATAAAGGAAATGGAAAATATTTATCAGTATCTTGTTCAGTCCAAATGATGACTTGGGGCATTTTGGATGAATTAGAAAAATATAGGTGAAGAGATTTGTAAATTTAATAATAAAATTGTAATTCTACAGGCCGAGAGATTGTAATATTACTGGGCTAGGAGTGATCTCCCACATGATTGTATGCTTTGAATAACAGGATGTACCTTTGCATTTTACAGGCCGAGATGCTGGATAAGATGGCGACGTTTCGTCGTAATCGTGAACTGTGTGACGTCGTACTATTTGTGAAGGAACGAGAGATCTTTGCCCATAAGGTACCCATATAGTTACTTAGCTACTAATTACCCCCTAAATCCTTTCTAAGTACTACAATACCTGGTCGGTTTAGGTCGTTCTGGCTGCGGTGTCTCCCGCTCTCTTTGATATGTTCCTCGATGAGGCCACCCATCAGGCCGATGGAGGACAGAATAACAATCGCAGTCAGAGTAAGTGCTGATTTTTCCATTTATTGATTTTTCTTTTGACTTATTGATTTTTCTTAATTCATTCGTTCCAGCTTCTTCCCCACCAAATACGGTAGCTGCCGCTGTCTCATCATCTGCTAGTGGCTCGACTACTGTACCCGGAGAGGAGCAATCTGCTCAACAGACTACGGTAAGTGGGAGTGGCTGAGAGGATTACTGTAACTACACTGTGGTTGACTTTATCATTGTTTTCTGTGGGTATTTAAATACTGCTGTCAAATAAGTTTTTTGTCCTACTGTCGCTTCTGAATAGATTATATAATGTAGTATTGCATAAAAGTTAAATTGTTTGATCTTTGATCTTTTCTCAGGTTGTGGCTGGCCGCAGCACTCGTAACCCTATGGCTTTCTTCGAGTTTGAACAGACTGATTATGAATGTTTCGAGGCGCTCGTCAACTTTGCCTATACATCATCGTGAGTTTGATCATTTGTTATCTTTTGATCGTTTATGATCTTTGAACTCTTTCCAGACTCGAGATTAGCAGCAAGAAAGTGGCCGAACTGTACAAGACTGCCTACTCACTTCGAATGATACCCGTGGTTAAGGTAGGCTTCAGACTAGCAATAATCTTTGTTTAATGACTCTTCGGAAACTTTTAAAAAGCACACGGAAGCTCAAAATTTGAATATCTCGGACGCGATTAATGTGCAGGAGTTCAAATTTTGAATTTGAAGGCATGCGCCAACTATCTCGCGGACAATCTGTGCATCTCGAACTGTATCGGCATCCGAAAGCAGGCCAATTTCAGTGGAGACACGATTCTGATGGATACGGTAAGTGTCGTATCTTTTGATCGTTAACTGACTTTAATAGGCTCAATCTCATAGTTTTCATGCTTTCTCTCTCTATCTCGCACACACAAGCCCATGTATGGGAAGAGACTGATTATGAGAAAGAGTAAAGGGGCTTTTCAATTGTTGATTTGTAGATTAATTTGTACCAAGTTACTTATGACTTATTGTTAGAGAAGTTTTACTTATCTCATTTAGTCTACTTACTTAGCATTTAGTAGTACTTACGTAGTTTATTATTATCCTCATCATATCCTTACTAACGCGCGGTCATCCTCGTTTCAGGACTGCGTAGTTGCCATGCGAAACATGTGAAATCGATTTGAAAGAGAGAAGGGGTGGCGTATAAGTGTGTGCCCGTGCGTGCGAGTGTGTAGGGACTAGTAGGTGTATCCGATTGATCTTTGATCTCTGATCGTTGATCTTTGATCTTTCTGATCAATCTCTGGTCATCCCAATCTCACTCCGCTCACTCTCACTCACACCCATCACCGCCATTCCCCTTTCTCGTCTGCAGGTCGATCGATTCATTGCTGACAACGCGGAGGCTATTGTGAATGAGAGCGTCGAGTTCTCCCATCTACCATGTGTCAAGGTACCGTTCATATGTACTATGTATGACTATGTACGATTCATTTTAAAGATATAAACCTTTCTAATGCGAAAAAATACAATATATAAACGAAAAATAAATGATACGAAACGTGAATGTGCCTGGTGATCGAAAATTATTTTACCTTAGCGCAACCAGTCACAAGAACACGTTTTCCTCAAACTCTGTTGCAGTATGAGCTGTTTGAAACATGCAATCGCCGGGTGCAATTTTGGAATGGACAAAAACTTGCGCAGAGTTTTCAATATCTAGCAGTATTATTATCCAATGCGAAATTAAATGAAATATCATACAGTAACCCAGCCTTTTTCGTTCTCACTGGGTCAAACCGTGTGTCATTGGGTCGGTTGAACTGTGTTCGATTGTAGACTCGTATCATCGTAACAATGGAGGAGATCAAACGTCAAGCAGGAGGTGAGAGTCTGGCTGAGAGGGCACTACAATACTTCTCTGAATGGCAGACTAAGAATAGCAAGTGTGAACATCCTCTCGATGCACTCCTCGCTAAGGTTAATATTTGATCTTTGGTCTCTGAACTTTGATCTTTGTTCTCTATTTTCTCGTTTGACACTATTTCAAGATTAAATGGGGCAGTGAAGCAGCATAACCAATTGAGGAATCCTTAATTGGGTGACACTGCGGTTGTTTGATGTTTGAACTCTCTATGACCATGGTGTCATCATTGCAGACTCATCTTCTCTACGTTGAAGAGGATCGTCAGTTGGCTGACTGTGCGGAAATGGACTCGAGGTGTGTTAGGGGCAAGAGATCAAACTACAAATTACTGTAGTCTCTCTCGTTCTGTTGTTTGATCTTTGATCTCTTATCTGTTGCAGAAGTTCGGTCGGTAGTTGCGAGATCATCCAGGACTACAAGAAGATCAAGGACAGCAATACGTATGTGGCCCTTTTTGTTGTTTCTCTTTGTGTTAATCGATAATAAGAAAATAATTATCAAAAATTATCCTGTAGCCGTATGCAAGAACCGTTCTCCAGGAAAATGTGACGTCATTAACGTAGGCGGAGGCGTTTTCCAAAAATCCTCCGCCTACGCTAATGACGTCACATTTTCCCGGAAAACGGTTTTCCCGTTCTTCTTGCATACGGCCACTGGTTATTACTACTTATCGTTTTTAACATTTATAAAGTCTTACAAATCATTTGTCTACAAAGCGACCTCGTAATATTATATTTTGCAGATCACTGGATCAAATCGGCGCTCCCGCCATCCAACACCGTATAACCGGCGCCATTCCTGTCAAGATGAACAACGGGTGCAAGTCCACCAAGAATCATAGGTACTGTAGATCAACAGATTACGGTAGTTTATTGTTATCGATTGATTGTCTAGATACTCGTCGACTGAATCACTAGACTCAATCTCATCGACACTGTCCGAATCCGAAGAAGTCGTCGAAACGAAGCTACTGGC
The DNA here is from genome assembly GCA_943737045.1 of Parapristionchus giblindavisi. Taxonomy (NCBI): domain Eukaryota; kingdom Metazoa; phylum Nematoda; class Chromadorea; order Rhabditida; family Diplogasteridae; genus Parapristionchus; species Parapristionchus giblindavisi. Next base: position 1,108,158 of record CALSFV010000020.1, on the reverse strand, counting down.
TGTCCATCAAACCAGTGGTACGGTAGTTTTTTGGATCAACTACTGACTTTATTGTTTGCAAGCTGGCTTTATTGATTGAAAGTTCATTGATGGCCTTAATTATTCCCGTTTCAGAGCAATTCTGGATCGCTCTTGTTATTCTCTGTCGTCGTCTCGTCGCCATTTCCCTCCAATTGACTGATGAAGAGGAGATCAATAAGAACAAGACGAATGGGTACGGTACTTTTTTGATTGATTTATTGATTTTCTGTAATTCATTGTGATTGATACAGTAATAGTCATATCATTGATTTAATTCGATTACAGTAACGGAACGTCGGCTTCGTCTACAGTAGACCCGCAGAAGGTGAGCTTATCGATTGATTGTTTTCTTTCTTTAGAATTGTTTTAAAAATGAAAAAAAATGGCATTACTTGTACCATTATCAGGCTCAACTTCTCGCTCGACTCGTGTCGTGCACGGGAACACAGAGAAAGCCACTGGCTGCGATGCATGAAGCAAGGTTGGTCGAGGGGAATATCATATTCTCTTATAGGGATCATGAAACTTGAATTCACATGGCTAATTCATTAAACTCGATTGATGTAAGAGATCTGTGGTGAATGACCCAAGAAGGCTCTCCTCGAGTAAATAATTTAGTAAAATATAATAATAATAAAAAATAATAAATATTGTAATCATTATAAATTGTTACTGTTATTGTTATATTATTATTTCAATTGAACTTCATTTACCCCTCTTCTTTGTAGATGTTCGATAGGCGCAGCTTTCGTCGCTGGCAAGATCATCGTGTGTGGAGGATATGATAGAGGAGAGTGTCTTCGATCGGTTGAGGTAAGAATAATAATAATAATATTTGTCACTCTTACACTTTGGATGAACTTATTTGGAGGAGGAGTAATTAGTTTCATTGATTAACATCATTGTTATCATATATGAATGTAGATCGCTTACGTGCTGATTGCATGTTTCATCGTTTTCATATGATTTGTATATGTCAATGAAGTTCAGTTTGTATCGCCTCGCCTGGATCTAAAATAATTAGTTACTGTTACATTAATAATATTGATAATACAATAATACAAATACAATAATACAAGTATATGTTTGCATGCACTTTAAATATATTTTTTAAAGATATATAGGCTAGCTAATAATGTGTATGAAGAGTTACACTAATTTGATATGATCCTTTCAGGAATACGATGTCGGTAATGGTACGTGGAAGGCAATGCCGAATATGCTGGAGGAAAGAGGACGATTTGATGCTGCCGTACTCGATGGAAAGGTTATCGATTAATTAAAGCTTTTATTTTTGGAGTAAGAGTGAATTTCTTTGAATGGATATTCATACTCTGTTCAGAGTCTGACTCACTACTTATCATCTGTTGAGTTAAATTAATGAGTGTTAAGTTAAACTAAGCCAGGCATTTAGTTAAATTAAAGTATTAAATTGTTCGATTTGAGGTGTACGCGATCGGTGGTAGCAACGGTGCGAATGATATGAAGTCGTGTGAGATGCTTGATAGAAAGGCGGGTAAATGGGCCAAAGTGAAGAGTCTGCCCAAGGCACGATCACATAACGGTACGGCATTCATTTATTCATTGTTTTTATTTGCAATTTTTATGGCAACAATCATCGAAAGATGATTTTTTGCGGCTATACTTGGCCCATGAAACATGCAATTCACTGTTCGTCGGGACGAGGTCACGTAATTTGTCCAGACCACCTAAAGGGTCTCGAAAAGGGTGTTTTTGATATGGAGTACAACCTTTCCTGCATTGTTTTAGCTGTTTACGATGGACCCGCAAAATCCTAGATTCTGGCCTCGAAGTTTTTCTGCAAACTACAACTGGCTGATTCTTTATCTTTGAACTCTGATCTGCTATCTGTTTGTAGGTTGTGCAGCCATTGGCGGTTACGTGTACACTGTGGGTGGCACCTTTGACTCCGTACCGATCAAGGATTGTGATAGGTAAATATTTGTTGAATATGTTTATATTAATATATGAGCAAGGATGCATTGTGGTGTTTTCCAAAACATCGAAATCGAAAGCATAGCGAGTAGTGATTCATTTGTTTTGATTCAGAGCAAGCATTGTTGTTATGACGACACTGATGATGATATTGATTGATTATTTAAAATTAACGAGTCATTGACCTTTACAGATTCTCTCCTGAAACGAATGAATGGGAACCCGTGGCGCCGCTTGAAGTTGGCAGATATCAGGTGCGTCATACTGTAACTCATCGATATCGATTGATTTCTTCGTTTTCAGTCGGGTGTCATCGTCTGGCGTGGTATGATCGTTGTGGCGGGCGGATGCGATCGGTGGTCCTGCACGGATGTGGTTGAGGTACACTGTAGCTTTGAATTATTGATTCGTTATTATCGCGATACTGATGTACAGGCATACGATCCGAAGACGAACACGTGGAAGCAGCTCGCCAAGCTGCGCACACCTCGCAGAGGCTGCGCTTGCGTAGTGTACAGAGGTACGGTAATGATGCGCGTGGTGCGCCTCACCTTTCTTCCCTTTCCTAATCTATGTATTGATGCTCTGCAGATCAGCTGATGGTCGTCGGAGGCAGTGATGGTCAACAATCACTCACGAGTGTCGAAGTATGTAGTTTGTTCTTTGGTCTTTGACCAGTGATGGTCTATCAATATCCCAGACCCTTCAAATGCGTGTGGGTATCTTTATTTTGTCTCAAAAACGCGTGTGGGTAACCCGATTTTGAGATAAAAACGCATGTGGGTACCCCAAAATCATAAAAATTTCAAGAAAAGCGTCAATTTATTGTCCAATTTTGCGGGTGGGTATCCATGAAAGGCCCATGGGATAACCATAAACCATGTCTGTCTTTGACCTTTATAGTTTGGTCATTCATCTTCATCTCTTGCAGATGCTAGATTCTCCCAATGGAACGTGGCGACCAGGTCCATCACTCACGACCGCTCGTGCCAACACCAAGGCTGTTGTCACTGCTGGTGTGTTATTGTTGTTGTTGTTTGTACTTTGTAGTTTGCTCTCTGATTAGCATTTGTGCTATAGTCTACGATCAAACTATAAACTGTATTGATCACAAATTGTTTGCAGGCTCCGTGGTGTACGTGATCGGTGGATTCAACGGCACACACTTCTTGAACACTATTGAGCTGCTCGAGAGTGGTGAGCTTGTAGTTTGTACTTTGGACTCTTGAAATTCACATTTTGTAGTTTGATTCTTTTAACCATGACAATGTTCTTGTAGAAACGACGGGATGGCGTAACTGGCAGCAGTCAGTTGTTGTGGATTCACTGAGAGAAGAAGAGGAAGATGAGACGTCGGAGGCCGTTGATAAGGTTGATCTTTGATCTTTTATAGTTTGATCGTTGATATTTTCTAGTTTGATCTTTGATCTTGGATAGTCTGCTCTTAATCAATGTAACTTGTCAGGAAGGAGTGAGTCAAGAGGACGTTCGTTCGTCGGTTACCGCCTAGACTCGTCGTGCATCATGCTGACTCCGCCCCCTTCTCGATGACTCCGCCCCCCTATTCGATGACTAATCGATAATTCCGTCGTCCCTCAACCGTGTATTCATGATTGTTCCTCTAGTCTTATTATCTATCTATTCAATCAATACGAGCCCCGCTCCCTTCATACGTGTTCCCCCACCTGAGAAACCCCGGAGAGTCCCGTCACTCGTTTATGGTTACTGTATCTATACTGTCTCCAAATGATTTATCGATTGATTGATTTGATTGAGTTACTCGCTCTCTTCAACTATTCGATTTGATATGCTACTTTGTTATATATAATATGTGCGTTTGTGCTATTTGCTCCCCCTTCCCTCTAGACTCGTACGCAATATGTCTATGCCTGACTTGTGATTCGTTTGTGTTGTTCTGAAGAGTGTGCTGATTACGAATGATTTGGAGAGTGCTTTTATTACAAATGAAGTGGTCTTATTAAAAATAAGATCATTGTGAAGAACTGTTCTACTTGGTAGTAGTTGTTTTGGTTGCTTTTGCTTCGTCTTTTTGGCTCCTTGACTTTTGCTTTTGATTGTATTTCAGACTTCCCATGTTGTATCATCAAACATACACACATTTCTCCTCTATCCTATCCCCTTCACGAAGAACTTCCCTTCCCAAACCGTATCTCTCTTCCCTACCGTATCCCCCACTTCTTCGTCCCTTGATTACGGTAATTGTGCTCCATTTCTTCCACTATATCAGTGTGTACCTCGTTCAACTCTGTCCTCTCTCCCTTATCAACTTTCCATTTCCACTCTTTCCACCTCTTCTCTGTCGATATCATCACCCTCCCACTTCAGTGTACCGTATCACCTAGATACCGTAACCTCTTCCTGCCCAGAATGAATACCGTATATCGACAGCCCCAATCAATCAATACTTTTCCCTGTAGTACGACACAAAGTACACAGTATTCAATACCCGACTATCATCATCAGTGTTTATGTACTGTGTCGCCCTCCCCCAACCTCTCTCTGATTCTATCTAGATCTAGTATCACTTCGTTGTTGGTTTTCTTTGTCCCCTTACTCGCTCGTTATATCAATTTCATCATTTTATACATATTTTAAAATATGTTTTGTGTATTTCGTTACACGATACGACATGTTACCGTCTGTACATGGCCCCTGGGGTTATATAATTGAAAGTGCAAACTACAAATTACACGTGACGTTCTGGCTCTAACCCATTCTGGAACAACGTTATTCTGAAACTAAGATATTCTGGAATGATTGCTGTATTTCGTATTCTTGCTTTATAAACGGGGTTGAAGAATGTCGACGTTCCAGTATGGGATAGTGCCTTAAGTAGCCTTGTTGAAGTGATAAGACACGCGCCATGAGATGAATGGGTCAGATGTGAACCGACTAGTGGTCGGATGGGCGCGTATCATCTACAAGAAATACGCACTCCATGTCGCGGTTATACTCATTGGGCTATTCTACCTATCAGGTATCGATTGATTGATTGAATGACTCTTTATTTTGTGAATAAAATAGCGAGTGCCACTACACTGATATTGTTATCTAGTTTTTTCACGCGGGTTATTTACTTTGTGATAAGATTTAATTATTGGGTCAGAAGTGAAAAGAGAAAAGTGTTGGTGCAATTTTACACTCTAACAACCATGCTACGTATTGATTGATTTATTGATTGGTTGAGGTATGTGTGATCACTTCTTCGCGCAAAGCTTCGATAAGTTCGCATGGCCACCGTACATTCAATTGGAGAAAGAGGTATTGATTGATTAGTGGGAGGCTTGCTGTACATGATTTATTGGTGTAGCTTGCGTGAAAAGTGGGGGAAGCCCACCTACAAAACTGTGTGCAGGTCACTTGCAGCACATAAAAAGACTTGTGTGATGAATTTGCGAAAAAATTTGCTGCCATACTCACAGTTTTGCAGTTTGGCGTACAGATTGTTCCGCACGTGGCTACGTATATGGTGGGAAAGGGGGAGTAGTGTTTGGTGACCATCACCACTGCTCACCAAATACAAATGTATCACAGCATGAAATCACTGGTTCCTTCAGGTAGAAGAGATGGTCCGAGAACGCGATCATTATCGATCGATCGATAGGCCTACAATATCCAGCAACGTCTGGAACAGGAGTATCGAACGGATTCCCCGATGCGGCCACTCGTCATACGCGGACACTTCGCAGCACAAGCGGATACTCGTCGTGGTGAAATCGGCAGTGGGCAATTTCGAGGTATGCTTATTACTAGTTCATATTAATGTACTGAGGTTGTTAGCGGTTTTTGATATGTGGAGATCAGTTAAAATAGTTATATGATATGGATTATGATCCAACGACTCGCAACTCTTTATGCTTGTCATACCCGTGACTTCCTTGTATCAAGAATTTAAGATATTCATTGGAGTCGCGAAGTCTACTAATTCATATCCTATTGATCTTTCCGAAAAAGATATATACGTATCTGTTTACTTGAGGCTCGTTCTGCGATTCGAACTACCTGGGGCGCAATCAAAGAGTACGGTGGATATCACCTACGGTAGTTTTTAAATCATATGGAATAAAGTATACGGTAGTATCGATTGATTTCAGGGTGACGTTCGCGTTGGCTTCCGCTGATGACACGGACGTGATGACGAAGGCACTGCGGGAAGCCGATCAGCACAGGTACGGTAGAATGAATTATTGATTGATTGGACCAAACAATTACCGTACCCTTAACACTTCAGCGACATTGTACTCTCGCGTGATTTTGTCGATCAATACTACAACAACGGTCGAAAGGTTTTTATTTAGTTACCGTTCAATGGTTATTTACCGTGATCTCATCCTACCGTATCGCCTTTTTTAGTTCGGTGTGTCGCTCTGGCTGTCAGCCGTCTCACCGTTCGCTGCACAGTGTCCATCGGCGTTCACATTATTGATCGATGATGATTACATGCTGAGTGCCCCCAATCTGATTACGGTAATCAGAGATCGAAGAGAAGATGAACCATTGTATGAAGGATGGAGGGTGGACTCGTCCCCGTTCCGATTCAGACTCCATAAACACTCGGTAATTATTGATTAGTTTCGGATTATCGATTAGTTGGATATCGAGTAATCTTCATAGTTGATTGATAACAAACGAATCCAAGAAAAGAATATGAAGGTGGCTTTGGATAAATCTTTGCAATTATCGATTATTTTATGGTGTTTGATTCGTGGCCATTTCATAGACTAGTCCTGGTGATTACATGTTTCTTGTCGATGTTATGGCTCTAAGGAAAGTCAAGGAATCTATTACTGGACCCTGAAGATTACACTTATTATCTCATTATCAGGTATCACTGGAACAGTATCCCTTCGGCGCCTATCCACCGTATATCACAGCCGGAGCCGTAGTCATGTCCGCGCATTCGGTCGTCCGCTTCTACTACGGTAGGTTTCTATGAAACGGAAGAGAGATATAGATTTTTCGTAAATTTAAGCAAGTCTCCTCATGCAACTGTATCCCTTTGATGACGTGTATGCGGGTATTCTGGCGAAACAGGTAATAGTAGTCGATATTACTGACAGTTTATAGCGTACACCGTACACCGAAACATGTGTAATACAAATCATTATCCTTTACCAATTCAAGTGATAAACAGACGCGCAAATCATAAAAAATGCAGAATTATTGATTATCAGAGATCGTAGATTAATTGTTTGCAGTTATCGATTCGTCCACGCCATAACGCCAACTTTCTCTACTGGAGCAATGCTCGATCTCGTATTGATTGGTCGACTACCGTAGCCGCTCACGGCTTCTCATCCAATGATCTCCTCGAGACCTTCCCTCCGAATTCCTGATTATTGATTGATCATAGATCTTACAACATAATGTAAAGCTTAAAGCATAATTTAGAATAGAAATTATATAATTCGTAACGAGTTTAATTCATGGTATAATACGCTTTTCTTTTTTTGACATCACTTTTTCATACGGTCCTTCAATGTTTGTGATACATCGCATAATTATTGTGAATAAAAATTTGTAATCCGGTTGTTGCATTTTGTATCGAAAGAAAAGTCAATTCTCGATCGCTTTATTGCGTGCGGCCTCACTCGGCTACCGTAATCCTTAACTCTGCCTTCTTGCCAGGGCACTCGTTCAAGCAAAGCTTATTTGGAATTGTTTACCTACCCTTCTCAGTTATAGCATTGGCCTAATCTTTATCTCTCATTTAAATAAATATTATATCATTGAATATCGTGAAATCATTGCACAAATCACTTAATTACGGTAATTCTCTGGTCGATCATGAACTGACTCACAGTGAGAGTGATCATAGACGTGGATTGAATAAAAAAGAGATGGACCGGCTTTTTCTCTCTGTTTAGTGGCTCCCATTCACTTCTCATTGATTTCATCTCTATTTTCTCGCGTTTTTAGAACTTTGATTGACGTTTGTCTAGCTTAACCGATTGTAATTGTTCCCTCATTTGTAAATTAAGAGGAGCAATGGCGTCGTTTCTGTCGTCGTTCATCTCTCGAGATCCTCGTTCAGCTTTCGCCTATGATCTTCCGACGTCAGCCATCGCCAACGTTGATGGCGTCCAGATCGGTGACAGTCACAAGAAGGTTTGTGCGCGCTTATGAACCGTAACTTGATTATTTTCTTTTCATTTAATTTATAATACATTTATCGAGAGTTCGTGTTCCAATTCTATTCATACTGACTCATAGTGAGAGTAATCTGTAAGAAACATTGTAAGTCCAAAATTATTATATGTCTAGTAATGTGCATGAAACCTCTATCCGCCTGTTAGTTCCCTCCTTTACAAGGAGTCTCTCACGTCTTAAGTTGGCGAAAAGTAACGATTCATAGCTTATTAGAAAGCCCTTTCTCTGTAGAGTAAGAATGTGTGTTTAAAAAATCCTGCGGGGCTCTGCGCACGGAGTTTAAAAAATCCAAAGTTTGTGGTGGCGCAGTGGCAAAGATGTCGCTTACAGTTTTTGCGCCCCGGGTTCGATCCCCGCCGAAGCCACTTCTTTTGCACGATTTTTACACTCGACTTTTTATGATTTTTTTTTGAATTACCTAATCTACATGACTGACAGCCGTGCATCTAATTTGTAATACAATATGTCAGTGATCATGGCGAGCTACCGAGAGAGATCGCATTGTGTGGTCACTGATTTTCTCGTATATTTCAGGCAGAGCCGGAGGAGGTTGCGACCGTGTTTTGGGCGCCGCCCGACTGCGCTTCTCTCCGGACGCAGACGCAGAAGTTGAAGACGATGAGACATCCTAATATTCTCACGTATATGGACTCGTTGGAGGTGAGATTGGTACTGCTTAAAGGAGCTGGTCTAGCTATCCGCTCTGACCACATTCTCTCACTTCTGAGAGAGCGTACTGTGATAGCGGAGAATCGGAGAAGTATCTTGTGGTTTAACTTTAATGGCTATTGTTGGTACAACAATTTTTATAGTTTTAATCATGTTTTTTCCCCTCAAAAATCTGTTATTGATCGATCGATACGTGGTCTTAGACTAGATATTTTCTTTGATCTTTGATCTTTAATCCTTGATCTTTTCAGGCCGACGGTACACTGTATCTAGTGACGGAGAGATGTCAACCCCTCTCAGTCTACATGAGAGACATTGAATTGTCGGGTGATCAACGGGAATCTGTCGTTGCCTGGGGCATCTATCAAGTCATGGTGAGGAGAGATTGATCTTTGATCTTTTGTTCTTTATGTTCAAATGTTTTGTTTAAACGTTGTATTATTGTAGCTTGATCTGAACACTTTTATGTGTCATCGTATTGGTGAAATTCTCAAGATCCATTTAACTTTCTAAGCATACTGTAGCTTGCATACTGTATTGCAGTTTGAACTTTGATCTTTGCAGAGTTGTCTCAAGTTCCTCCACGAAGCGAACATCTCCCACGAGAATCTTCGTCATTCGATCTACGTGACTCAATCGGGTGATTGGAAGATTGCAGGACTGCATCGGGCTACTGCATTCAGGTAGGATTAATAATATTGAAAAGGAATGAACAATGATTGAGAATGCATGTGCAAAAAAAAAGAATATAAGATAGAATAAAGAATAAGAATAAATACGTCTAATACATCATTTGTGTCCGATTTATCCCCATCTGAGTGTTACTTTTTGATTTGATAAATTGATTGATTGATTGATTGATCGTTTGCAGTTCTCCCCGATCGGATTTGAATCAACTCGGCCTCATTCTGTGGCAGTTATTCAATGGATTCAACGATAGTATGAGCAAGGCTGAACCGCCCGGAAAGATTCCCAAGTATCATACCTTTTTATATTTTGCGATGTCACATTTGCCTTTCGTGCATCCGCCGTAATGGCGGAGACGTCCACGTAAGCTCTGCAGAATGTAAATTTCGAGCCGGATTTTGTCATAAATGCAATATAATGGTTATAAATATTGTTATGGTTTGTCTAAAAACAACAGAATGTACTGCACGATTAGCGAATTTCACTACGTTCAAATCTCTTCACTCGATATTGAGGCATCAATGTATATTTTTAAAAGATAATTTAAGAAAATATGGTTCTATAATAATCGAATTAACTTTGCAGGAAACTGCACGACTTCTACAAGCGAATCGCGACGCCCACTGCTGCAAAACAATCTGTTGCTGAACTACTCAGAGGTATGCGGTAGATAACTGAATGTATATTACGGAAACGGGGTTAGAATAACGGTACATAAAATGTAAAGGTACATCCTAAATAGATTTTTCAAGGCACTCGAAGTCCTGCTAGGCTAGTGATAAATCAGGATTAGGGTTAGGGCCAGGGTTTAGAATTAATCAATAATATTAGCTATAGTATTGACTTGCAGAGCTTCGCTCAACTAGTGGTTTCTGCAAGTCTCGCTACGTGGATACTCTTCTGTTCCTGGAGGAATTTCAACTGAAAGAAAGTGGAGAGAAGACCGCATTCTTCAATCAATTGAGGTAGTCTAATATGCCAGAGCGGAGAGTTTTAAATTAGCTCGGGATGTGCCTTTAGCAAGTGTGCTTTACGCATTGACACGCTATAACGCGATATTAAATAATAATAGTAATTTATGCGTTTTCAAGAAACTCGGTTCAGACCGATTGAATGAATAAAAAAAATAAATAGAATAATTTCTATTTGCTTGTATATTGGGCATTATTATCCTACATTGCAGAGAGCATCTGTCCGCCTTTCCCGACGACGTCGCCAAGCATAAGATTCTACCGAGGTTTGCCTACTGTTGTTTTGATTGATCTAATCGATTGATATAATTGAATGATTGCTAATCGATAACAGAGTACAGTGGCATTTCCTCCCATGCTTCCTTATCACCCAAATCACTATCTATAAATCTCCTTTGCTAGTTCTTTCTATCTCCCTCAGATTCGTATGCCCTGTTGAGTTCGCGTAGCAAGATGTTCTTATGCTATCAGATCATTGACCATATTAATGACGATGACTTTCCCCTATTAATATTCCTGATAATTCGATGCATATAACAGATACACCGTTCAGACTGATTCACACATACGAGTATGGGGACGCCGGACCGAATATTCTCATTCCCATGTTCAAGTTGGGACGACTACTCAGTGAAGAGGAGTATCAGCGACGGTGAGCGGCCTATTTTTTCTCCCAAAGAAAATACACGAAAATGTAGTAATAATGTATTTTGAAGAGATCCATATCCCAGCACACCTATGCGTGAACCTGATAGTAATAGTACTTAATCAGTACTTAATTGCTTGCTTTATGCTAACTATGTAGGCGTTGTCAGCTGCCCGTTGAATTCCTGTTTCTCGGTGATTTCGTAAATGTGTCGGTGTTGATTCCGTAATGGATCGGACAGTGCGTTGCTAAAAGTCGACAATATCAAAATTAACTGCGTCTACAAAATGTTTGATACATTTTCCAGTTGCTCTTACAGTTTAATCAGTCTTTATTATCCTGATAATGATTGATATAATGATATTATGATTGATTATCAATCTTTATTCCTTCACGGTGCAAATCTTTTGATAGGGAATATGACGTTTTCTAAGGGTGTTTAAAGCACAATAAGGGTTACAGAATCGTGAAGTGAAAATATTTAATATATATTTTATTACTACTACTATTATTAATATATATGACAGGATCGTTCCCTGTCTGGTCAAACTCTTCGGTTCTCCCGATCGTACCACTCGTGTGAAGCTACTCGAGAAGATTGACGAATTCGCGCCTCATCTCACTCCTGCCATCGTGAATGACAAGATCTACGGGTATGCATTCCTATCGTAGGCGACGTTTCCCAAACCTCGCACCGCCCGGCCCACACCATAATTCCTTTTCTCATTGCAGGAACCTCGCCCAGGGCTTTCTTGACACGTCGCCCGCAGTTCGAGAGAGTACGGTAAGTGTGGGCTGTTATTGATTGATTGATTGATAATGATTATTTATTGATGATGATTATCGATTGATTGACGGTGCTTATTGATTAATTTTCAGGTCAAAGCGATGGTGGTGCTAGCGGAGAAGCTGAACAATCACAATCTCAACACGGATCTTATGAAGTATCTGGCAAAGTTGCAAGGTACGGTAATGGTGTGGTGATTGGGAAACGGCGCCTGCGTACTCTTTACTTGCTATCTGTAGACAGCGTTAATGTATCAGGTTACTATAATGGTGTGGTGCAGTAAGGAAACGTCGCACGGTAACGGTATATGCGTGTGATTGCAGGTACGGACGAGCACGGTGGAATTCGTACGAATACTACCATATGTTTGGGCAAGATTGCACATCTACTGGATCCAAGTTGTCGAATGAGAATACTCGTTGGTGAGTGTACGAGAGCTTTGTGTTGTTGCGAAATGATTTTAAGAAATGAAAGATGAAAGATAACAAATAATGCATTGGTTTAATGAGAACTATTATCGTCTCTGACATAACAGTTCTCTCTCGCCTACTTCCTTCCCCGGTTTTCATCCGACCTAGCGCCGATGGCACGTTAGTTCAAAATGTGAAAGATATGGGAATAGCGGGGCAAAAGGAATGCTGAAGGCGACTTTCCAAATCTGTGGTGCGCGCCTTGGTGTGTTTTTGCAATAATGAGACGATAGTCATTAGACAGAGCGGCGCACCTCAGACAGGTTTGGTAGCGCGGCGGTGATTGCGATAGAGACAATCATTGGATGCCATCGCGCACGCACATCCTCTAATGAATCCCACCAAACCCGTCTGGCATCCGCCGCGCCCTCTTTATATTCAATCTTTTTTCTAGAACTTCTGCCAGCGGTGGAAAACGATATTTCATTGGTGCCCTGCTATTACAGCGGCTGAACTAACGTGATGGTCATGTTGCAAATATCTTGGGGCATCTATTTTTTCGATTTGTTCATTGTATATAAAAGCTACAGGCTCGAAAGAAAATTGCATGCGACCGTGGATATTATATTTATAATTAGATTTATTGAATTTTTAGTAATGAATTCATTTAATTTATTTAATAGTTTCATTGCAGGCGCCTTCACTCGTGGTCTGAAAGATCCGTTCCCTCCCGCTCGTATGGCTGCCGTACTCGCCCTATCGGCCACGGAGCAGTTCTATACTCTTATCGAGGTTAGTGATCTTCGATCTTTGATCTGTAGTCTTTCAATTGATAGGAAGTATTGTACTAGATTATGTCGATATCAAATTACCACTCCTGGTGAATTCCTGTTTCGGGGTGCCTTAATGAGTGTGTATCAGTTTCGGTTTCTCAGTTTCTTCCTCAACTTGTTTTCTATAAATATTGTATAAAATCTCCAATTGCAGGTAGCCAATCGCGTTCTGCCAGCTCTCGCACCTCTCATGTGTGATCCGGAGAAGCAGGTAAGGATCGATCGATGATTGGTCGCGACCCTACGATTACTGTATTATAGGATTACTGTAATTGTACAACTCATTGATTAGCCACTGTCACTTTGCAGGTGCGAGATCAAGTGTTCAACTCGTCGAAGGGCTTCATGGAGAAGCTTCAGAAGGTACGGTAGCAGATGAGTGTATCGTGAACTGACTTTTCATCGTGCCTCTCCCATACAGGCAAGCGATAATCCGGCGTTGATACCCGAACTCGAGGCGGGAGTGAAAGCAGGGGCCAAGGGAATACTCGGAAGTGATAAGGTAAGGATTGGCTTAGTGATTGTATTTAGTGAATTAAGATCTCTAAGTTTAGTGACTTAATTACGTTAGTTTTGTGAATTAAGATTCTTAAGTTCTTGTTACTTATTAACCCTTCAATGAATGTAAATCTAGCTTTTTTTCAAAAATTATAAACAACCTGAGCTATAACATATTATCCTTGCAAGATAGATGAATTCATAGTTGTTAATTTGTTTATAAATTTATAGTTTGTTTAATTTACTCTTGTTTCCCAAAATAATTGCACTCTTATGTGTTCAGGTTCCCCAGTGGGCGTCATGGGCACTCAAATCACTCTCGGGCAAGTTCTACAAGGGTCCGACCCCGCCGCAGCCTGGCGACGCTGGAGCTGCTGGTGCTCCATCGGGTGGAGCTCCCTCGATTGATGGCTCGGCTCCCCGTGGAGCTGCAAAGACGGAGAAGAAGGTTAGTGAGAGAGATGTGGAGGGCGGGCCCGGGGGTTTAGAGTTTCGATCAGGGCCTTTGGTCGAAATGATGTTGCTTTAATGATTTTTTCCCCCAAGCTTTTAGAAGAGAAACAGAAATGACCACTAAAATGTTCGGTAGATTCGTTTGCTTTATCATTGGTTATTGAGTTGATTAGATTATTAATATAATTATTTATTGGCTCCTGTCATGAATCACCGCATGGACTTGCGAATTAGATAAGTAATAAAAATAATGATTATTATTAATATAATTATTAATATTTATAATAATAATATAAATATTGTATATTGATGATGATTGTCAGACGCCATCATCGACGGTCTCTGGATGGGACGACGACGAAGTGGAGGAGTGGAAGGATGCAGTGGAGGAGAAGAGTGGATGGGATGACGATGATGATGAGATGATCGATGCCGGATGGAATGATACGGTAGGGATACTGTAGGGCGGCCAGTTTTTGAGGAGAGTTACGGTAGAACATGGCGTTGAGCAGGTTGGCTATGATAGTTTGAGTAGTTTCATGGTGAGACTTTCTCATTTATCCATTTACAGCCGTCCATTCCTACCTCGAAGCCCAAGACAGCGACTACCGCGGGAGCTCGGAAACCGGTCGGTGCCGGAGGCAAGCTCCAGCTCGGAGGAGTACGGAAACCGCCTGCCAAGAGTGAGTGGCCGTATTCGTGTACTCGCACGATGTAACTATTATTCCCCAGAATATAGCATTGATTCATGCGTGATATTTAGAGCTCGAAGATGACCTCGATCAGCTGCTTGGAATATCATCTGGTGGGTTTTTTGCGATGTTTTTGAACGTTTTTTGTTATTGTTTCTCCACTTTGATTGTTGTGTAACTGTCGAAAAGTCATATATCCATTTCTGTGTACACGAAATGAACTGGTTTGCGTCTCATCGTTCTTATTATTAGTATTGCCATCATTGGCTGTAATGAATGATAGAATAATGTGTAGAGATGAGGCAGATGGATCATAGTGCCCAGCCCAACTTTTTTTTCAATGTTCCGTGTTGATAACATGACGTATTTATCTGAAATAGTGACAACAAGCACGGGCAATTTTAGAATCTTATCAATTTCAAACTCTGCAGGTCCGAAGGCTTCATCAGCAGTGAGTGGAGGAGGAGGAGGATGGGATGACTTTGGTGCTGATGATTTCACGACCACGACGAATACCGCGCCTGTTAAGGTATGAGCTTTTGCTTTTTTTGTAGATTCTGGTTTGGAAAAGAGTTTATTCAAGGAATTTAACGACATTAATAAGTAGTTGCTAGGGAACTGAGTGATCCACTGTGAACCATATCGAACCATTGGTTCAATATTTTAATTATTGGTACCGCATCGACTTGTTTTATTACTATTATGCATAAGTCGAATAGGTACGTTAAAGACCGGATTTTCAACAAGAAATTCCAAAATGCGGCCCGGCTTCGTTGTAACGTACTTTTCGACCTATGATTTCATGGCGTCGATAAATTATTTTAAGTGGTCAGATTATCTCTCTCAGATAGTATGGCGTTTGATAAATCAACTCTATAGACAAATGTGTGTGTTGCAGAAGTCAAGCTTTGCATCATCGATGACAACATCTACCGTAACCTCGGATGGATGGGATGAATCGGGTGATGGATGGGGAGATGGTCAGAATATTGATTTATTGATTTATTTTATATATATATATATATTTTTTTTTTTAATGATTTTGGTGAATATTGCCACGCACCGGCGTGTATTTACGATCGTTTTAGTATGGACTTTGGTCCGATTACAGGGAAGATAGGCAGAGTTGTAAAACTGATAATTGCCAGTGTCTTTCACGTTTCAAACGCTCCATATCCCGGAAAGTGTTGACTCGAGTTTTGTTATTATGTACATTTAGAGGTAGCGGCCGAAACACCATAACGCACATTATAACTAACTTATATATTTTTATAAATTTACATTTTATGTTCATGTAAACTTATACCTGTACATATTTTAATATTATTATTTTAATAAATTTAATATCTAATCTCTGCAGATGCCCCGTCCCCACCCTCTGTGGCTCCTCCTGCAGTCAAGTCGACGATGCCTTCCTCAATGACGACGAATGATAAGGACGCCAGAAGGGCTGAGTTGGCTGCAAGAAATGAGGCGAGGAAGAAGGTGAGAGACAGGGAAACATGGGTTACTTTAGTATTGATTGATGCAATACGGTAACTCCGTATTGGGGTATTAAATATTGAAAGAAATAATGGTAACTGTTTAACACGATGCAATAACGTTGAAATTGATAAAATTGATTCGCGACTACCGTATCTCATGAATACAGTAATCTTGTGTTATCGTTTCAGGAGCTGGCAGCCAAACGAGCCAATCGAACGGGTGGAACGGGTGCACTCAAATTGGCCTCAACGAAGAAGGATGTACCGGCGGAACTGGATGAAGACTGGGGTAGTAGTGGGTGGTAGGTTACGGTAGCTCCGCCCCTTTTCATTGTTTATGGGTTACTGTAGTCCCACCTTCTTTCTTCGGTTACTGTATACCTATGGTGGGTACGGTAATCGCTCACTATTTGTACTACTAACATGATACTGTACTTTGTATGCGAAAAAAATCATTATATTATTATTCGTGATTAGCCTGTGTGCATTGGATATTGTCATAAAATAGAAGATATTTATTCATAGTTACTTGCTTTTCAATCATATATTATTTATATTCGATAATAATTCTTTTTTGCTCTTTTTCTCTTGTGAGGCGATAACAATGGTGACCGGGAAATGGGTTAACCGGAAAATAGAAATTGCTTTTTTTTCTTATCGCCACACGAGAGATCATTGCCTCTGATGAAATGATTCCAAATTTCCTTCTCCCGGATATATCTATTGTACCGTATACTTTCATTTGCTTCTACAATATCGATTGGATAACTGTGATAAATGCGGATTTTTTGTGTTTGTGAAATTACAGAGTAGTGTACAGTGTGAAATCGAGTCGAATTAATGATATCATTGGCAAATTTTCTGTTCTTATTTTTCCGTTTGTATCTGTGACCGTTCTCGTCTTTGATCTGTTTCAAGGACAAATTTAAAGTAGCGAGCGAAACGTTGAAAATTGTGATGTGGAGATGGGCAAGCGGTGTGACCCTTGCAGTTGATAAACACGAGAGATCAATAGGTTAACAGAGTACTCCTAAGCAGTTTGAGATTTCACGCAACATTTCGAGAGCTGTCATGGTGTGACAGAGAACAGGGTTGAGTGACAAAGAAAAAAAGACTATGCTGCATAGTCTATGCAAAGTGAGCGAGCCCAGATGGTTAAAGTGCACCATGGTGAACCGTGCCGTATTTTTAGGCAGTTGGTCAAGTTTTCAGTGAAGGTGTGTTCCATTCTAAATAACCGTAATACTGTGAATCAGGGCTGTGCGAAAAATAGTTTTCTTAAAATTTTCGTTAAACGTAATTTTACGACTTTTTCTCCCTTAAAATTCGTAAAAAGTTCGTAAGAAAATTTCGCGTCAAAATTATAAGAATTTATCCCAAATGTATTGTGACAGAAGATGTTCATACGTATACATATCTAATGATTCTCTTATGCAATGGACAAAATATAGCCTATAGCCTATATATTATATAGGCAAAAAGTTACAGCTTAAATCTTTTGTATGTCATACAGGATATCTCTAAAGTAATTTCATCAATTTTCAATTTTTTGCCATTTTTTGTCGTTTCGTTAAATTTTTAACTTTTCGTAAATTTTTACGAAAAAAGTCGCAAAATCGTAAAATTCATAAAATCGTAAAACGTAAAATGCACAGCCCTGGTGTGAACCGTTTCACTCTCGTGATTTCTCTGTGAAGATGTTGAGATTGGAATGAGAGTTTCTCGCTCAATAGTGTTAAAGTTGCGAAAAGAAAAGTGGGGGAAACTCGTTTTGAACCCAATCTCTCCTCTTCCTTCTTTCGCGGGTTTTGAACACCAATTAGAAAGATATTTCCTGTAGTTTGATCAAATTACATATCATATGATTTTGACCATGGTAACCTTGAACACCACATAAGAATCGAAACTAGTTCAGCCAATTCTTTGTGATTATGTAATGGTTAGAGATAAAGATAGATGGTATGAGTGGGGGGGTTGATGATAGATCTATCTTCATAGTGTGTGTGACCGTCAACTTGTATTGACCCCATTCATCTTGACTCTCGCAGTCAAACAATGTCATTCTTCCAAGGAAAGGTTGTCGTAGTCACAGGTTTGATCTTTGATCTTTGATCTCTCAGTAGAATTTTTCTATTGATATTTTAATGATGGACTTGTTTTGTTCCTTAAATTAGTTGTAAATGTTTTCACTGTGCATCTTCTCGATTCTTTAACTCTGTATGATCTAAAGTTCAAATTGCACCCTAATCGCTAAGTCGGAGTCTTAAGTCCAACTAAGTTCGCTAAGTTTAGGCTCCTCAAATGGCATAGGCCGTGCTACAGCGAGATTGTTCGCGGAGAAAGGAGCCAAGCTCACGATTACTGGAAGGAATGCGACAACGCTCAAGGTGCTATATCGTTGTAGATCATTATGAAATTGATTTATCGATTTTTATTGATTTATCTATGTTTGATGTTATTGATTCTAGGTCACTAAGAACGAATGTATCGCTGCGGGTGCCAAGGAAGAAGATATTCTAGAGGTAAAAAAATATTACATTTACCTAGCATTTTTGGACATTTGTATATTTTGATATTTGTATATTTCATATTTGTCTTTTTTTTTGGATATTTTCAACTATCGACTATTTTGATCGATATGTTTAATTATAATAGTGGATGGAGGATAACAAAGTTATAGATTTTATGTGAATTGTGAAAAAAACATATTTTAATCTATAATTTATTTAGATCATCGGCGATCTCGAGGACGAATCAACTCCGAAGAAGCTCATCGATGGAACAATCGCCAAATTCGGACAAATCGATGTTTTGGTCAGTTTATAGCCTCGAAAATGTTTAATTATACTTGATATTTGTACACACGTGAAAAGACAAATACTATATGTCCAACGAATAATCCAGTTCATGAGTGATCAATGAGTGCCTTGCATTGAGTAAAAATATTCATCATGCTCAACACAAATACGTTTCCGAGATATCTGAGGTCCACCATGGTTTGGGGTGATCATTAGCCACAGGGCACCTGAAAACCACCACCTTCGGTTACCCGGATATATTCGATGTAGAGCCCTCTAGATAGGTGTGGTCGATAAATGTGTTCTAATTGAAGGAATAAATATCATTATTTTTGATTTCAGATCAATAATGCCGGTATGGCTCTGAATGATAGTAAGGGACGAACGCATGTAAATGTCCCCATCGCCGACTATGATCGACTCATGAATGTCAATCTCAGAGTGTAATAATTTTTTTTCTAGCCTAAGATTATCAATCAATGTTTTGTTCAAAAGATGCGAAAAGAAAAGAAAATCTGAGAAAACTCTTCTATTTTACACACTCTCTCCCTAATTTTCTTTTCTTTTCGAACAACACATGACGCGTAGTGTGTGTTGAAATTTTAATTTAAAACATAAGATTTTGACCTTGTGGTGTTCAAATTCACAAAAAGAAAAAGAGATAGTGTAAAACGAGGATACTTTTCTCTGCTTTTCTTTTCTTTTCATATCCCCTGAACATGACATATGTTAAGATTTCAGTATACCCTTACCATTACAGTATCCTCGTTCTGACCCAACTATCCGTACCGTATCTTGAGAAGACAAAAGGAGCGATAGTCAATGTGTCGTCCATCGCCGGTGCTCCTTTCACATCACCGGTTTATTATTGATTTATTATTTTATTATTAAGCATTTTAATAATAACTAGGTTACGGGTTGTCAGCCATAACGATTATTTTATGATGAACAATGAATAATAAAATTTAATTGTTTAATTTTTTTAAACAAATGAATTCAATTACAGTGCTGACCAATATTCTATGATATTTTGGTTTTTCAGTCATAACTTTTTTCGCAGTCAACCGTTTCTCTTCATTTTTTAGTATGTTGGTATAGATGGTGTTGTGATATATTAGCCCAATTTTTTATCGATGTTGGGCAACAAACAATAGTACAGTTAGGGACCGCATTGTGGAAATTTCAAAAGAACAGAAAAATTATATTTTTATCATTTTTCAACGTAATCGATGATGCCGATTCTAATGCGATACAAGAATTAGCACGAAAATAAACAATAGGAATAGAAAACTGTGCTTAATTAATATTCGCTAATGTTAAGAAAATTACCGTATCCACCCTTGTAGTTGTGTCATACGCTGGGTCAAATCAAATAATTTAATATTTCTTTGCATTTTAATGTTTTTTTATAATGCTAAAATATTGTGCAGATGATAATCGAACTGCATGACACTTTCTTCATTAAATAAATACTTTATTTATAGAGAAATCGCCCTCAACTAGTTTATGCAGCGTACTGCACGCGCGCGGCATTCAATAGAACATGAAACATATCATCAAGAGGAAGCCTAGTGTCTGGCGCATCGAATAATGTAGAAACCGTAGTGGGTACATTTCGAAAATTGCAGAAATTTTGAGCGAAAATAAACGCTTTAAGTGAAGAGAGCGAAGTCGATTTAGTTTACCGTCGTACTGTAGGCGTGCGGCAGTCAATACAGCGGTAATCATAGTATTAGGATGAAGCCTGGTGTCTGTTGCTTCGAATAATATATAAATCATAATGGGGACATTCGAAATATCGCAGAAACATCGATCGAAAACATTTTTGTGAAAAAAAGGAAGTAGGCTAAGTTTTGCAGCGTACTGCACAGCGTTCTCATGACTTTCAAAGCAAGAACGACCGCTCAACATACAAACTCTCTCGAATACAATGGTCTCTCCTTTGTCTTGCTTTGGAAGAAAAATGGCTTGGACTAGAATACTGTGACTGCACGCGCGCGGCATTCAACACAGCTTCAAACGTATCATCATGAGGAAGCCTAGAGTCTGGCGCATCGAGTAATGTAGAAACCGTAATGGGTACATTTCGAAAATGGCGGAAATATTGATCGGAAAGAAACGAAGTCGACGAAGTTCTGATGCATGCAGCACAAAACCAGTAAGCAAGACAACATTAATCATGATATCAGGATGAAGCCTAGTGCTTCACGTTCGAATGCCATAGAAATCGCAACGGGTAAATTTCAAAAATGAGAAAATTCAATCTGAAATAAAAAAATGCATTAACAAAAACCTCGCCGGCCGGGATATAGTTTACGGCTCCGGCCCAGTAGTAAAAGACAGAAAGAACCACACGCTGCCCTAGCTAAGTACAGTAATCAAATTACGAAAAATTACAATTTTCAGCGAAATCAGCACCTGGGCATATCGGCCTTTGGGGTTACCGGAACAGCATGGATTCAATTCTATGTGTAGAAACTATGTGCTACAATGACTGCTTGAAATTATTCAGGCATGGGGTTGATCAGGTTGTCGAAGGCGGAGGCGAGAATTGCAGCCAAAGTGAGTTGAAGCTGCTCGGACTTCTCCGCCGCGTTATTTTCCTTCTACCCCTTCACAGCACGCTCCAATACCTCCCATATGTGCAGGATGATGTTCAGGAATCATAATTGACTATATCCATCCATCTACTGGACCCTACGACGACGAAACTAGGCGACAACATGTGATGGACAAACGGACAAACTGGATTACAGCACCTTAACGAAGGCGCGGCGGTACGTGCCGCGGACCCAGGGCGGTATCGACTTCTCTAAGATGTTTTCATAGCTGTGGCGAACGACAGCGTCCTACATCCGAAACAGGGGACCCATTCCGCGGCGGGAGAAGCATCCCCAAACAAGAATCGAAAATCACGTTTGATAAGGACCCCCTACCATATGCACTGGACCCGCGAGGAGTGGCATATAGTGACCAGGACCGACGACAGTGAGCACAACCTCTTTGGTAGCGGCGGTACGAAGTGGGTTGGTCATCCTACCGGCCTTCTATTCAAACTCAAGTGCCATTCCCCGACGGTCAAGCACAGTGGTGGCAGCGTCCTTGCCAGGGGATGTTTCTCTCGCAGCGGAATGGGTCCCCAGTTTCGGATACAGGACGCTCTCGATCGCCACAGCTATGAGAACATCTTAGAGAAGTCGATACCGCCCTGGATCCGCGGCACGTACCGCCGCGCCTTCGTTATGGTGCTGGATTACGATCTCAACCGTTGGTCCACCACATGTTGTCGCCTAGTTTCATCGTCGTAGGGTCCGGCAGATGGATAGATATAGTCAATCATGTTTCCTCAACATCATCCTGCACATATGGGAGGTATTGGAGCGTGCTGTGAAGGGATAGAAGGAAAAGAACGCGGCGGAGAAGTCCGAGCAGCTTCAACTCACTTTGGCTGCAATTCTCGCCTCCGCCTTCGACAACCTGATCAACCCCATGCCTGAATACTATCACAGCACCATCTATACCAACATACTAAAAAATGAAGAGAAACGGTTGGCTGCGAAAAAAGTTATGACTGAAAATCCAAAATATCACACCAGACCAGCACTGTATTCTTTTTTTCTTTAAAGTTTTTACCGTGATCACTTGTCGACGTGACGCTCTCTGACGCCATTTCTTCTATTTAAAAATATATAATTAATATAAAACTATTCATTTAAGATGTTCTACTACTCTGTATCGAAGGCTGGTCTCGATCAGTTGACCGTTCAATTGGCTGGTAATTTAGTGTCCAAGGGAATCAGAGTAAATGCAGTCAAGTATGTTAATGATTTTTTTAGTAATCAAAAATGTATGAGAAAAAACATTAGTAAGTAATAAGTAGTTTAATAGGTAACAAGTAATTTTTGTAATTATATAAAAATATATATTTAATGGACCTTCTTCAATACCATTCTGGAATATGATCCAAATATAATAATGTACTTCGCTTTTCGAAATGCTTTCTTATTATAAAGGACTAGCAGTGCTAGGGGGATCCATAAATTGTTTTACTTCCGAGCGTTTTATACTTTTATCGCGGGAGGAGCATTTCGCTAGCGCGGAAGGGCGCTGCGCGCCCATCCGCCTCAATTACTCCCTTCCGTCTAGACTGCTCGAGTCGCTCAGTATCTTGTTTTCTGACTTATTAGACGATGTGTCGAAAAAATATATGAAAAACGACAACATAAAACTATTTGCTTTGAATTTTGAACGGCAAAATTACTTGGAAGCAAGCTTGACCTTTTGATTGTTTGGGGGGGACACCCCCCCAACCCCCCATTTTCTATATTGCATAACATGAAAGTCATTCGTGGACTCGTTCATAAGCTTTCCGACATTTTCCGGATGTCTTAGGATCAATTTTTCTCTTAATATTATCGAAAAATTTCGTTGAGCTGACTGAATGCCGCTACAGAAATCAATTGAAGCGAGGTTAGAGTTAATAGTCATGCATTACATGCTTTCCTGCTCAGAATGACTCAAAACAACTTGTTTCATCATTGTTGACACGAAAAACTACCTTAGAACACTTTATTTCAGTCAGGAAAAATCAGCAAAAGTTTTGGATCGAACCGGGGTTCGAACCCGCTCGGTGTTTTTAGAGTGGTATCTCTTTACCTCGACGCCATGGGTTCATTTTGTATCTGAATATGGTCATATTATACACCAATCGACGCGCAAAGAGTGGGGCTACAACTTTCTTTGCCATATAAAACGCCTAAAATAATTTTTGAAATAAATTTAACCAAGAAAACTGGCAAAATCGTGTTTTTGCACCTTTTCGGCGATTTTTCGCGGTACAAAGAGGTCGTGCGGAGGTGCAGTGACATGGTTTTTCTAAACCAGTTTTTCAAGCCCTACAACGTGAGCATAGTTAGGTTGAATTAAAAAGGTGCGAAATTTGAGTTTTTTGAAAAAGTTAAAAATCGACCATTTTTCGCGACCGCACAGCTCCGCGAATACTAAACCAAATGAGTTAGGTCCAAAAGCAAAAAGTTGCGGCTCATCGAGTTGTACAATTTACTTTCAGGAGCCGGGACTCAAAAATTACGTTGAACAGGTGAAAATTGCGAAAAACCTACTTCCCCGATTTCTTCCGAGGCCTATTTCGTCATCATCCCGGGGGACAAGATGCGCGACGTTAGCACCAAAAGATGCGCCGTAAAAAGTTGTTTAATATAAGTCTTAATCTCAAAAAATGAACGAACAGTTTTTGAGCATTCATATTTGCCGATTTTGATTTTCGCGTTTTTTTGCCTTCCGACAACTTTGACCGGAATTTCCGGGAAAACCGTGAATCGGAAAAATCGGCAAAAATACGATTCAGATTGCCCCAAGTGTTGTGGTCATTTTAAAACCCCAACTTGCAACTTTTGATATACTTGACCCCAAGTTGTGCGCCAAAATGTGCAAAAAACCCGACATCCGTCGTTTCACCTAAAAGACGGCTCCGGATCGGCTCGGGACCAGTGCCATTCGATCCGGCGTGGTCGAAAACCCCAGTGGCCGGAATCTGGTATAATCGGCACAACATCCTGATAGAACAAATTTCAAAAAACCTACCGCGGTAAATCGGTCTAATTGCGATCTTTTATATAGGGGTTAACTAGCAGTGCTAGGGGGATCCATAAATTGTTTTACTTGTGAGGATTTTATACTTTTAGCGCGGTTGGAGCATTTCGCTAGCGCGGAAGGCGCTGCGCGCCCATCCGCCTCAATTACTCTTTTAGAAGAGATGTTTTGCTATAAAATAAACGTTTCCCAGTTCAGAATGACTCAACATAACTTGTTTCATCATTCTTAGCACGAAAAAATACCTTGGAACACTTTTTCTCTGTCTGTAAAAATCAGCAAAAGTTTTGGATCGAACCGGGGTTCGAACCCGCTCGGTGATTTTAGAGTGGTACCTCTTTACCTCGACGCCATGAGTTCATTTCATTTCTGAATATAGTCATATTATACACCAATCGACGCGCAAAGAGTGGGGCTACAACTTTCTTTGCCATGTAAAACGCCTAAAACAATTTTAAAAATAAATTTAACCAAGAAAACTGGCAAAATCGTGTTTTCGCACCTTTTCGGCGATTTTTCGCGGTACAAAGATGTCGTGCGGAGGTGAAGAGACATAGTTTTTCTAAATTAGTTTTTCAAGCGCTACAACATGAGCATAGTTTGGTTGAATAAAAAAGGTGCGAAATTTGAGTTTTTTGAAAAAGTTTAAAATCGACCATTTTTTGCGACCGCACAGCTCCGCGAATACTAAACCAAATGAGTTGGGTCCAAAAGCAAAAAGTTGCGACTCATCGAGTTGTACAATTTACTTTCAGGAGCCGGGACGCGAAAATTACGTTGAATACGTGGAAATTGCGAAAAACCTACTTTCCGGATTTCTTTCGAGGTCTATTTCGTCATCATCCCGGGGGATAAGGCGCGTGGCGTTAGCACCAAAAGATGCGCCGTAAAAAGTTGTTTAATATAAGTCTTAATCTCAAAAAGTTATAGAGCCGATTTCGAGCAATCATATTTCGGCATTTTGTTTTTCGCCTTTTTTTGCCCTCCGCCAACTTTGACCGGAATTTACGGAAAAACCGTGAATGGGAAAAATCGGCAAAAATACGATTTAGATTGCCCCAAGTCTTGTGGTCATTTTGATATACCAACTTTAAATTTTTGATACACTTATCACCAAGTTGCGCGCCAAAAAGTGCAAAAAACCCGAGAGCCGGCGTTTCACCTAAAAGACGGCTCCGGATCGGCTCGGGACCAGTGCCATTCGATCCGGCGTGGTCGAAAACCCCAGTAGCCGGAATCTGGTATAAAAGGCACAAAGTCCTGATAGAACAAATTTCAAAAAACCTATCCCAGTAAATTGATCGAATTGCGATCTTTTATGTAGGGGTTAATTTTAAAATTTATATTTAATTATTGCAGTCCAGGACTGACCGAATCGGACATTCCGTGTAAGTTGGGAATGAGTCCTGAAGCTGCTAAGAAGGTTTAGTTAATTGATAGATTTAAAATAACTATCTATAATTAATTCAGAATTACGAAGAAATGTCGAAGAATCTGGAGATGTTCCCTACTGGACGTCTTGCACTCCCTGAGGACATTGCTAAGGTTTTTTGAAATATATAAATGAAAAGAATAAATTAGTAACATTATTTTATGGCTCGTTAAAAAATAGTGGAAAACCGAAATCGGCGACTTTCCACCCGTTAAAAAAGTACCCGGAAAGTCGAAAATGGAAACACGAAATTTGAATTCGCGCGCTAGCAACGAGGTGCGGGAATTCAAATTCCGACATCGAATTTTCGCGGATTCCATTTTTAGCAAGAAGGAAGTTGAATTTCCATTTTACTGCTAAAAATCGGTGACGGAAAGTCGGAATTTGAGTTCCCGCACCTCTTTGAGCGCGCGCGAATTCAAATTTCGAGTTTCCATTTTCCACTTTCCGGGTACTTTTTTAACGGGTCACCGATTTCGGTTTTCCACTATTTTTTAACGAGCCTTTAAAGATACACCCGAGCTATTTTGAAACTTTTCCCTCTGTCAATGCTCAATTGCTTTCATTGGAAATAGCGGAGTTTCAAATTAGCGTGGGGTGTAAATTTATATAATTAAAAAATTTCAGCTGATCGTTTTCCTTTCGGACCGTAGTCAATCAGAATATATCATCGGACAGAGAATCACTATCGATGGAGGATGTCTACTTAGAAATGCACTACTCTCTGCTGAGAGAAAGTGATCGGTCTACTCAAGAAAAGCGAAAAGAAAAGAAAAAAACATAGAAAACTCTCCTCGTTTTGCATACTCTCTCTCATCTTTTCTTTTGATTTCATGTTTTAACATACTTTAAAGCTAATGCACAATGCTCTCTCCTTACATTATGAAAAGAAATAAAAAAGCGAAAGTGTTTAAACGAGGAGAGTTTTAACCGTCTTTATTTCCGCATCTGTTGAATAGAAGATTAGGGAAAATGATCTAGATTATGATCTTGCAACTACTTCATTATTTTTTTAAAATGAATTTTACGAACCGATGAGTTCGTTAATTAATTATAAATCAATTCCCCAAATGATTCTATTTCGGCAGTTTTATGTTAATCAGCTATCGTTTTATTCGTTTTACTCGTTGTATGTATTCTGTTCCGTCTTTTCTCAAAAAACGCATAAATATTATTATCAATATATAAATCAAATGAGGGAAAGCATCTGATCTAACACACCACTCGTCCACTTCACTCTTACTGAATCACCGACGATCTGATAGCTATTCATAAAAAAGGTCCAGCAACCTTCCCCAAGTCCATTCTATAATATTACTATTACTTATAAATTCTGTATTTGCAGTCGTATCTGTCTCGGATGTATCATATAAATAAATTAATTAATCTGTTGTAAATTCTCCAAACCCCGTATTTTCTTAATATCAAAGAAGTGATCCAGATATTATAGTGCTTTCGCTTTTCTTCTTTTCTTTTAGTTTACATATACAATACATAGAATATCGTTATTTGCTATCGTCTAAGAATTGATAAATTATTATAATTATTTTTCTGAACCTTTCTAGTGTCGAGTGCAAGTCACGATATTTCATAAAATGACACGATAAAATGATGGAAGAAACCTGAGAGACGTCACTCATATATACTGATAAAGTTAAATAGCCTTTGATCTTGATAAATGGAAATTGTTTGGTTTTGTGACCAGAGAAAGTTTCCAGAGTGGTTTGCATGAATGCTGAGAAATCTATGCCCACAATCAATCGAAATGCACACAAATACAGGAAAAAGTGTTAATAATAATAATAATAAATATTTATCGCATCTTTCAATTTACTGACAGAGTTAAAAGAAAATCATTGATAGTACCAATGATAAAATAAGAAGAAGCGAAAAGAACTGTAACAATTAGTCACAGTATTACATTACGAATATTATAAGAACAAAACAGAGAAAGTTTATTGAAAAATCTTATAAGTTATTTAAAAAATTTTACAAGAACAAAAGTACACAGGGTTTTGCACAGTTACTATAAAATGCGCACCCGAGCTAATTTTGCTCTCCACTTTGGCAACGTTCTATCGTAGACAATGACAGTGGGAGAGGATTGTTAGTGTGAACATTTTTAAATTGGCTCGGGGTGTTTCATTAAAGTCTCAAAGAAACTAAATCGATACTCCTTTGTTCTTGAAAGATACTCTCGCAGATAGAAGAAGTGAGAGAGCACTACCAGAGCAGAGAGTTTTAAAATAGCTAGGGTGTCTCTTTAAAACTCCACCACTCATTTGTACGACACACAATACATAAGAACAGTGGTGTGGTATATTCTCCCCCCTCTTATTCATCATTGCAGTTTTGAGAGTTTTTTTTATCATTAATGCATTCATATGTGGGGGTCAAAAAAATGTGCCAACCACCCCCAGATTTTACTCGATCACACGCGTGATATGCACGTTCGCTTATTCACATTGTTCTCGTTGCACTCTCGGACGTAGATAAAAATATATAATATAATTTAACACTTTTTGTGTTGTATTCAACACTGAAAACGACCGCTCAATAAAAAAAAAACTCTCTCGAATAAAATGGTCCTTGCTTGTCGGACTATCAATAGTTAAATCGCTTTAAAGAAGGGGAACCAGGAGATTTAGTGTGCACTATTGTCATGGCTAACGTGGGAGATAGGAAGTGGCGCTATATTCTCTATTAGAATTGAGAGATGGAACGCATAGAGCGTGTAGCTCACTGGTTAGTAGTCGGCGCTTGTAACCGCGCCACGCGGATTCGATTCCCGTTTGCAATTCTCAATACATTTGTCTTTCATATTTGAAATTGCGCGCGTTCCCTGAGGACATCTTGGGGAAATAACGAGCTTTGAGCTCGGATTACGGTATTCCAGTGTACCTATAATTTTAGAGAAAATTGTTTTTGGATGCAGGGAAATGTGATCTATATTTCTGCCTGGCCAGTTTAGTCACGAAAAAACTCGTGGGTCCCCTTCTTTAACCAGAATACTATTATATTGGTCTTTGGGAATTGGAATTCAATGATTGACTTCTCCATTTCCTGGTCTTTAGCCTCCTCCGGGGCTTTATCATTCGATCAGTCCACTACACCACTCACTCCATACACTTCTTATCAATAGATCACTGGCTTTTCCGACCACTTTGATTATGACACCTTTAAAAGCGTTTTTTTGCAATCTAAACACAGTTTGTAGGCTTTGTTTTCAATATTTAATGCATTTTATTTAAGCGGCGATTGTTTTTTTTGTTGAAGAAATAAGCTGTAGAATTATCATAAACTCTTTCGAAACTTTTTCCATTCTTATTAGTTTTTTTGATTATTTAAAAATATAAGATGCTTTTACCACTTTTTACTAAAGGGCTTTACAGTTTCTGGATTAATCAATAAACTCAAATCTTCCTTGAAGTATTACGGTATCCGTATTCGCGATCAATCGATATTTTGTTGGACAAACAATTACATGTTCTCATTCTCTGTTAGAGGGATAATCCGATTTTACCACTGAAGAGTAGACCACGTCAATACACAGACAACGAAATAATAATAGACATAATCGTTGGGTGTTATTTCAACTAAAATAAAACATTCCATAGTTGATCATACACCTACTTTTGTCATAGTATTTCTTCCAGAGTTTGCTTAGAGAGTAATCGTTCCGCCAGTAGCACTAAAATTAATCTCTTCATTTTCACAATTTCTTTATTTGCCGACAATAATAGGGAATTCGCGCACTCATGCCTCCATTTCCTGTTATCTTGAATATGATGGAATTAAGAATTATAATCAGAAGTAGGGACTTCTCTGTTTCCGGTTACGTTAGATTATGAGAAAGAAAAATATTCTATGTACACTGCTCTTTATGCATCGTTACATTTGCCTTACGTGCCTACACCGTAACCTCCTCCGCTGCGTCTCCGTCGTTACGGCGGAGGTTACGGAGTAGGAACGTCACAAGCAACGATGCATTACGTTTCAAAAACACAATGAACACCGCCGAACTAGCGCGGAGAGTTTAAAATTAGTCCGGGGTGAGCCTTTAACGATGTTCTTCTCCCTGTTTATTGAAATTCGCCTGCTTCAGGACACAATACGTATGCTCTGCATGGTATACGCATAAAACTAAAACTTAAAACGTGATTGATAATAAACCATCGTGCTTATCTTTTACAACGTATCTTTGATCTAAACATTTCCCCTTCGTCACCTACCAAAATAATTGGGAATGGCGTGAAAAACTGTAGACGAGAACAAATAGAAGAGTGGCAGAGATTAGAGAAAGAGGCCATGGGTACATCAATATGCACATATATAAGCCGCTTAAACTCCTCCCCGTTTTCAGTAGTGCATTATCCTCTACGAGAGTATCGACTATGAGTTTCTTCGATGGCAAAGTTGTTATTGTTACAGGTGATTATCGATTTTCAGGATTTATCGGATTACCTGAAATTTGCCATTAAAGTTAACGATCACTAGAAGAAACGAAGACTCTCCAAAAAAATTCAAAATTCCTATGCTTGTGCAGCGATAGAGCAAATAGAAGAAGTGAGAGAGTTTGGCAAGAGTCGAGAGTTGATTAAATTTTAAGTGCCTTTGAGTTTCAGATTTAGATAACTTTGAAAAATTGTGATCAGCCGCATGACTTCTTGTGCCTTTAATGGCCGTACCTTTAGATTTACATATTAAGAGCTCGGATCTCTAAGGAAGACTCGAGCATTTCGGCCAGATTCCGGACATTTCGCCAAGAATTTTGATTCTGGCCACTGTACTTTATTGGTGTAGGGTACCTTGGGCCCACATTACAAAATGGTACCCAAAGTGGCCCTAGCAGTGGAACGCGGCGTGCCAGGTGGGCGCCAAGTTTGAAAACTCGATTTTCATATTTTTTCAACCGAACAAGCTAGAGTCCAAATTTCTTCGGCATTGTGTTAGGCATGGCCAATGTGCACAGAAACACTATTGAGATTAATTTTAAGCAATTCCTAGACTGATTTTTTACCCGTATTTTCGGTTTTCTTCGATTTCTCGGCATCTCAATTTCAATTCCGCAAAAGTTCTCTAGTATATCCATGTAGCCCAACTACTAGTGCATGTAACCCTGCTAGGCGGAAATCGATCTTGGATTGCGCGTGTCGGAAAAAATCGGTCTGATCGTCTCCAACTTGACTCAGACTCGTTGTTTCATAATTTTTTGCTGTATTTTCAAAACGATTAGAGCGGAATTGTGGTCTACTCAAAGAATAGAGGTAAGACTAGTAAAATGACACAAGGAGCTCATCACTTGGATCATTTTGAAAATTTCGATTTTCATGGTCGAAAATTTCAAAATTTCTCAAGTTTGAAATGTTTTAATTTATGTGGCTTCTTGTGAAGTACTAATGATGTGAAGAATATTCAGCCAATGCTCAATGGCTGATCTCTCCTTTCATCCATTTTTCGATAAGTTTCATGTTGAATGCGTGCGAAAAAGTCAGAATTGTGCTTGAATCAGTTTCCAACTTACATATTGATTATGTGCATTGCAAAGTACTTAGATAGAATGTTACAGAAAGTAAGTTGGAAACTGATTCAAGCACAATTCTGACTTTTTCGCACGCATTCAACATGAAACTTATCGAAAAATGGTTGAAAGGAGAGAACAGCCATTGAGCATTGGCTGAATATTATACACATCATTAGTACTTCACAATACGCAGCATATATGAAAACATTTCAAACTTGGGTAAAAAAATCAGTCTAGGAATTGCTTAAAATTAATCTCAATAGTGTTTCTGTGCACATTGGCCATGCCTAACACAATGCCGAAGAAATTTGGACTCTAGCTTGTTCGGTTGAAAAAATATGAAAATCGAGTTTTCAAACTTGGCTCCCACCTGGCACCCCGTGTTCCACTGCTAGGGCCACTTTGGGTACCATTTTGTAATGTGGGCCCAAGGTACCCTACACCCATAAAGTACAATGGCCTGAATCAAAATTCTTGGCGAAATGTCCGGACAATGCTCGAGTCTTACAGATTCGAGCTCTTAAATATTGTAAACTAAGGTTCCTCCAATGGTATCGGAAGAGCAACCGCTCGTCAGTTCGCAGTCCTCGGAGCGAAAGTGACCATTACTGGAAGAAACCCTGACTCTCTCAAGGTATAATAACTGCGACGGCACGACCCAATTTGAAAACTCTGGCGGTGATGTCTCCTTTTTTTCCCATGGGACACTTGTTTTCTGTCTCTGAAAATTTTACAATTTTAGAAAACCAAGGACGAATGTGTTGCGGCCGGCGCAAAGGAAGAGAACATCCTCGAGGTCAGAGTTTATAGGGATCAGGAGATATGAATAATCAATAATATTTGTAGATCATCTCTGATCTGGAATCTGATGAGACCCCTAACAAACTTGTGGATGGTACTATCGCGAAGTTCGGACAAATCGATGTTTTGGTAGGTTGATTGATTTTTTCTTCAAAGGGACAGTCATCCTCGGACATATTGCTGATCGAATTCCCGCCATTCCCTGGCGTATACATACATATTGTCAGCTTTAATAATTATCTGACATCATTAATAGCTATGATAAGTAATAAGAAAATACCTTGAAAGAGATAGTGAAAAGCCTATTTAAAGGGAGAGTAACCCCCTTGAAAAAAACAAAGTCCGGAAAATCAGTTTTGAATTCCCGCCAATCTAAAATTGACGTCTTACAACGATAACTCTGCCACGACATACGATGTGTTGCCTGACATTGATTGAAAAGTAATTTTGCATATTAGTTTTGCATGTCACACCGATAATTTAGCTAGCTATATGCAAATCGTCATATGCAGATCCATTCAAGCCTTATCTCACGCATTATAATAACACCTTGTATAATGGTAAGTGTCCAGTTGAAGTAACGATCGAGCGGGTTCGAGTCCTGACCCTTGCTAATGATTTTTGTCATTATTTCTTATATCTGTGGCAGAGTTATCGCGTTGGGGAACAATTGCGGGAATTCAAACACTGAAAAGTAGAGGGGTTACTGTCCCTTTAAATGAGAAAGCGATTGGCCAAACGCCTATCCTTTGTCACCCTTTTCAATCGCCTGTGGAGTCCCATTCTCACTCTATTTGGCACTAATGATTACTATTGAGTTTGACTTTGTTCTAATAAAAAACCGTTTTCGTTCTTGAGTGGTTGGTTTAAAAGAATATGTTTGAAACTCATTCATTCTCACCGATTCGCCTTGGCGATGGGCATCCTTCAAACGACTTTTCTCTCCCCTATTCGCATGATCTCTTGCACTTTTTCTTGACTTTAGGACAGGGTATAAATCTAGCTTTGCTTGCACCTTCCAGGAAAAAAGATATGATTTTAGTGAGGCAATTTTGACGATCTATAAATTCAATGTAACGTAAAGTATAATTTTAGGTGAACAATGCGGGAATGGCTCTTGCTGATGCTGAAGGTCGAACCAACATTACCGTTCCTATTGAACAATTCGATAGAATGTCCAGTGTCAATCTTAGATCGTAAGTGATTATTGATTATTCTTTTGATTATCGATTATTCTCCGTGATTTTGAGGTAGCCATTATTTAAGCCAATGTTGAAAATTTTCTCACTAATTTGGTTTGGAATGTTGTTTTTAAAACAGAATTACTTTCCAAAGATTCAGCATCGACTTACTATTAGATACTGACCACCTCAAAGTATCGGAGTCGATATACTGACTTTTTTATTTTAATCAATCATTATTTAAGAATCATTCTTCTTGTCCAAAAGGCGACTCCTCATCTTGAAAAGACCAAGGGAGCAATAGTGAATGTTTCTTCTATCGCTGGGTTCCCATACGGAATGCAGGTAATGTGCTGCGCAAAAATCGCGAAGAGAAAAGAAAAGAAGATGAGATAGTGTGTAAAACTTGGACAGTTTTCGCTACCTTTCTTTTCTCTTCGCCACAGTTAAACCGAAAATACGGAGAATAAAAAAACTCACAACTATACTTTTATCTAAGGGAATAACGAAGGCCTAGATAATGAGAGCTCATTTCTTGGTGTGGTATTGTTTTGTTCAACAGTGTCGAAAAAAGAAAAGCAGAGAAAACCTCGTTTCCTACACTCTCTCGAATTTAAAAAAATCTTTTCTACAATCTCCGGTATTTTTTGCTCGCGGGGCTCCCCGTTGAGAGGCCAAATCTCGCGGGGTACACCGCGAGGTGCACCACGGTGTGGAAGTGACGGCGTGCCTCGCGGGGTGGACATCAAATCTCGCGGGGCACACCGTCCCTCCTGCCCCGCGAGGCACGCCGTCGTCCGCCTCGCGGGGCTCCCCGTCTAGAGGCTGCAGCTCGCGAGGTACCCCGTCTAAGTGTTCTACCCCGCGGTGTACCTCGCGAGGTACACCACGGGATTGAACGGTGTGCCTCGCGAGTAAAAAATACCGGAGTATCTTTTAACAAGGGGATGCTCGCAACTTGTCCTGGCCATATGAGACGACAATAGACTAGGATCAGTTTTCGATGCTGATTACGAATCCGTTTTTAGAAAGTGCCTAATCGACCTGAGTTTCGAGGAACTCGATATTTTATTCGGAAATTAGTGTGGTTTCCTGCGCAAACCGCCCGGGTGGGCTGGTGAACTCATCTATAAACTCTCGCAGTAGTTTACCTTTCATCACCGGATCATTCTGATTCAATCCAGATACAGTGTAGGCAACAAGTCTCCGGACACTTTTACATTTTTTTATAACTTTTGATCCAGGAAGGCAATCAAGCTGATCTTTTGAGTCAATGTACAGAATTTATTGAGGAATACAACCATGATGTGTTGGTGATATTACATTAGTTCACTATTGCATAGTGATGACGCAATCGAATTACACTTTTTTGAAAAATTTTATTTCTTTAGTCAAAAGTCCTGTTCTTATGAAACATTGTGAGAGTGGAGAACCCCACTAGGGCTGCACAGTCAAAGAATCCGGAATGGCTCCGACTCCGATTTCAAGCTGTAGCAGGGTTGCAACTTTGACTCCCAAAACTTATAACTCAGCTTCTAGATGTGCTAACGACCCGTTCTAAGTGCTAAAATGATGCTAGAAGCGAGTATTGCTTATCACCAGTTTACGGTGGTCTTAGCTTTTTTTGCCATCAGGGCATAAAATAATTTTTTGTTGGGAGGACCGATTTTGAGACCCTACCGTTCAGAGGGCAGGTCTTCTACAATTATGGTTCAAAGATCAAAATCCAAAGATCAAAGATCGAAGTTCAGCAATAGTGTACAAAATTTCGTGAACATCTCTAACATGCATTGGTGCTTTGCAAATAAGATATTTCATCAATAGAGGCCCAGGGATGTGAGCAGTGAGAGAGAAAGCACAAGAGCGCGCACCGAGTACACCTCATCATAACTTTTGCTACGGGTCTGAAAGGAATCGGAACCAAACCAAAATAAGGGAAATAAATATATGATACATTGCAAAGCTGCTTGCGCAGGAACCATAATTGTAGAAGACCTGCCCTCTGAACGGTAGGGTCTCAAAATCGGTCCTCCCAACAAAAAAATTATTTTATGCCCTGAGGGCAAAGGACAAGCTAAGACCACCGTAAACTGGTGATAAGCAATACTCGCTTCTAGCATCATTTTAGCACTTAGAACGGGTCGTTAGCACATCTAGAAGCTGAGTTATAATATTTGGAGGACAAAGTTGCAACCCTGCTACAGCTTGAAATCGGAGTCGGAGCCATTCCGGATTCTTTGACTGTGCAGCCCTAGTGGGGTTCTCCACTCTCACAATGTTTCATAAGAACAGGACTTTTGACTAAAGAAATAAAATTTTTCAAAAAAGTGTAATTCGATTGCGTCATCACTATGCAATAGTGAACTAATGTAATATCACCAACACATCATGGTTGTATTCCTCAATAAATTCTGTACATTGACTCAAAAGATCAGCTTGATTGCTTTCCTGGACCAAAAGTTATAAAAAAATGTAAAAGTGTCCGGAGACTTGTTGCCTACACTGTAGTTTGTGAGGGAAACTACACGAATTTTCGAATTAACAAGCCAAATTTCAATACCGATTTTCTCGAAACAGAGGTCGATTAGGCATTTTCTGGATACGGTTTCGTAATATCGAAAACTGATTCTAATCAGGCTATTGCCGGTTCATATGGCCAGGACAAGTTGGGAGCATCCCCTTGTAAGAAATAGGATAAGTTTCACTCATGCATGAGTATTGCTTGTAATGAATGTCTCTCGAGTGAATACTCCACTACCTATGATATATTCAATCAACAATAATGTTTTACTTTTTGCACCGAATAAAATATATA
This sequence comes from Parapristionchus giblindavisi, assembly GCA_943737045.1. NCBI lineage: Eukaryota > Metazoa > Nematoda > Chromadorea > Rhabditida > Diplogasteridae > Parapristionchus > Parapristionchus giblindavisi. Next base: position 1,071,719 of record CALSFV010000020.1, on the reverse strand, counting down.
GGTAAATGGCCTTGAATTATCACTCGCCTAGCAGTGATCTCCCGCAGACTTTATTTTTTTATAAAGTATATTATTATAATTATCTATATATTTTCAGGAGATCTACTATGCCATAACAAAGGCAGGACTCGATCAACTCACTGTACAACTTGCATTCAATCTGATGAAGAAAGGAATCAGAGTAAACTCTGTCAAGTTAGTACATACAGTAGACGACAAAATTATATCATATTTTATTTTTCAAAGAATATTTCCAGCAAGGATCGATGAAACTTGATATGGCTCGTACATCATATAAATGCACTGTTGTGTAGTACAACCACCTGTAGTAGAAGTCAAGTCCTCGAAAAGAAATACAAATATTGCGAAATTTTCGATTTTGCCAATATTCGATTTTTCCGTGATATTTTGTTTAAAATTTTTATCGCTCTTTGTAAAGCGTATTTCAATTCCATTTAAACACATGGTGTATGCAGTGGATCTAGAGATGATGTAGAACATGCAAACTGAGTTGTTAACGGCAGGGGAGAATAACCAAAGCTACAGTAATCAGGACGTACTTAAATTAAACTTTGCCAGCAAGTCATTAATGAACAGAAATCGATCGCTGATTTCTACAAGCGTAGGAATGTGCAGGGAAGTTCCACGTGTTACGGCAAGCAAGAATAAATAGGGTAGAGCTCACATTAGCATTATAGACATCTCTATTCTTGGCCTCTACTTCACTTTTCCTTATATTTCTCGTCGAATTTCCTTTGCTAATCATCCCAATCCCTACGTACGTAATGTTCATTCTCACTAAAAGAATTTATGACTACATCGACGAGGATCTATGAAGAAGTCGCAAAGTTACAAGAAAAAATTAAAGATGGATAGAGTTGGAATAATGTGAAACTAAAATTAGCATTGAATGAGAAGTATAATTAATTCTCCTTAGTCTAGTTGAAGCATATTTCGATTAAATCTGGTCGATACCACACGCTACCTTTATTTGAAACGCTCATAACAATCATTGCGTTCATGATTAACAATATATCTAAGATACACATTATTCCAACCCTATCCATCTTTAATTTTTTTCTTATAACTTTGCGACTTCTTCATAGATCCTCGTCGATGTAGTCATAAATTCTTTTAGTGAGAATGAACATTACGTACGTATGGATTGGGATGATTAGCAAAGGAAATTCGACGAGAAATATAAGGAAAAGTGAAGTAGAGGCCAAGAATAGAGACGTCTATAATGTTTCTATCTTCGAGACTATAGCTAATGTGAGCTCTACCCTATTTATTCTTGCTTGCCGTAACACATGGAACTTCCCAGCACATTCCTACGCTTGTAGAAATCAGCGATCGATTTCTGTTCATTAATGATTTGCTGGCAAAGTTTAATTTAAGTACGTCCTGATTACTGTAGCTTTGGTTATTCTCCCCTGCCGTTAACAACTCAGTTTGCATGTTCTACATCATCTCTAGATCCACTGCATACACCATGTGTATAAATGGAATTGAAATACGCTTTACAAAGAGCGATAAAAATTTTAACAAAATATCACCGGAAAAATCGAATATTGTCAAAATCGAAAATTTCGCAATATTTGTATTTCTTTTCGAGAACTTGACTTCTACTACAGGTGGTTGTACTACACAACAGTGCATTTATATGATGTACGAGCCATATCAAGTTTCATCGATCCTTGCTGGAAATATTCTTTGAAAAATAAAATATGATATAATTTTGTCGTCTACTGTATATAACGGCACACCCTGAGCTAATTTTACTCCCCGCTCTGGCGATGCTCTCTCGCTTTCTTTGTCTACGAGATAACATGGCTAGAGTGGAGAGTAACATCAGCTTGGGGCATACCTTTCGTTTATCATTTACTGTATATTGATAGCGATGAGCCAGTTTTTACTTTTCGCAAAAATAATAAGCAAACGATCTCTCCATTCCTATTTTTTTCTATTCTACTACGGAGATTTCTAACTCAAGCATTTGCTACAACCTTAGCCTTTCTATTATTTTTGCTTTCGATAGAAACTCAATATATGACATTATTCAGTCCCGGTATCGTTGCCACTGATATCATCCGTAAGATGGGTCTGACCGAGGAACAAGCGCAACAGGTAAGAGTACCGTAACCTGGAGCGATATTCGAGCTTATTGATTATAGCATCCAACTTTCATACTGTATTTAGTGGAAATTAACGATTGATTGCAGAGTTTCTTCGAAATGGGCAAGAATCCCATGATGGTGCCGCTTGGACGTTGTGGTGTACCCGATGATATTGGAAAGGTTAATCGATTTATTGATTTTTATTTATCGCTAAATATCTTAACTGAATTATAATCGCTCAATGTTGCGAATCAATGTACTATAGTCGTGATTCTTTATCAATCACTTTCCAATACTTCCTTCGTCATATCAGTATTATCAAGCATTTGCTCACTATAAAATGCGACAATTCTGGAATATACACGTTTGATGCTTAGAAAATATCACACGTAATATATTTCCCCAGGATAAATTTAAAGCTCACTCTCTCGCTGATAGAGGAAGTGAGAGAAAGTTCGGTCAGAGCGGAGCATAAATTAGAATTTGGCAGTAACCCCGATCTTATATTACTCTAAGCTCTGACAATGTTCTCTCGCTTTCTTTGTGCACGAGAGAGCGTTGCCAGCGCGAGGAATTACAAAATAGCTCGTGGTTTACCTTTTTTTAAATATTTAAAAAAATTTTCAGTTGATCGTATTCCTTGCCGATCGTTCTCAGAGCGAATTCATTGTTGGACAGAGAATCGTCATCGACGGAGGATCTCTATTGAACAATTGCATGCTGTCTATTGACATACCCAAACCTGGGCAGTAGATTAATCAATAATTATCGATTTATTGATTGTCCAAATCATCTTTAAACATTTGACCAGTATCATATTATCGTCTTAATGAATGTCAAGCATATACCATAAAACATTGGCTTTATTCTTAGTTTCCCATATTTCAATGCCTTTTATATGAGCCGTTTTACTTTTTTTTCAAGAATTGTTCGATATCACTAAATTTTTACATTACCAATTCACTTCTGCAAGTATATTTTTTTGATAATTTATATGCCTCTCAAAGCTTCTCATTTTAGCAGCTTTTAGTATACTTTTTTATGCACACATTGCTAGGCAGTTACTGGATTAATCAATAAACTCATATCTTGGAACGATTTTCCTTGTATTATTGTATCTATATTCGCGATCAATCGATATTTTGTCGGACAAACAATCAAATGTTCTCGTTCTCTGTTAGAGGGATTTAAAGGGAGAGTAAAGGTAAAAGGTAAAGGTACAACCCGTTATTCAAGGCACACGAAGTCCTCCGTGAGATCACTGCTAGGCCAGTGATATTTCAAGTGATATATGGCCAATTCAGTCCGGAGGGCCTAATCTCTTCTTCGGACCCACTTTACCGCATGATCTAGTCACTACCAATTCCCCTTTCGGGCGACTTCTGAGGCGGAGGCGGTGTTACGACCTGGAATCGAACCCAGGAGAGACGAGAGAGGCAGGATAGAAGGGAGAGTGACTTCTCTAAATGGCCCCTTCATTGCGCGCACTATTTCTCTGTTCTCTAACAACGAGAGAGCGTTGAAAAGGCCGTTGACAAAGGTTTCAGTCCCTTTAACACTCCAGAGACACTTTAACATTTTAACACATTCATCTCTCCGTTCCACTCTCGCCTATTCCATCAACAGACAAGGATCAAAAGTCGAATCCCCTCCTAGAAGGCTTTGGAATGCCTGGAGGCGCACTTCCCACTGTCAAGCAGGCCTAATGGACGATAGCGGAACGTTTTCGTGGGTTTTCTACTTCGATCAACAAGTTCCAGTTTGATCGTTTTATTGAATGGAGAATAATATCTCTCATTGTCAGAGACGGAAGAATTAGAACTTGCAAGCAAATCCCCTGCCCTGACTTACTCTTCTGCACTTAGTATTGATAAGATAAATGTATTGTAACACTGAAGAGTAGACCAATACACAGACAACATCTATCCGAAATAATAGTTGAGATAATCTTCGGGTGTTATGTCAACGCAAATAAAACATTCCATAGTTGATCAGACATCTACTTTGTTATGGCCTACCAAAATAATTGGTAATAGCGTGTAAAAATGTAGTCTCGAGAACAAACAAAAAAGAAAAGTGGCAGAGACTACAAAAAGTTATGAATGCACTTTTCGGGAGTATATAAGTTGCTTAAGTTCCTCCCTATTTTCAGTAGTGCACCTACTCGACAAGAGAGAGTGACGATGAGTTTCTTCGATGGAAAAGTTGTGATTGTTACAGGTGATTATCGATTTCTGTAAAGATCGATAGATTGATTATCGGGTTGTCTGAAATTTGCTTTTAAAGTGAAAATTACATAAATTAATTCTAAACTGCTTTGTTCTTGCTACACCTTCTCGCGGATAGAAGAAGTGGAAGCGTTTGATGAGACCGGCGAATTGGTTAAATTTTAAGTGGTTTTGAGTTTCAGTTTAAGATAACTTTTAAAACTTGTGACCTAAGGTTCCTCCAATGGTATCGGTAGAGCAACCGCTCGTCAGTTCGCAGTCCTCGGAGCGAAAGTGACCATTACTGGAAGAAACCCAGACTCCCTCAAGGTATCATAATTGTCAATATTTACTGAAGACTCTCTGACCACACTCTCTCGCTCTCTTTGTCTGCGAGAAAGAGAGAGAGTTGCCGGAGCGGGGAGTAAAATTTGCTTGGGGAATACCTTTACTAATAATCATTACATCTCTATGTGCACCCCCCATAACGTTGAGTGAGAAGTTTTTCAATGATCTCTGAAAATAAAATATAATTTCAGAAAACCAAGGACGAATGCGTTGCCGCGGGTGCCAAGGAAGATAACATCCACGAGGTCAGAGTTTATAGGGATCAGGAGAAATTAATAATCAATAATATTTGTAGATCATCTCTGATCTGGAATCTGACGAGACCCCTAACAAACTTGTGGATGGTACTATTGCGAAGTTCGGACAGATCGATGTTTTGGTATGAAGATTTTAAAAGGGTAGTCACCCCTCGGGCTTATTACTGTTTGAATTCCCGCCATTTATTGACTTTGTACATATTTTATCATATCGATCGAAATTATCGATTAGGAGGTCCGCGGTGCAGCTTTTGAAAACAGTTTTGGCGGTCTCCCCCATGAACCCTAACGAACCATATGGGTCCCTTTGATAATCGGTTCCGTCGTAAATGGTGCTTCCCGTTAGGAAAGCCTTACGCCTTTCAAAAAGCAAGATATTATTTTACTAAGGCAATTTTGACAATCTATAAATCCATTGTAACGTAAAGCATAATTGTAGGTGAACAATGCGGGAATGGCTCTGGCGGATGAAGAAGGTAACACGAACATTACCGTTCCTATTGAGCACTTCGATAGAATGTCCAGGGTCAATCTTAGATCGTAAGTGATTATTGATTATTATCGGTGATTTTGTGGAGCCAGTCAATGGTGAAAGTTTTCTCAGTTATTTGGTTTGAAATACCCTTTTTTTGTTGTTTTCAATCAAATTACTGGCTAAACTTACATACTGATCACCTCAAAATATCGGGGGTTTAATATACTGATTATTGTTATTTCCACGAATCAATATTTAAGAATCATTCTGCTTGTCCAAAAGGCGACTCCTCATCTCGAAAAGACCAAGGGAGCGATAGTGAATGTTTCTTCTATCGCTGGGTTTCCATTCGGAATGCAGGTAATGTGGTGCTCAATATCGAGAAAAGAGCAGAAAAAGAGACGAGAGAAAGTGTGTAAAACGAGGAGAGTTTTCGCTCCATTTCCTTTCCCTGCGCAACTTTTGAACAGAGCATAAAAGACTATTATTTATGCAAAAAAATGGAGAAGTCGTCAAATAATAAAATAACAATATAAGAAGAGCTTATATCTTGGTGTGATAATGTTCTGTTCAAAAGTATCAAAAAAAGAAGAGAAAACTCCTCGTTTCTCACACTCTCTCGCATTAAAAGTTTGTTCCAAAATCTGTCACGAAATGAGATAAGTTTCACTCTTGCATCAAGTAGTCTTGCTTGTAACGAATGTCGATAACATAGATAATTTGAAAAAATGGGGGGGGGGTGACATTTCAGCAACCGCATTTCGGCAACCGACAATTCGGCAACCGACATTTCGGCAACGGGGCATAACTCGGTTCATAGGGGTCCTAGAAACTTGGGATGGGTATCATTGTGATCACCATCAGTAACACTACCGTAACCTACCGTAACCCATTTCGGTGGGTCAGATCAAGTTCGGTGGGTCAGATCGGGGCATAACTCGGTTCGTAGGGGTCATAGAAACACGAGCTGGGTATCAATGTGATCAGCATCAGCAACACTACCATAATCTACCGTAACCCAGTTCGGCGGGTCAGATTAAGTTCGGTGGGTCAGATTTCACCAAAATTCAGGGAACAGCCGCTACTTGCGCGAAATCATTATCAGCAATTGCAAACTACAGTAATCTACCGTTACCCGGTTCGGTGGGTCAGATCAAGTTCCGTGGGTCAGATTAAACTAAAAATTTTCGGAATGGCCACTACGTGTGCGTTATCATTATGAGCTATTGCAAACGACCGTAATCTACCATAACCCGGTTCGGTGGGTCAGATCAAGTTCGCTGGGTCAGATTTGACTAAAAATTGTCGGAATGACCACTACATGTGTGATATCATTATGAGCTATTGCAAACTACCTTAATCTACCGTATCCCGGTTCGGTGGGTCAGATCAAGTTCGGTGGGTCAGATTTGATTATAAATTGTCGGAATGGCCACTACGTGTGTGATATCATCATGAGCTATTGCAAACTACCGTAATCTACCGTAACCCGGTTCGGTGGGTCAGATCAAGTTCGGTGGGTCAGATTTCGCTAAAATTGTGTGTCAGATTACAGCAAGCATAATTGTAACTAACAACAAGGGTATGCGGTAAATGACGTTAAAAATATCTAAAATTTAAAAAAAAATTGTTTCAATTTTCAAATTTTATTTGAAAAAAATTGCTAGGACCCGACAAGCTAGTTGTGGAACGTTACCGGACTGTCGGTTGTGTTATTACTAAAGTCTGACCCACTGAACTTGATCTGACCCTCCGAACCGGGTTACGGTAGATTACGGTAATTTGCAATAGCTCATGATGATATAACACACATAGTGGCCATTCCGACAATTTTTAGTCAAATCTGACCCACCGAACTTGATCTGACCCACCGAACCGGGTTACGGTAGATTACTGTAGTTTGCAATAGCTCATAACGATTTCGCACAAGTAATGGCTATTCCGACAATTTATAATCAAATCTGACCCACCGAACTTGATCTGACCCACCGAACCGGGTTACGGTAGATTACGGTAGTTTGCAATAGCTCATGATGATATCACACACGTAGTGGGCATTCCGACAATTTTTATTTAAATATGACCCACGGAACTTGATCTGACCCACCGAACCGGGTTATGGTAGATTACTGTAGTTTGCAATTGCTGATAATGATTTCGCACAAGTAGTGGCTGTTCCGTCAATTTTTGTGAAATCTGACCCACCGAACTGGATCTGACCCGCCGAACTGGGTTACGGTAGATTACGGTAGTGTTGCTGATGCTGATCACATTGATACCCAGCTCGTGTTTCTATGACCCCTACGAACCGAGTTATGCCCCGATCTGACCCACTGATCTTGATCTGACCCACCGAACTGGGTTACGGTAGATTACGGTAGTGTTACTGATGGTGATCACATTGATACCCATCCCAAGTTTCTAGGACCCCTATGAGCCGAGTTATGCCCCGTTGCCGAAATGTCGGTTGCTGAAATGTCACCCCCCCCCCCCCCCGAAAAAATATCATTAAGAGTTTCAAAGAACAGGAAGCAGGAGATTTGGGGTGCCCTATTGTAATGGATAACGCTGTGTTGTCCAATAGATTCGACAGGCAGAAGAAGTAGCAAATGATGCTCAGTGGTTGATTGGTTCGATCCCCCTTTTGCAATTTAATAAATGTTTATCCATAAAATTCAAAAACTAGATCTTTCCCTGGTGCAGCAATGAACTTTCATCTCGGATTCAGGGGCATCTATAATTTCAGAAAAAGTCGCACGAAGTCCAGCTGGTATAAAGTATATTACATAGTACTATCAATCTCTTCAGGAGATCTACTATCCCATAACAAAGGCGGGACTCGATCAACTCACTGTACAACTTGCATTCAATCTGATGAAGAAGGGAATCAGAGTCAACTCTGTCAAGTTAGTACTTATTTAAAGAAGGAGCCCCTTCAGTTTTCATGACTGACTCCCGCAACTATTAACACGGTCTTTAATGTTTATATTGTATGGAAATTAGCGTGAGTGACAATGGGAAATTGAGAGAGCCAAGGATGCAAATCGGATAGGCACTCTATACATGCCTTAAAAGTTGTACTTTCAATGAACATAACAAGCTTCAAACATACCATCAAGCAATATCAAATATGTCTTTCGGTTCATGTGATGAATATCTATTATTCTACCCGAACAGTCTTATTACGAGGGTCCTCGTATTTAAGCTTGATAGTGAGTGAGAAATTTCAGTAGTGTATAGGATAGAACAAAATAGGACTGGTTCTTCTTGCTTAATTAATTCATCATTTACTACTTATCGGTGACAACGAGACAGTTTTTACTTCTTAAGAAAAACGGTCCATCCATATCCACTACACTACACTTGCACTAGGGTTCCGCATTCGTGCGTTAAAGATGGAGGCCCTCGAATGTTGATGCAAATGCATAGCATATCTATTATGCAAGGGACAAGTGATATGCAGGAAATTAGCACGACCGGTCATCAATCCCGTAGCGCAGTGGCAAAAGTGCTCACTAGTAAGCGTAAAATCATTTGTATTCATCAGCGTCGTTTAGCGGTCGCTATTTTTAATGCTTTATTGGCATTTTCTTTGTTGTATACTTGATAAAGAGGCAATAAAAATACAATTTAAAAATAATAATAAAATTTTAATAATACAATTTAATAAAAAAATACACTGTCTCACTCAGGCTCATGCTACAACCTTTCTGTTATTTTTGGACTTCCATAGAATTAATATTTGATATTTTTTAGCCCCGGTATTGTTGCCACTGATATCATCCGCAAGATGGGAGTGAGTGATGAAATGGCGCAAAAGGTAAGAGTACCGCAATCCAGATAGGTACCCTCTAGATTACAGCATCCAACTGTCATACTGCATTTAGTGGAAAAATCGATTGATTGCAGAGTTTCTTCGATATGGGCAAGAACCCAGTGATGGTTCCTCTTGGACGTTGTGGTGTACCTGATGATATTGGAAAGGTTAATCGATTTATTGATTTTTCATTTTCTATAAAAAACGCTTGACCATAGATCCGGCATGTCCGTATAAAAAATGTTCTTGCATATGAAAATGACAAACTGTGTGTAAGTACCGAGGCAACGGGTGGCTGCACTCTCTCGCCAAACTCTCGATTATCTATCCGCTTCCTCACACCTAACCCGTCTGACCTTCGCCGCGCTTATTTGATATTTAAAAGCGATCGTCCAAGTTTCTGAACTGAGCAAAACGGGAAATAGTCATTGCGTACGCTCTAGTACAAATAAAACAATTCATTTTTAAACGCTCAATAACTACACTGGAGGTTATAATCGTTCAATGTTGCGAATCTATGTGTGTATACATAGTAGTGATTCTTTATCAATCGCTTTCTATTACTTTTATCGTCACATCAGTCTTATCAAGCATTGCTCACAATAAAATGCTACAAATTAGAAATATACGTTGTTTAGTGCCTAGAAAATATCACAAATAGCATATACATATTTCTCCAAAGTCAATTAAAGGTTACGGGAAAACAATCTTGCCGATAGAGGAAATATGAGAAAGTTTGGTTAATCTCCGCTCTGACAATGCTCTCTCGCTTTCTTTGTCAACGAGAAAGCATTGCCAGGGGCGGAAAGATTAAACCTACCTCAGGTAGTACCTTTGAAGGTTCTCTCTCTCAGATAGATGAAGCGAGAAAGTTTGATCAGAGCAGAGCAGAAATTTTAAAAAAAAATGGAATATAAATTTAAAACAATCGATAATTTTTTATAGTTGATCGTATTCCTTGCCGATCGTTCTCAGAGCGAATTCATTGTTGGACAGAGAATCGTCATCGATGGAGGATCTCTATTGAACAATATCATGTTGTCCATTGAATTACCCAAACCTGGACAGTAGATTAATCAATAATTATCGATTTATTGATTGTCCGAATCAGCTTTAAAGCATGACCAGTATATATTAATCGATAATTATCGACTTATTGTATGTCAAGTGTATATTATACAATTAAACATTGCTTTATCATGTCAGATTTGTGTCAAATCTTTGTACTGTAGATTCAAAAATAAAGTTTTATGATTCTCATGTGAACGTTTAAAGTAGTTTCAAACAGATTATTGAAAATTTAGAGATTAATTTTCTCGAAACGGACTAGGGATGACACGTAAAGGGTGTGAAACAAATGACCTACAGTACTGGCCAAAAATGTGTAACATTTGGATTTTTCGCCATAACTTTTTTCAAACTCAACCAATCGAGTCCAGATTTTCAGGGATAATTTTGATAGTGTTTTGACGTGTTTTACACAACAAATTAGCCCGGGTTATCCCTTACAGTGAAATTTATTTAGAATTTATCAAAAGTCACAAAAGTGAGATTTTCGGTTTCTTCGATTTCGTCTTAATTTTTTTCACTAATTTTGCTAGCTATGTGTGTTGTATCGTTTTAAAAGTATGAGACGGATTCTTGGGAGCAAGAATCTACCGAGATCCGAGCGAGAATCCATTAGTCGTGGACGTCAGATGGGACTGTCACTGGCACTCTGTCACAGCAGTTCCGAGTGACTGTTTCGACTATCCTGAAGGTCATCAAAACTTCAATCCGTGCTCAAACAATGAAGAGGGTTAATGTACGGCCCCGCAAGTCGACCACGACATCGGATCGTCTGATTACATGCATCTCGAAGGAGAAACTGAGGCTCACTACAATGGACATCAAGCGAGCACTAGCGGAAATTCGCTAATTTGAGGTTTCTAAGGTTTCTAAACATGGCTGAAAAGATGTTTGAAGGAATGAAAAGTGTCTCTAGCATATCTCCTTCTTCATAATTCTCTTCACGTGAACCAGGGGTCCAACCTCATCTTCAGAGAAACAACAACACAACATCAACGATCCTCCTCCATGCTTCACGGTGGTCCGTTGGTACTTCACATCCAATCTAGTGCCAACCGGACGACGAACATGATTTATTTCCACCGTACCAATCATCAGAAACTTGTTTTCGTCTGAGAAAAAGACCTAATTCTACTGTTAGGGGGTCCAATATCAGTGCTCTTTTGCCCATGTGATCCATGCTTTGCGATTCTTTTCGGACATCAGCTGTTTCTTGATATGTCGACGTTCGAAGAGACCCGAAGCACGAAGACGATGCTGTACATTGTTCACGGACACCTCAAACATCTTTTCAGCCATGTTTAGAAATCTTAGCTACCTCAAATTAGCGAATCTCCGCTAGTGCTTGCTTGATGTCCATTGTAGTGAGTCTAAGTTTCTCCTTCGAGATGCAGATAATCGGACTATCATATGTCCTGGTCGTCTTGCGAGGTCGTACATTAACCTTCTTCATTATTTGAGCACGGATTGAAGTATTTATGACCTTCAGGGTAGTCGAAAAAGTCACTCGGAGCTGCTGTGACACAGTGCCAGTGACAGCCCCATCTGACGTCCACGACGAAGAGATTCCCGCTCGGATCTCGGTAGATTCTTGCTCCCAAGAATCCGTGTCATGCTTTTAAATTGATATAGAACACATTGATGGCAAAATAAGTGGAAAAAATCGAAGAATTCGAAAAAAACGAATATTTCATTTTTGTGACTTTTGATAAAATCGAAATAAAATTCACCGGAAGAGCTCAACCGCAGTGGTTTTTGTGTAAGACACGTAAAAACACTCTCAAAATTATCCCTGAAAATCTGGACTCGATCGGTTGAGTTTGAAAAAAGTTATGGCGAAAAATCCAAATGTTACACTTTTTTGGCCAGTACTGTACATATCGGGTGACTTATGAGAATCAAATTTCAGAAATTGATATTTATTGATTTTGCAAATGACACCTGTCACATATAAGCCGCACGATCAGAAATTCATTCATAGGCGGATCGGTAGACACTTATTTCCAACCGAGTCGAGGTAAAGAGGAAAGCGCGCACGTTCACATTTTTTTGCGTGTGAGTTCGATTATATGTCTGCATAGTAATTAAAATGAACATTGATGTTTCAATGGAAATGAAGTCCAAAATTTCTATTGGGTTCTGAAACTTCTTACGCTGTCCTTTGTTATCTGTGCATTGCATGTTATTACTATAAATTGTACGTTTCGAAGTCTCATATCTTACTGATGTGAATATGAAAATGAACAACAATAATGGCGATATTGCAAGTCATGGTGAGGATACGAAGATTATCATTCACGGTCTTTTCGTCGGAATTTCATTGGTACGAGTTATTCGAAGCATTGGTTCGTTAGATACGCTTGTTTAGGAGCGGCCAACAGCCGAAGCGTATTGGTAAATTCAGAGAGGGATTTCAGAGCCGGTATATTTAACCAAGTTTGCGGTAAAGAATGCGTCTGTCTCGACGATAGACGTGACCTTAACCGATATTTCCCTGTATTATTATTATTATTTTATCTACGTGTTGAGTACGCAACGATTCATATGAATAAAATATGGTGATACGTAGAATATAGATAGTTTAGGAGATACACTGAGAACAGGAGGATAAAAAGTATGACAAAAACAATGTTCTTTGATTTCTTGTTGAGTAAAATCTAAAAATTGCATTTTTTAAATTTATTTTTGTGATGAAGTTTTAGAGGTAAATGTAAGCAAAAGTTTTATGACACTCCATATTCAGTGGTAGCACTGCTAAGCTATTCTTGATAAAGTGTTGATTTAATTGAAAATATATGAATTACAAAATTGAACAGTCATACATTAACTTCGAACAATCGTCAGGAGCCCAACGATTGAATGATGCCATTTCTGTTGGTGACACGTTGGCAAAGACCAAACATTACCTGTATCAGACGTCTCATATTGTCATGTCTACGTCTGCCATGCAGGGAAAGAACATTTAAAAATAATAATTGAGCGATTTCATCGAAATGTCTATCACTCCTTTCAGTTTGCAAATAAATCTAATCAACAATAACATGTGCAAAAGACAAAAATGAATTGATAATATTGATAAGATACTGTACAGTGTTTACAAATTTCTGCCCGATTCTGAGGGTATATAAAGACTCCAATTATTATTACCAATCTATCTGAAGTATCGTCTTCTAAATCAATCAAGTAATCATGAGCAACAACGACGTCGCCTGCGGCAATTCCTTCAAAGGAAAGGTCGTCCTGATCACCGGTAAGTGACCAAAGTTACCGTAGTCACCGTCTACCGTATGTCACGGATGGATATGTTATTTTTAGATGTTATATCATTATGATATCGTATACCCATGTATTTGTACCAGAAATTGCAAACAGATCATTCCCATTGGCTACCCTTTGTTTCTCATCCATGGAATTTTATTAGGGTAGAGGGTATTAGGCCTTATCTAATCCCTTTTTAACACGATCTCGTCTAAAGATCAAAATCCATCACTAAGTCTCATGACTTAAGAAGAACAAAGTTTAGGTTCATCAAATGGAATCGGTCGTGAGACAGCCAGAATGTTCTGTTCAAAGGGAGCAATGGTGACGATCACCGGAAGAAACGCTGACACCCTTAAGGTATGATTTAGTACTTATTTATTAAGTATTAAGTATTGGTAAAGTAGCAGCTAAACTTTGATCACTTTCCAGCAGACCAAGAAGATGTGCATGGATGCCGGAGCGACGGAGAAGAATCTCTTCGATGTAAGTATAGAGTTAAGAGTTAGGGTCACTTAAGTCATGTACTTAAGCTGTTGTTAACCACTTAGTTACTAATAGAAAGTAACTTCAGATGGTAGGAGATCTCGAGAACGACACTTTCCATGAGAAACTCATCAACGAAACCGTGAAGAAGTTCGGCAAGCTCGACATTCTCGTAAGTCACTTTGACTTAAGCGCTAAGGCATTGACTTAGCAGCTAAGTACTAAGTGTGACTTAACTTAAGGTAAACAATGCGGGTATGTGCATGATCCCAAGAGAGGAAGGATTCGAAATGGATATGACGATGTTCGATCGCATGATGAGAGTCAACTGCAGAGCGTAAGCGACCTTAAGTCCCTTAAGTTAACGACCCTAACCCTTAAGTACTTAGATTTAAGCCTTAAATTAACGGACTTAAGTTCTAAGTTTCTAGTGCTCTCTCACTCGCGAGATTCGCGATGCAGCACCTCGAGAAGACAAAAGGATGCATTGTCAATGTGTCATCTGTCGCCGGACGTCACGTCCTCTTCGAGGTTTTCGATTGTTTGATCTTTGCGCCATTTAAGATGTTCACAATCACTGATTGTGACTACCAGAAAAAATAATTGATCACCGTTAATTGAATTATTGATCTTTGATCTCTGCCAAACGAATATTCTGATCTGTGTCTCTGTTTTCCAATATAGATCTTTGATCTTTGATCTTTCACCTCTCAGGGATGTCATCGCAACGCTTACTATGCTGTATCCAAGGCCGCCATGGACCAGTTGAACACACAAATGGCTGGACAGTTCATGAAGAGAGGCATTCGTGTTAACTGTGTTAAGTGGGTCACTTAACTTACTTAAATTACTTAACTTACTTAGTAACTTATTTAACCACTAAGTAACTTAACGCGATTAAGTCCCGGTGTGATTGACACAGACCTCCTTAACAAGCAGAACACAAAGAACAAGGATGTACTAAAGAAGTGGGGAACGGAAAAGACAAGAGTGCCCATGGGAAGATGCGGTACTCCCAATGATATCACTAAGGTAGTTAAGTCTGCTTATGTCCTACTAAGTCGTAGACATTAAATCATAAGTATTAATTCATCAAAATCGTAGGTGATTGCTTGGTTGGCAGACTCGACTCAATCCGAGTTCGTCGTGGGACAGCGCATCACGGTTGATGGAGGTAACAATTTTCAAAGATAAATAGTTTAAAAAATTAATTTTAATATTTTTGATCATGATTGAAATCTCTATTGTAAAAAAAAACAAACCTCGACTTGTATCGCTACAAGGATTTCATTTTATTGATTTCTAAGGTTCATTTTGTTTTTAAATTTTATTTAAAAAACTATAATTGAAGGAGCAATGATGAAGAACTGTCTTCTCTCATGTGAGGATACGTGTTGTAACACATTCGAAGCCAATCAGAAATGTACCTTCGACAGCGAGGTCCATGCCAAGTAAAGTGCCATCATCACAATCTCCGACCCACATAGGCCACGCCCACAATAGACTCCGCCCCTTTCATGTCTATCGTATACTGTAATCATACATGTCTGTATATACAACATGATAAAGGATTCATCCACAAATATAGCATGATCTACCTCAACAAGATCGATTTCAATAGATTTCTTGAATGGACAAATCGATAATTGATAGATTTTTACTTCATACTTCTTTTGATTAATATGTGACAACGGGTACGAAAACCTAATACTCGGAACCAAATATTTCGCCCGCACTCTCTTGCCTAACGCTCGATTAACTTTAAATTTCCACACACCTAACCCATCTGATCTTCGCCGCACTGATTTGATATTTAAAAGAGATCTTTATAGTTCCAGAACTATGCAAAACGACAAATATTTATCCACACTCGAACAAAAAATTCAAGGGATTTTCTTACGGTCAATATTGAGCAGTAATTTTCAAAGATCCGCCAAAATTCTTTTTTTTTGTCTAATAAATATATGTAAATTATCTATGACTAAATGTATCGATAATAATTGTACTAGACATGTAGTTTATGGAAGGTTCCATCAAAACAGCTTTCCCGTACTTACAGACATATCACAATTCTTGGGGACACTACAATATAAAACGTGTAACTATGAAAAGTTCTTGAAATTATTAATGCATACAATTTTATGATTTATAGTTAGCCAGCATGGCGATGGCGAACTATGGTCAATGTGTGTTCGATACATAAAAATCATAGAATTGCAAAACCGTTTGGCCTTATCTATCCTTCTTTTGAAAGGAGGTCAACTACTTCTCCGGAGATGATCGGGACCTTACACGAAACAAGCCCATCTCGGCGAAAGAGAGAATCCAAATAAATATTAATCTCTAAACTTGTGATTTGTTGTGATTGAACTTCTTTCAGCCACTCCATGTTTCAACACCATTACTACACGCGAGAAAATCTGAAAATAGTGGATTACTTAATTTTTTTTTGTTTTTCTGAATAATATTAATGATATTAATAATAATACGATTAAATACATTTGATGGAATAAATAAATGAATAAATTCT
Organism: Parapristionchus giblindavisi; assembly: GCA_943737045.1. Taxonomy (NCBI): domain Eukaryota; kingdom Metazoa; phylum Nematoda; class Chromadorea; order Rhabditida; family Diplogasteridae; genus Parapristionchus; species Parapristionchus giblindavisi. Next base: position 1,055,156 of record CALSFV010000020.1, on the reverse strand, counting down.
AGATAAGTATTTACTCACAGATTCTGTTTGATTCTTCAAAATTAGCACGAGTGAAAATTGAAAGGGATCAAGGCAAAACATGAGCTGAAATGGTCGGATAATATGTGATTTTGTATTCTCATGTGGTGTTTAGAAGTCAAGAAAGGATCAAAACGAAAGGAGAGGGCTAAAAACGAGTTTTCTATGCCATTTTTTTTTCTTTTCGCAACTTTTGAACAAAGAATCACTGACCACGACGAAGAATCGACTGAATGCAATTAACCAATCAGGGAGGCATCTAAGATCGATACTTATCAAGGAAATCAAGCAGACCAAAGGAAAGACATAGAACACTAGCATTCCTGCCAACTGAAATATTTAGAGATTCGGAGACCCACTGCATAGTTGAACTCGATAAAGTGCTTTAATTGTAAAGATAATATATTTGTAAGCTCTTCGTTGTATTTATATCGTACCTGGGTGAAGAATGTGATCCTAATCTTATTCGCCTTACGCTGTGTTTGTTGGGAAAACACATGCTGAACACAGAAATAATTGATTTTTTTGGTAAATACAATAAATAATAATTAGCAGTGTAATAGCAGTGACCTCCGGTACCTTTTACCCAAACGGGAAATATAAACAAAATCAATTATTTAAATAAATATTTTTTTTAAATATAAATACATACCCTGTGTTTCATTAGACGCCAAATGGAGTCAAAAACGAGGAATGTCATGACGGGGACCATAAGAATAAAGGACGCACCGAGTACTATTGCCTCTGTAATTTAAAATTTTGTGTTTGGTATTGCTACAGTAAACCTTTCCAACAACATTTACACAGTATTGTATATCTATGCACACAGTGTACTTTGTTGATAAAGACCAATGAAATGAGCGGGTGGAACGAACGTTTCTTTCGCTACGCTGACGGCAAACTCTCTCATTATTGAGCCTGATTAGGTTATTTAATACGCAACAATTAGAGTAACGTTCTCTCATATGTGATATAACTGTTAGTTATCTTGCTCGATTACCATTCCTGTCTCGAACGAGAGAGACAACGGGTCTTTTAAAGAGCTAACTCTATGGTAGCCCAGTAAGACAGCCCATCTCTAATTTGTAAGAGAATTTGCCGTGGGTGAAGGGTTATAGGGTTGCACCCTTTTCGAAAACATCTTACCGATAGTAAACATTTTATCCTCTCGAAATTTAAATAGGAAAATGGTTCCTCCTCTATTCTCAAGTCAAGCCAAGTCCGGATTCTGGAAAATAAGTTGTGAAAAGCATGCATGAAGAAACAATGGCGCTGTTTCCGATAACAAGATCGCCCTCTGCGGCCCACCCAATGCCTTTAGAAATGAAATGCGATTTCACAATACCCCCCCCCCCCCCTAGTAAATCATCTTGAAAGTGGTACTGAATTGAAACGATCTTGTTTTCGGAATAAGTGCCGCTATAATAAACCTTCATAAGTTCTTCAACAACGGATGGATCATTGGACGATAATCCAAATAGAGAAACGTTCAATGTCACTATTCCAATCTCCGTAATCACAACCATTGCTTGAAATCTGAAAACTTTTAAATTTGGTTAAATTTTACATTCGAATCGAAGTATGATGCTAATTTGACTCTCCTTTCTAGCCACAATCTCTCACTTCAAAGTAGCTTGGACTATTCCTAAATTTCAAAATGAGAACCTATGGGAAAATGATGGCTTTGTTCCTATTCCATGCACAATCGATGAATGCATTCGAAACAACAAAAACTGGAACGGAGGAATAGCGGCAACTGCGACGCCAGACATTATAGCCTGAAAAAAAATGATAACTACGAATAATACATTACTTCTTAAGGTGATAGTTCATGTGAAATATTACATTTGATGAACTGCGTTTTAGTGCACTTTGTGCAAAAGTTTTGTATTTTATTTGTTAAAATACAATAAATACCTAAATAAATACATAAATAAACTTACCAACTGTACGGAAGGGGCAAATCCCATTCTAGCAAGAGGTCCGTCGCAATATAGTGCAGGATACGGTCCCAAAGCATGGAAACGGAAGAAATAACATATGTTTATTTCGTGGATGGGGTGGAAAACCTAATTATATAAATTGTTTAAATATATTTTTATAAGTTGTTTTCTTAAGTTGCGAAAAGAGCCTACAAAAATGGAATTCTCTCCACTTTTACACACAATCTTGCTTCGATTCGTTTCATTTCGTTTATTTTCGCTGATAGTTTCCTAGTCGATAGTATCTCAGAAGAGCATGGCCCAAAAATATTACAGATAGCCTCTTGTATGGGACGTCAAAACACCCATTCTAATCAGTTATTTGGTGGCAAACATTTCCTCCTCTATGGTTTTGTGCTTGATAAAGTTAATTGTATTGTATTGTATTGTACTAATTGTTTGATCTTTGATACACAGTTGAGTCTAAATGTACGAACAGCACTTCCCTCCCTAACCTTTTTTCGCCCAAACGCTCTCATTTACTAGCTGTTTCAAGTGCTGCCACATCTTTTTGATGCATGATAAATTAAAAAGTATATGTATATCATTACAATTCGTACCTCGGTCAGGACATAGCCCCACTTGATATCCCTTATGTACGGTGATCTTTCTTGAACAAATTGTAAAGAACTACAGGGTGGACCGTAAGCAAAGAGATTAGAGGAATTATTGATTGAAATCTGAATTTATTCAATTGCAAGAGAAAAATGAGACAATGAAATGAAAAAAGAACTAACCCAAACGACATGTCTATAGTAAAATCACGATCCCAATCGAAGTTATAACGTAGTGAAATATTGGATAGCATCAAGAACCAATGGACTTCTCAAATGGAAGAAATTGAACTCAAGAATAAGTCAGGTCGCCTTTGAGAAGTTTAATGAAAATGACTGAAACATTTTCGTTTACACATTAGTTACTATTTCATTCAGATAAAGTGATGATAAAATCGCGTGTTAAAATCTATTCAGTTTTTAGTTCAAAATAAGATTGCGTCCGTATCCGTATCCGTCAATTAGCAATGAGAACAAAGAGATCACGATGTCGTGATTATATGTTTTGACCATTCTATGGACCAGAGAAAGTTCGCGACTGACAATGAGCAAAGCTTTATGCGTCTATGCAATATATCATCATGAGCAGATCTTGAATGTGCAGAACCAAATGAATAGATAGATTGAATTGAATGCACTAGATTGAAAGCATTATTTATCGACCCCTCACCGTTTTTCTACATTGTTGGTCGATTTAGAAAAATCGTTAAATAATATGCGCATAAATTCTCTCTCGCATAAAAAATGAGCCTTATATAGTGGGTCGATCATCACATTATGAGGGTACGAAAATGTATGATTGAAAGCTGAAATATGCATTAGAAAGGACATTGGATAGGGACTGGATAGCCATGAGGCTGATCATTAAAGAGGTTCACACCCCCAGCTAATTTTACTGGCAACGCTCTCTCGTAGGCAAAGAAAGCGAGCATTCTCAGATAGAGGGGTCTCGAAATAACTCGGGGTGTTTAAAGATCTACTACATTAACTCGAGATGAAATAACATATAGAGAAAAATTCACTGACAATGAGAGGAAAAATCACTCCGCACTCTAACCACAAATAATCCTTAAAGAAGGGGACCCACGAGTTTTTTCGTGACTAAACTGGCCAGGCAAAACTATAGATCACATCTTCCTGTACGCAAAAACAATTTTCTCTAAAATTTTAGGTGCACAGGAATGTCGTAATCCGAGCATAAAGTTCATTGATCCCCCAGGGAAAGGCGCGAGTTTTTGAATTTGATGGATAAATATAAAGAAAATTGCAAACGAGAATCGAACCCACGTAGCGGGGTTACTAGCGCTAACCACTAACCACTGAGCTACATGCTCTATGCACCCATTCGCTTATATCTAATAGAGAATATAATGCCACTTCCTATGCCCCATGTTGTTCTTGTCAATAGTGCACTCCAAATCTCGTGGGTCCCCTTCTTTAAGTGCGAATGTTTGAAATCCCCCTTCCATTCAATGACTTCAAAGCCTACCTGTCAAACCCTCACATGCAGGTTTTGTATACCAACTGCTTTCCCTTAGTGTACACATGGAATCGTAAATAAGAACGAGAATTATTCTGATAAAACAAGAAATGGAACGATTTTTAAAGATAGCGGTCAAAATTATTGTAGTTGATTTGTGGTTACTACCGTTCTTTTTTTCATTTGTGCATAAATTTATATTATCAATAAAACACAATATTACAGGAATGGCAGGGAAAAATTTATTTCATTGTTGATATATTTCGCTTATTGTAATTTGTTGATGGCAACCACAGTCTTTCATTGTTTATTACAACGGCTTTTTCATGAATCAAAGAGCATTTTTCCGGTCAGTCTCGGCAACATTTATAACCACTGAGCTTTGCTCAGCCTCATCACACTTCAAGATCCTCGAAATGCGAGATAAAATCTGCAAATTGGTACATTTTTACGACGAATGTTCAGAAAATCATTTACATATTCAGTATTATTCTTCAAAATGAAAGCAAGAGCGAATTGAAATGGATCGAGGCAGAACATGTCCTGGATAAGATATTTTTGTTATGAAATATCTCACAAGCAACAAAATGAGAGAGTACTCACCACTGGAATACATCGGCTAATTGCTAACAAGAATGGAGGCAGTACAGTAATGTCACAGGTCATCAGTATTATTAGAAAGATCAGAGGAAGAACGTAGAATACCAGCAATCCTGCCAACTAAAGAAATATGCATTTATTTGTTTGTTTGTTTGTTTGTTTATTTATTTATTTATACATGGGAAAACAACAATTTCAAATATCTAAGTGATTCACGCGACTAGCACAAATCAATATTCGTTATGGTCAAATGCTGGTTGCCTTACTGCCCAAGACAGATTACTCTGGGATTTCAAAACTTACAATAAAAGTGTATTTACATTCTTTCACTTGAAGTAACTTAAATTAAACTTCAAGTCAGTGACCTATTTTAAGTAGACATTATGTTCTGAAATACCAGAAAACACAGTGACGTGTTTGATTCGGACATGACTGCCTACATAAGCATGTAATGTAAGCATGTAGCATGTAAAATTTCATTATTTATTCATTTATGTTTTTACTTATTTATCCATGCCAACCTGGATGAAGAATGTCCTCAGAACAGTGTACCATTTGCGCTGCATTTGATTGGAAAACATATGCTAAATAAAAAAAAGTCGAAAAATATTCATACGCAGTGGATTAATTTTTTAAATATGATAAATAATTCGTGAAAATTGTCCCCGGAGCGCGCGTCACCGTATTACTTATACTGGATCGTGCTGTACCGTAGTATTTTAAAACAACGTAATACATACCCTGTGTATCCAGAGGCACCAAATTGAGTCGAGGATCAGGAAAGATACAATAGGAACAATTAATGCCACCGTGCAACCGAGCACTATCACTTCTGAGCATGAATCATATTAGAATAGTACTTCAGTTCGCACACTTTTCAGCAGTTTTTGAAACTAATTTTAAAACTAGATGTTAACTCTATTATTCATCACATGATTGTTTTTGACATTACTGTCATAATGTATATATATTTCACCTCTGGTGAACACACTTTTGTCATCGGGCAATTGGAACACGAAAATTGTTCCTCCGCGATTCGAAAGCCATGCCAAATCTGGATTCTGTAAGTGGTTTATAAACAAAACTATTATATATTTATTGATCTATACGAATACATTTGCAAATTTGATCGAGGCTTCTTTTTATTTTATTTAAAATCCAGCACGACACGACTTATTGGGAATTTTCCATAGTAAATAGGACATTTAGGTCAGGTAATTCGGTTTTATTGAGATGAGAATTCTTGAAAGTGACAATTATAGGGAATTTTTAACTAGTTGTTATCGATATTTTCTCCATATATAATAAATACAGCATGATTCACCTTCAGAAGCTCTGCTTCACTGTCCAATTGAGATATTGATTGAACAAAAACGATCACATTCAGAATCAAAAATGAAATCTCCAAAATCACAATTAATGCTTGAATTCTGAACTTATTTCCCCAATTATGCAGTGGTACACATTTTCCTTACGTGCGTACGCCGTAACCCTCTCCGCCTCGTTTCCGTCGTTACTGCGGGGGTTACGGCCTACGCACGTAAGGAAAATGTAACACCGAATTATAAAGTTTTTTTGCTATATTCAAAACCTATTTGAAAACGGCGGCCTTTCTCCGAATCCTTTAACCGTTGTAAAGTGAACGCGAAATATGAGAATTTGGAAGGCAGGAATTCCGTCGACTGTGATGATGACTAATATGGTCTGCAAAATCAGATATTCACTAATGGCGCGCTAAAAACAGTGGAAAACGTGAAATGGTTAGTGTTCTGGGTCTAGAAAGATACCATGGAAAGCAGAAAATGGAATTTCGAAAATTCTAATACCACGAACTCCACAATATGCCAAGTTTGACGTGTAATAAAAATGTAACGAATTAGGTTTTGCGATTTTCCAATCTACTATTTTATTGTTAGACCCATGAAACTTGCCATTTACTATTTCCAATGAGTTTTGCGCGCCATAAAAGAGCAACTGTGAAGTACTCACCAGCTGTACGGAATTATTTAGACCAATTCTACACAGAGGTCCATCACAATATATTGCGGCGTATGGTGCCAAAATATGGAGGCGAAATAATACGCAGAAGTTGATCTCGTGTATTGTGTGTAGAATCTGGCGAATAATGCAAAAGTAGAATTTTTAAAAAGTTAAATTTTATCGATTCAAACCTCGTTGGCGAAATAACTCCACTTTATATCATTAAAATATACTGAACCTTTTCTGAATAAACTATGAACAACTATTGGATGTACCGTGAGCAAAGAAACTATTGGGAGAATTGATTGAAATCTGAAATTGAATATCAAGCTGAAGAAAAATACAGTTTATTGACCTTAGAGAGATATCCATAGCAAAGTCACGGTCCCATTCGAAGTTGTACCGTAACGAAGCATTCGACATTGCCTGAGAGAATTGACTCTCTATGAATATATTTCTGAAAAATATGTTCGTAGTTTTTTTGTTGATTACTTACAATTGATTGATTGATTGTTAGGATAAACGCCATTTAAATGAAAAATATAATTATTACTATTACTTGACTCTGGATAGTTCTATATAAAAAAGGGGGCGATGGTTTAAAAAAATATTACACATTTTTATATTATTCCTTTATGCTGATATCGTATGTATATTCTATTACCGAATTTCAATCACGCATGAAGAAAATAAACACAATCCTCGTTTATTACATCAATCAAAGAGAAAAGCTAAGACAATTTAAATGAAACATTAGGCGGAACCGAGATCGTGTAAATTGATTTACATAAAACATGTACAGAGTCAACCAATTTTTTCGTTTACATGGCAGCACTTAGATAGAGTAAGTAATTGATACTAAAAATTATTTTCAGAAATTTATTCGTAGAGAAATCGCTCACAGGACATAAAGGGAAACGAGGGAAACGAGTGTAGGAAAAGAGTGCGTACCCCAAATCTTCTAATTCCCACTATTTAAAATTGAATCGAAATGAAAAAAAACGAAGGAAATGGAAAGAATATGAGACAAGGCGGATTTGGTATTCACAATAAGATTTGTTGTACTAATCTAATTCTGTTTATCATTGGTCACTTCTTTGTTACTTCTCAAAACATACCATAAAATGAATAACTGTCGTATGTTTCGGTGTGTTTTTTTGTTTTCGTAGTTTACGCGAGTAGTCATGTCGTTGATCGCTAGCCACATACTATAATAATAATAATTTTATGCGTCTACATGGAGCATAAAAATAAATTACACAAAATAAGGATCGTACATCACTTATTTTATATTATTTATGACAAATTTGGAAATTAAGTGCATTTTTCTATGATTGTGATGAAAGAGACCGTGAGCTAGCTTATGGGTAGTATTTAGCTAGCAGAAGCATACGGCTTACGGCTATCTTACGGTTAGTATTTAGCTAGTTGCTTACGGCTTTATCATTCACTTATCCTTCATTTAAGTTTTTTTTCAAATATTGATCTGGATCGTTTCCAGAGAGCTGAGTTGTACTGCATGCCATGCAATTAGTATTTTATGCATTCCCTTGTTACGATTTTTTTCTGACCTGCTAAACGTCTCAGATTTACTTAAATACGATTTAAGATGTTAATCTGATGAAATGAAATGTCCTAGTTTAGCTCGCGCTGTGTCTAAATATTCTCACCTGAGGAAATTGTCCATCACAATTATTTATTTTGAACAATTTTTAAGCTAGATGCCTGAAATTCGTTGTATGTCCTGAACATTGGATATTTTAATCGGAATTTTATCGAAAACCATTGAACCGCATCTCATCTTTTGAAGTTTGGCAATATTAAATAACTCAAGAATATTCAGAGATTGACCGAATGTAAACTCCCATTCCTTCTTGATAACAATGTTATACTCTCATTTCGATCTCAGACCTCCATTCTGCCCAATCTCCTGCTCTGTCACAATGACTGGGAATCTCTCCTTTCCAATGACCTCTGATATTGGACAGATATTCTATACCTTGATTTATTTTCATACCTTATCCCATAACAAACTGTACCCCAAATGTTACTAATTGTGCAAATGGAAAATTGACCCTGATTACGGTAAATCAGGGTCACTTTTCTATTGGCACAATTAATTTTTACGCATTCAGTGTTAACATTAAGTCTATATTGATTTTCAAATGTTGCCACATCTTTTGTAATACACAGAAAGACTGTGGTTGTCATCAACGAATCAGAATAATATCAACTATATCAACAATATAGACTAAATGTTAACACTGAATGCGTAAAAATGCTGTAAAATGTAAATTGTGCCAATGGATAAGTGACCCTGATGGCTTTCAGCAAAAATAAAATTATATGCATTTCACAAACATTCGGAAAAACCTCTCGAAAATTGGCGAAAATTTTGGAGTGCGTTTTTTCTCAACGGTGGAGAAGTTTACTGAGTTCGGCATTTGCGTGGTGTATGAAAAACTTTTGTAATTCTATAATAGCAACAGTTGAGAAATTACATATAAACCCCAATTGCATATTTTATAAAACTCATAAGGATTGAACCCGGACCCTATTGTTTGATGTGTGAACAAACATAAAACACCTACGTAAAGCAATCACTCACAATTTATCTCGAATACCGAGTGATGATTTTGTGCTCGATTTGGCTGACTATTGATTAGATCTAATCACCATCTGGCCCTTGCTATTTCTACAACATTTTTTTGACCCAATCACCAGCCCACATTCACACCCCCTCACTCTATTCATCCATTCAACTATTCGTTATTGTGATTCATTGATTGTCACAGTTGCATCCTTTTTTATGAATGCGCCTTTGAGGGAAATTAACGCCAGTCATGAAACGATTGCGGATATAGTATAAATATTTATAATTATATTCAACCTATTCATTACTACTCTAGTCTCACATAGAATCCACAACATTCACTCTCGAGAGTAGTGTTCTCTTGTATAATACTCGTTCACCAAAGTAGCTTGACTTGACAGAATTAGGTTGGTTATGGTGTATCGTGTGTTACAAGATGAATTTGTTGTTGATGTTTTACGATGACAAAATGTCTATGTTGTGCATAAATAAAGTCCTGACATACAGACGGTTCTTACAATAGTTACTTTATTCTATAAAATGATAAGGCACGTCTGTCTGTCTGTCGTCTGTCTGTCCGTCAAACTTAACTCATTTCATTTTCACTTTCTTCTGCCTTTCTTTATGAGGCGCGGCTGGTAAATAGGCCGATTATCTTACATCATTTCTTCTACTTTTGTCTCTGTGGTGCAGTAGGTAATCCCATTCCTTCTCTTGATCTACTTCATCTAATCCGCATTTTTTCTCTTATTGTTTTTTTATTTATTATTTTATATATCCCTTTCGAATACCGTAACATTTGGAAAACGATGAAATTAAGTATTCGCGTCACAAAATTTAAAAAATATTTCTGGCTGTTGATTAGATTTCTGTATTTGACAATGGTTTCTCTTCATATAGAGTTTAACACTTTATTATTGATGACCGCGGATAAAATATTCTCCAAAATATTTAATTACAACTTTTCTCCGTAAAAAAGCGTTTGCTACATGGAGCAGACTGTAGATGTGATCCGGAAACGAAAGCAAGTTCATCTTGAGCTTTATATTCTGATTCAAAATATATAATGCATCGTTACATTTGCCGGCCTACGCCATAACCTCCTCCGCTGCGTCTCCGTCGTTACGGAAGAGGTTACGGCGTAGGCACGTAAGGCAAATGTAACGATGCATAAATTTATTGGCATAAAAAATCTCGCAGAATGACGTCTTCAAACATCTACGGTATACTCCAGTCAGCAGACGCTTTTACTAATTGATACAGCTACTCCTCGGAGAAAACTTGAAATTCAATATTTTGGAGTCCAATATTTTGGTTTCAATTTTCAATATTTTAGAGAAATTCAATATTTTGTATCCGCATTTGTCAATAATGAAGTTTCTATAATGAACATTTCGGAACTATTTAACCAACTTAGTGTGTACTGTAGTTAGGAAACGTAGCCACGCTAAACGACTTCATAGCAGAAAGTTGATTCACAATTGTAATACATATTTCTGACGATTTGTTCGAGCTGAACAACATCAGAGCAACTTCTAATCGAAATTTTTGGATGACAGCTGGCTCTAATAAGCGATGAGGGGTTACAACAATACCGCAAAGGAAAACTGTGCCCGCATAGAGCTTATTCACATTTTCTAGTGTTGAAATATTTATTGCAAATTTCAAGTCATTACGCAATGTTTATACGTGATTAATCTTATTTTTGCTGTTGCAATGCTTGAAAACATGTTAAGTTAGGTGTAATAAATTTGTTAAATGGAAAAGCAGCGTCATTAACATTTGTACAATTAAAATGACGTTCGATTTCAAGATTTCAGAATTACTTCGAAATTTGTGCATAGAATGCGTCCCTCGGAACGGTTTATTATTAATATTATTTATCATATCTTACAGAGATATTACTTTATGGTACAATTTTTTAATAATCAGACTTTGCTACTTCGTGTTATTCGAAAGAGCAGTGGAAGTCGAAATCCTTCCCAACGAAATACGATTGAATATCCGACAACGGAACGATTTGTTCATTAAACTGCACTGAAAATTGTTAAAATGAAAAGTACAAAGCAATAAGAATTTTAAAATACCCAAGCATTCGTCAGTGACATCAAAAACTGTGGTAAAAAGAAGAAAGAACTGAGAAGTGCGCCAAGCTCTTGTTTCTGAATTTTATCGATTAATATTTATCGATTAATCGCTGAAAATATACTGATCTATCCATGGCAAGGAGTGTCTGGGCAACGGTATACGTAAACTGTACTGCGAGAGTGCAGAATAGAGCAAAGGCTAAAAGGGCTGAAGTTAAACACCCCGAGCTTATTGTAACGCAGCGAGTTAATTTTAAACTCTTCGCTCCGACCAGACTCTCTCGCTGTCTTTGTCCACGAGAGAGTGTGCCATAGCGGAAAGAATGAAATTAGCGCGTGCCTTTAACAGTTAAAATAAAGTTGAAAACAAACCCAAAAAGGTAAAGTCCTTGTCCACTTTGTTTGTCAACTTTCTGTAAACAAAACGATTTTATTTTACTTCCAAGATCGTGCAAGTACACCTTTTAAGGATGAAAATCTTGATAAATATTGATATATAACAGAGAAACGATAAGATTGTACAAGTCCCTGCGATGGGCCCCATTGATAAGAATTCCTGAACGATACGCTTTATTTTTATTAGATGAATAATCCTGAAAGGTGCAAAATTTAAACCTCATAAATAGAAACTAGAAATTATTAAAGTACGGTAATTAGTATGTGTCCTATGGTGTTTTTAAAAATATAGCAAGAATAATATAACGGAGTTGTTAATGGATTTCCTTTTTCCAATTCTCGCGGGGTTTTATAAGAAATAATTTAAAATAAGCTGACCCTCATTGCTCGCAAAGATCACGAGAAGCAAACTCGCAAATATGTTTTAAAAAAATGTTTAATTCGCTAAAATGCCAGAATTTTGAGAAACGTACTTTAAATCATTATTTATTTTTATTTTACTATCGCATCTGAATGGTTCGACCACGATATGAGGCCTTTTGCGTAAGACTCGACTAAAATATGTGAAATCTGGCACAGTCAAAAATCAAAATTTGGGGATCGCGGTTCTGAAGGGTGCTGATGACGATGACCATGTTCATTTTGCACCTAGAGCTTCCGTTGAGGCCAGACGACGACGCGTTGAATTCGCGTTTTTTAGTCTTTTCTCTTCACCCGATCTAGCTAAAATCTGTAGATTATGCCCCCAAGGGCAAAATTTGAGAGCAATCACGCAAGTCCAATTCATTATTCATGAATAAGTTTCAGAAATTTTCAAAAATGGAATTTCTCTCAAATGTAAAAGATTTTTTTGTGTACATAGATCGGACCGGAATGGCTTCATGTTGCTATAGAAAAAATTTCAGCCAATTTGCGTTCCTTATTTTCCAGAAAATCAACTTTTAGTGTAGTCATCAAGGCTGGGATTTTTTGATTTTGATTTTTTGAATTTTTTGAATTTTTTGACCATTTCAAAAAATTCAAAATCAAAAAAGTTTTTTGAATTTTTCTCAAAAAAATCAAAAAAAAATTAATGTAAAAAAGTACCGGTAAAACTTGAAAAAGTGAAACATTTATGGAAAATTATGACAAAATTTGACAAAACTTATCAAGATTCCCATTTTTATCCTTTTCACTGTCTTGATGAAGTGGATTCTAAAGGTGTTGGTGTGGATTAGTTTGTCCAATGCACTGACGTAGAATTTTTAAAAAGTGAAAAAAATATAGTATCATGTTTTTCATGTTTTAGAATTCGGTTAATTGCGTAATTGACTGTTTTAACCACTTTTTAGGCAAAAAACGATGTTTCTAAATTGCTTATTATCCTTTTAAACATAGTAAATAATTTTTTCAATAATTTTTTGAATTCAAAAAAATTTTGAGCCATTTTTTGAATTTTTTGATCAAAAATTTTTTTGAAATTATTTTCAAAAAATCCCAGCCCTGGTAGTCATTTTGCCGTTGAAGTGGAGGCAAGAGGCGAGAGAGTGGCGTATTGTGAGAGAGCAGAGAAGGTTGAAGGGAAGGCGAATAATCTACAAATTTTAGCTAGATCGAATGACGAGAAAAGACTAAAACACGAATTCAACGCGACGTCGTCTGGCCTCAACGGAAGCACTAACCAGGGCTGGGATTTTTTGAAAATAATTTCAAAAAAATTTTTGATCAAAAAATTCAAAAAATGGCTCAAAAATTTTTTGAATTCAAAAAATTATTGAAAAAATTATTTACTATGTTTAAAAGGATAATAAGCAATTTAGAAACATCGTTTTTTGCCTAAAAAGTGGTTAAAACAGTCAATTACGCAATTAACCGAATTCTAAAACATGAAAAACATGATACTATATTTTTTCACTTTTAAAAATTCTACGTCAGTGCATTGGACAAACTAATCCACACCAACACCTTTAGAATCCACTTCATCAAGACAGTGAAAAGGATAAAAATGGGAATCTTGATAAGTTTTGTCAAATTTTGTCATAATTTTCCATAAATGTTTCACTTTTTCAAGTTTTACCGGTACTTTTTTACATTAATTTTTTTTTGATTTTTTTGAGAAAAATTCAAAAAACTTTTTTGATTTTGAATTTTTTGAAATGGTCAAAAAATTCAAAAAATTCAAAAAATCAAAATCAAAAAATCCCAGCCTTGGCACTAACAAGGGAATGCCCAACCATCCCCGTCGAGTTATGACTAGTGACATATACCAGTCGAACCGCCATGTGATTCTGATAATACACCGCTAATGACTAGACTCAAACGTTTATGATCTTCGAGAAAATCGATACTGAAAATTGCAAAATTCCAAGGCACATTGAGATCAACTCGGTTTTCATCTCTTATCCCACCTACTGTTTTGGTGCAGTGGATACGACGCTTGTATTTCGTTTTGTAGGTTCGTGGTTCGATGCCTGGTATGTGATTTTTTGTTTTGCTGGTTTTTCCTATTTCAAAAGTTCATGTATATTGCTTCATCATCCACCAGTGTAGATCATTATCGATCGTCTGCTTCAGCTACGATCTATTGCTCGGGCGCTTTTGTGTCTGCATTTAAGGCGTTTCAGCTTCTGATTTGACATGTTTCATGGCAATTTCACCTTCCAACGTTGTTGCTCTTCTCGCTACGGTCTTCCCAGAGATGCATCTGGAGCTACACGTGAAGAGCGTAAATTGGATGATGTGATAAAATGAAGCTACGGTCTGCGGAGATAGATCATTGTACAATTTCACAAATGTTAACGTTATAAACAGTTTTCTTCTTTTGTTCGGTCTCCGAAAAATCAGCAAAACAAAACATCGCATACCAGGCATCGAACCACGAACCTACAAAATGAAATATAAGCGTCTTATCCACTACACCACAACAGTTAAAAAAGTTTAATTTATAAAAAAATATAAATTTGTGTTCGAATCAATTTTTTCGTTGTTGTATGAATTATGGTGAGGAATTGTGGTAAGGGTAAGAAGGCGAGATTTCCTAATCGATTTTTTGTCGCTTTTCTGCTAGTTTCGTGCGTATTTCAACGCAATGACAGGAGTATTTGACTGTTCATCCGATGGTTCGGAGTGCAGCTGTAGTTGGGCAGTGTTGCTCTCTATTCTAATCATCATTGTGATGTAATTTTTATTCTATTCACTTATTCATATACGTGCTGTGATGTGTTATGATATGTAGCAGCGATTGAGCAAATAAAAAGTTTACATTCGCCATGGGAAAATAGTGAGAATTATTTTAATGTAAACATTTTTTTCGAAAATTCCCAATTCCAGCGCTCGTTGACCGTTAATCGAAAAACTCTCCTCAGCAATAGTTTCTTAGAATTTGACAAGGATTCGAATGCGCCCACTCCCGAATCGATAGGATTCGAAGTAAACGTTTTAGGGAACGTCGCCAATGCTCACCACTATTAAGTCCAACGAACAAAATTGATTCGTACACAAACTTCTAATTTTTTATAAATTACACTTTTTAGGCTGAAGATGTGTTATGATATGTAGAAGCGATTGAGCAAATAAAAAAATTTCATTCGCCATGGGAAAATAGTGAGAATTAATTTAATGTGAAAATTATTTCGAAAGTTCCCGATTCCAGCGTTCGTTGATCTTTGATAAAAAAAGCCCTCTGGACAATAGTTTCTTAGAATTAGCCAAGGAGTCCATTGCGCCAACTCCCGAATCGATTGGCATCGAAATAAACTTTTTAGGAAAAGTCGCCAAATCGTTGTGTGGTCACCCCTTGAAGCGAATTTTCAATTGGAAGGAATTTCCAAGTACCAGTGAACTACACTCATGGAGCCTGTAATTATCATACATAAAACAAAAAAAATACATTTTTCGTCGATACCAAAAAAAATTCAGTTGTTGAATTCTCTCACAATCAGATAGTGTGATATAAACGTTTGAGTCTAGTCATTAACGATGTATTATCAGAATCACATGGCGATTCGACTGGTATATGTCACTAGTCATAACTCGACGGGGATGGTGGACCATTCCCTTGTAAGCGCAAAATGAACATGATCATCGTCATCAACACCCTTGAGAACAATGATCCCCAAATTTAGATTTTTTGACTGTACCGGCACTTGGTCGAGTCTTATGCAAAAGGCCTCATATATTTTCAGTCTGACGCACCACAAAGTCTGCATTTCTAGTTCAGATCGTCACCACGGGAATTAACGGATTGAAGACGAACCTAAATTCTTAATTTTTAAAACATTTTTTTAATATTTAAAAAAAAGTTATTTAAGATGGCTTAAAATATGCAAATGTCCTCATCAATGTTGATATGAAAGTTAGTTAAAGGCACAACTCCAAACTGATTTGAAACTCTCCGCTCTGACAATATTCTCTCGGTTTCTTTGCATGTAGAGAGTGCCCATCCGATTTGCATACTTCACTCTCTCATTTTCTCATTGTCCCTTACGCCAATTACCATATAATATAAACCATTTTCGACATGCTTATCGTGGCGGGAGTCAGTCATGCCAATGATGATAATGATAAAAATGATGATGATAATGATTTAATGATAAAAAACCAACAACGCTGTGTAGTTAGGGCTTATGCTGACCCAGACAATTAATGGAAATGATATCGTAATGTGAATGAATAACACGAGCCAACGAGGCGACCCATTGATACACTAAAATGAAAAAAATCGATTGATTGATTAATAGATCAACGAAAATCTGAGATCGATATTCTCGGCTAAACGTATCTGTATCAATTAACAAACGTTTCATTGTATGTTGACGGGTTCAGAGGAAAAATCGTGCAGTTCATTGATATTGTCGTTCATTTTTTGTTATATTATAGGACTCACCAGTGAAACACAATCAAAGATTTATTAAATGTGCCAAATTCATTACGTGTGCTTTAAAGGCACACCCAGAGCTAATTTGAAACTCTCCGCTCCGGCAATGCTCTCTCGCTTTCCTTGTCCACGCGAGAACGTTTCCAGCGGGGAAAGTTTCAAATCAGGAACATGACTTTAAACCTTTTCAAATGCCGTTTCATTTAATACAATCGATATGAATCGATGAATCGATATTATTGTCACTCCAAATACTTCACTCATGAGTGAATATGCTTGAGCAGCCTAAATGCTATCTTTAAGAAAGCGATTTTTGAGGAAAAGTCCCCAAGTCCATGGCATTATAATTATTATTATTTCACCTATCCCTTCTGTATATTCTCAGTCGTACCAGTCACGGGTGTATCAAATAAATAAGAAATAAATAAATAAAAATAAGACGTTGCTTACATGATATATCTTCGGGAACACTGTGTCATTTGTAGCCAAGAAGAATGGCCATGTTATCGGGAAATTACGCACAAATGCACCGAAAAAGTAGAACAACAGACTGAAACAATCTATGAAGGCCTGAAATTTTTTAATACTTAAAGGTGCACCCAAGCTAATTTGACAATCTTCGCTCTGACTACGCTCTCGCGCTTTCTTTGTCAGCGACAGAGTATTGCCAGAGCGGAGAGTAAAATTAGCTTCTAAAGCATTCGAATTTTCTACGTACCTGAGCTTTCCAAAGAGAGAAGAACATGTAATTATATGGAGCTTTCTTCTGTCCTTGAATAAGAACTCGAATCTCTATCGTGTACAAAATCAAAGTGAGAACTGTCACGCACTAAATTAGATTGATTTATAAAAAGAAAAGGTACGTCCCGTTATTCAGGGCGTATTATCACTGGTCTGGCATGATCTCCCGCAGAAGATTGATTTACCGAGAAAAAACAGCAATTATATTCCACTTACTATTCTTGATAAAATTCTTATTTCTCTAATTACAAATAACCTAATACCGAATCAAAATCAAATAATTTTATTCCTGTATAAGAAAGGTACGGGATGGTATTCAGTACTTCTTATCACGTTACACACGAGGTCAGGAAAGACTAGTCTTCTTATCCAAAGAAATCGGTCCTGTGTATGTCGTTCGGTTGGGAAACACTTGAGAAGATAACTCACAATCAGAATTTGAACATCCGTATTTATTGTACATTCATGTATTCAAATCAAATCAACCGAACCTAATACCGAATATTTTCAGAATTCTGAACTTCTCAATGTTTACTGCATGTTCTTTCTCTTCTAGCATCATTTTTGGAAAAAAAAAAAACAGAACTACAACTGTAATATTTCCATGCAATTCTCACCCCCATCGTTCCATGGAAGTAAGGTCTGATCAGTATCTGCTTTCTCGCATCATCATACTCCATTGATGTTTTCCAATTTCAAGAGTCCGTTCGATGGAAATGCTCGTTTGGTTAACAAACAGTTACTGTAATGGAAAATACGGAAACGAATTGGAAAAGAGGCGAGAAGGTGCCGAAACGACGAGAATTTTCTCAAGTTTCTTTTTTCCGCAATTTTTGAGCAAAGCCTTAGAACCGTGAAAGCTTTACGAACACAACTTTCAAAATGGTTGTTTTTTTATTCGCTAGGGATACAGTACAGCCCGATCTCATTTTGTACACGAGTGCCACTGAGACGCCCTGCATCGCTCATTTGCGCTCATCATTTATACCTGTGGGTACTGAATATTTTTCGATTCTCAAAGTCTTAATCATGAGTTTCCGTCATGAAAAGTTATTTTAATGACTAACGAAACTTAAACAAAATTTTTATTAATGAAAAAAAGACAATTAAAAGACAAATCACACTAGTCCGAAAACGATGTGTACTGTGAAATTTTCAAAAATTTCTTACGGCGATCGTTCGATCGATGGGAAATATTACAGTATACCTTTCCGGTAAATACTTACCCATCGTTTTCGGACCAGTGTGATTTGTCTTTTAATTGTTTTTTCTCATTAATAAAAATTTTGTTTCAGTTTCTTTACAAGTGTTAGTCATAAAAACAACTTTTCATAACGGAAACTCATGATTAAAGAAGGGGAGCCACGAGTTTTTTCGTGACTAAACTGTTCAGACAGAACTATTGAACACATCTCCTTGTATACAAAAAAAATTTTCTCTAAAATTTTAGATGCCCCAGAATACCGTAATTCGGACTTAAAGTTCATTGATATGCCCAGGGAAAGGCGCGAGTTTTTGAAATTGAAGCACAAATGTAGAAAATTGCAAACGGGAATCGAACCCGTGTGGCGCGGTTACAAGCGCTGACTACTAACCACTGAGCCACACGGTCTACGCGTTCAACCAGTCAAATCTAATGGAGAACAGAATGTCACTTCCTATGTCCCACGTTTTTTTCTTTAAGACTTTGAGAATCGAAAAATATTCAGTACCCACGGAAATAAATGATGAGCGCAAATGAGCGCCGCAGGGCGCCTCAGTGGCACTCGTGTACAAAAGGAGATGGGGTGATTATTGTTAGCTAGGTAGAAATATTCCAAAATTGGAGAGGATTGAAAAGCGAAACTCAACATGACTGCTATTACTAACATTTGCAAGTCGTACCACTGAGCATGCATACCATTTATTCATGCATTCTAATACAATAATTATGAAAATACTTTGAACGTATCTAAGGATCATGAAAGCATATCTATGATATATGTTGCGAACGCTGTTGTTGACATTTTAACGCTGACGAGCTGAGTACAATGTTAATATTTAAATAAACTTCGAACAGACTGTATTCACGTTCCTATAATAGAGTTGAAATGTTGAAATGTCACACCATACATCTGTTTTTCCTCAAGCAATTCTGGGAAAAGTTGAACTGCCGACTTGTTTTTGAATAAACAAACATAATGAGATGTTCAAAATGGAGATTTTAGTATCATCGAGGATTTTCGCAGAAAGAATTGCCTGCAGAAAG
This sequence comes from Parapristionchus giblindavisi, assembly GCA_943737045.1. Taxonomy (NCBI): domain Eukaryota; kingdom Metazoa; phylum Nematoda; class Chromadorea; order Rhabditida; family Diplogasteridae; genus Parapristionchus; species Parapristionchus giblindavisi. Next base: position 1,035,622 of record CALSFV010000020.1, on the reverse strand, counting down.
AAATATCTTAAGGATCTACAGTCCTCCGGATTACCAACTGAGCTCCGGTTGATATGAAAATATATATGCATGTTCGGAAAATGTAAAATAAATTTATCCGTGACAATGAAACCATAATAAAATCATTTCTTTAATAATGTAAATTAAAAATCAATAAAACGAGATGAGAAGAAAATGCACTATTAATGAAAAAGAAGCGATTTGAGAAATTCAGAAGATATATCTACGAAGCTTAAAAGTCTAATTTAGTCAGGGCTGGTAATTTACAGAGCTTAATCTGCAAATTCTTCGCACTTGTAGTATACCATAGGACCTGACCTTAACTCAGTTCCCGTCATTCCAATGTAGTAGCCTTTGCCAGTACAGAACGTTACACTTTCATTTTCATTTTGAACGGTTGCATTATTAAGAGGCATGTTCCCTAAGACTCGATCATATTCGACCACCCCCGGACATGTGCACTAGCAATGGGAACTGGGGGTCCATACTTGGGTGTTAGGAGTTTCACCGGCCCTGATTACACAAAACAGGAGAAATTTCCTGTTTGTGCCCTCAGGCTATTAGAAAAATTAATTTAAGTGCAAAAACGATTAAAAATCATAATTTCTCAAATTGTTGAGATAAATTCCAAATATCATTTGCGATGCGTCTAGGGTGCACAGAGCTTGCTAATTCACTATTAGCATCGAATGTGCGTTGATTCCTAAACCAATTTTTTGACTTAAAATTTTTGTTTTTTCGGACAAATTATCGCTTGTTGTAGATTGCTGCAAAGATTTCCGACCAGGTATTGTAGCCTAAGCAATTCTGCATTGATTTCACTTAAATCCGGGTTCTTCCCGTTAGACCATCTTGCCGAAATTTTAGCTCGAATTTCCGTAATCGATGGTTTTCCCGAACAAATGTATTTTCCAAACGATTGGTGCGGAATTGTGGTCTACACAAAGTTTCGAGGTGAGACCAGTCAAATGACACAAGAAGCCCATCACTTGGATCGATTTGAAAATTTCGATTTTCATGACCCGGGGGTCATGGTCCGAAAATTTCAAAATTTCTCAAGTTTGAAATGTTTTCATTTATGCAGCTTATTGTGAAGTACTAATGATGTGAATAATATTCAGCCAATGCTCAATGGCTGATCTCTCCTTTCAACCATTTTTTCTAAAATTTTCATTCTGATTGCGTGTCAAAAATCATAATTGTGTTTGAATCAGTTTCCAACTTAATTTCTGTAACATTCTGTAATAGTACTTTACAATGTATATAAAAAAAAATTGTTTATTTTCGAAAATTCAGAAAATTAAATTTGAGTGCCTACTCTCACGGTAAATTTTTGAAATATTGCAGTTTGTCGACTCGAATGCTGCGACAATGAGCAAATGACAATGATAATATAAAGTTTCATGATGAGTAAACATAGCAGAACTGAAATCCCGGTATTCGGTTCACTTTCAAAAATTGATTTCCATGACCCCGGGGTCATGGCAAAAAAATATGAATTTCGAAAATTAACGATTTTCATATTGATTATGTATATTGTAGAGTATTATGATAGAATGTTACAGAAAGCAAGTTGGAAACTGATTCAAACACAATTCTGATTTTTCGCACGCAATCAGAATGGAAATTTTCAAAAAAAAATGGTTGAAAGGATAGATCAGCCATTGAGCATTGGCTGAATATTATTCACATCATTAGTACTTCACAATAAGCCACATAAATGAATACATTTCAAACTCGAGAAATTTTGAAATTTTCAGACCATTTTCAGACCATTTTCAAATTGATCCAAGTGATGGGCTTCTTGTGCCATATTACTCGTCTCACCTCTAAACTTTGAGTAGACCACAATTCCGCACCAATCGTTTGGAAAATACGTTTGGAAAATACATTTATTCGGGAAAACCATCGATGACGGAAATTCGAGCGAAAATTTCGACAAGATGGTCTAACGGGAATAACCCGGTTTTAAGTGAAATCAATGCAGAATTGCTTAGGCTACAATACCTGGTCGGAAATCTTTGCAGCAATCTACAACAAGCGATAATTTGTCCGAAAAAACAAAAATTTTAAGTCAAAAAATTGGTTTAGGAATCAACGCACATTCGATGCTAATAGTGAATTAGCAAGCTCTGTGCACCCTAGACGCATCGCAAATGATATTTGGAATTTATCTCAACAATTTGAGAAATTATGATTTTTAAACATTTTTGCATTTAAATTAATTTTTCTAATAGTCTGAGGGCACAAACAGGAAATTTCTCCTGTTTTGTGTAATCAGGGCCGGTGACACTCCTAACACCCAAGTATGGACCCCCAGTTCTCATTGCTAGTGCACGTGTCCGGGGGTGGTCGAGTCTTAACGATCATCTCTCTTAAGAAAGACCTTAGTTATGTTGACATTGGCGCCAAAGTCGCAAATAATTTGATCTTGAATGATTGCACCAATCACAATTGGTATGTTGTTAGAGCAGGTCATCTTGTTGAGCTGTACACAGAACAAATTTTTAGTATCCGAAATGTTCAGTTCTTGTTTCGATGTGGCAAAGCTCGAAAGCATGTAATACTTCGACTCCTCGATATCATATTCAACTTTCACTCCGGAAATTCGGTTCTTGGTTGTAACAGCCGTTATTGTTTCATTAACTCCACAAGTCCATAGGCCATTCGAACAAGTGACGTTATTTGAGAATTGAAGCCGAGAACAAACTGAAAATCATTGTTTTTTTTGTTTATTGAAAAAAAAGTTATTTTATGAAACTATCTCTCGAGTTGTTGTTCAAATTTTACTTATTGTGAAGTCAATCCAAGATGTTCGGAGAACATACCGTCTACTTTTGAATAGACTGTGTCAGGTGAGACACAATGGCTGCCAACAATGTCATCGCCCAGGAGTGCGCACCGACCTCCACGGTAAACGTATGCTTGACACTGTGCCTGGAATAATATTGTCTTCTGTCGGCATCTACGCAGTTTCAAGAAACGCCTACTACAAGAGTCTACTCTGCAAAAATTAGTTTAATTTGAATTTAAACAATCTGTTCTGATTACGCTCTCTCTCTCTCTCAGACAAAGTGAGAGAGTGTAGTCAGAGCGGACAGGCTTATGAATCTACCTGTTCTGAACACTGAATCAAGCATGCATCGACTGAATCAGTAAGAACGACTTGTAATACGTTCTTACGCTGTGAAGAAGGTGATGGTTCATGCATTTGACAAGAAATCTAAAGATATAATTAATATTTTGATGATACCTAACAATAAAGAAACTTACGCATCCGAGAATAAATATTATGCCATAATTGTACATTTCAATATGTTTAGAAAGTTGGGAATGACCTGAATTAATTAATAAAAATCGATTCGTGGTTTGGCATGATGGGAGCCAAATCAATGGAAAACGTCTTTTTCATTAGTTCTATTCTTAGATTCAAGATGGTGCCAGAATTCGAAAGTTTTAAGGAATAATGATATAACCTACGAAATTGCTGCGGTATTCGTTCAAGTGGCCTTTTAGACTAGACGGGACGATTCGTATAAAGCAATCAAAGACATATTCAGTTCTCCATATACATTCATGAACATGACATCATGAAACCCAGGACGACGTCCATCTCGGCTTATGTATGCTTGAGATGACTGTCATTGGTGATGGACAGGAGATGAATACGCTGATAATGAAATGATGTATGAAAAAATAAAATAAAAAGAATTCGTGATGTTTTGATTATTCTGTTGTTCTGAAAAATACTAATACACAGTGTAATCGTCTGCAGTTAAATCTGTAGCATACTTTATAGAAAAAAAAAACGACGACTATATATGAACAATTGAACAAATGGAAAAGATTAGTGCACAGAACAGATAATAATAATATTTTATCATTTCTTACAGAGAGGTTACTTATGGGGGGATAAAATAGAGAAATTTGAGCATGAAATAAAATATGAAGAAATGTAGTATGCACTGCAATTACTTGATCACAGCGACATTTTTCGTACGAAAGAACAAAACATAATTGGGTTGGGTTGACTAACAATACTATTTTCGAAAGAATTCCATAAAGGTACAATACGATTACTAATAAATGAGAGATAGTGAGAAGTGGATGATCGATATGTTCTAAGTTTCATATTATGGCCACGAGTACGGGTAATTGTGTTGGAAAAAAGAAACAATGAGCGAGGGTCTAATGGCGCACTAAAAAATAGTGGAAAACGGAAAATGGCGACTTTCCGGGGTCTAAAAAAGTACACCGGAAAACCGAAAATGGAAACTCGAAATTTGAATTCGCGGGCGCGAATAAGGCGCGGGAATTCAAATTCTGACTTTCTAACTGCGATTTTCTGCGGGTTATAAAACTTAAATAAAGCCGAAATTTCATTTTTCGACCTTTATGAAGCGTACGAACTTGAATTCCTACTTAACATCCTTTTTAAACCGCAGAAAACTACAGTTGGAAAGCAAGAATTTGAATTCCCGCACATTTTTTCGAGCCCGCCAATTCAAATTTTCGAGTTTCCAGGTGCTTTTTTAGACCCTGGAAAGTCGCCATTTTCCGTTTTCCACTATTTTTTAGTGCGCCATAAATCTACAAAATTGTGGATAATCTTATATGTAATTATGATGTCGTTTTGGTTTCGTCTACATTCTAATGATCTCATACACAAAGAAAGCGAGAGAGCATTGCCAGAGTGGAGAGTTTCAAATTAGCTCCAGGTGTGCTCCTTACAATTGATTATATTCTTTGACCGTATGTATTATTTGAAGTTTCTTTACAACGTTTGGTCCCTCGTATTATTGTTGCTTATCGCTGACTATGATCGATTAGTGGAAACCATTCCCTTCCCCGGACAGTCTGAATAATCTCCACTACGATGGCGAGATGAAGTGAGAAGAGTTATCTACGCCTATGGATGCTGCTTATCGCATCATTACTAAGCTCAAAAAGTTTTAAATATAACACTTCTCGGGTCTTATGCTCCGTGGCTAACATTTATTTTTCTGTGTGTGAGGTGATGGCAGATGTACTGCAATTGATGTTCCCAACAACGATAGATCCCCCTCCTTCCCCCATTCTATCACTTTCTTTTCTCTTATAGTCAATCCCATTTTCGGCCCAATCTCCTCTTTTAGATCAATTCCTGTCGAGAGTGTTATGTGATTTATTTATTCTTGCTTTGCACACATGAATTGTCTCATGCTGAGCATTGAGCATTGAGCATTGAGCATTGAGCACTGATGCAAGTGATGGCGCACTAAAAAAGTGGAAAAGGGAAAATCGCGACTTTCCAGGGTCTAAAAATGTACACTGGAAAACCGAAAAAAGTGCGCGAATTCAAATTCTGACTTTCTAACTGCGATTTTCTGCGGTTTTAAGAAGGATGTTAAGTAGGAATTCAAGTTCCAACACTCCTAAAGGCAGATAATTCAAATTTCGATTTTTCATTTTCGGTTTTCCAGTGTACATTTTTAGACCCTGGAAAGTCGCCATTATCCGTTTTCCACTATTTTTAGTGCGCCATAAGCAAGTCGTTAAATATATTTTAGAGCTCTTTATTCTGTGGGCTGGATGGTCACATAGAGAACGGAGAGTGCCAAGAATAGAACAGTTTGAGAATGATCAAAACAAGAAAAACAATTCTTTTACTACATAATGCAAATTTTAAATAAAGTTCACACAAGATATGTAAAAATGCGGAACAAGCACTCCGGTTGATACTAGGGACAGCCACGTGCCGTTATTATCTTGATTCGACCATTCTCCAGTGCTGCTGACACATTGAATATCACTGTCGGCATACATAAGTGATCCACCTCAGGTGAATTAAAATGATCTTTATTCTTTAAGCCGTAACTACCTACTCTTCGCTCCGACCAGACTCTCTCGCTGTCTTTGTCCACGAGAGAGTGTGCCATAGCGGAAAGAATGAAAATAGCGTGTGCCTTTAACAGTTAAAATAAAGTTGAAAACAAACTCAAAAAGTTAAAGTCCTTGTCCACTTTGTTTGTCAACTTTCTGTAAACAAAACGATTTTATTTTACTTCCAAGATCGTGCAAGTACACCTTTTAAGGATGAAAATCTTGATAAATATTGATATATAACAGAGAAACGATAAGATTGTACAAGTCCCTGCGATGGGCCCCATTGATAAGAATTCCTGAACGATACGCTTTATATTAGATGAATAATCCTGAAAGGTGCAAAATTTAACCCTCATAAATAGAAACTACAGGGTGTCCAAAAAGTATTGTTACACGAAAAAATCCATTTATCTTTCTCAAAAACCATCATAGACAATTCAAACAGGGCACAGTATTTACCACTTACCATAGCAACATAACAATGTATGATCACTCGATATGGCCTCCATTGGACGCGATGACGCATCTGAGACCATGAGGGACAAAGTCGACGATGGGCCGCTTGTAGGAGATGCCGACTTTCTCCCATGTCTTTTCCAAGTCATTCTTGAGAGACTCGCGGTATTTATGGTGGGTAGAGCAGGACTCCCTCTACAATACTGCTTAGACGTTGAAGTCCAAGGGATCAGGTCGGAGGAGTTGTAGGGCCAAAATAGAGTCGCGATAAAGTCGGACACATGGGTGCGGAACCATGTCTGGGTCACTTTTTCCGAATGAGTAGTCGCTGAATCCTGCAAGAAGTCTCAGTGAACCCCATTGAAGTGGGAGCGGCGCCAGTGGAGAAGGACCTTCTTGAAAATCGTCCTGACGTAGTACACCTTATTGAGATCCACGAGCACACGGGGACTTGCCCGTCAAGCACACTCCACCCAAAACCATCACTTATTAGGGGTGGACAATGCAAGAGATGGTTTCTCCACTGGCATCCGCTTGAGACTGGGCTATTATCCTCGTGTTCTGGCTGTTAAAGACCGCGAAGTCCTTGGAAAAGACATTTGAGAAAGTCGGCATCCCCTACCAGCGGCCCATCATCGACTTTGTCCCTCATGGTCTCAGATGCGTCATTATGTGTCCTATGGTGTTTTAAAAAATATAGCAAGGATAATAAAACCATTGTAGAGTTATTACTGGATTTCCTTTTTTCAATTCTCGCGGGGTTTTATAAGAAATAATTTAAAATAAGCTGACCCTCATTGCTCGCAAAGATCACGAGAAGCAAACTCGCAAATATGTTTTAAAAAATGTTTAATTCGCTAAAATGCCAGAATTTTGAGAAATGTATTTTAAATCATTATTTACTTTCATTTTACTTTCGCATCTGAATGGTTCGATCACGATATGAGGCCTTTTGCGTAAGACTCGACTAAAATATGTGAAATCTGGTACAGTCAAAAAATCAAAATTTGGGGATAGCGGTTCTCAAGGGTGCTGATGACGATGACCATGTTCATTTTGCACCTAGAGCTTCCGTTGAGGCCAGACGACGTCGCGTTGAATTCGCGTTTTTAATCTTTTCTCTTCACCCGATCTAGCTAAAATTTGTAGATTATTCCCCCAAGGGCAAAATATGATAGCAATCACGCTAGTCCAATTCTTTTTTCATGAATAAGAAATTTTCAAAAATGGAATTTCTCTCAAAGGCAAAATATTTTTTTTTGTGAGATACCTGGAAAGGACCGGAATGGCTTCACGTTTCTATAGAAAAAATTTCAGCTAATTGTTGTGCACAATAAATCTCCTAGTTCTCCCTTATTCAAATTTGAATCTACATGTGAAAAAATCAAGGAACGGAATAGAAAGAAAGAAAGAATTATCAGACAATGCAGATTTGTATTCTCAATAAATAAGATAAAAATTTATTGTGTTAATATAATTCTGTTTATCGGCGACCAGTATATGGTCGATCAAAACACAGAGTTGTAAATTTTTTTCATGCGTCCGTGTGAACACACGAGAAACGACATACTACCGGCATATCGTTCTTGGAACGATATCACTCTCCACGAGAAGATGATCCCATCAACGATAAGTCGACACGGCGCTACTGTGAACGTAAATCCATGAGACGGATTCGTCTCACGACACAATCTCTCCTGACCTAGAGAGCCTAATATGCAGCGAATTTTCACGGTTTTAAATATTAAGCAATGAAAAAATGTCATTTTTAGCGATCAGGAAGTCGAATTTCCATTTATCTGCTAAAACTCGATGACGGAAACTCGGAATCTGAATTCCCGCACCTCTTTGCGCTCTATTTTTTAACGAGCCATAAGACAATGCTACGGCTTGCTTCCACTCCCACCAGAATACGCTTGAGTTCTCACGTACACTTAAAATAATACAATAATACGTACACTTTTAAGGTTTGAAATATCAGGGAACGTCGACCTCCTCCTCCGATTGTTCCAACAATAAGCGCGATTCATTATCATTTCATTCATATTCTTGCTCAGACTCTCTCATTCAATTTAATTAATAGTATTAATAGATGTACAAGTAAAAGTATGCATGCAAGCCATATATCAGATTACTAATATACGTAAGAAGCATGTTTCAATTAGAGTTCGGGGTGTGTGGCCCGCAATTTCCTTGACTATAACGCGCTAGCGATTGCGGGCCCACAACCTCGGAGGGATTGGAGGGGGATGATGGTTCCAGCAAATAACAATTTATCTCCAACAACCCCATTCTATAAGTATTTGGACATGTTTTAAATTTATATTACAAATTTAAAAAAAACACAATCACAGGAATTGTAGAAAAAGTTTTATTTCATTGTTCATATATTTCGCTGATTGTAATTTGTTGATGGCCTCCGCTGTTTTTTTTATTACAACGGATTTTAAATGAATCAAATCACATTCTTCTGGTTCTCAGTCTCGACAACGATTATTGAACTTTGCTCAAAAATACCACACTTCATGATCTTTGATATACGCGAGAAAATCTGCAAATGCGCACGTTTTTACCACAAATTTTCATCAAATCACTTACATATTCTGTTTGATTCTTCAAAAGGAAAGCAAGAGCGAATTGAAATGGATCGAGACAGAACATGTCCTGCATAAGAGATTTCAGTAAAAATATTATTTTTTAAAGCTATGGACTAATCGAGGTATTTTTTAAATGTTTATAATCCTCTGTTTATCAATTACTCACCACGGGAATAGATCGACTGATTGCTAGCAAGAATGGAGGCAGTCCGGTGATGTTAAAAGTCATCAATATTATCAAGAGTATCAGAGGAAAGACGTAGAATACCAGCATTCCAGCCAACTAAATAAATATGTATCTAATTAATTTTTATAAAGATTTAATTCTATGCCAACCTGGGTGAAGAATGTCCTCAGAACCGTATTCCATTTGCGTTGCGTTTGATTGGAAAACATGTGCTAAATAAAATACATTCGATTTTATAAAATAATCGCGTGCTCATTTTTTTCAAGTTCAAGGATTCAATGAAAAAGAATTTAAAAAATATTTTAAATGAGTGATTTTATACAATTTCTTTGAAAAAAAACATCCAGAGACAACCAATAATTTGTTTGTTTATGTGGCGTTAAGGATGCGGAAAACCCAGTTGATCTCTTATAATATACCTTTTATTTAGACTCGAAATATATAAATCATTTAGTATGAATATTCTCTCGGAAGGAGAAAGACGCCGTTAAAATCAACAGTCTGCTCCATTTAGCGGGAGCATTTTCCTAATTGCCACACCAACTGTAGAGTCTATTGAATTGATTTTTAATGATCCATTTATCCGTGGTGGCAAATAATGCAGAATACAACTGTATAATTATCTTTTTAAGCTTTTCGATGGATTTAGTATTCTTAAAAGAGCAATTTTCAGACTTTCAAATGTGTACATATTTCTGATCAGTGTTGCTTGCTTTCCAATATGAGATCAATTATTTTAATTATCGAAATTGTTGGTTACCATTACGATTTTCAGAATCCAAAATATTCTTACACAGTAGAATCAATTTTTTATACAATTAATGAATCGTGTTAAATTCTCTGGTATTTACAAACTAGTAGTTTACTTACGTGACGTCACAGAGTAGCAGTTTACTGTTATTTTACTACTAGTGAAAGAACATTCGACGAAATTCATTACCGTATTATACACCACTTCTAGTAAACTTACGATTAACTAGCCGTAGACTTGCAAGTCTACGGCTATTGGGAAATATAAGTAAACTACTAGTTTGAAAATACCAGAGTTGCCTAACCCGTTGTGAAAACACTATTATCGTCGGGCAATTGAAACAGGAAAATTGTTCCTCTTCGGTTCGCAAGCCATGCCAAGTCTGGATTCTGTAAGTACAATAGTTTATTAGCAAAACATCTATGGTAAGACAAATATTTTTGTTAAGATATATATTCTCTATATCAATGATCTCTTACTATGCTTGCTGACTTTTAAAGGAAAAGACTTCGCTAGAATAATGCGAAACGTTTAAAAATCAATTTTGACTTATTGTCTTGTAAGCATAAGATTAAATGATATTGAAGAGAAATTTTTGATTGACAGTCTCTTTAAAGATGGAGACCCTAGAGTTTTTTCGTAACAAGACTGTTCGGGTAAAATGATAGTGATTTATCACACGAACCAAATGACATATTTCATAGCTTGATGATATGTTTGAAGATTGTTATGCGCATTGAAAGTGCAACTTTTCAGGCAAGTAGAGAGTGCCATATTTGGCTGTCTCACTTTCCCATTGTCGCTTAAGCTAATTTTCATATATTAACATTCTGCCCCGTGTATATCGTTTCGGGAGTCAGTCATACCAACTCAAGGGTCTCCTTCTTTAAGGTAACGTCGACAGGGACCTCACCACACCCTATCAAATCAGTCATTTCGTGGCTTCCATTAGCTCTCAAATTGTTCTGTGATTGATAAGGGACATTTTAACTAATTGTAATCGATATTTTTTCTATGTAAATACTGTATGATCTACCTTCAGAAGCTCCGATCCACTGTCCAATTCGGACATCGATTGCACAAAAACGATTACATTCAGGATCAAAAATGCTATCTCCAACATCACAATTAATATTTGAATTCTGAACATATCATTTAGCTTTTTTTGTTTATTTTTTGCATTCAAAACCTATTGGAAAACGGCGGCCTTTCTCCGAACCCTGTAACCGTTTTTAAGTGAATGCGAAATATGAGAATTTGGAAGGCTGGAATGCCAGCGACTGTGATGACCGCTAATATGGACTGCAAATTGTTTTTATACTAAATATGGACTGAACAGTGGCTGCACTCACTAACTGTATTGAAGGATCTTGTCCAATTCTACACAGGGGTCCGTCACAATATATTGCGGCGTACGGAGCCAAAAAATGGATTCGAAATAATAAACACAAATTGATTTCGTGCATAGTATGCAAAATCTAGCCAATAAAACAATAGTTTATTCAACATTCCATCTATTCAAACCTCGTTGGCGAAATAACTCCATTTGATATCATAAAAATACACTGAACCTTTCTTGAATAAGCTATAAACAACTATGGGATGTACAGTTAGCAAAGAAATTATTGGGAGAATTGATTGAAATCTGAAATTGTTGAATATCAAAAAGTTATTTAAGAAAAGTGAAATCATACTTCACATGATCATTTCTGTAGTTTGTATTTCGTTTTTGCTTTTTAAACCTGTATTGTTTCATGCTGAGCATGTCGATATATATATATATATATATATATATATATATATATATATATATATATATATATATATATATATATATATATATATATATATATATATATATATATATATATATATATATATATATTTCACATGAACCCTCAAAAGGAAAAAAAGAAAGTTTGTTGACTTTAGAGAGATATCCATGGCAAAGTCACGATCCCATTCGAAGTTATAACGTAACGAAGCATTCGTGGACATGGACATTGCCTGAGAAAATTGAGCTACACGACCATGATATAAGCCCCATCTACATATAAAACGATGTTGGCATCAACTTCTTCATGGTTGGAGTGCACCCCAAATAAATTGAATCAAAATGAAAAAATAACGAACGAAATGGAAAGAATATGAGATATAAGACAAGACAGGTTTTGTATTCTCAACAAGATCAAAAATTTGTTGTACTAATATAATTCTGTTTATCAGTGGTCACTATTTTGTTACTTGTCAAAACATTCCGTAAAAATGAATAATTACCACTGCTTGTGTTTTTTATTGTTTTGTATTTGTATCTATTGTTAACGTCGTTGATCCATAGCCACCCACAAGTACATTATACTAATCTTTGTTAATACAGTTTATGAAATTCACGCTTTGTATTTATACGGAGAGACAAAATAAAGGGAATCTTATTTTTCCTCAGTTTTTACATGAAGATTACATGTATTCTAACTCATGCATGCAGCAACGATTCTCTGGCAGTCATGTTTCAGAGTCTTTGATATGGATTGTTATCTAGAAATGTGAGACCAGTAAGGCAGTAATCCTAACAGTGTTTTCGTATTTATGCGCGGCTTTGTCGTTGATCGCCAGCCATATACTATAATAATAATAGTAATAAATATATGCGTCTACATTCTGAAGAAAAATATTTTACATAGAATGATGATGATGGACGTATAATACCAATATAAAAAAAACAAGCGATCTATATGAATGGTCTTAAGGAAGGAGAACCGTGAGTTTGTTTGACTGACTCATTAGTATTATATAATGTTTATACATGGCAATAAATTTCGTGAGGGACAATGAGAAATTGAGAGAGTCAGTACGTAAATCGGAAATTACTACCGTAACGGCGTATCGTGTTACATTTCGCTGCGTATTCGTCGGTGTAAATTTTGGAGTGTGATGGGCCTCGATTTTAAAACCCTGATGAGCCATAAAATTATTGTGAAAGCTATTTCATCAATTTTCATCCATTGTTACGGTGAACATCTATAATATGAATTTATCGACGCTCAAATATACCAATTAACCTTCAGAGTTTTTCAATCGAAACCGAACACACTTCAAAATTTACGCCGACACATACGTTGCGAAATGTAACAAGTTACGGCGTTAATGCGTAGGCGCTTAAAAGGCGTTCTCGGTAAGAATGCAGTGAACGGGATAGAAGATGGCACAGTTGGTGAAAATCGTTTCTATGCGCTCAAACTTCACAGATGGAGTGCCTAGGGGTGGGATACACTTCAGCCAAAAAATTGGACTCCAAATGTGATCTTTGATCTTTGATCTCGCGAAAAATAAAGTTGAGATTTTCCTATCTTGTTATGTACCATTCGAAAGAGCGCAAAAAGTTATGCTAGAATATTAATTTTCAGAGCTCTAGGTCTAGTATAGCTCCCGTAATGTGCGAAAAACCAATTTTTTTGGACGTTTTCAATCTTTAAAAAAATAAATCAGCACTTTACAATAATCTCCGGGGAATTCCACTGACGCTATCTTGTAGAAAATTTCACGTAGAATTTAATAAAAAATAATTGAGAAAAATCGATTATGTCTAAACATCACTTTTAAGCCAACGCTATCGCCCGATAGAGCTCATTTTCCTAGGGTGGGTTCGAACCCCAACCCAGGACAATGTTTTTTTGCTGATTTTTCGCTGGCTTTCCAATGCTGCCCAAGGCTTTTGCCAATGTGTATGACCTTAAGAAAGTGGTTTTCTTGACATATTTAGCTGATAAAGTATGCAAATGACTAGTTCTTGACTCTACTATAAAGTCACGATCGCTGAATAGCTCGAGAGAGTTACTTTATTCTATAAAATGATAGGACACGTCTGTCTGTTTGTTTGTGTGTCCGTCACACGCCCTTTCTCCTTTAGGATTGTTTAGAAACACTACATCGGGCATGCAAATGTACGACTCTGTCGTATGACAGGTTGATGGTGCCAGCGGTGATATGCTCAGATAAAAGATTAAGCCATACATGCCTGCGAACAAGCTTCATTTGGGGGCAAACCATTAGTACGGTTCCAGATTCGGACAAGCTCAACCAAACGATGTTCCCGTTTGAAAGAGGGTAAGAGAGTGAAAAATTGAGTAGGACTGTGATTGGTTATAGGAGAAAGAAACGATGGGAGCTCTCTACTGGGAGAAGGAGGGGTCGGAGATAATAGAGAGAGAGAGATAAGTTGTTCCACCTTCTTCTGGTGCAGACATTGCAAATCCTCATCAATTTGCTCGTCCATCTCATCTTAATTTTTATCATAGTCATCTTCGTCGTTGGCATTATCAAATACATCTTCTTCATCCTCGACCCCCATTTCTACGCTCCATTCATCGTCTTCTCTTATCAGTTTATTTTCAAATAAGACATCACGATTGCTCAGATGGTATTCTTCAGAGTCGTCACTATTGCTTAGTGACCTCTTCATTCGACTTTCTGCCTTCTTCTGTTGCAATATCTGCACCAGAAATAGGTGGAATCTCCGACCCCTCCTTCTCCCAGTAGAGCTCCCATCGTTTCTTTCTCCTATAACCAATCACAGTCCTACTCAATTTTTCTCTCTCTTACCCTCTTTCAAACGTGAACATCGATTGGTTGAGCTTGTCCGAATCTGGAACCGTACTAATGGTTTGCCCCCACATGAGGCTTGTTCGCAGGCATGCATGGCTTAATCTTTTATCTGACAAGGGAAGTATTAGAAATATCTTTTAGACTTTTGAACGAAACTATTTTTCCTCGATAGGTATAGGTAATATATGGATGGAACCAAAAAATTAGCTGCAGCCATGCACTTTCAGATTTTATATAATTAATTGAAGTTTGTGAAAAAAATGCTTGGGAAAAAAAACGTTTGGGCGTGCTCAAGATGACATCTCTTATCTACCACCAGATCAAATCCCCTCTTTTCCATGCATATCACAAATATGCCTTTGCCAATTCTGGATATATCTGGATATACCACATTCCCACTCCTTTTCTCACTCCGGTCCAAGCATGGAGATGTTTTCCCCCAAAGATCTTGTTGTAATCTGTGAGAAACCCTGTCCCAAGTATTCTTTGATCAAATGTTCGAAATGTGATCGTCGATTGTCCTGGAATTGTTTTTGGCAGCTACCATTGTTGTTGAAATACTATTTGGCATGTATAATTTTAATAATTTGTCATGTTGAAATAATTCGTAGAAGATATTAGATATTAGATATTAGATAATAGAATAATAAAAAAGTTAACGGAATAGGGGGAAAGTGCACGAAAAGTAGTGAATAAAATGAAAAAAAATTTTTTTTTAATTTTTTCGATCGAAAGTACAAGTCCGAATCTGATAAAAATGAGCAAAAGTAAAATATTTATAGGTGTACTCGAACCAACCACATCCTGATCTAGAAGAGCACATACTACCACTACACCACGCCGTCATGTTGAAAATGTTCTTTCAGGAGTGTCTTGTTTCATACACTTCTTGTCGCCTACACAGTGCATTTTTTCTTCAAAAAATGAAGAATTTTTCCACAAACTTCAATTAATTATATAAAATCTGAAAGTGCATGGCTGCAGCTAATTTTTTGGTTCCATCCATATATTACCTATATCTATCGAGGAAAAATAGTCTCGTTCTAAAGTCTAAAAGATATTTCTCATACTTCCCTTGTTAGCGAGAACGCCTTTTAAATGTGACGACGCAAAAGGAACGATAATGGAAATTGAATTTTTCTTAGTGCTGTTCTTTATGTATTTGAGCATGCTATAAATTTATGTTACAAATAAAATACACTATAGAGGAATTGTAGAAAACAATTTCATTGTTGACATATTTCGAATATTTTATTTTTTTATTATATGTAAAGTCTTTTAGTGTTTATTTCAACGGCTTTTTCATGAATCAGATAGCATTCTTCCGTCCTTTCTCTGCAACAGTTATAACGACTGGGCTTTTTTCAACCACACCACACTTCAAGATCCTTTTTATACGAGAGAAAATCTGCAAATATGTACATTTTACGAAAAAATTTCTGAAAATCACTTACATATTCGGTTCTATTCTTCAAAATGAACGCCAGAGCGAAATGAAATGGATCGAGACAGAACATGTCCTGTATAAGAGATTTTTCTTATGAAATAATTCGCCAGAAACGCTATTTTCCAGCTATGTTTCTAATCGGGGTACTCAAGCCGTGGAACTTTTGTGCGACGTCGCAAGCTTGGAACATTGTAGTGTCCATGGAAAGTTACAGTAGCCATATTGATCGATGGTTACAGTATCTTACTGCAGTATACTCCCTCCTCTTTCCACTTGAGACCATGATCATCAACGTCCCGTCCAAGCTTGCGTCGGCATCGTGCGTCTGTTCCGCGGCGTCATTTATATTGTCTGAAAATTTCTCCCCATAGTGTGCCCTCACGGGAGTCAGCTACAAGATGCCCGGCGAAGCAGCTTCTTCTCTACAGGGTGCCCCGCGGTGAAATAAGCAAAGCCTTTGCAAGGAGCGCCTCATGGTACCCAGTAGCTATCCCGTCGGTCCATATTCCATGCACACTGCGGGGAGAAATTTCCCGAGTTGGAAAATGATCACTCAATTGTTAAGGAATTTGGTATCCCTCTTTTAAAAACCTCTGCACTGTTTATAAACAAATTACTCACCACGGGAATGGAACGGCAGATTGCAAGCAAGAATGGATGGAGTCCCGTGGTGTCACAAGTCATCAATATTAATATAAGCACAAGAGGGAAGACGTAGAAGACCATCATTCCTTCCAACTAAATATAAATATATATATATACCTATAGTGGTTGGTTGTAATTTTAAAAAAACCAACAGGTCGTAATTTGAAATTATTGTTTCCCGACATATACAGTACAGCCCGATCTCCTTTTGTACACGAGTGCCACTGCGGCGCCCTGCGGCGCTCATTTGCGCTCATCATTTATTTCTGTGGGTACTGAATATTTTTCGATTCTCAAAGACTTAATCATGAGTTTCCGTTATGAAAAGTTATTTTAATGACTAAAGAAACTGAAACAAAATTTTTATTAATGAGAAAAAAACAATTAAAAGACAAATCACACTGGTCCGAAAACGATGGGTAATTATTTACTGGAAAGGTATACTGTAATATCACGCATCGATCGCACGATCGCCGTAAGACATTTTTCGAAATTTACAGTACCCATCATTTTCGAACCAGTGTGATTTGTCTTTTAATTGTTTTTTTCTCATTAATACAAATTTTATTTCAGTTTCATTAGTCATTAAAACAACTTTTCATAACGGAAACTCATGATTAAGACTTTGAAAATCGAAAAATATTCAGTACCCACAGAAATAAATGATGAGCGCAAATGAGCGCCGCAGGGCGCCGCAGTGGCACTCGTGTACAAAAGGAGATCGGGCTGTACTGTATATGTCGGGAAACAATAATTTCAAATTACAACCTCTTGGTTTTTTTTTAAATTACGACCAACCACTATGCAACAAATCAACATTGCAAAAAATGCAACAAATCAACATTGTAATGTTTTATTATTTCAACCATTATGATGCTCTCATAGTAAATAATGCTTAATGTTATTTATCATTTCACATATAAAAAGATGCGAACTCTGAAGCTACAAAGATTCTATGCCAACCTGGGTGAAGAACGTCGTCAAAACACTGTACCATTTGCGTTGTGTCTGATTCGAAAACATGTGCTAAATTAAATATTTATAGAAATATTTTTTATCGAGTTCATACATACTCTGTGTTTCATGAGGCTCCAAATCGAATCGAAGATCAGAAATGAAATAACAGGAACAATAAATGTCCCAGTGCATAAGAGCGCTACTATCACTTCTGTACATGTATCATATTAGAATAATTCTTCAATTACACACTTTTCATTAGTTTTTAATGAGTTTCGAATGTTTATGATCCTTATATTATTCACCAAATGAAATTTTTCGTTTCTGTCATAATGTTGTGACCTGTAAAGCATAATGTTAACCTGATGTGAAAACACTATTGTCATCGGGTAATTGGAACAAGAAAATTGTTCCTCCGCGATTCGCAAACCATGCCAAGTCTGGATTCTGCAAGAGGTGTATTAGCAGAACGCTTATGGAAAGATAAATATTATATTATTATCGAACTCATATGCATTGACAACATTTGAGTTGGCAAGGTTCGCAGTGCTCTCTTCATTTTGAAAGCCGGAATGACCGCTCATCATAGAAAGTGTCTCTAAATTAATGACTCGCTTGGCTAACTTCCAGAGTACAAGGCTTCAATAGAATAAAGAACCACAATTGTGTATCTCAAAATCTCAAAATGGAAATGAATGAAAAGTCGTGCGCACGATATTAATATGATTGCACGAATGCGAATCTATACAACAGAATACTATGGGCTGCGAAAATCTCAATAAAAAACTCCACAGCTCACAATATTCCGAGCGTTTGGTATGATATCATAGAGTACATTAACCTCTCAACAATTAATGAACGCGGGAAAAAAGAAACGAGGGAAAAAAGAATACAGTGAGCCACCGTACTCTGACATCTCTCACGATTTGGTAATTTTCAATCGCAAATCCTATTTAAGCTATTATTCCCTTGTAGGTCATTAAATTCGGCTCATTCTGCATGATTCACCTTCAGAAGTTCTGATCCACTGTCCAATTCGTGCATCGATTGCACAAAAACGACCACGTTCAGGATCAAAAGTGCTTTCTCCACCATCACAATTAAAGCTTGAATTCTGAACTAATGAATAAGTTTTAATTTTTTTTAATTCAAAACCTGATGGAAAACGGTGGCCTTTCTCCGAACATTGTAACCGTTTTTAAGTGTATGCGAAAAATGAGAATTTGGAAGGCGGGAATTCCAGCAACTGTGAGGATACCTAATATGGTCTGCAAAATGATCTAAATTTACTAAGAGCAACTGTGAAGAACTCACCAGCAGTACAGATTGATCTAGACCAATTCTACACAGAGGTCCATCACAATATACTGCGGCATACGGTGCTAAAACATGGAAACGAAACAAGAAACATAAATTGAACTCGTGAATTATATGTAGAATCTAGGGAATAATGAAATAGTTGTATCATATTTGTTTTATTCAAACCTCTTTGGCGAAATAACTATACTTGATATCAGTAAAATATACTGAACCTTTCCTGAATAAACTATAAATGACAATTGGATGAACAGTGAGTAAAGAGACAATGGGAAGAATTGATTGAAATCTGAAATTTTTCAATAGAAATATCTATTTAAGAGAAGTGGAATCGTACTTCGCATGATCATTTCTGTAGTTTATATTTCACATGAACCTTCAAAAGAAAGAAAAGTTTATTGACCTTAGCGAGATATCCATAGCAAAGTCTCGATCGCATTCGAAGTTATAACGTAACGAAGCATTCGAGGACATGGTATTGCCTGAGAAAATCAAGAACCTTATCACTGCAATATACACTTGATTTATTTTTTTCCTTCAGAATATTGATATATCATATATCACGCATCTCGCCTAAGAATTGACCGATTCTACTACACACTTTTGAGTTGACCCCCACTTTTCTCCACTGTTTTCGATAGGCATTGGGTAGGACATCTCTAATCCAGAGTAGTAAGGATGGTAGATCACGCACCTCTCCAGGAGCTCACGTCAAAGTTCGTCGTTGAGGCTCCTTCCGATGCGATTTTCTCGGTCCACAGTAGAGCTATGAAAAAGTTTCCAACAGATGAAATGTGTATTTTCTCGAGTACTTTCAGATAAAAATGTGAAAATTCAACTTTTTAATTTTTCGCTCCCTAAGAAATTGATCGCGTTCCATAGTCCCGGGAAAGATTTTTTTATAGTCTCAATCGATAGAGCTCGTTCACAGCTTTCATTTAAGCTCTTGGGAGACGATTTTCATGGGGATTTGACTGAATTACGTCCAAAAAACTGCATTTGAATGCTGGTAGATCACTAATAGTCGCTTTGCTCTACTCGCCATTGTCGGTATCTTGACAGGATTGTCCTGTAACATACGGGAGAATGGGCTGAGGATCATTTTGACGTCGAGTCGCTCGCTCATGTTCGTTTTGCTCTCGCTGCAGCCAAACCAGCGAAAGGAGTCCCTTCTGATTGTTCCTGGTATTGATTGACCGATCAATACTGTAGATATGAGAGAATGTTCCAGTTCGAGCCAGTGAATGAGCATCCAAGATGGCTACGTCGAATGGGCTAAATTCAGTCCAACGAAAACTCGCTCTGGAATTCTTCGAGAAACATAGATCACTTGGCCAGAGAGCCAAATAACTATTACTTGAATATATCTTCAGTATTCATCGGTCAATCAATACCAGGAACAATCAGAAGGGACGAATTTCGGTGGTTTGGCTGCAGCAAGAACAAAACGAGCTTGGGTGAGCGACTCGACGTCAAAATGATCCTCAGTCCATTCTCTCGTATGTTACAGGACAATCCTGTCAAGGTGCCGGCAATTTCGAGTAGATCAAAGCGACTATTAGTGATCTACCAGCATTCAAATGCAGTTTTTTTGGACGTAATTCAGCCAAATCCCCATGAAAATTGTCCCCCAAGAGCTTAAATGAAAGCTGTGAACGAGCTCTATCGATTGAGACTATAAAAAAATCTTTCCCGGGACTACGGAACGAGATCAATTTCTTTGGGTGCGAAAAATTAAAAAGTTGAATTTTCACATTTTTATCTGAAAGTACTCGAGAAAATACACATTTCATCTGTTGGAAACTTTTTCATAGCTCTACTGTGGACCGAGAAAATCGCATCGGAAGGAGCCTCAACGACGAACTTTGACGTGAGCTCCTGGAGAGGTGAGTGATCTACCATCCTTATTACTCTGGATTAGAGATGTCCTACCCAATGCCTATCGAAAACAGTGGAGAAAAGTGGGGGTCAACTCAAAAGTGTGTAATAAATCTGTTGATTTCGGTCAATTCTTAGGCGAGATGCGTGATATACAGTACAGCGTTTACATCAGCTACCCGGCTATGATATTATTGACTAGGGAATGGTTTTTGTGATGCATGAAATTACGGTTAGTGACCTACATAGCGATAATCAGCATGGTCGATTTAGTAAGAATCAACTGTCAAAAGCTGCAGTTGATCGATTTTTTGAACGAAACCCGTCGCATATCCGCCTCACGAAAGACAGCCAAAAAATGCATTTTTGTTTGTTTTTCCACTTTTTGAACACGAGTTCGATTCTCCAGACAGCATTTTATGTCTGCATGGTAATTCCAGCAAAAAATTGCTGTTTCAATGGAAATCAAGTCCAAAAAATCTAGTTTGGCTATCTTTCGTGCGGCGGATATGCGACGGGTTTCGTTCAAAAAATCGATCAACTGCAGCTTTTGAAAGTTGATTCTTACTAAGTCGACCATGCTGATTATCGCTATGTAGGTCACTAACCGTAATTTCATGCATCAAAGAAACCATTCCCTAGTGAGCGTATAAAAATCACTTGTATTATTTGTAGAAGAGAACTTTCTTGCTTTGCATAGTTCAGAAACTATGCCGATCTCTTTTATATATAATATAGCGCGCGGCGAAGGCCAGCCAGGTTAGAGAGAGGCAGCGGAGACACAATCGAGAGGCGGGGCGAGATGTAGAAGGCTACATCTCGCCGCGCCTCTCGATTGTGACTTCCGTTCGTTAGCACCGTTTGTCATTTTCTTATGCAAGTACATTTTATACGCACAATAGCCCCTCTACATAGAGAACAGTTTTGCAAAAATGTTCTTCGTGATTGAGTACACCCCAAATCTCCTAGTTCTCCTTATAAATAAATTTAAATTTAAATCGAAATGAAAAAAAACTAACGAAATAGAGAATATGAAACAAGACAGGTTTGTATTCACAATAAGATCAAAAATTCGTTGTACCAATGTAATTCTGTTGATCATTGGACACTTTCTGTTACTTATCAAAACATATCATAAAATGAATAACTGTCACATGTTTCCGTACGTTATCGTACGTGATCAGCTATGTCGTTGGTCGCTAGCCACATACCATAGTAATAATATTTTTACGAGTCTTCATAGCTCAAAAATAAATAAATTACACAGAATGGAGATCGTAGACCACGTATAATATATTATTTATGACAAATTAAGAAATTAAACTAGCTTTTTTTACTGATAAGATTTTATTTTTATGTTTATTTACCATGTGCAAAAACAGTCTGGAAAAATTTTGGAAGTAAGAAAACGATATTCCTATAAGAAATTAAATGTTGATGAATTTGCGTCTATCAAACTGCAAGCTTTGTTCTGATACATTTCAAAACGTCATATCATACTTGCGGGGGAGTGGCCTATGTTCATTTCTCGCGTGCGATGGAGAGACGACCTGGCCTGAGCTATTGGCAAACACTGGTGGAATGCAACCTATGATGAATATATAAAACGGGTCAAACTAATTTGTCCGAGACGCAGAGCGAGTTTGGCCAAACTCATACGTGCCCAACCTTTATATACAGACTTTTCGATCTTTTCAAAAAGTAAGCAAATGTCCCTAATTTTATGTAATGGGATAACACATTTTATCCTCATTTTTGTAAATTAGATTTTTTCTGTGTGCTCTGTATGTTTGATATTTTCAATGCTTCTTCGGTTATATTCATGAATAAAATTTTATCGTATAATACTATTCTTTCTCGGTCATTTTTTTTGTTTTCTTGACTTCTTCGATTGGATTAAGAAGTTGTTAAGCGATGATTGCTTCAGGCAACACGTTTTGATCTTCGTGATTACAACTGGAGAAATGTTGTTTGCCAATTTTCTGCAAATGGTATTTTATTTATTTACAAATTATGAAAAACATACCATTCGAAGGTAGTTGTTTGATCCGTTCTCTTATTCTTTTCCAGCTTTTCTAGATTACGGGATTTCAGACTCTGAAAACCGGTAATACTGTTCATTCCTATCTCTCAGAGGTAGGGTGCGGTCGCTATTACGGGATTTCAGACTCTGAAAACACGTAATACTGTTATGCCGGCTGCATGTACCGCATCTAGTCATCAAGGACCACTGCAAAGCATAGTATTGCTACAACTAAAACTGTCATCGTATGTCGACGGAAGCCATTTACCTTAGTCCTCGAAATAATTTTTTCTTTCTTTGAATATTTCCAACTCCGTATCGGTTTGATGCCGCATTGCTTAGAAATTATTCTAAAAATAAATACGTATAAACCTATTTTGTGAGGAAAACAAACGATGCTGGTAGTCTACCATCGATGAACATCTTTCCGTTGGCAGGGTGGAATTGAACATTTTGATGAAGCCAAAATTCAACGTGTGCTGAAAATAATTTGAAATACGCACAAAATGTAAGAAAAAACATACATACCTATGTTGTCTGTTGTTTTAGTTTCAGTTTTCAGAGTGAAATAATTTCTATGAGTCACTCTCGTTTCTCCATTGATAATAGATTCGTTCATGTTATCAAGCCTAAAAGTGGGATAATAATTTACTTGGAAGTCATCAAATGTCTTACTTGCGATCAGAGACTTTGAAAATCCAGCAGAAACCAACATCAAATATTTATCACACGAGAAATGTATCTCAATCACATAAGTCGACATGCCTAATTGCTCATTCCTGTTTCATTTCCTCTAACTTTCATTATTGGAGTCGGTCGGTGGCGTGAAATGGTGAGTGTTTGTTTTTTCTCTAAACGATTAATAGATTATAGATGAGATGCAATCGCAATATCGCACTGACAACATTCCCTGGAGATCGGAATATGGAACAGAATATGCGCAAATACATTCAGTAAGTCGCAGGGGTGATTTTCGAGAATTAAGTCCGAAATTTCGTAATAACGACCGCACCCCTCCCTCTGAGAGAGAGAGAGGAATGAACAGTATTACGGGATTTCAGAGTCTGAAATCCCGTCATGGAGGTTTTGTATTCGCAATAAGATCAAAAATTTGTTGTACCAATGTAATTCTGTTTATCATCGGACATATTATTGTTACTGATCAACAAAACATAATAGAGCCCGATCGAATCTTGTACATATGTACATGCGTCCAGCTGCGAACACTCCACCGTTCAGATGACAATCTGAAGGACGTAATCACAAGGCACATCGTTCCTGGAACGGAATCACTGTCCACGAGAAAACGGGCTTTATCTTATTCTTATTTTTTATTCCATCGTATTATGTATCGTACATGTAAAAATCATTGTCTCATGAACGGTGTGAATGGGTCTGAACGGATGAGGCCGATCAAGATTTTGAGCGAGCGATTATGAGCGAACCGAACATTTTCGTAATTTCTCTTTGTTTTCATTGTTTTTCTCTTATTCGAAACTACTATATTAAAATAAATTAGGCCGCAATATTGCCATTTAACAAAAATTATTGCTTTCACTTTGAAGAAATTGCCCCAATGAACCAAAATTGACCTAATTATTCAGCGTATAATCGGAACAGTTTATTCAACGTCCACGCAATGATTTTGGTTAAATGGAAATATTGAGGCCTAATTTATTTTAATATAGTAGATTCGAATAAGAGAAAAACAATGAAAACAAAGAGAGATTACGAAAATGTTCGGTTAGCTCATAATCGCTCGCTCAAAATCTTGATCGGCCTGATCCGTTCAGACCCATTCACACCGTTCATGATACAATGATTTTTACATGTACGATATACCCTCATTAAAGATGGTGGCCCGCGAATGTTCAGATAAATCACTACACCCCTCTTGTGCGAATGCAAAGTGATATGCGAAGGGTTAGCACAGCCTCTCATCTATCCCATAGCGCAGTGGTAAACTTTCAGACTCGTTACCCGTTTGACGCAAGTTCGAAACCTATTGCCGAATTTCCTCAATTTTCAAAAAGCGCGCCCTTCCCTGAACCGGGCCTGATGGTTCATTAACGTTTCTAGCGATCAATAGACTAAATCAGCACAAAATAAATAGTGTACTGTACGTAGAATAACTTTTGCTACCTTTCTGTCTTCACAGTTTGTTCACGAAAATATTCGTGGGACACCACCTTTAAAATGAATGACAAAAGGACAGTCCTGGGCGGGAATCTCATGAACGAGACGGTGGTGACACCACATCTCCGGTCCTACGTCATACTCTGAATGCACCCCTGCCAAGCCCAAATACGTGCTCAAATAGAAAACGACCAGACGAGCTGGAAATTTTTATAAAAATGGGCGTTTCTATGTTCAATCAATCGACGAATACGATGGGAGTAAGACGAACTATGACTACGAGGAATACGGTATGATACGAAGGTATCACGATCAAGTTGTATGTAAATAAGTATAAAATATGTCGATACATCATCAATATAAGAACGATCTTTAAAGAGTGACAACCAATCGAAAGATGAAAACAATTCGGATATAGAAGTAAAATCAGTACGAGCGTAGTCGCGTGCAAGGGACTGGGCGGGAGGAGTAAAGGAAGACATCATATTGATATTTTGGCCATTGTGGTCGTTAGAGACAAATGGGGAAATAAGTTGGATTGAGGATACTATGATCATGTGAATATATTCAGTAAAATGATCGATTATGTTTAGTTTGGAAGCGGTTCAAATGGTGGAGAGACGAGAAGGAGAGAGTTCATATCTATAGGTTTGTCTGATGGGGTTGTCATGGAATTAGGTCTCCGATAAGAATGAAAGGGTGGGGAGAGGGTTAGACAATTGACGGTAGATGATCTATTAATGTTTCAGTTCAACTTGTATTTTAACTGGGCCGTATTCTAGTGGGATAAATTGGTGGTCTAAGGTAGGCTAACTGGGTAGTCTAGTAGTAGGATATGGTCATGAAGAAAGATAGCTGAAGGAGGTAGAGTGATGTAGGGAGGACGAGTGGGGAATGGAGGGAGATTGGGGAAGTGACGGAGAAATCGTAGTCTTCGGGTCAATCTCGGCAACATTTATGACCATTGAAATTTGTTCAACCGTTCCACACTTCAAGATTCGTGTCAAACGCGAGAAAATCTGAAAATACGTGAATTACCACAAATTTTCGGAAAATCACTTACATATTCGATTCGATTCTTCAAAATGAACACAAGAGCGTATTGAAATGGATCGAGACAGAACATGTCCTGGATAAGAGACTTTTCTTATCAAATATATTACCAGAAACGCAAGTTTCTTGATATGTTTGTAACCGGGGAAATAAAGCGGCGGAACATGAAATCGACGCCGACGAAAGCTTACAATATTGCAGCTTCGATGTTCGTATGGAAAGTTTGCGTCGTGGAAATATTCCGCGGCGTAATTTACAATGGAAAATTTATAAGGAATTGATTTCACCTTCCATGCATTGTTTATTACTCACCACAGGAATAGATCGGCTGATTGCAAGCAAGAATGGAGGAAGTACAGTAAGGTCACAGGTCATCAATACTATTAAAAGCAGAAGAGGAAAGACGTACAACATCGGCATTCCTGCCATCTAAAGAAATATGCATGGTGAAACAACTATTTCAGATGTTAAATCCATGTGAGGACAGTAGCACAAATCAATATTCATCACAGCTGCCTTACCACCCACTCATTGTCAGTTAGATCTTTAACGGTCACGAGTTTGATTCGGACATGACGGCGTAAATAATGTCCATGTAATTCTCGTTATAATTTATCTACTCAAGGTAACCAAATATTATGATGTTCTCATTGTTAGGATCAATTTTGTTTACCATCTCACATATATAAAAAGATTTGCTATAAAGATTGTATTGTATGACTGATAACTGGTGGACAAATAAATAAATAAATGCCAACTTGGGTGAAGAATGTCGTCAGAACCCAGTTCCATTTGTGTCGCGTTAGATTGGAAAACATGTGCTAAATAAAATACATACAAAACACTATCTGAGGGAATTCAACAACTCGGATATTTTTTGGTATCGACGAAAAATAGATTTTTCTGTTTTATGTATGATAATTACAGGCTCCATGAGTGTAGTTCACTGGTACTTGGAAATTCCTTCCAATTGAAAATTCGCTTCAGGAGGTGACCACACTACGATTTGGCGCCTTTTCCTAAAACGTTTCTTTCGTATCCAATCGATTCGGGAGTGGGTGCACTCGACTCCTTGGCTAATTCTAAGAAACACGTGTATTGACCGTATAAAATACACTTGTTTATTTGGTACGAGAGTAGCCAACCACTCCCACAAGCGACTTTCTTGTTTTGCATGGTTCAGAAACTATGCCAATCTCTTTTATATATAATATAGCGCGCGGCGAAGGTCAGCCGGGTTAGAGAGAGGCAGCGGAGAGACAATCGAGAGGCGGGGCGAGATGTAGAAGGCTACATCTCGCTCGCCTCTCAATTGTGACTTCCGTTCGTTAGCACCATTTGTCATTTTCTTATGCAAGTACATTTTATACGCACAATACTGTAATTTACGTGCTCTCTCCAATTCTCTGATCAGTCTATAAAACCGAGAATAATGAGTACGGAATTGCATGAGTATGGTAACTACTTCGCAAGCTGGCTCGGATACGAAAGTGAATAAAATTTACAGTACAAGTACGATCAGTAATGTAATCACCAGATATACCGTGCAGTTGCACTCCGATGGTGCAGAATAATCATATACCTCTAACATTGTAAAGAAAAGCGCTGAAAATATGCTTAAAACTAGCGAAAAAAACCAAATTAACTGATTAGGGATTACTGTAGGAGCACACCATAATTCACGAATTCGTTATAAAAATGATTAGTTCACATAATTCGTATTTTTTAAAAATTATGAATTTTAAACCAAAGGTGTAAGATAATATGTAGAAGGTATTAAGCAAATAAAAAGTTTTCCTGCCCCATGGGAAAATAGTGAGAATTAATTTAATGTAAAATTTTCAACGAAATTCCAGCCTTCGTTGACCGTTGATCAAAAAACTCTCCTAGATAATAGTTTCTTAGAATTAGCCAAGGAGTCGAGTGCACCCACTCCCGAATCGATTAGATACGAAAGAAACGTTTTAGGAAAAGGCGCCAATTCGTAGTGTGGTCACCTCCTGAAGAGAATTTTCAATTGGAAGGAATTTCCAAGTACCAGTGAACTACACTCATGGAGCCTGTAATTATCATACATAAAACAGAAAAATCTATTTTTCGTCGATACCGCACCTATGTCGATTTTCTCAGATAGTGTGTTATACTTACATATATACAATACAGCCCGATTTCCATTTGTACACGCGTCCCGCTGCGAACCGCAGAGGCGAGCATTTGTGCGCATCATTTATTTCCTTTCCGTATGAATATTTTTCGCTTCTCAAAGTCTTAATCATGAGTTTTCATGATAAAAAGTACTTTTAATGATTAAAGAAAGTAAAACAAAATGAGAAAAAAACAATTAAAAGATAAATCACATTGGTCAGAAAATTGTGGGTACTGTAAATTTTCAAAAATATCTTACGGCGATCGTACGATCGATACGCAATATTACAAATAATTACTATACCTTTACCTTTCGTTTCCTTTCCTTTCCAGCAAATAATTACCCATCATTTTCGAACCTGTGTGATTTGTATTTTAATTGTTTTTTCACATTAATAAAACTTTTGTTTCACTTTCTTTAGTCATTATAAGAACTTTTTATCATGGAACCTGTTGATTAAGACTTTGAGAATCGAAAAATATTCAAACGCAAAGGAAATAAATGATGCGCGCTAATGCGCGCAGTGGCACTCGTGTACAAAAGGAGATCGGCTGTACTGTACATATAATTTTCAAACGACGTCATACATACCCTGTGTTTCCAGATGCGCCAAAACGAGTCGAGAATGGGAAATGAAATAATAGGAAGAATAAATGCCACAGTGCAACCGAGTACTATTACTTCTGAGCTTGAGTCATGTTAGAATTATTGTTCAATTGCTCACTTATCAACATGATTATTATTAATAATATTATTATATGATTATTTCGATTGTTATTACTCGCTTCACCTGTGGTGAAAGTACTATTGTCATCGGGCAATTTGAACGCGAAAATTGTTCCTCCACGATTCGCAAGCCATGCCAAGTCTGGATTCTTCAAGTAGTTTATTAGCAAAACGCCTATGGAAAGATAAATATTATATTATTATCAGACTCTTTCAAAGAAAGTTTCACTTTCTTGTCTCCATTTTGATAGTAAGAACCCGCTATATAGAAAACCACAATATTCCGAGCCTTTTTCATGCTATGCATCATTGAACTTGATTGATTACCCGAAAGAGATGATACATAGGAGACTTTTTAGAACTCTAAATAGTTGTCCTTATATTTCCATAAAGTATGGTACTAATAATGCTGGAATATGTACTCAATGTCTGAATCAATCGATATCGTAGAGATTAGTATAGACACATAATACTTCGATCAATGCTCACTACTCATGGGTACTAATCAATAGAGAGAGACATGCGGCTTGATCTACCTTCCCTTCCCTCCTCTCTATTATCATCATCATTTCTCTCACTTTCACTACACTAGTCTCGGCTCTATTCGCCCTTCTGCCTCTACCTTTCCTTCTACGAAGTCTCTACCTCTCCTTCATGAAGCCTCTACCTCTCCTTCTACGAAGTCTCTACCTCTCCTTCTGCGATATCTCTACCTCTTCTTCTACGATACCTCTACTTTAGACGATAGGATGAGGAGGCGATTTGTGAGTTTCAGATACAATATTTGTAGTCTAAAACATATTTAAAACATGCATGCTCATAGTTTTGTGACAAACTTTACTTTTGATATTGATTTTATTTTATTTTCCATGATATCTTGATTTTGTACTAGATCATCACTTTGTTTACTTTGTTTTCGTGCATGTCATTTGTTGATT
This sequence comes from Parapristionchus giblindavisi, assembly GCA_943737045.1. Classification (NCBI taxonomy): domain Eukaryota; kingdom Metazoa; phylum Nematoda; class Chromadorea; order Rhabditida; family Diplogasteridae; genus Parapristionchus; species Parapristionchus giblindavisi. Next base: position 1,005,898 of record CALSFV010000020.1, on the reverse strand, counting down.
AGTTGATATGAGTATGTATTAGATACATACTTTTACTATTATACGTTAATTTTGATAACAATACTCAGTGGTGGTTCTACTGAAGATGGCCAACACCACTGAGTAGGGTTCCGCTGTCTAGAACCCCTGGCCGAAACAGCGGGGCCTTAACTAGTTTTGTATTGCATGTTATATAATATTACTAGAGTACATTTGCATGTTTTATATGTATACTGTACATCACATTAATTGTCGTTCTTCTCCATTGTATTGTGTGTAGGTGAGAGCTTGCTCCGCTCCACAATCCTTGGAGAATCCATCTTTCTTGTACTTACTCATTTTGTAATTACACATAGCAAATCCTAGTCTTCATAATGTATTTTCATGTACTCTCTCGTATATATTTTTGTTACTATATGTTTTAATAAATGTACTAAGCGCCTTCCTCGGAAGGTGTATTCAGCTGTCATTACTTAGACAGCGACCACGTTGGATATATCCTTCGTGGAAGTAACTATGTCCCTTGCCCGCACTACTTTGCGGGTACTGTGGACAAACTCATTTCAACTTTACTATTGAATTCTCGACGATATTATTATTAAAGATAACTTTAACGAAATCATTTCACCCGAATCATTCTTATTTCCTTCAAATCAACCCTTAAACAAAACAACTTTTCATCATCCACATCGAATTTGGACAATTTAAAGCGTTCTTTGAAAGACATCCAACAATTTATGATTCCAATAAAGTTTAATTTCTTTTCTTCCCAATGCAGAATCACACTACCGTAATAAATTCACTTCTTCCTTCAAAAAGTATTATGTCAACTAAATGTTGACAAAGCTCTCTTGACACTCCACATATGGAGTACCGCACCAAACTTCAACCCCTTCGCTCTTTAGTGCAACTGCATTTCGCACTTCCTCCTATTTTATACACTACAATTTATATTCTATTGGCTTATCGATTAAGCTAATAATACAAAACTGGCTTATATATTTTTATACTCTAATTAACTGATCATTACTATTTATTGATCAGGACTGCAGTGACCACCTATCCACAGCGACAAAAGGTCGGACGGAGTGTGGAGGTGTAAAGCGGTCTGGCCAGATCCAGGTTCCCTATTTAGGGAGTCGCCCCTTGGTGGCAGCCCCACCTAATTGTCCGTTCGACCGGCCTACAAGCCCACGGGATGAGCATCCCTATAACAGCTCGCAAAACCTCCCTCCAAAAAACAAAACCCATCTTTTAACTATAATAAGTTACTTAGAACGGAAGAAGGTAGAGCAGTTGTCACATTGGGAGAATATTCTGATTATATTGGATCTTCATGTAATAATAGACGATGTGTTATATGTCCAAAAATGAGATGGAACAAAGGAGTCATAAGCACTATTACAAATAATATTTTTCTAACTAATAAACCGTGTATTACTAGTTGTGACTCTGTAAATGTTGTATATCTTATAACTTGTGATATTTGTCGAAAACAATATGTTGGAGAGACCACTCAGACGGTGAAAGACCGTATGAGTCAGCATAGAACATCATTTTCTGGAAATAAACTAAATACTTTCCTAAGCAAGCACTTCAAAGAAAACGGTCATACTCGAGAGTCATTCTCCATTGATATTTTAGACCACGGAAAGAACAAAGATGAACTAAGAGAGAAAGAACTTTTATGGATTAAGTCACTTAATTCAGCATATCCTCTTGGTCTGAATGATCAAATAGTTAATTTTGGTTGCATCTCTGAAGATATCAATCCTTTATCTAAACAGTCACATCCATTTTATACTCTTCCTATTCAATCTTTCAAAAGAGATAGAGGAAATAGAAATAAAAAACGACGAATGCCGAAATACAAATCTACAGTGTCCGTTGAGGATATTATTAGTGATATTAGTAATCTCGAAGCTCGATCATTATTTATATATGGAAGACAGTTTTCGCATCATACACTCAGAAAATTGGAAGTATATACTGCAACAAATGAATTTAATTTACTCTCGTTAAAAATTCGATATAAAGTATTTAGTATAATATGTCCTCATTATTGGAAATACTATAGAAGTAAAGACAAGTGTATGACAAAAAACGATATCCTAATCAAACTGCCATACTTTGGAAAGTTTATTGAAAACATATCATTACATCAAATGTTCAATGCAAAAGTGATTAAAGATTATTTCCGAAATATAAGTGATATAGAAAACCCTAAACTTTGCATAACATATTCACTGAATTCTCCAATTTCATCATTAATTTGCAATTATGGAAAGTTTTTAAAGAATTTAACAGAGAATGATATATCATACATACTCAATTCACAGTGTTCTTGTTCGAATTATCCTAATTACATAAATAATCATTACGGACATGTCTGTACAGGAGACACTGGAATTATTAAAAATAAGGAACTGGCATCAATCTTTGATAAAGGTACAAAATACAGATTGCAACCAGTCTGTGATAATCAAACTATAATAAATACTTTAAAGGAATCCATCAAAGATACAGTTACGAAACTCTCCAAAAAGAATAAAAAGCCACAATCTTTGTCGATTGACACAATAGAGAATATTGTGAATTATATCATTCCAGTAATTGAAAGAAAGCTAAACAAAATCGATATAAATCGTGACGCTCAAAATATAAACAGATACGGGAAAGAATTGGATAAACTTAAGAAAGATTTCATAATTACAATGATTGATAAAGCATCTGGAAATTATGCCTTTACCTGTAAAAAACTTTACTTGATTTTTATGGAAAAGGAAATGAACACAAACCATACAGGAGAACGTACCTATAAACCTATTGATAACTTAGACTATGAATCAAAGATCAAAGATCATTTAAAATTTACACTTAGCATGTCACTTACAAGAAACCTGGACTGTTCATTACCACGTATTTATGGTATTCCCAAAATGCACAAAACGCCAATAAAATTCAGATTCATTACAGGAGCACATAACAGCAGTCTTAAACCAGTTTCTGTTCAACTTCAAAAAATTTTAAAATTCCTGCAAAACCATTTTAGAAGGTACTGCAATATAAAATCTGGGCGGAATGGTACTAATTGCTTTTTCTCAATTCAAAATACATTCAAAGTCATAAATGGATTGAATACTTGTCATGGCCAAAACAATAAAATTTTCTGTGCAGATTTTGCTTCGCTTTTCACAAATTTACCACATAAAATTGTCAAAGAAAAGATTTTCTATCTTGTAGATCTTTTGTTTAAGAATTCCCACTCCGAATTTATAAACATACAAGGCAATTACGTTCGTTATGATAAAACAAACAAGATTTCGAAGGGCATTACTTATCACAAGAACGATGTGAAACTTATGCTTGAATATATTCTTGAAAACAGTTACGCTTTTTATGGTGGAACATATTACAAACAAGAGAAAGGAATTCCTCAAGGAAATAATGCTTCACCACAGATAGCTGATTTGACTTTAGCAGTAATGGAATATCAATACGTCTATGATAAAATTAAAAATGGTCACCCTCTAACATTCTCACTTAATAAAACATATAGATATATTGATGATTTATTCCATATATCAGACAAAACTATGGACTTCATTGAAATTACTAAAGAAATGTATCACAACTCACTAACACTCGAAAGAACAAATGAAAGAAATAACGAATGTGCATTCTTAGACCTTCAAATCAATATAATGATGGACGGTAAAATAAATACTACATTGTACAACAAAACAGATGACTATCAATTTAACGTTATAAGATATCCTCACTACAAATCAAATTCACCAATTAGAATGGGACTGAATACCCTTCATGGGGAAATTATACGGACGTTCAGAAACTGTTCAAAATTAACAGATTTCGAAATAAGAATAAAATCAATGGTTAAATACTTTATTTCGATTGATTACCCGAAAGAGATGATACATAGGAGACTTTTTAGAACTCTAAATAGTTGTCCTTATATTTCCATAAAGTATGGTACTAATAATGCTGGAATATGTACTCAATGTCTGAATCAATCGATATCGTAGAGATTAGTATAGACACATAATACTTCGATCAATGCTCACTACTCATGGGTACTAATCAATAGAGAGAGACATGCGGCTTGATCTACCTTCCCTTCCCTCCTCTCTATTATCATCATCATTTCTCTCACTTTCACTACACTAGTCTCGGCTCTATTCGCCCTTCTGCCTCTACCTTTCCTTCTACGAAGTCTCTACCTCTCCTTCATGAAGCCTCTACCTCTCCTTCTACGAAGTCTCTACCTCTCCTTCTGCGATATCTCTACCTCTTCTTCTACGATACCTCTACTTTAGACGATAGGATGAGGAGGCGATTTGTGAGTTTCAGATACAATATTTGTAGTCTAAAACATATTTAAAACATGCATGCTCATAGTTTTGTGACAAACTTTACTTTTGATATTGATTTTATTTTATTTTCCATGATATCTTGATTTTGTACTAGATCATCACTTTGTTTACTTTGTTTTCGTGCATGTCATTTGTTGATTAGTTGATATGAGTATGTATTAGATACATACTTTTACTATTATACGTTAATTTTGATAACAATACTCAGTGGTGGTTCTACTGAAGATGGCCAACACCACTGAGTAGGGTTCCGCTGTCTAGAACCCCTGGCCGAAACAGCGGGGCCTTAACTAGTTTTGTATTGCATGTTATATAATATTACTAGAGTACATTTGCATGTTTTATATGTATACTGTACATCACATTAATTATTAAACTAACACCACACGCTAATTTGAAACTATCTGCTCTGGCAACACTATCTCGTTTTTTTTGTTTGCGAGAGAGTGTGGCCAGAGTGGACAGTAATATTAGCTCGGAGTGTGCTTTTAACTTCGACGGAATAATCAGAACACCGTGAGCTACAGTACTATCACATTCTTTACGATTTGGGAATTTTCCCTAGCAAAAAAACTTCAGTTTCAGTTTTGAATTCCTGCGAATTTAAATTTGCATGGTAAATGTCCAGTTGAAGGACTTCGAGTCCTGCTCCTGATAGTAATTTTTGCACATTATTTCACATATCTGTGGCAGAATTATCGCGTTGGGGAAACAATGGTGATAATTCAAACATTGAAAAGTAGAGGGATATCTGACCCTTTAAAGGTGGAGACCCGCGAATGTTCATGCAAATCTCTTGCAACTCACTTATACAAGTGTCAAGTGATATGCAAGCAGATAGAGGTTTCACGCATCAGCTCCTTAGCGTAGTAGTAAAGCCTCTGACTAGCTAGCGCATGGTCGCAGGTTCGAATCCTATTGCCGACCTTTCCTATTTTCAAAAAGTGCGCCTTTGCCTGCGATTGCTCGCATGATTCATTCATGATTCTAGCAATCAATAAGTTAAATTATCATAAAATAAATAGAGTACGGTATGTAACATAACTTTTGCTAACTTTCTGTCTTCACAGTTTGTTCACGAAAATATTCGCGGGAGTCCACCTTTAACGTCGATAGGTATTTCAGAAAAGAGTCTGGCGCTCTACAAGAATTTTTCAACATAGAGTTTCCCCTTGTATGAGATCTCACAATATGTATCTTGTCAGCTAGTCCAGACTAATCAGCCATTTAGTGGCAACCATTCCCTCCCCAATGGTTTTTGATTGATAAAGGTATTGTATTGTATTATTATTGTTTATTAACAAAGAAAAATCCCTTAAGATTTAGGACATATTCCCTACAATTCTCCCCTAACGCCTGGAGACAATTGTAGGGAGTATTTCCCGTAATTGTAATGAGTCGTCTTACGCGACAAGCAATCACATAAACGCGCGTTGCATACGCGCGTATACGTAGGCGTAAATTTGCAAATGTGTTGGGTGTAAAGAGAAAAACTCTGAGCGTTAACCGGGATATGGTAAGAAACTACTGTAACCGTCGATTAATAATGATTGACTACCGTATCCCTTACACTAATTTCATGGAACATGATGGTTTTCCACCTGGGATCCTAGACGCTCTAAAATTTACGCCAACGTATACGCAGCGAAATGTGACGCGTTTTTTAGGTGACGGAATAGGCGCATATGACAAATGTAACGACACAATGGAGATTTGCGATACATTTGTCCTGACATTTTTATAGTCATTTAAAAAAAATATTTTCCAGTGTGAATGGTTCACCTTCAGAAGCTCTGTTCCTTCCAATTCGGACGTCGATTGCGAAAAAGCGACCACGTTCAAGATCAAAACAACAATCTCTACCATCACAATTAATGCTTGAATTCTGAACTTATCATTGAGATTTTGTTTGTTGAGTTATTAAACCTATTGGGAAACAGTGGTCTTTCTCCGAACCCTCTGACCGTTGTTGAGTGTATGCGAAATATGAGAATTTGAAAGGTCGGAATGACGGCGACTGTGAGGGCAGATAGGATGGTCTGCAAAATGATCTAAATATACAGCACCATAGAATGTTCTCTCGTGCATGTGATCCCGGAGATCTCCGGGATACCCTGATCTCCACGAATTATTGTGCTGTCAGTATATAAAATGTAAAGAGAAAACTATGGTAGCAATTACCACGCCCGATATTCAATATTGATAGCACAATATTTCGATGGGATCGGTTGGATAACGGGGATCTCATTGACAAAGGAGAGTGTGCGGGGCTGTAAGCAACTGTAAAGCACTCACCAGCTGTACAGATTGATCTAAACCAATTCTACACAGAGGTCCATTACAATACATTGCGGCATACGGTGCCAAAATATGAAGGCGAAATAAGAAACAGAAATTGATCTCGTGCACGGCATGTAAAATCTATCGAATAATGCAAAAGTTGAATTTTATCGATTCTAACCTCATTGGCGAAATAACTCCACTTGATATCATTAAAATATACTGAACCCTTTCTGAATAATGTATAAATAAAGAAAGGATGTACAGTTAACAAAGAAATGATGGGGAGAATTGATTGAAACCTGAAATTGTTGAAGATCAATAAGAGGAAAAATAAAGTTTACTAACGTTAGATTGATATCCATAGCAAAGTCACGGTCCCATTCGAAGTTGTACCGTAACGAATCATTCAACGACATCGTATTACCTGAGATAATTGACTCTCAAGAACCTTATCATGAGCAATATTCATTTCATTTCATTTTTTTAGAATATTGAAATATTTGCCTAATGAGTGGCATCCAAAATGATTTTGCAAAAAATAATATAGTGCGCAAGAATTCTAAGGATTATCACAATATAATTTGCAATCGCCATACGTGTATTTGTCTACTAGAAAGCGAAACAGAGTAGAGTTTACATCAGGTTTTAATGTCAACCTATCGCATATATACAAAGAACAGCTTTGGAGTCGTGGTTTGAATGCGCCAGAAATCTCCTATTTCTACTCATTTATATTCGAATCGAAATAAGAAAACAACAACGAACCAAATAGAAAGAATATGAGATATCAGACAAGGTTTTGTATTCACAATAAGATCAAAAATTTGTGGTACTGATATATTTTTGTTTATCAGAAGACACTTTATTTTTACTGATCAAAACACCCGATCGAATTTTGTACATGAGTCCCGCTGTGAACACTCCATCTAGATGACGATATTCTGCCATGGGATGTTATCCATACAGAGAAAAAGTGTAAAATGAAACTACATCCGAAACAGTAACACCTAAAGCCACTATGTCGGATGATAACCGTTTAAATAATGAGATCCGACTGCATGAGAACTATTAGGTTGAGTCATAAGTCTTGTCACATTTTGGAGGAGTATGTTTATGCTATCACTGCTCAGTCGTACGTTATCAATTACCCCTAAACAAGTCACTACTATTACTCTTTGAGCGTAGTAATGCATCGAGTCTGAAATTCCTCTTCAATTCGATCCCAGTTTAGTGCACATGTGGTACGTCATGTTGTTCTTCTTCTTATCCGAGATCAAACCACCCGATGGCCACACCCGTATGGCGGTAGTATACAACACTAAGGCCTCTAGTATCTATACTCACGGTGCAACTTTGGTTCAAACGCTTCGAAGAGTACGACTTCAAAGACGAGGGCAGGTCTGGACGGCCCCCGAGCTGGAATTGGGCGGGCTGGAGCAGCACGTACACGCGGAGCCCAAGCTACCACCCGTGATATGGCGACGAGTCTTGGGGTAAGCACCATCGTTCGTACGACCGCCGTAACCCCCTTCGCCGCCTCTCCGACGCGGCGGAGGTGGTTAAGGCGTAGACACGTTATGCAAATGTAACGATGCATAACAAAACAGATGACATTAGTTCAACGTAATACTACAATCGTCGTAGTATCGTATTTATGCGTTCTCCACTGTATTTCAGTTTATCTAAAACTCATTTTCCCACCTTTCCCAACTCATGAAGAATGTTATTATGTCCACAATATCAATCAAAAAGCAATGTATCGCCACTCACTAAGTGGGCAGAGCAAATGAAAGAAATAATGAATGTGCATTTTTAGATCGTCAAATCAGTATGATGATAGAGTGTAGAATAAATACATCCCTATGTTACAAAACAGATGATTATCATTTTAACAGTTTATGCTCACTAAAAATCTAATTTGACTTATTGATCTTGACAATCCTTCTTTCTTTATTCCCTCTATAAATACTAGATCTTCCCGCAGACACGCATTCCAATATCGTAAACACAATTCTAAATCTACTCGCTTCTCGAACTTTATATCAAATCGTATTGTTAGCAATTGGAATAAACTTAGTAATAATTCTATTACCCCTCAGTCAAATCTTTCCGGAAATGTATTAACTTATCGTTAAATGTAATAATTAATTGTTATTTCTTTGCTACCTACGTTGTGGCATCGTATTGTTATGTAATTCATCACGATATCAATTATTCGGTATTATAAGTTATCCTTGTAATGCATAGAATATTATTCGCCAATGACAAGTGGTTTGAACACCCTCCATGGGGAGATCATTCAGGAACTGTTCAAAATGAACAGATTTCGAAATAAGAATACGTTCAATGGTTACTTATTTTATTCTCTGGACTGACAGAATATACATAAAAAGACTATTCAGAACGGTAAATACTAATCATTCTATTTCCATAAAATTTGGTGCTAGCAATACCGGAATATGCAGTTGATGTCTGAATCAAATATCGTTGTAAAGGCTAATAATACACATAATACTTTACTTTAATCCAGAGCAACTACTGACGGTAACTAAGCATTAGAGTGAGACACGAATCATCTACCTTGTCATCATCCTTTCTTTAGTCCTATTCGGTCTATATCACTCTTCACTCTTACTTGTAAATACTGTGCAAGAGCAGGCAATAATAAGAGGGAACAACGATCTTTCAACTCCGATTATGGTAATAAAAGGACATCTATAATTTTGGAGAAAAATGGTTTTGTATTCAAGAAGATGTGATCTACAGTCCTGCCTGGCCCGTTTAGTCGCGTGAATGCCACACCAAAGAATACGACAAAATAGATTATGATAATCCTTCTGTAACGACTCCCGTCGGGAGTGTTGTCTGACTTATGGTATACAACGGAGGACGACTACCCTTGCCCTTTATTGGTACAACGATAGTGTGTAATACAAGGGTTATAATTGAACTCTTTATTATATAGAGACAATTTACGGGGATGGTAGTAGGTTTGGGGATAGTTGGGGTTTATATGGGATTGAAATGAGGGGGATGGATATTGGAATCGACTGAACTTTGTTGACAATGAACTGAACAGTGAATTGGTCGAGGACGGAATGGCTTTATATACCAGTGAACTGTTATCACAATAATTATGGAATGATTGGTAATCGAATTATATCATTTCGAATAGTATTTCTATTGTGGACTGGTCTAATTATGAATGAAAGTAGCGACAAGTCGCTACACCTTCGAATAGTTCGAATAGCTTTATTATTCTTTTTTTTTATCAGGAAATACTATTTTGATGTCCTCGAATGCTTCGTTACGTTATAATTTCGAATGGGATCGTGACTTTGCTATGGATATCTCGCTAAGGTCAATAAACTTTATTTTTCTTTTTATTGAAATTCAACAATTTCAGATTTCAATCAACTATCCCAATAGTGTCTTTGCTCACGGTACATCCAATACTTGTTTATAGTTTATTCAGAAAAGGTTCAGTATATTTTAATGATATCAAATGGAGTTACTTCGCCAACGATGTTTGAATCGATAAAATGATGACACAATTTTTGCATTATTCGATAGATTCTGCATAGAATGCACGAGATTAATTTGTGCTTCTTTTTTCGTGTCCATATTTTGGCGCCATACGCTGCAATATATTGTGATGGACCTCTGTGTAGAATTGGTCGAGATCATTTACTACAGCTGGTGGGCGCTTAAGCATTGCTGTTTAGATTATAATTATTGTAATACAAATGCATTTTGCAGACCATATCAGTTACTCTCATAGTCGCCGGAATTCCCGCCTTTCAAACTCTCATATTTTGCATACACTTGACAACGGTCAGAGGGTTCGGAGAAAGGTCACCGTTTTTCAATAGGTTTGACAGCACAACAAGCAAAATCCCAATGATCAGGGCAATAATTTCAGAATTCAAGCTTTAATTGTGATGGTGGAGATTGTATTTTTGACCCTGAATGTAATCGTTTTTGTGCAATCAATGTCTGAATTGGACAGTGTATCAGAGCTTCTGAAGGTGAATCATTCGCATATAGGTTAAACTTTCATACAATTAGGGAAATATTCACCTCAAGCGAGAGATCATTTATTATTAGAGAGAGAGTTTCTATAATGGGCGGTCGTTGTGGAATGTAAAAATCATAATGAAGAGAAGACTTACTCAAATCCCATGATCCCCCCTTTCGACAATGTATTCATAATATTTAATATTATAATGAATATCTTTTCATATGCGTTTTACTAATAATTGCTGATAAACTACTTGTAACCCTACCCACAACGGTTCTATGCTTGATAAAGGTCATTAAACTGTTAAAAACTGTTAACCCCTGCCCAACGTTACCCTCATTCAATATAAATTTATGTCGAGAGTGTTATGTGATCTATTATCTTTCATTTACAAACCCGTATTGTTTCATGCTGAGCATGTCGATATATATATAATATATAAATTTATAACATGCCCAAATGCATAAAGAGAGGAAGTAATCAAGAAACAACTACAATAATCTGTACCGTTACCTTTCTTTCTTTCCATTTTGTTTGTTTTGTCAGATACCCGTGACAAGGGAAGTCAGAAAATTCGCAGTGACTCTTTTGAAGCAAAGTATTTTTCCGCGATAGGCGTAGGTAAAAGATGATCGGAATTGTTTTGTTCATTATCTAAAGCTTCGGATTTCCATTTTACAAAAAAGAACATTGAATGTAAGGGAATGCTATGAATTCTAAACTGGAAAGCCTTTTCTCAGAAGCAGAGGTCAAGCTAATCCCGATTAATCTCGCGGTCTGTACATACACCATAAGCAGTCCCATTAGACGAAAATAGATCTAAACTATGATGTATTGTTGAAGTGCTTTTATCTAGTTCAGTTTTAAAGGTGGAGACCCGCGAATGATCATGCAAATTTCCTACATCTCGCTTATGCAAGGGTGTAGTGATATGCAAGAAGATAGGGAGACTACCTATCGTTCCCTTAGCGTAGTGGTAAAACGTCTGACTAGAAAGCGCATGGTCGTGGGTTCGAATCCTATTGCCGAACTTTCCTATTTTAAAAAAAGCGCGCCTTTCCCTGCACGGGGCCTGATGATTCATTCATGTTTCTAGCGATCAATAAGCTGAATCATCATAAAATAAATAGTGTACGGTATGTAGAATAACTTTTGCTATGATTCTATCTGCGCAGTTTGTTCACGAAAATATTCGCGGGAGTCCACCACATAATGCAACCGCTCAACACAGAACACAATGTTGGAAATGATTATTTTATCTACAAGACAACAAGTGATTCGATTACATGGAGGAATCCCCTCGACTACTCATGAGGGAATTGGGTGTTGGGCATATAGCTCACTTTATCGGTTGCGTGCTCCAATACCGTGATCCAGCCACGCCGGGTACGGTTGAGCGTGTGATGATTGTCCAAGCACACTTTTGTCACTTTTACGTGGACCTGAATGGTCGACTTTTTTTTAAATCAACCTAGTAATGTAACTAACAATTCAAAAAGACGATTACAGAAAAAAAAACAGAACGATTACCACAAACACCAGCATACTCGTTGTCGGAGGTAGGATTATCTGACCTTGTTCCCTCTTCGAGTTTCTGCGACCGAGGTGGTGACATCTGAATTCGATGATTCAGATGCTGCTATAATGGATAGTCGGTCCTGCAACAGACAAGGGAACGACAAATGGTTAGGAAAAGGAAAATGGGGCGGCGGTTAGCATTACAGAGGTTTTACAATAACAAAGCATGTCCTGAGGGACTCAAGTAGCTAGGGAAAAGAGAAACTCTGACCAATCTAACGACAAAAAAAAATAGTTCCTGAGTTCAGCTTTGCGAAAGTTATGAAAATATTCGACATATGCCGTTATGCCAAAAATATACACATGCCGCGTAGCCCTTAATCTCAACTAATGAAAACAACTAACCTATTACTATATGTAGGTGTGATGTAGCGGGAATCTTATTTGGACACCATAGGAAAAATGAAATCCGGAAACGACGTCCTTCTGAAGTATTTAACTGCAACCGCATGAATAATAAAAATTTTATGGAAAGAAATAACTGGCTGATACTTCTGGATTTGTACAGACTCAATATCGATCGTTATTGACTCCAAACAAATAAAATAATGATTGTTATAAACAGAAAGCAACCTGATTTTGCATTGAACGAGATATTTCTTGGCATGATTTTTCTTGATATTGTAGGCTAGATTCACTTGGAGGCGATATAGGCGCCTGTTAAGACAACAAAGTGATTAATTAAATTAATAATATTAGTAGCTTTTTAAATTTAAAATATATACATATAAGTTAGCTAATAATGTGCCCTATGCTGGTTCGGGCGCGACGTCTAATTGTAAGTACAATCGAGAATCGTGAAAAAAACAGGCAGTAAAGCAAAAAAAGAAAATGATTGGCAATGTTTGAAGTAAACTGACAAAAGTAAGAATTCGATGTAAAGTTATTAGGAAAGATAGGTGACTATATGACGCATAGTTTGCGCGGGAAAATAATATAAAGCCAAGCGTTGTGCACGAGATGACTATGCTATCCCTCTGGTAACGAATGTCGAGATGAAATGAGGTGACCTACCAGTGTGATTAATAGATCTCTGTATGTCCATTGTAAACCCTATTTCTCTGTCATTTATAATTGTGATGGAAATAAATAATAAAAATAAGAATTGAGAGACCAAGGGCTATGCAATAAATTCAATATTTTCATCAGTGGCCGTATTCACAGTCGCGTGTTCCCGGAATAGGCGTTTTCTAAAAGGAATTGGAAAATCCGTTTTCCGGAAAATGCAGTTTTCCCGTATGCTTAATCAAATTCATTTACAGGGAAAACGCGTGTTACATGGAATTCACTCTAAGTGGAGAACTCAGTTTTCCAGTAAAATATTTTCTGAGGCCATATGCATGAACGCCGGCAAACCGTTTGTCCGACAAACGTGACGTCAAAAGCGTAGGCGGAGGATTTTCGGCAAACGCCTCCGCCTACGGTTGTGACGTCACGTTTGTCGGACAAACGTTTATGCATACGGCCTCAGGTTGACTGTGGCCTTGAAGCATCATACCCTCACAGTGGATACACTCTATTGGTACATCTGTCTATAAATCCCATCCTTTCTCAGACCCACTGAGCTATAAACCGATTTCTATCACTTCAGTCTTCTGCGAATCTTTGAATGCATTATAAAAAGTTTCTAATAGAGGCGTCAATCAATATGACGTACCCTGTATTCGTCTGTTTGTCTCTGTATTCATGAATTGTCAACTTTCTTCCTCAATTCCTATTGCATCGTGAAACACCATGAAGCACATTATTACTTAATAGTTTTATTGTTACAATTATTTTAAATACGTGCATGCATATCACTCCTGTACATTGATTTACTTACTAAATTAATTAAATAATCTCCAAACAACTCCAATTGTGTGATGGTTCTTTGATCAGAGTCGAGAGACAAAAGACATACAGACAGAGCGAGAGAGTACGCATTAGGAAGAGAGTACAGAGAAAGAAAAGATAGTGAGAGGAGAGCGATCTACCATCGATAGTGTTTATCATCATTGCCTTCTTTCGTTAACGATCAATTTCACGCCACAATTTTCCCGCCTTTTCCCACCTTTCACGTTCCACGGTTTTTTTCTTCGTGTTTTTTGTTTGAATTTAGTTAATTTCTCCCTCTCCTTCTATCTCTCCCTCGCCCTCTCTGCATTGCTTCTCCCTCTCTCCAACTCCTCTAATTACTTTCAATCAATGATATCGTAAGTCGATCCTTCTTAGCTGATTTGCATCTATTTTCGCTATTATTCTCATCTATTCCATTATATTTTGCACATAATCCACCAATTATCATGCACTACATGTCCTTATTCTTATTCTCATTCCATTCGTTTGCACTTTTCGGTCGTATGTCTCTCTCTCATACTTTTCTATTTTCTCCCCTTTTGAAGTTGAACTTTGATCTTTACTTTTCCCTGTTCATCACCATGTCTATCTCTCCTCCCTTTCTCTATTCCATCATATTCTTTTTTCTGGTTGTAAATCAGTTTAGAGGCGCGTAATACTTGCTACTTTCGTACTGTTTTGACTTTTTGAGCACTCTAAATTATCATTCACAAGATCTAATCATCTTCAGCTACGGTTACTAATGACGTCACCGATTTCGTCAGAAGACCCTCTTTGACGTCATCTTTCAATGATACTGGTTAGGATATGATGTGGATGAAGGAGAATGGATTGAGTGAGTACTTCTAATCTACCTTATAGTCACTACCACATTGTAAAGCTTTGCATTCTGGAACAAATACTATGTTTCGCATTGCTGTCTCTATAAGGATACAACGACCCTTGTTCCTGAATGGGGAAGTTGTAGAACCAATCGTGGCAGCAAAGTCATTGCTACGAAGTGTTTGTGTGCTTGTTAGACAGTATAATTATCGATTGATTCAGATATCCTCCAGTGTTCTCTTTCTACCGCCACCGGCCATTTCGTTCATTATAACGACTACAAAGCGGGAATTCTCAAGTAGGATCATCATCCTAGCTCTCAATAGTGCCTTATAGGTATGTCTATTGGTTTTCAAATTGTGTAGTGGAAGCGGGAAACTGCGAGAGTGTGAGAATCCCTTTTATACTTTACATTCCATTAGTATTGAATATTTATTTCACACATACATATTTGATCCTAGTTCAAGTGTGTTAAGGTTATCAGACCTCTAGCTCTATTCTTGTATTTTCTGTTGTTCAAAAGTTGCGAATCGAAAGTAAATAAGACGTACAAACTCCCAGTTTTCTGGTCTCCATTCGTCAATATTGAAAACTGCATGACTTATCTTAAAGGTCAAATAGCTTAATTTATGATAATTTCTCATTCCACATTCCGAATCGTCGTTTCACCTTCATCATCAGACAATTGTTGTCTACGACGAGGATGGGCGACTTCACGGTCATCTCCTCCTCCATATGCAGATCAACAAAGACGTCACTCGAACGCCATCAGGGTAATGATTACTTTTAAATGTATCGTTCTCGGTTCAAAAGTGAGAAAAATAAAAGACGATTCCACTTATATAGCGAACGATCTAGCCGTTTTTCGTATCTTTTCGTCACTTTTGAACTTAACATTAGATAGAACACATGAGAAGGGAAGTTTCCCCTCTCATGTTGTTGTCCAAAAGGTCAATCCGTTGATTCAATCGTAATCCTTTGTTGTATAGATTGAATTCCGTTAAACACTGAGGTCGTCAACCTCGAAGATAACGTGGACATCGTGAATGTGTCATCAGTCACGCTTCTTCGGGATCGCATCGGATATCTACAGAAGCAGGATGATGAACGGCTCGTCTGGCTTCGTCTTCGTCTGGTGGTCTTCATTATCAAATGAATAAAGTAATTTGGGTGTGTAAATATTTGAAATCGGTGTCTAAGCCCGCGAAGTTAAATGGGCGGAGCCATAATCGCTATATAAGTACGGTAAACCACAAAGGGGCGGAGCTATGTATCGGTATATAAGCGCGGGAGTGTTCGAGTTTATGTAGTCTATTTGACATGTCTAGAAATAGGAACCCATGGTCTAGTGGATAACAGGTCGAACTATCAATCCGGTCGGAACAGGTCGAACTATCAATCCGGTCGGTTGGTCGACTGGAAAGTTCGATTCCCCGAAGAGGAAAGAGAAAGTATGACTTGTTCCATATTAACGCAGCTCTTTTGACATTTTTTCCTCGACTTTTCGAGGTTTAATTTTATAGTTAGTGGAAGCTCCTTACAATTAAAATAATGATGAATCGCGAACCCAATTTAATAGAATTACACTGTGTATAGTTTTAAAATACAATGAATTTCTCTGTTTATTCGTTAACTAACAAAAAAAGGGACGATTACGGTCGCTTGATAAGGCTATTGTAGATGTTATTTCTCATCGATTAATTTTTTTCATCTTTAGCTTTATTATCTATCAACGTAATCATTTCATTTTTTTCATCAATTTCTTGCTCTCTGTCTACCATCGATCATTCTCATGTATATAACCTTTGATCATATTGTACGAAACAGCTATAAAATATAAACAATTAAAATAAAACAAAGAGTATGCTTATGAGAAAGTGGTGAAATTTTGAATGCAATAGGTCGGAGTAGAACTGATGAATAAGAACCGACTGGATGATAACCATTTGCATACTTCGTCTATTCTTTCTTTGTCTCTCACATGCAAATAGTTTTCATCCAGTCTTTTCTGATTCATCAGTTCTCATCCGACATAGTGGCCATTTTGATGAATAAGTGATAGATATTTTATCGTAAAGAACATTAAAAAGACGATGCTTCTCGCGTAGTACTCATTTTCCTGAGACTTGTTATTAACAGTGTATGAACCACATTTGCTGATGAATAGAATCTATCGTACATCGAAAATTCATTGGATCATGAATCGCCAGAAGCACTCTGAGCCACTCTGGTGATTCAACGGCGATTATGGCCGAATGAGGCATTTTCGTGCTCTCTCTTTCTTTTCATTATTTTTCTTTCACTCTAATCTAGTTAGTCCGCGAGAATCGCATTTTTATATTGTGTTATTCACAAAATCATCATGTTTATTTAGTAATAAATTGTTCCGATGAAAACATTTTGGGGGGCTACCGATTTCCCGGTTCCGGTTCTGTGATATCATCGGAACGATTTATTAATAAATAAAAATGATGATCTTGTGAAAAAACACATTATAAAAATGCAATTCTCGCGGACTAACTAGATTAGAGTGAAAAAAAAATAATGAAAAGAAAGAGAGAGCACGAAGATGCCTCATTCGACCATAATCGCCGTTGAATCACCAGAGTGGCTCAGAGTGCTTCTGGCGATTCATGATCCAATGAATTTTCGATGTACGATACTATGCAGGTGATCCGAGCTTATTCCTGTGATAAAATTCCGACACTCCTGAAAAAAATGTCATAACTCTTTTTTTCAGAGATAATTCAAGGCTGATTCAGTCAGGAGGTCGTAATCCCTTCATCCAATCTATAATAAGATGATTATTGTTATTAGCATCATATCATTATACTCAGCTTTATCAACTTAAAGGAAGCATAACCTCACTCAATGGTTCTCTTTGACGCTCATTGCTCTCTCATTGTTAGAGAACAGAGAAATAGCGTGCGCAATGAAGAGACCGTTGAGTGAGATAACGCCCCCTTTAATACATTTTTGGTCGGCAGGGAGCAGAATTCTTTCATTAGAACTATCCACTTTTCAGACGAAACCTGTGCCAATAAATATATTAGAAGCATTTAATCTCTTTATTTTATCAAATGCATTAATTTTAAATTTTAATATTTTTTCAGTAAAGTTATCCCCGCCTTCCTTCTTGAACATCTGATCCAGAATGTATGAGTAGTTCAACCAGTTTGGACAAGAGGTTGATAAGATCACGATGAACTGCAGTATTTTAAAAAGTCTTGAACAATTTACAGAGGTAGATTACGATAGATGTTGTACTGTATCCAGAGAATATATCAGAGTATATGTCAAATGTTATATTGTAGCTTGAATCTTTGATCTTCGTATTTTGATCTTTGTCCACAAATTTCAACCAATTGTCGAAAAAAAACGGTTTTCTATAGTTTTTCTTGGGATGTTGAATTTTACATGTTATTTTCTTTTAAGAGAAGATGTAATAGTTACACGCATGCACTATATAATGATAAGTTAAGAAAATATGCCTCTATGTCTCTAGAAATTCCTATATTATTGATTTACAGATAGGAAGTGGTTCCCTCTCTGTGTTAGATCAATGATAGAGTGACCAGATGATTAGACGAGATCGATGGGCAGAGACGCAGAGAGTCATCGCGCGCCCACTGAACTCGATTTAGCACCACTGTTGATACGGTTGGCGGGCGGGGATAACTTTACTGAAAAAATATTAAAATTTAAAATTAATGCATTTGATAAAATAAAGAGATTAAAAGCTTCTAATATTTTTATTGGCACAGGTTTCGTCTGAAAAGTGGATAGTTCTAATGAAAGAATTCTGCTCCCTGCCGACCAAAAATGTATTAAAGGGGGCGTTATCTCACTCAACGGTCTCTTCATTGCGCACGCTATTTCTCTGTTCTCTAACAATGAGAGAGCAATGAGCGTCAAAGAGAACCATTGAATGAGGTTATGCTTCCTTTAAGTTGATAAAGCTGAGTATAATGATATGATGCTAATAACAATAATCATCTTATTATAGATTCGATGAAGGGATTACGACCTCCTGACTGAATCAGCCTTGAATTATCTCTGAAAAAAAGAGTTATGACATTTGTTTCAGGAGTGTCGGAATTTTATCACAGGAATAAGCTCGGATCACCTGCATAGTATCGTACATCGAAAATTCATTGGATCATGAATCGCCAGAAGCACTCTGAGCCACTCTGGTGATTCAACGGCGATTATGGTCGAATGAGGCATCTTCGTGCTCTCTCTTTCTTTTCATTATTTTTTTTTCACTCTAATCTAGTTAGTCCGCGAGAATTGCATTTTTATAATGTGTTTTTTCACAAGATCATCATTTTTATTTATTAATAAATCGTTCCGATGATATCACAGAACCGGAACCGGGAAATCGGTAGCCCCCCAAAATGTTTTCATCGGAACAATTTATTACTAAATAAACACGATGATTTTGTGAATAACACAATATAAAAATGCGATTCTCGCGGACTAACTAGATTAGAGTGAAAGAAAAATAATGAAAAGAAAGAGAGAGCACGAAAATGCCTCATTCGGCCATAATCGCCGTTGAATCACCAGAGTGGCTCAGAGTGCTTCTGGCGATTCATGATCCAATGAATTTTCGATGTACGATAGATTCTATTCATCAGCAAATGTGGTTCATACACTGTTAATAACAAGTCTCAGGAAAATGAGTACTACGCGAGAAGCATCGTCTTTTTAATGTTCTTTACGATAAAATATCTATCACTTATTCATCAAAATGGCCACTATGTCGGATGA
Source organism: Parapristionchus giblindavisi (assembly GCA_943737045.1). Lineage (NCBI taxonomy): Eukaryota > Metazoa > Nematoda > Chromadorea > Rhabditida > Diplogasteridae > Parapristionchus > Parapristionchus giblindavisi. Next base: position 986,212 of record CALSFV010000020.1, on the reverse strand, counting down.
GAACTGATGAATCAGAAAAGACTGGATGAAAACTATTTGCATGTGAGAGACAAAGAAAGAATAGACGAAGTATGCAAATGGTTATCATCCAGTCGGTTCTTATTCATCAGTTCTACTCCGACCTATTGCATTCAAAATTTCACCACTTTCTCATAAGCATACTCTTTGTTTTATTTTAATTGTTTATATTTTATAGCTGTTTCGTACAATATGATCAAAGGTTATATACATGAGAATGATCGATGGTAGACAGAGAGCAAGAAATTGATGAAAAAATTGAAATGATTACGTTGATAGATAATAAAGCTAAAGATGAAAAAAATTAATCGATGAGAAATAACATCCACAGATGAAAAAAATTAATCGATGAGAAATAACATCTACAATAGCCTTATCAAGCGACCGTAATCGTCCCTTTTTTTGTTAGTTAACGAATAAACAGAGAAATTCATTGTATTTTAAAACTATACACAGTGTAATTCTATTAAATTGGGTTCGCGATTCATCATTATTTTAATTGTAAGGAGCTTCCACTAACTATAAAATTAAACCTCGAAAAGTCGAGGAAAAAATGTCAAAAGAGCTGCGTTAATATGGAACAAGTCATACTTTCTCTTTCCTCTTCGGGGAATCGAACTTTCCAGTCGACCAACCGACCGGATTGATAGTTCGACCTGTTATCCACTAGACCATGGGTTCCTATTTCTAGACATGTCAAATAGACTACATAAACTCGAACACTCCCGCGCTTATATACCGATACATAGCTCCGCCCCTTTGTGGTTTACCGTACTTATATAGCGATTATGGCTCCGCCCATTTAACTTCGCGGGCTTAGACACCGATTTCAAATATTTACACACCCAAATTACTTTATTCATTTGATAATGAAGACCACCAGACGAAGACGAAGCCAGACGAGCCGTTCATCATCCTGCTTCTGTAGATATCCGATGCGATCCCGAAGAAGCGTGACTGATGACACATTCACGATGTCCACGTTATCTTCGAGGTTGACGACCTCAGTGTTTAACGGAATTCAATCTATACAACAAAGGATTACGATTGAATCAACGGATTGACCTTTTGGACAACAACATGAGAGGGGAAACTTCCCTTCTCATGTGTTCTATCTAATGTTAAGTTCAAAAGTGACGAAAAGATACGAAAAACGGCTAGATCGTTCGCTATATAAGTGGAATCATCTTTTATTTTTCTCACTTTTGAACCGAGAACGATACATTTAAAAGTAATCATTACCCTGATGGCGTTCGAGTGACGTCTTTGTTGATCTGCATATGGAGGAGGAGATGACCGTGAAGTCGCCCATCCTCGTCGTAGACAACAATTGTCTGATGATGAAGGTGAAACGACGATTCGGAATGTGGAATGAGAAATTATCATAAATTAAGCTATTTGACCTTTAAGATAAGTCATGCAGTTTTCAATATTGACGAATGGAGACCAGAAAACTGGGAGTTTGTACGTCTTATTTACTTTCGATTCGCAACTTTTGAACAACAGAAAATACAAGAATAGAGCTAGAGGTCTGATAACCTTAACACACTTGAACTAGGATCAAATATGTATGTGTGAAATAAATATTCAATACTAATGGAATGTAAAGTATAAAAGGGATTCTCACACTCTCGCAGTTTCCCGCTTCCACTACACAATTTGAAAACCAATAGACATACCTATAAGGCACTATTGAGAGCTAGGATGATGATCCTACTTGAGAATTCCCGCTTTGTAGTCGTTATAATGAACGAAATGGCCGGTGGCGGTAGAAAGAGAACACTGGAGGATATCTGAATCAATCGATAATTATACTGTCTAACAAGCACACAAACACTTCGTAGCAATGACTTTGCTGCCACGATTGGTTCTACAACTTCCCCATTCAGGAACAAGGGTCGTTGTATCCTTATAGAGACAGCAATGCGAAACATAGTATTTGTTCCAGAATGCAAAGCTTTACAATGTGGTAGTGACTATAAGGTAGATTAGAAGTACTCACTCAATCCATTCTCCTTCATCCACATCATATCCTAACCAGTATCATTGAAAGATGACGTCAAAGAGGGTCTTCTGACGAAATCGGTGACGTCATTAGTAACCGTAGCTGAAGATGATTAGATCTTGTGAATGATAATTTAGAGTGCTCAAAAAGTCAAAACAGTACGAAAGTAGCAAGTATTACGCGCCTCTAAACTGATTTACAACCAGAAAAAAGAATATGATGGAATAGAGAAAGGGAGGAGAGATAGACATGGTGATGAACAGGGAAAAGTAAAGATCAAAGTTCAACTTCAAAAGGGGAGAAAATAGAAAAGTATGAGAGAGAGACATACGACCGAAAAGTGCAAACGAATGGAATGAGAATAAGAATAAGGACATGTAGTGCATGATAATTGGTGGATTATGTGCAAAATATAATGGAATAGATGAGAATAATAGCGAAAATAGATGCAAATCAGCTAAGAAGGATCGACTTACGATATCATTGATTGAAAGTAATTAGAGGAGTTGGAGAGAGGGAGAAGCAATGCAGAGAGGGCGAGGGAGAGATAGAAGGAGAGGGAGAAATTAACTAAATTCAAACAAAAAACACGAAGAAAAAAACCGTGGAACGTGAAAGGTGGGAAAAGGCGGGAAAATTGTGGCGTGAAATTGATCGTTAACGAAAGAAGGCAATGATGATAAACACTATCGATGGTAGATCGCTCTCCTCTCACTATCTTTTCTTTCTCTGTACTCTCTTCCTAATGCTACTCTCTCGCTCTGTCTGTATGTCTTTTGTCTCTCGACTTTGATCAAAGAACCATCACACAATTGGAGTTGTTTGGAGATGCAATTGGAATTGGGAAGAAAGTTAACAATTCATGAATACAGAGACAAACAGACGAATACAGGGTACGTCATATTGATTGACGCTTAGGCTCTTTTATAATGCGTTCGAATATTCGCAGAAGAATGAAGTGATAGAAATCGTTTTATAGCTCAGTCCAACTCATCCCCCTCCCCATAGCATTCTATAATCGGTCATTTTTATCGATATGATTCATTTATTTTTTTATTAGTATTATTCGTTATTTCCTTTATGTTTTGCTGATTTTTTCGGGTAAAGTATTTTGTATTTTTTTGTTATTCTACTTTGTTAATCATGCGAACAATCAATTTTTTCGTCATTTCTTCGTTCAAAATAAGAAGAGGATAGACGATCGATAGATAGAATGAAGTAGATCATCTATTTGAAATTACACTCATCTTCCTGCTCCTTCTTACTCCGTTCTGAAAATGGATTATTAATGAATTTCAGTACATTGGAGTGAGTTTACAAATTAAATACCGATCTAATTACAGTATCCTACAGTACAATGATACAATCAAATTCTACAGTATCCATAAATACATTTCACTTACTCCTCTGCTTGTTTCTTTACTGATATCTCTACTATTGTCCTTGCTGAAATCGGGACGAGATATCTTTGTGATTCTTTCCATACACTTTGAGATGTCAGCCATCATGAATCTCTCATTGGGGCTGTCCGACCAGCAACGAATCTAAACCATTACGGTAGATCGTTGAAGACTATGCCAAACCTTTCATGTTTACGGTATTGTAAAGTTCAAAGATCAGAAATACTAACCATAATGAGATCTACGAATTCTTTAGTGACTCCATGCGTATCAATAGGCATACGGTAGCCCTCCTTGACCTTGACATGAACTTCGGGTACGGTCATTCCTGGATAGGGATCGATGCCGTTGTTAAGTATCTCCCAACACATGATTCCTGAACGGATAATTGATTGAAATAGATGTTATTGATTGAAAATATTAATTGTATTACCGTATGACCAAACATCCGACTTCTGAGTGTAGAGTGCTTGACGTAGTGTTTCAGGGGACAGCCAACTAATCGATACTTGGTAAAATCAATAACTGGATGTGAGCGTCTTACCGGATGGGTACACGACACTTTGGATTCATCTGATACATTGACCCGATGCGAGATAGACCAAAGTCGCTCACTTTGACCTGGAAATTATTGATTTGAACTAGAAAATATCGATTTTCCAATAACATCAAACTACAGTGCTACCAATGACCCAATTGAACAATCTTTTTATAAAATAATTAGTTATTGCAATACCTTTCCATCTCCATACAAGCAATTACGTGAGGCGATATCTCGATGAAGGCAATTTCTCTCGTGAAGGTATTCAATGCCCCAGGCAGCCTGTAAATCAACAATATGATTGAACTCTACCGTAACCTTTTTCCCAACCTGAAGGCACATCTCCATCTTCGTATCGATACTGCAATTGTTCTTCTTGAGGTAAGAATCGAGAGCACCTTGATTGGCCTGAAGAATACAAGGTTAAAGAAAAAACCGTGCAAGCTATCATGAAAAAATTCTTTGACAACACTCGCATGCATATTCTGTCATTATATCTCACACCTAATCACATTTTGCATCTAATCAGAGCAATTTTAGAAGGAGCCAGGGTTAAATTTGTCTCTAAAATCAATCTGATTATATTCAAAACGATTTGCATGAGATATCTCCCGTTCACATACCAATTCGAGAACCAGCATAAGAGGTTCTTGAGTGGCTGCAACACCATACGATCTGATAATGTTCGGATGATTGAAGTCGCGCATGAGACGAGCCTTAACCATTAATTTATTAATTAAAATTAATGAATTAAAATTAATTAATTAGAACTTACTTCTCTCATAAAATCCTTGATCTGGTCCTTAGTCATGTTATCGAGCTTGGCCTGTTTAATCGCACAATCGACAGTTTTGCCGGTCTTCTTGAGACGAATAGTGCCTTTGTGCACCTAAAGAGAAGATACTCAGCCAAACTATTGAGTTGATACTCAGTGACTAAACGCAGTCAAATTGGTCTTGATACTCAGTGACTGAACGCAGCGAACCTCTCCAAACGCTCCTTCTCCCAATTTCTTCGTACATTCAATATCAGCATGATCCAACTGCCAAGATCTGCGAGTGACTGGACGTTTGATGATAACTTGATGATTCTTCTACAAAAATATACCAATACTATAAAATGGATGTGGCTTAGAGGACTTGTACAAAGGAATATCTTATTCTACTTCGACTATTCTCCACCGACTACCCTATTTTGGGGCGTGGCTTAGTTCACTAACCGATGTAATACTCGTCTTCGATTCATGATAGTATTTGACGAGATCGACCACATTATCGAAGACTTCTTTCTCAATCGAATACTTTCCTGTTATAGTCTTGTTGATGACGAAGTGCTTCATCTGCAAGATATGATACTCAGTCATATACGCAGTTAATCAATAATACATTAAACGATGAACAGTCTTTTCTTTATTCCGACAACGCCATTATCTTATCCATTCACAGAAAAAGGGTGATGGGTTCAGGATATGGAGTTATCCGAAGAAGCGAAGAATCCAAATCACCCACCAAATCACGATCTCTTTCGAACATGAGCGAGAGGACGAATTCTCTTTTTCCTTTGTCCTTCGGTTCAGACATTCGAACGAGAAAGTCTCCATTTTCACGAAGAAATGTCTGCAATTCAAATGGTTACATACCCTACATTATTTTGCTGTAAAATACTCAATCTCATTCTACAGTACCCTACACAGTATCATACAGTATCCCTATGTCTGCAGCATCACATTGCATACATACTGCATAACAGACCTTGATATCTTCACGAGGTAGCAGTCCATGGTACCACGGAGCTGCCGAGAGCGAAGCGTCCGCCATTATTGCACCTAAGGTTAAGGTTTAAGGTTTAGTTTAAGGTTAAGGTCAACGGTTAGGTACAAACCTGTTAAGGAGCAGACGATTGCTCGCGATGAACAAAACTACTAGAATGAAATAGGAAAAAAAGAATTGACCGCTTTCGGAATGAATAAAGGAGAAAATGAAGATTTATGCAAAGACGTCATTAGATTACTCTGTGACTCAGAATAATATAATAGCAAATATGATTTGAATGACACTTTCTACGTTTTAGGGATCGATGACAACATGTAACATGAAGAACAAACTTTGGAATTGACTCTTACAAGGGCATTCCTTGTATTGATATATGAACGCATAATTTAACGTAGACGGAATAAAGATAACGCATTTTTTGTGAATTCCATTAATCGAATTGCATAGCAACAATAGTATTGAATATAAACATCGATTGATCATGGTCTGAATTGGTTCAGACACGGCGCATTTGGCTTCATTTACTGGAGTAGTTCGGGATACGCATCTGTTGCAGTACTTACCATACGGTACCAATGAAGAATACCGGGTAAGGGTTGCATAACTATAAAAACAAATATAGTTGGGGAAAGAGAGTTGGCAAACGACACTTATCACATTTTCTGATCAATAGGCCTTCGATATAGGAAAAATGGCATAACAATCGCTCTCGAGTCTCAACCGAGGAAGAGTGGTCCAAAGTACCTACCGAAAAAGTGCAAGAAACACCCTAATACACAAATGCATTTTATACGGACAGCACAGTTAAATTTAATTGAAAATGAAAACTATTCCAAGATTGATTTTATTTTTGTTACTTTATCATCAGTCTCTTCTGGAATAGAGAGATATTATCAACCTGGGGGTAGAACTCCTGGCCGAAACAGCTGTCCCTTAAGACATCGGCTCAGTAAGATTCCAAGAAGTGCTGGACATCGACCTCACCGCTTTGGCCCAATTTATTTAATGGATACCCCCATGGGCCCCCATCACAAAATGGGTATTCATTTGGGCTGGTTCCTTGAAACACAGATGTGGCGGGTTTTCAAAATTTGAAAACTCGATTTTCACCAGAAAAAAATGGAGCGACCTAGGACCAATGTTAGTGTCGATTAATTATTAATTAATTATAAGTATAAATAGGCAACAAAAACTGGCTATACGACGGTCCGGAGATCCGATCGCAAACTAATTTTTTTACCTCCTCAAAACATTCTAAAATTGATTAAAATTTTAAAACAAAAAGTGCAGTTCAATTTTTGCCTCATCTTATAGAGCAAAAAATTTAAGGTTAAAAAATCAAAAATCGAACGATCCGTCTTTTGAGATAAATGGACCTGAAAATGACCCGAAAATATTTGTGTTTTCAAACCCCCTCATGTTTGTACTCATATTGAAGAGCACGTCGAGTAGAACAACTTTCATGTTGAACGTTTTGTCTGAAACTCTTGTACAAGAGAGATACATGAATTAAGATTTATTGGATCGAAATCTTTTGTATCGCTTGTATCTTGAGAACTAGCAACTTTCATAGAATACGACCAACATAATCACTTGTACACAAAAAATATTTTACTTTCATTTTACTCAAAATTGGGTGAACAACCGTGGGAATAAATTAAACTGTATTTCTCTTGCACATGAGTTTCAGACAAAACGTTCAACATGAAAGTTGTTCTACTCGACGAGCTCTTCATTATGAGTACAAACATGAGGGGGTTTGAAAACAAAAATATTTTCGGGTCATCTTCAGGTTCATTTATCTCAAAAGACGGGTCCTTCGATTTTTCATTTTTTCCCCTTATTCGACGCGGAATTTTTCGCTCTATAAGATGAGGCAAAAATTGGACTGCACTTTTTGTTTTAAAAATATTTTATTTTCGTTTTACTCAAAATTAGCAGAAAAACGTGTGTAACTCTCTTGTACATGAGTTTCACACAAAACATTCAACATGAAAGTTGTTCTACTCGACGAGCTCTTCACTATGAGTACAAACATGAGGGGGTTTGAAAACAAAAATATTTTCGGGTCATTTTCAGGTCCATTTATCTCAAAAGACGGATCGTTCGATTTTTAGTATAGTGTATTTGCATGCTTTTTCATAATATATTTCACATTTAATTGTGAGAGCGATATGGGGTCTTGTGATAGGAGTGGACATTACTGTCCAATTCAATGTATTCTGAAGATATGTCTACCATGAACCTCACATGCATCCATCTTGATTCGGACCCGTTATGTGACTACGACTACGTCATGATCATCGTGAGTGAAGCCCATTAATGAAATGAGAATTTGAAGATGCGAGAGTGTCTTATGAGAGAGGTAGGGGGAGAGGGAGAGTTAGAGATAAATCCAAGAGGGAGGTGGGACATAGAAGGAATTTCCGCCTCGCTGAGTATTTGTACGCCATATTAATCTTAGTCAAGTCTGAGGAATGGAAAGGATTTAAAGGATACATGGACTACCATTATTTGCCGTATTTTTCAATCGATATTTTAGTGACGTACCGTATCTTCTAATGCTTTATGTGATTAATTTGTTCAGAACGATTCAGATGTATATCGTAGATTTATTTGATAACTTTCCACTAAAGGTGCACTATAAGTCTCCGAGTGTAATCAGTGTGGGTGTTATTTATTTCGTTGAGTGATGTCATACGACTCTCCGATAGTTAAAGGTACACCTCGAGTTAATTTGAAACTCCGGCAATACCCCCTTGCTTAGTTTGTTTAAGAGTTAGCGTTGCAGAGTTTCAAATTAGCTCGGGCTTTGCCTTTATGGACCTGCCTATGACTCATTTCCTCTACGTATATCACATTAATCCATACATTTTCGTATTTAAATCATGTAACATTAGTATTTCATAGGAGTTAATACGATTTCTTTAAAATGCATATGAGGAATTCATTCCAATTCTCTTATTGACAAGTCAAACCACTCTCCTTACATTTAGTGACCAAACTCAACTTTCCGTGCTTATGGAAATTTCAAAAAAATATTTTGTTGACTTTACAAATAAATTTCTAAAATAATGCTGGTGTGCAAAAGCTGAGCAAAAAAATCGATGCAAACTTTGAAGTTTGGATCGTTTGAAAACCAATCTTAAAGGGAGCGTAACCTCACTCAATGGTCTCTTCGACGTGCAATGCTCTCTCGTTGTTAGAGAACAGAGAAATAGTGCGCGCAATGAAGAGACCATTGAGTGAGGTAACCCTCCCTTTAAGCACTCCTTCGAATAAAGATATCAAGTGGTGCTGTGCCCCAGGGAATGGATAAGTACGCTGCCGCTGTAATTTGATTGACGCTTTTTTAACCTCACACCAAACCCACCTGACGTTCCCCTCACTGATATTTAAAAGACATCGTTCATAGTTTCTGAACTATGCAAAACAAGAAATATACATTGCGGACGCTCTCATACAAGGAAGCAAGAGATTTTTATACGTTCAATACTCAGAAAAGCATTACAAATATAAAAATTCGTCGTCATGGTCTAGAAATTCGCGTAGACATAATTTCATTCTTCGTAAGCACTCTTGTAGAACCACTTATATTTCTCATTTCTTTGCAAATCGTACTATAAATGTTTGGAATTCTCTCCATGATATCTCGATGATATATCTTAAATCGCTTAATATTTCAATATTTATGTTCTTCATCAATATTTCGATGATCACTACTAATCATATTCTACCCCGTTGTGTCACAGTTGTTGTATTCATTTTCTTTTACGTATTTACTAATGTGTAAAGTTCATTACTTAGATAATATCGAAAGAAAAATTGGAAAGAAGTAAACCGCACTGCGGAGTGCAAAATTAGCTTAGTGCCTTTAAAGCCTTCAAGTGCATATCTATTTTGTTTATCATTACCACTTGAGGGAATTGCTGCTAGTCAACAACGAATAATCTGATAGCGTGCTTATCGCAAACCGTCTCACTTATCTCGAGTGATAATCTCGTGAAATAAAAGACTGCTTGTATTTATCCTATTAAGAGAGAAACATAGTAGAACTGAAATCCCGGCATTCGGCTCACTTTTGAAAAATCGATTTCCATGACCCCAGGGTCATGGCAAAAAAAAGAATTTTCGAAAATAAACGATTTTCATATTGAATATGTACATTGTAAAGTACTACGGCAGAATGTTACAGAAAGCAAGTTGGAAACTGATTCAAACACAATTCTGATTTTTCGCACGCAATCAGAATGAAACTTTTCAAAAAAATGGTTGAAAGGAGAGATCAGCCATTGAGCATTGGCTAAATATTATTCACATCATTAGTACTTCACAATAAGTCACATAAATGAAAACATTTCAAACTTGAGAAATTTTGAAATTTTCGGACCATGAACCCGGGGTCATGAAAATCGAAATTTTCAAATTCATCCAAGTGATGGTATTCTTGTGTCATTTTACTGATCTCACCTCAAAACTTTGTGTAGACCACAATTCCGCACCAATCGTTTGGAAAATACAGCATTTGTTCGGGAAAACCATCGATGACGGAAATTCAAGCGAAAAATTCGACAACTGGGTCTAACATGGAGAACCCAGTTTTAAGTGAAATCGATGCAGAATTGCTCAGGCTACAATACCTTGTTGAAAAACTCTGCAGCAATCTACAACAAGCTATAATTTGTCCGAAAAAACCAAAATTTTGAGTCAAAAAAGTGGTTTAGGAATCAACGCGAAAAAAATTTTTTTAAAAAAATTATAAATTAATTTTTCTAATGGCCTGAGGACACAAACAGGAAATTTCTACTGTTTTGTGTAATAAGGGCCGGTGACACTCCTAACACCCAAGTATGGACCCCCAGTTCTCATTGCTAGCGCAACGTGTCCGGGGGTGGACGAATATGATCGAGTCTTACGGAACATGCCTCTTAATTAATTTATTTTTTTAGTTTTTAACATTTTCTTTTGAACTTTTTATATCTATTTTTTAACACCGGTAAGCTGGTTAATTACACTTATTTTTTCCTGATCGAAAAATTAATGCGCAAGGATCGTTTAATCTCAAACAACGGATGTTCGTGAATGATTTTTGAGGCACCAAATTGTTGGTCATGAGATAAATTGTGGCCAGAATTCAGAGTAAACTTTTTTATCTATTTACAGCCTTGCCAGAGATCTTTGTTTAGCAAAAAAATCATAGATTTCAAAAATTGAGTATTCAATAATGAGTTTTTGAAGTTTTTTTAAAACCTGTCGTAGGACCCTAAATCGTCTCACATAAGACGTTTCAAAGTAGAGTAGTGCCATAGATCAAATCGTTTCCTTTTATCTATTCATCTGCTCTACCTTTGCCATCCACAGCACTCAAATATTCGTTGATCAAAAGCATGGAAGTGACTATTTCACATTTTAAAGACTAGAAGCGAATAAACTATGAATAACTTATCTGGTCTATATTTAATTATTAATTTCTCGCTTCCAGTTATCTTGCGGGATGCATATTAGTATAACGCAAGCGTGTTAACTTATGCTTTTAGACGTCAACTTCAATGATTAAAAGTCTATCTTCATCTTTTGATCAACGGACAACAAAAAATTCATCCAAGCAGAGAAAATCTCTTAATATTTTTGAATTTTGTAATTTTAAACGTTTTTGCTGGTTTCTCATTTTCCCCGAATCAACGAGCCTATTCGTGTCCTATACCTCATCAGGTATTAAATCCTAGAATTCTTCTTCTTACACTTCCTATTGAGAATAACCAAAGATCTGATTGTGACAATGAGACCTTATAGTCCAGAGAGAGACCCAGACTAATCACTCATTTAGTGACAATGGTTTTGATGCTTTGTAGTATTGTAGAAATCTAATAGTAACCCTGCTCAAATCATAAAACGAAAAAGTGTAAAGGTAAATCCCGTTATTCAAAGAACACAAGTCCTTCGGGAGATCACTGCTAGGTCATCAGCTCAGCTCGAATCATACAATCAATAAAAAATCTCACATTAAAGCTATTAAGTAAAATGCAATGTATTCCAAAAAAATGTTTATGGTAAGCACATACACTGATTTAGTGATAACACTATCTGGGCATCCGAATCATTTATCATTTCCATTCCGTTACATTACATTTCCGGTCTCCAAGGTAACGTCCATCTTTATATCTATCTCTACCTCTTGCTATCTGTCTCTCCCTCTCCCACTCCCTCTCTATCCCTCCTCCCCTCCCTCTCCTTCTTTCCCTCTCCCTCTCTAATTCTCTCCTTCTCTATCTCTCTCTACCTCATTGGCCAATACTAATCATACACTCGGATGCTTACATTCCTAATATGACATCTCTTCCTCTCCTTCAAGGATCTCTCCCTCTTAGATATCTCTACCTCTCCATCTCCCACAGTCTTATGCCATTTCTCGACGTTTCTACTTAATCATTTTTCTATCCATTAATAGTAATCTTAGTTATTACTAGGAGGGACCACTCAATAATGGACTAACTGTATTTAGTGGGCGATGGTTGACTGACCACAAAAATTTTCAGTGTTTTTGTTTTTTCAGTGATTTTGCCTAAAAAACATATTCTTACTCCTTAGTAAAGTAGAATCAGGCTAAATTCTGTTTTGCTAATCAATTCTTTTTCGACATATTTTGGCAAATCTAAAAGAAAGTAAAACTTTGATCTTTCTCTTTTTTTACTGTTTTTTTGTTGTTTTTTTCACCTTTTCTCTTTCCTCCAAAGCTTAACTTTTCCATTTGTCGACGTATTCGAATCCTTGATATTCACTTCCTTAATATCCCCTCTCACATTATCAGTATCTCTCTCATATCATACTCGCCTTGCATATTTTCTCGCGTGATTCTGTAATTGCGTTTTCGTGAGAATATTATCGAATCGACAGTCACGGTTATTGACTTTCGTGACGTTATTTTCAGACATATTATTTGAAATCATTAGTTCTAATTATTCCTAATAATTGCATAACTATGAAAAACGTCACAAATTGTGATTATTTCAATTATTCGCCAAAAGTCGCTTGTTTCGACTTTATTTTAGATTTTAATTAATTTTAATATTTGAGGACTTGGTGAAACCTTCGAAGGATGGGAACAGAGGCGAAGGCGTATCTACAAGAACATTATATTCCTCAATTGTTTGAGGTTTGTATCATTTGTTTAGCTTATTTCATGATTTTAAAGCATTCTATACTGTTTTCAATACAAAAAGATGATTGTAGATAAATTGATAGATAACTGATTGGGAGTACGCATAAATACGATGCTACGACAATGGTTGCAAAGTTGATTGTTACAATAAAAGAGTTGATGAAGAGATGAATTGACGGATAATAAATAGCTATTTTTGTTTTGTATTTCGATACTGAGTATTTTGTATTACCTACCCATAAAGAACCAAATTAAAGTGGGACTCAAATAACGGTATAGTAAGCTTTAATGATTACCGATTAATTTTCAGGGATTAATGACTGGACTGATTTACAATCGACCAGACGATCCCATTACATTCCTTGAAGAGGCTTTGACCAGAGTTTCTTTTTAATCTTTTTTTCTCTATTATTTTCTTTGGCAGATGCTACGTATAGCCCGTTACACCAAATTATCATTGATAAATTTACGAAAATAATATCCACAGATAAAGTGAGAGGTTTGAATACAACTGAGACCGAAATGGGAAAAAAATAAATTTATCCGACAATTTCTATTCGTGGAAAATGGTGATTTTACGGATAATTTCAATAAGACGATTTGATGCATATTATATTTCTAGTTTATAGGGAGAAGTCAGGGGTGTGCGAAAAAAGATTTTCGAAAAAAAATCGAAAAACGAAAATTTTTCGATTTTGTATTTCGAAAAATTCGAAAAATTCGAAAAAATTCGAAAAAAACTTAAATGAAGGGATACGAACTGAAGAATATTTTTTATTAATCGTTTTTTTTAAATTGTTTTCGATTTTTATTAACAAGGGGTCCAAACTTGAAAACTCCCAACTTGTCCTGGCCATATGAGATGCAATAATATGACTAGAATCAGTTCTCGATGCTTATTATGAATCCGTTTTCAAACGTTTCCCAAGCTTCGAGAACATCGATATTGAAACTCGCTAGTTGATTTGAAAATTCACATCGTATCTAACTTATATACTAAACCACACCAGCAGTTGTTTGGATAGTTGATAGAAGAGTTCATGAACCCATTAGGATGGTATGTGTAGGAAGCCACACGAAATTCCAAATCAACTAGCCGAGTTTCGATATCGATTTTTTCGAAGGTCAGCTCGATTGGGCAACGTTTGAAATCGGATTCATGGCAAGGACAAGTTGCCAACATCCCCTTATGGGTCAAGGCTAGTCTTCTCAAAATATTATGAAAGAATAATGAGTTCTAAATAATTCTTTTTTTAATTTAAAATTAAAATCATTCCGTAAGGCAGGTAACCCGCCTTGGGTGAACATATCATACGGTATCGGGAATTGCAGTACACTTACACTTTTTGTGCTGTAAGATCTTTCAATATAATGCTAATACTAGAATTGCAACTGTGTGATTCTTAATTGAAGTTTTTTACATGATGGCTCTAATGAAATTGTAATTTGTGTTCCAAAATGTTAAAATTTCATAAAAAAAGCTATTATTTTTGAATATTTCGAGCATTTTTCTATAAAAGTTTTTTTTTCGAATTTTTCGAATCTTTTTCGAAAAATTTTTCGTCGAAAAAGTTTTTCGAGAAAGTGTCGAAAAATCGAAAAAATCGAAAAATCGAAAAACGAAAAATGCACATCCCTGGGGAGAAGTGAAGAAAACCATTTTTTTATTTAAAAAAATATTTTAATAATATATATATATTTGTTTTGAAGGTTCGCGGAAGCCCAAATGAGCCGTTTGCTTGGGATATGTTCATCAATAAGGATGAGGAACGTTAGTTTTATATTTTATTTATTTATTTATTCTTGTTCCTCCTTACCTGAATATTCTAACAATGTTGTATACAATACTATATTCTAAATAATATTGTAAAACAATACCTCGAGAGCAAATAAGCGAATGTCTAGCCCGTTGCAATTGCCGTTGCTTGTGAATCTTATTGAGATCCCAACGTTGATCTCCCATGATTGTGAGCTAAAACACGTTTTTAGGAAACGTCGCCAACATCTCTTTCCCCAAAAAACCCCAAAAATTTCAACATTTTTCATTCTCACCAAGAAAAAATATAGAATATATGATTAAAACTGTTTTTCAAACTATAAGATATAAATCCTTTTGAAACTGGAATAAAATATTCATAACTTGTCATAAGAAAAAAATGGACTTTCGCGGATATGTAAGTTAAGAAGGTAACTCATTATGGTATTCCATATCACCTATATCCAGGTCACTTATACAGTCCCGCACGATCGCCCTCCCTAAAGGCGGGCCGCCGCGACATGATTCATGTCGTCTCATGTCGCATCCTTCTAAAAGACTTTTAAAACATATCATTAGCTGTAATCATTGCATCATCAGATAAGATTAAGATCACCGTTGAAACGAATAAAATTGGTTAACTCTGGACAGAGTTATTGAAGGATCATGGCTGATTTTGCTACCGTAATCCCTGCAAATTTGAATTTCCCGCACTTTTCATTGACCCTGCGAAATCGATTTTCTCACAAACAAGTGTTTGGACGCTTTCTGCGGATTTTCTTTTGTATTTTCTCGTGTATTTTGCGAAATAATTACAATACTTCCAAATACAATACTTCCAATACGAGAAAAAACCGTTCTAAAACACATTTGCTAGAAAATCGTTTTCGCAAGGTCAGGCATGATCCTTCAATAACTCTGTCCAGAGTTAACCAATTTTACTCGTTTCAACGGTGATCTTAATATAATCTGATGATGCAATGATCACAACTAATGAAATGTTTTAAAAGTCTTTTAGAAGGATGCGACATGAGGCGACATGAATCATGTCGCGGCGGCCCGCCTTTAGGGAGGGCGATCGTGCGGGACTGTACTGTTTCAGTAAATTATTTTCGTATTTATTCAAGGAGATGCGCTCTATTGTTTTGCCTGTCCATTTCAGTCACGGAAACCCAGAGGGTCCCTTTATTTAAGACCAATTTGATCGTTTCACCGCCTCCGCCCCTCCAAGAAAGGGGAATTGGTAGTGACTACATCATGCGGTAAAGTAGGTCCGAAGAAGAGATTAGGCTCTCCGGACTGAATTGGCCTTGAAAGATCACTGGCCTAGCAGTGATCATCCGCAGGAATTCGTGTGCCTTGAATAACGGGTTGTACCTTTACCTTTACCTTTATGACATATATAGAGATATATCCAGAGAACAATCAAAAAGCCATGAAAAACAACAATATTACAAGTTTATAGTACGAGTAACAATAAGTGTACTCACTCTCGGATAATAGTAGTGGAGGAGGTCCTATGGATCTAACTCCTCCCCTGCCTTCCTCTTCCTCTCCTCTCCCCCTCTCCTCCTCTCCTCCCCTCCTCTCCTCCTCCTCCCCTCCCCTCCTCCAACCTTCCCCTCCTCTTCCCCCTCCACCCTTTCTCCCTTCGAAGAGGGCTCAAAATTGCTCCCTACGCTGTCTTTTATACGCTTTTATCCCCAGGTTTTCTGTCAGCCTCATTCTACTACGAGTAAACTTCGTACAATCCCCGTTGTTAGCTTCTTACTCTGTCTCTCTATTGTATTTTTTAAAATATTGATTTTTATAGATATCCTTAAAACCATTATCCGAAATGATCTCATCAGATGAATAAGACCAAATCAATTAAAATGTTCTTCCTTTCAGCCAAGCCGCGCCCCCAGAAGAGTACTCCCGTTGCAAAACAGAACACAGGTATTCTGTTGTCATAGTAATCTTTGATCTTTAATAATCGATCTTGCAGCAACTTCCAAGAGTGAAACACCGGCTACTGCAGCCAGCGCAAAAAGGTAGTGTTTCGATAACAAAAGCATCGTTCAAATACAAACTGCCGTTTCTCAATTCTCGAAATATTTCCAGTCACATATCAATAAATATCTTGTACACCCATGTTCTCACTAATCGCTAAGTCAGAAAGTGCGTAACAAAGTATCTAGAGTGGAATTAAATGTATGTGCTAAAAATATGTGAAAATTGATTAATAATAATCAAAATCGTAAAAATCAATAACAATAAACAATAATCAATCATCGTTGCAGTCGTCCTGCCACGAAAGATTCAATGGTTCTCAAACGCGTCCCATCAGTGATCAAAGCGGCAGAAGTCGCCCATATTCCTGATGTTCCCATCATACTATTCATGGGTCAGTTGCACAAATAATTCGATGCTCAAAATACACTAAAACTAAAGAAAGGAAACGAAAAAAAGTCGAGAGAGTGTGTAAAAGAGTAGAGATCGTGGAATTTTACTTTTATATCCTATTCTGAACAGTTTTCCAGGAAAATGTGACGTCATTAGCGTAGACGGAGGCGTTTTCCAAAAATCCTCCGCCTACGCTAATGACGTCACATTTTCCCGGAAAATGGTTTTTCAGGTGTTCTTGCATGCGGCCACTGTTCGAAAGCATCGACAAGAAATGCCGTGAAATCCCTTTCCCCACCTCAGCAGGCCCAACGGCATATCCCGAGCTAATTTGGATCTCCGCATTGACAACATTCTCCGTATTCTTTGTTTGCGAGAGAGGGTGGCCAGAGCGGAGTGTTGTAAATTAGATCGGGGGGAGGGGTGCATTGAAATTCGCTCATGAAGTGAACATCACTAATGCGTAAACGTTTCTGTCTTCAGGTGGACCTGGTGGAGGAAAGACGAAGATCGCTGCCAAAGTTTATAATGCTCTAGCGGACAAGGTAGTCTAAGATCTTTGATCTTTGAACTTTGAAAGGTGAATGACTCCGATCAAACGATTAGGTTTTGGTCGTGGTTTCGGTAGGGTTTTTGTCTTATAAAATGCACGTTTCACATTTCTAACGACGTCGTACGTTATCGTGTATTGCGATGGAAAATATATAATTTAGAAGAGCAAACTATGCGCAGAGATTATGTCATGGGGCTATATATCACGTCATGCATAGCATTTCTGAGAAGAGAAAATGTTAACTTATTTATTTTCAAATAGAAAAAATTTTCCAAAACTATGTTGATTTATTATTAATTTAAAAATAATAAATCACATTTCGCTTGATTCTTAAAGGGATTGATACATGTGTGTATGCCGGACGTCGTGAGGAACGCCCTGAGCAAATACAAGGATAAATATCCCGAATGGAGAGAGGCCAATGACAAGTATTTGAGAGGTATTATTTAAATTATTTAAGATATTTAAATACATAAATTATTTTGGATAGTTGTGTAATAGGAAAGGTTGTTAATGGCATACCCCGAGCTAATTTTACTCTCCTCGCTAGCAATACTCTCTCCCAGACAAAGGAAGCGAGAGAATTCGGCCTGAGCGGAGAGTGTCAAATTAGTACGTGCATTTAAATTATTTAAATTTAAGCATCTAAACAAATTGCTTTTTTGGGTACTAGTACTAAAATGATCTAATCGAACTCCCACGGAAAGAATCAAATCTAAGATAAAGATTGTTAATCTGCGGATTTGTTGGAAATGGAAGATTTTATCTTACGTAAAATGCACTCTTAAGAGTCCCCCCCCCCCGATCTTTGTTGTTTGAGGAAATCATTCAGGAGACTATATATGGCTTTCCGAGAAAATTGTTCAGTAAACCTCCGGAAAAAAGCGTTCATTTATTACTTTTCTTTTCTCTGAAATCTCTATCTCTCACCAATTTCTCGATATACTAGACTCTATTTTCTAGTCGTGGTATTTTTTATTTCTCTCTCTCAATCTCTCTTTACCTCTACCTTCACATCTACCTTCACATCTACCTTCACATCTACCTTCACATCTACCTTCACATCTACCTTCACATCTACCTTCACATCTACCTTCACATCTACCTTCACATCTACCTTCACATCTACCTCTACCTCTACCTCTACCTCTACCTCTACCTCTACTCTCCCTCTACCTCTACCTCTACCTCTACCTCTACCTCTACCTCTACCTCTACCTCTACCTCTACCTCTACCTCTACCTCTACCTCTACTTCTACCTCTCCCTCTACCTCTACCTCTACCTCTACCTCTCCCTCTACCTCTACCTCTCCCTCTACCTCTACCTCTACCTCTACCTCTCCCTCTACCTCTACCTCTACCTCTACCTCTACCTCTACCTCTCCCTCTACCTCTACCTCTACCTCTACCTCTACCTCTACCTCTACCTCTCCCTCTACCTCTACCTCTACCTCTACCTCTCCCTCTACCTCTACCTCTACCTCTACCTCTACCTCTACCTCTACCTTTACCTCTACCTCCCCAATTCTCTTTTCCTCGCTCCATTAAATTCCACTATTCGTTGGCATAGAAACACGACTCAAGTGTATGGGACAAGTGTACACGAACACCTATTCTTAGATACATACACGACTATTGATGTCGAATAGACTGTGGCCAATGTCTTGACACTGAAATTCATTCAATATCGCTACCGATAGTCACAATAACAATCAGAATACAAAGACATACATACATACATTCTTTTCATAACGTTTCACAGTATAAATAAAACAAGCACCGACAACGTTTCAAAAGCGGTCGTAGTGTTAGAGAAAACGAAAGAACGGAAAGATAGATAGCACGCAAAAGTGAGAGAGTGCAGACGATTAAAGTACACCATGAAGCACCATATAATTTTTTCGCATTTTGCCAATGTTTTAATCGCACAGTGTGGTGACGGTCACAACATTTAGTGATGGGCCAAGACGTAAAACAAGTACAATAAAGATCAGCAGTTGTTATTCTTGTAATATCAATAATATTTATGAAGAAATGTTCAGGTGAGCTGATTCCCAATCATCTGGCACTGTCATTGGTGAAGGCAGAGATGGGCAGACACAGCGATGCCTCCGCTTTCTTCCTTGAGGTATACTGAAAGGGAAAATAATGAGTTTAAAAATCACACAAATGTACTCAATACTAGTATACTGTTTCGGCCATAATTTCAGGGTTCCAAAGGGCACTTCTATCTTGTTCATCTTATTATCCAGCATAAATTATTTATAAAAAATGGATTTGAATTTTTTAATAGATTTTAATAATTGTTGATGCAACATTAAACGAAAAATCGGCGAATTCCAAATTTTCAGGGATTTCCTCGGGAAGCGCGACAAGTGGAGGATTTTGAGCGACAGGTTTGCTAATTTATTTTAAATTAAATTTGATTTTGAAAGTTAATTTTCAAACAATTTTGCAGGTAAAACCAGTGAATATGGCGATGATTCTCGACTACGATGAACGAACCCTGAGAGAACACATGGAAAGAAGAGGATTGGGAATGGAGATTATTGATCAGGTTAGAATCATTTATTGATTGATATTGATTTTTTTTGTTTCTGTTGTTCAAATCGCGTAGGAATTGTACAAAGAGATGTTGTTTAGATATATTTTTAAACCCCGTGTAAACTTTAAACTCTCCGCTCTGGCAATGCTCTCTCGCTTTTTACGAGAGAGTTGCCAGAGCGTAGTTTCGGATTAGCTCAAGGAGTTATTATTTCTGCGATCGAAACAAAACCATTTGTCTCTAATTTAAAGAAGACATGATAGCAATTTTGATTAATTCTCTGTTCGAAAGTTAATGACAGCAGAGAAATCTCTCCTCATTCTCTCATCGGTTTTTTTTCGCATTTTTCAATGATGGAATAAGTTTCACACTTTGAAGAAGTGGTCTTGTGCATAATGAATTTCAATTATTTTTTTATTTATTATTTAAAACACATTTATCAAGAGCATAAGGCACTGATATGCATGGTTAAACTCTTCTTACTTCGGACAGTCTCAGAACATGGATATGGGTATTAACATGAGTTTTCATTATCGTGTCTCCCAATTCCACAATTCTTGAGTCCGACCTGATCGTCCTCAGTTTAGAGCTGCAATAAGAAGTTCACTTACCAAAAAAGGACAGCTTCTTGAATGTCGATATTTGATTAAAATTCACTTTCAGAAGATCAAAGAATTCAAGCAGAAGACTCTACCATCGGCAAAGTACTTTGATGATCAGAAACTACTTCATTTGGTATGATGTTTCATATTTGATCTTTGATCTTTAATCTTTGATCACTACAGATTCCTGGCGAGAAAGATGAGGGCTTCATCTTCGATCGTATGCGCTATCTGGTTCAGAAGGCGATGGAGGGCGGAGTGGCTGTGTCTAATCCTCCAACGGCCAGTCATGCTAGAGAACAGGTGAATATTGATTGATTAAAGAATTATTAATCGACGGAGATTGATGATTATCGATTGATTGCCAGCCCACTGCCAATGGTCGAGCGACCGCAGAGCCTGTGAGAGAGACTCCTCACACGACAAGGTCTTCGCGACAGAGTGGTACGGTAACTCTAAAAATCAATCGATTAAATCTTTTTTTGGAAATTCAAAATCGTTACAGTAAACAAAACGCCGAGTGTTGAGAGAGCACCGAAGACGCCACAGTCGAAGCAGGGAAGAGTAAGTCATCGATCGATAATATCTTTGACTAATCGATAATCTGTCGATTAAATCGAGATTTTCAGCGATCGCGAACTCCCCGATCTAGAGAGAGCGTGGAGGCGCCTAGGAATGAAGAGAATGATAGAGAACGTTCGTTTATGATCTTTGACCTTTGAACTTTGAAATTTGTCACCATTATGCTAGGGATACACCTGAAAGATCTACCTGAAAGATATTATAACATTGATTTCTTCAGCCGAAACTCCTCCCACACGACGAGACAGCAGCCGGCGATCCCAAAGAGATGGTAGGATAATCGATATGTGATCTAATGCCTCAATGTTTAACTACAGTATCCTAGCGGCTACCGTAATCTAATTGTAGAATCGGCTACTGGCCGTCGTTCGTCTAGGAAATCTCAGAGAGAGGAGTCAAAAGAGAATCAAGATGTGTCAACGGATGATCAAACACCAAAACCAACCAGTAGTCAGAGTAGAACAACTGCTATGAAAGGTTCATTTACGTTTTTTTTTAAATTATTTTCGTAATTTATATTATTTGTTTCATTTTGTGAGAAATATTCCTTTTTGGGAGTTGTTCAGTTTGCTCAGGTAACAAAAAGTAACAAAAATAAATAAAGAATTGATTTCAGTGCCTAGTATCGATGCTGTGATACCGCCAACTGCGAATGATACTCGAGGTAACTTTCAAAAATTGAAAATAAAAGAAAAAACATTTTCAAAGTACTTTTTTCGGATATATTTAAAGGCACAGTCGATCTAATTTGACCCCCCCCCCCCCAACCCCGCACAGGCAACACTTTCTCGTATACAACGATAACGAGATAGCATTGCCAGAGCGGAGAGTTTCAAATTATCTCGGGGCGTGACTTTGAATAAAAATACAAATTCTAGTAAGATCATGAGAAGAAGCAATCACGGAAAATTGTGTGGGAGTATCGTTGAGAATAATACTACATTATTGTTTTCCTTGTTCTGAGAATAACAAAAGCAGTTACTACATGATTACCTTCCTGTTTTGGGGCTTACAACACAAACAGTGTACTCCGAACCTGTTATGTAAATGCAATCTCTCATAGGCTGTAGTTCATTTTTACGAATAAAATGTTTTCAACATCTCACATTTTCGCATATGTAGGTTTCACTCTCAATTTATGTTTCTCAAATTGCGGCATTGGGTAATTGTATAATATTTTATTCTCTAAACATAATAATAAAAATATAATCTACTGCAATTCCCATTGCTGACGAAGCAGTTCTCATTTCAAATGATGGTTCAAATTCAGTACATGACGCAACTGTTATGCTCCACAATTTGATTCTTTCATCGCCATAATCTCTATTCGTTAAGCAATTCAAAATTTTCCTTAAAGACACACCCCGAGCATAGAAAAATAATATCTGAGAGATCATTTAGCACAATCGACGAGAAGCTTCAAAGGCCTCCCACATAACGCTCCCGTCATACTTATTATCGGTATTTATTTATTCAAAATTATTTAAAAATAATTTGAAACTCTCATTTTCCTATCTCTATAAGAGATAATATCGCTGATTTTGGGATATTTTTTAATTCTCGTTTTTATTTTTTA
Source organism: Parapristionchus giblindavisi (assembly GCA_943737045.1). Lineage (NCBI taxonomy): Eukaryota > Metazoa > Nematoda > Chromadorea > Rhabditida > Diplogasteridae > Parapristionchus > Parapristionchus giblindavisi. Next base: position 963,317 of record CALSFV010000020.1, on the reverse strand, counting down.
ATATTTATTTTTTAAATTACGAAATTCAGTTATATATTTTGAGGTGCGCCTGGCTCAAACAAGAATGAATTAGCCTCGAGGATAGCGAAGAAATACGACGGATATGTATTGTTGAGTATGAGTGATCTTCTGAGGAAAAAGGTTTGTTTCAAATTAAAGGAACACCGCGTGCTTATTTCACTCTCCTATCAGACAACACTCTCTCGTAGAAAAAGAAAGCGCGAGAGCATTGCCACAGCGGAGAACTTCGAATTACTTCGCATGTACCTTGAAGAAAATTTCCTAATTACATTTTGTATTTTAACCAAACTGAAGTAATTCAATATTACTATCTATTTGTTTTAATCGGATGTGTCTGAAAAACAAATTAATTGTCATAGATCGTTGAAAGTCGTGGGGATGAACTGTGGGAACGAATCGGAAAGAAGATGGATCAGGGAGAGCAAGTGCCTATGGTATGATCTTTGATCATTGATCTTTGATCTCTAATCTTTGATCCCTTCCAGAAAGCTTGTCGAGAAGTGCTCTACACTGCAATCCAAGAACATCAGGGAACTAGTTGGGGCTATGTCGTCGTGGGTTATCCACGAAATCAGACACAAGCAGCCGACTTCGAGAGTGTGGTACGGTACTTTTGTAGTTTGTATTTTGATCTTTGATCTTTACAGATTGGACGACTGGATGTGGCGATTCTTATCGATTGTACGGAACAATTTTGTACGAAGAACATCGCGGATCGCTATGAAAGGGGACAGACAACGGGAACCCATAGACCGGGTTAGATAGATCAAAGATCAAACTATAAAGCACAAAGAACAAAACTTATTGTTGCTCCAGAATTGATATGGTTAAGAGATAATTAACATATGTCAATCGTCTTCTCGATGAAAAAAAACATGATACAAAATTGAATTGACATTATTTACCTCGTATCTATTCTCCTACAAACCACCATATAATTTTGTTTTCTGTAGATGATACACCAGAAGTTTTCAAGATTCGAATGGGCTTCTTCAAGCAGGTAGTTCAATTAATAAACTTAGAATGACCCTATTAATCAATCAATAATTCAGAACACACTGCCGATGCTGAAGTACCTGGACGACAAGTCAAAACTGCGTGTGGTGAGAGCCGACACGGATACGGTATGCATGTTCACCTGTAACCGACAATATCGATTGATTAGTGGGGATACGGTGGATGATATCGATTGGTACGGCAGTTGAGGGCAAATTGATTTAATCACAGTGAAAAGGTAGTTCGGAATATTCTACGAAAAAATGAAGATTGATCTAAAAATCGAAATCGAAGTGTAAGTTAAACGTCGGTTGCAGTCTTTCATCTATCCAGCACTTCTTTCCTAAATGTTGTGACAACTTTTCACAATTTCATTTTTATTTATTTACTTATTATTTTCCCCTATAGATAAGGGTAGATCTTTCATTTATCTGTCTTCCATAAATATCCAGAATTATTAACATTTTAAAAATAACTATTCATATAGGTTGATGGAGATGCGGATGAAGAGAAGATATTCAATGATATAACCTCTGCGATCGATAATGCTCTCTTGATAGACGGTAAGGAGTACGGTAATTTGAGATTACGGTAGATCAAATCTACCGAAAAATCTACGATTACTGTAGTAACCATATTTTCAGGTGAAGCGAGTGGAAGTAGTTTGGAATCGGCGAAGAACAATTAACTGTTAATGCCTTTATGAATGTACGCCTAGACAATCATAGATTAACACCAGAAGATATCTAATATTGCTCCAAATTCATATTTATTTCGTTTGTATATATTTAAAATGTGATTAAAGTATCCGCGTACTGATATTTTGAGAGTGGACTACAATTCGAAAGAATAAAGTATTTTTTGCAACGAATAATTACGAAAGTTCAGCAAAATTCAAAAGGAAAATAAAGAGTCAGTTTACAATTGCCCAAAGTACAAGTTGCGAGATTTACTAATCGTGGTGTACTACACACCAAAGTCTGCATCTCTGACGTTCTCTCGCTGTCTGACGCTCTTCATTTCCTCTTTCTTCGGTTGTCTAGACTTAATTAGCTCCGAAACCTGTCGACTTGCTCGTCCTTATTCATCCCTTATGATTCTCGCACTTCCTCACGAATAAGGAGCTTCGTAATAGACATACTTTCGCAACGCTACAAGTGCTAAAAGCCCTCAATCGAATATTCTAGATTTGGATGAAAGTCGATTTTTCGAAATGGCCTAAAATATTCTTTGCAGTTTGGCGCGAAGGATAATCTTTCTTAGTTTGCTTAGTCTGCCTCTGTGTGACAGACCACCTCATAGAGGGATTAAGAGTGTACGAGGTCCCTGTCTCGTCTGGTAGGTAGTCTCGCCTAATTACATATGCGATAGAGGGGATTGGCCGAGACATATCGTCTGGTTGATCTCATTTAGAAGGGCATAAAGATACGTGTGCATATGCACAAGTGAGGAAGTGAGTCGGAGAGATAGGAATGGGGATGCGAGAGAGCGAAGGGAAGAGTTATAAATCGCTGTAGTCAGGAATTAAAAGAACACGCCACAATCTCGTTCGCGAATCGATACTGCTTACTCAACCATTCCTTTCACTCCTATCGACTCCTTCTTTGTCATCGCGCGCTCCGCGCTTTATCGATTGCCTTTGAGACAGGGGTCTCTTTGATCTCACCCAAGCGCGCCAGACGATCAATAGAGCACTAACGAGACAGGGTGAAAGAGAGAGGTGATTTTAGAGGGTGAAAGAGAAAGAGCTCTCTCCCTCTTTTCATTTCTCCCTCTATCGTCTACCTCTCTTTTCTTCCTCTCTCCTTCGCAGACGCTTACCTTCGTCTTTCTCTCGTCTCTCTTCCATCCATTCCTCCTCTTTCGCTGTCCTCTTATTCGTTGTGTCCATTCGTGCCAACTAGGCTAACTACTCTCAATCCCCCTATCTCTTGCTCCAGCCACAGCCATTTGATCTCATGTGTTACCTGTGATATCATTCTATTTCTGTTTCCCACTAATCGATATCTACAGGCGACGGGTAGTACGGGTCGTGGAAGAGAACCGCGACTGCACCTAACCACCACGACAACATTATGAACTTCTACGATAACCAGTAAGTGTATCTCCTCTCATCTCTCAATTTGTGCCAGCCACCGCGTACTGCACGATTGGGGTATTCACTCTTGCGATGCCAAAAGCTGTCAACTCGTCAAAAGAGCTATCTTTTCCGTGTTTCCCGTGAAGAGTGAATGTCCAAGTCTTTGATTAGCTTTGCAAACACGGACACCTTTGGTTTTGCCACACTGTGTGCTCTTCTTTGTTTGCTGCTCTAATCGATGCACCCACTTTCCATATTAATTTGATTAATATTCACACAATTGACATTACGTCATTTGTCATCTAGACAGTCTAATTATGCAAATGAGCTGATATTCATGAAGATCGATCAATATGACTGCAATAGAATCGTTAATGGTTTCTATCAATCGATGTGTGGACCATCTTTTGATTATGGTTTGTCATCCTGTGTTCTTCTCCCATCTCTTTTGTTTGCCGATATCTGTTGATTGCCAGTTACTTACTAAAGTGCCTAATCGATGCACCTATCGATTGACAGTTGAAATCGAGTTCTAGAGTTCCCCCCACACTGACACCTTGAATGCCCTACGTTAACCTTACTTTGTGTACAATTATATGCATGGTGCGGTTGGTGACTGTGGTGTAAATCTACAATTCCCATTTCGCACCCAAGTCATAAGACACCATCGGAATCGATGTGGCAACCATGTCGACAAGCCTTGGAATCCAGTCATTCGAAGAACACCGCCTTGTTACGCAAATAGGTTTGAAATGTCAGAAAACGAATTTGATATTGCATTTAGATTCATTTCGTGACGTCGTTCGTTATAACTAGAATCGTGACAATTGCACTGCGAGAGACAGAACAACGATCGTAGTTAACTGGAGACGGATGGGGGAAAGGGAGAACAACGATTGGTTAGAAAGAAGAAAAAGAAAGTGAGACATAGGGAGACATGAAGAGAGGAAGAGAAATGGACGCACAGTGCAGCCGGCGAGCATGCACTTTGGATGCCTCTCTCTACACTCTTCTCTTTTCCCCTCGCTCTCTACCCCTTGCCTCTTCTATCCCTTCTTTTTATTCTCCTTGGTTCTTCACAAGTTCACTTTTTGCTCCTTCATAATTGATGCGTGTGCACATGTTACTGTTGTGCTTTTCTTTCCTATGCACCAACTGTTTCGTCTCCTGCCTGCACCACTCACACCGTTTGAGCACATCTCGATATTGTGATTATCGATTGACGAGTGTACAAGTGTATGGTATTGATTATTACAGAGTGTCGGGTGCTGCGCCTCCTCCCACTTCAACCGCCGGTCCATCTCCCCCAGGAGGACAACAACAACAGAACGGGCTGATCTCATCTCCCCAAGTGCCAACCTCACAGCCCCCACCACCTCCATATCTGAACGGTCATCATCAGCATCTGAATCATCAACTGTCTGGACCTCCTCCACCCGTCCATCAGTGGAATCTACCCCCTCATTCATCATCAATGGCTAACGGAACTGGAGGATATCATCATCATCCTATGATGCATCAACAACAACCACCACCACACATGATGATGCCCCCATACATGTGAGACACACTGAACTGCCATTTGAGTCATTGCACACTAGGGAGCCACTCAGGGATTGGTTTAGCGTTGGTTGAAAGAAACCACCTAGGGCCTAGGTGTGTTAGTTTTTTAAGGTTGTTGAGTGTTGATATTTTTTTGAAGATGTGAAGAAGAAAGTGTTAGTGTTTACCTAAGAGTCCTGTGAACTTTCGCACGGGCTTAGAGGTATAGGCCGAAAAGTACGCTACAAACTAGAAAGTGATTTTTTGTTGTGAAAATCTTGCTGCATTTTAAAAATCTGGCGTAGCTATTTGACCTATTCCTGAAGGTCACCTACGAGCAACAGAGGTCTCTCATACCCTCTGGAAAGTGGTATCGATTGGTAGTTGTTGAAATAGAGAAATGATGACAAATGTCAGAATTTATTTGACGCAACTGAAAACTCTTATTGTGAAATAAAGGAATATCGGAGTATAATCAATTCTAACTAATTAAACTGATATTTGAATGTTTAAATTGAGTTAAAATTTGACGAACGTGCGACTAATAATGTGCTTGTCAGGACCGGAGATGCCGCCGTTGCCATTCCCGATTGGGCTCATCAGCCCGTTGCGCAAATGAGCACTGAAAGGTGAGAGAATGTTTAAGGTTTATATTGAGTGCCTGGTGCATAAATATCGCGGGTATGCTCTTAATATTTCGTGGAAACGAAAGATATTTTGTTCGTAGCGTTTTTTTGGATAAGATTCCGGAGTTTGTCTTCTCTCCGATTGAGGGAACCTAGAAGATGTGTAATTTGATTTTACATGCTCAGTACCAACCGAAACGACTAGTCGTACATTTGATTATCACTTTAGAAACATTAAAATTTTATTCGGGATTTATTTTGCATTATCGTGGGTCAGGAGTACCTTTATTTCACACGTTTTCTTTGCTCTTGAAGAACATTATAGCTTTGACAAGCCTATTTTAACTCATTTTTAATTTCAGGCTTCTTTTCTCGCAAGCTAACAGTGGGATCAACTTTGATAACTATGAGAATATTCCCGTTGAGATGAGTGGTGAAGATGCTCCCACACCCATTGATCGAGTACGGTATTCGTTCTGTCTGAATTACGGTAGCTCTCGTTCGATCAATAATTCCCCTCCTTTATAGTTCACGGATGCCGACCTTCACCAGTGGATCCAGGAGAACATTGTGCGTGCCGGATACACGAAGCCTACACCTGTTCAGGTGAGTGGGAGAGAATATTGGTTGAATATCGATGACGTCATTACTAAATATTGATTGACATTAATTTCAGAAGAACTCAATCCCTGCTCTTTGTCAAGGGAGAGATCTGATGAGTTGTGCACAGACTGGATCTGGCAAGACTGCCGCCTTCCTTTTGCCCATCATCAACTCGATCCTTCTCGGAGGACCACAGGCTATCATGCCGGTACGAGTGTGACGAAGGGCTGCCACACAGCCTGGATGCTGATCAGCTATGCAGTCTTGATAATACCCCTATATTGCAGCCATCCATGAACAGTCAAGGCCGCCGTTGCTTCTATCCAGCGGCCCTTGTCCTCTCGCCTACTCGTGAATTGGCCATGCAGATTCATAAGGTAGGCGCTCCCGCATGGAAGAGGAGGATTACGGTGGCTTTGGGCAATGGATCGATCAGCGAATGTGTTGTGCTTATTGTGTAGTATAAGTAGATGAGATGTCCTACAATTGCATAGGGCGCGAACGATAAATGTGATGGGAATGAGATAAAGGAAACGAAGAAGAACATGGGGCTGTTTTGACAAGTTTGCCCCTTCTAACCTTTGTACCCTTCTATCCTCCCTTGTCCAGCTGGCTTGCCCCCCCCCCCCCTCACTTGCTCGCTGTGTGCGGTAAACATGAAGGACGCTAGGACTGGAAGGGCATTTGGTACGCTAGAACTGGAGAGGAAGGAAAGAAAGACTAAGGGGATGAATAAAGGCAGCGAGTAGGAGCCGATTGCACGTTTGCTCTTGCATTTACACAATATCGTTGGATTTGTGTTTTATTTATGCAGTAAAACATAATCTTGGTCATGCTACTTACGTGCAGAATGGTTGTTACTTTACTCTTTTGGCCTCCTCTGACACTTCAATCTCTTATCTTGTATTCTCAGGCTGCTATTGAATGGGATAAGACGTAGAGGCTGAGGATAGAAAAAAACGCTTCATTTCTTATTCCGAGTATATTTCCGAGTCTATGTATATACCTAAATGGGACTGGATGTGGGGCTTGAGTGCTTATCTTCTATCTATCCCACTCTCTCTCGTCTTTGACGTGCGTTCCAGGGATTTTCTTGGAAAATGTCCCTGAATTTAGGATTAGGAGGATTTATTGGCGGGATATTGTCCAGACCACTGAATTATTTTGAACTATCGAACGATTCTGAAATATTTAATGCTGTATTTCGTCATTGGATATATGACACGTATCACGTTACTATGGACATGTACGAAACTAGGGCGGCTGGGGAGTATGCCACGTTTTGGTAGGAGAATAATGGATGAAATGGATTGATGATACATGAATGAAATGGTCTCGTAGAGATCTATTTGAGAATTTGCATCAATTAGTTCGTAATAATTAATAACTTTATTTGGGTTTCAGAATGAAATTGAGAATGAGAATGTTATTGGAATAAAAATATATTAAAAGAATAAAGTAATAGAAGAAACGATAGTGTTTTGAGGGGCAAGGTGTGTTTGACAATGCACAGGATTACACTATCTGTCTGGTTGATGCAGATTTTTACTTCGAGATAATAATAATTTCAATAATATTAATTAGAAATAATTTTTATCATGTTTATTCAGGAAGCCGACAAGTTCTCCTACCGTACCAACATCATCACTTCCATCCTGTACGGAGGACGTGAGAACTACCGTGATCAGATCAATCGATTGAGGGTACGGTATCCACTTGATTGCTGATTGATTGATGACTTTGTTTATTGATTGATCATAATGATGTTTCTTTCTAGGCTGGCTGTCACATTCTCATCGCCACTCCTGGCCGTCTCATTGACATCATTGACCAGGGTTACGTCGGACTCAATGGAATCAAGTGCGTACTGTTTTGTAGTTTGTTGTTTGATCTTTGATCTCAATAAATCAATATTTGCTTCAAGGTACCTCGTGCTCGATGAGGCCGATCGCATGCTCGACATGGGCTTTGAGCCCCAGATCCGCAAAGTTGTCAGTCTGGCAATGCCCGATAAGACCCAGAGAGTGACTGCTATGTTCTCTGCCACTTTCCCTAAGGAAATCCAGGTATGGTGGTGACTTATATACTGTAGCCGAGGTCAATTATTGATTGATTGATTGATTACAGGTTCTCGCTCAAGACTTCCTGAAGGAGAACTATGTCTTCCTCGCAGTTGGACGGTAAGCGTTGATTGATTGATTTATCGATTGACTGATTGATCTACTTGCAGTGTGGGCTCAACATCGGAGAACATTGAACAGCACGTAGATTGGATTGAGGAACACGACAAGAAGAGGATGCTCTGCAGTATTCTCGATTCATCTGGTACGGAGATACTTGATATACTTGTGATCTTTAGTGGATACTGACAATTCTTAATCACTTTAATATTAATTGAACTGATCCCATGGCAGGTGTCGTTGCATTCTGTAGAGTGAATATTATTGAGTGGTTGTCGGAGAAATTCTGTGCTAAAGGAATGGAATTATTGATTGATAAATTGCAGATCCGTCCTCGCTCATTCTGTGCTTTGTTGAAACAAAACGAAGTGCCAACGATCTCGCGTGGTTCCTACAACGACAGAACGTGCGTGCCGTCTCCATTCACGGTGATCTCAAGCAGATGGAGAGGTACGGTAGCTGCGATTATCGATTGATTCGTGGACATGTTTGACTAATCGATAACATTCTTCAGAGAGCGAAATCTCGAGTTGTTCCGTACAGGCAAGTGCAACGTGCTCGTCGCTACTGCTGTAAGTGATTTACTGCATTTCTCGCCATTTTAAATTTCAAACTTACTTTTGAGCTGATTTAACAACAATTTATTGATTGATTGATTTTAAAGGTAGCCGCTCGTGGACTCGACATTCCAAATGTGCGACACGTCGTCAACTTTGATTTACCCAACGATGTCGACGAGTACGTTCATCGTATTGGAAGAACCGGAAGATGCGGCAACACCGGCATTGCTACCTCGTTCTTCAATGATAAGGTACGGTATTGTAGTTTTTTTAGTTCGATCTCTGATCAAGCAGTTCTTTACTTTCTTTTCTTCATTTTGTTATTAATTATCAAGGTTAGAAAGTGAGATCTTTGCCCAACATCATTTTTTGCGATTATTTTCAACGATAATGACTGGACCATTTACAGAATCGCGGTCTCGCTCGTGACTTGCTCAATCTGCTCACCGAAGCCAATCAGGAGGTGCCCGAGTTTATCAGAAGATGTGCTGCGGAAGGAGGAAGTACGGATATATTGATTGATGACGTCACAACTAATCTTTGAGGTGGACGTGGCAGAAATGGTCGTTTCGGAGGCACAGACGCTCGTCGTGGTCGTGGAGGCGGAGCTCAGATGAATGGAGGCTACGGTGGTATGGGTGGAGGAGCTAGAGGAGGCTCCGGTTACTGTGCTGCTGGTATGGTCAATGGATTTGGAGGCGGAGCTCGCAATGGATACCAGTGAGTAGTTTGATCTTTGGTCCTTGGTCCTTGGATCATCAATCAAGGCCGTTGTGATTGCAGGCAGAATGGCTTCAGTAACGCCATGGCCCAACCTCAGTCGATGAGACCCTTCAGCAACGGTGGCGGATTTGGTGGAGGATTCCCCAATGGTGCTCAGACATATGGCGGAGCTGACGGATTCAATGGCATGGCACAACAGGCGCCCCAGCAGAGAAACTATGGAGGAGGAGGAGGTATACTGTTCTTTTCATGTTATTCATCGTGAACTGACTGATTTTAGGATTCGGAGGCAGCCGTGGATTCGGCGCCAGTGCAATGAACCAAGGAATGGGTGTTCCCCAGGTAGGATTTATTGATTGATTGATTGATTGATGAATATTATTGTTTAGCAGCAACAACAGTATGGTGGCTTTGGTGGTGGATTCGCCAATGGAGCAGGATCAGGAGGATTCGGACGGGTACTGTTTTCATATGATGATTATCGATTAACTTTATTGATGATCTCTTCTTTTCAGTCTGCTCCACAACAGCCTCAGCAGCAGCAACACTTTGGCATGTGGGGACAGTAATCGTCTACCGTACCATGCCTACCTGCACATCATAATCCTACTGTGTTCGACTACTTCTGTATGCCTCTAGTTCCATGTGCATTACCGTATCCCTCTTCTCACCCATTCACTCGTTACAGTATACCCGTCTATCGTTCGTCCTCACCCTCTTCTTATATATGATTGCGTATTATGTACTGCATTATTTGAAGTATATGTGATCTTATCTCTTATTTATTCTTGTTCCTTCTTCATCTCTTTAATCGGCTATTATGCGTCTGCTTTTTATCGTTATCTTTCTATTTATGCTATATTTCTCCGCTTATTATCTCTTTTCTTCTTCTTCTTCTTGTCTTTTGATCCCATATAAGATGCGTATGCCTATAGTAGTACTATCATCTATGTATTTCTTCTGTAATTTCGTAGTCAATCTCGTCTATTCCCATTTTATCGTTCCCCCATTTATACCGACCACCTACCCAGTCATTGATTTGATCCCCATCCCGAAGCCCATGCCTCCCGTTGCCCCTTCTATTCACATACCCCAGTGTCTCTCGGTCATTCTCTCCCAGAGAGTGTCTCTACCCATACCCAATGATTATTCATTCATTCCCGACACACTGTTCATCACTCTACACTACGATAGATTTATTGTAGGCGTGCTGAATCAGCTTTAAGAAGGCGCACCACCACACAATACAATACAGAACACTTGCAGTATCGGTCATAATTATTGATTATGAATTTGTTGTTTTGTTCCTCTTTTCATATGCGCCATGGGCTTCGTTTTGCATACACAATTATCACATCCCCCATCCCCCTTTTTGCATCCATTATATAATGAAATTTATATGCGTATTGAATTTATTCATTTGAGCTTTTGTTTCCATATACTCCCATTTGATCCATACAATCTTTCTTGTTTATCCAATTCTGTCTATCATCATCTACGATATATACCCTATAGTGTCTTGTCATTTGAGAAGTGAAGTTGGCGCTGGTGTATGATACCAACCAACAGCCAATCATCCCCTAATATTCTACCTATACTGAATTGTTTGTTGTTGTTGTTATTTGCCTCCTTCTCCTGCTTCTTCTTCTCTCTTTACTAGTCCATCTGCCCCCCCCCCTTGTTTGTTGTTTTAATCACCCACCCCCTCATCACTACTCTATATTGAGTTCTGGAAGCTCTGCCCATCCATCTATCTATCTATCGATATCTCATGCGTTTTACGCCTACTAACCGTTGAGACCGCCGAACATTGATTGGGGTCTTCTCGTTCTCTCGTATCCTTGTCTTTTCCCAATTCCCTTACCCACCCCCATTCTTTCATTATACCGTATACAGCAAAGCACACTACACACCTCTGGCAATAGCCCTCTTTTCAGTTAGTTTTTTGTTGCACAATCTACTTGTTAGCATTGATCTATCACTCCATTCTTACAGTATCCCTCCACTCTTATACAGTATACTCTGTTTCCTGCCCCTACATTTTATAGCGAATCGGGTAGTTAGTGTGTGTGTTTCTCACATTCTTTCGCGTCTAAACTACCGTATGCAGGCACGCTCATTCTGTTGTACAGTAGGCACTCGGGTTCGCGCTCATTATCGATTGATTGTTGTTATACTTGTCTATAGAGAGAGAGAGAGAAGTAGTTGTTACTACTTGTTAATATCTTCCGTTTTAGACGAGTATTCCGCATTGTTGTGTGAGACTGATTGTTATGATGCGTTTACCCCCATCCACACATCTTATTCCCCGATTCCTCTCTCGATCTTGTTTTGTTGGCCCCTTTTCTGTTGCGCGTTTGCTGTGTGTGTGTTGCTGATCTTGTGTTTTTGTGTGTTATGTGCATGATGATACAAACGAATCTATCTCTTATATCTCGTATACACACTGGCTATAATCTCTACTATCCAATCATCTCGGGTTGAGAATCATTTTTCACTCCAGAATCAGTGTAGTAGCTCACTGATGATGTAAGCAGTTGAGACCATGCGTGCTGTGGTCTCGGTCTGCTATTTGTCATCTCACTCGTTTGTGTACACGCACTCAAGGCACGCTTATACACGATACACTCATTTATATTTATTGATTGATTGCATACACCACACACCGAATATCATATCAGGGACCCAACAAATCACTTGTATCTCTTTATATTTGATGCTTGTAATGTCGTATGGTATACATTTTTAGCCGTTCTGCCACCCCATGTTTCCTTTCCAAAATTATTTCCTTTTGAACTCTAGAATCTTATCCAATTTTGCTTAGACACGCGGGCGTCATCTAATCTATCTAGCTATCCTCATTGTTATTTGTTTTTTTTCGTATTGTCTCTAGCGTTATACCGTAGTGTTGTACGTTGATTTATTGATTGATTTGCTCTACCATCTTTGGATTACTGTATCCATCTGTAGCTCAATCGATTAATGTTTCACGTTTTATATATACATATATTTTTTTCTTTTTCAATTTATTCTTCTACTCCATCATATAGGCTATTCAATTGTGCCTTGTCCCTTTTGATGATGTACACTCACCGTACCGTACCGTACTGCTACTACACTTAGACATGCCCCTCATCACATGTACGGTATAACCACACCACACCATATTAGGGATAGGATTGAGCGCAAATGGCGGCTGGTAAGATTAACGAGTACATAGTCACACATTGATACATACATTCATAAGTTAGCTCCCCCAACCAACTAATATCTACCGTATAATCTGGTCTCATATACTATACTATACTATCGATCGATATGACTGATTATCGGTTATGAGGTGCGTTGATTAATACTGTATAATATGAATATGCTAGATCCGGGTGTTGCTTGACGTTGCGGTGTCTCTAACTGTCAATTTGTTGTATTCATTCATTCATTTATTGATTGATTGATAGATTGATTATACCCTAGTGCATTGCTATTGTCTCTCATCCCTATTGCTCGGTACTTACCGTAAACCTGGTATATACCGTAACCCTGTCGTGTCTTTGTTATCGCATTTAATATATTCTTCTTCTTCCGTATTGCTATCGTATGTGCTGCTGTCGTGTTATTGCAAAGACCCGAATCCACAATCCCTGTTTCTCTCCCGTGCCCCATCTTTCTCTTCCGATGCATCGTGCCCGACGGTCACACCACTGTGTGTTGTGATCTGATTCTATTTCGGTACATTAATGTGTATTACATGCCCTTCTCATCCCCGTTCTTTTCTGGCCTATTCCCAATGTCTCAATCTTGTGACTTTTCCCCCAACTTTAGTTTTTTCTCCGTCTCTTTCTCCGAAGCTCTATATGATTTCATTGTAAGCATCTTTTATGCCAACCGATAAACGTTATTCGAAACACTCGTTTGACATATTTAGAGAATCAAGATCAATTGCACAAATAATCTAGTTACGAATAAATGTTTGAATCAGGGTTGGGAAATTTTGAAGATTTTAAAAAAATTGATCGAAAAACTCAATTTTTTGAGAAATATTTTATTGTGTTTAAATTGATGATTAGCAATTCTAACATTTTATATTTATCATAAAAAAATTAAGAATAGCAGTAGAAACATTGTCAATCTTACAATAATAAATGAATAAGTGAAATTAAGAAAAACGGAAAAGCGATCGTCTCGAATGATATCTACTACTGTACATCGAAAATAATATGAGGCCGTTTGCGTAAGACTCGACTAAGTGCCGGCACAGTAAAAAAAATCAAATTTTGGGGATCGGGGTTCTCAAGGGTGCTCATGACGATGGTCACGTTCATTTTGCACCTAGAGCCACCGTTGAGGCCAGACGACGTCGCGTTGAAATCGCGTTTTTAGTCATTTCTCGTGACCCGATAGTGCTAAAAATTGCACAATATACCCTCAGGGGCAGAATTTGATGGCGATCACGCCTGTCTAATTCATTTTTCATGGAAAAATTTCAGAAATTTTCAAAATTGGAAATTCAGTCGATGGAAAAAGTCCGTTTTGCGAGATACATAGATCGGACCGGAATGGCATCAGGATTCCCTAGAAAAAATTTCAGCCAATTTGCGCCCGAGTCATTCGAGATAATCAACTTTTAGTGTAGTCATTTTGGCGTTGAAGAGTATTAAAGATACTAGAGAGTATGGAATTGTGAGAGAGCAGAGAAGGTTGAAGGGAAGGGCATCCCGTCCACTCCCCTTCATTCCCATCCTGATCGTCTCACCTGCCTCTTTGCTCTCTCGCCCCAGCACACTCTCTCGTCTCTTGCCTCCGCATCAACGGTAAAATGACTACACTAAAAGTAGATTATCTCGAATCACTCGGGCGCAAATTGGCTGAATTTTTTTGTATGGAATCCTGATGCCATTCCGGTCCGATCTATGTATCTCGCAAAACGGACTTTTTCCATCTACTGAATTTCCAATTTTGAAAATTTCTGAAATTTTTCCATGAAAAATGAATTAGACAGGCGTGATCGCCATCAAATTCTGCCCCTGAGGGTATATTTTGCAATTTTTAGCACTATCGGATCAAGAGAAATGACGAAAAACGCGATTTCAACGCGACGTCGTCTGGCCTCAACGGTGTATCTAGGTGCAAAATGAACGTGACCATCATCATAAGCACCCTTGAGAAACTCGATCTCCAAAATTTGATTTTTTTACTGTGCCAAATTTTATTTCTTTTAGTCGATTCTTACGCAAACGGCCTCATATATTCCTACCAGGAATATACGCTTTTTAAATATTTTTTTTGAAATTTTTTTTAAACGTTCTTTTTTATTTTGATTTTTTGAAATTGTCAAATTAAAAAAATACCAGCCATGTTAGAAAAATTCTTACCTCATTAAACTACTTTTGCATTCCACATCGAACTGTTAGTATACTGTATCCAAACAATAATGAAATACTTCAATCAATAATGTCCATGTCAGTGGGCTTCAGGCAGGTGTACTTGATTTCTTCCTTATTTAACCTATGTAATTCTTTGACAATCTTCAAAATCGTTTTCCCACACCAATTTATTTACATATTACGAATTTCCGAAGTATATAATTATCCGATGTTCACATTCTGCCATCAATCTCGAGGGAAGTCTGTCAAGATGAAACAGGATATCGATTGATGTTCTTATCTACCGCCTACCGTAACTTCTGTAGTGCGTTTACCGTAACCCTAAATATACGGTAGCATTTAGTCTAACATCATCATTCATTCGGTGTTGTTGTACATGTACTGCATTCCGTGTTTCTGGTATCCTCTCTATCCATTATTCATTTCCTTTCCCTCCAAGAAGCTGTAGCTGTAGCATTTATCGATATATTTGAATTTCCCGCATGTTTCTCTAGACTATTTCATTTTCATGATGAAATGAGCTAATCTTTGTGAATAACTCGTCTTTTCTCGTTTCGTTGATCTTTGATCTTTTTAATTATTTGTTAACGTTTTTATCGTTGTATGTATTGTTGTTGTCCCGGTTGACCAGTGTAACAATCCAACCGTATATTGCGGCTCATTATTGTGGCTATCGAGTATTTCGATTAGCTATGTAAGAGAATCAATACCGACTCAATAATAATCAATACTGATCTCCATGTAGTCAAGAGGAGCCCATGGGACGTGCATGTTTCATCAAGAAGAAGGGAGGAATGGAACACTTGTACCAATTGAAAATAACACTAGTACATCATCGATTCGGGAAAAGGGTGTGATGGAGAGAGAGAAAGGGGAATGAGGGGGAGAGAGGAAGAGGGAGAGGAATGAGAGAGAGGGAGAAGAAGAGAAAGAGTGAGGGAATGAGTTTTTGAGCGAGTCCACTTAAACACTGAGTGGGACTCGATTGCACGTAGAGTTGGCTATCACCACATGAAGGGGAAATAGGAGAAAGGGGGAGGAGGAAGACGGAGGAAAGAGAGAGAGGGAGAAGGATGAGGAGGAGGAGAGGGGGAGGAAAGAGAAACGGGAAGTTGTGTTTCGTCTTCCGAACTATTAGGACTTATTATGGTTTCTCCTTCCACTTCCATTGTCCTGCCTTCCTCTCTATCTCTCTCGCTCACACGCTCCTTCTGTAAAGTGGATTGTGTCTCTGTCCTTGATGAATTAGTCTTAATCAGGTATATTCTGTCGAGTCTCGTGCCTATAACTCAATCAGAGAGATATATTATAGTTTAGAAGTATCGGCTTATTTACCACGCAGCGTTTCGAAAGCGCTCTTTGTGTGACAGAGAGAGAGTGCAGACGGTTAAAGTACAGTACATGGTGCTGCATACCGTAATTGTTTTTTTGGCATTTTGCCACATTTTTAATCATTCCCTATGTTATAGAATAGCTGTTTACCACCTTTCCTGTCCACCCCGGAAAAGGATATCAAGGCTTAACTATGTATTTGGATAAAACTTCTTTGACTTCAATCTCTGTGCCTCTTCCTATGTCGCTTGTCTCATCTCATCTGCTTCTAGAGGGAGAGATCCTAGAGGGAGAGGGAGAGATCCTAGAGGGAGAGGGAGAGGGAGAGGGAGAGATCCTAGAGAGAGAGGGAGAGATAGATAACTCTCACGTCGTTTCTTCTTCCATCACTACTGCCTTCCTTCATTCTCCTACTCTTCTTCCTTTCTCTGTTGTGAAAGAAAAGACTCCGTTTCCACTACACATTTATCTTTTCTTGAAGGCTTCTCTAAGTTTTAAATTTTGAACTTTTAAATTCTCTGACTTCTCAAGTCCTGAACGCATCTGCGGAGATTTCCGATTAGTTTATCAGTTAAAAAATTTATTTTATTAGATTAGTAATCTCCTCGTGCAATATAAAACACTTCATACTCAGGCATGCACTGAGTCAAATCAGGAGGAAAGTTCTTTTTGCACTTCATTAAATTTATTTTATGATTATCAGTCTTTATTCAATGGTTGTTCTTATCTGGAAATGTTTCTATGTTTAATGTTCAAAAGTAACGAAAAGAAGTGAAAAAATGAGAAAGGGACGGCGAAAGAGTGTGTAAGAAGAGGACAGTTTTCTTTATTTTTTCCTTTCGATATTTTGAACAGAAGATCCCTCTATTTTGTTATACATTGTTCTAAACTGTTCCATGTTTAATATTGAGTTCTGAAGTTTAAAGTTTGCTTGTGATAACGGAAAAGCTCTTATCTTTCCGAACCTATGTAAGATATTTGTGGCTGTTTATAAGTGTATCCCTCTCTCTCTCTCTCTATCTCTCTCTCTCTCTCTCTCTCTCTCTCTATCTCCCTCTCTCTCTCTATCTCTCTCCTTCTCTTCTTCACCTCTCTCTCAACCACTCCTTCATTCCACAGCCTATCATGAAGTTCTTTTTCCCGCAATGTGTTTCTACTCTTGCATTCTATGTGTAATATCCACAGCCACCGACGACATCAATTATTGATTGGGAGATAGGGAAGAGTATGGGATTGAAAGAGAGATAGAGAGAGGGAGAGAGAGGGAGAGAGCGAAAAAAGAGAGATAGAGGGATAGGGAGATGGGTAACAGAGATAAATAGTGACAAATTGGTTGTTTGCTTGTATGATCTATCATGTACGGACAATTATCCATTATGTTCCATGAATTATGTGAGAACGATGAATAACGAGGGAAATGGATCTTGTAGCGTTTACTGGAAATGTTCATACTTTGTATTAGTGATTGTCGCACATCAAAGGCACTGCTCAAGTTAATTTTACTCTCTCGCAGATAAGGAAAGCGAGAGAGTGTGTGGCCAGAGTAGCCAGAGAGTGAGGACAGTTTTAAATTGAAAAAAAACTGGGTTTTCAAAGGAACTTGGGCGTCGAATGTAGTATGACGTTGTCACTACCATAGAGAGAGTGAGACCAAACACGGAATGTTTACGTCATAGAGATATGCATCATGTGTGAGAGAGTGAGTGGTACAAATGTTCCAGACGAGAGATCATTGTAAACGAAGAGAGTGGAAGACAGTCAGAGATATGATAGAGATAGTGTGATAGTGAGAGAGCGCAGACAGTCAGAGATATGATAGAGATAGTGTGATAGTGAGAGAGTGCAGACGGTTAGACATAGAGATTATGAATGTTCACAGGAGCAGAGTGACAAGAGAAATACCTGCGTTTTCTTTGGTTTTTGGTTTTGAACTTTAAAAAAATTTCTCGTCTGCTCGATTTCCTGCGATTTCCTTATATTTACTACAATACGTGGATATATTGGACATTCAAAAAGATCAAAGATCAATCTGCATAAAGTGGGTATTTCCTAAGAATGTGTGGGGGATGTGATGAAACGTGCCGATCTGCAAACTTTTCCCCTCGAGTGCATTCCTCTCATTCGTTTCGACCTCGACTCTACAGAGTGGTCGATCGCTCTTTCTGCGCCTTCTATTGAGTTTGTTTTGATCTTTGATCTTTGATCTTATCAGCACCCATTGTCATTATAAGATTAAGTCATTGGATAAGGGGATTGGCTTACATTTTATTATTCTTCTGTCTCTGAGAGAAGTTTTTCTACGTTCAAGAAAATAGTCTAACTCGAACTTGTTGATTGAAGTAGAAAACCCCACGAATAATTGACATGACGTCATTTCCTGTACCCGACTATTGTTGTACCTCTAAAAATATAATAGAAGAAATACTGTTTGTATTCTGTCCGGAGTTCATGTACTATAATCTGAAATTACCGCTTTCTGAGATGCATTATTTGATCTTTGATCTTTCAAAATACAATTATGTATCACTCACAAATTGATCATGCGTATTTCACCATCCCTATTTTGTTCCGTTCTCCAATCCGACAATTAGTATTATTATTCCGTTCCGTTCCGATGATCTTTTCCATTGCAGTCTCTGGATTAGCTCCTCTCGCTAGCAACACCAATCAAATATGGTAAGTTGAAAGACGCCATCGATTCGCACAATCAATCGATAATTTAGTCTGACAAGAAGATCGATCTCACTCCTCTCAAGAAATCCGGAGTGCCCATTTTCTTCATCGTCGGTAAGCTCCGCCCTCTTTTCGGGCTTTTCACTAAACCCGTCTGGTCGCTACCGCACTTTGATCAGGTGGTCCAGGATCCGGCAAGGGAACTCAATGTGAGAAGATCGTAGCCAAGTACGGTCTGTCCCATCTTTCTTCTGGTGATCTCCTGAGAGATGAGGTATACGGTAGCTTTTGGTATACTGTAATTTGTAAAAGTACTGTAACGTTATGTTTACCCTATTATTATTTTCAAATCCGTAAAATTCAGGTGAAATCCGGCTCTCCCCGTGGCGCTGAGCTCACCAAGATCATGGAGGCCGGCAAGCTCGTTCCTCTGGTGAGACATCTTGGCAGTGTGCCAAAATGAATAAACTTGGCCCTGTGCCAAAACCCAACTTGGCGAATTGCCCAAATGTACATTCTCGTTGTAGACTGTGGTGCTTGATCTGATCAAGGAAGCAATGCTGAAGGAGATCGCAAAGGGCAGCAAGGGATTCCTTATTGATGGATATCCACGAGAGGTGGCACAGGGAGACCAATTCGAAGCTGAGGTATACGGTACGAGGGTACGGTAGATAGCTGAGGTATACGGTAGTGGGGTACGGAAGATAGCTGACGTATACGGTAGGATGGTACGGTAGATATTGGGAATACTGTACACGTTTTGGATATGCACTAGACAAAATTAAATTTTTCTGCAAGCGATTGTTTGGTAATTGATGCCGCTGGAAATGTTTGTCATACATTTATAAACTATTTTTATCATAATTACTTCCGACATGCTTTGATTTGTGCGTATTTGATTTCCGGACTGTCATTACGAAAAACATTTCCGCAGCTAATCTCATCATATTGCCTTTATATATGTATTATCATAATCCCCGAGGCATCGTATCTATGTAGAAATATTAGTATGATTGTTGAGCTTTATAACAGTCAGCGCTTGTTTGAAACAGAGAAATAAACATATGTTCGCATACATATTACAAGCAACGTGAAAGAATGGATGTGGATTTCTGTAGCGTATATGTAGTTGATGTCGGTTTTGGTTCGGTAGCATTTAAGTAGATACTGTAGAAAATTGATTACTGTAGATCATGGAATGCAAGCTCGCTATCTACTTCGACGTTTCCGAAGAGACTCTAGTGAAGAGACTGCTCCATCGTGCCCAGACCAGGTAGGCTACGACAGACACTCGTCTGTGAAGTGGCTCTTACTGCCGTAATCTCTAGGAGTATCGTGAACTGATTTTATTTGTAGTGGTCGTGCTGATGATAATATGGAGACTATCAAACTTCGTCTGAAGACTTTCAATGAGGCCACCGCTCCTGTTGTCGCTCATTATGAGAAGAAGGGAAAGCTGGCAAGAGTGAGTTAAGGGATACTGTCGGGGTACTGTAATGAGTTTATGTATGGATGTACGGTGGGAGTACTGTAGTGAGTTATAATGGGGTATTGTATGAGTAATGTCGTCAGTTTGTGGGATACAGTTTCATCACTTGATAAGTTTATGGGAACTGCAAGAGTATTGTAGTATTACTGTCACACTTGAGAATACTGTAGTCATCGGAATCTTATGTACGATAATACTGTATTAGTTAGGGAAACAGGTGTACTGACTAAAAACCATTCCATTGTTGAATATGGTTTGTGGTCACAACAGTAATATCAATCAATAGCCTAACTAATTATCGATTATAGATCAAGGCTGAGGGAACCGTCGATGAGATCTTCGCCGAGGTCGTCAAGCATCTCGATAAGGCCATCGCCCACTAAACTGTAATATAGGATAGGCTCCGCCCCCTAATCTCTATGAGACTCCGCCCCTTTTTTCCAATTTTTCAAGATTCATCCCGATGATGTATATGATATGAGATAAACTGGTATTGGATCATGTCTTTCGTTGTCTGCATATAAACCACATCAGAAAATACAAATAAACAAACGGATATATCATATTTTATAGAATTTCGAAAAAAGTACATTTCAAAATTTCAGAAAAAAATATATTGAAAACATATTTCCAAACTAAAAAATATATATAAAATTAATTCATTCTTGTCCAAGGGAGAAATAAAATGTTCCTGCACGTTTGTATCTTCTCTAATCACTCTATCAGCCACTTGTTTATCTCTCGCACTCTCTCATCCAATCATACCCTCTCGCTCTGACTATATACTACAGGAATTCACATTAGTATGTTCTTTTCATGAACATATTTTATGAAATTTTCTCCAATTCTTATTGATATTCGGTTATTTTTTCTCGTAAAGCGACATCCCAAGCTAACTATACCCTCCGCAGTGGCGATTCTGTCACTTAACCAAAAATGGCGAGAGAGTGAGAGCGGAGAGTATCAAATTAGCTTACAATTTGGATGTGCCTTTAATGTCATGCCCCATATGCTGAAATAATTTGAAGATCATGTGGTCATTATCTATTCCTTATCTTATCGCTCACAATCTCTATCGAACTGTGACTAATCAATCGATGATAATCAATCTTATCAATGCGTTTGTGTTATTTCCACTACCTTTCAAGTTCCTCTGCGAAAAATTGAACGAAGCAAATAAATACTGATTGATTGATTGATTCAAATTATCCTGCGGAGAACATTTTTCATTTTGCAATTTATGGAAAAAAGTACATTTGTACGTTCTTCATTTGTACATAGTCTGGCCATCCACTCATTCTCTATCACTTTTCTACTGCTGAACAGTCATTCATCGTGAGATAGGGCTTGTAATGGTTCAGCTTATCCCAATCCTCGCTCTCATCTTACTTCCCTTGACCCAAACAGCACCGATCGCGGATAATTCGATGCAGAAACTCAAGAACTCTGGTCTTCCGGTATTCTTCATCATCGGTAAGGCACCAAACCCGTCTGGTATACGCCGCATTTCTTTAAGGAGGTCCGGGCGCCGGCAAGAGCACGATGTGCAAGATGCTAGCGGAGAAGTATGGACTTTCTCATATATCCACCGGAGATCTGATTCGAGCTGAGGTACGGTAGTTAAGCTTGATTACGAACTTGAAAATTGAACTGAACTGAAACCGAAACTTGCGGACTTGAACTTGATTTTGAATTAATTATTGATTAGCTTGATTGATTTCTTTGATATTATCGATCAGGAATTTATTCGATTATTATTTTATTATTTTGATTACTTGATTCAGATTAAATCGGGTTCGCCGCGTAGTATTGAGATGGCCAAATACACTTCTGCCGGTGAGCTTGTTCCCCTGGTATGAAAAATTATATTTGGCACTTTGCCAAGTCTCTCATTTAAATGATTTCAGGATATCGTTTTTGAGTTACTCGAGTTGGCTATGGTGAGAAAGATGGATGAAGGCAGTAAGGGATTCTTGATTGATGGATATCCCCGAGATACGGTACAAGGAGATCGATTCGAGAATGAGGTATACGGTAGATCATATTATTGATTAACTTGAAAGCGTCGAATTGAAAAAAAATAAAATGTGAAAAAATTTGGGAAAGAGCCACAGTCTTCCGTCTCTCTCATTAATGTCCTTTGCAAGTTGACATCAAACGAAATAATTTTACCGCTGGAATAACTCATCTTCAATATTTATTTCACAATAAGAAGAAGAAGTCTTGAATGAGCATAGTAAACTGGTGATGAAAGAATGTAGAGTTGAGAGATTAGAAAACAAGGTGATATTGACTGTTAAAGGCACACCGCGAACAATTTTTACTCCCATTGTCAGCATTGCCAATACTATCTCGCTGGCCAAGAAAGCGAGAGAGCGAGGCCATAGTGGACGGTTTCAAATTAGCTCGGGTTATAATTTTTTATTGATTCAGCTCTTGCCTGTCACTCTCGCGATCTACCTCGAAGCTTCCGATGAAGTCGTCGTGCAACGTCTACTGAAGCGAGGAGAACACAGGTACTAAAGCTACACTAGATATGTCTATTGATAAATGATTACCACAGTCTGAAAAGTTATCATGAACTGACTTTATAGCGGACGAAGCGATGACAATGCTGAAGTGATCAAGAACAGATTGAGAACCTTCCACAAAACCACTGCTCCAGTTATCGATCAGTATACACAAAAGGGCAAACTGGTTAAGGTAAGAAGGTTACAGTAGCTGGTTACGGTAGATTTGTTACGGTAGATGGATACGATAGATGATCACGATTGATCTTATCAGTGATTACTGTATTTATAGATCAACGCTGAACAATCGATCGATGATGTGTATTCTGATTTATCGAAAGTGATTGAGCAAAATATGAACAAAGGAGTCCGCTCTCATATCTGATAAATATTTGTATATTATTTATGCATTTATTTTTTGATAAATAGCAGTGGAGAAAATAATTATTAGTTGGCGACATGTTTGTTTGATCAAACTTTAAATTAGATTGATTTGAAATTAAGTTATTTACCCAGGAAAACAGAAGAGATAGGAACTTGTCTATTACTAAATTATCTAGATGCTCGGGCGCAAATATAGGTATATAATGGCTGAGTGATAAAACATAAACATATTGCACATATTTTTTCAAGTTTCTTTTGCCCACTCTCAAACACCATACACAGAGAACCATATAGAACCAATGATTCAATGTTTTTATTATCATTGGTGCTTTTTCACCTTGTTCATCTTACTACTATCATGGCGTCGATAAATTCTGTCAAGGATTGTATTTATTCGGCAGCACTGAAATAAAAAGTAAAAATACTCTTTAAATTTTACTTCCTGCCACTGAATCGGGAGCGTTACAAAATTTACGAATGCGTATTTCGTGCAAACTGATCATTGATTATTCTCTGTTTACCTCTAACAGTGACCGCCCAAACGATGATAACAACCAATGTTTACGTTCCCCAGTATGCTCTTTGGACCCCAGTCTTTTCAACACTATCAGCGAAATTCCACATTCAACGAATATCTACATTGTGCATTTCTTCACATATCCATCATTTTTTTCTTTTCCTTTGTCGTATCCATGGCCCTTGACAAAGCGTTTGTGTGAAACGCGTAGTGGAAGATTTCCGAAAGACTGAGCTTGTGACGTCACGTTTGCCAACTGTCAAGTTCATGGATGCCTATGATAAATAGTAATTTATTGTGAAATGAATTGTAGGCATACCCCAAGCTATTTTTACTCTCCGCTCTGACTCTCTCTTGCGTTCTTTGTCTACGAGAGAGCCAAAGCGGAGAGTACAATTAACTTGTGGATTATTCCTTCAGGTATTTTCGCCAATATTTTGCCTTCCCTCGATCTAATCCCTTCACACATATGCGGATTTTTCGATGACGAAATTCAAGCACTACGGTCTTCCGGTATTTTTCATTATTGGTATGACTCCCACCAAACCCGTCTGGGATGTGTCGCAATCATTTCCAGGAGCACCTGGTACCGGAAAGAGCTTTATGTGCAAGTTGCTAGCTGACAAGTATGGATTATCGCACATTTCGACGGGAGATTTAATTCGAGCAGAAGTAGTATTTATCGATTGCTTTTTAAAGTTACCTTTCATCTTTCAGATAAAATCAGGGTCGTCTAGAAGTATAGACATGCTCAAATACATGGCGGCTGGAGAGCTTGTTCCTCTGGTTAGAAATTATTACCATTATACAATTTTGAGATGTTCAAAATTTTCGATGGTTTGAGGAACTTGTATTCGAGTTACTGGAGTATGCAATGGTGAAAAAAGTTGCTGAAGGTACTAAAGGATTCTTGATTGATGGATTTCCCCGAGATACTGTACAAGGAGATCGATTTGAGAATGAGGTATACGGTATATCATATTATTGATCGATTATTTTAATAATCAATTAAAATTCACTGATTATTTCAGCTCTTGCCTGCCACTCTCGCGATCTTCCTTGAAGCCCCTGATGAACTTATCGTCCATTGGTTGTTGATGCGAGCGGAGAAGAGGTACCGTACCACATTAACTACCGTAATCACACTGTCTAGAGATATCATGAACTAACTTTATAGCGATCGATGTGATAGCAGCGTTGAAATGATCAAGAAAAGGCTGAAAATCTTCCACGAGATAACAGAGCCTGTTGTCGATCAATATAAACGAAAGGGCAAACTGGTTACGGTAAGAAGGTTACGGTAGATAGCTACTGTAGATGGTTACAATAGATGGTTACGGTAGATGGCTACGGTAGATGGTCACGGTAGATGGCTACGGTAGAGGTTACGATAAGAAGGTTACGGTAGAGATTACTGTAGACCGTATTCAGACCATAAGTTACGGTATTTACAGATCAATGATGAGCAATCGATCGAAGATGTGGCTGCTGATATGTCAAAAGTTATCGAATCAAGGATGAATAAAGGAGCCCGATCTCGTATTTGAACATTCGTATTTATTGTACATTTTTTTCCGCATAAAATGTACTTGCATAAGAAATAGGGTTGGCAATAACGGACACGCATTGCGGGCCCGCAATGCTTGTTAAATCATTGCGGGCCCGCAATAGCATTGCGGCCCGCAATGACTACTTTATTCCTATCTGGCCACTTTTTGTGATCGGTCGTTCTTTTGTTCTCTTCACTTTCCTTCGCTCTCTCGTTTGCTTGAGAGAACAGAATCATTGCGGGCCCGCAATGGCATTGCGGGCCCGCAATGATTTTACACCGCATTGCGGGCCCGCAATCATTAGAAATAAAGTGTCAAGGCCATTGCGGGCCGCAACCCCCGAATAGCCAACTCTAATAAGAAAACAAAGAAAACAAGACATTTTTATGAGCTCAATATTATTATAGTTTTGTTTAGCCAAATGAGAAATCTTCAATAACTCTACGCAATTTGACGCAATTTGAGAAGTATAAATTGAGAGTGAAACCTATGTGAATAAGTGAGCTATCGGTTTCGGATCTGGATAATGCGTCAAAAAGGATAATTTTTCACTGGATTCTTCAATTGTACTACATTTTCTCTGCTCGATTAAAGAATATGAGGGATTTTTAATTAAGAGAACAATTTAACAACTTTCTCCAAATTAATTAAGTGCAGAGTATGAGAGATTGCATTTCACATTTCCCACTGTTGTAAGCCCCAAAGGGAAGGCGGCACTCTGTCGGACTGACAATGTCATACATCATCTGACAGGGTAAACTATATGATCCACATCTTAACGACTTCAACCAAGTCCAACATTATCATACCATATCCACAATGAAGGCACTTCTCTATGTTTTTGGCAAAAAAAACAGAAAACTTCCGAGATAACTCTGTGTTCCCTTTTCATTCTGATTATTACTGTTTCTAACAAGCACCCCGAGCTAATTTGAACCTTTACGCTCTGACCACACTCCCTCGTAGACAAAGAAAGCGAAAGCGCGACGAGAGATCCAAGGTATTGAGCGTATAAAAATCACTTGTTTTATTTGTAGAAGAGACTTTCTTGTTTTGCACGGTTCAGAAACTATGTCTGATCTCTTTTATATATCACATAGCGCGCGGCGAAGGTTAGCCGGGTTAGAAAGAGGCAGCGGAGAGACAATCGAGAGGCGGGGCGAGATCTAGCGCGGCGAGATCCTTTGAGAGACCGTTCGTTAGCACCGTTTGTCATTTTCTTATGCAAGTACATTTTATACGCACAATAGCTCGAGGTGTGCCTTTTACAAATCTCCCATGATTGCTAACCAAAGAAAAAAGATATGGAAATATTTATTCATTGGAATCAGGGGAGTAAATATTTACAATGGTAACGGTAACACGTAGGTATTCTGTACTTCTTGATTGATATCGATTTATTATTTTTAAAGATTTTATTGATTGGCTGCTGCTGTTTCTCGTCTGTGCAGATAGACGTCAGGCACGGGGCGAGCCATCCTACCACGAATCAGGGTTACTGTGGATTCTGAAAATATCGATTTTATATCGATATTTTTATCGATTTGTATCGCTACCTCCTTTAGTGGCCGCTTCAAAATCGATCATCTGTTGCCAGAAACCGGTATTGGGAGAGATGATAGGACGAAGCTGCAGATGTAAATCGATATTACATACTTGTACTTTTAAAAATAATTAATAAAGTTTCCAGAATCAAAAGTGCACTTTTTCACAAATATTGTGAAAAAAAGGATATAAACGCTTAAATTTCCAATGATATCTTTGTCCATAACTTTTATTTTCACTTTTTGAAACATGACAATAAAAAAAATTACATGTAAAAATGTGAAAGTGAAGGCCATTCGACATCTCATATTTTGTCACACGGTATCCTCTTTCTATCACTCCACTCTCTCACTCTCCCGTATTCTCTCGTTTTCTGGCGTCTCTCATAGCCCTTCCATATCTTCCATTGCCGCATAGGAAACGGTGTGCGAACTAACCGAATTGACATAATAGTAAGCGTCCTTGAGAGTCATTCCCTCCTTCTGAATCAAATACATAAGAGTGAAGGTAGGTGCACGAGATATGCCTGCAGCACAGAACACCACACACTTGCCATCCTGCAAAGAGTACCGGTTACCGTATCAAGGA
Source organism: Parapristionchus giblindavisi (assembly GCA_943737045.1). Taxonomy (NCBI): domain Eukaryota; kingdom Metazoa; phylum Nematoda; class Chromadorea; order Rhabditida; family Diplogasteridae; genus Parapristionchus; species Parapristionchus giblindavisi. Next base: position 936,014 of record CALSFV010000020.1, on the reverse strand, counting down.
ATACTGTATCTGTTTATAGAACGGATACGGTAATGCTGTACCGCAAACTGGATACGGTAAATTTATCGATTATCGATTAAGTGCAAACCTTGCTTTTCGCTCCCTCGATGAAGTTTGCCACAGTTTCAAAGTACTGTTTCGCATTGCAAATGGCGGTATCGTCAACAGGAACCTACAGCAGAGTCATTCATTATTTGTTTATCTTCTGTTCAAAAGTAGCGAGATTGAAACGAGAAAGAGGCGAAGAGTGTTAAACTATTAGAGCTTCCTCTTCTGTTCTTTTCTCTTCGCAACTTGAACAACACATTATTGATCATCTTTCATAAAAAAACACACAAAAATTATTTCTAAGAGCAAACGTTCAGTTTGCAAATAACTAAAAGGCTTTATTATTATTAAACTAATAGGAACCTCAAGATACTCCAGATCCGTGAATCTCTTGGCGTTCTTCAAATTCGTACAGTCAACCGCGTGCGTAATGCCCAATTGTTTGATCTAAAGATCAAAGATCAATTATAAAGATCGGTGAAAATTCTCAAAGATTCAAATATTCAACGTTGAGAATATTGAATATTTATCGGAAGTTGTGCTCAATGTTCAACGATCAAAGGTCAGACCTTAGCCTGCGTAATGCATCCAAATCCACTGAGATATAAGTAGGGTCGTAGCTCAGTCATGGACATCAGATTCTTGGGCGGTTCCATTTTCTGCTTTTCGGTACTGAATACAGCTTGTAAAACGTGTACAATTGAATTTTGCATTTTTATCTGATCCTTGAAACCTATTCGAACCGTATTGAACGAACGATAAGAACAATCTGCAAGTTTGCTCGAAACACTCTCATGAGTATGTGTTCAAAAGTCACGAAAGTAAATGAAAATTAAAAAAAACACTCGTTTTACACATACTCTCGTCTCTTTTTCTTTTTTTGTGACTGGTGAACACCATAAAAGCGATGGGTAGAATTCCGCAGTCCAGAATCACTGCCCGAAACATGGGGTCTGGTCTTGACTGGGTACTGACTAAATATAATTCTAGAATACATTCGCATGACTCTAAAAACAACTGTAAAAGCGTAACTGTAACTGAATTTTCATTATATATGCAAAATTTTTAATTAACCTACCCCGCCGATACCTTCTGGTTTGCAATGTAACCGAGACCACACGGCTTGATCTCTCCTTTGCCCATTTTCTCAAAGAACGAAGAACGATAAGCTCAAAGTCAATTAAAAGATCACGAAGAGAAGATGAACAATGGGATCGTTTGTTATGTTATGGGGAGGTAAGAGGGAGAGGGAGGGGAGAGGGAGAAGGAGAGGGAGAGGGAGGGGGGGGAAGAGGGAGAGGAAAAGGGAGAGGGAGAGGGAGATTGAGAGTGATAGAGAGAAGAAGATGAAGTTTGACTTGAGAACTAAACTACGAAAACATGACGACAGTGAACGAATCACATGAACTTCAGCAAAACAATATTGATCGACTGATTTAGTTCTGAAATCGATCGTCGTCATTTGTATTCACAATCATATAGATTTCTTTTAGAATTGGCTTATTGAAAAAAGTAGCCAAAAAATTATTAAAGGCACACCGAGCTAATTTAAGTCCACCGATCTGGCAACACGTTATTTGTTTGTGAGAGAGCGTGGCCAGAGTGGGGACTAAAATTAGCTCGGATGTGACTACGACATAAATTGAATGAAAATACTTGATTACGACTTAATATAATTGTTTGATCTTTGATCTTTATAATTAGATATAAATTAAGGTAAACGAGGAAGAAGTGGACCGGCTGACTCTATGGGATAGAATATATCACAGTAAACACAGGTCAGATGTATGTAGGGAGAGGATGAAGAGGATATGAGAGAGATGAGAGAGGGAAGGATAATGAAGAGACGAAGAGATGACGTAGATATTACACTAACACAACATACTGAGAGGATGAGTTGATGCCGCCGCTCTACGTCTTGTATGTCTCTCTCTTCTTCTTGGATATCTCTCGCTCTCGCTCTGGAATCTCTCCCTTTCCTTCTACATTCTCGGCCTATTCCTCTTGGATCTCGCCTTCTCTTCAACGTTAGGAGAGATCGAATCTCTAAAACTTCAAGCTCCTCTGTATCTCTGAATCATACAATAACAGTGAACAATGATTGCTCTAGAATCTTCTATCCCCTTTACTCTTCCTTCCCACAATTCTTCTCATTGTTAAGTGGAAAACATTTGTTCGTTGTCCTCAATCGCCCTTTTATCCCTCCCACACAACAATTTATCCATAGATCAATCAATGAAAACAAAAGATCAAAGATCAAAGATCAATCTTCGTTCAAACAGTCAGGATTCAACAAGCATTCAACATGATAGATGTGTTGATTGAGACGAATTCTTCCTAGATTGAAATCTCTCTTCTTATTGTCTGATCCACTCTTGGCCATGTTATCGTACAATGGAATCCTCTCGATTGTCTTGCGGTCCTGAACGGAATCACGCTGATTACGGTAGCATTGATTGGTTTCACCAACTTATTCGTACTCTAATAGGAAGCGATGCTAAACTAACCCAGAAAAAGATTGAGAAACACAGAATGGGGGATGTTGTGTTTTTTCCAAAGCAGGAAAGAGTGGTCATTGAAAACTCAAAATACGGTATGGTGCACATAGTGTACTTAAACCAACGCTAGCTGACATTTGCGTACTCTCTTTTTTTCTCTATCACAACATGACCGTTCTCGAAACGCTATGGTATACCTTCTGACACAGATGTTCGAGTCGCAGAAAAGGCATAATTTTGTAGTCCGATTTGTAAGTGTACCAGATCAAGAAACGTCCAGTAGCATCTGTTGTGTTGGAAGATCGTTCGAGTGAAGATACAACTGAAACTTGATAATGTTGATCTTTGATCTCTTGTTACATCCAGAGATAAACAATGAGACTCCTAGTAGACCGCAATAGTTACTATTTTACTAGTACCCGCAAGCAAAATTTTCATTGAAATTTCAATGTCATTTTGAAAAATGATCTTTGATCTTTTGAGTTTAAAGCAGTCATTTTTTGCAGCAGTCCTGTCCAGAATATTGATTGAGATAAGTGGACTTTGATCTTGTATACACAAATCAAAAAAATAAGGCATACGAGGTTCCTCCTCCATAAGACGCACAATTCCATCGGCATACGGTACATCATTACAAATCAATAATCCTCTTACGGCAACTGATTGTTCCAGACTAATCGATATATCGATCAAGCTTAGTAAGATGATCAACATCTGTTGAATCAGTAATCATTACGCTTCATGCATGCAATTCAATCAATCGATATATTCATAAAAGATAAAACAGCTTTATTAATAAATATGTGTAACTACTCTATATTAGATAAAGGACATATACTCTGAGTTTTACAAAATGCAGAGGTAGCAGTATAGCAAGGATTGAAGAGGGACGCAAAAAGAGATGAGCTAATGGGGGTCATATATTGGAATGTTACAAATTAATTACTTTCTAAAACGATTAAGGTATGCGATAAAACAATCAATAGTTACTGTAGTATACAACTTATAGGCAAAGTTCAACGATTGGAAGATGATAAAACATGGAAAACTCGTACGACAAAATGAGCATGGATACTGCTAGTAAACATAAATCAAAATAAGTGAACAGAGCTAACTACAAACTATACCAGCTATAAAATGAAAATCAATCAATAAATCAATAATCTCTGAATAATCGGCTAATCGTGGTGAGACCACAAAAAGTAACAAAGGAAGGCAAAGAAATAAAGATACAATGTGAAAATCTTAAATACGAACAGTCACATATAGGGAGGAATGAACAGCATGGGAAATAGGAGGCGGGGCTTGGGAAACAATGGAAAATCAATAATCGATTACCCTAATAAGAGCAATGATCTTGTTCACAGGGAGATACATTAAATCGATAATTCAAAAGGTAAAAAGGAATACGGTATGTAATCGTGGAGGGATCGTCACTACCGCAATCTCTATTGATCGACATGAGCTACAGTAATATGGGGAATTCTACAGTAGTATCTACGGTCCGGCCAATCCGGCCTTCTTGGCCATCGAATAGAATTCAGACTTCCGATTGGCCATCAACACTTGCGGAGAGTCAAACTCGACGATGCGGCCCTCTCCCAGCACAATGATCCTGAAATTACGGTAGGTTACGGTAAGCCAATGGTGAGTGAGTGAATGGTTACGGTACCTATCGTAGTCCATAATCGTGTTGAGTCGATGGGCAATCGTGAGCACGGTACTCGTGGCGAACTCTTGCCTGAAGAGACGAATGGATAGATTAATAATTGAGATTAATCTCTCTACTATTTGATCTCTGATCTTTATTCTTTTATATTTCATCTTTTATCTCTATAGTTTGATCTTTTATCTTTGACCTCTAGTCTTAGATCTTTGATCTCACCTAATCGTCCTCTGAATGAGAGCGTCCGTATTGACATCAATAGCGGCCGTCGCTTCGTCGAGAATCAGAACCTTCGACTTGCGTAGAAGAGCACGAGCCAGACACACCAACTGACGTTGACCGACACTTCAAAACAATTATCAGATTACGGTATTTACAGTACGGCAACACTCCACCCCCTCATACAGTAATCCTTCCGACTCCGTCCCTCTACCGTACCTGATATTTTCTCCTCCTTCCGTAATCTCATGGTCGAGTCCGGCCGATTGAGCAGCCGCAAACTCTCTCAGATTCGCCATCTCGAGTGACTTCCAGATGTCGTCATCTGCATATCGACCGAAGGGATCCAGATTGAATCTAGAAATCAATCAATCAATAAAACATTAATTACTGTACTCCAACCGAATAGGAACCGGTCGTAGTTTATCAATCGATAATCAGACAAAGTACAGCATCCGAAATCGTACCGTAGTGTGCCCGAGAAGAGGACGGGATCCTGAGGGATGATAGTGAGATTGGACCGAAGATCATGCATGCCCAAGGTGGCGATGTTGATACCATCGATCAAAATCTGTCCCTCGGCTGGCTCAATCATACGGAACAGGGCGAGCGTCACAGAAGACTTGCCTGCAATCATGGAGATGATGAAATATCGATCCATACATTTATCGATTAATCATTTTACAATAATATGCCAATAGCGACTGCTCAGCAACAGTGAGCAGTTGCATTGAATGAAGATATCAGAATTGACCCAGTTGCACTCCTACCGTATCCCCCAAACTACCGTATACTCACCGGCGCCCGTTCTGCCCACGATGCCAACTTTCTCGTGTGGTCCAATGTCTGCGTTGAGCTGCTTCACGACGAGATCAAGTCCGGGACGATATCTGAATACAGTTACCAGTAAACTACAGTAACCAACTTTAGGGTAACAGCTACCGTATACCTGGTAGAGTAGTTATTCAGAGCGATGCGTCCCTCGTTAGGCCAATTTGGTGGTGGGCCACTTCCGTCCTCGTTACGCCATTCAGCCTGCAATTATTTGCGCATAGTTAGCGTCGAGCCTACAATTTGGCAAATGGTAAATTACACCTTCACGAAAAAACAACACATTTTCGCACAAAGACTATAAGATTACACATTCAAAGCGACTAGAAAAGAGTAAAATTCTCCATTGAAAAGTGCGAAACGGATATCCGGTGGGCATACACTAACACACAAAGACACGTAATTATGATTTAGCTACAGTATAATATCATGGTGCGAATACCGTACCTCCGTTGGCACTTCCGAGTACTCCTTGACACGCTCAACCGACACAATGTTGGTCTCCAGCTTGGAGATCTGACGAACGGCGAAGTTGAGCACGAATGTGATCTAGAATAGTGGAAAATGTGATTAGCCGCCTTTTGTCAAACGTCATCTTCGTGCACACGCACTCAGCACACCACCTACCGTAAGCGAGTACGACACCGACAATCCGATGACACCAGACGATACAGTGTCTCTCATGAGAGCAGCAAAGAGGGCGGCGAAAAGAACGACACAATTGCCGACGAATTCGAGACGAACAGACAACCAGCGATTGGCTACGTAGTTGAGATAACGACACTACAAAGATCAACGATCAACGATCAAAGATCAATAAATCAATCGATATAGATCTACCGTATACCTGAACATGCGTGTCCACTTTCTGCTCAGATATCTTGCAGAATCGCTCAACCAGATTGTAAGCACGAATAGTGGAGGCTCCCTGTAAAAGATGTCGATCGATAAAGAATAAAATCAATCAATAAATCAGCCAATCAATCGATAATCGGCACTTGCCTGAATCGATTCCGACAGATGACTGTAGATGGGAGAACGGGTGATCGACTCGAGACGTTTTAGCTGACGCGATGTCGCAATGTAGTAGCGCTGCAACAGTATCGATAATGTAAAGATTACGGTAAAGAGCGTGATGGCAGCGACCTACGGTGCGACTACTTACCAGGACCATGTAGTAGATAATTGCGAGAGGAACGACGACAATACCAAAGATCGGTGTAGAGATCATGATGATGACGAGGGTCGATGTTACCTTCAAATTGAACAGATTCTCAATGATTTACATCACATTTAAACAATTTTATTGGCTGGTTTAGTGGTGTTATCATTGTCAGTCGAGTTACAGTGAATGCGAATGATACATTAGTAAAAATATTTACAATAACTACATTTACAATACTACTCCCGCAATAACATGACAAAAATTTGAAGACAATACTGTACAGGTTTTGTCAACCATACCATTCTAGAATCAACTCTTAGGGATGCGCATCAGATCTTAATCAAAAGGCGATACTCAAAATCACCAACCTGCAGAATACACGAGAAGAAGAATTGCACGTTGAACGGCAGCTGAATGTCGATCGTCTCAATGTCCTGGAGTGACACCCGATTGAACTACCGCATACCACTGGCTACCGTATACCTTTCCAATTCTGTTCAAGATTCGTCCAAAGGGTGTAGTGTCAAAGAAGCTCATGGGCGCACGGAAAATGGCATGAACGAGGGGTTTGTGCAGATTGCGAGATGAGGCCACTCCACCAAAGAGAAGTGAAAGCATACCGAAGAAGAGGAGGAATACTGTAAGAAGCAACGGGTTACGGTAATAACGAATACATCGAAGATTAATATGCATATATCAAGATCACAGTATAGTTCCACGTCTATTTCATGCAACCAAGTGTACCGTAACATATCTCTTGAAGAAATACGGTATTCGCCTACAGTAATCCCATTCATAATGGCATAGAAAATATTCTGTCTACAGTAATACACAGTAACCTTCAGAAAATCCAAGAATGGCAAAGACTCCCAGTCGTGTACCCACAGTCATCGTCTGTGTCGAGTTGGACGACACCGAACGCTGATTGTCGTTTGACCTGTAATCCGGGACAATTATTGTAATCAGTCGCGACGCGACCGCAACGCGTACCAGTCAGACAGCCAAAAGTTACGAGCCATCGACACTGCAGTAGAGATGAACATTCCGAGAACAAAGAGCATGAATAGACCAATTCCCATCGATTTGAAGTAATCATAGTAGATGGCGTATTTCACCTGAAAGAGCATAATCAATCAATAAGGGCGCTACCGTATACTAAAACAACTACCGTACCCGTCCAGTCTCGACACGCTCAGCCTGCGTCAGCTGCCGTGCGTCGTGACCACCAGGGGTGAGCACAGATGATCTACAATCGATCAATTAATATAATCAAAAATCAATCAATCAATAATCCAAGACTACCGTATACCGAGCGGTCGAGTGACGGCGTCTCATCTTGATTTGTTTGCTAGTGGATTGACGTCTCGACGAGATGATACCGGACACGGTAGACATATGTGACGTGCCAAGAACCTGCAGCGTAAACCAATAAATCAATAAACAGACAAAATCAATCGATAATTGCCACTTACATGATCAACGAGGGACGATTCAACGGGTAGTTCGTCACGATCAAACTCTTCACTGTCCGTCTCTTCCACGTATCCTGAAAGCATTGCTCATATCTACAGTAATCATCAGATACCGTATCCCTCGTCTACCGTAACCAACAGTACCATCTTCATCCTCCTCAGTTGTCTGTTCAGCCATAGCAGTCTTCTCATTCTCACACTCTTCGAGCAGTTGTTGGAGTGCTCCATTGCTCATCAACTCCGCGTACGATCCCTCCGCGTCAATCTTACCCTCTGTAATGACCAGATTGGAAAATGTAACCCGATTGAACTACCGTAATTTTAGCGTATCCAAGATACAGTACCCCAGCAAGTCAGGATATAGTGCTCACCTTTCATAACCAGAATAAGATTGGCGTGTCGCAGATAGCTCAGTTCGTTCGTCACCAGAATGCGCGTTTTGTTGCGGAGCATGCCCTCGGGACCAATGACAGAGTTGAACAACTGAAAGCGAGATTGGATTGACAGAACCAAAAGTGGGGCCTTAGCAAGCTAGGGCCACGACCCTAGCCGTTAAGGTCACATAAGGTCGCTTAAGGTCACCTGTGCTCCAACGTGCGAATCCACGGCACTCATGGGATCATCGAGAAGGTACACGTCGTGATTCTGATACACAGCACGAGCGAGCGAGATGCGAGCCTTCTGACCACCCGAGAGGTTGATACCCTGTCAATAGGGTAAGATTAGGGTTAAGGTTAAGGTCAGACTTCTGTTATAGTCTTAAGGTAGTTAGTGATTAAGTACCTTCTCTCCAATCTCAGTCATATCACCCAGAGGGAGCATCTGGAGATCGGGGAAGAGGGCGCAGGCATCGAGGACACGATTGTAGAAGTACTCTTCGAATCTGTCAATACAGTATTATTAGCACAACCATTGCTATACGGTAGTAAAAATATTGATTGGAAATAATCCCGTACAGATTTTCTACACAGCAGTGTTCCGAAAATACTGTAGTCTACGATACAATGCTCAAAACCACCGTACTCTACAATACGATACTCTATTGGCACTATCAGAGTAAACCACCGACTTCTTGCCAAAGGTGATATTCTGTCTCATTGTTTGATTCTGCATCCACGCCTGTTGGGGAACGTATGCAGCACGACCACGCACTCCCACGTATCCACGTAGACGCTCCATTTCACCTTCAAAGATATTCATGAAAACCGTAGGATACTGACAAGGGAACTCTGTGGTCTCGTTTTGGCCATATGAGATGGCAATATCATGACTAGATTAAGTTCTCGATGGTGATTACGAATCTCATTTTTAGGGCTGCCTAGACCTCCTGAGTTTCGAGAAAATCGATATTGAAATTCCGAGGGTCAATTCGAAAATTTTCGAGTGGTAGTGCACAAACATTTCGTATGAGTTGGTGAACTCCTCTATCAACCTTCGAAGGCACGACCTGTGTGGTGTAGTGGATAAGGTGTCCGCGTTACCTTTTGACTGTTACTGGTTCGATCCCTCTTGCAGCACTTTTCTTTTGCTGATTTTTATTGATGTCAAGATCAAACATTCATGCTTATTTGTCTGGGTAGATCGTTATCGATCGAATTTATTTGCTCATTGATCCTTTCTCGCGCGCTTTTGTATGTCGTTAAAAGGCTTTTGTGCATCTTATACAACATATCTCATGACTATCACTCCTTCAATCATCGTTGCTCTTCTGGCAGAAGTCTACCCTCCATCGGTAGATCTTTCTGACGTCACTCGAGAAGATAGGAAGTTTGCTCAAGTCATCATCTCCAAGCTACGAGCTGCAGCGGAGGACCAGATATTCTACGACGAGGACGAGGAGTTGGACGTAGATGAGGTCGACGATGACAAGGATTCGGATGGGACATGGGATGGAGAAGATTCTGAAGATGACGTCAACGACAATCATCTGCAATCATGGGAGCTTCACGATTCCGGAAGATGATACAGTACTCCTGGTTCGCTGCAGGATACACCGACAGTCACCCTGGACAGTTTGACACTCCTCTTCAATACTGCTTCCCATCGGATATCCAGATGACCCACTGCCACGACCGCCATTGTTCTTCTTGTTCATTCATTGTGTGTCCAAGATGTGAGAATCGCTTTTTTTAATCATTTTGTTGTTAAAGTTCACACTTGCTGATAAGATAAAGTGTGTTATCTGTTCTGACTTTCATAATCACATCTCACGTTTTAATCATTCGATTTTGACATCAACAAAATCAGCAAAAGAAAAGTGCTGCAAGAGGGATCGAACCAGTAACAGTCAAAAGGTAACGCGGACACATTATCCACTACACCACACAGGTCGTGCCTTCGAAGGTTGATAGAGGAGTTCACCAACTCATACGAAATGTTTGTGCACTACCCCTCGAAAATTTTCGAATTGACCCTCGGAATTTCAATATCGATTTTCTCGAAACTCAGGAGGTCTAGGCAGCCCTAAAAATGAGATTCGTAATCACCATCGAGAACTTAATCTAGTCATGATATTGCCATCTCATATGGCCAAAACGAGACCACAGAGTTCCCTTGTGAGATAGTGTAGTATAATATGCAATCCTTATTCAAAGCAATTCACGCAGTTTATGGTTATACATTTAGGGGTAAACTGCGAATCGACCGAGATTAAACTACAAAAATAATCATTGCATGTAGAAACATGCAATCAACAGGCGTCACTCTTACTGGTCTTACTTACGTGTCACTTTCTTACGAGGTGTTCAAAAGTGGGCATCAGATAATTCAATGAAAAGCAATTTTTTTGCAAAGGTATTTTTGGTCCTATTTTTCGGTTTTTCTTCGGGTGGTTCTGGCACATCGGAAATATATCTAGAGGTCATATCTTGTCTTTCAATTATCTTCTTTTCGACGTGTGAATGTCACAAGCAAGTAACATTTTTCAAGACGTGGTTCAATTTCTCTCGTTTATGCCACACGATCACACGGAGATTTTGTATCCTTTGATTACAGTATGCAATGCCGTATTCATCTATTCAATACCGTACCCATCAGAGACAGCAGCAGTGAACTCTTTCCCGCTCCCACACGACCGACCACAGTGATGAGCTGTCCCTTCTGCACAGTCAGATTCAATCCTGTAATTGGTGATGAGAATTGATCTTTGATCTTTCAAGTTTGATTATCTTTGCTCACCCGATAGATTAGCCTTCGGCTCTTCTCTATCCCAGTGCATATCGGCATCAGTCACGTTGATGACGTCATCATCTGAAAATCATACTCATAAAATAAATAATTAAACTTAATTACAGTAATCCGCATTGTCAACGATGCACAAGCAACCCTGCGGATTCCAGTTTCACTCTATTCATAATATCCTTACTATCAACAGCAGCCGTATCAATCGACGCAGGATTCAGCTCCTCAGCCACGAGGAATTCCTTCAGACGACGGTTAGACACGATTACCTATACAGTACAGTAATCAACATTGAGCTACCGTAATCCTCAATCCTAGGACTCCGAACCTGTACAGTCTGCGATATCAGCTCGGCTACCGTACTCATCGGGGTTCTCAATTGGTTGAAAAGGGTCAGAGAGACAAATGCAATCTGGGGAGTGAGTACATTCTTCGGATCAAAGAGAAGGAAGGTGGCAAAGGTAGAGAAGGCTACCTGTAAAGAGTTCAAAGATCAAGCTTCAGAGATCAAAGATCAATCTTCAGAGATCAAAGATCAATCTTCAGAGATCAAAGATCAATCTCTGGAGATCAAAGATCAACTCACGAGGAAGGGCGAAGCAGAGTTGAGCATATCCGAGAAGGTGCGCAGTGCTGCAGCCTTCTTGATGAGAGACAGTTCACGATCACGCAGATTAGAGATGACTCCCTCCATTGGTGGTTCCCACGCGTACAATTTGATCACCTGTAATCAATCAATAAATGTAATACATACACAAAATGCGCATACAGGGATAAACGACACCTTAGAGACAATCATACATTATGTGCGTTATGGACTTTATTATGACGTGAATTAAGTCCAACGTTAGCATACCATCCCCACTATGAAGATAACACCGTATACATTTTAAAACTTCATAAGATGCTTTTTCCTACTGAATTTTATTCATGATCTCTTCTCAAAGGTGCAACAAGAAGTAAATACAACCTTTTTTGCACACCTCACACTACGAAATTACACAAATCAATCAATAATCACTGAATGTATTACCTTGATTCCATTCAGTACTTCATTCACCATCTTTGTTCGCTCATCCTTCAACCTCATTTGTCGAACCTATAACGCACCATAGTCATGAATCTGACCCAATTGAACAACCTCCGTTGACCCAGTGGAACTACCGTATACCTGGTATTTGCGAATCATCATCGAGATGAGGAAGTTGCACGGGAGCATGAGGAGCATCACAGCCATGCCCGACAGCGTAGCCACGCCCATCTGACGCCAGAGGAAATACAAGGCCAGACAGATCTGAGATGTGAAGATTAAGGATCAAAGATCAAAGTGGGCGGAGTCTTGGGTTTACCTGCAGAGGTGTACTCCAATACTGCATGGTCTGCGGGGCAATCTGTTGGAATCGATCAACATCAATAGCCATGAGGTTGACCATCTCTCCGACTGTCTTCTCACGACGAGAAGCGTTTGAGAGACGAAGAGTCTCAAAATACACCACAATCATTCTACACATAGGTCGAATTCGGTTTTCAAAATCCGGTCAGGTTTTTAAATTTTTGGCAAATTTGGCTCAAAATCCGGTCAGGTTTTTCGATTTCTGTGAAATTTTGGTTCAAAATCCGGTCAGGTTTTTCCATTTTTGTGAAATTTTGGCTCAAAATCCGGTCAGGCTTGGTACTTTGTAACATACTTTTCGACCTATGATTCTACATCATCAGTTATATCTTAATCATCTACCATTTCCATCTTTAACCTTTTATTCATTGTATCCTGCCACGTCTTTTCTCGAAAACGCATACATGTTATTATAACACTCTACACAACCTGAGAGCGCGTTATTGAGACTTCATTCACATTTCCCATTACCATTGTCTCTGTATTCCATTTCTCCTTATGCACACTTTTTTCTATATTTCAATCATATTTCACTTGCTGAGACATCTTTGTTTGATAACTTTTTGTTAAACCCACCTTCTTGTAGATGGCAGCCGTGAGACAACTCTGCACTCGTGTCCCCACTCGATACATCAGATAGTAGTATTGGTTCAGCATCAATGACGATAGCTCACTGCACAAATCGATCAATTAGTTCAAAGTTCAAAGATCAACGTGGGTGGAGTCTCATGTACCGTATACCACAAGCAGACAGTGCCACGCAATTAATAGACAGATATCTGATTATCGCTGCATATATACATATATTGCAATCGATACACGCTAACCATGTTACATTGTTACTTTCAGATGTTCAAAATTAGACAATGACTTGTTTCGATGATCTGGGCGGTGAGGTCAATTAATAAAATTAAAACAATAGGACCAAAATTACCGCACTATTTGCTTTCCAAAATTCCAGTCTTCATTCATTCTCATTTTCACTCCCCTAGCATCTACACAGATCGCCCATACTCTCTCTCGTAAGTCATTTCGCATCATCACAGCATATCGCGTACCCTGCCATACAGTAACCCTGCCGCAGAGTACCAGCGCGCCCAGTATCCACCCCATTACCGTACCTCGCGGTAAACATCGTAAGTGCGAGCAGGACTCCCTGCCAGAGAGGTCTGTGGAGTTCTTCGGTAAAGCGAATGAGTGAATCGAGGACGAGTGGAGAAACAAATTGGAGTAGATCAGAGATGAGTTTGACTGCCATTGCAGACATGATATCTAGACGAAATAGAGCCAGTAGACACAGTATGATCGATGGTGGAGGAATGAACGCATCTGCAATTATTGATTGATCTTTGATCTTTAATTCATTGATCTTTGTTCTATAATCTATTGATCTTTAATCTCTAAACTCACCAGCACTCGAATGAGCAGCAGTGGCAGCAGCTGCAGTGGAACCATAGACGCCTTCCTAGAACGGGATCAATCAATCAATATTTGGCTGCCTTCATCTCGCAAATCGTTGCGAGACCATCACTTACTCTTCCTTCGGATCCAGCCAATAGGGGAGTCTCATCCGTGCTGTCCGTTCGTTGTCTCGTTGAGGCGCGTGAACGAATCCCCGCAGCCTTGCGACGCGCATCATAGTCTACAAAAATCAATCAATCAATCAATAATATGTCACATCAATCGATTCTGGTTACCGTACCCTCCATAGCCTTGTTCCACAGCTTGTTCCATTTGGGAATCAGCACAGCCGATTGGTCATCCTCGTTCAGTCCGTACAGATCGTGCACCTGAATGATGATTATTTTATTAAAATACAGAACGCACCACACCACATGTCACATCATTACCGTACCTCGAGCGGTTTTCGGATTCCGATACGACAGATCGCATTGAACCACCACATAGTCTGTCTGCTCAAGAACGATGAAGTCTTCTCAGGTGACGCCTTCTGAAGTCAATCAATCAACCAATAATCACATAGCTACCGTATACCACCAACTACAGTATCCCTACCGTACCTCTCGTCCCAATTCCTTGTATCCAGCGGCCACGGCAGCTCTTGAGGCGGGAGCATCGGCAAAGGCAAGAAGGAAGAGGAGGGCGACGCAGCACGGGAACCAGATCAGAAAGGCAACGTAACGAGGAATGTCCGAAACGATCATCTTCTGTAATTATTGATCTTTGATCTTTGGTCCTGGATCTTTTGATCTCACCGAGGGATGAAGTCCTACGTGAATCCAGTAGTACAACTCGGGCAGACCACAAATGACAAAGAGCAGGGTGGACAGGAAGAGACCACCTGTTAATAAGATTACCGTAATCAACAAATCAATCAATAATCGTTGCAACTATCGTACCTGCGGTTACCTTGCCAGCCTGTCGACACGCCAAGATGAACACACCAAGCAGCAACTGTAAATGGTCTTTATTAAAATAATTACTTAAACACTTTAATCACATGTTTTCATGTCATCGAACCACAAGTTGATTTCCAGTTTCTCTCATCACTTAATGTCACACCGACACCATATCTCCAATACGTATTGAGCCGCGGCTGCTACAGTAATCTCGCACAAAATTGCATGTTACCATGCTAGAGACGGGGGAAGGGATGTTTGGGTTTGAGTAGAGAGAAAGAGCAGAGGCGCATTGTAGAGACGGGGGAAGAGGAGAGGCGAGGAGGGACCTATTGCCTTATCTCCAGGCTACCAAGTGCCCATTATCTCAGCCTCTCTCACTAGGTATATACCATTACTAGGCAATAATTGGTGGCAAAAACGGACGGGAGTTGTTTGATCTAGAGCCTCTTCAGTATATTCTATGGCCGGCTTCCCCAACTCTGTATCACGCGCTCACCCGTCACCCTATACTTGAGGGATTACGGTAGACCCTCGCACAACAATTCCTTTGTACACGTCGAGTAACGGGAACGAGTAAACAACTGCTATGCAATCTATCATTAAAGATTGCAAATTGCATTGTGACGGCATAGCCGCCGAGTTGAAAGTAAATACAGTATGCTCACAACCAACAAATATTCGGCCCAGAATCAATCAATAAATACCGTAATCAATAAGTCAATGCTACCGTACCATGCTGAGACAGAGCATGAGTGGGTAGACAAATTCGACGGCCGCAGGAACATCTCGAGTGAATATCGATTGATAGAAGGGAAGAATGAAGAGGAAGAAGGCATCCGCTGCGAGAATGCATACTATCGACTGAAATGACCATTATTAAGTTGAGAAAACAACATAATTTATCATTTTAAGAAACTAATCGATATCTGCATATGAATCGACATTCAAATTAAATTTAACACAACTTTCTATAATTTAGAACTCGACTTCGCATTTTTTCACGAATTAAATCAAGCAATATTGTTGCATTTGTCATCAAAATATTAAATTCCCGTATTCAATTAATTCACTTCGAGAATTCATTACTTATTCTATTGCAAAACTTTCTCTTTATAGTCTTCGATCTGCATCAAATCCATCATAGTACGACCATACGTACCCATCAATTAAACATCTTTTCAATGCAGTAAGCACATAGTGCACCCACGGTGGTCTTACACCTAAACGCACCTAGAAATACCCAATAATAAAGAGTGCAAGAGGAAAGAAAGAAAGAAGAAGTAGTACAAGTCGCAAATGGCACTACGAATCAGAGCGGAACAAATTATCCCCTTTCGAAACGAAATCAAACACCCATGCATGTATGTACCATAATTAGACAGGAGGAGTATCTAGGCAAGATCATTTATCATACAAATACGAGATCAGCTACATTTTACCTTGTAGCGCGAAGCGGAAGTGATACGATATTTTTTACTGGTTGGTAAAATTATTTAATTTTGCTCTCCGATCAAGATAGCGGCAGAGATAATTAGATCCCATGAATACCTGCTCAACCACCCGCGCAAATTTTCTCATACATTAGGAGAAAATTACAGTCGCTGCACGCAATTATCTAAATTATGGATAATATGATGAAATTTGCGCAGTGCATCGCGAAAACAATCACAGTACTCAGTATCAATCTTGAAAACACCCTATCCATCTATATATAAACACCTATACTAAACAGTACTTTGATTATCAAAGTTTGATAACCAATGTCAACTCGAATGCCGACATCACTCGACCTCTAACAAATAGCGACAGCAAACTACCGCACTTTAAACGCTTTAAATTTACACAAAATCAATAATTCCATCGATAACTTACCAGTTTTGCCAATAACAATCTAGTCCATGGTAGTGGTTGACCGGGTCTCTTCTCATATACTATCTGTGCTGTCAGGATTGGTGCAACGACAAACGTGAACAGACATGGCATCCACACCAGTGTTGTGTGCAGGAAACATCGCGAGAACGAAGGGAGTGTCGGCGAATTGAGTACCGCTGGGTCCTGAATGGAATAGATCAGGCGGGTTACGGTAGACGGGGGGGGGGTCAGTGACACCTCCGGCTTTTCAGGGTAATATTACAGTAAGTAGTGCGCAGAAAGTTACTGTTTACTTACTTTTACGCTATAAATACACGAAATAACAAAAAGGAAGTAAAAAGTAAGTCCCTTTTTGCGCGCTACTTACTGTAATATAACCCTACAAAACCGGAGACATACCCAGAAGCGTTCGCCACAGAAGGCGTCAAGTCCACGCAGGGCGTGTGACTCATTCAGAACGGGTTCAGTCATCCAATGATACGTAAGTGTGTCTCGGCCCCTCGTGTCGTGGAACGGGGCTTGTCGCAAAGTGAAGGTCTGCAAATTATTGATTGATTGCACCAATGGATCAATATATTATCGATTGATTGTATCAGTCGATTGAATGGGGGCCGACCACGCCGAAAACAAGTTAACAAGAGTAGTGAGGGAATCTTATCAACCGTAGATGGATAGTGATAGTACGCAGTCATGAGACATGGGGCAACCAGCCTCACCAAGTCTTGTCACGTCAATAGGTCAACGATCAATCATGATAAGGAGGAAGTCGATGATAGTGGTTGATTAGGACGACTAGACCAAACAAAACATCGGGAAATGGAACGAACTAGCGCATGCTACGATGAGTTCACGAAAACAGTACAAAAGGCAGCGCTTGCGCTCGACTAAATTCAAAATATCCAAGACCAATTTACATGGCAATGACAAGTATGTCGGTACAACAGTAATCAGTTCACGATTGGATCGGAATCGAGGAGAAATGTCAGTGAAAGAGTTGCCATTCTGCCTTATCAGCATAACGAGGTAGTGATAAACAGCGGAGTAGGGAGAGTGAGACAGGATTGACAAGGAATCAAAATGAATGTGCTTCCTAATACAAATACGCGCGAACGGAACATAATCATGATTAATCCGTCTTGGCCAGACTAGATTCAGAAATTTCATAAAAAAGTACCGCAATCAGTTCAAAGGAACGACGATCAAAGAACGAAACGTGACTCGAAATGGCGCGCGAAAGAAAATGCAGAGCGCGAAAGGGAAGGGCCTATCAATCGATAAGGTCCCAGACTACTCACTAGAGACAGAGTACCTCTGGTGATCTACTCAATGAGAAAGATTAGAGACATTAGGGAATAAGGCAGATGAAGATAGGTCAACGCACAAAGCCACAGGGAACAGGGGTTGATGAAAGTGGACATCCAGTTATCGATTAATTGTGTAATTTAATATTGATTAGGTTGTGAGAGAGTAGAGGGGGCAGTCGTTATCGCTGTCTTTCGATTAAGATTGTCCTTATCTTTTCAAAAAGACGAGATACGATGGAGGGAATTAGTGTTAAAAAGAGGGCAACGTCTATGATAAGATCAAGTGTACTTGGCACCGACATGAGAAGAAGCAGAATAGAAAGAGAAGCAAAAGCGTCGCAAAACCATTGCATGTAGTATCGATTGATTCATTTTCAATTACAGTATGCCAGAAGTGCAGCTCATGTCCAATACAAGTTGCACTAGGTCAGCTTTATGATTTTTTACAGTAATATTTTTGATATTCATTTATTAGGAACATTACTATTTTTATTCAATGAATATTATCAGGATTTCTTACTCATTAAGAATAACAATTCGAAAAAATTCACGGTCAGCTAATTTCATCTGGTTTACGGTAGTAAAATATAATACGTCATGTTTTTTCTATAGGTCTATTGAATTGGATAGATCATTTAGACTGCGTAGAATGTGTGTCGTCAACGAATTTTCGTGCACTACAACTTCTGAATGTATCATAATATAACTTCAATGTCTATTTCTTCCCACAGTCTACTATAACCTCTTATGCTTATGCACACACGTCTATCTATTGTAGTCTGGGCGCACATCAAAGTCTATGTACATTATTGTTCAACAACAAGTCTACATACTTCCGTAATCAAACAAACGGCAATGTATCTAAATAGACAAACGAATTTTCCGATCTTGTGAACTGAACTCGAACTGTAAAATCGAGCAATTTTTTTATCGTCGGAAATTTGTTTTTCTACAATAAGTTCTCAACTCCGATACATCAACGAACATCAACCATAATTATTTTATTTACCACTGTAAATTCTGAAAATGCTTGCTGAACGGTCTTATTACAGTTCTTATTACTCAACGATCACGTCCACTGAAGTAAGTGCAAGATGTCATAACATTTCAAGTATTTTCAAGAGATTCGATGAACTGCACCATATATAGAAGAGAAGTGACTTGCATAGAACGACATTTATGACTTCTCGGAAAATGCCTACAGTAATCATTGAATGCAGAACTAATGTGAAAAGGTTAATTTAGACACGTCATCCTACCATATTAATCGCTATAACTAGAATATTCTTGAAGCTGTACTAATCGCATCAATACACATTCAAATTAGCTTGATATGTTGTTATATTTAAGTTTGTAGTGGTTGAGTGCAAAGAGGTCATCAGTTTTCATAACAATAATATTTATCATATAAATATATGATGCGGTACTTCGGTTATCTATGGATATGAACTGTAGTTCTTTTTCCAGTCATCCTTTCACGTTCATACTTTCTGAAACCTTGAGTAGAACCGTCAATCAGACACGGTCTACAACACCACACAGCGTGATTTCCGGAGTCTCCGTGAGCCGGCAATTACCATATCTACCACCATAACACGTTCGACACAAAAACACACAACCGTAGTATGATGCCCAAGGCTAAGGGTGGAGTCAAGGAGGGGGATAGACAACTTATTTATGTAGAGGCGGGATAGGCGGAAGTTGAAGGGACGAGAGAGTATGGGAGAATGAGAGAGAGAGTGCTTCAAGGTGTTTCAGATGGCTGGACAAGGGGGCGTGGTCTAGTATATATAAGTCCTTTGAAGACCAGATCAAATTCAGAATCTACTTGAAAGATGCTACCCATCGTATCGGCACTTTTTGTGGTGTCAACTACTGCGTCTGCGGAGCACGGACCCTTCACCAAAGATTTCGTGTCATTCTTGAATCGGTATCTACCGTACCCGCAATAGCTTAGATACCGTAATCCTCTTACAGTAACCCGTCTAAGAACGAGTACATACTCAGCTCGTACAAGACGAACGGAGATTCGGGTACTTTCGGTGGCCGGTCAGATCCAGATGAGCAGATGAATGGTGTGGTGAGTTGGCGCGACGAGTGCGTACTAATCGGCCGACTTTTCTGCAGATCGAGCACCATCCTGTGTTGTTCGTTCACGGCAACTCCGATTCCGCGCTATATCACAGTTCCACTGCTACAGGATGGACCAAATCCGTGGAATACTTCAAGGTACCGTATTCTGCGACTGTATACCGTAATCAGCATCTACTGTATTATTTCTGTTTAGGAGAAGGGATATACCAGCGGCGAACTCTATGGTCTAACCTACGGTAGTCGCGATATCAACCATTCCCTTCAGAGGTATGAAGATTTCTGTTTATTGATGTTTAATCAATAATCGCTAATCGCTTACAGTAGTATTACTTGTCGAAATCTTGTCGGGACTCGTCGATTCATCGAAGCCATCCTCGCATATACACAGGTATACTGTAGATTTAAAATCACAATACACGGTTGTCTCAAACATCCTTGTCTAGAACTGAGTTGATGTCTGTTGTTTGAAGACGCCAAAAATTTACGTTAAAACGCTATATTGATTACCGATATTGATCATTGATCTTTTTAGTCGGAAAAGATCGATATCATCGCTCATTCGATGGGAGTAACTCTAGCGAGAAAGGCCATTCAGGGCGGAACGGTACGGTAGATTTTGATCGCTCGGGCATGGACACCAAAACACGACTGAGATAATCTCGTGTTTTGTGCCTAACTATGCCTGTTTGTGACGAACTATGCTGTCTTCTTTTACAATTTGACATGGAGACAGTCACGCACGCATATAATCATATACTTTCCCCATATCGCTCGCCTACCAGTAGGTAATAACAGACATGATATGCAAAAACGAAATTACAGGTCGTCACCACCAGTGAGAGCTGCGATATTGGGCGAGACTTATCCGATAAGGTACAGTAAGCTGACCATCGTAATCGTAAACTGACCACCGTAAAGATCGATGCTCTTGTCGCGATTTCTGGTGCCAACTACGGTATGTGCATGTGCTTGATGGACTCGCTGATCAATGTGCCAGCGTGCGCAGCGGTGAGTGGATACTGTATCATAGACGACGTTTACTAAAAAACACCGTACACCACTATGCCTGTTTCATATCACGATCTGTCGTGTTTCAATTTTTTTTTCCATTTCGATATTTTTTGTTCTAAAAAATCAATAATTCAGGAAGGATTCGGGCCTGGGACATGCTCAAGAAACTCCGCATCTATGACAGACTGTGGTGAAGAGCAAGAACAGGATGACTGTACCAAGGTGAGGAAAGAATAACAATAGATAGATGTTCAAAAAAGCGATTTCAGAACAACTACTCAAGTATTCTACGACGTGTCAATGCTCACACCAAGAAGGAGGCATCCTTCGTTGCTTCACTCTGGTCAGCTGGTGAGCCTATTCGACTTTTGATTTTTGATCTCTGATCTCTGTGATTTAGATGACAATATCCTCGGAAAGGGAAATATCGTCTGGGGTCGCCATACCAGTAAAGTTCCTCATTCGGATTTGACCCATGCTTACAAAGGACTTGATCATTTCCAGGTATGACTTAATTTATCTTATTGTTAGTATTTGAGCCGCAAGTCATTCACTTAGTCCTAAGTCACTTCTAATTTCAGTCCAAAGACAAGACCACTCACGATCAATACCATCTGGTCACTGCTCATACTCGCCATACCGGACGTTCACGACGTCATCAGAACTAAACCCTAATCCTAACATTAACCTTAGTCCTGACCCTAATGTTAACCCTATTCCCTTAGTCTTAAGTCAGTTAAGTCCCGCCCATAAATTCCGGTTAACATAGTTGATCTCACGTAAATATTCCCCTGATCATTCCACAACCGAATGATAATTTGTTCCTACGAGTCGCTAATTTTATATGTAACGTGTATTACCCGCATCCTAATTTAATTAGAGTTAACTTAAGTAACTTAAGTCCCTAAGCCACTAAGTCCAAAGATGAATACTGTAAGAATCGTGATCTTTGTAGTTGTCTCCATTGAGATAAAATGTTGAATTTCATTTGCTACATTCAGAATAAAGCATACTGTTCAAAGAAGGGAACCAGGAGTTTTTGGGCGCACTCCTAAAACGAAAAAACAACAACATTTTGGCATACTGTAAGAAGTAAAAATCGATATTTTCTTACTCATACTCTCAACGGTCATCGAAAATAGAGCATTTGGAACAAAACTAATATAAATTTGATGCATGAGACGAGATGTTGTGTCAGGGGATACCCTAATCAGAAAGATCTATAATTATCTCTACTTACATTGAAACACTGACCACACGAACTAGGTGGGTACAAATTCCTATTTATTTCCTTCCTACGCACCTACAAATTCCTACTAATATCTAATATTAATAAAACTATTAATATTATAAATAATTTCTGTCCATTCCCAATGTGCATCAAAATTCCTATTTGAACAAAACCAATTCGAAGACAACTTCTCGGCAATGCTAATCAAAACAAAGACCGTTTGACTTCTCATTAAAACTTGGCGATTGAGTTATACTAGTCAGAAGAATTCAATAAATCACATCATAGTTGAATTGTGAAACGTGCATAAATCGAGGTAGATATTCTATTTCCGCGGAGGCGACTTTCCGCATAATCAGATACATATTATACCTCAACTTCCATAGACTGGTTAAATAATGTGATGTTGAAACGTCATTCGACCCGGCAAAAGTTCTGTCCTATGAGATACTTCGAAAAGCAAGACATATCACGTGTGTCATTGTGCTCAGTTAAATAAATTTATCAAGAGTAGGCTATGATGTACATGGTTGGCCATTCATGACTTCTTTATTGCAATGTGAATAGGAGTCAGATGGTGCGTATGAAGTGATCCTTGCTCATGAATGACTGCATATCATTTCTATTCCATCGTTTGTCACTATGATACACTACTTTTGAAAAATGGTACAGACATGAGCTATCGATCTAGCGTTTATTTGAAAAATTGATTGAAATTTGTAGTTTATTCTCCTCCGCAAATACCTAATATTGTGCCTAATGCAAGTGCCTAATATTGATCGATTCCCTTAGAAGCGAAGTCATGACAAAATTCTTGATTTTCATGTCAATCCGATAGGTCAATTCGCCGCTGAAAATAGTGTAAAACTGCTGTGTAGTTACGCTGATTCTTGAATTCTTCATCTGATCCTCGTAAATAATTAGTAAAAATCCCGTCACATAACACAAAATCCGCCTGAAATATTAGGCATCAGTGCTATTTTGAAATGCTTTCCATGTCTGGAATAGTTCTTTAGTGAATCGCAGCGTAAAATGGTGGGTATTTTTGAACTGGGAGTGGTCGATTTACACTGAGTTGGTATGACTTTAGAATTAGTGACCAATCGGCTTGTAGGCAAGTGAAAGAAGGAAAGACAGTATGATTATATGACTATGACGATATTGATTATCTCTTAGAATAAAATGTGAAGTATGTTTTGCAAAAGCATGCAAATATGCTCTACTAATATCGCATGCAATACACTCTGACAATGAGCTAATTTTACTCTCCGCTCTGGCAACGCTTTCTCGTGAAAAAAAAGAGAGCGAGAGAGTGTAGCCAGAGCGGAGAGTTTCAAATATGTTCGGAATGTGCCCGCTGTTTCGTGCATATACATTATCGAGGCTCATTCGTTCTTTTGTCATCATTTTCCAGGGTACCATATTATTCAAACCTCCTTCATTTGCTTCTTCTCATCAAATTTTGTGTTCTCCTTTGGTTTTTTGATAAACTAAAGATGATTTAATGAAGAGTCCAAACATGGAGTTGAAGGAAACAAATTTGACTATCAAAAAGTAAAGTACTAATCTCACATATCTAACCATGCTATTTCCCTCCTGCACTAATGACAGGGATTTATACAAGATCTAGCGAATTATAGGTGTCTCCAGTAGGTCAACATTATACTTTTCACTGAGACCAAACACGTGTTTATCATTCGAGGAGATTAAATATCTTTTATCAAATAATATCAATTTACTTTATTTCAAAAATCTTTTAAAATATCGCACATTGGAAAACTATGAAAATTACAACAAACTGTTGATCTTCGTAATGATAAATCACTAAATATAATAATAATAATAATAATAATAATTTATCGATTCTTGAACAAGAGAAAGTAACGATATTTTGTAAATAATAAATATTGAATAAAATAGGAAGAACGACTAGAATGCTGCAATGTCTAGATCACAGCTTTGATACTATTACGAAAAACTGTGGGGTTTGGCGAATATACAATAGATGGTTCAAGAATATTCCATTTATTAACAACTCTATTAGACAAGAAGCATCTAAATCTACGACTGGAAATCCAAAATATAGATAAAAAACTGGAGAAATGAGTCAGCGACCGATCAGAATTAAAGAATATCTCAAAATAGAAGTGCCACTTTCAATATATCCATTGGTTGTATGGAACCTCTGCACCCCCAGACATCTGTTATTTAGTGGTAACAATTCCCACTTTGAGTTATATGGAGATTAAGAACATGCAATTAAGATTGAACATGATCTACGTATATTAAGTATGATTTCAAATATTCGCAAGCATGTTTGGGAGACATTTCTGTACTCATTTTTTATTTAGATAATGTCACTCCTGAAATACTGAAAATGCCACAAACTCGAAAACAAATGTCACATACTTTAATCTCTGTAAGAAATGAAAAAAATATTTTTATTATTCTTTATTATGACATAATATATAGTTTAGAATAGAACATTTGCAGTAAATCTTGTGACGTCTAGTGTCGTGATTTTGAAAAATTATTTATGAAAATGTGACGCCGGTTCAAGAATCAGGGACGTTATTGTAAACTTCGATATAGTTCCAGTGATGAGTAGAAACAGGACACCGAAACATAGAATGTTCCGAGGAGACGAGAAACAAAACACAGACATCATGAAGTTATTATCAGTTCAGTTGGGGGATATTTACAGTTTGACTCTCTTGATCAAGATCAAATAAGATGTGAAATCACTAGATCTGGAGTATAATGAAATAGGAATAATAGAGTAAGGGATAGATTCAACCTGGTTGTGTTGTTGAGGTAGAGTCTAAATATCATTTGCGATGCATCTAGGGTGCACAGACCTTGCTAATTCACTATTAGCATCGAATGTCCGTTGATTCTTAAACCACTTTTTTACTCAAAATTTTGGTTATCTCGGACAAATAATCGCTTGTTGTAGATTGCTCCCAAAATTTCCGACTAGGTATTGTAGCCTAAGAATTCTGCTTTGATTTAACTTAAAACTGGGTTCTTCCCGATCGACCATTTTGTCGAATTTTTCGCTCGAAGTTCCGTCATCGATGGTTGTCCCGAACAAATGCTGTATTTTCCAAACGATTACTGCGGAATTGTGGTCTACTTAAAGTTTCGAGGCGAGACGAGTAAAATGACACAAGAAGCCCATCACTTGGATCAATTTCAAAATTGCGATTTTCACGTCCCGGGGGGTCATGGTCCGAAAATTTCAAAATTTCTCAAGTTTGAAATGTTTTCATTTATGTGGCTTATTGTGAAGTACTAATGATGTGAATAATATTCAGCCAATGCTAAATGGCTGATCTCTCCTTTCAACCAATTTTTCGAAATTTTTCATTATGTTTGAGTGCAAAAAATCAGAATTGTGTTTGAATCAGTTTCTAACTTGCTTTCTGTAACATTCTGTCATAGTACTTTACAATGTACATAATTAATATGAAAATCGTTTATTTTCGAAAAATCATATTTTTTGCCATGACCACGGAGTCATGGAAATCGAATTTTCAAAAGTGAGCCGAATGCCGGGATTTCAGTTCTACTATGTTTACTCATCATGAAACTTCACATTGTCATTGTCATTTGCTCATTGTCGCAGCATTCGAGTCGACAAACTGCAATATTTCACAAATTTTCCGAAAAAGTAGGCACTCAAATTGAATTTTTTGAATTTTCGAAATTAAACGATTTTCATATTGATTATGTACATTGTAAAGTACAAAGACAGAATGTTACAGAAAGCAAGTTGGAAACCGATTCAAACACAATTCTGATTTTTCACACGCAATAAGAATGAAAATTTTCGAAAAAAATGGTTGAAAGGAGAGATCAGCCATTGAGCATTGGCTGAATATTATTCACATCATTAGTACTTCACAATAAGTCACATAAATGAAAACATTTCAAACTTGAGAAATTTTGAAATTTTCGGACCATGACCCCGGGGTCATGAAAATCGAAATTTTCAAATTCATCCAAGTGATGGTATTCTTGTGTCATATTACTCGTCTCACCTGGAAACTTTGAGTAGTCCACAATTCCGCACCAATCGTTTGGAAAATACAGCATTTGTTCGGGACAACCATCGATGACGGAACTTCGAGCGAAAAATTCGACAAAATGGTCGATCGGGAAGAACCCAGTTTTAAGTTAAATCAATGCAGAATTGCTTAGGCTACAATACCTAGTCGGAAATTTTGGGAGCAATCTACAACAAGCGATTATTTGTCCGAAAAAAAAAAACAATATTTTGAATAAAAAAGTGGTTTAAGAATCAACGGACATTCGATGCTAATAGTGAATTAGCAAGCTCTGTGCATCCTAGATGCATCGCAAATGATATTTAGACTCTATCTCAACAATTTGAGAAATTATGATTTTTAAACGTTTTCGCACTTATATTAATTTTTCTAATAGCCTGAGGGCACAAACAGGAAATTTCAGGTGTTTTGTGTAATAAGGGCCGGTGACACTCCTAACACCCAAGTATCGACTCCCAGTTCTCATTGCTAGCGCACGCGTCCGGGGGGTGGTCGAGTCTTAACGGCCATCTCTCTTAAAAGGCACAATAGTTTTCATGCACGTTATAAATAAATAAGTTATAAATAAAGTTAGACGTAAGACACAGCAATAATATTTTCGATATAATTAATATTGTAAGAAAATTGGAATTGTCTGCAACCTGAATCTATTTCGGTAACAACTATTTGGGATTAACTAGTACATGATGTACGCTTATTATGCAAATTATGAAGAAGTAAAATGTTAAGAGATCTCTTCCTGCGTCATTCATGCAACACAGTAATTAGGTCTGTCTGTCTAGGTTGGTTATACGTTTGAGGGGGAGTTCCTCATATACTGACCTTTAGGATCGAACAAAATTGCACGTACTCATAATTAGCCATGTTTGACTGTAAGGTTTGCAAAGAAATAAATTTTTTAAATGGAGAATTACTAGAGTTTGCTATTCGGGGGTCGCGGTCCCGCAATCGCTCCAAATTCCAGTCATCTGAGGTTGAAGGCCCGCAATGATTTCAAGAGCCGGCTGGGGACCTCTAAAACTCGAAATATTTTAATAAATCTTGTGAACTCACAAAAGACTATCTCGTTTTTCGTAGGAAGATAATTTCAGAATTTTTAGAACATTCGTTTTAAGGGACCAAGTAGAAGAAATGGCAAAAAATTGAGTACATTTGAGACGTGTTGATTTACTCTAATCTTTCTTGCCGAGACATCGATCGGATTAATAGTGTGACATTCATCAACCATGTACCCCTGTATTTGAAAAGAATGAATTGATAGAATACTTTAAAATTTGTAACAGGCAAATTCGAAATGTTAATTGACGCTTGATTATAATTTCAATGTCATTGTCCTGAGGAGAATGAAAATGTGTCTAGTATACATAAGACAAAACAGAAAACTAGCTGAGATAGAATAAGGGAATTTATCATTTTTATTTATTGTGGTGGAATTAAACTTTTAAATCGGTCGGATTGTATGCCCATTCTCCTATCTACTAAGCCATGGGTTCCCATTGATCGGTAGAACGAATGATCCACTTACATACATATACTCGCTCTTCCCAATTCGTGTGATTTCTTAATATACCGATCATAGCTCCGCCTGTTTAAAGCGACACCCCAAGCTAATTTGAAACTCTCCGCCCTAGCAATGCTCTCTTGCTTTCTTTGCCTAGGAGAGTGTTGACAGAGCGGAGAGTAAAATTAGCCCAGGATGTGCCCAACTGCGCGAGGATGGACACAACGCAGTTGTATCTACAACCGTGAAAAATTCTTTTCACATCTGAAAATTCATTGCAGAGCAGCTCCTCTTCCCGGTAGGCGCTGCACAGCTTCAAAATCGTCGAGACCTCATCACCTCCTCAGAATCGCTCAATGATCCTGTACATTCGAACAATTACCGCTAATTCTGTTTCATTAAAAAACTCTAAGCGTAGCAATAACAGTGTCTGGCGGAATCTAAACATGGATGCTCATGTATGGGGTCTTTGGTAACCCAAAATCTTGATTAGAATCCAGAAAGAGAAATCAGAAGTGCTCCCAAAACGCGTCGACTATCTTCGATCCACCTCCTCAGTGACATTTCTAATCGAGATCGTAGAGATCATCATCTACACGATGATTCTGTAATTTAGAACAATTTTCTATATAAAGGATTAAGTAAAATATTCAAACAAATTTAAAATGAGTTATTATGAGCTTTCTTTAACCAAACGCTAAAAATTTTGTAGGCGAATTCCAACAGCAATTGAATATGGGACGCTGAAAATCTCTGATTGTGAGCACTCGAATTTCAAAATTTTACATGAAAAAAAAAGAAAAAAAAATGGCAATCGAGCCGGGCAAACCTTCATTTTTAATTTTCTAAAGGGGCGACCGACATTTTTTTCGTTTGACAGTCCTGAAGAATTTCTTGTTCACTACACACGTGAATCATCCAATTTTTGAGAGCACCGTTCACATATTCTAATAACTACATGGAATGTGAAGTAATTCCAGATTGAATGAATCTTCAAAACCTAGCCCTAAATCAAGTTTTTCGAATAAATTCTTGAACGAGAAGAAGTGAACTAGAGCGAAGAAATACAATATGTCCTGCCACGAGAATGAAAATTATCGAATTCAAAATTTTAATTGTTCATAACCTCCTTCAAAATTGCGATAGAGCTTTACGCCTTTGAGTTATAATCATGATTTTGTTTGATGTTATATATTAACAATATTTATAAATATATATATATATAGGGGTATATATATTTGGGGTATATGATTCTTTTACTTCTTTTCTTTAATTTGTTATTTATTCTTTAAACTAATAAATATCACTATTGTACATAATGGAACAGTTCAACTTTTATGAAGACGTTGAAACGTATCCCAAACACTCCGATTATAGGAAAGTTAAACGCAAAATTAGGCAAAAGCATGCTTCCCATGCCGGGAATCGAACCCGGGCCGCGTGGGTGAAAACCACGAATCCTAACCACTAGACCACATGGGATATGGATAACTAACTCCAGTGTATATTTTATAAGGACAATACGTATTCATGTAATAACACTGAAACGCTTGATAATAAAAATGAAAAATTATATGACAACGAAAACAGTTATTTAGCGAAAGACTAAACGAAGATTGTTTGGGAATTTAAAGATGGTCTAATAAACATAATCAGTTAGGGTAACTCTATTTGATTGCCAGGTTTTACCAAAAGTCATGTTGTCAGAGACCTAAAAAAATATTTCATTGAGAAATTTGAAAAAAAAGAAGAAAATAACGCCCAGAACCAAATGAATAGTGATGCATGAGAAGCATATCGAGAAAAAAAAGTATAAATAAATCATGAAGAAGATATGAAAATTTTGAAAATCGAAAAATTTGATTTCTCAGATGTCGTGGTAGGCAACCTGAGCGGGAAGTTTCTAATTAGCTCTGGCCTGAATTTAAAAAAAAGGACCCATAAAACCGCTAATTCAAATGTCGGAAGATTTCCGTATTCCCAGTGCTTTTAAATCCTGGAAACGCGCCGATTTCCTTTTCCCTCTTTTTAATGATCCATATAACCAACAGTGTACTCTTCGACATTTTACAGCTAATCGTTCAAATAATTTAATGGATAGGATTAGACTACGATAACGAACGAGACTCTGCTAAATAAACTTCAATTCTTCTGTGCTTGATAAAGGTTAAAATATTGTATTGTATTTTATTCTATTGTTCCTATTTAGCAAAATATGTTTTGTAATGATGTTATCAATGTTCAAGTTGGTATCGTATGGCTCAAATGTTTCTTTACTTCTTCTTCCCATGTGGTACACCGTGAGAAAATACTAATTTAGATGGGAAATGGAGATAGGAAGAGCAGGAGTGATAGTGGGAGTGATAGTGGGAGAGGTAGAGGTAAAGGTAGAGGTTAGAGGTAGAGGTAGAGGTAGAGGTAGAGGTAGAGGTAGAGGTAGAGGTAGAGGTAGAGGTAGAGGTAGAGGTAGAGGTAGAGGTAGAGGTAGAGGTACAGGTAGAGATTGAAGTATCGGTAACTAAGGTCAAAGTCTCGTCTAAATCCCTCATTGACGCCACAATGGTGTAATGTGGTCTCATTTAAATTGAAGAATATGTCAGAAATGAATGCTAAAATGATCATACCGAAAAGGGAGAGGGAGAGCGACAGAGGGAGAGGGAGAGATAGAGGAGAGAAGTAGAGGCAGAGGGATAGTCCATACCATATATCTCAAGGTCTTAGTAATGTCTATCAAAGTTCGCACGCATCATTTAATCTCTCATCTATCCCACTTTGACTACTACCATGATCTACCTTCAACGTTATTCCTACTTGGCATTCCTGCAAGATTCAGTAAACCGAATAATTTTCGCAAAATTTGTCGGGTATTGCCAATGATGTTTTTTTTTACATTTCTGGTACATATTCAATAAATTACTTGGTTAGTTCTTCCAGATAACTCATTATAAAATAAAGGTGATTGATTAATTGTAAGACACCTGACTGTGTGAACAGTATTAGGACAGTTCCTCTCATATGATCATTATCTTATCTTCTAAATATGATAATTTGTCCTCTATCACATCTCACTCTGCTAATCTGATACTGTTCCTTCAGTTTGCTCCTACCTCCCTCTCCGCCTCCCCTTGTGGCTCGTCACCCCTCAAGCCTGTCCCTCTCCGTCTCCCTTCCCATTCCACTCTATCCATATCTGTTGAACCCTTAACACCCATATCTACAATCGTCGTGGGAATTATTCACACTATCGCCAATTCCCTTCACACGTCTGGTCACCTAATAAGGAAAACAAGATAATGGTACAGTCGTGTCAGGCGCACCATAACCATTCTGAGACGCAGTTCCCAGGAATACCTCATAATCAGTGCCTACAGAAAAAAAATTCAAGGCATACGAAGTACTGGGGGAGATCAATGCTAGGCCAGTGATAATTCTTCGATGTTTTCTCTAAGTGAAACACCTAGAGAGATGTTAGCTTTATAATAATAGAAATATTTATCCAGTCAGAATATCATAAGTAGAGAGACCTAACAATAAAATATAAGAAGCTAACTTTCTCCAAACGATTCAACGATTGCAGTCCACGCTTGAGATTGCAACAGGGGGTTTGGAGTTAGCGAACTAACAATGAGTTAGCCAACATACGAGAGAACATTTCATTGATTACCGCCAACGGTGGTATGAAGAATGGTTGAAAATGTGGATTGGAGTAAGTTTCAGGATATTATTATTACTACAAACAGAAATAAAATCATGGCTGGAGATTGGTTTCAAACGTGCAAAACAAAGAAAAGTGCAAAAAAAAACATTTGCCGTTCTCTCCAACATAATTAGAGCGGTCTGCAGATATCTCCGGAGCATATCTTAGTTTTTTTTAAATTTTTGCGAAATTTTGCTAGTCTCCGAATTGCATGGTTGTACATAATCTTCGATAGATAGTATGTCATGTCAAAAAATACAGAAGAATAACTACTGATCAGAAAGAAAAAATTGAGCGGAAAGATGAAAAAAGCTCACGCTCATGCAATTCCACGCGCATTTTCTCTATAGTGGTTGGTTGCTCGTTATGTGTCATTCAAATTCACTTATCTTGTGCACTTTGTGTAAAAGAATAGATAAGTCAGGGGGATTCACTGGCAACTTCTTATTCTTCCGTCTGAGAGAATTTTTCTAAATTCGAGAATTCAATATAAACCGAAGCTTGTCATCTATCTGTATTATCATAGATGCTTAATCACTATCCTAATTATTTCATAGCTAAACTCTCCGTCAATTAAAAAGCCTAACTATAAGAGACGAAACTGAAGTGGTGCAACCAACTTCAACTCGAAACAACGCTCTGACCACACACTCTCGGGGCTCTCACTTCTGCGTACTCTCTCTCTCTTTTCGCGCGAAATTTTTGTCTGTCACACCTTCACCACTCTCGAAACGCAGTGATAAGGGAATTCGATCCTATTCCCTTACCTATGAATGTAGAATTCCGTAAACGAGAAGCCGGTAACTATGAAATATTTTCTCTGTCTACTCTGAAGTGCTCCTCACAACTAATATTCACGCCACTTACCGTAATCCTCAAGTTACAGTTCCTCAAAGGATATGAGTATCCTGTACGTGAAATCGGGGCAAAAGCACTCGAGAAAGTTCCTGAAAACGATCGCGAACTGGCTTTATTTGTGCCAAATCTGTTCCCCCGATCTAATTATATCCTATCATATCAACTGATCTATGGCGTTTAATCTCTCCACTTCTGAATCGGGGATATAGTGAGTGTGTATACTGTCTACCTCTCCTTTTTGTCCCTCCCTCTCCCTCTCCCTCTCCCTCTCCCTCTCCCTCTCCCTCTCCCTCTCCCTCTCCCTCTCCCTCTCCCTCTCCCTCTCCCTCTCCCTCTCCCTCTCCCTCTCCCTCTCCCTCTCCCTCTCCCTCTCCCTCTCCCTCTCCCTCTCCCTCTCCCTCTCCCTCTCCCTCTCCCTCTCCCTCTCCCTCTCCCTCTCCCTCTCCCTCTCCCTCTCCCTCTCCCTCTCCCTCTCCCTCTCCCTCTCCCTCTCCCTCTCCCTCTCCCTCTCCCTCTCCCTCTCCCTCTCCCTCTCCCTCTCCCTCTCCCTCTCCCTCTCCCTCTCCCTCTCCCTCTCCCTCTCCCTCTCCCTCTCCCTCTCCCTCTCCCTCTCCCTCTCCCTCTCCCTCTCCCTCTCTCCCTTCCCTTCCCCTCCCTCTCCCTAGATATCTCTCCCTCTCTATCTTAAGATCACCTCGAAGCTGCTCACACACAAATACGATGACGGACCTCAGAAGGGGAAAGGCGAGGGAGGGGAGGGGTACTTGTCCCTCTCCCTCTCCCTCTCCCTCCCTCTCCCTCTCTAGCTCCTCCCATTCCTCTATTGGGGTGGATATCCTACTCATCCTACTGTTTCTCTATATCTATTGTCTCAACGTGCTTCTATTCTTCTTCTCCTTCTTCGTCTCTTTCGCATACATTACAGAAAATTGAATTACAATCATAAGTAATTACTAATTTGCTTAATTAACAGTGATTTTAAAGAAATTCACTATAAATAATTATTGATTTTTCCATCTTTTCATGTTTTCTGTGATCACTTCATTTATCATTGTCTATTCATATTGATTACACTATTTTGTCTGTTTAGGAAAAAAGCTTCCTCGTGTCAATTGTTGTAGTCCTGGAATTATATATTTTTTTCAAAAATACAACAACATAGTATGACCTCTCCATGAGCTCTAATCGGTAGGAAACATCGAAATGGTGTTGGACACGATGAAACAGTCCTCAGGGGCTTCATTTCTCCCCTCATCGACCTCGTTATCCATAATATTCTAATTTCCTTCCTCTTTCCAGTCTCCTAGCGATATTGTTACTCATTCCAATATCGCTAATGCACCTCCTTCCCTTTCTCTCTTGTCCTTTGAACTTTGGATTCGCAACCTTTGTATATTTATTATCAAAATATCAGGTAACGGTACTCTGTCCCTTTTCTTTGAAAGCCAGCCAGACAAGATAGCATTTTGAATAAGTGAATTTGCTTAGCATTTATTTATTTATTTATTATGCAAGCATTTGACAGTCTATCTCACTATACATTGTCTCTACGCACTCTCACAAACCCACACCGCCCTTTCCTTCTCGGTCTCTCCCTCTCCACTCTCTTCTTCTGCCTCATTCAATCCGTTCCTATACATTTTTAAAACATTTCAAACGCATTATCCTTAAAAAACTATGTGGTGGTTCCCGTGATTCTAGTTTCTTGCAATGTTCATAAAGTTCCTATACAATTCACACCTTGAACAATTGTTCCTTCTTTTGACTAATAGTATCCCTAAGATATTCTACACATACAGGAATCTGTCAATATCTCTTCCTCTCCCTCTCCCTCTCCCTCTCCCTCTCCCTCTCCTTATTCTCTCCCTCTCCCTCTTCATCATCATTCTCTTTGTTTGGTGGACCCACTCAAGTCATTGGTCCTCTTCTTCTCTCGTAGATCAATCAAATATCAGGAATTGACCACTATTGATTGATAAGAGATCAACGTTATACACAAACCAAAGCCAATAAAGACGAATTTCAAATTATAATATTGTAGCTTGGTAGATATGATTAATGTGGATCTTTATGTAACTTCCTGCTATTCGAAATGCTTGCTCATCTTGTATTTTCTGATAAGATCTTGTTCTGATCTAGAACATTTATTAGATCCCCTGTCCATGTACCGTAGACAGACGTACAAAAACGGAACATAAGGTGGTTTGGTGGGTAATACCAGCTGATTAGCATAGTCCACCTCTCACTCTGCTTCTACCTCTCCCTCTCCCTCTCCCTCTACCCCCCTCTATCTCTCCTTATTCTCAATCATACTTGACACACAAATCATTTGACTGATTCTGTCCTTGAGAGTATGTATCTCTATCATCTTGTTCCCCTCTGTACTTTTCTGATCTTCTCACTATTTTCTCTCCCCCTCGCTTCTCCCTATGTATCTCTCCCTCTCCTTCCCCCTCTCCTTCTCCCTCTCCTTCTACCCCACCCCTACCCTCTAAGTCAACTTTCACTGATAACTTTCTACAAGATCGCTTCATTATCTTGTATCTACTGATATGTTTTATTCGTTTTGTTCTTCTTGAATCCTTTCGACTTTATCCTGTTCGATAACCATGCCATACCATGTCATTTGCCATTTGTCATTTGTCACTTGACAATTGTCATTTGTCATTTCCTGTCATTTTCAAGATAGCGCAAATTAGGATCACCTTCCTTAGAGTGCAAAGATTTCTACTCACAATCTTCTCTCATTTCATTCTTCAAATAGTCTACCCATATGGGCGATCTTCTATTGGAATAGCTTATGTTTCAGTACTGTGATAATAAAGATTGCAGGAATACAAATTGTTGATTTGTCACCTCTCCAATGAATATACATATAAACTTCTGCCTCTTGCCATTTCTCTTGACTCAACCCAAACCATGCATTACTTTAATCGAGAGAATAATCATAATTCGTGACTCCCTCTCCTTTTCTCCCCTCTCTCTCCCTCCCCCCCCCCTCTCTCTCTCTCTCTCTCTCCCTCTCCCTCTCTCTCTCCCTCTCTCTCTCTGTCTCTCTCCTTTTTCTTACCCAAACAATAGCAATACTTGAGCATGCCAGCTCAAAACAGCCTCGAGTGCCTTATCGCTTTTCTTAACTTAACTCAGACCTTAGCGTCTTAAATAACTTAAGTCTTTAGTAACATTACGTGGTTTCGATTTTTCTTTTCTGTTTAACGTTTTACAGTATTTTCGTAATATCAATATTTCATAATATCGTAATAATCATAAAACCATATTTCATCCCTATATTGAATATTATCATCGATTAAGGATGCGTCCTCCCCTTCTTTTTCTCCTGTTACTTCTTCCATTCATACAATGTTGTCTACTCGAGGACGGTCGTAGTTCAGTGTATTTATCAGTTATGGAGGACCTCCGACCAGGTTCGTTTCATCAGAATTTATTGATTGATTTTACTCCGTTCTAAATTCACGAATTTTTTTAAATCAGAGAAACCTCTCCTTTTTCACACTCTCCTACCTCTTTTTCGTTTCTTTTCACGCTTTTTGAAATTTACTTGTACTTTTTTTTTAAAACTTCATTTAATTATCGATGTAGTTCTGTGTTTCTTTTTCAACTGTTTTAATTTTCTGAATTACCTGTGGTATTGCGCATAATTTCTTATCTTCTCCAATTCTTCTCATTCCTTATATTTCCCTGTCAAACACTTAATCGATCGTCTATTGATTATTTTAATTCTATAATTTGGCAAAAATTAAAAGTCATGAATACAACAGAAAAGGGGGGTGTTTTGGGTGTTCGAAACTTCCTCCGAAAAGTGAGGCAACGGAATGAAATTCTCTCCCTTCACAAAGAGTCTTGCTATGTCTGCATCGCGATTGTTCAATTTAAGTTACTGTCCGAGGCGCCAATTCAATTTTGCTCATTTTCCTGCATTTTGAACGCGCCATTACTAGTATATATAGTAAAAATACAAACAAAAACGAAATCTTTCATTTTCGTTTTTTCAGTCTCTCATAATCGCTTCTCTAAAGACCTAGGTGGTTGGCCGCCCCTGAATTGTTTTTAACCATTTATTGAAGATATAAATGCGAAGATCTCCCCATCCTATTCTTCATTCATTATGCACTTCTGTGCAGTCAATCACGGCCAAACTGAATGTGTGTTTCAATTGCAAAATAGACTGGGCCAAAAAACCGAGAAGTTACGATGTTCTGGGTGTATGATTTGTTTACCTCGTCACTTTGCTTTATTATTTATTCATTAAACTAATAGATATCACTATTGAATATAATGGAACAGTTCAACTTTTATGAAGACGTTGAAACGTATTCCAAACACTCCGAAAGTTAATTGCAAAATTCGGCAAAAGCATGCTTCCCATGCCGGGAATCGAACCCGGGCCGCGTGGGTGAAAACCACGAATCCTAACCACTAGACCACATGGGATGACGAGAAGGTTATCTAGAATAGGAATTATGTTATTTTATTTTCGCTACTTTTGCATAGAGCTAAAACACAACATATCCCATTTTGTATAATACTACTAATTCTCTTCCTTATATTTGTCTTTAATCCCCTTTCCTTTTCCACGGATCAACGCCTTTTCCCCATTATGTAAACATCCTCGAGTACATGCCACGTTAACTTAAATAGGGTCATTAAGACATCGTAGGGTCAGGGTTAGGGTCAAACGAAATTAATTTGAATTTGGATTGTGAGAGATTTACAAACAAATATCAGCGATTCTCTGACCGCATATCTCTCGCAGGTAGAGAAGAAAGAAAGGTAAAGGTGAATCCCATTACTCAAAGCACACGAAGTCCTGCGGGAGATCACTGCTAAGATTTTGCACTATCCGATATGGCCAAACGCTCTCGTGAGAAATTTTAAGTATTCTTTAGTTTTATCAAAGTCATCATACAGTTTGTATTTGAGTTGGCAGATCGTTTACCGACATAGGCAACGTCACAAACGTATGGGAAGGGTTTTTGGCAATCGCTACGGTTGTGACTTCACGATTGTCGGTGAACGGTTTGCCAACGTTCATGGATGCCTATACTGGCTTGATCCTTTTGATTGGCATAAATCCCGGGTGGTGTAGACACAAAAGGAATCCGATACTGCTTCTACCTCTATGATATCTCTACCTCTCCTTATTCTCTCCCTATCCCTCTTCGTCTCTCTCCCTCTCTATCTCTCTCCATCTCAGTCAAAAAGAAAGGTGAGATGTGCTCCTTTCTTCTCTTCCGCGATCTACTCAATCCCTTCCTACTGTTTCTTTCTCCTGTCTGAATCTGGAATCTGGATAAATAGGGAGAGGAGGAGAAGGAGAGGGAGAGGGAGATTCTAGAGGTAGAGATAGAGAGGGAGAGATACAAATAAAGAGTGCAAAAAGTATGGGCATTGTGTTTAATCTAGCTGGCAATGCTCAATCAAAGCTACCGTTCATATGGAAAAAAACATGTGAGTTCAGGAGAAAAGGGATTGTAGAAAATATTTTGAATTCGCGTCACCGAAAACGAAGACTGCATTATAGCTGAACAAAACCTTTGATGAACATGGTTACTGTAGTCCCATCATACCTTAATTGTCGCCAATCTAGTTCCCCGTTATATCGTAGAAATATTCAAAATTATTGAGCAAATTCGGTGCTGCGTTAAGAAAATATTGATTGAATCGATTTTTACAATGAAGTTTTGAACCCCTTTGGAAGGATCTTCAAACTCTTGGATGAAATGGTTATGGATGCAGCGCTCTGGCAAAATGCCAACAATTGTTTTTCCCATTGGATCTCCTGCCTCTAGGCTACCGTAATCCCACTAATGAATTGGTCATAAATTCCAGTCAGGACATTCGTAACATTCGATATCTCACTCTCCCTCTCCCTCTCCCTCTCCATCTTCTCCCTCTCCCTCTCCCTCTCCCTCTTCCTCTCCATCTTCTCCCTCTCCCTCTCCATCTTCTCCCTCTCCCTCTCCATCTTCTCCCTCTCCCTCTCCATCTTCTCCCTCTCCCTCTCCATCTTCTCCCTCTCCCTCTCCATCTTCTCCCTCTCCCTCTCCATCTTCTCCCTCTACCTCTTGTCTATGCTAATTTCAAGTATCCTTCTCTCCACTTCAAACACACGAAATGGCGCATCCTATCGCACGTTAATCAGACCATTTGAGGGATTGTAATTGGTATTCCTCTCCCTCTCCCTCTAGATGGGGGAGAGGGAGGGGAAGAGAGAGAGGGAGAGGAAGAGGGGAGAGGGAGGCATAAATCAGTAATTAGCTCTACTTTCACACTATCAATCTATCCAATTAGGTAGAAAAAGAAGAAGACTAAAGGGGATTTAGTCGTGTATGGGAAAATGAAGAGAAATGAGCATTGTAGAATGGAAAGGTTACATTTATGAGACGAAGAGGGAGAGGAAGAGGGAGAGGGAGAGGAGGGAGAGGGAGAGATACTCCAAGAGGTAGAACACTACATCATAAAACGTCCGGAATGAGTCCATTTCAACTCCCGATTGTCTTTAGTATGTAATTAAATAGATTATGATCGTGTATTTAAGATGACTTAAGAGTACTTCAGTCATTAAGGGCTTTTCGTAGAACGTGATTCTTTCTGATATATTATCACAATCGAATCAATCTAAGAATATTAAAAATTGAAATATATGTACTAGAAAACATCAATATTCCCTGTCTGTTTTATGTCTCACTCTGGACATTTATCATTATTCCAATCGCATCCAGTGATCAATGTAGTCGAAGTTACAATTATTCCATTCTATTAGATGGTAATACAATTCGACAGACATTGAGATCCATCATCTCTGACTTTCCTATTCGAGAACGGAAGTTCTTCGATATTTTGCCTCTCCCTCTATCTGTCGATCTACCTCTCTTCCCCCTTCTCCCTCTCCTTATTGTCTCTCCCTCTCCCTTTTCCAATCACAGAATGGCACTCTCTCACACTCGGTGAGACCTACTCTGATTAGAGTGAGATTGAGCCAATATAGTAGTTGGGGTGAGGAAAGACCTTAGACAGAGGGAGAGAGGGAGAGGGATGGAGAGGGAGAGAGAGAGGTAGAGGGAGAGAGAGAGGTAGAGGGAGAGGGAAGGAGAGGGAGAGGGAGAGATTCTAGGACCTAGAGGGAGAGAATTAATCCGGTTCTAAATCAACGTACTTCTACAAGCCGACAGAGGGACATTTACGATGGTTGGACTCTGATTGATTGAGAGAGATACTATTAGTAGTGATATGGGAGGAGGATTTGATGATGGAGATTGTAAACGAGGATATGAGAGGGGGTTCAAGGGTTCATAATCGGCCTTAAATAATCGATTTTTTTAATAACGATGATTATTTTTCAACAATTATAACACAATTGTATGTATTACATAATACAAAATAAAAACATCACTATCACAAAAATCTATGCATGAACGAGAACAAGAATGATAAAAATTTTAATGAAAAAAATTTTAGGCGAAACGGTTGGCCATCTTCCGATTCGTGGTGAGATCAATGGAGAATTGGATGGAATTAAACTACGAATAGTCAAGGTTATCCATTATTATCAATCATTACATTAAATAAACACCCCGAGTTAATTTGCAACTCTCTGCTCTCGATGTCATTGTCAACGAGAGAGTGTGGTCAGAGAAAAGAGAAAAATTAGCTTGAGGAGTGCTTTCTACATATTTCTCATTTTTTTCATAAAATTATTTATTTCTTGATTTGAGGGAGACGAATACGTCGAGTTGCGAGGGAAGGATCTAATATTGAAGAAGGGACTTGATAGGGAAGAGGTTCGTCATCTTTGACTTTTTTTCAAAATTAAGCACATTTTCAAAATTAATTACACCAATAATCGAAAACTATGCAGTTGCTAATCTTTTGAATGGACAATTTCAGAATCTCACTTTATCTTTTTCACTGTTCATGTTCTTGATGAACATTCATTACTGCCTATGGAATGGCCAATATCATTAGTGGAGACGATCCCCCCCCCTCTCTCTCATTTTAATATACATGGAATTAGATCATATACACAATTGAAGTGTTGCTCACAATCCCCTCTCTCCCTTATCCTCCTCCCCTCCTCCCCTCCCTCTACAGAATCTGTCGCTCTCTCAATTTCTAATCCACTCTTTGCCAAATGGTCATAACGGACAATCTAAGAATGAGCATTCCCCTCTCCTCTCTCTCTATCTCTCTTCCTCTCTCCCCCTCTACCTCTCTCTCTATCTCCCCTTCTCTCCCCCTCCTCTCTCCTCCTTTCTCAATTATTGAATGTAACTGGGTGGGGGAAGACTGGCTAATCTGAGTTTGAGTAATCAACACAGAGTAGTAGGGGACGAGAAAGAAAGAAGAATAGGAATTGAAATATAGGGAAAAGTTAACTAACAATGACCCTTTATTTATTACGATTATTAGTAAAGAAACACCGATCTAATTTTACTTTCCGCTCTCGAGGTCTCTATCGGGATTAGTTAATCAGTGTTGCCATCAACCCTCGAGTGTATGAGTGTAGTTACACGCAGAGTCGCTACGCTTTGATCCTTTCGAATATCCATTACTGAAAATCCAGAAAGAATACTGAAACGATTTTTTTTTCATTTTACACACTCTCTCGCCTTCATTTCGTTTCTTTTCTTATGGCTTTTTCAGACAACAAAAGATTCCAATGATGACGCTTACGTTTTCTTTAATGTGATGGAAAAGAAAAGGAAGGAGTGCGAAAAAATTGTTTTGTCGTACATTTTCAATAGAACATTACAAGAAAAATGACATTCGTCGTGATACTTTTGTCTTGTTCTTTTGATCAACTACATTGGATCGTCTACTGTTGGTCAAAATATTGTGTACAGATGCGGATTGAGTGAGGCAGAGGGAGAGGGACTATACCAAATAGAATGGAGTGGAAATCAAGTAGGTGGGAGAAGGCGATAGGGATAGAGGGAGAGGGAGAGATCAAGAGGTAGAGGTAGAGGTAGAGGGAGAGGGCGAGGGAGATGGAGATGGAGAGGTACAGACAAAGGAACCGGGGCGGATATATGGTTAGATCGAAGAACTCCCGTTCTCGAATGGAAAAATCTGAGATGAGGGATCGATCTCAATCTCAGTCAAATGGAATTAGAATCAAATACGAATAGAGCATTTATCCTATTGGGTCCATTGAAATGGAACACTGAGAGCTATTGAATTCTAAAGTCAAACTTAATCGTACTGTTGACACACCCTTACGGTGTACGATAAATAAATAAATAAATAAAATAAATCGTCAAGCGAGATTGCAAAAACATTATTCTTATAAGAATATCCCCCTCCCTCCAAGGCTTCCCCAAATTGAAATAATGTTTGTAATTTTTCAGGGTCCTCCCAAATTCGACACTCTTGTGGAATGTGTTATGGAAGATCCGAGGAGCGACTTTACCAAGGTATCTTAAGATAAAATAACAAAGATCAAAGATCAAACTAGAAAACTCCATTTTCAGTTGAATATTTCCGTATTGGTTTTGGTGAAGGATGTGAATGATAATGCTCCAGTCTTTGATAAGAAAGAATACTCTGTGACTATCAATGAAGAACTTCCGATAGGTGAGGGATATCGATTATCTACAAAGATCAAAGATCAAAAGTTATGAATTGGCTATGAAAAGCGCAAAAATGTAATGTTGAGAAAAGGATAGCCGAGAAATCCTCGTTTAACACGATCATTCATCTCCTGTTTCTCTTTTAACTTTTGAACACTACAGTCAAAACGGAATAAAGTGAACGATAGGGCCCACCATAGACCACCATGGTCTAAAACTGTCTAAAACTGTGAGGCAGCCGCTAAAAACAATTATTCGTCTTGAAAATGAGAATATTGGGGTTTTGTGATGTGCTGAGTCGATTGAAATCAAAAAGAAATTTTCAAAATGTCTCTACCTCTAGGTCTATGACGACAGGAAAATTCGTCAAACAATGTGGTGCGGTGGTGTGGTGACCGCATACGGTAGCTAGTCGCTTGAGACAAACTGCATGGGCATTTTGCCAAATCTTGCTACAGCTATCACTCGTCTTTTTGTTTTTAAAGTGTTTATCGGTTATTGTCTATTGTTTATGTCACTCTTTCTGTATAAGAAGTACCACTAGTCCGTGTAATCGAGCCCAATTCAGGTTCTACTCTTGTTTGTTCAGTAGGAGTCGTTCTTCTCAACATTTTACTCAGGTGAGCAACATTTTAGTCGTTATTTTGCATTATCTCGACAGTATTAACGTGTGAATGTAACAATGTCATTCAGTTCCCTCGCCTTCGATCGCTTCTGATCTCCGTTGCTACCTTCTTCTGCTATCGCTGGTTGTTTTTTTCCTGCCAGCCGCCTTCGCTTCTTGCGGCTTGATCAGATAAGTCCATTTCCCGTGTTTTCTATGGGATAATGACCTTTCAAATATTGATTTTCTTTCGCTTATCGATATTAAGGATGTTAAAATAGTGTGAACAGAAAGTTGCTTGTGGATAACTTGTTTCAGTTTCTGACTGTGCCCGGTACCCTTCGTTCTCTGATCGTTCCTGCTCCTCGTCTTGCTGGTTAGTTGATAGTCTATTTTAATTATAAGACACAAAGAATAACTGTTATTTAATTGACATATAAATTCTGGAATACGTCACTACAATCGTGTCTGTCATTGTTTATCGTTGTTTGTTGCAGTATCGTGATGGCATACCATCTGCAAGCCTGCTCGCGCCATCTACCCTGTCATCTGGCCAAGGTAACATTTTCAATTGTCAATTAGGGAATAATCAGGCATTGGGTTGCGGTTCTTTTTAATCAGGGAACATTTATAATAGTGATTCTTTTATTGTTTTTGAGAGTAGTTTTGAAAGTAAAAGTTCCATCAGATAATAGAGAATCACCTTGAATTGATAACACATCCAGTGGCCGTATGCATGAACAACGGGAAAACCGTTTTCCGGGAAAATGTGACGTCATTAGCGTAGGCGGAGGATTTTTGGAAAACGCCTCCGCCTACGCTAATGACGTCACATTTTCCCGGAAAATGGTTCTTGCATACGGCCACAGGTGAGTGCAGGATTCAATTTATATTATTTCTAGAATACGGTTGACAATTATTGATCAATTTTTTAAGGCAAGCAAATTCACCACGAATACTACGAGACCGTGACTTTTGAAGATTTCTTCGGAAATCTATGTGAATAAGTTGATTTGTCGAATTATCATTTTTGTTGCATAAAACGATATTATGTTATAACATGTGATATGAAAAGAAAAAGAACTATTTGCAGCACAAAGAATAACGTTTATCATATTTGATTTATGAGTAAAAATGCACAACACACAAGTGTTTTTATTCACATAGATTTCCGAAGAAATCTTCAAAAGTCACGGTCTCGTAGTATTCGTGGTGAATTTGCTTGCCTTAAAAAATTGATCAATAATTGTCAACCGTATTCTAGAAATAATATAAATTGAATCCTGCACTCACCTGTGGCCGTATGCAAGAACCATTTTCCGGGAAAATGTGACGTCATTAGCGTAGGCGGAGGCGTTTTCCAAAAATCCTCCGCCTACGCTAATGACGTCACATTTTCCCGGAAAACGGTTTTCCCGTTGTTCATGCATACGGCCACTGGATGTGTTATCAATTCAAGGTGATTCTCTATTATCTGATGGAACTTTTACTTTCAAAACTACTCTCAAAAACAATAAAAGAATCACTATTATAAATGTTCCCTGATTAAAAAGAACCGCAACCCAATGCCTGATTATTCCCTAATTGACAATTGAAAATGTTACCTTGGCCAGATGACAGGGTAGATGGCGCGAGCAGGCTTGCAGATGGTATGCCATCACGATACTGCAACAAACAACGATAAACAATGACAGACACGATTGTAGTGACGTATTCCAGAAT
Organism: Parapristionchus giblindavisi; assembly: GCA_943737045.1. Lineage (NCBI taxonomy): Eukaryota > Metazoa > Nematoda > Chromadorea > Rhabditida > Diplogasteridae > Parapristionchus > Parapristionchus giblindavisi. The sequence continues at coordinate 891,625 of CALSFV010000020.1, read as the reverse complement.
TTATATGTCAATTAAATAACAGTTATTCTTTGTGTCTTATAATTAAAATAGACTATCAACTAACCAGCAAGACGAGGAGCAGGAACGATCAGAGAACGAAGGGTACCGGGCACAGTCAGAAACTGAAACAAGTTATCCACAAGCAACTTTCTGTTCACACTATTTTAACATCCTTAATATCGATAAGCGAAAGAAAATCAATATTTGAAAGGTCATTATCCCATAGAAAACACGGGAAATGGACTTATCTGATCAAGCCGCAAGAAGCGAAGGCGGCTGGCAGGAAAAAAACAACCAGCGATAGCAGAAGAAGGTAGCAACGGAGATCAGAAGCGATCGAAGGCGAGGGAACTGAATGACATTGTTACATTCACACGTTAATACTGTCGAGATAATGCAAAATAACGACTAAAATGTTGCTCACCTGAGTAAAATGTTGAGAAGAACGACTCCTACTGAACAAACAAGAGTAGAACCTGAATTGGGCTCGATTACACGGACTAGTGGTACTTCTTATACAGAAAGAGTGACATAAACAATAGACAATAACCGATAAACACTTTAAAAACAAAAAGACGAGTGATAGCTGTAGCAAGATTTGGCAAAATGCCCATGCAGTTTGTCTCAAGCGACTAGCTACCGTATGCGGTCACCACACCACCGCACCACATTGTTTGACGAATTTTCCTGTCGTCATAGACCTAGAGGTAGAGACATTTTGAAAATTTCTTTTTGATTTCAATCGACTCAGCACATCACAAAACCCCAATATTCTCATTTTCAAGACGAATAATTGTTTTTAGCGGCTGCCTCACAGTTTTAGACAGTTTTAGACCATGGTGGTCTATGGTGGGCCCTATCGTTCACTTTATTCCGTTTTGACTGTATGGTAGAAATATCCTCTCTTATAATAATCTATTTCAGAGACAAAGTAAGTGAGAGAGTGCGACAATGGTGAAGAGAATAATAATAATATTATTTATTTAGGTTGCAACATAAGTTCCTTTGGATTTGAGTATGATGTGTTTACACTGTTGTTTCTCGCTTCGTTTTGAACGGAGCTCCCTGCAGTGGTGCATATAAATAACTAGTGTCCCCCTCTACATAACCCACAGTATCATAGATTGAGATGTCCATTTAATGATTAGTATGTCTCGCCTTTTCGCATAAATTGAAAATCAAGTTTTAAAGTCCAATTTGTTCCCGGCTCTCTCGCGCATGGATTTAACAAAAATCAATCACCAACTAGGTTAGGTGTACCACAAATATGTACCCTCCACCCATACGCTGACTAATTGCTTACATAAATTTAAAATCGGAAATTATATTATGAAAAAGAGGAATGCTCACGGCGGTATGGTCCTGACTTTTGAGATGCGCTTTTCGTCTTAAAGGAGAGCGATCAATATGATACCCCTCCTTGAATGTCAGCCACACTTGGATCATCCACACCCACTATTTCGCTAGAATTAAGTAAGCTTGAAAAACTCAAAAAGTTGAGAATACGAATAATGGTCATTTGACGTGAATTTGAATAAAATCGCGGATTGGGACCTCTACCTCTTTTAATTTTCTTAAAAGAACAAGCGCCTGAGTTGACAATCTTGTATTATAGCTTGGTTGAAGAGATGGATCATTCGCAATAATAGTGTGCATATTAGCCAGTGAATTTGAAAAGCAGAGAAACTAGAATCGACCAATAAGCCTGAAAAGATCAGAAAATGGAGATGCTCTATGTTCAAAGAAGTTTGAAAGGAGCCAATGAATTGCATGTGTATAGTTGAGGTCACTGATATAATCGGGGACCTCTATTGTAGAAAACTACAAGATTTGAAGCCATAGCTCATATGGCCACGTCCACAGCGCTGTCAAATATTTTTTCGTCACGGCTCCGCTCGCACTGACCAACTAAAATCCGTTATATAAAGACAGTCAAATTTTTCTGGCATATACTACCTGTCCCTCCTCACCCTCCGGGCCTTACTCTCTCGTGTTGCGCTTTTAGTTAAGACCTCCCACTTACTTTAGTAAATGAAAAGTTGAAGAACAAAGAAGATGTCGAAAGGTGATTGGCCTCACAGTTTGCACAATAACCCAAGTCTTACCAAAAGTAGTGAGCCCTCGGTGTTGCTGGATTACAGCAGGGACCCATCGGTTACAACAGTAAATATATCCATCCGCAGTGTCGTCGATAAACAAAGATAATTTTATTTGAATGTTCACCTCAAAATCCAAAGGAACTTATGTTACAACCTAATAATAATGCTAAAACTAATAATAATATTAATAAAAATCACGTGATAAGCACTAAAAGCTCTTCAGGAACGATAGTATTCGCTGATTTCGAGGCGACAGACGCTGATCAATCAGGTCCCAATTCTCTCGTTCACTATTCTATAGTAAATGAGGGTGAATATGGAGATCTTCTGACTATTCCCGATGAGGAAAGACCGATTATCACTGTTAATGTGAGTTTGATAGTTAATTTAATTATATATTTTTTTTATTATTATTTGTAATATTTAAATTATCGTTTTAAAAATTGAATCAGCTATTCGTTTCAAAATCATTTCTCACAAATGGTATAGGCATATTCAGTGCTAAATTAGTAATTAATAATTAATAATTAAATTATTAATTAATCTTATTCTCCGCATTGGAAATATTCTTTCGCAGTCAAAGAAATTGAGAGAGTATGGCCACAGTGAAGAATTTCAGCCTCTTGAAATGTTAATGAAACTATGGCACTACTCAAATGCACTACTTTACGATACGACATGGGTTTAATAATAAATATAAAATCATGTTTAAAAAATATGTAAGAATTGTTTCCAGAAACGTCTCGACTACGAAGCTCCCCTCCACTCTTTCTCTGTTGAAATCGAAGCTAAAGATAATGGAGAGCCTGTACTCAGGAGTAGAGTCACTTTATCGGTTACGGTATGTTCATTATTGTTTACGGTAAAGATTATCAAAGATTTCGCTCACGTCTCGACGAAACCCACAAGCGGGAGAAGTATCTAGTAGACCCGATAGTACTCATATGCGATGATTCCTTGCTTTTTTTTAAAATTAAAGGCCCTCCCGAGCTAATTTTTCTCCCCGCTCTGGCAACCCTCTCTTGTTGACAAAGAAAGCGAGACAGGATTGTCAGAGCGGAGAGTTTCATATTAGCTGGGAGTGTGCCTTCAAAGATAAAGAATACTTGGCTCATTATGTCATCCATAATCCTCCTTCATCCTAATGCAAAATTGGAAATATCAACTAACGACGTAGAGTTTATCATAAAATGTGAGCCAGTTCACTACATAATCAAAATGAATAATCTTGTCGGCATATTTTATTTTCATAAATAACACGGGGGTGCAGTTTATGATTTATTGTTTGATTTCAGATCCGTGATATCGATGATCTCCCGCCGCGATTCGACTCACAATATCACTATACCAAAATCATTACGGTATTATTGACTTGCTTGGTAGAACCAAAAATGAATCAATGAAATGTTCCAGAATGGTCAATTGGTTGTGGTTCCTCCTATCCATGCTGAAGACGGTGATTCACTAAATGTACCCATTCTGTACAAACTCGGTGGAGGTATAAATAATATTAATATAAATAAATTAAACTAATTGTAATATTTGTAATATATTTTCATCACGGTGATCACTATTGATAAACTCTGACGTAGCAAATTATCAAAAGAAAAGATGTAATGCATAAAAAAATCAATTTCAGAATTATCCGATCATTTCTCAATCGATAAAGATGGAAGTGTAAGGGTTCGAACACAGCCTCCACCTCCATTGGCTACGTTGTTCATTCATGTAATTTTATTTATATTTATTCAAAAATCAAAATTTATCTTTAAACTTTAAACAGTTTCCGGTGATACAATCGTGACGTTTCAAGTTCATTTTCTTCTTCTTTTTCTTCGGCTATCAAAATTTGAATAACGCAATGAGACATATCTTTCAGGCTCTCCAAGAGGATAATCACGATCGCAACGCTACAGCGCTTCTCCATATCGATCTACTTCCCACACTACAATTCGAACACGATCGATATTCAGCTCAGGTAATCTATTTTCTTCTCAATAAATTCTGATATCGTTCACAACCTGAGCTAGTTTTGATCTCCACGTTGGCAATACTCTCTCGTAGACAAAGAAAGCATGAGAGTCCGGTCAGTTTCAAAATAAGCTTGGGTTGTCGTGTTAAGATTTTTCTAGGCAATTGTCTGTTGGTCTCTGTTGCTGATTCGACTTGATTATAAAGCAATCAATAAATCAATTAACAGGTTCAAACCGAAACTTCACCCAATACACTGATCACACAAGTTCGAGCGATTGCAAGGAATGAGGTTTAATCTTTGATCTTTGAACTTTGATCTTTGACCTTTTGATCTCTCTTCCAGAATTCCGCTATCCGATATTCCATCGAGGACGCAGATGCACTAGTCACAATAGACGAACGATTCGGAAAGGTACTGTAGTTACACTATGAGAGACTATCGTGAATTGACTTATTACTATAACTACCCTCAGATACTGTACAAAGGACCTTCCGATGGACGATCGAAACCAGCAGGGGCTGTTAGCTATACGGTGCTTGCTAATGATGGAAAACAAGTGAGTTGCTATATAATACAAAAATAAATAAATAAATAAATAAATAAAAATTCACGCTGGACATAAAATACATATTTCTGCTGAGAATTCTCATTGTCAGTCGGCTTGCATTTGCAACTTTATTGGTGGTTCATCATGTATTTACATAAAGGCACACACCTCTCAAATTTTATTCTCCACTCTGGCAAACTTCTCACTTTTTTGTCTATGAGAAAGCGTTGCCAGAGTGGAGGGTAGAATTAGCTCGGGTGCGCCTTTAACGAATTTCCTACTGGCAATATTATTAGGCGTATAGTTTTTTTTCCGCACATTGTGATCCGTATGTCTATTTTACACCAGTAGATTCTTGAAATTATTAGATAGACAAAATCATTCTCATAAAATGTACCCATCTGTCCTTGATACTCCATTAGTATCTCACCTTGTACATAGTATCTAGTATGGTTATTGTAGCTTCAATTACCCTAATCCACACCTTATGCCCCGTCCCCAATTTGTCCTTTATATGTATTTGTACCCACAACTTTAGTGTAGGTCTTTATAGTATGAACTCTGATCACATTCTGGTACGTTTTCAACGATTTCTCAAATTTAGATTCAAAATAATAATAATAATAATTGCAGGTTGCCCGCACAAGATTGGCCTTGCAATTCCCGACGGAATCGCCATGTCAGGTAGATACCATCACAAAAGTCTATATTTCAAAAGAAACATTTATAATATTCAATACAGTTCATTAAATTGTCGATTGTTGCAGGGTGGAATAAGATTCGACCAAGACTCTTACGAGATGCAACTGGGAGCAAACAATTTCATTGGAGAAGTACGTAGAATACTTCTATGTTATCTAACTGTCTCTACACGCTTCCTTTCACTTAAAAAAATCAAACTATATTAAAATATGCTTCAAAAATGATAAGATTCCCGATCATTGAAGTACAATTCGTATTATTTTCAAGGTTTCTCTGGCTTCCCGTAGTCAACCTTCTTCAATGCGACTGCTCAACATGAATAAGTAACACTTTTGAATAATTCATGCCTTAGCTAAGGTCCCTTAAGTACCACTAAGTACCACTAAGTCTCCTGTTAAATTCACTATGCTCATCTTCAGTTACTTCGCCCTCGACAACGCTGGCCGTCTGTCCCTGGCTCCCTCTGGACTGCCTCCCTGTGACTATTGTGAATTGATTGTTTCAGCCACAGATAAAGAGGGACGAGTTGCCTTAACCAAAGTAAGTTACTTACCTTAAAGGTGCTAAGTACGCTCTTAAGGTGCTAAGTATCAAAATTAACCGTTAAGGTCATAGTGCACAATATGAGTCCATCGATGTCCACTACGGGGATGTTATCGATTCTTTTATTGGTCATCGTAATCATATTATTGATTCTTCTCACACTCTTCGTCTGCAGAAGGATATCATACGCGTGGGTTTTTCTAGACGTTATCGATTGATTTTATGATTTATCTTATCTATCGATCTCGTAATTTTCAATTATTTTAACTCCTTAAAGATCGATAGATAAGAATTTTCGTTGCTTCTGCTTTTTTTCTATTATAGGTTGACCTATCCACTAAAAATGATGAAATACACCAAAATTGTGTTTGTATGGTGTGATAAGTCGACCCTTGTTATTCTTACCTTAATGATTTAGCGTGACCTTAACATGACTTATCATAATTAGTGTGACTTAAGCTGTGTTTGTGTGTGAGTGTGATGTGTATAACAGGCGTCGTCATCTGGTTCTCTCTCCAGGAGGGAAGGAAAGAGTGAGCTCACTACCATGAGAACAACAACATCCATGGATAAGATCCCCAATACTGATGTCGACTCAACTCATTGGTAAGAACTTACCGTAAGTCGCCTTAAGTCACCTTAAGCCTTCACCCCTAATGACTTAGTAATACCTTGCTCCCCGAATGTGAACCCATCACGCAGAGCAAACACACACCCGATGCACGAGCCTAGATAGAGCGAGTGACCTTAACCGACCTTAGAATGTACTTAACACTAAGTACTTAACTAAGCTAAGTTAATTTCAGTTACGTCATCAATTCTGATACAAAGACAACGTCAACTCCATCGTCAACAACGAAATCATCAGGCCCATCAACATCATCATCAACCCTTCCCTCATCTCCACCCTCTCGCTCTCCAACCTACCGTACCCCCGCGTCAGGAGCCCGTTTAGTACCCATTACCGTAACCAGTATGGATGGTGCGCCTACCGTATACTTCTAGTCTCGTTTTCCAATTAGTCACACACCACATAGATTCTTCACATAGCTACACAACTCTGCCTTTACTCAATCGATTCTTGTCAAATCATTATAATAATCACTCTTTATTTATACCAATCAACCATACCAAAGCCGGTGAATCGTTACTTATTTATATGTAAATTGCTACTTCATCGATTTATCGATTGATTATTCGTGCATGCTGATCTCCCTTTTCTGTACTTACTGCAGCGTCCGTTTCCGCGATGAAACGGTCGGACCGATAAACTATGAACATTCAAAGTTTACAGTTTCTTTGCAGAATATGATCGGGGGAATGATAATGAATGATTTCGTAGATTATATTCGAAAGATAAGGAGAAAGATAATATGACGAAATGTGATTAGAAAGATCAAGATCGAAACAAATAATCGCAAGTAAAGGAATGAATCGAAAGAACTGAGTAATCTTCATTCTATAGATTCGGTACTACTGCAGTAGTACTACTCGATAATTAGTTACCCCTTTTGTGGCGATTTGGGCTTTTGCAGTAATGGCATAGATCTCACATAGAATCGAAATCAATAAGCACAAGAATATAAATATACATCGAGAAAAAAGTGCTGAGACAGAACAAACCCAGCTGTACTACACTTTACATGACCTGTGGTGTCTTTCGTTTAGCACTATTTACACTATTTGAGTTGTATTTTACACTTTATAGGTGTTACTTTTTCAGCTATTGATTCAGTTTACATTTTTTTCTGTGTGCGATATGACAAGGACTTGACAGTGAACGAAAAGAACAAAAATAGTCATATATGAAGCTTGTTAATCATCTATTTATACAATAATTCCATTAGAAAGTTCGTTTAAAAAATAATTTGCCAATTAAAATGTGTTAGAATTGTGTGACGATTTTGAATTCCTAGAGGAGAGTTAGGAGCGAGAGTGAAGGAATAATAACAATAATAATATTTATTCACATCAAGCTATCATCACCACGTGGGGATGGAGCGAGTACCACCATGTAGGCCCCATAATTCTTGACAGTTCAGTGCAGGAAGAGATCAATATACTTTCGTCCCGTACAAGATTGATACTATTGACTCATTCGACTTCATATTCTCTTCATCATTTCATTCCATAATGATAACATAGTAGAGAGAGGGTCGTAAGAGTCTTAAAGAGTGAAGGAAAGGAGTCAAAATCTTGGTCTCAACTGATAAGCATCGTAGCTTCACTCCTTGTCTTCTCTCTCAGAAGAAGAAGTGAGTGAGTGATACCATGTCCAAGATCATCGCATGCAATGCAGGTATACATATTATTTTTATTAATAATATAATATTATTTTTGTTCATAATAAAATATTATTTCTTATTTCTAGCAATTCAAATGCATGATCAAATGTAGTGTGTGTTCTTCAATTGAACTATTTCGTTTATGGGACATGTTTATCATGTTATTTCTTTCAATTGTACATATATCGTTATCATTGTTCCATCAAGCGGAATTCAAGAGAACTGTGATATATCATAGTAAAAATCGATAATCAAAAAATCAAAATGTGTACAGGTCTTGCTCTGGTCACAGTGGGAGTGGTGATAGCTTCGCTCGTATTGAATATTCTCATCCTGAATCAGGTAATGAATACTTCCTCCGACATAAAGAGAGGTCATTGAAAACTTGGCAAAATGCCAAGCAAACTACGGTATGATACACCATGATGTGCTTTAACCGTCTGCGCTCTTTCAGTCTCTCATGCTCCCTATTTTTCGCGCTACTTTTTTCTCTGTCACACAATATTTAAAAATTAAGTGAAATACACCAACTCTAAAGAAATATTTCTCTACTTTCTCTTCTTGTCATGCGCAATTTCCTTATTTTCTTGCTAACACTAACTGTATAAGACGGTATTCGGCCAAAAAGAGAAGGAGAGACCGTCGCTTCCCTTGCCTGGAAATTTATGGATCAATAATTCAATAGACCATTCAATCGATATCAGGTGAACGCACCTCCACCAGAGCCGCCTACCGTAGCTCCCAGCACTCCAGCCCCTAATACTCCCGGATGCAAAGTGTCGGGTACGGTATCGAATAAGGACGGATGGAAGGTAATCGATAATCACTTAATAATTAATACCGTTTCGAAACTTGCCCATCTTGTCTAGCAAATGAATGTACATAGCACACAATATATGGCATGGTTAGTTATGCCATCGCTCCGAGATATTCTGCGATGGCCACAAAAAAAACGAAAGATCAAAGATCAAACATATAAATATTATTGTAGAATGTCTCTCAACAACTGCAACGTGGACTGAATCGTGGAATCGATCCATGCTCAGACTTCTACACTTTCTCCTGTGATGCATTCATACAGGACAAAGATAATGCGAAGAGTAAGCAGATTAATGTATTGAATATTATCTAGTCTATTTTACCCACTTCATATTGATATACTCTCAAATTTGACGGGAAAACATTTTAATTCACATCCGAGCAAATTTTACTCTACGCTCTGGCAACGCCCTTTCGTAGACAAAGAAAGAGAGAGAGAGAGCATTATCGGAGCGCATAGTTTCAAAATTAGCTCAGAGTGTGAGTTTTAAGAGAACATGTTAAATGAATTTATTCTCGCAGTTGTGTTGTACGACGAGATAATATGTCCAGAGAGGTGAGTTTTCTTGCTCCGACCTCGCTTTCTTTTCTGCGAGAGAGCATGGTCAGAGCGGAGAGAAAAATTAGCCTCGAGTCTTCCTTTAAAGCATTAATCTCTTCATCTCTGATGGCACAATGGGCATTCTTCGCTCTTGTCTCGCTAGGGCACCAGCGAGACTATGGAGACTACTTCCATAATTCAATATACAACAGGTACCTACTCCGAGGCTCAACTCGCTATCAACCTTGGAATTGCTGACTATCTCGATGGTCTTAACACGAAAAAGGCCATTCAATCCGATCTCATCTCCAAGAAAGTAAGTTTACGATCATTAATCATTTGATCTTTGATCTTTGATCTCTCAGGCCTACGATCTATGTTCCGACAGTATGATGGAGGTTCCGACTGTCGAAGTGATCAAGGGACGTGTTGATGAAGTGCAAAAGGATCTTCTTGATTTGTGAGATTATCGATTGATTGAACCTTACAAAAATCCATGATTACAGTAATCCATCCTTACAGTAATCCCTCTCAATAGTAGGCCATCCTTACAGTGTCCAGTTTCCCCTCTTCGGTTTCACTGCCAAGTCGACTGAGCTCAAGGATCTGTTCACCAAGATCGGAAGAGTCGAAAGACATGTATGACTTAATTTCTCTAGATTACGGTTGTTCGAAGGATCATACTTCGGGTCAGACTTTATCATCGCCATTTAGTTCCTTACGTCAATTCTCCTTGGATCGGGTGCGACTATCGACTACAAGAACAATCAGAGGACAGCCGTTTATGTAGATCAGGTAATCAATAATATGCCTGATTCTTGATTGAATATTGATTGATTCAGGCCGGTCTTTCCCTGCCACGAGACTACTATGTGCTTCCCCAATTCATTAGCGACCTTCAGGACTACTCAGATGGTATTGATTTTTGTGCTTAGAAAAATCAATCAATAATCGATCGATGTAGGGCTAATCGAGATGCTACAAGAGTATTCTGCAGTCATCGGACAGAAGGCTAAATGTAACAACTTCGACACTTCCGATGAGTGTATAACTGAGGTCATTGTTGTTGATTCCTAAACACTGTATTCACTGTAATGCAAAAATCGTTTAAACAAGAAATTCTGCATTTTCAAAGTATTTTCAATATCACTCACAGTAATTTAATGCATATTAATTTATAGTACTTTATTTATTTGAAAAATTATGATTTGTAATGACAAATTTTATTTATATTTTAGTTTAACTAATTCTTCATTTCATGAAAGTATCGAGTCAATTATGACCGAACAGGGACAAATTTTTAATGATATTTATTGTTGAACATTGTAGTTCGTTCAATGGGCCGTGAACCTGGAGGTACAGATTGCACTTGCTTCATGGGATGGATCAGAACTACGAAACTACAAACAACAATACAACCCATTCAAGGTACGTACAGTAAATTCCTGAAGGGTATTTTATTACTAGTCATTGGATGAGTGATTTCTGCAAGATAATATTCGCTGTAATAAAAATAATAAACAAACAATTTTCAAATTAATAAATAAATAAATATTGAAAAGGATATAATTCTTTATAAAAGTCAAACTTCAAATGGTTTACGGATTTTACGGAAAATAGCATTACACATCCATTATTTTCAGGTAGATGAATTGAAGGATAAGTTCAAGTCCCTTCCAATCAAGGAATACATTATGGAGCTGACTGATGGACAAAGACCCGATCCATTTGATACCAATGTAAGGAACTTTTACGATCTTTTCAAAACTATAAGAAAATATCTTTTTGAACGGGGTATTTATAGTATTTTATAGCAAAGTAGGCAAATAGTTCTCGTTCAGTCGGTTCTCGTGCCATTTTATGGTACTACAAAATATAGAGAAATAAATATGTTAATACGTTATTTTTTTAATCATACATATTATTTGCATCGTTATTTGAATCATTTGTTCCAAGTTTAACCGTTTCTCTTCAATCATGGTTGACAGAGATACTCATCACTGAATTCGTTGATAGGAATCTCATCGCGAATGATAAGAAATGATTGGAAAGTGTTAACTATAGTGATTATTCATGACGCAACGTCATTCATACGATAGATTAGCTGATATCGATTGTGAAACAAAACGAAACTAATTTTTGATTTTGTTCTTTGATGATGAAAATGATCTTTGATCTTTGATGATCCTTGATCTTTGAGAGATGGATAAAACAAACAACAAAAGAATGAACTTTGATCTTTGATCTTTGATCTTTTACAGATCATCATCGATCAACCCTCATACATGGCGTGGTTGGATGCTCTTATTGACTCTGAAGCTGTCTCGACAGATCAACTAACAAACTACCTCGCCATGCTCTTCCTCGCTGTAAGTGACCTTTGAACTTTGATCGTCCCATTGCGTAATGCATATACAAAAATCAATCTATGAATTAATTTACTTGATAGAATGATATTTAATCTTCGTTCCTAAGACATATTTTGGGCAAATTCCTGATTTCAAACCCTTGATTCATTGATGTTTGATCTTTGCAGGATACAGCTGACTACCACTATCTCGGAGCACTAGCTCGTCAGAAGCGTCGTGTGGCCGGTGCTCCTCTCAGTGGTCTGGATGCCATCCAACCTCCTGCAGTGAGAAAAGGCCGAGGAACCAGAAAACTATCATACAAGTACTTGTATTTGATTATTTATTATTTATCCATCATTAAACATGAATAAGTGAACGAAAAAAAAAGAAAATAAGGCGAGAGAGTGTGCAAAACGAAGATAGTTTTTCTTTTCTTTTCGTACATCACATAAGTTCAGGCCTACACTCGCAGCTGATGTCGACCAAGTCCCCGATTCCGTCAAGAACTATTGTGTTGAAATGTTGATCGTGTACCTTCCCTATGCCCCTGGTACGGTAGATTTCCTTCCGAGACTGACGATCAATTTCAATTTTTCAGGCTACATCTACGTTAAGAACCGTGCCGACAAGTATGATGTGCAGACCGATGTTGCAGATCAGACTCGTCGAATCGTCAATGCATTTAGTGTAAGTTTATTACTACGTCTCGTTTTTGCCTCTGGCCTGAATTTCCTTGGCGTAGGGATAGAATTTTTTCTTTGATTCACCTCCGTTATTTTGCCTCAGATCTCCACCATATGCTTTTGGTTGCAAAATGGATATATGTATACAAAACGAAACTCTGATAAATTGTCAAATTGTCGATTACTTCAGGATATGATTGATTCTTTGGATTGGATGGATGACGATGGAAAGGCCGCTGCTCATGAGAAATGTTTGTTTAATCCTTTATTTTATATTGTTAGTCGTTTTTCTGGACACTTTAATAACATAACATAACATAATAATATACTTTAAAGAAGGGGACCCATGAGTTGGCATGACTGACTCCCGCCATGAAAAGCATGCTGACTATTGTTTATATTATATGGTAATTGGCGTAAGGGATAATGAGATAATGAGAGAGAAAGTATGCAAATTCGATGAGCACTCTCTACATGCCTTGAAAGTTGTACTTTCATTGCTCATAGTGAGCTTTAAACATATCGGGAATCAATATCAGATATGTCTTTCGATTCGTGTGATGAATATCTATCATACTATCCGAACAGTCTTATTACGAAAAAAACTCGTGGGTCTCATCTTTAATAGCATAACATATATTTAATAGATGTTTGAAAAAGTGATCAAGCAAATCATTTCCATTCTCACTCGATCACTCCTTTCAAAATATGATAATTACGTGAGATTGATGCTTTGCTATGGTATAGAAATAGTTTTTGAATTTTGTTATTTCCAAAAAAATGGTGATTATATTTACTTCAGGTCCTTTCTATCATTATTATAATTATTTTTCTCATCGTTTCTGTATTTGCTGTCGCACCTGTCACGGGTGTATCAAATAAATAAAAATAAATTATCTGAAAGATCATAATTCAGTTTTATTTAAAAAATATTCTCTCCAATATTTAAATAAAATAACAAGATGTGAGACAGATTAGAAGTTTTCTCAAATTTTCATTTCGTTTTTATAGAGTAATATAATCAATCGATTTCAGCAAAACAGCTTATACAGAACATTGGTTGGCCATCGTGGTACGAGCCTTTTGATGGAACTGCTGAAGCCACCCTAGATGCTTACCACACTGTTAGTATTTTTAAACTCCCCGAGCTGTTTTCTCCCTCCGCAATATTCTCTCGCAGACAAAGAAAGCGAGAGAGTGTGGCCCGAGTGGAGAGTTTAAAATTAGCTCGGGATGTTTCTTTAAATTGTATTTTTGAATCTGTTCCCCATTTTATGGCCGATCTTACAGGATTATCTTCCAATCATAAACGCTACGACCTATTGGGAGGCCAGTAAGACAATGAAATATGGTCTTGAGACGAGAGAATTCTGGGCGATGCTCTCTGTGGACACTGCACCATGGGATGGACCAAGGTTGGTATTTACTCTGTGATTAGTATGTTGTATTTCAACTAGTTCATGATAAAACTTAATCATTATCTTATTTTCGTTCGGTGCCTGGAGCCCACCCGAACCATTCTGTCGTTTATGTTAGGCGCAATATTATCATTGTTTTGTCTTACTATACCACACAACTATTGCAGCCATCCTTTTTATTCCCAAATAAATTTAAAACAAAATGCAGAGGCAATTTCCTGCAGTCACCTGCCATGGTCAACGCATGGTATCAACCTGAACGCAACTCAATCACCTTCCCACTCGCCAACATGAACCCACCGTACTACTCGTGAGTTACACGATTAGAGTACACGAATACGGACCGTCGTGTATTGCAGACTCGACTATCCTCAGGCGTACAATTACGCCGGACAGGGAGGCACCGGCGGACACGAACTCACCCACGGATATGATGATGAAGGTAATCGATAGATAGTAACAGCTACCGTAATCTCTTCGAATACCGTATCCCTAAGGGGTATCGTAACTCGTGCATAATGGGAGATGCACTGCCCAAATTCTGGAACAGTACATTCTTTAACAACTTATCGCTGTTGAAACGAGAAAACTGGCACTATTCCATAACGCCCTGTTCCAGAATGGGGTAGTGTCAGATACCGTAACCGGTTCCATTCAGGAGTTCAATTCGGTCCTTATGGAGAACTGGCAGACTGCGAGTTCACACACTGCAGTATTCTCGATGACAACTCGCGTCAAGGCTTCAGTGACATGGCACAGTGAGTCATCATCAGGGGGCCGTATTCGTGTACTCTAATCGTGTAACTCAGATGCGTCGTGCAGCAGTTCAACTTGCAGTGCTGTCCAGTGAAGACTGGTAATGTTCGATGCGCGAACGGAGCCAATACACAGGGAGAGAATATTGCTGATATCGGAGGTTTCATCTATTTAAATATTTATTTATTTATGATGCTGTAAGGGCAACACTGTTTGTTAGCTAATCTTGATAAAAAGTGTTTTATAAAATATAACATTAATTATTTCTTTATTTACTTCAACAAATATATTCTGAAAAAAATTTCAATACTCAAATATACTCTGGAAACAATCATAATGAGAATAAAGTAATTTGATTATTTTAAATTAATTTATTTGATTAAATAAATCTGTAACCTATTCTCTGCAGGTCAGCAAGCAGCTTATCGAGCCTATCTCAATTACGTCCAAGAAGAACTGAATAATGTTCCAGAGGATCTTTTGCCCGGCTTGGAAGATTTCACCACCAATCAGGTAAAGTTCAAAGATCAAAGATCGAGAAAAAACATCGAAATGAAACAATAAAAGTAATTATTTCTGCAGATTTTCTGGATGTCCTACGCCTTTTCATGGTGTTCGAAGACCTCTACCTCAAGTCTCGTCAGTCAGGTATGGATTGATTACTACCGTATACAACAACTACAGTAACCAACTACCGTTATCCCATCAATCAATCGATAACCCCTGATTCAGCTTGAAACCGACGTGCATTCACCCTCAATCTGTCGTGTCAACCAAGTGATGCAAGATATTCCTCAGTTCGGACGAGACTTCAAGTGCAGGTATACGGTAGATCGGACTAATCCACGATTATTGATCGATTGTTTCAGTCGCGGCTCCACACTTTATCCTACAGACGACGATAGGTGCAAGGTATGGGTGGGAATGTAAATACCTTCGAACATATCGCTAGAATATTATATTGATCATCCTTTCAGTTCACTATTGTTATTTCTGATTAAATATTATTTAATAACGTCTTTATGTTTTTGAACACAAGTTAACCATCCTGCGACGTCACGTTCTAACATCTCTGGTAGTATAGTGGTTAGTATCCGCGTCTGTCACATGCGAGACCCGGGTTCAATTCCCGGCCAGAGAGAATCTTTTTGCAATCTTCTTTTTTTGAATTTTTAAAGGGACTTAAAAATTTGGAAAAAAACATCGCAGCCAAAACTCGTAAAACAATTATATGTTGTCATTGCGATATGAATGTAAATTACACAAATTACTGAACTATCAAACCGCTCATTTTGGCGCACAGGGAAATCGGCACTTTTGAACATTTAGAAAATTCGGCGAACGCTTTCGAACTTGCGAGAAATGGGTAACCAGTCCGAATGTTTATCACTACACTATGGAATAGCTGAGATGGCTGCGTGAACTTCTCGTATGTCGCAAAAAGCTAATCGATATTTAACTATGAAGTATAGTTGGCTACTGTATATCACGCGTGTCACTGAAGAATCGAGTAAAATCCGGGGGTGTTTGGCACATTTTTGACCCCCACATATTAATGCATTTTTTGGTAGTCTTTAGTATCCCTAACAAGCTGGCCAGAGCTTTTTTACATATAAAACGGGTCAAACTAATTTGTCCGAGACGCAGAGCGAGTTTGGCGAAACAGACCATGCAGGACATGCATTATTGTTCAGAAATGGTAGCTTGAGTACATTTTTGGAAAAATCTCTCTATTCTAACAACATTCTGTCCAAAATATTCCGTATTATAGATTTCTTTTAATAATTGTATTTCTTTCGCAATTTGAAGATGTTTGAATTTGAAGTTGAAGAATTTGAATTTTAAGCAATTTGAAGCTAATTTCAATTTTTTCTTATTATTATTCACTTTCTTAATGTTATTTCTTTTTCGTATTGTAGTGTACAAGCGTCATATTTACATCACAAATTTATCGCAATTATTGGCACAATTCATTCAATTATGTAAAGTATTATGGGTTTGAGTGAGGAGTGATGTTTGTTTACACTCGTTCTGCAATCCGTGCGATAACTATGGACTCGGCACTCTTGGATATTTCTTCGTAGGTCTCAATGCAAAGGGGAATGTACTTGATGTAATCATCTCTTCAATTCATCCCAAAATCCATCCACTGCCAATATGCAAAATCCTGCAAATATGTTTTTGTAAAGCATCATCCACTACGGTATAAGCTACCTCATCTCCGATTGTGATCAGTCAGGCAATTCAGGAAGGTTATTACGGGATTTCAGACTCTGAAATCCCGTAATATTGTTCATTCCCCTCTCTCAGAGAGAGGGGTGCGGTCGCTATTACGGGATTTCAGACTGAAATCCCGTAATAATGTTCATTCCTCTCTCTCAGAGAGAAAGGGGTGCAGTCGCTATTACGGTATTTCAGACTCTGAAATCCCGTAATATTGTTCATTCCCCTCTCTCTCAGAGTGAGCGGTGCGGTCGTTATTACGAAATTTCAGACTTAATTCTCGAAAATCACCCCTGCGACTTACTGAATGCATTTGAGCATCTTCTCTTCCGCATTCCGATCTCCAGGTAAAGTTGTCAGTGCGATATCGCGATTGAATCTCATCTATAATCTATTAATCGTTTAGAGAAAAATGCAAACACTCACCATTACGCCACCGACCGACTCCAATAATGAAAGTTAGAGGAAATGAAACAGGAATGAGTAATTAGGCATGTCGACTTATACGATTGCGATACATTTTTCGTGTGATATATGTGATGTTGGTTTCTGCTGGATTTTCAAAGTCTCTGATTGCAAGTAAGACATTTGATGACTTCCAAGTAAATTATTATCTCACTTTTAGGCTTGATAACATGAACGAATTTATTATCAATGCAGAAACGAGAGTGGTTGGTGGAAATTATTTCACTCTGAAAACTGGAACTAAAACAAAAGACAACATAGGTATGTTTTTTTCTTCCATTTTATGGGTATTTCAAAATATTATTCAGCACACGTTGAATATTGGCTTCATCAAAATGCTCAATTCCGCCATGTCAACGGAAAGATGTTAAAATTATTTCGAGGACTAAGGTAACTGGATTCCATCGACATACGATGAGATACGATGCTTTGCAGTAGAGTTGGCTATTCGGGGGTTGCGGCCCGCAATGGCCTTGACTCTTTATTTCTAATGATTGCGGGCCCGCAATGCGGTGTAAAATCATTGCGGGCCCGCAATGATTCTGTTCTCTCAAGCAAACGAGAGAGCGAAGGAAAGTGAAGAGAACAAAAGAACGACCGATCACAAAAAGTGGCCAGATAGGAATAAAGTAGTCATTGCGGGCCCGCAATGCTATTGCGGCCCGCAATGATTTAACAAGCATTGCGGGCCCGCAATGCGTGTCCGTTATTGCCAACCCTACTTTGCAGTGCTCCTTGATGACTAGATACGGTACATGCAGCCGGTATAACTGTATTACGGGTTTTTAGAGTCTGAAATCCCGTAATAGCGACCGCACCCCTTTCTCTCTGATTATGAGAGAGAGGAATGAACATTATTACGGGATTTCAGAGTCTGAAATCCCGTAATAACGACCGCACCCCTTTCTCTCTGAGAGATAGGAATGAACATTATTACGGGTTTTCAGAGTCTGAAATCCCGTAATCTAGGAAAGTTGGAAGGGAGTAAGAGAACAGATCAAACAACTACCTGCGAGTGGTATGTTTTCATAATTTACAAATAAATAAAATACCATTTGCAGAAAATTGGCAAACAACACTCCTCCAGTTGTTATCACGAAGATCTTTGAACCCAGAATCGACTATATACAGTGAGCTCCTTCCCTCCCTCTCTCCGTTCCCCCTCGACTCTACCCATTATAATTCACGCTATTTATTTATCACTTGTTGTCACATTTGTATTATACGATAAAATTTTATTCATGAATATTAGTCGAAGAAGCATTGAAAACATCAAACATACATAACACACAGAAAAAAATCAAAATTATAAAAATGATGGTAAAATGTGTTATCCCGTTACATAAAATTAGGGGCATTTTCTTACTTTTTGAAAAGATCGAAAAGTCTGTATATAAACGTTGGGCACGTATGAGTTTGGCCAAACTCGCTCTGCGCCTCGGACAAATTAGTTTGACCCGTTTTATATCTTCATTTTCAACGTCGAGAGACGACGTCAAACTTTTTTGACGCCGAAATCGTCCGACTTTGGAGCTCTGTAGCTCTTCGGGGTGTGGTTTTGGTATCGAGCCTTCAACAGAATAATTTCCTAGAATATCGAGGAGAATTGATCTGCATTATTGGCCGATCGATATTTGTATTAGAATTTCTGTAAATCGATTTTGTTGAATTGTGTTTAACAAAAATCGAAGCCCAAGGTTTTTAATAGCTCAATCGACTGACCTCGACGAGAGGATTTCAACGGCATGCTGAACGTTTTGTCATGTGGTAGCCTTCGAAAGTTATGAGCATTTCAAAATTTTTTGATTGAGAAATTCGAGCATTTTCATACACAGACCATCCGGATTAGTTGATTTGCTCATCTATCAACCATCTCAACAACTGGCTGGGTAGTGTAGTGAATAAGGTCGCTGTTTACTTTTTTACTATCAGGGGTTCGATCCTCCTTGCCGCACTTTTCTTTTGCTGATTTTATTTTTGTCGAAATGTTTTCATGTGATTATGAAAACCAGAAAAAACGTCAAAAAAGTTTGACGTCGTCTCTAGACATTGAAAATGAAGATATGCAAAAAAGCTCTGGCCAGTTTGTTAGGGACACTAAGGGCTACCAAAAAATAACCTTTGCTCATTTTCGACTTTTTCAATGTGCCACCGTTTATTCGAACCTTACGTGACACGCGTGATATTGTTCCAAATCTTTAGTTCATTAAATTTCTATTTGTAATGTGATCAGCTTTTTTTTAATGATGAGGTGTATTGTTTCGTCAAGTTCAATTTATATATATATTAGTTTACTGCATAAGCTCCTTTATCTGTGGTAATTATAGGAAAAATGCCTTGATTACTGCTGTGATGATAATGATTGAAAGACTATGAATAGATCTTGCATGTTTGGGTGGACTTCCAGCCTCACCAAATGGAGATTCGGATGCAGAAGATGGTGCTGAAAGTGAAAGGGAGATTACGCTAGGATAAATAAACTGTACTATTTCGGAGCAACATGGAACGAAAATGATCTCGTTATTCGTTATAGTGCGATAAAATTGTTTGCTTATTGAACGACTTTTTTTCTAAACGCGAATCAGATCTATAAACGAACCGCAAACAAAATCTTGATCGGCTTTGGATAAATCAGATTGAGTTGAATTACAAAGCTTATCCACGTATTCTCTTTGATACCTGATTGTGAACATAAAAGAAAATTAATATCTTTCAGTTAGGATTGGAGTTATGAGCAATTACTTTGAATTATTGAATCCCCGAGAATACGTGGTTGTTCCCTTCCATACCCTCGATTCTTCTAATAATTCCTGTAATTAAGATATTTTTCATTGCTTGTTTTCTTCTTTCAAGGAAAAGGAAAATGTTTTGCGAAATTTGCACGACTACTTTTACGCAAGCTAGCTATGTTTTATGCATGTTAGTACAATCAAGAGAAAGGCTGTATACAGAACGAAAACTTCCCCAAATATGGGGTAATCGTTATACAATACGGTGTAACTGAATTCAAATTTTACTATTATACAAACAGATAATAACATGAAGAGAAAGAATAACACTAGGATAGTTGTGATTTTGATTTATCAAGGATTTCTATTGATCTGTGACAATTTGCATACGAAGAAATATTTATTTTGAAACGAAATAATAATACATCAAAATCGCGAAATGTCAAAAAGTATGCAAAAAATATTCTTTCAATTTCGAGCAGCAGTAATACTAGATAATATTTTTGTGAACTGTATATAACTTACGTCATAACATCCAAAAGAAAATACAATTTCCGTATACGATCCTAACGTAAGTACATGACATCCATAATCACATTTGACAGTGGGAAAAGATCTGACAGCAGCAACGAGAGCACGCTTGAAATCCAATCCTTCATCAACACTATTCTTATCTCCCTTTTCATACTTGACAAAAGACGCATTCACACAATCGAACTTCTCTTGTCTAAACAAATATCAAATTAGGAATTCCAATTTATTGATTTTTTTAAACATTGGGACAACGCTAAATACTTCAGAATTCCGGACATGTAGGAAAAGGGGGGCGAAAAAAGCAGTTGCCCTTTTACTATACATTTTCTCATCCAGTGCTCTGAAGTAGTGCCGCAAATGCAATAAGGAGAATTTTAACTTGTTAACCAAGTATTTAGCAGCCCTTAGACTACATAGACTAGACTTTTATTGGTACTGTAATTTTGGACAGATCCGGTGCAATAAGGAGAAGTAGAATTAGATAACCGAGTAAACCAATTCGATCGTGACGAAGAAAAACAAAAAATGCATACAATTCATCTGAATTCTTCTCTCTCGTGATGGTCTCGATGGATATAAAAGCGATGAGGGCCACAACCAATATATGACGAATCTGTGAATTTGAACATTTAAGATAAACTAATTGCGCCTATTTCTTACCATTCGGCAAGGAATAATTGAAGCCACCGAAGATTCGAACTGAATGATGGAAGAATGAAATGGAAGAAAGTTGAGTGAAGACAAGAATAAAGTAATTAGATTATAATGTTAAAGGAATAGGATATTTTGATCTCAGACAAAGAAATTATTGTTTGGAATTTTTCAGAAGTTTGAATTGATTACAGTTAATATGTAACTTGGCGAGTTAACGAATCATGAAGAATACGGCAGATCAATATCCACGGTCACTGTACGCTGCGAGGTACTGTAGGTCGATATCCAAGGCCACAGTAAGGTGCAGAGTACGGTAGGGGGATAACCGTCGCATTTGTAGTACGGCAGATCGGTACGGTATTACGGCAGATCACTTTCTTTTGGATCAGACCGAAATGGTGGGGGGGGGATCGTTTTGCCAACGATCGTTTGCACAACGGATCATAAATCGGTTGGGATTTGGCGTATGACAACCAAAGTTGTACCATTGTTATCAGTGGGAGTGTACGGTATTGTGCTACCGTAACCGTCGGGAATCGCGAACTGATATTTTTCAGTTGACCTAAGACCCGGGGTTCATGGTTGAAAATGGCGAAAGTCGAAAAATTCATGATGGCCCGAGATCAAAAACCAGCTGCCATTATATCAATAGTGAGCCAACTTTTATCTTTCTGGATACCGTAACCCGTACTACCGTACACCCACAGAAAAATCCCTTGTCTATAAGGGAATTATTCCCTAGTAACGGCTCACTCTTGATATAATGACAACTAGTATTTGATCTCGGATCATCATGAATTTTTCGACTTCGGTCATTTTCAACCATGAACCCCCGGTCATGGGCCGATTGAAAAAAATCAGTTCGCGATTCCCAACGGTTACGGTAGCACAATACCGTACACTCACACTGATAACAATGGTACAACTTTTGTTGCTATACGCTAAATCCCAACCGATTTATGATCCGTTGTGGAAACGATCGTTGGCAAAACGATCGCCCACCGAATTGGTAACCTACATGTCTCACATTATCGGATCCTTCATGATCATTTTGAATATTGATTGGATCAATATACATCAATTTTGATCGTTCTCACTACAGTTGCTTACTCCTCTATTTATTCATTTTTGTTTCTTATGATACATAGCTCGACTTACAAGGGAAGTCTGGTTGGCCGGTCCCGGACTTCGAGATGGGACATATACCATTCGATAGGTATCCGAAAAACAAGACTTTTCATGTTGACCATTTTGGCAGAATGCCCGTGGGCGCAGAGTTATTTGCATATTTCTACGGATTTTCGCACTACAATGAAACACAGTCTCTGTGAGATCGAAAGCAATCAGTGGTGAATAAGAGTGGTAAACAACACAAGCAATGGTGAACATGAATTTATTCTTTTTTATTTTTACTGATATGAGGATGGTCTATATATTTTTTGCTTGCAAGTTCGATTCCCGCATAAGCTATCTCACAGAGACTGTGTTTCATTGTAGTGCGAAAATCCGTAGAAATATGCAAATAACTCTGCGCCCACGGGCATTCTGCCAAAATGGTCAACATGAAAAGTCTTGTTTTTCGGATACCTATCGAATGGTATATGTCCCATCATGAAGTCCGGGACCGGCCAACCAGACTTCCCTTGTTAATACAGGAAGATAAGATAGCGACTTTGCTATCCTGAACGTTCCATTGAAATGTGAGATCCTCATGTCAATCTTATTTGGAATTAAATTAATTTTATTTAAAAAAAGTTTATTCGAATATTCTTTATAACATGAAATAATATACAACTATACCTACAGCAATATTTATAGATACAATAATATGTGGAAGAGGAAGCGAAATGCGCACGAAAACAAGGCCGTATTGGTGTACTCGCACGTTGTAACTCAATTAGAGACTAGCGTTTTCCACTAATCGATAATACTCATATTCATCTTGATGTAGGCGACCATCCTTGACTAGTTTGTTGCAGTGCTGTCGCACGTTGCCCAGAGCGCCGATCTTCACGGCTACTGGCGACTCCTGGACGGAAAACATTGGATTACGGTACGCTCAGATTACGGTAAGTCTGGATCAAATCAATCAATACCTTATAGATGTGATTGACGACGTCCATACTCGATCCCTCCTTCACATCCTCAAAGTATCTGCAAACAGGATAAAAAACTTTGTTGCTGTTAAATTGGGGGCGGAGCCACGCCCACTTTTGCTGTACTTACTTGATGATCTCGTTCTCTCTAACAACCCGATGCTGAATATATTCGTCCACCTTCTCGATCGTCTTCTCAACTACAGGACCGTGTCCTGAAAGAATTCATTATCGATTGATCTACAAAGATCTACAGTAATTCATCAGTTGATACCCATCTACCGTAATCTATCCATCTACAACAGTATTCTTCGGAAAGAAAAAAATACTCAAAACATTTCAGCGAACGCTACCGTAATCTCGAAACGGATCAATCGATAATTAATTCTCACCAGGGTAGATCACTGTAGGCTTTAGTCCCTTGATTCGCTCAAGACTCTGCATGTACGAGTGCAGATCTTCGAAGACTGTCGTACCCTGAATATAATCAATATCAATCAATATCTATCCAAACTATCCCCCAACTCACTGGAGCATAAACTAATTACAGGTGCTACTGTACATATTGATTATGCATACATCTACCGTACTCCATAAATACACGTTCCCTGACTACCGTAATACATGAATACATTATACCTGTCCCTGACTACCGTAGTTCATGAATACCGTATACCTGTCCTAGGATGCAATCACCGGAGAACAGCGAGTTCTCCTCTTCTAGCCACAGCGACGCGTGATCGGTGGTGTGTCCGGGAGTCGTGACGAATCTGCAGATCGATCAATAATTTAACTTGATCAATCGATATCGATGGCTTTTCTACAGTATCCAAATCGGAACTTTCCTGTTTTTTGGCCCGGGGTAATTTACATAAGTTCTGCATTTGCAGAACTGCTCCCCTGCTAGGGGGAGGCATGCCCCCCCATTTTTCCAATGGGGGCCCGTGCTCCCCGCCCTCTCCTCCAAATGGGAGAGCGCTGGACTGAAACGAAGAAGGAGGAAGACGGCGTTTATAGATATTTGTAATTATATTAAATTTTATTAGGGTTTGAACGAGAGAGTGCGAAAATGGAGAGAGCAATTCCTCATTTTAGCTTCGCATTCCGCAATGGCAGGGTCGGTTTTTATACATTTACATCACATTTAGACCGCGCAATGGAGAAATAGATATTAATTAAGAAATGGCGAGTGGTGAATGATAGAGTTTAATGCAAATTTTCCCCGGGCCAAAAAACAGGAAAGTGCCTCCAAATATACCGTACACCTACAGTATTCAAATCTACCGTACACCTACCGTATCGTGGCTCCATCCACCTTCACCTCGTATCCATCATCAACATAATCAAAGTATTCACGGTGCTTGGAGGGGTCGGGGTTGCGCAGCTTGTAAATTGGCACCTTTAATGCAACAATTCGATATGCGACGTTTCCCAAAACACACCGCACACCACTACCGTACCTTGTCTCCGATGACACTCTTGAGCACACCATCGACGCCTCCAGTGTGATCATGATGCCAGTGTGTGCAGATGATCGCGCTGATCTTCGATTCCTGGCGGGAAATCGGGATTACTGTACATACATTTATTGATCCGTCTAATCAGAGTAACCAAGGTGCGAATAGCATTTACAATAGCATGACGACTGCTACAGTGTGAAAGGCATAACTAAGTCTAGCATTATGACACCATCCCCACGATCAAGATAACCCAGTATACCCGTTTCAATACCACTTTAGATGAGATTTATTGATCGTTAATTGAAAGGTTCAGAAAATCAACAACAAAAAGGAACAAAAGCATTGCTGACATTTTATTGTGACATAAAATGTCAGTTGTATTGTCTAAAACGACGTTATCTTATATTTTTTGCAGCAATGACCGGTTATATTACATGATAACGGATAACGGTTTCGTCGAAACCTATGTAATAATTTTTTATTTTATTGATATTTTTATTATTTCAAAGATAGATAAATAAGGAATATTGCTGAAACAATACAAGATCCCAGATTGATAGAGCAAGTGAAACACAAGATCAACTACCATTTTTCAATCTTCTAAAAAAACACAAAAAATAACAAACCTTGAGCGCCTCTTTCAATACTTCAATGTACTTTGCGATGTTTGGTTCACCAGTATCGATCAAAATTTTGCTGCAAAAGACAAAGTAAAAATTGGCAAAAGAATTCTCTCTAGCCGGGAATTGAACCCGGGTCTCGCATGTGACAGACGCGGATACTAACCACTATACTACCAGAGATGCGTGTACGGATGCTAACGAAAGATTGATAAGATAGATCACCTCGAGCCCGTGCCGACCAGATACGTGTTGGTGCCTTGCAGAGTGAACGCGCCAGGATTCTGACCGAGTACGCGCATCACCTGAAGAGCGCATCATGATACTCAATCGAGTAAGAGGCAAGCTACGCAGTCAAATCACGGATCGATACTTACCCTAGGCGAGAGTTGCTCTATCGATTCCAGCGGTACGAGCGCTGGCATGACTGCCTTGTGTGTGAAGTGGTTGATGACGAATCTGTACAAGGTTACGGTAACTCCAAGGGTACGGTGTACACTACGGCTACTGTAGTGGAGCAACCTGTTGACTAGCAATAGTACGAAGTATAGTGATAATAAATGCAAAGAGCGAGAGTGAGAATGGGCGAGGCACACATCACAATAATACACACACAACTCTACGCAACCATTCACCGGTGTTGCATAAGTGCTTACTACTCATTCAGACAGATGACTAGCATGCTGACTATCTTGCTAGTCCTCTGGTCAGTAAGATCACCATGGACTAATACTGGAAACCATGGAACCCTCTCGAATGTCCTATCAGTAACTGGCTGAAATCTTTGAATGACTCTCCATTTCTATCTCTGCACTCTCTCATATTCACACACTCTCTACTTGGAGGCACTCTCTCTCTATCGCTCCTATCGAACTCTTCCCCAAAGTAGCCATCTTTTCGTCCGTAAGAGAAAGGGGATAGATTACTATCAACCTCATTCCCCACTTTGAAACAATCAAAAATCGATAAATCAATAATCTTGTTACTCACGCTCCTGCTGCGATCGCATAATCCTTCCAGTACCGTATTCGCCACATTATCGATTGATTGAAGTTTCTGAAAACGATCAAGGCACTTACAGGGGGGTTAGAAAGTAGTGGTGGAACAGACCTACCTGCTATCTCGACCCACTACCCTCTTCCTCTTTCTCACTTTCTATTGTAATTTGTAGTGTGCATGCAGTGTGCCCCGGGAGACCAGACTACCGTACCCTACACAAACCACGCACTATAGATAAGCTCGAGGGCAATGAAACCTGTGATCGCTAGGCCTGAGAAAACTATTTCTTCTAGAAACAATTTATCGATTACTTTCACATAATAATTAGAAAAAAATACGAGTATCTTCATATGCTCACAAATATTAGATGTATAATAGTGATTATTGTATTAATTAATGATGTGTACGAAAAACTAATCGATAACTAACAAAGTCAGAAGCAGATTAAATTATAAACGCATTACGCAAGATCTAACTACCCTGAGGACACTAGCAAAATCAACCGATAATATATGTCGATAAGACCAGAGTCTATTGTGACAACTAAACTAGGAAGAATCTGTAAAGTTCAAAGATCATCAAGGCGGCCAAACATAATTTAGAGAATGGACGATTTGGAATGAGCAGGTTTGGATGATCTACTTCCAATCGATAATCGCTGATATACGAAAGAAACAGAGGGACAGGAGGCATACGTACAAGTGAAATCGATAATTAGGTCATTGAAAGAGTATACGGTAGGACCACATCGTGACGAGACCAAAGGGGGAACAAATATACGCCATAATACCAACGTCTAGACGAGAACGCACATAATGAATTGCATAAAATATACATTGTATTTAGAAAGGATAATTGAGACAAAAGAGACAAACATCAGATATTAGGAAAAGCGATAGATCCGTTTACAAAAGTGGGAAAACAAAGTATAAATTAGCCATAAAGTACAAAACCAGAGGACATAAGTACAGGGGGAAAGGTGTACGGTATCCGCCGATCAAATAACGATTACTCTTCGACGATTCCCTGTGCGGCGAGTTCCTCAGTGACACGATTGAGATACTCCGGATCAGGGTAGCCAAATCTGAACGGCGGGATTACTGTAGGCGTTTCACCAGCTATCGTCAAATGACTTTATTAGGAATAAATCAATGACCAACCCTGTAGCTCCGCCATGAAGATTCGTCTTGTGATGGACGTTGTTCCACACAACCACATTCTGAGCTCCTGTAATTACAGAATTCATCAATCAATCGATAATTTTGTTCGTTGACGACTTAATAATAATAATAATAATAATATTTATACGTATTCATGAGTAAACAGTGAAACGTGTGATAGAAGTAAAAGAAACGAAATGAATCGAGACAAGAAAATGATGATAAAGATAATGACAATGAAATTCTCACGGGTTAAAGAGTAGAATAATGGACGAATCTTTGGAACAATAGAGACTAAACATAATTGGTTAGGGAAACTCTATTTGATTGCCAGGTTGTACCAAAAGTCTTGCCGCTCTAGGAAAGAAGCTGTAATGTCTATAGTTAAATCTAGATCCGGGGTTGTTAAAGTTGAGTCTGTTTCGTGTGGTATAAGGGCGAAAATAGTGGGATTTTTTATTGGATATTTTATATTTTCCTCTAAGTACTTAAGGAGACTTTAGGAAATTAAGATAAGTTAAGTTAAGTCAAGCTAAGGATAAGTAAAATCCTTAAATCACCGACCAGTGGTGACGGAATCACCGACGGTAAAGGTGAGCTTGCACTCGAATGCACGTTGGAGTAGACGAAGAACCTGCAAGGTACTCAGGATTGACAAATTATCCAAAACATCGATCGATGATTGATCGATAATCTCTCACTTTTTGTCCTTGTTCGTTATTGGGCAGATAGGCGACACGACTCGTACCATGGAATCGAACACCCGGACGGAGATGGGTAGCCTGCAATCATAAGAATCATTATAAATGTTTCATAATTTATCAATCGATTATTTTGAAATCATTGATCGAGGGGTATACAATAACCAAATACGCAACCCTCTAGTTAGTTGTCTCTAGTTTACACCGTATTTTCGACCAATGGTTATTCTTACCGATTGAACTCCTCCGTGTATGTTGTATTGAATACAGATGCAACCTTGAGCGTCGGGGTATCCGGGAACTTGCTGAATGAGAGATCAAAGATCAATATTATGCAAAGACCAAAGATCAATATTATGCAAAGACCAAAGATCAACATTGTTTCGTTTTACCGGAAAAACCGTTTAAAAATAAACATTAATCAGGTTTCATAGGTCAAAATTAGAGATATATAAAAGACCAAGGATAAAATATCGTAAACCCACCTCTCTGATAATTTGGTGCGTCATTGTACCGTTGGGCTGGAATAATACTGTATTGGAATTGGAATGGAATTTGAGCCAATTGGGAACGAGCAATCATGTTTTGGTGTTGTGTACCACACTCACACACATACATTATTATTATTATTATTATTATTATTTACTCACCATGTTTCCGAGAGGAAGGGCGAAGTAGCGCTGGCACATCCAGCAGTTGCGACGAGGAGATGCACGCTGCATTGACTGCAAATAGTATGATCAATATCCGAGCTGAATCAATTAACGTCCACATGGGAAGTATATCAGAACACAATAAAACCCCCATCTCACAGGAAGTCTTTGCCTGATTCAATTTTCGATCCATTGAAGAAAATCGATTAAAATTGATTCACTTTCGTATGAATAAAGAGAGGATAAGAATTATCATTTTTGATGATCTAGCAACCACACATGACGATCCCTACTTTCATGAAAATATAAATGTTGACGCTTTTCTTCCTCGTGCATTAAAATGCATTAAAATTGTCCTTATAATTTTTGCTATGGCATGTATGCATACAATACATACATAGATAAATAACCAAATAAGTAAATAAATAAATAAACAAATAAAATAACTAACCAAAAAGCATTCATAGTGAATCTGATGACCACATGTGATGAGTGCAACGACGTATTCTCCATTGGACAATCCATCCATACACACTGAACAGTCTGATGCATCCAACTAGAAGAAGAAATAGTATCAATCAATCAAACAATCAATCAATTAATTTAGTAAGTAAATCAATGTATAGGAGTGATATGCATGCACGTATTTAAAATAATTGTAACAATAAAACTATTAAGTAATAATGTGCTTCATGGTGTTTCGGTCGCTACGTCAATATATCAATAGTTCAATCAGCTAAACAATGTATCAATCAATAGTTCAATCATTCAATTCAATCAATGTACATGTTGCTCTACATTGCCACGGGCTGATGCGAATCGACAATGCGCAATACAAAGATGAACCAATTTCCCAACTACAGTATCCAATCGATAACCGTACCTGATCCGGTGCGATCGTAACAGACAGCACAAACTCCTCCGGGGACGCGTCCGCTGCGACCGCGAGCGCTCCTCCGTGCGCTGATGACGCGGAAGAGGCGTCACCGGATCGTGGATTGGTGATGCCTGCATTGATGGACTACGGTAGAGGATGCTTTGCTATAACTAACAGATTACGGTATTCCCACTCACCCAAAATATGTCGGAATTGGGACACGACATTGAAATCTCTGTCGATTACAGTCACTGTCTGAAATACAATTCAAATCAAGACTTTACAAATATTGATTTCTCTTTTTTTCCAAATTAAGCATTGTGATTAGTGAAATACGAAAATGTGTATTTATCCAAAGAAGAGTCAGTCGGATATGAAGGCATTGAAAATGTCAATTCAGTACTTTCTATGGTATTGATTATCCTAACCTATTAATCAAACACGTTAGAGAACATGATCAATAAATATCTTCAACCTA
Source organism: Parapristionchus giblindavisi (assembly GCA_943737045.1). NCBI lineage: Eukaryota > Metazoa > Nematoda > Chromadorea > Rhabditida > Diplogasteridae > Parapristionchus > Parapristionchus giblindavisi. Next base: position 861,257 of record CALSFV010000020.1, on the reverse strand, counting down.
ACAATTAATCTGAAGAATACCGAAACAATCAAACTACCTGAGGGTATCCATTAAATCCTCCCGACCACTCGTCGATAACTTCGTTTAGCTTCGCTGCAGATCGCTTCGGACAAACGCCGAGACCGCCTAGACAATAATCAATCGATAATGATGGTCCCGATCAATCGATACGAATCAATCAATAATTTACTCACCACATCCTAGTCCGGGAAAAGCCACGGTAGTGCACTGATTGTCCATCGCAAACTTGATGACAGATCTGAAAAAAGGAGGAGCTCAGATAATCATTCTTTCAACAGTTATGAGTCAGTAATGTTTACAGGCACACCCCGAGCTTATTTAAAAAATGACCACTCTGACAATGCTCTCTCGCTTTATTCCCCCTCTCTTCTCCCTTCCCCCTCTCTTCTCCCTTCCCCCTCTCTTCTCCCTTCCCCCTCTCTTCTTTCACCTGAGAAGGTGACCCCCTTCTCGCTCTCTCACACTTGTATTTTGTAGTTTGATTGTATTTCCTTGTTCCCACCTTAGCTTCTATCCCCCTTCTTTTCTCCATTTCGAATCCCTGTTCTCATGGCCCCTACCACCACTGTTCCCAAACGACAGCACGAGTCGTCCCCGTCTGGTATGTCCCCCGAGGCTAAGAAGGGGGCGAACGCCATACAAAACTTGGTGATCGCCGCTTTCGAATTGGCCATGGAGGATGTACCCTCGGGGTGCGATCCAAGCAAGTGGAAGTCCATCACTCAATTGGTACATGGTCTGGCCAAATCTCTGGAATTGGTCTCCAATGCCGAATCAGTTGATGAGTCTTCCATGTCGTCCCCTATCACACTCTCTTCTTCCAACACTCTCTCTAACCCCATTCCTTCCTCCTCCTCTATCTCTCACTCTCCTCCTTCGATCGATGACCCGGCGGAATTGATCTTACGGGCTAAGTCTCTCGTCGTTTCGGGACTTCCGGAGCCGGACAATAGTCTGGATCTGGATGACCGTTGCGAGACTGATAGGAAGGGTATCGCCCGACTCCTCGGTTACCTCGAGGTCGAGACCATGCCTGTCCAGATCTACCGTATGGGGAAGAGATCATCGGATCGTCCTCGACTCGTCAAAGTTGTAATGCCCGCTCGTTCGTTCGCCCTCGTCGCCATCAAGAATGCCAGAAAGCTCCGTGGAAACGCGGAGTTCGCTGGCATTTACATTCGCAAATCGATGAGCAAGGAAGAACGGGCGAGACATAGCGAGTTGAGGGCGACGGTTAGGAGCTTGCGAGCTAAGGATCCTGATTGTCCCTTTGTAGTCTACCGCGATGCGGTCTGGCACAAGGAGGATATCAAAACTAAGGTCCGTTCTCGCTTGCCCGATCCGGGAAACTAGTTTGTGATACATCTCTGACACTAGCACCTACAGTATCCTCTGATCTCTTTCGGAAAACTACTTGTTATCCACCTGTCATATCCTCTTTACCTACTGTATCCTCTTCATTTACAGTATCCTCTCGCTCTTCTATCCCTACTTTAAAATGCCTCATGTTCAACTCTAGATCTCTCTGTAACAAGCTACCCGATCTCCACTCTATATTATCGATTGATCGACCTGATCTTCTTCTTATTTCTGAAACTTGGCTTACCTCTAGAATTATTGATTCAGAAATTGTGTTGTCTTTCCCATACCAGTTGTATCGTGCTGATCGTGCTAGACGAGGTGGTGGTGTTTGTGTTCTCTTTCGTGATCACATTGCCTGTTCCCGTGTTAAATTACCCACCTCAGTCTCGTCTGACGTGATCTGTCTCGATCTCTACCCTCCTCTAGGTCTCTCTTCTATTCGCTTGATACTTGTCTATCGCCCTCCAAACACAACCACAGCTAGTAATAGTGACCTTTTTGACCTTCTATCAACTCTGTCCTCCTGTGATAAATCGATAATTGTTGCCGGTGATCTTAACTTGAATATTGACTGGTCCAATCCTCATTCTGCTCGTGGCCATTCCATTTCCCTTGTCAATTTCTCCGAATCTCTTAATCTTCATCAATTCGTACCATCTCCCACTCTTGGTTCCAACTTTCTTGATGTAATTCTCGCCCCTTCCGATCTTATTTCTGACTGTATTGTCTCTGCCCCTTTCAAAAATTCTGACCACTCATCTGTTTCTTTCCGTCTCACTTGGCCTCTTGCCGATCCTATATCTATTCCAGCCTTTGACTTTCGTAAGACCGATTTTGTAGCCCTTAACTCCGCTTTGTCCAATACAGACTGGTCTTTGATCTTTCATGATTTTACCGATATCTCTCATATGTACACCCTATTCATTGATTACTTGACTCAACTATTTCCATCCTTCATTCCTTACAAGAAACAAATTGTCCCTTTCGATAATTACCCTCCTCACATTCGATCACTCCTTGCTCATAAACGCCTCCTCTTTGATAAAATTTCCCTTGCACCCGTCAAATCTCAGTTCCTCAATGTATCATCTAAACTAGATAAGGAAATTAGGAAATTTATAAGAAACAAGGAAAACAAATTGTTGTCCAATAACCATAGTAGGTCTTATTATCGATACATCTCAACTAGATTTAAATCCCGTTCTTCCATTGCCCCTTCCCTCACAGATTTCAATGGTACCATTATCACTAGTGACTCTGAAAAAGCAGAGTCATTCGCTAATTACTTTCAATCGGTTTTCACTAGTGATGATGGCATTCTTCCCAACTGTCCTCGCTTTGTTCCTCAATCCATTCTCACCTCGATCATTCTTCCTATCGATATTTCATATCATTTACGTCGTGTATCTGACTCTTGTTCCCTCCCCTCTGACGGTATTCCGTCCATTATATTCAAACATTGTTCTCTCACCCTTTCTGAACCTCTATCTCATATTATGAATTATAGTCTTATGTTAGGCCAAGTTCCGTCTCTATGGAAAACTTCCTTTGTGATCCCTATACCAAAGATTTCCACTCCCTCATCTGTGTCTGATTATCGCCCTATCTCGCTTACTCCCATTCCCAGTAAAGTCATGGAGCGAATCCTCAAACCAAAGCTTATCCGTTGGTGCAATATTCATAATATCATCCCCCCTGAGCAACATGGTTTTGTTAGTGGTAAATCCACAGTATCCCAGCTTCTCGATTGCACCCAGAAATGGCGTGCGGCGATGGACTGCGATGATTCCGTTGATGTTGTGTATGTTGATCTCGCTAAGGCATTTGATACTGTATCTCATTCTAAATTGCTTCATAAATTACATTGTCTAGGTATCCGTGGTTGTATATTTGATTGGCTCACTGATTATCTTTCTAATCGTCGTTTACAGGTTAGAGTTGGTTCTTCTCTGTCCTCAGAGAAACATGTTCTGAGTGGCGTACCTCAGGGTACGGTACTGGGTCCTCTCCTCTTTTTGATTTACCTTTTTGATCTCCCACTATCCCTATCACCATACCCACTGGTTCACTTCCGCCTCTTTGCTGATGATATCAAACTCTTCATCATCCACAATTCCGCCAACTCCCACACACTCACCTCTCAACTTCAGAATGGGTTACTGGGTATATTAGAATACTGTCAAAAATGGCAGTTATCGGTTGCACAAAACAAATGCACCGTTCTTTACATAGGCAAATCCAACCCAATCAACCAGTATCATCTCAACTCTTTTCTTCTTCCTATCCCCTCTCCCAATGCTCTTCCAGAACCTATTCGTGATCTTGGTGTATACATTGATCATTCTTTATCCTTTCGCTCTCACATAGACATTATCTGTCAGAAAGCTAATAAGCTTATCTACCTTTTATTCCGTTCTGTTTCTTGTACATCTGTTGATCCCTACGTTAGAGCCTACCGTTCATTCATTTTACCCGTTCTTGAGTATGCTTCACCAGTATGGTCTCCCTCTGCGAAGGGTCTTATTAGACAATTAGAGAAACCCCAGCACCTTTTCACTAGATTATTACATTATCGTACCACCCTTCCCACTACCTCACCCCCCATTTACAATCTTAGAATTGATAATTATCATTTACATTCTCTTTATTCACGACGTTTAGTCGCTGACATCATTTTTGCTGTAAAGATAGTTCGTTCACTTGTCGATGTACCTATGTCAGATTACTATTCCTTACGAAATTGTAATTCTCGTCACAATGCATTCTCTATTCACATTCCCATTGCTAAACGAGAGAATCTTCGTAGTTCATTTGCACATCGTACAACTCGTTTTTTGTGTAATTTACATCGAATTTGTAATCCAATTTTGTCAATTCAGTCTATTAAATTCCACTTATTTCGCCATCCCGATCTCCCCCTTACCCTACAAGTACAAGTACTAAATCTATAGTTATCTATCCCGGTGTTTCCATTATGATCCAAACAGTCACATGGATCTGAACGGTCCCCTTCCCGTTCTGAGGCCTCGTCCACCTCACTCCTACTGGAACACCGGAGATATGATAGCTATCGTCAAATTACCCCTGTCACCTTCCCCAAGTCCTTTACATTATTATAATTATTTTTCTCATCGTTTCTGTATTTGCTGTCGCACCTGTCACGGGTGTATCAAATAAATAAATAAATAAATATTAGTCTACGAGAGAGCCGTGCCAGAGTGGAGAGTAAAAAAACACAATTTCTACTTTCCGAAACTAGAATAGAAAGAGAGATAAAATAACCTATTGGCGTGATAACCAGAGGTACACTTAATAATATCTTCTATTTTCCAACGCATAAGCAAGAAATAATAAGGATTGAAATGGTGAACACTTAAACCCTAATCTCACAAGCTGTCTTATGATAGGTTACAAATTAGCTAGGATGTGCCTTTAAGGAAAAAAAGAAAAGGAATAAGAGTCTGAAGCAATATATTATATTATTTATATATGCTATAAGTGCTATTGTACAATCTGCAATGCACATTTCATTTCCTCTCTTCCTCTAACATCGCAGCTTTTGTGGCGTTCAAAAGTCACGAAACGTAAAGGAAAGAAAAGACAAATAGGTGACAGAGCGTGTAAAACTAAAAGGTTTCGTTGCTATTATTTTCTTTTTCCAACTACTGTCATATCTACCTGTAAGCCATCTTGAGACTGGGTAGTTCGGGTCTGACTACGAGAATGACGTATCGGATTGTGTGTGTGACAGATGAAGGCGACTCTGAAGCGTCCAGAGCAATAGGAAGAATCTGAATATCAACTCGTATTATTATTATTATTATTATTATTATTATTATTTTAAAACACACTCTCCCTAACAGCGGGGGGACAGCGACAGGGGGAGGGCACAAAGTTTCAAAATCATCCTAGACCATTCATATTTGGTGGTTAGAGTCCCTAGGGGTGGGATACACTTCAGCCAAAAAATTGGCCCTAATTATCGATTTTTGATCTACCAAAACTGAAAAAATCAAATTGATTTTTTCCAATCGTGTCATATATCATTCGAAAGAGCATTGAAAGTTATTTAAAACTGACTAGTTTCAAAAGATTTCGTTCATTAGTTTTTGAGAAAAATCCGATTTTTCGAAAAAATGCAAGATTTTTTTCCTTTCATTAAATAGGACCACTTTACAGAAATCTCTTGTTCCTGAATTAGTTGATATCTTGTGTAAAAATAGATGGGCTATTCGAATAACACAGTCATTTTAAAAATCTGCGTTCCGGAACATGAGTTATTGGCAAAAAACTAGCGGTTTTTAGTGTTACAATCGTCGACGCAGGTTCGAATCCGGTCACGAGACAAAATTTTTGCAAACTTTTTTTAGTTCCATTTTGGCTTCTAATCGTCTTTTTTCGATGTTCAGGACTGTTTTAATTGGTTTTCATAATACGTCAAATGATTTCTAGTTATTTCAGTTGTTGTTTTCCGGCACGAAAACTTATTTTCTAAAGCAGTCACTAAAATTTAATTTAATTTAATTTATCATACATCAATAAGATGCGAAAACATTTGAAATAACAGATAAATACTAGCTTGTGGGGTAGAGAGAGAGAAAAAAATGAGAGAGGGTAGAGGGGAGGAGGGGAAGTGCAGCTCATACAAAGACTCTGTATCAAAGATCAAACCGCGATCAATGATAGGTTAGGTTGGCAAGGCCTAGCGGTGGAGGGGTCCGCAATGATTAAATATATATCGGATTGAATAGTGAGTCTAGAATGATTCATCGAAAAAATCGATGAATCGATGAAAAATATTTAGGTGCGGGCCTATGACGATACTGGCAACGATGCTCATAATCATGTCGAATTTTTCAAGCGCTACTAACCCTGATGTATCGAGAGAATACTATCACCGGAGGAAAGATTGGGTGCCAGCCAAATCAACTCATATTATAGTCGCATAAAATCTGCAAGAGCCACAGCATCCGTTAAAGGGAGAGTATCCCATAAAAATATTGATTGAAATGCCGAAAATGTTCGAACGTGAAATTTTGTCCTACCACGAATTGACGAAATATCATACGGTAGCCATTGATATCTGTGCCGGGGCAGTAAAAAAAACAAACAAAAAAACAAAGTGAAAGAGAAAAGATGTCTGGCCAGGATAAGAAGTGACTCTTTGCCAAATCGATAGTTGATTGGCACAAGGAATAGGCTGATCTCATATCTTACATTATACATTATACATGTCTCATTATACAACCAGTGAATAAAAAGAGATCATGGATAGGTATAGAACTTCCCTAACAAACATCTGTCTGTTGATGGTTTATTGGACCCTCTCAGGCTCACTTAATTTTTCAAGTCCCTTTAAATGTGGAGTTATTCTACTATCGATGTGGATAGCGATGAGCTAAATTTGGATTCAGAATGGATGAATTTGCTGAACGAATTGGATAAGAACGAAGCTGATGCAATTGACGATAAGGCGTTGACATCTGATGAAGATCTAATAGTGACTTCCATCAGAAAGAACAAGAACGAAATTTTTTAAACAATTGAATTGGTGGATTGAGAACTAACCGACGTTAATTCTGTTGAGAAAGATGTATTCAAATGGTGAAGATGTATGTGCTTATGTCCCAAATGTGTCATTTGATACAAATGTTTAAAAATATAAATTTCTACTTTCAGAACATTGCATTTTAGGTATTGATCGATCTGAAAACCAGTTAAAACAGTCCTAAACATCGAAAAAAGATGATTAGAAGCCAAAAGGGAACTAAAAAAAGTTTGCAAAAATTTTGACCCGTGACCGGATTCGAACCTGCGTCGACGATTGTAACGCTAAAAACCGCTAGTTTTTTGCCAATAAGTCATGTTCCGGAACGCAGATTTTTAAAATGACTGTGTTATTCGAATAGCCCATCTATTTTTACACAAGATATCAACTAATTCAGGAACAAGAGATTTCTGTAAAGTGGTCTGCTATTTAATGAAAGGAAAAAAAATCTTGCATTTTTTCGAAAAATCGGATTTTTCTCAAAAACCAATGAACAAAATCTTTTGAAACTTGTCAGTTTTACATAACTTTCAATGCTCTTTCGAATGATATATGACACGAATGGAAAAAATCAATTTGATTTTCTCAGTTTTGGTAGATCAAATTCGATAATTGGGGCCAATTTTTTGGCTGAAGTGTATCCCACCCCTAGGGGCTCTAACCACCAAATATGAATGGTCTAGGATGATTTTGAAACTTTGTGCCCTCCCCCCTCCGCCCTTACAGAGAGCGCGTTTTAATACTAATAATAATAATCCATATTTATTTCTACTACGATCGGAGTTAGCCAAACTTCACTCAAAAATGAAATTTTTGCGTCCCATGACTGAAATGAGAACATTCCTCGACTTATATTTTAATAATTAATAATATTAATATTACCTCTCCAGGCATGAGTTTGCGTGATCCACGTCCATCCAGTGCACTCTTGTAGCAGTTCTGTAATTTAGAATAATCAACCTATACATAGATGGGCCCGAAATTTTTTTCTCTGTTCAAAAACAAAAACAATGAGTACGCGTGATCATGCAAAGCGGGGTACCTGGAGCTCGATTCTACAGAGGGCATCCGAACGAAAAATGGTTAATTTTAAAGGGGTTATCATTGATTAATAGTAATCAATTTTGGGTCTCTCAATTTATCAAGAATTGGTTTAGAACTACTGCATGTAAGATATGCTCTGCTAGTTGAAAACTTGAAGTGTACTTCTATTTTTTCTCTTGTAGTGAGCACACAAGTATACAAATAAAACGCAGGTAAACTTAACGTGGGTATACACTCGCAGAACACTTGCGTTTTGCTTTTATTGTTGGTCTACGTTGAACTTGAACTTTTAAAAGATTCCAAGTAAAGATTTTAAATGCCCTAAAAGCCTTTTTGGTATTCCATTATACATGCTACCATACCAGTATGCCACTACCAGTATGGTAACATCTACCAGTAGTACCCAAGTACCATTATACCAGTAGTTTTCAACATTATTATATTTATTAAGGTACCTCAAACATCCTCTTGCCAACCATTCCCTTGACAACATCGAGAAGGGGTCCCTTCATATCCGTATCCACCGATAGTGCCACAGCCTCCACACTATCCGCCACATCCTGGATACTGCGCTCAAATAAGATGATTAATTAATTACCATAAATAGTCAAATGTATAATTTAACAATAAAATGAAATTTTTTAAAAAAATGACCGACTCATAAGGCTAAAATCATTAAAGCTAACCATTTTGACTTCGACGGTCAGCCCATTCTTGGTAGTTGATATGCCGGTATCGGGAGATGACGACATACTGTACCTGAAATGGTCCTTTGATGTCGTCACGATTCAATATCGATTGATTGACTTGACTGATCGACAAAGGGATATGACTGAGTGCACGTAAGGAACGAAACAAAAAGCAGACAACGATCAACCGATAGTATGTTTAAAGAAGAGACAAAAGCAATAACATAGTGAAGTAGGGTGCATGCAACTAATTTTGATTTTAAGATAATTACATAAATGTTAGCGTGGAAATTAACAAACGGCATTTTAGAATAAAAGACAATTAGTTTAACTTGCTAAACTTGGCACGTTGCCAGACTGCACATCAAGAACAAGAATGTACAGAGAATAAAAGAGACGCAGAGTCGCATGTAGAGATTTGCATACGAACTGTGCTCTCTTCTATCCCTTCCCCTCTCTTGATTTGTTGCACAACACTGACCGTAAATTCAAGCAATAATCTAATTTAAAAAAAACAAATAAAAAACTCAGTCAATATGAAAAATGGGAACGCCAACTTTTGCGACAAAGTTTTTTTGTTCAAATTATGTCACAAACTAGATTGCCCACATTTTCAAATTCACTGAGAATCAATATTTGCGTGTTGAGGAAGTAGTCTCTTATCAATCAGACAAATACAAGACAACCAAGCGTAGTATAAACACATGATCACACCTTCTCTTGGGCGCCTTCTTTGCTGTTCTAGGCATTGAGATCAAAGAGTAGAGAGGAAATTGCACTCCTGCATGGAATTATTGATTTGATGTAGATAAGAGATTGGCGAGGGGGGCATAGGGAGAGGGGGCAGTATATCACGGACGGGGTCAAAGGACGCCCTCCCGAATTGTTAGCAAATTGTCATATGCACATGAAAGTTCATAAATTTACGGTACAGTGTGGGGCAATTTGCTGACCCGTTCGTGATAGGGGCCAGAGAAGAAATCGATCTTGAACAATGTGTCAAGGAAACGACGAGATATGAAAGAAAATACATTACAATACATGAAACAAAATAGAAAATTATGAAAGAGAAAATACGAGAGATGGAACATGAGATAAATATGATTCACCTAAAAATGAGCGAACGTTGAAATTTGAAGAAAATGGGAAGTTAATATGACTCGATGGATGAAAAACACGATATTATTCGAGAAATTAGTCTGTTATATGAATCAAGATGCCATGTTGGCACTTCCAACGGGGAGAAAAGTAAGAGGAATCGATTGAATACACATTTTGCGGTAGTATTTCACAACCAGAAAGTATGAATTTCGAAAGGGAATAAACAATAACAGGAGAAGAAAACGTGTTGAGGCACTAGCCTAGTGTATTTACAATAGTTGATGAAAGAGAGTTGCTTAGATACAAAGTGAAAACATGTTTAACAGAAGACATGATGCGCATCCCACAACCTTCGACCACAGCGTTCCTCTAACACAGGGAGAACGCGCAATGAGAATTGGCAAAATGCCAAAAATATTGCGGCATGACTGCACCATGGTGTGCTCTCATCGCCTGTGCTCTCTCATTTTTGCATGTTCTCTCTATTTTTCGCGCTAACTTTTTCTCTGTTACACCATGAACGCTCTCGACACGCTGTGTCCTGGCAGAATGCCAAATAAAGCGCTTGTGAGAGAATGGAGAGATATTCAATTAGAGCAGTCTTGAGATTTGCACTGCACATTGTGACTCAAAAAAGAATCCCTAATTCATCCGCCTCTAATAATAACGACAGAGCTCTAACAAAATAGTTTACATCCGTGAATGCATCCGGATATTCTAAAATCGAGTAGCGACTATTATATACGGTAGCACCAGAAATAACCATCGACAACTGACTTTGATCGACACTTGGTTGAAAACTAAAAAATAATTTAAAGCTCAATTACAACCTTTATATAAACAAAAATAAATGATACAAATGAACGGCACCAATAAGTCAATAATAATCGTAACAGGCATGGAGATCAAAGATCAAAGATTAAAGCTCAAAAGATCAATCAGGAATTGCGAGGTTGTACAATAATATATAGAATCCCGTGGTCTAGATATCAATATCATCAAGAGATGCAGAGATCAAAGATCAAATATCAAGACACATCGTCAACCACTTCTTCTTCTCTTCGAAGGGATTCTGACTATCGGAGATGCCGGAGACTAACGGATCAGTTGCCTTGTTCTTCTCACAGAAGGCGATGAGATCCTTGGAGACCGTGGACACAGGCATAATAGGCGGCTTGACGCACTGCTGCGCCTTCCCTGGTAAATCGAAACTTTTCGTCAGCTTGACTACTGACTTAAAGTGAAAAGTGTGAATAGCAGATAGATACTCCTAGTCAAGAGTGCTTTAAGTCGTATTTAAACGCTGTAGCTTATTATTAGTCACACTTAAAGTGCACTTTAACTCAAATTGCCCATAATTATCAATCATTGTTTAAGTAAAATGAAAGAAAAGAATCGAGTTACCAGAGCTCTGCACCCGAATCTTGTCAGCCATGATCTGGTGGTGCGGCAGAGGTGGCGCGTCGAATGCGCCTAATCACCTCAAATATAATATTGGATATCTAACAGCCGTCATGGTGAATATTTCTGATCCAGCAGTCCGATATTTGAATGTAGAACTTAAACTCAGTCGAAAAGATAGTATAGCTTAAACCAAGATTAAATCCTTTATATAAACTGCATAATTACAGAAAAGATTAACGTTAGCGATGAAAACGAAATAATGTATAAAACTGATAAGGTTAAAGAATAAAGATCAAAGATCATGTGGGAGTGTAATACTGGTAATTGAGTACGGTAAATGGGTGATGATATACGGTAGTGAGGGGGGATTGAATAGTACAGTCATACTGTAAAAGTGAAAGAAGAACAAAGAAAGCATGCATAACAGAAAGTGATCAGAATCAATAAGGGTGTATTACAAGATATGGTAATTCGAATCGGGCCTAGGCAAATTGCCATAGAATTCTTGGAATGTTGCCAATAAACTTGATCAAGGAGCACGTTTCGTACTGGCCTCCGCTCTGCATTTATCCAGCTCTTCTCGAAGCATCCTCTCAACCTGAAAATCAATCGATAATATATGACGCCAATCAATGCCAAGGAACGCCAATACCGTATACTAAAGCAGCAATCGTTACCTTATTGTGAGTATCAGGCGAGTTGTCGGCTAGTTTCAGGAACAGTCCGAGTGAGGTTTCATTCAGAGTGAAATGGGATGGAAGTAGACTACATAGGCGGCGAACGAGAGACATCAGGGCGTCTGCAAGTTTTAATAATTAAATATTTATTTATTTTATATTTTATAATATTTAATTTCAGAATCATATCACAATCGTCATTTCAATTCGATAGCCAATTATCATTGAAGTCTTTGAAAATCAATAAATCCACAGTACCTTTCGAGTGTCGATTTCCACTCGAGAAGACCATCTTCTCCACGAGTACGGTAGTGTCCATTGAGAATCGCGAGCTCGAATGGTAGACACTGCAATCAATCAATAATTACAAATCAGTCAATATTTTTAATACTGTAAGCTATCGTAAAAATAGTACAAAATAAATGAATATTGGTAATGATATAATAAATCGATAAATAAAAATAAAATAAAAACCAACTCGAATAGTGTCCTCAGTTGTTTCTTCAATAGTTCATCGATATCTCGCATCTTCGCTTCCAGTACAGGATTTCGTTGCGTCTCAGCCAATTTTCGCTCAGCTTCCTTCATCTTGATCTACAACAAACCATATATCGATTGATTTTACGTACAATATAATTCTGTATAACAGATATCTTGTCACACAAATGGTTTGTCATAATCATGAATCTATCCATTTGTCAGCACAACTCTTACAGTGTCATCACAATGTCAATGTTCATGTCTTCGCTGACAAGGACAGGGTATGCAGCATGTGCTTACGGTTTTTAGACAATAATGTGCAAGTATAAAACGCCTGTTGAATTTTTTTGCGTTGAATTTGCAAAACTTGAATTTTTCTCTCGCTTCTTCATCCAACCATTTGCAGCCTTTTGTACTGATTTTAACTTACGTTTCCCATGTAATCGGTATCAAGTATCAGACAAACCTTTTCGAGCAGTGTCATCTTCTTCGGTTGCTCTTCCTTGAACTTTGCTGGAGACAGAGGAACTCCACGTGATGAGACCGTCTTCTTCTCCGGTGATCGAAGATCATTCAGAGCTGCCTATAATTAATAAAATTATTATTATTATTATTATTATTATTATTATTATTATTATTATTATTATTATTATTATTATTATTAACATTACTATACTTCTTTTATTCACACCAATCATAAAAAAATTCTAGTTACACTAAACAAGAATCGAAAAGAAAAAAAAAGAAAAAAACGAAGAAAATAGTCATTAGCCAGCAAAGAAATATGGATTTAAATTTAAATTTTTTTTCAAACAACTACCTCAACGCCCTTCGGCAACGAAACCACAATCTCCTCAGCCTTCTTAATGAAATCGCCCATTCCATGATAACCAGTCTTGATGGCTAAAACAAAGAATAGATTAGTGATTGTTAAATTATCGATTGACTAAGTATCGATCGTCGATCTTGTAAAACATCTTATTCAGCTTTACGGAGGTTGTCAACGTTATCAACTTAGCAGGAAACGGAGAAATCGATAATTCAAAATCAATCAATATGAGAGATACCGTACCACTCTCCTCCTCTGGTAGTTCCTGCATCGTCGCTTCGGGAATCATTGGACAGAGCGAGTTGATGGCGGAGATGAATGAGGGATGGAACTTCATGGGTAGACAAGAAGACGATGGAGATGGAGGCGAGGCTGGAGAATAATCAATAATCAATAAATCAATAATAAGAAATAACAATGGTATACCTTTGAGCACAGTTCTCAGATAGACATCATGCTCTTGGATCACTTTCTGGGCGATAAGATGACGGAAGACCTGTAAGATAAGAGTAGTGGTTGAAACATAAAACAAACTTTTTCAAATCCATTCAATAATAATAATATTTAATAATAAATAACCAACCTGATATCTGCAGTTGAGTCTCCAGCCTTCCAATCGCTTTCTCATGTCCACATGTACCTCTCTGCAAAGCCAATCAATCAATATAATCACGCAAAATCAATATGACTCCGTACCTCTCAGCGACTACCTTCTTGACAGGACTCGAGGGTTTACGAGGCGATGCGGGGATTCGTATACCCGATGATGTAGTCATTGATCTCCCCTTCATTGGAGACATTAGCATGGGAGCCTTCGAGGGTGTTTTGAGTGGAGTGGGCGGAGCCGTGCCTGATATCGATTTATTGATTATCAGTCAATCATGTTTTTCATCGATCAGTAACATAATAAATAAATCGATAATTATACAGTATGCAAATGCAAAAAAAAACACATACTAGGGCAATCCGAAGGTAATGTTCCATTGATGTAATCGTGGATATCTGAAATGGACAAATATCGAATATTTTAAATATTGATTTATTTATTTACAAAAATACTCACCACTATCCAGATTGGGCTTGATGATGTATTCCCATCGTGGAGCACGAGATCCGCCCATGCCAGCTGCAAGAAATTATCGATTGATTTAGGATCAGTAAATTCACGTCCGATCTAATTTGAAACCATCCCCTCTGACCATGCTCTCTCGCTTTATTTGTCTACGGGAGAGCGTTGCCAGAGGGGAGAACAAAACTAGCTCGGGGTGTGTCCTTAAGTTCCGCCCCCTTTTCAAATACTCATTCTCACCTCCAACGCAGGTAATCTGCTTGAGGGTAACATTGTAACTGCCGGGGAAGACATAGAGTAGTTGAGCGAATCGACCCTTGGTCAGTGATCTATAAATGGACATTAGCAAACATAGAATCAACGATGATCGTCGAGCCAATAATAATCATAGATGAGATGAGACATCAAATCAACTGGCCATAAAACTTGCTCTATCAAGGTTTATCCCTCGTTCATTTTCAGATCCCCGTTTATTCAATCTAATATAAGACCACTTTGACCATTTATCACCAATAAGTTTCCAATAAATTTTTTCTCGCTTCCAATCTCATTCTACCCCAGTGTAGGTTAAAGTCCCCTCTCAAGTTGTCCACATCGTTGAAGTGCGGCATAAATCTATTCTACTAATGCGCAGTTCGAAATTTTCGTACATGTACCTATTTTATGACTGCTATCGAGTTTGATAGCTTACGATTGTATTGGCAAAGGAGAATCTATTACTACTATGACGAAGACATTCAATTTACCAAAATAAATGGAAAAACGAGACGAAACAACTCAACGTTTGGTAGGTCAACTGAGACATCAAATCAACTTCGTATGGTCAATCCTTCGTCACCTTTCAGATCTTCTATTCAATTTCTTTTAATGATCACTGACATACATTGCCATACCCTCGCAGGATTGACCACTATATAAGGCCCATTTTAGGCCACTTGATAAAACGGAAGCTAAAATGACGTTATTAAGCGAAAATAACGAATTTTGTGAATCAACCCACCCTATTTCGAGAATTGACCAACTATATAAAAATAAGCGGCGAGGGTACCGATAATGTATGATCACTGAAACATTCCTTTCAATGGATGTTCGCTCGTATCACGTATCATTCCATCCCTCTGAAGGCAAATTTTCGACCAAACACTACGATTTCGTTGTGAAAAATATGACAGAAATGTATTCTATTGGTTGTTAGCTACATTCGTCCTACAGTTGGTACATATAAGAGAAAACAGAAAAAAAATATATTATTTATCTAGTATGACAAGGATAGTCAATTTTTAGCAGACAGCCAACTTTTCCACCGATAGATCGAATAGGATCCGTGATTGATAGATCTAGTGAGACATCAATTCAACTGACTATTTTTCCCAATACTGTGAGCAAGCATAAAATTAGACAAAGATGTATCGGAAAGAAAAAAAAGGGCATTCCAAAAATTTTCGGAAAGGCCTAATTTTACAGGGGCTCCCCCATGTCGGCTCTCATGTATGCTTTAATGCTCATTTAAATAAATAATTTAATTAAGTGAGACTAACTGTTTGATTTTCTTCTGGACATGAGTCTGTAGTTCAGTCAACGTGCACGTTTTACGATTGGCTTCGAAGAACGACACGACCTACAACTTTCTATATGAAACATTTATAGGCACACACCGAGCTAACTTCGCTCTGGTCACACTCTCTCGCGCTTTCTTTGTTCCTGAGCGACTTTGACCAGAGAGGAGAGTTCAATTTAGCTGGGGGTGTTTTTTGGCAAGTTAAACCTTGTGACTTAGAATAGTAGTAACAGGTTAAATAAAAGCAAGAAATCATGTTGTATGGCAGACACAAATATATACCCGCATATTTTGGGTTTCAGCAAAACTATATACCAGAATGAATTACCTGGTCGACATATGAGAAAAGGTCGAGCAGCTGCTTGTAGTGATCGGGGAGACGAACACGAGCTGAAGACAGGACTTCTGCCTTCATCAGAGAAGTACCGTATCCCTTCGGGGCTCTGAGATTACGGTAGGCATTCAATCAATAATCAGTCAACCAATAAAATGAACCAACCTAGTCATTGAATCTTCTTCGGCCTCTATTTCATCCTCAATCTTCTCTTTATCATCATCTACCGTAACCACAGTTTTCTTCTCACTGGGAAGCACGAACTCAGGCACGGGAGGAACCTGATTATTGAATAAATATTTTAGAATCTGATTATTGATTGAGGGAATATAAATCGATTAATTAGTGTTCCAGCAATGGTATATCTCACCCTGATTGGTCCACGCTTCGTCGACACTTTCTTCTCTTTTCGAGCTCGTTTTGGTGGACTACCTCCTGTGATCTTAGTCACAATTTGTTTCGTAGGCGATTTGAGGAAGGCTACGCGATCAGCGACCTAATAATTATTAAATAATTAATTAATATTTATTATTTAACATAATTCCAAGAGCAAAAAACATCCACTAAGCCATAGGTGGGCGCTCTGCAAAAAATGGCCATGCGCATAGCCTTGCCTTACAATTCCCCGGTTTGCGCACAGCCTTTCCCCCAGCGTGCCCACCTATGCACTAAGCCCTGCTAATTTATTTATAGTGTAGCATTAAGGAACATGCTTGCATTGTTAAAGGAACATCCCGAGCTAATTTGCAACTCTCCGCTCTGCAACACTCTCTAGTAGACAAAGAAACCGAGAGAGTGTGGCCTCAAATGAGAGTTTCAGATATATATTAGCTTGGGGAGTACCTTTAACGTGTGTAATCATATAAGTTCGCTTAATAAGATGAAAAAAATATAATAACATTTAGAATAAAAAAGAAAAGTACAAACCTTCTCAAGTTTGTTCGCATTATCTTGCTCTTGGAGCTTGCGTACACCACTGGACTTTTCTGCGAGAGCTGTATTCAGATCATGTATTGAACGCAGTTTCTTGGGACCTGCAACTTTTGGGTTCCCAAGAAACTATGCTCAGATATTTTTTTAATTCGAAATACGATTGACCATTTAATTTATATTATATTTATTATTTGTACAAAATGCAAACCTTTCGGCTTCGAAACTTCTGCTTCGGTTGGGATTATAGAACGAACTTGTTCAGGCACCTGATATTTTTTTAATGTTTAAATATTAATAAAAATGAGAAGATTTTGGTAGATAGACGTCCATTCATTGTGAAAGATTGGAAAATATGAAGAAAGAATTCAAAATGAATTATATTGATTCTGAGTCATAGGTCAGCTGCTTGAAACATAGTTGGTACAGGTTGGCAAATGACACACTGACACAAGGAGGCAGAGGTCGTGGGTCTCACTCACTCCTTGTGCCAATCGTTTCCCAGCCTGCATCAACCAAGCTTACAGAGTAGTAACTTAAAGTATATATCAAACTAACAGCTGCCTTTGGTGCTGGCTCCTCTATGACGATGACGTCATCCTGTTTAATTTCTTCTTTAGGCTTGACCGTCTCTGCTCCGAACAAGTTCTTTTTTGCTCCCCGTACAGCAGGCTTTGGCTGCTGAATTATCCATTTTTGAATTATTGATTGATTTGAGTTTTCTTATGTCGGACACTTTCAATCCATCAATTCAGTAAAAAGATTATTATTAATATTGCTATTATCAGTATTATTGTAGTTATTATAATAAACGACGATACCACAACGGGGGCGGTCTCATAGACAACTTCATTTAGAACCACTTCCGATTTAGGAACTGTAGCGTAGAGTGCGCGCTTAGCACGACTATTTGTCGATGACTGCAATAAAATATACGTAATATTCAATAACTCCTCAGCATATTAATCTATGAATCTCTTAAACATGTTCTTATTCTTTTTTCTTAAGTCTTCTTAAGTTATTCTTCCTCCTACTCCTCCCCACGTTGATTTCACTAATCGATAAAGATTTAACACGAACCGGTGCATCATTAAGATTCTTTGTAGGGACATCAGACGAACCAATTCGCCTTTCCTGAAAGAGAATGGATGAATAATAAGTGGCACGAGTTTTAAAATAATAATTTAATCATAGTTACAATGGGAAAAGTCATGATGATACCCTAGAATTGGGCAGCATATGTCAACTGTCAACGGTGAGAACACTTAAAATGTTAACATAACATTTTTTTAACCTCATTTCACCAACGTATTTCTATCACTTGTCACATTTATTCCATGCAAAATAATTAAATGATATTAAATTACATACACGAAAGTGGGACGAGATTGAGGGTTGTGTAGACGTTACGGTCGACCCTTTAGTAGCTCGAGTGGTACGTCGTGTCGCCATGCAACCTGAAGATAACTCTAGATCATTCAATCAATGTGCGTCTAACAATATCGGAACTTTTGAATTGGACGAGTAAGAGAATCTTAACAAAAATATCAAGAATATATTTGTTCCTCGAGTCTGGAGCACTTCCGAGTTGATGAGTAACTTTTAATCTAATCTATTCAATCAAATTAGATTTCGAAAACAATTTTAAAATATGTAAACGCGTTTGAAAAGTACAAAGAAATATTTGATGGCAGCAAGCCAAAAATTTCCCGCCTAAATTTTTCCTGTTTTTACCATACAATTCCGTCTTCGCGCATTATTCGCGTAGTTGTTTTTATTTTTCATTTTTATATATTTTTTGTTTAAAAAATTAAATTCGAAGTTACTGTGGTTAAATATTCTCGTTTTCTTTCAGATCTACTAACAATCATTCGCTTGAGCTCTTATAAGAGCATGAAACGTGGTAGTCGCGGTAGAGGCCGTGGCAGTATCCATTTAAATTATGATTCAAACGACACTCCCGGAAGAGTGGTATGTTTCTGTTATTTCTTATTAGTTTAAAATGTAATAATATGTTTTAGATGAAAGGTCCACATCGTGGTCGTCGTTCAGGTGGAGGACGTCCGAAGAAGAGCATTGATATAGAACAAACACCTTCCGCTGCTAGTACAATCGGCAGTGTTAGTCTTTTTTTAGATTCGATAAACATTTTCATTTAAAAAAATATTTGCTATTAGTTTATTCATTCTTTTCAATTAGCCGATTCTATCCCATGAGCTTTCATTCCGATAACTTGTACAGTTATGCAACACTGTTTTTATTTCTTTCATTGATTATAGAAAATAGGTCCCAAGTAAATACCTTAATTGTACATGAAAACTATACTATTCTTTCCATATTAATATAGAGCGTTTTACAGTATATTATGCGTATAGATTAATATTAATATTTAATTATTATTATTTCAGCCGTCAGATTCTCGTGAGAGCTCACCCTTCACACCCAACAATCCTCCTCCAGTGGCACGTCGAACCACACGAGCTGAAGCCAGATTGTTAAGAGCTATCGAAGAATTCTGTCCCGATGAGTATGTTCTTATTCATTTTTGGGCTATTTTGTCATTGTAACGATCTGAGAATGAGGGTAACCATTTGAATGAACTTACTTTTTTGCGACCATACGTTATGTTTTGGGGAGGGGGGCTTATGTCCATTGGTCGAAAAGTATGTCACAAAGTACCCAGCCTGACCGCATTTTGAGCTAGATATTTTTTTTAAATCGAAAAACCTAAAAGCCAAAATTTTTTTAAATCGAAAAACCTGACCGCATTTTGAAAACCGATAACCTAGCTATTCGAACTATGCTTACGTCGCCACAGAAAATATCGTTACATTTTCCTTAATTTACGTGGACCTGTGCATAAGGCAAATGTGACCATATTTTCGTGTAATATAAAGCGACATTCTGATTATCAATCTACGATATTGTGATTATTGATCTAGGATATTTAAAGGGAACGTCGTGCAGCGGGTCTCGCTGCCTACTTCGCCAATCATCCAGACTGCAAGGAACAATATGCGAAGCTGGTAGCCGAGAGGTATTGTCTTATCTTCTTCTTACATTTTAAAATTATCATTCATAATTCCATCATGAACAATATTTTAGTTTGCTTGCAAACCTTACATCCGAACAGTTTGTGATAATCACACAGTCGTATATCAAGAGTTAGTATAGTAAATCTGTTGTGGTCATATTCATTTATAATGATTTATTTTGCAGAGTGTGCTTTCCACCATCGATCCGTGAGAAAGAACAAATACGACATAATGTAAGTGATACTCTGGGTACAACGTGTTTTCCAACACATGAGGAACACTGATTTGAAAAAAATTGGCAAAACGCCGAAAGCAATTACGGTATGGTGTACTTTGTTGTACTTGTTCCTTCTGCGCTTTCTCAATCCATTCAATCGATAACATTGAGCCAATCGATCTATTCCATTCAGGGTGTCCTCTACTCGGTGGGTGACATTGTCAAACTGCGTGATGAGGACGATGACAAGTGGTACTTTGCACAGATTCGATCAATGATCAGAGATCAATTCTCACGACCCTATGCTGCCATCACATGGTTCGTTCATTTTTTATTTAATTTAAATTTATTTTTGATCTCCACAGAATGAATATAGCATACTTTGATTAGGTTAGCTCCTCGCACTACAGCCGTCAGTCCATGGATGTTCCAGCCCGAACACTTCTCCCATGCACTCATTGACCACACTAACTATGTTCTGGAGGTAAGCTTTTGTAGTTTGTAGTTTGCTGAACCACTAATCTATCTGCTTGAAATCAATCGATGACGGGATTAATCAATATATTAGTAACTAATATTCATTGGTCTTGCAACGATAGTTGATCCTTTATTGGTTACCTCTATAATCTTTGATCTTTGATCTCTTGAGGCGCTACGATGGGAGTGTGCTCGTCCCGATGTTGAGATGTACAAAGTACGAGATCATATGCGTGATTTCGCTGATAAGAGGAGGTTGGAGTTGATGAGGGATCGACGAAAGGAACTGTGGGAGATTGCACGACAAGAAGTGAGTTGTGATCTTTGATCTTTAGTCCGTAGTTTGATCTTTGATCTCTATTCCTTGACAGACAATGCGTGGTCACGACTATGTGCGAGCGGGTGACGTTCGGAGTGCACACAATGAAGAGATCGTGGAGGAAATACTCAAAACGGTACGGTATATTGATTGATATCGATTATTAATTGATTTCGACTTGTCACTGGGGGGGGGGATATTTCCATTGCCCATGTAATTTTGTTGCTGCATTATCTTTTGATGTAATTATTATGAATGACTTATTGATTTATTTATTCAGCAAAATATTCAAAATTCAGATTTATACAAAACACTATCTGAGAGAATTCAACAACTGGAATATTTCTTGGTATCGACGAAAAATGATTTTTTCTGTCTTATGTGTGATAATTACAGGCTCCATGAGTGTAGTTCACTGGTACTTGGAAATTGCTTCCAATTGAAAATTCGCTTCAGGGGGTGACCACACAACGATTTGGCGCCTTTTCCTAAAAAGTTTATTTCGAATCCAATCGATTCGGGAGTGGGTGTAGTCGACTCCTTGGATAATTCTAAAAAACTATTGCTGAGGAGAGTTTTTCGATCAACGTTCAACGAACGCTGGAATTGGTAATTTTCGAAAAAAATGTTTACATTAAATTAATTCTCACTATTTTCCCATGGCGAATGTAAACTTTTTATTTGCTCAATCGCTGCTACATATCATAAGCGCGTATACGAATAAGTAAATAGAATAAAAATTACATCACAATGATGATTAGAATAGTGAACAACACTGCCCAACTACAGCTACACTCCGAACCACCGGATGAACAGTCAAATACTCGTGTCATTGCGTTGAAATACGCACGAAACAAGCAGAAAAGCGACAAAAAATCGATTAGGAAATCTCGCCTTCTTGCCGTTACCGTAATTCCTCACCATAATTCATACAACAACGACAAAATTGATTCGAACACAAATTTATATTTTTTTATAAATTACACTTTTTTAACTGAAGATGTGTTATGATATGTAGCAGCGATTGAGCAGATAAAAAGTTTACATTCGCCATGGGAAAACTGTGAGAATTAATTTAATGTAAACATTTTTTTTCGAAAATTACCAATTCCAGCGTTCGTTGACCGTTGATCGAAAAACTCTCCTCAGCAATAGTTTCTTAGAATTAGTCAAGGATTCGAATGCGCCCACTCCCGAATCGATTAGATTCGAAATAAACTTTTTATGAAAAGTCGCCAATCCTCACCACAATTAAGTTCAACGAACAAAATTGATTCGCGCATAAATTTCCCATTTTTTATAAATTACACTTTTTAAACTGAAGATGTGTTATGATATGTAGAAGCGATTGAGCAAATAAAAAATTTACTTTCTCCATGGGAAAATAGTGAGAATTAATTTAATGTGAATTTTTTTTCGAAATTTCCTGATTCCAGCCTTCGTTGACCGTTGATCAAAAAACTATCCTCGACAATAGTTTCTTAGAATTAGGCAAGGAGTCGATTGCATCCACTCCCGAATCGATTGGATTCGAAATAAACTTTTTAGGAAAAGGCGCCAAATCGTTGTGTGGTCACCCCTGAAGCGAATTTTCAATTGGAAGCAATTTCCAAGTACCAGTGAACTACACTCATTGAGCTTGTAATTATCATACATAAAACAGAAAATTCTATTTTTCGGCGATACCGCACCTATGTCGATTTTCTAAGATACCGTGTTATACAATTCAGGCGCAAGCTCGTGATATTGATCGAGAGCGTGCGGAGAAGGAGAAACTGCAACGAGAGGAGGCAGCGAGAAGGAAGAAGGAGGAAGAAGAAGAGGAGAAGAGGAAGGAAGAGATCAAAGAAGAAGAAGATGATGATGGGGAAGGGGGAGATTGTGATAATGAAGAGAAGAGAATGAAAAGAATGGAATTGGTTGAGGATATGGTGATTGGTGAAAATAATGATGATAAAGAGGAGATGAAAGAGGAGACGCCTGGAGAGGAACAACCGAAACCAGAACCTGAACCGGAACGAGAGCCGGAGGTTGGTCTGAATATACTCAATTATGATAAATGGACCTTTATTTAATTATTCCATATAATTGCTGTTAGTGATGGGATTAATGGGGGATTTCACATTTATGAACTACTTTCAATCGATATATTTGATTTATTAATTTATTGATTGATTTCTTCCAGGCTCCTACCGCGATGGAAGTCGATTACACCCAATGATGTCATAAATCGAACTTTGTTGAATATTGATCGATTCATTACTCGATATTGATCTTACCGTATACCCTTGCTGTTCCTGTGAAATCATTCAACGTTCCGGCTAATAATGTTTATTATATGAAACAAAGTTTATATTCACATGGCTTTATGTGCGAATTGTCTTTAACATGATATATCTCACTCTTTTACAGTCTGAATTATGTTTTTTTTCCCACAAATGTAGAAACGGTGTTATCACACCAACTTACCGTATATCCACCGGTTGATGATTTGTCGTACTGTAACCTAGTAGTATTTGTATATAGACATGTGATGTCATGTGATATGGATGATAAAGCCCTCTACACATCATTGACTTTGTTTGCACATAATATGATAGATAGATCAAGATGAAGGAAAAGATCATTTTGATCATGATCGTACTACTCATATCTATCGTACTACTAGCGGTGAGTATTGATTGATAATCGGGGATGTTGATTGATTCATTAATGATTATCGATTGATTTAATAGGTTGATTTCTGCACATGATTACTGAATTTTTTGATTGGCTTATATCTTTATCATACAATTACAATCTTTATCACATTCGCACATTGGTGCGGTGGGTCATGGCAGGGGTCCTTCATAGATCCATGACGTTCAATTCTTTCTTCTAATCATCGGTTCATCGTGTATATCTTGATGGTCTTTCCACATCTGTGCTCGAAGTAGAATCCAGAAAAGAATGCATTAGAAATTGAAGTTAATAACCCACGTAGCAGTAGAAGCTCCGTCCGAAGAGGCTGCATGAAGAAGGAAATACAACTCCCGGCTTTCCAAACACCTTCTGGGAGGGGATCCAACTGTGTTCCTTATCTGTTGATGGTATAGACGAGGGAAGGGATAGACGACATTGGTCAAATGGACAACAATGTCTGACCGACCGCACGCTAGACAGAAAAAGCAGAAGGATCTTTATCATAGATTAGTATATATCCTGATTATTTATTGATTTATATCGAGATTATTGAATGATCAGGACAACTCTGGTGGTCAACCAGGAGTGACCATTCCTCTTCGTGATGATCTAACTACAGTATACCTTTCGTATCTCGATAAGCATAGTGTACATCTGTACACTACTCACTACGATAAACTACGATGGAGTTGGCGGAATGGATATAGGACACTCGATGGTATGCTACAGTATCTTAAATTAGAGCTAATACCCGCTGAATGGAGCTCACTGATTTTTATAGACGATATTCTTCTTTTTTGTGATAAGAGATACTTCAAATCAAAATTACTAGCTCTTTTATATGAGATTAAGTTATAATAGAGAGTTGAAACTTATCTGATCACGATGGGTAACAAGACAAATTCGATTCTATAACTCGTTCCGTTTAACAATTGTCATTCCAATCCGCAGCATTATGTGGATTGGCCATCTCTCCCAATGCTTCATCCATTGCTACAGTATGCCCACAAGAGAAGTTACTTCCAATCTACCGTACTCCGATCAACACTTCCAAGAAATCAGGTTAACCAATCAATAACATGAGGCATACTCTAGATCACGCATTCCAGGTAGGACTCCATTGTACTCACTGCTGGGATTCGACTCTGGAGGAACTTTGGAAGGATATGCGGCTACGTCTAAAGGAGAATGTGGAGCGAATGCGACGATTCTCGAATATCGCCACACCAGGAGCCCAGGCGAGTCTCAGGGTTACTGTAGTCGCACCATAACTACCTTAATTTCTTACCATACCTATTTTATCGATTGATTGTATAGATCATGTCTACGTCGAGAAAGACAGTAGCTGGCATCGACAAATAGCCAATCAATTAACGTACGCCTATCAGGTACCGTAATCAATAGCTACCGTATATCGATCCATTCGTTGCAGGGCCCAAAGTTCTACTGTTGGCGACTGATCGAGAGCGATTTCAAAGTGAACCTCGAAGCCCAAGATTTAATTTAAACTTAAAGAAGCGAAAGAAGCAAATTTATCACAATTTACAACGAAATTCATACATTGTTTCAATACCAGTAAGTAGTGCGAGATCACGAATGCTAAATCTTATGATTAAAAAATAATAATTAAAAATCAAAAATTCGTTTTTTTCATTGTTTAACATATTCAAAAACACGTCCTCTGTGTGCTACATTGGTCCAGATCTGCTCTACCTGAAGACATAATATTGATTAATTTTGGAAAAAAATCCAGAAATCTAGTTGAGTTTTATTAAAGGCATTCCACGAGATAATTTGAAACTATCCGCTCTGACAATGCTCTCTCACTTTCTTTGTTTACGAGAGAGTGTTGTCAGCGCGGATTGAGAATTTGTTATGTGCCTTTAATAATTTATGCGTGATAAAAGGATAAGATGACCTTGCTGAAGTGTTCTCGATCGGATATGAGAGGTTCACAGTTAGCTATTGACTGTAAAGATATATCATTCATCATAAGATCAACATAAATATAAAAAGATCAAAGATCATTGCACTGATTGTACAAACCTGACAGGCCCCTTTGCCGATAGTTTGTCGATGATTGAATGGATAGTATCGACATTCTTCCAATGTTCTCATCGTATTCACCATCATTGCTTGCCAAATACCCGTATCGTAATCTTAATGAATAAGAGTATCGGCGAATGCCAGACGGTTTGGTCAAAAAGATTCACGAGTTATGGGTTGTTCAAAAGTATACTCGTTTTACGCAGACTCGGATCTTAAATGAAATCCAGCCAATTCTAAGTATATTTGCAATAGCTATTTCATTGCGTTAAATTGTGTTTCAATTACTTATTTTTCATATTCGATAAACGAATGAACAGTTCGATAGTTCCCCAGGGATAACATCAATAATCAATCAACAAATCTTCGAAATGGACAAAATATGTCAACATGCTGCTGCTAAAGTTCATTCTCCACAAATAAATTAGAGGTACTAACACAGCGGCTCAGCGTATTTACTGTCCGGACATTTTTGGTTTGAACTTTGTTCGTTTGAACTTTTTTTGGCTTGAAATGAATCGACCTTTTGAGTAAAGGGGTTGCGCAATCTTGGAAATCGTTATGATAGAATAATTACGCCTGGAGGTATTCCAATGCGCTGTCTCATTTTTTAAGCAAGATAATGTCAATTATTCCGATTGCGAAACAGTGCATCCAGAAAAAAAGGAAATTCCCGCTATTTCTCAGTTCAACAAGGGTAGTGCCAAAAGTAAAAAGACTGGTGAGTACTAAGTACAGTAATCTAGAGATATCACAGTGTTTTCGTATTTCTTCCTATTTATTTAATATATGTAATATACATTATTTTCTATTGTCGAAGAAACGATAAATTATTATTATTACCTCTTAAAGTTTCATTCGCCATTCTACTCGAATAATTCTCGTTCATCCTTCGAGCAATTTCAGTGAATGGACGAAACTCCGTTGTATCATTGGAATACTGCATAGTCGCTCCTTGGATGGCAGGATTGAATCGTCTGAATCAATAATGTACAATAATAATCAATAGTTGATATCTTATTGATCGAAAATATCGATTTTTGATAAATAAAGAAAAGAACAAAGTATTGTGAAAACTAAATGTGTGAATAACTATTTCAATTTGAAAAGAGAGAAAATGACCTCAAATGCACAACCGACATCCTCTCTTCAGGGACTCGTACTTCCCAATACCTGAATATAGGCTCATTATAAAATTTAGAAATATTATATATATTAAAATTTAAAACCAATTTTAATAAGTTGCCACGAGCTAGAGCTGCCTGTTCTGACCACAATCTCTCGTTGACAAAAACATTGACATTTTTCAACAAAAAAAAAGAACAAACCGGTATGGGCTCGTTCTGACGTTGCCTTCACCAGCCACTCGAGTTATGTCTGTCATTTCTAAATTTCAAAAATTGCCCTAATCGATTAAAAATGTATTATCGATCGACTTACTCGCATTATTGATTGGTCGTTTGTCATCGAGTTCGAACAAAACTGGATCGAGAAGTTCATTTATTAGTGCAGAATGGATGTCGGTTATGACCACCTATATGTATACTGTTTTTTCTTGTTTTGACTGTGCGGCAGAAAATAAATTAATAGCATAAATTAATTATTGTTCGAATAATTATTGTTTAAAAAATAATTGTTTCAATAAAATACAATGATTATCTGCTTGAAAATGGAAAAATATAGTTGTTTTAAAAGAAATAACACCTCCTTAATATCATTAAAATATTATTAACATCCAGCAAAATCAAAAAAAGTAAAATCAATAATACCCGTACCCTTTCCGGTCGTTGTATGACCTTACGGAAGTCGCGATAGACGCTAAATATCCGCGACTGGATCGGCTTCCGAATATTTCCAATCGAATCGAAGCGAACCTCGTGTGGATAGCGAATGTCCCTGTTCTCGTTCTGCAGTACGGTATGATTGATTGATTGATTTAACACTTTTCATCAGCCATATTTTGCTTAGACTGCAGTGTTAAACCTGAAAAAGTCAAAAATTGATAATCTTACGTCATGTTCTGCGTAGACCCATTGCAGTGAGAGAGTTCCTAATCGGGGAAAGTCTCGATCCATGCTGTCCAGTTCCTCCACTATTGATCCTTAAAAGAGCGATTGCAACCAATTTTACACTAGATTATTGTTGTTGATGGGAAAACTGAATTTATATGCAACTTCTGAAACTTATTCAAAGCATACCAGAAGGTACGTGCAAGGTCTCGTCCAAATCAAGCATTGATAGAAATTTGACCTGATATCTGAAATAATCGATATTCAGTCAATATTGCAATCAAGAAAACGTCAACAAATTTATTCTGGTTTATTACTTTTTCGCACCCCAGCTCATTTTTTCTACGCTCTGGCAATACTCTCTCGTCACAGCGTTCTCATGACTTTCAATGCAAGAACGACCGCTCAACATACAAACTCTCTCGAATACAATGGTCTCTCCTTTGTCTTGCTTTCGAAGAAAAATGGCTTGGACCAGAATACTGTGTCGTAGACAAATAAAGCGAGAGAACATTGGCTGAACGAAGAGTATGAAATTAGCTCGTGGTGTGCATTTAAAAAGTGCTAATATGATGAAAATGTTTCGTACCTAGATCGCATTAGACAATCATTGATAGCGGCGTGAATGCCAACTCGGAAGAGACGAGTGTTCGGATCCATGTGAAAATCTCCCCGATGAAGGTTGGATACGGGTAGATCAGACCACGGAATGATCTGGAATACGGTCTTTTAATGTGGTGTTCAAAAGTTTTGAAAAGACACGAAAAAGAGAGTGCTTAAGAGAGATTATCTGACTCAGTGAACATATCTTGCTTATGGCTTGGCACTTGGCCAAAAAGTGATAAGAACCGATCGGGCCCAAATTGTGCATAGGTGTAGTATGGGGTGGCATGAGATCACAGACGGAGTTAGGGTTCGTCATATCTGCTCCTTCGCTAAATAACGTAAGTTCGATGAAGTGGCATCAAAATTTCAAAGTTTACGGATTCGTTCGATATGTGTATGCGACGATGGGCAATAATAAGCAGGTAAATCCCACCAAGTGTCATCCCGATCCAAAACCGTGAGGCCCAGAAATAATCAAAAAACCAATAAAAATATTGGTTTTTTGATTGTTTTATTTTTCCTACAATTGCCTCTCGGTGAGGGTCATTTTTTATTGATTCAATTTGACGAGTATTCATTAGTGTAACTACTGTACGAAAATGAACTGAAACACAATCGTGGAAGTTTGCCTTATTCCCGAAAAACCACGACCAATTCGCCTTTTTATCGCAAACTGAAAGGAATTATCGTGCGCCCTACCGTAATCCCAATGCGGAAATTAAAAATGCGACCATCGTTGTATTATTTATCATACAATTTCGGTATTATGCTATTGTTTTCTTTTATCATTTATTTGTTGTTTGAATATCTGAGGTATAATATGACAGTATTTTTCGAAAACAAATAAGAATTTTGAATGTCCAAATTTGCATAACCGTAACCGGCATATGGTTATTCGGTCAGTGCGCGATAAAAAGGCGAATTGGTCGTGGTTTTTCGGGAATAAGGCAAACTTCCACGATTGTGTTTCAGTTCATTTTCGTACAGTAGTTACACTAATGAATACTCGTCAAATTGAATCAATAAAAAATGACCCCCACCGAGAGGCAATTGTAGGAAAAATAAAATAATCAAAAAAACCAATATTTTTATTGGTTTTTTGATTATTTCTGGGCCTCACGATTTTGGATCGGGATGACACTTGGTGGGATTTACCTGCTTATTATTGCCCATCGTCGCATACACATATCGAACGAATCCGTAAACTTTGAAATTTTGATGCCACTTCATCGAACTTACGTTATTTAGCGAGGATGTAGATATGACGAACCCAAACTCCGCCTGCGAGCTTATGCCACCCCATACTACAGCTGTGCACAATTTGGGCCCGATCGGTTCTGACCACTTTTTGGCCAAGTGCCAAGAGAATGTCACTTGAGCCAGATAGACTCTCTTAAATCAAAGAGATTTTGAGCTGATTTTCCTTTTTGTTCAAAACTTTTGCGTAGAGTAAAAGGAAAACAAAGTGCAAAGAGATTCGTTGGTGACCAAAGGCTGATCATTTTTGGAAAGCATTGAAAGTGCAATTGAAAGTTTAGTCAGAAGTTTTCGAAAAAATAGATTCAAAAATTGGTTTTGCCTCCCTACCTCCATATCTTTGCCGAGTTTTCTCTTGTAGAATTTGAGGACTTCTTTAACTGGACGTGAGGCTGAATGAAGGTAGATGTAGAACTTCGTAGCGCCAGCGGCTAACCAGAACTCGAAATATCTGAGGATGTTCCATGCAGCATATTTAATTCATAAAATCAATAATTGAAAATGAAAACAGAAAACCCGGATGGTTTTCCAGCACAGTATTATACCTGTTGAAAATCATTAGTCATTTTTTTAATTTAAAAAATGAAACAACAATTTAGATTACATCTTTGGAGTGGAGTACAAATATAATAATTATTATTATAATAATATTATTAATTATATTAATTATAGGCAAACTAACTGTGCGAAAAGAGTCCAATCAGCGTGGAAGTAAACGGGCTGTAGACACACTCCAAGTTTATGGGGATATTTGTATTCATTTGGATGGAAATTGACCGGGGGACGGACATCGCTGAAATCAATTGATAATTTTCGTGATGAGATTACTGTAGTATGTACGAGGAATGGGAATTGAACGATTCACATGTCTAATTCTTCGAAAAAGTTGACATGCGATAATCTTTCTAGGATTCCTTGCGGTAAAAACAAAGCCAATCAATCAATCAATCAATCAATCAATCAATCACTCTATTCTTGTATTATTATTGTATTCATGTTTTCGCATGAATCTAAAAAATAAGATCATCAAATAAATCAATACAATATCATCTTACCGTACTCTTATCCTATGTTTCTCTCGTGAGATTCCAGTCGACAGCCAGAGTGTACTTGCATCTGTTTCATTCACAAATCGAACCACTCCGATGTGGGCTTCCATCTGAAAAAAAGGACAATTTATGAAAATCAATAAATCAATAAAAAGGGGCAAAGTCTCATGAAAATGGATGTGCCTTACCTGGCATCTAAGAAATAATCTCATGATTGGATCGACTCGACGGACCTTAACCTCTCCCCATGAAGCGCCGTTCCAGAATTTGAGAGACGCTCTGAAAGAAACAGTTTCAAAAAGTACAGAGATGTTGTTTTGACCTCCACAAAGATAGGCAAATTGAGTTTGGAAGTGCATACTTTTGTTGAAACATTACAATTTTCTCACCTGAAATGGGTGTTCTTGAAATACACAAATCGTATTTCATTGTCCATCGTACGATAAGCGTCCTGGACGTAGACTCCATCCAGTAGATCTCGACCTATATTATTGATTGATTTAATCATTGATCTTTGTGAGCTTTTGATGTCCATATTTTGAGACGTAATAATTCATTTTTCACATCTTTCTGTGATCATTCGAGGTAAATTCAATGATCTCCCGCAGGACTTCGTGTGCCTTCTTGAATAACGGGATTTTGCCCCTTTTTCCTGTTTTTATAAAGCGCACGCGATTTCTATCACAAGCTATTTCCTCACGAGAGCTATAGATTACATCGGACACTATGGTATTTTCGACGAAAAAAGTTTCGTCGAGAGCGCGGTGAAACCATTTATAAATATCGGGTTTGGGGTAGTGTGAATATTCACTGGCCAGGAGTTTCCCTTGGCATTATCAATGGGTAAGAAATAAGAGAATCAGCACTAGATAGGAATATTGGGCCTTCATGGTGGAGTATGGCTAATGCGGACTGTACTAGCGATCATCGCTTGTCAATAAATAATAATAATATTTTAGGTATATTGCATGCATCTCCCCAGAGTGGCGACGAGCATAAAAGAATCAACCTATCGTTGTGATTGGTCTCGTTGCACATCATGTACGTAGACAAATTAAAGCAACAGCCAATTTGAACTCTCCGTTCTGACCACACTCTCTCGTTTTATTTGTCTACGTGAGAACATTGCAGAGCGGAGAGCAAAATTAGATCGGGATTTGCCTTTAATTCAAAGATATCTGATGTCTAGATCAAATACGATCAAAGAACAAGATACGGTAGACGGATGAGACAACGGTGTAGTATATAGGAATAGAACCGGATAAAAAGATGAGAGGAGGCTCTTTGGTCGGATAGAATGAGACAAGATCTTTAAAAAGACTTTAAAGGGAAGCAACCTTTGTCACAAGCGTCTGTTCACTTCGAAGCTTTTCAAGGTGAGAAAGTCTGAGATTTAAAGATATTGTTTGCCGTGTATTTTACGTGGTGTTGATTTTCCGGAAATAGTTGGAAAAAGTAAAAGAGTGTTAATTTTGTCCTCTTGTAAAAAGCATTGTAAACAGCAAATATATCGGTTCCCTGACTAGGTAGAGACTTGAAACTTGGTTTTTGGGGTTAAAAACCACGAAAAAAGTTTATAAACGAAGTTTCAAGTCTATAGCCGTACTAAGAACGAAGATATTTGCTTTTTTAAAAGCATGTTCGAGTTTATCCGGAAAAACCAAGTCTCTAACTAGTCAGGGAACATTTAAACAATGCTATTTAAGAGGACAAAATTAACACCCTTTGCTTTTTCCGAGTGTTATTTCCGGAAAATTAACACGGCATTACGGAACTGACTAAGAGAGAGAGTGGCCAACGACAGAAATGCAGCAAAGATTTTGCAGACTGAGAGAAATGTTCGGAGATAGAGATAATTTGACAATAGTTCAGCCTCGCGGTGAAATGACAAAAAAGACATGAAATGTTGGAGAAAACATGTGAAATAGAATAAGACAAAAAAGAGATTTTTGAAATATTTCGAATACCTCGAATCGCTGCGAATTGGTAGATCTCAGAACGAAGATAAACTGCTGAAAAGGATGCATTTAAGAAAAAGCAAGAATATGTTTGAAAAATAGACGTTCCGTCATTTCAATCATCCTACTTGCTCGAATTTCTTTAATGGTTCGGCAAAAGAAGCAAAAGTATACAAGAAGTCCCTTTTTTCCGCATTATTTTTAGGTTTGAATATTAATGTACATTGCAGGGAGGAATAGAAAGCTGAAGCTTCTTGATATTGTTGTGCATTTAGATCGGTTCAAAAAGCATTGCTATTAAATTGGTGGTTTGCCAGTGATTCAAACCAAATTAAAAATACCAAATTACCGGACAATCTATTAACCTCGAATGCAAAAAATGTGTGAGGGGGCCTAGGAAGTGGAGCGCTCAAAAAAAGAAATGACATCAACACACACTCTACAAAAACCGTCATCCGACCAATCCTAGACATCGAACGACCTTAATCAGGCTATGCAATTATAAAATAAATAGTGCACGGTATGTAGAATAGCTTTACTACTTTTCTGTCTTCACATCATTTTTTTCGCGGTAGTAACCATTTACTACATTTAGATGTTATTTCTACAGATCTGGTTTCTTTTTTCTCTGTGTGAATTTCAACGTCTGAATGAACCATGACAAAGTGTGAACAGTTAAAAAACAATTATCAATCAAAATTCGGACCTTTTGAATATTAAAATAAAGAATAATAACATACACAATAAAACAATGACTCCGAGAAAAACGACGGGCGCTGAACGAATTTTTCTATGTGAGAAAAGAAGAAGAAACAGAACGAGCAAGAGTAGTACACAAGTTAAACTGAAATATTCTTTATTTAATTTCACAATTTCCTTGAAATCTTTGAAGATTTTTAAGTAAAAATGGGTTTTTAAAAATATAAACGTATCGAAAATCGAAAATTTTGTTGGTAAAAACAGTCTAACTTCCATAATTCGTCAATCATTCGGTTTCCTACACGTGTTGATGAATATTTGAGGCGCAATTATCGATTGATTTGCTGAATTCTTTCTGAAATTATCGACACATTTATGGAATTCCTGTCTATAATGAATCTGAACTGCGATCGATGGGGAACGAAAGACGTAATCCGAACAGGATTTATAGGGTTTCTCGCGAGTGAAATCCGTGAAAATAAAAACGTCCAACTATCGATGAAAATTATTTTAAAGGCAAACCTTGAGCCAATTTTACACTCCGCTATGGCAACGCTTTCTCGTATACAAAGAAAACGAGAAAGCTCAGATCTGGGAGTTTCAAATTAGCTCAGGGTTCGGTTTTTTAAATTTTTTAAAAGTAGATTGGACTCGAAATTTTCCAATTTTTTTGCGAGGCTATGCGCCAGAAAGATTCGTTTTCACGCGCCCACCTATGATTGGAACCATTAATAATTGAAGATTTTAAAAGAAGATTAAATAAAAATAAATAACACATAAACAATAAAATTTGGAATATTCTCAAGATATCGAAGACTTCGGAACGGAAGTATTTTTTCTCGATTACTTCAGGCCAAAATTGTGCGAACATGAAACTGTTCAGTGATGATTCGTAAAAGACAAACCCGAGAGATGGATTTGAGAAAGCGCCGCCCATAAATAAATCATCGTTCACTGAAGATCTCGTTGTTCTGATGATCTTCACCATTACAAAGATTGAAAAGATTGAATGGAGAATGGACTGGGGCTTAGTACACATTGAAATAGATGACAATCTTTCAAGATACACACAGTGCAGCACGGTACTCTTCCATGATTGAACGTCAGGGAAGACCGGTCATATACGAACCGTCTCATTTTCTATGTCTCTCGCTTATCTAAATGTAGGAAAATTGCATGCGATAAAATGGTTTGGAAGAAAGAATAGGATAAATAGCTCTAATTCAAATGTCACTAAGCTCCCTAGCTCCAAGGTGCCACTGTGCACCAAACAAACACCGATATCGCCATCTTAGCGTCGATCGCTATCTTATAATTAGCGACGGATATCAATTGATACCCCAATTGATCAATTGACATCAATTGCTAATTGATATGGACATTAATTGATGTCATCCCATTTATAATTATGAATAATATGGTGAAATGAAGATTAAACAATATCTATACAATAGCGAGATAACGACAAGATCAATTACAGATATGAATATAATAGGCAAAGGAAATATGCTAATTCTCGATGAAGCAGCATTACAAATTAAGACATTATGAAAAAGTTCGACTTGAGCGTTTCATTTAAAATAATCAATCAATAATCGAATGAACTTTAAAGGTGTTCGGTATAGTGTTGCCTAATACATGAGGTTCTAGTGGAGAGAGTGAGGTAAGAATGAAAGCGAAAGGACAAATCAGGATGAATATTGAAATCGATGCAGATGTAGATGAGAAGGGAGAGGGAGAAAAGGAGAGGGAGAGGGAGAGGGAGAGGGAGAGAGGAGAGGGAAAGGGAGAGGGAGAGGGAGAGGGAGAGGGAGAAAGGGAGAGGGAGAGAGGAGAGGGAGAGGGAGAGGAGTGTGAGGGGCGAAAGTGAGGGATCAGATAAGGTAATGAAAGGGAGAAGCGAAAGGTGCCTTGGAGATGGTTGAAGACGAAAAAAAGAAGTAAAAGAAAGTGAGAGAATGAAGCCGGTTTTGGAAGAATGTGTCGATCTAATCAATACTGAAGCTCAATCGATTTTTGAGAATCTTTATTTATGAGTAAATATGATTTATAATCACGTCAAATCGATTTCAGGTGATTAGAGATGTAG
Organism: Parapristionchus giblindavisi; assembly: GCA_943737045.1. Taxonomy (NCBI): domain Eukaryota; kingdom Metazoa; phylum Nematoda; class Chromadorea; order Rhabditida; family Diplogasteridae; genus Parapristionchus; species Parapristionchus giblindavisi. The sequence continues at coordinate 825,768 of CALSFV010000020.1, read as the reverse complement.
TCCAGGTAAAATCAGTAATTCAATAGCTGGGTTACGGTAAGAACACTGAAATTGAAGCTGGTCAATCGATATGTGGTGAGGGCGATCTGATGTTCATGGATGCTATATATATATATATTTATATTTATCACATGCTCGCGCATGAACGGGACAGTCGAATGAAGAAAAAAAAGGGTGCTGAAATAATTCGACTAAATTCATAATATGATGTTCAATATACGAGAAAATAAAAGAAAATCTGATAAAACCGTCATAATTTACACTCTCTCTCTCTTTTCTTTTCTTGTCTTTTACAAAAATTTGTACACAGCATAAATTAATACAGTACAGCAATATCGAAATTTGACTTTCCGCAACGCTGCGGTGCTTGCTGCGCACATTATTTCTTTCCTTTGTGTATGAATATTGTTTGATTGTCAATATCGTGATGAGTGTCAGTGATATCAAGTAGTTTTTATCACTAATCTTCATGGAACAAAAATACCTTTGCGGCTAAAAATAATTAAAACACTAATCACAGTGGTCCGAAAATGGATGGAAGCTTTTCGAAGTATAAATGATATCAAGTAGATCGTGGAGAATTATATATTTGTGCTTCTCATGAAACATGCTATAACGTTTTTGTTTAGAAAGATCTCTGAGCAGAAACGGCAATGCTTAGACATCTCATTTTTTATACTTTTCTCGCTTTCTCTAAGAATGAGGAAAAAAGGAGAAAAGGATGTAATCATGGTGCTCGATCGAATTTGAGAAAAAAACGAGTAAACGGACGAATCGAACGGAGATGATGATGTTCAAAGAGAACAGGAGATCGAGAATTCATCAATGACAAATCTGTCTATTTTTAATAAATATTTACTAATATAATTATTATTATTATAATTAATAATAATAAAACAATTTTATTCCATGACTAGGAAAAACTTTCAAAGTATCGAGGACGAAAAAAGTCACATGGGGCACGTAATTGCACATTTTGGTCCAATTCTCTACCATATTAAAGATCTTAAAGATCATAGGAAAAGTTACGCCCATTGAAAAAGTTTCATGCTAATTCTTTTGCATTGTTACAAGATCGGGAAACAATGAAGGGCATTGATCTTTATCCATAAATTCATTTGCCGTCCAAGCTTATTTCCCACTCTTCGCCTTGACTGGTCTCTCACACTTCCTTTGTCTGCTAGAGAGTTAAAGGGAGGGTAACCTCTCTCAATGACCTCTTCATTGCGCACACTATTTCTGTGTTCTCAAACAACGAGAGAGCGTAGAGCGTTGAAGAGACCGTTGAGAGAGGTTACGCTCCCTTTAAATAGAATATTCTTAATCTCGAATTTATTCACATCTTTATTTTAGACTAATTTCTCTCGGCCATTCGAATAGAGAGCAAAATGTTATTCTACCGAAGATTCCAGAATTTTAAACAATACTACTATCGTACATCGAAAAGTTATTGGATCATGATTCGTTTGAACCATTCTGAATGGTTCTAGCGAATCAAAGCTGATTATGATCGAATAAGCCATTTTTGTTCTTATTCTTTCTTTTAATAGTTTTTATTTCACTCTAATCTAGTTAGTCCGCGAGAATCATGCCAAAATATTGCGTTTTCGCAAACTTAGGTTAAAACATAATTCAAAGGAAACGCAGAGCCGAAGGCCAAACCGGGAAACAGTCCGAAATAGTCCATCCGAATTTGAAATCTTCGGAACGATTTATTCATTTACGAATCACCATGATTTTATGAAAACGCATTATTTTATCATGATTCTCGCGGACTAACTAGATTAGAGTGAAATAAAAACAATGAAAAGAAAGAATAAGAACAAAAATGCCTCATTCGGTCATAATCGCCTTTGATTCGCTAGAACCATTCAGAATGGTTCAAACGAATCATGATCCAATAATTTTTCGATGTACGATAGAGACTGTGCACACTACAATTTGAAAGCCAAATTGACTGCTCAACATGAAACACTATCTCTCGAATACATTGGTGTGTCTGTCAATGGTTTCAACCAGAATACTGTAAGGACGAATTAAGAACAAGGAACAATAAAAGTGAAAAAAATGTTGACAAATGAATGATGAAGGTCAAGTTTACAGATTGGATCTATAGGATCTTCCATTCATTAAAGATTACGTTGAAGATCTAGAAGAAATCGTCCGGGAAGAACATGATTTGTGTGTGGGAATTGTACGGCGCTGAATGTTTGGAGCGATTAGGCAGACTTTCTAAAAAAGATCGAAATTCGCCGTAAATATTTTAAAAAGTCTTTTGTGGACGACGGGATATATAAAAATTATTTTGTCACATCGATTCTGAACATTCCAAACGAGAAAAATAATGTTTTCTGTGCTGACTTTGCCTCATTATTTACTAACTTACCACAAAAAGATTGATAAAGAAATATTATATTATCTCATTAACCTACCTATTATTGAAAAGTGCTAATTCGGAATTCATCAATGTTCAAGGGGTCTATGTTCAGTATGACATAACTAATCAGAAAAGGCATCACTTGTTATAAAAGGTATTACTTATGCAGGAATACTTATTAAAGAACAGTTATGTGTTCTATGGTTTAACATATTACAAACAAGAACAACGAATTCATTAGAGCATCCTGGTAAGGCAGAAGGTACAAGGTAAAATGCATCATGACAGATAGCCGATCCTGCCCTTGCAGTAATAAATTTTCAATAAACTTCTAAAAACAAGAAAAATAGTCATACATTATCATATTGACAGAACATATTGATATATTGATGATCTTTTTCATTAAATGCGAATTTTTAATGAAACGGAAAGGATATTTCAAATCTCTATCTCTAGAAATTATAAATAAGCGTGCTTTTCTTAATTTATAAATCGATATATTAAATAACGGTCTGTAGTTAAGACTTCACTTCATTATTTTGCACATATTAGTGTTTTTCCGAATAGATATTTACAATAATTTTAGCAATATTAGACAAAAATTTTCATATAGTTTTCATGTGTATTGTTTTCATGAATATATTCATGTTAATGCATTGGTCACTAGTCATAGAAATGACACATTGCATAATATACAACTGTCACAATATACTTTATCGTAATCTAATCCAATGGGGTTCTACTGATAATGGCCAACAACATTGAGTAAGTTCCCTGTCCAGAACCTAATGGTCGAAACAGTGAATCTTACAATGGAATGGTCTCAATTCGGCCTGGCCTTATGTGATGTCAATAGTGTGACTAAAATTAGTTATATATGCTGATCGCAAAACCGTTTTTAGACAGTTACTAATCGACCTGAGCTTCGAGAAAATCGACATTAAAATTTGGCTTTCTGGGCTGATTCCAAAGTTCATGCTGTCTCCTACACTAAAATATCCCGATGGGTTCGTTAACTCATCTATCAACTATCGAGACATACCCGCTTTCCTATTTTCTTTTTTCATAATCACAGCAAAATATTTCAATCTTTCGACAAGATAAAAATCAGCAAAAGAAAATTGCTTCAAAGGGGATCGAACCCGTGGCAATCAAAAGTGAACGTGGACACCTTATCCACTACACCACGATATTTGATGTGTTGATAGCTGATAGATGTGCTAATGAACCCATCGGGATAGTTTAGTGTAGGAGACCATGCGAACTTTCGAATCGACCAGTCAGTCAAGAAAGGCAAATTTCAAGATCGATTTTCTCGGAACTCAGGTCGATCAGGCACTGTCTAAAAACGGATTTGCGATCGGCATATATAACTAATTTTAGTCACACAATTGACATCTCATAAGGTCAGGCCGAATTGAGACCATTCCCTTGTTAGACCTACTGTTTACTACTTTTGACTTACTTTTCTATTAGAGCATTGTTATTTTTACCCTTTTCTATTTTAATTTAATATTTATGTTTTTTTCCTAAATTAACGAATAAAAATTAAATAGGGATGAGAAAGTGTGAAAAACGAGGAGAGTTTTATTCTTAAAAAAAATTTCCGTGACTTTTGAAAAGAGCATTGGAAGAGCTGGTGACAATGAGAGAATACATCCAAGTAAGCGCTTCCTCGATGAATTCCAGAAACTAAATATAGATTTGTACAAGTTACATTTTTGCAGTTTAACACTCTTTATCAAGAAAAGCAAACCGTAGTAATCACTTTATCTAGAGTGTGATAAAAGGATCTTCTTTCTTTGGTAATTTGATTTATCCGATCTGATTTTTTCATTATATGACATTATGAAAATGATATTATATGAATCAAATAGGATTCATTTCAGACGAGATGAGCACAAATCAATGCAAAAATTGAGCCTGAATATCAAAAAAAAATTTTTGCAAAAATTGTGCTTGACAACCCAGAAATTGTTCCCCGATAGCTCAAAAAAATGTGCTTGATAGGCCAAAATTGTGTCGTGGCCTGAACCCTCGAAAAGTTTTGATCCCTCACGTCATTCTCTTCATTAGTGAATCAGAGAGTCAACCCCTTATCAGACTCAAATTCTTTCTTTCTCTTCATTCCTCCTACCAATCTTCTTCATTGTCTTTGATTACAACCTTTGATCGGTGTCAAAAGCCATTGTTTGCTTGCGATTAATCGCACAGACCTTTTTCATCTCTTCGATTTTTCTGGCTAATTTGGTTCTTCTATAGGATATATGGATATTTTCATGTTAGACACATGAAAATATCCATCTCTCAGGTCAGCCTGTCACAAATTTAAATATCAAGTTTTTCGAGCACCGGGTTATTGAACATTTTTAAAAACGAATTTTTTTCTTTGCTACCTCAGTTGTGGCATCGTATTTTATGTAATTCATCACGATGTCAATTATTCGCTATTACAATTTATCCTTGTAATGCATAAATTATTATTATTATTATTATTATTAATTCTCAACCAGCATCGAAAAATTACAGGCAAGCTATTACCATTAGGGTGGCGAAAATGACTCATGATTATTCATTTTTGTGGCGTATAATGAGTGGCTCGCTTCTCTAGCGATTACTCATTCCAAGTGGCAGTTGACCGGTCTCCCCTGCGAATATTCGCTTTTTTGCGAGTCGAGTGAGTCAAGAAAATTTGGTGAAAGGAGGGCTGAGAGAGCGGTCTGACTCGCACTCGACTCGCTTTTTTTACTCATTCGCATTGACCTCTCCTCTAACAACTCATTCGCCGAGAGAGCGGTCGTAAATGCCTCTCCCGTGAATACTCACTCTAGACCGCTAAAGTGGACGAATAATCATGAATCATTTTCGCCACCCTAATTACCATCTCAAAAGGTCAGGCTGACTTGAGAGGAAGTCAATTTAATTTTTTTTGTAAATAAGTAATTTTATAATGTTCTCTCATTGAGAACGAACAGATAATTACTATGTAAAATGAAGATGTCAGTGACTGGCAATGAGTCTTCTCCCTCGTATATCTTTATTAACAGATCTATTTATATTTCAAAGAATTTTCGAAATAACGATTAATCGAACGCCAAACCTCCTTCCAATCTCTATTACAGTGTACGATATCTGATATCTGTTTTCATTAACCCCTCATACCCTCTCCACTTCACACACTCTCTCGCTCGCTTCATCTGTGTCTCTGCCACTCTCTCACTACTCCATACTCTCTCATCCACTCTCTGGCCGTCTCTACTCTCTTCACCGTTCCCTCTTACTCATCGATTCTATGGCTTCCCTCGCCTCCTGGCTTTCTGGCTGGAACCCTTTCCCGTTGTTGACAACTCTCCTGTACTTTGTCCATTTCCATTAGAAATCCCATTTTCTGTTGCTTTTCTGATAAATGTTGCATTGACTTTGATCTTGGGGGAGGGGGGGGGGGGTTGTATTCAGGACCGTTTGAGGCCAAAGCAAAGGGTGAAGCAGTCTCTCGATCCGTTAATCAATCAAAGTCATTCACTATATCATTGAACTGCGTTCGTCCTCTTCTCTATTTGCTTGGTGGACTCTGTGTACTCGGCTAAAACGAACAGCATAAGAAGTTCCCGTTCCGACGCGGAAACTCATCTTTCATCCAAAGATCATCATCTTGCACTCTTCTAAAGTTACGAAAAGAAAAGAGAAGCGGAGAAAACTCTCTTAGTTTTACACACTCTCTCACCTCGTTTTCTTTTCTTTTCGTGTCTTTTGAACTCCCGTAAGAGCAGTGTGAAGAAATAATCTGCGATATGAAGATACCGTTTGCCATACTTCTAAGAGATTTAGATTGATTATGACTCACAGTCGATGTTGACGGAAATCTTGTAAATCGTGTAAATAAAAATTCATTATTATAATTTATGTCTGAAGAATTTGGCTTATCGGATAAATTCAAATGGACGCAAGATTTGTTTTCGCTTTACCGTTCTGTTATTCATCTCGCGATCATCTTTCCATTATGTTAACGACACTTGTTTTCTGTTTGCCGATGTTCGTTTGTCTATTTCTATGATTAGATATGGCTATTTCAGTGCTCATAATAGCTCAGGTGCTGCCGTATATTATATAAACATGTCACGCATTTTCTAGCATTTTAAAATGGAATCTACGCGTGCTCGCAATCAACTCAAAATCAAAGGCATACCCCAAGCTAATTCGAAACTCTCCGTTTTCCGCACTCTCACGCAACAAAGAAGCGATAGTTTTGCCAAAGCAGATTTCTCAAATTTGCTTCGGTATGCCTTTAATTCATAGTTTCTGGGACACTAGTTCACAATTAAAATTTCTGGTGTTGATAGGGCCTAGACAGCATTTTGAGACGTACGCTCCTTTATCCCTGTTCCCTATGAGAACTCTTTATAACCATGGAACATCTGGCATACTCACATTTTTTAACGATGTGTCCTTCCACTTTTCTCTACATCTGTGTATCTCCATTCATATGAACGAATCTCTAGATGAATCTCTAGACCAAAGCATCACAATTATTAATTTAATATGATTAACAATATATGGTTTGAGGTTTAATGTGCATGCAGACCTATATTTGTACTTCATAAACAATTGAAATATTTCCAACCCTTACTGTAATTCGTATTTTTTTTCTTCAATTATCTCTTTAACTCAGACGAACATCAGTATCATATTTCATCACTCGGTTCAATTCTTCACGAACAAGGATACTTCCACTATCAAGTATTTCATCAGTCTATGAAAGCCACATAGTATACGCCTCAGGCTTGGAGTGATGAAATATAATGAAATGATTGGAACACAGCCATGGCTTATGATTTATGTTCCGTGCCCCCCAGAGGATAATACAATAACGAAGTTAATCTATATTTCATCATTGATCCTCACAAATCTGGATGAAGATTAACTATGATCTAACATAATTGCATAACATGAATTTTAATGACCAGAGAACCATTCTGAAAAACCTCAAAATATCCCTCTCTCATACATCGCGTGTTTTCATGTCTCTTTATTGCTTTTCATGATGTTTTTCTGTGTCCCTTCCTCTCTCCCATTTGATAGCCCACGTTTACAAGCCTCTAGTCCTCCCAAAATGTTGCCCAGGCCAATCTTTCGGGTCTTTCCATGATTTCCGGTTAATTTCCCTTTTTGTTTCGGTCTGAAAGACGTTTCAGAATTCTTAACCATTTCATCATTATTCAGTCACAAACTAGAGAAGCTCTTTCTCATCTTTCTCTCTGTGTTGTTTTGTGATGTCTGGTGTACCCCTGACTCCCCCTCTATTTCTCTCTCCCTCTTCCTCTCCCTCTTCCTCTCCCTCTCCCTCTCTCTACTCCTCCCCCTCTTCCCCTCTCTTTATGCTTCACCTTTCCGCTTCCGAAAGTGCCATTTCGTCATAATCATTCAGAAACCCCTCTTTATCCTCGTCGTTGTCTGCTGTATCATCCAGTTTTCTTATGATTTGTTGAAACCTTAATATTAAAAGAGGCAGCACGAATTAATTTGGAACTCTCCGCTCTGGCAATGTTCTCTCACTTTCTCTGTCTACGAGAGAATGCTGAAAGCGTGGAGAGTGAAACTTTCTCGAGTTGTGCCTTGAATCCATTACGTCCGTACCCTGAGTCCTTTCTATCTGTTGCAAAGTAATGCGGAAACTAACTGAACGCAGATTCTTGATTCCTGAAACTCGTTAATTACTTCATTGGACGAAAGATTTCACATCTAAATTGATTCTCTTTCATCATTCATTTCGTCTTTTCCTTTTCATCGTCGTCTTCTTCTTCCCTTATATGTTCCAATGGGTTCAAACAACGTCATACACAGAATCTCTTTCATTTACAATTAGATATATGTATGGACTCTGAGCGCGCTTAGGAATTCCCCTAAACTAACATGCAAACGTTGCAATCAATTCTGCTCCAATGATTAATTATGTAAAAGTCCTAATTCATTCCTTATGTCTTAACTCTAGCGAGCGGTCGATTCTCACTCATATTCACTTCTGTCCTAGTTTTCATACTCGATTTTATCAGGTATATCACATCTTATCAATTCTCAATATATTACTTGTATTTGTTAATACCCTTGCCCGTCTTGCTTATGTTTCGTTGTTTTTTTATCTACCTTGAATCCCTCCGTCCATCCGAATATCCCTCCCCTTCATGTGAGACTCACGTGATTCATCGGTCCTTATCCACACTCAAGCTCCGCCCCTTTTCTGTTCCTGAATCAGTCCCGTTTTGCCGATCCGTTCGTGGACTTACCGTATCTTATAGATTATTGATTGCTTGTCAGATTACTCAATCGATCTGAAGGGGACCAACGAGTACGGTTCCTACAGTATGCAATGGACTCCACCACTATGGTCGTTTCGGTCACATCGATTGAAGGTGAAAGATATTATTTATTGGTAGAAAACTTTTATTGATTGTTCAAAAGATATTATTGATTGATTCAATTTCAGGTAGCATTGGTGATAATGTTCGCCTTGTATGTAACAGTTAGCATGAGGAGCACTTTGAGTACGTTTTATAATGATAATAATACATTTTTCATTGCGTTGCATGATTCTTGAATACCGAATATCTTGAATATTTGATGATTCACCAATGAACATGAATGAAAATTGTGTTGACGAATAATTCTGCGATGTTAAAAAGCCACTATAATAATAATAAAATAAGGGAAAGAGTTTGTGAAACGAGAAGAGTGCTTTCTCTTATTTTCTTTGCTTATTGCAATTTTGAATAGAATATTAAATGTTTGTATGAAATCTTGTATTCGTTGATTTCACGTTGAAAGTAAAAAAAAAGAAAAGCACAGATTCTCATTCTCATAAAAGCTTTTTGTTGTTGTGCGATATTTCTCACGAAAAGTGTAGGATTTCCCAGTATCTCAATATGTTTGGTCGCTCTTTGGATTTTGCTTTGGAGTCCGGTACAAGCATAATTTGTATTTGGATGAAAATATTTCCAAATTAATAGGAAAACTTTTTCAAAACTCCTTTCCTTATGCAAAAAATTATGCGAGAGCGATTTTTTAATTAAAAAAAAAACAACTTATTTTGCAGGTATGGGAATAGTGTGTATGGTAAACTCAACAGCGTTCGCTAAACAAGAATTTGTCGATCTACCATCGGAAGAAGAGGTCATACATATTTTACCGTCATATTTTCTCCTAAAGTTTCTATTTTGAATTTTCAAAATTGTGATTTCTCTCGTTTCCACCCAAATTGAGCATATCTCAGCATATTAAAGCTAAAGAAAGCAGGATAAGCGAAAAAGGTTTGAGGTATTTATTCTGCAAGTTGAAGGAGTGAAGGGGGTTGTAATTATGCGCTGAGAATTGAGTAAACTTAAAAAAAATATGTTCGCGATCAATCAATAATTTCAGGTGGAAGAGGCAGCAAAGCACGGAATAATCGATGGATGTCCAGCACATATCGATGCAAACACAACCTCTGCTGTTGGATACAAGGTAAGGTAGATATGGGCACAGAAAGTAGAGCAAGTGTACACTGTAGATATCGATACTGTAAGTTGGTTTACGGTAGTTGTATGGATTCATAATTGTTATAGTCTATGATCCATTAATCAATAATCAATAGTAGATCATCTGACATGGTGCATATAATGTATTCTGTCCATTTTGGAATCCATAACGACGACTCAACATAAATGCACTCGCAAAAAAAATAAAGTTCTCTCGCTTGCCTGGCTTTCAAAGAAAAATTCTTTGCACCAGTGGCCGTATGCAAGAACTGTTTTACGGGAAAATTTGACGTTATTAGCGTAGGGGGAGGCGTTTTCCAAAATTCCTCCGCCTACGCTAATGACGTCACATTTTCCCGGAAAACGGTTTTCCAGTTGTTCTTGCATACGGGCACAGAACACAGTGTGTTATATTATAGGGTGAACTCCTCTGGAGTCCCGCTCGTCAATCCATGATGTTTACTGCAAATTACTACGGAATGATGGCCACCATGCTCATTTCGGGAACTCTCGCCGACAAGCTCGGTCCCAAGCGGATCATGATGAGTACGGTACCTGAGTGGTGTACTATATCTGATATTGATTGATTTCAGCTGCTATCAGCGTATTAATAGTACTCACGGCTCTTGCGCCAACGCTGGCTAATCTGAGCTACTGGGCATACTTTGTTTCGAGAGTACTAGTGGGAGCGGCTGAGGTATGGTAGATACCAATTACGGTATTTGAGTATACCAATCAATCGATAATTCAGGGTTTCATTGTTCCTTGTGCGAATTCGCTAGGAGGGCGGTGGTTTCCACCGAATGAGAAGTCGACGATGGCTGCATTGTATACGTCAGGAAATCAGGTCTTGTAAAATAAATATATCCTTTATGCTCCTTTTTAAAGGTGGTGTCCCACGAATATTTTCGTGAACAAACTGTGAAGACAGAAAGGTAGCAAAAGTTATTCTACGTACAGTATACTATTTATTTTGTGCTGATTTAGTCTATTGATCGCTAGAAACATTAATAAACCATCAGGCCCGGTTCAGGGAAGGGCGCGCTTTTTGAAAATTGATGAAATTCGGCAATAGGTTTCGAACTTGCGTCAAACGGGTAACGAGTCTGAACCTTTACCACTGCGCTATGGGATAGATGAGAGGATGAGCTAACTCTTCGCATATCACTTTGCATTCGTACAAGAGGGGTGTAGTGATTTATCTGAACATTCGCGGGCCACCATCTTTAAGCATTTTTCAGAAAAAGGTGTAATTTTCTTATATATCTATCTTATATTTTTTTAAATTAAAAATATATTTTAAAGTTTAAAACTTTAAAATATATTTGCAACAACTAGAAAGTTGTTGCAAATATATTTTTTAAACAAATTAAACTTTTTTGTGGCTGTCCGTATCTAATTGTAAACGGATTTCGTGTGAATGGTTCGAGATTTTATGGAAAGCATAATATAAATTTGAATTTTTTATAGATAGCATCGGGTTCTACGGGAATTGTCGGAGCCTATCTGTGTAAGATACCCCTTCTGGGAGGATGGCCACTCATATTCTACATATTCGGTAAGTTCTTATTTTTCCTCAAGAATACACTTTCACTGATCCTGCATGGTTCATTAAACCCACACCTCGAACACATTTGAAACTTTCCGCTCCGGCAATGCTGTCTCGCTGATAAAGAAAGCGAGAGAACAGAACCAGAGCAGAGAGTTTCAAATTAGAGTGTGCCTTTAAAAGAAAAATGGTGCAGACCATATCTAATTGAATCATTGAATTATGATTGAATAAATGACTGGATAATGCTCAAAATCCACGAAAAGAAAAGAAAATGGGCGAGCAAGTGTGCGAAAATTGGAGAGTTTTCATTCTTTTCCGTGTCTTTTTGAACATATTCTTATTCTAGCATCCATCGCTTGTCTATGGATGGCATTCTTCTACTTTGTCGCCAGTGACCATCCCAGTGATAACAGGTGATCATTTTCGATTTATTGATTTTAAAAAATGCAAATTTCAATTTTGATAAAAAATGAGTTAAGGTGGATACGATCGGAAGAACGGGAATATCTTGAAGGAAGGGTCGCGAAGAAGAGCTCGGTTTGGCTTTATTATTTGAATAGTCAATACTTTTCATTAGGCACCACAAACGAGCTAATTTGATACTCACACTCTGGTCACACTCTCTCGCATTCTTTGACGACGAGAGAGAGTTGTCAGCGTAGACTAAAATTAGCTCGGTATATGCCGTTAAATTTCACTCATTTTGGAGAGAATATTTACACTCTCAACGCAACATATTGATTAGCCAAAAATGTAATCAATATTTCTTTGTAAGTACCGTACTTTCAGCGTCATTCACGAATTCCATGGGAGAGTATGATCAAATCGAAGGAGCTGCTCGCATGTCTCTTGTGCAACTTCACATTCTCTTTCTGCGTTTCGCTCACACAAAACTTCTTGCCGACTTACTTCAAGGTAAGTTGAAAGATCAAAGATCACATTTTAAATCCACGTTTTTTCTGCTCGAAATTTAATTTAAGCTTTTATTTGTGAGATTCAGTACTGAACAAAGTGCTTAAAATTCACAGAAAAGTCTTTGGACAGAAATTCAAGGCCAAGATCACTGGTATCAGAGATCAAAGATAATTTCAGGAGGAATTGTTCCTTCCCCTGACACAGAATGGCTACTACACAGCCATACCTTTCTTCACTCAATTAGTATTCAAGAACCTTCTCGCTTCTCTCGCTGATCATGTGAAGAAGACGGGCAAAATGTCCCCCACAAAGACAGTCAAGTGCATACAGGCTTTTGGTTGGTCACTTATGTAAATCTTCAGAATGCTTTCTTTAAAAATGGCATATCAATGCTGAATGCTGACTGTTTATTCTGCCAATTAATATTTTATTTCTAAAAAAATATTTTTTTCTTCTTGAATGCTATTACCAGAACTGATAATAGGTTCCTACGGTACGGCAATCGTCCTGATATGTCTCGCCTTGTTCCCATCATGTCATCGACCATGGATCGCGGGCATTTTCCTCTTTTGTTACGGTAAGATTACTGTATCCACACGAGTCTATGTAACAAGGAAGAACGCGTTCGAATGTAAATGAGAGAGGGCATACGCGTTAGAGAGTACAGTGGTTAGAGTACACAATATCGTATTTGTTGGCATTTTGCCAAATGTTCCGTATCCGTGTTCGAGAAACGACGTGTGCTCTTGAGTATATTTTCTCAATGTATACGGTATTGCAGGTATCACATTCTCTGGTGGAATCTCTGGTTTCTTCACTTCTCTCATATCGATTGCTCCAGCTCATACAGGTATTGATTTATTGATTGATTGAAAAAAAATCAATATATCGATTTATCAGGAACGTTATCATCGATCTCGATGGGTTTTGGGCAAGTAGCAAGTATAACTTGCACGAATCTAGTTGGCATTATTACGCATTTGGTATGTTTTAATTATTTAGATTTTGTTTAATCTTAAAAGGATATAAACCGATGTTCCCAAAGTCCATTCCCAAGTCGATGTTATACTCTGTTCAAAAGTCGCGAAAAGAAAAGAAAACCAGAGAAAAATCTCCTCTTTTGCGCACTCTCTAGTCTCTTTCTCATTTCTTTTTTTCATGGCTTAAAGTTGCGGTTTAAATTCAGTTAAAGCAGTATGTGAAATAAAAAAAATCGTTTCTCTAGTAGTCAATCGTTAATCAATTAATCAATAATCAATTGATAATCAATTGAAAATTAATCGATAAATGATCAGGAATGGCCACACAAATGGGCGATTGTATTCTGCCTCGGAGCCACATTGCAAATCTTTGCAGGAACGTTCTTCCTATTCTTCGGAACAGGTATGCAATTGCAGCGTCAAATTAAAGAGCATTAGAGAGAGTTTTGAGCGAAATGAGAGATACTGTAGACAATTTGTAAACATTTTAAAAGACTTTCAATACTCATTGTCTAAGCCATGTATGATAAAAAATGTTCAAAGACATACACGAGCTAATTTTACTCTCTGCTCTGGGAGCACTCTCTTGCAAACACAGAAAGCGAGAGCGGATAGTTTCAAAATGGCCTGGATGTACCTTTAAAGCGCTCATGTCATCTCCCAATCTCAATAACGTATTTCAGGAGAACAACTTGAATGGGGAAAAGTTCACGAGATTCCCGCCAAGATGTCGGATATCGACGAAGTCTTCTTGAATGATCTACCAGAACCATTCTCTGATGATGACGACATCGATATCGATAATAACGAACGAAAAGACAGTATGTTCCTAGATATTGACCTTAAAGCCACACACCGAGCTATTTTGAAACTATCCACTCTGGCCATACTCTATCGTAGACTAAGAAAACGAGAGAGTGTGACCAGAGCGGGGACTTTCAAATTAGCTTGGAGTGTTCCTTTGAACAATTGTCTAACGTCCATATCGCACAAATGCCAGCTTTCCTACAAATGCATAATTTATTCGTAGCTTTCGAAATACATTTTGCTATGGCATTGATTCAGCTTTTAGAAGCAAATCCACACATCCATGTCGTGCCATGACATGCCTGCCCTGTATAGATCGCATCTCTCACATTTGGTGGCTGCTTTATGATAGATTGCTTTGCACAATGTCATCTCACACTATCCATTTGTCATGCTGAACAATAATTCTGATATATATGTACCAAACACGGAGTAGGATATCTTCCACTGCTTTTCCCCTCTCACACAAACCTCACTTCAAAAGCGATTAACAATTGTTGTAGCCTTTGACTCAAATGAGTCACGCAAGCGATCGATAGACCGTATCCGTAAAATATCCCGAGAAGCGGCCCTTGTGCGATGGACACTCTCATCGGGTACGGTAGTCAGCAAATCAATCGATAAAACCTACAGTATACCGAAATTATCGTTGCAGGCAATGAAGATACGATTCTTGAAGAGGAAGAGGAAGGAGATGAGAATATCTATTTGAATGGAATCAAAGTTAACTAATCGATAATCGATCGATTGATTTTATCGATTACTCATCATTTCTTCCCAATAATCCTATTAGAAATTATGTACTGATTAATATTGTGTGCGTGTGCTTTAATTCCTGATCTAGTCTTGTGATAGCATTTAACCCATCAAAATTCCCTCACCCCATCTAATATCAA
Organism: Parapristionchus giblindavisi; assembly: GCA_943737045.1. Taxonomy (NCBI): domain Eukaryota; kingdom Metazoa; phylum Nematoda; class Chromadorea; order Rhabditida; family Diplogasteridae; genus Parapristionchus; species Parapristionchus giblindavisi. The sequence continues at coordinate 810,733 of CALSFV010000020.1, read as the reverse complement.
TCGATAATCCATAACGGGACCTCTTGTCTACGCGTTGAAATCAAACGTTTTCGCATCACAAAAATCTCTAGACAATTTGTCTGAAAGTTGTTATTGATTTGTTACCTGCTTAGTTGTCGTAGTTCATATCCAATTTGGTCCTATACTTGCATAGTTGTATCTTACGAGTCGTATTGATCTACCTCCGGTCAATTATTATTGATTTTAAATGATTGAATGAAGTTCATTCCTACAGAGTTTTGTCATAGACATACAAGTTCCAAGATGAGATAAATATTTATAATTTACTATAAAAGGTAAAGGTAAGTCCTGTTATTCAAGGAACAAGAAGTCCTGCGGGAGATAACTGCCAGGTAATTCAAGGTCAATTCAGTCTGGATTTACCATCATCATTTAAAATAGAATGGTGGTAAGCAAAATGAGATTATTAATAAGTTTGTTATGCACCCAAAATTTATTAGCCTATTTCATAGGTACGTAATATCAGATTGTTTCAGGTTTTTTTTAAATTAAAATAATTTTATTTTTCTTTCTTGTATATTATTTTCTTATTATTTTCTTGGTCGCTTCACTGCGCTCACGACAAAAATTACTAAATTCTATGTCTTGGTTGAGATTTATCTATTGCTTGCAATGGCGACGAGCTATTTGAAGGATTTGAAGGAAGGTGTCATAAAATTCTCATGGCAACCCAGCTGACAAAGGAATCCCCGGGGCCCACACTGTCCAAATTTTTACTGGAGGTGCACCTCACATACAGTTGGGATGATGTAGGAATGATGCACATAAAGCAGCAGCGTTTATAGTTAGCATGAATAGATCTCTCATTGTAAATGCATTTTGACTTTATATTAGTTTCTTTATCAAGTAATTGAGAAAAATTACGAAACTTAAAATATGATCCAAACGTTGCAATCAATTCTGCTCCGATGTTTGATTATGCATAAGTCCTAATTCATTCCTTATGCCTTAAATCTAGCAAGCGGTCGATTCGCACTTATACTCACTTCTGTAGTTTTCATACTCGCTTTTATCTGGTATAATCTATCTCAAACATATCCTTCAGCAATATATTACTTGTAGTTGTTAGTACCTTTGACCGCCTCGCTTTCGTCGTCTTTTTGATCTACCCCGAATCCCCATTATCCATCCCAACATCCCTTACATTATCTTCAAGATTATTGATTTCTTGTCAGATTACCCAATCGAAGGGCACCAACAAGTACGGTGCCTACAGTATGCAAAGCACTCCACCATTATGGTCGTGTCGATCTCATCGATTGAAGGTGAAATATATTATCGATTTGTTGAAATATTTTATTGATTAGTCAGAAGATATTATTGACTGACTTAATTTCAGGTAGCATTGGTGATAATGTTCGCTTTATATGTAACAATTAGCATGAGGAGCACTTTGAGTACGTTTTATAATAACTGTATAACAATAATCTATACCTTTTCTAAAGGGGGTGGGGAAACGAAAAGAAAACTAATATCTTTTTTTGTTTCCTATGGAAACTCAAAATGCTAGAAAAGTCGAAAAAACAAGGGTGAGTACTCTACTTCCTATGTACATACTTACTCATATTTTTCATAACGTTGCATGATTGTTGAATACCAAATATCTAGAAACCCTTGATGATTCCCCAGTGAACATGAATAAAAATTGTGTTGAAAAAGCATTGTCCAATGTTAAAAAAAAACTGAATAAACATATAATAAGCGAGAGAGTGTTCGAAACGAGGAACTGCTTTTTCTAATTTCTTTTCTTTTCGTAATTTTTGAACAGAACATAAGTTTTTTTTGCATGAAATCATGTATTAAAAAAAAGTGTATGATTTCCCAGTATCTAAATTTGTTTGGACGTCCATTGGATTTATCTTTGGAGTCCGGTACAAGCATAGTGTGTATTTGCATGAAAATATTTCCGAAATAACAGGAAAACCTTTTTGTAAGTTCTCATTTTAGATGTGAATACGTAAAAATAAGTGAGATCGATTTTTTTATAATCTATTTTTAAATTAAAAAAAAATTTTTTAGAAATTTTTGTTAAGGTATGGGAATCGTGTGCATGGTGAATTCAACGGCGTTCGCTGGTGATCTACCATCGGAAGACGAGGTATATTTGTCATGTTACACCGTCATATTTTTCCTACTTATTTCAAAATTTAAAATTTAAATTTTTTATATTTCTTTCCTTGTAGGCAAATTGAGTATATTTCACTCTAAAAAAAGCTAAAAATGCGGGTGAACCGAAAATTGTTTGAGTTATCTTCTCGTCAAGTTGAAGGAGTGAATGAGATCTTAACTGATTAATTGATTGAAATTTCGCATATATTTTCTGACATTTATGGTTAAAAAAACAACTATGTTTAAAATAAGCCAATCAATCAATAATTTCAGGTGAACGAGACGACAAAGCACGGAATAATCGACGGATGTCCCACACATAGAGACGCTAGCACAACATCTGCTGCTGGATACAAGGTGCAATAGATAACGGGTGTACGGTAGGTGTCGATACTGTAGGTTGGGTTACGGTACGAGGTGGATTCATAATTGCCATTGTCTATGATCCATTTATGAATCTCTGATATGCTCCTTTCTTGTGATGGCATAGAATCTTTGTAGGTAATTTCTGCTATCTGATGATGATGATGTGCCAATTGTATTGAACTTTAAAAGGAAATACATAAAAGATACATCAAAATGGTTGTATATTATAGGGTGAGCTCCTTTGGAGTCCCGCTAGCCAATCGATGTTGTTCACTGCGAACTACTACAGTATGATGGTGACCATGCTCATTTCCGGAACACTCGCGGATAAGCTCGGTCCCAAGCGGATAATGATGGGTACGGTAGCAGAGTAGGGTACGGTATCTGATAATGAGTGTTTGCAGCTGCTATCGGAGCGCTGATAGTGCTCACGGCACTGGCGCCAACGCTGGCTAATATGAGCTACTGGGCTTACTTCGTTTCGAGAGTGCTAGTGGGAGCGGCTGAGGTATGGTAGATACCAATTACGGTATTTGAGTATACCAATCAATCGATAATTCAGGGTTTCATCATTCCATGCTCGAATTCGCTCGGAGGACGGTGGTTTCCACCGAATGAGAAGTCGACGATGGCTGCATTGTATACGTCAGGAAATCAGGTCTTGTAAAATATTTTATCTTCTTTTTTCTCTTATCTAAACATTTTCCGAGAAAATAGTGCAATTACATCTATCATATCTACTCACGATCAAAATTATTTTATTAAAACAGCAGTATTTTGTAAAAGAAACACAAGCAAGTTTTTAAAAAGATATTGAAAAAAATAAACTTTTTCTATCATGGCCACAGTACATACCAAAAGGGGTTTCTTCTGAATCACATTTTGGGGACTTTGTCCCCACAGGGCTACAGTGAAGTCTTATGGGCATCTTGTCTGAATTATGAACTATCCTTTATTGTAGATAGCCTCGGGTTCGACTGGAATTCTCGGAGCATATCTATGTAAGATACCCCTTCTTGGAGGATGGCCACTCATATTCTACATATTCGGTAGGTTCTTATGTCTTTCTCCTCACGTATACACATTTCCTTTACTGTTCGTGAACGATGCAAAGACTCCGTGGGGTGGGTAGCAAGACCCACAGCGTACACTCTTTTACCTCACCTTGTCAAAAATACCGGATATAGTAAAAATAGTGCGCGAAATTATCAAACTACATCTATTATACTTGAATTATCATGAATTATCATGACGGGAATGGTGCATTTAGCTATGTTTAAAAACCACGAATAGAAAAGAAAAATAGGCGAGATAATAAAAAAAAACTGGACAGTTTTCGCTCTTTTTCTACTCTTTAAATTATCTCTATTCTAGCATTCATCGCTTGTATATGGATGGCCCTTTTCTATTGTGTTGCCAGTGACCATCCCAGTGTTAACAGGTGAACATTTGGATTTATCGATTTAAGAATTTCAATTCTCAATTAAAAAATTGATTTAGGTGGATACGATCGGAAGAACGGGAATATCTTGAAGGAAGGGTCGCGAAGAAGAGCTCGGTTTGGTTTTTTTGAATATTCGATACATTTCGTTAAATTTCACCATTTCTGTAAAAGAATGTCAGTAAACCCCAATTATAACATATTGATTACAAAATACTGTAATTATATCACTCCATTGATCGGGATATCAGCACGCCCATACTTTCAGTAGTTCAGTTACAACCGTTCCCAAACCATTAACTATGGTTCAGTGCTTGATAAAGGTCACAGTATTGTAACTGTCGTACTTGCAGCTTCACTCAAAAATACCATGGAAGAGTATGATCAAGTCGAAGGAGCTGCTTGCATGTCTCTTGTGCAACTTCACATTCACTTTCTGTGTTTCGCTCATGCAGAACTTCTTGCCAACTTACTTCAAGGTTCGTCGAAAGATCAAAGATCACATGTAAAGGCCACGTCTCGCAGCACTAAATGTAATTTCCGCTTTTACTTGTGTTAGTCAGATATGAACAAAGCGCTTGAAAATCACACAAAAGCCTTTGTACTGAAAATAGTGGTCAAATCTCAAAGATCAAAGATCATTTCAGGAGGAATTGTTCCTTCCCCTGACACAAAATGGTTACTACACAGCCATTCCATTCTTCACTCAATTAATATTCAAGAACCTTCTCGCTTCCCTCGCTGATCATGTGAAGAAAACAGGCAAAATGTCCCCCACGAAGACTGTCAAGTGCATACAGGCTTTCGGTTGGTCAATTATGTTAAAGGTGGTGTCCCACGAATATTTTCGTGAACAAACTGTGAAGACAGAAAGGTAGCTAAAGTTATTCTACGTACAGTACATTATTTATTTTGTGCTGATTTAATCTATTGATCGCTAGAAACATTAATGAACCATCAAGCCCGGTTCAGGGAAGGGCGCGCTTTTTGAAAATTAAGGAAATTCGGCAATAGGTTTCGAACTTGCGTCAAACGGGTAACGAGTCTGAACGTTTACCACTGCGCTATGGTATAGATGAGAGGCTCCACTAACTCTTCGCATATCACTTTGCATTCGCACAAGAGGAGTGTAGTGATTTATCTGAACATTCGCGGGCCACCATCTTTAATGGCGCACACGAGTTGAATTGAAATTCTCCGTACTACCAACACCCTCTCGTCTACAAAAAGCGAGAATGAATTGTCAAAGCCGAGAGCCGAGCTCGTGGTGTCCCTTTAATCTTTGAAGAAGCTGTATGAATTTAAAACATAAAAGGGATTCGAACTGCTGTACAAAATCATTATCATTGGCCTAGCAGTCTCCTTGAGGACTTCGTATGCCTCGAATAACGGGATGAAAATCAATCACCTTTTCATTTGCTTTTACCAAAATCAATGTACATAATTTGAATCGATCTTTCAAGAACTTCCTCGTTTTTTATTGCCGATTTCATTTAATTAAATGGCTGTCTATGAGTGCAGTATTCAGTCAATAAAATTATCTTTAAAAAAATTAACTTCTTGAATGCTATTACTAGATAATGAAAATAGGTTCCTACGGTACCGCGATCGTCCTGATGGGACTCGCCTTGTTCCCATCATGTCAACGACCATGGATCGCGGCCATTTTCCTCTTTTGCTACGGTAAGATTACTGTATCCACAGCGTTTCCAGGGCGGACCTTAGGAGGCCGTGAATGGATCTAGGGCACTAGATACTTCATAACACGGGACTAGTCCAAGAGTATAGTGTAAAAGTCTAGTATAAAAGTGCTACCCTTTGTTTATTTTATTTTTTTTCTTTTGTACTATCCGGTGTTCTTTTAAGAGCAATGCTTAAAAGCAATGCCCGATCTAGAATATATTCGATCGAAAGTGAGAGATCACGTAAAAGTGAGAGAGTACTGATGGTTTGAGCTCCTCCGGTTTTTTAGGGTAATATTACAGTAAGTAGCATGCAAAAAGTAACTTTCTTTTTACTTGTTTTTTTGTTACTGTTTAGTCATTTCGTGTAATAGAAAATTAAGTAAACAGTAAGTTACTCTTTGCGTTCTACTTACTGTAATATTACCCTGTAAAACCGGAGTCCCAATACCGGATTTGTTGGCATTTGAACAAATTTTCAATTTTCAATGTCTGCTCTCCCCGTGTTGGAGAAATTCTGTGGTAGTACATGATCTCCATGTATACGGTATTACAGGTATCACATTCTCTGGTGGAATCTCTGGTTTCTTCACCTCCCTAATATCGATTGCTCCCGCTCATACAGGTATTGATTTATTGATTGATCGAAAACAATCAATATATCGATTTATCAGGAACGTTATCATCACTCTCAATGGGTTTTGGTCAATTGGCGGCTATAACTTGCACGAATCTAGTCGGCATTATTGCACATTTGGTATGTTTTAATCATTGACGCCCCACCATTCCATCTCTCCTTGGTTCAATTCCCTCTTCCCTGTAGATCACATATTCCATCTCTCCTGGAACGGCATCAATTGCTAATACATTGAAAAATAACCAACACTCAATCGATAATTAATCGTTAAATGAATGATCAGGAATCGCCACACAAATGGGCGATAATATTCGGCCTCGGGGCTGCATTGCAAATCTTCGCTGGAACGTTTTTCCTATTCTTCGGAACAGGTATGTAACTACATTTAAACTTAATAATAATAAGTTTGCATGGACATAAAATGTAGAGTAAAGTAGTGCTATAAGTTATGTAAGCGTTAATGTGCTTTATGGTGTTTTGGCCTCTTAGTCTATTTTGTCAAAGAGTTTTGAGAGCATTAGAGATAGATTTGAGCGAAATAAGAGAGCCCATTTTTAAAACATTTTATTAACTTTTATCCGTCCCTATTTTGGCCGTGATAAAAAGATTCAAACCGCCAATATTATCTCACAAACTCAAGAAAGTTTTTTCAGGAGAACAACTTGAATGGGGAAAGGTTCACGAGATTCCTGCCAAGATGTCAGATATTGATGAGGTCTTCTTGAATGATCTACGAGAACCATTCTCTGATGATGATGACATCGATATCGATGATAACGAACGAAAAGACAGTATGTATACCTACATTTACCTTGAAGGCACACCCCGAGCTACTTTTTCTCGCAACTCTGGCCATACTTTCTCGTAGACAAAGGAAGCGAGAGAGTGTGACCAGAGGCCGTATCCATGAATGTTTTCAAACGCCTCCGTCTACAGCTGTGACGTCACATTTGTCGGCAAACCGTTTGCCGACGTTCATGGATAGCTATACAGACCGGAGATTTTCAAATTAGCTTGGACTGTGAATCGATAAAAAATACAGTATACTGAAATTTTCGTTGCAGGCTACGAAGATACGATTCTGGAGGAGGAAGAGGAAAGACATGAAACCATCTATTTGAATGGACTCGATGTTAACTAATCGATCGATTGATTTTATCGATTACAAATCATTTCATCTTCCTAATAACCATATTAGATACTATGTACTCATTAATGTTGTGTGTGCTTAAATACCGGATCTAGTCTTGTGATCCCATGAAAATTCATGTACCAAATATCGATCGATAATCTCCCAATCGATAATCACCAATCCAAAATCAATCGATAATCCATAACTTGACCGAAACGTTTTCTCACATCATAAAAATCTCAGGTTAATTTGACAGAAAGTTGTTATTGATTTGTTACCTGCTTAATTGTCGCCCTTCACATCCGATTTTTGTCCTAGACTTGCATAGTTGTATCTTACGAGTCGCATTGATCTATCTCAATTCTTATTGATTTTAGTTGATTGAATGAAGTTCATTCCTACAGAGACTATCAAAGACATGCAAGTTTCAAGAGGTGGATATTTATTTATTATTTAATATTATAATAGTATTAAAAATATGATGGTTGCAATCAGCGAAGAATCGAAGATAAATGCACATAAATGATTTAAAAATAATTAATGTTACAAAGAATTAAATTAATAATATGCCTTATAGTATTTCGGCCGCCTCGCCTAATGTCTTTGTTCGTAGCCCAAAATTTATTAACAATGAGCCTATTTTTTATTCATATTATATTATCATGTTTTTAAACTTTAATTATAATTAAATAAATTTTGTTTCTTGGTGTGTTTTATTATGTTCTTTAGGTTATGATCGCTCAAAGGTTTACTGAGCTCACGCCAAAAACGGTTTTTTTCATTGTGAAAAGTATTCTTTTATTCTCTCGTTTGTCAAGAGATTTCTCCATTGCTTGCGATCATGACTAGCGACTTGAAGTTATTGAGGACCGACTGCTTTGACAAGTATCGCAAACAAATCTTATGGCAACCCAGCTGAGACAACACCGCTAAATAAACTGATAAAGTAGATTAAAATGTAAAAAAATGTAAATGTAAAATGTCTGCCAACAATAGAGGCATCTTTTGTTGTGATCCTGAAAGCCTCTTAACACAAACTTAATTATCTATTCATCGAACAAAGTCATTTAATTTTACATAGATTTTAAGAAAACATAAAATCAATCATTTCACCTCTTCTTTCGTCTTTTCATCGGTCGAATGAACTCATCCACCCCTACTAGATGGAGCAGCGTATACGGTATGCAGCCGGAGCCAGAGCCGGATGATAGGCGAGCTCAACCATACGAGAAGGTATGCGGTATGCGATATTCCTGACTATCGATCGATGTTTTCCAGCAAGTCGCCAAGGCTATTCGACTGAAGAGTCATTATGGGTACGTCCGCTGTCGTCATAGAAATCAATAATTCAAAAAATCAAGAATTCAAAAAATCAATAATTCATAAATTTATAATCTAGATGGTTGGAGCGAGATGTGCTGCAAATGAAAACTTGGAAGGGATGGTCTGTCTATGTCAGATTTGAATCGAGATCTACAATCAAGACTGTTACCAGAGTCAATGGTAAGATTACATGGAGAGAAAAAAAGTGTACAATGAAGCGGTGTAAAAAAATATAAAAATGAGCTGAGGTGGTGGTGTTCTAACACTTTTTCTCGGAATGATTGCATATTGAGAATGAAGATGCATGAGCACCTGCGGAGATTAGTGTGATACCGTAGGACATAAGTGATTCTCATGATCAGAGCAGAATTTGGACCTATTTACAATACAATATTGTTAGAATACACTGAATATAACTATTGTTCTTATAAGAATTAAAGTCGATCTATGAATCGAACATATTAAAAGACTATATAGAAATAATAATGAACTAGGATAATAATAATGCTATTCGAAAATATGCTAGGTTTCATTGTCCATCGATTTTTTTGCATTTCAGAGTCCATCTACTCTTCTCAAATGCCAATGAATTTTCATGGATACAACTCTCCATCCTTCGTCAAACCCATTCAATCCACCCGATTCCAAAATTCTGATCAATCCGCGTTCAGTCTTCGTGTTGCCTAAAATCGCCACTATTCGAGAATTCTGATAAATGTCGTATTGGTGTTTGCTTCAGATTCTTTGATAAAAGAACTAAATATTTTAAATACAATATATAATTTATTCATTGCGAATATTAAAAAAAAACACTTATTATTCAACACATATATCAATTCTCATTTGACGGTCACTATTACATTTAGATGCTTGATGATATTATTTCATTGTTCTGTATGTTAAGGGGCATTGGTACAACCAATTTACATAACAAGATTCGTCGCTGAAAGACGTGCACGGATGGCCGAGTGGTCTAAGGCGCCAGACTCAAGCGATTGCTTGGCACGAGTTCAGTGCCTCTCGGGGTGTTCTGGTACTCGTATGGGTGCGTGGGTTCGAATCCCACTTCGTGCAGAAACTTTTGCCAAAGTTTTCAAACTATTTTTTTCTTTTTTTAAAAATTAATTTATATTGAAATATTTTTGCATATATTTTTAAAAAGATTTTTTTAAAATCAAAATCGACGAACAAAATATAAATCATTGTAATTCATTGTGTATATTATACTCACTTATATATTTAATTCAATTTATTCAACCAAAAAAACACAGCGAATTATCTAAATCTATATCTAATGACATTTTCAAATTCAATCAATAAATCAATATCTGGTTGATACGATGAGTACTGCATATGCGAACAATTACGGTAGATAAGATGACTGCAGAAAATCAAACTCGAGTGAATATTCAGTCCCGATCTGTTTTGTGTACTGTAAGCAAGAGATATTACCGATTGGGGCATCGAAATTTTGGTCTACCGTATCCGTTTCCTCTTTCGAAGAAGTTCAAGTATTATATTGTCCGTTGATTATTTTTCGTGAATAAATAACATATTTACCTCCTGTTTTCGGCCGATGTTCCCTTCTGTAATGTTCACTCCATGTTTTTAACGATGAGAAGTCAGGGAGAGCGATACACTCATAGCATACTAAACGTCTCTAAAATGAATTAATTCTTACTATTCATATAATAAAAAAAAACATTTATTAGATAAGTCCATACATCCTTATCGTGCATGATTTTCCGGAAATGAATAGTACGCTCTTTAGGTGAATAAATGGAGGCTCCACATGTCGGATACGGACACCTCATCTGTGATAGTCTAGAGATTTAATTGTAAGAGCACGCCCCGGGCTAATTTAAAACTATCCGCTCTGACGACACTCTCTCGCTATCTTTGTATACGACAGAGCTCCAGAGCGGAGAGTAAAATTAGCTCTAGGTGTACCTTTAAGGGAAAGCACAGATACACATTTATCATGTAAGCTATCTATGCAATAATAAACAACATACAATATTATCAGAATGAGAAATAAAAGCACCGTAAACTGGATGAAGCTGAAGAAGACGCACTTGATCTAAAGTGCACAAGACTCCGCCCCTTTCAAGCATATGGCATTCTTAAATATAAGCATCTTTCTTCTACAAAGCATAGAGTATGCTTACCTATAAGCAACGTCTTCGCTAAGCATATTTCAGGTCGGTGAAGAATCGATCGATATTCAGCGACATCATAGATAGCTCACAGTAATCTAATCAATAAAATCAATAACAACAATCTGGTATGTTATGCCATTTAGTATTAAGACAAAACAATCACAATGCAATCCTAGTGCGCTATTTTGAATGAGTAATAGGAATATGTTAATAAGAGCTATATCTTATGAGTTTGTTGTTAGCTGATTTAATTTTTTACAAAACCTGAAATATAAAGTCAGTTTACGATAGAAATGTTTTCTGTATATTACGGTGTACCAACACACCGCAATCCACTGCGCAAAGAATCGCGCGCGTTGTATTATTATTTAAACTAATTTAATCAATGTTTTACAAATACTAGTTGACCCTTACTGATAAATTTGACGTAACATTGTAATTTCAGAGATGGATGACGATACGATAGATTCGATTGTTCTCGATGTGGTTGATAAAGCAGGTATTGTTCATTATTTGGATATGTATTAACGCTCATTCCTTTCTGTGTTCACAGTTAATGTTACATTCTATTTGAATGATTGAATTCTTCTATTGTTTCAGTGGGAAACGTTTGTGAGGAAGTAGACCGAATAGCTGTATCGGTAAGTTCATCGTTCGTATTCTTTTGCCTCATCAATACGAATAATCATTCATTAATAATGTGTTTCGCAAATAATTATTCGTGAAGTTATTCGCGTATACGTTTGAACTGGTCTTTTTCAGTGTCCAGAGATTAAACATACACAAGAAATCCCTTTTGTGGATCCTGGAGAGCCTTCAAATGAGGCAAGTCTTGATTAACGGAGCAAGATAGATTATACGATGATAAATTGTGGCTAATTGTTACTATTGATGCTGATTCGATATAATTTTTTGAGTAACTAGTTGGACTTTGATTAAATCCATTAGATTCAAGTGATTAGATATAATGATATGACTAAATTGCACTATATATTTGCCAATTTGAGGGTATTCTTCTGCCCCAATGAATTATATTGTCAATGTACATGTAGTGGTTGAATCTCTCACATATTTCAATCATTTACTCAATAATTTCATTTCAGTCCTTGGAACATCCGAAAGAAGATCAGCCAGCCACTTCTATTCACTCGGTACTGTCTTAAACTGAATATCGTGACTTTATATTGATTCATCGTATTTAATTTGTTTTCGTTAATCCTTAAGAATATTAGAATGCTGTACCTTAATCGATAATTGACTAAATATTGTAGAATATCGATTCGCAAATGCCTAAGAAGGGAAGACATAGATTATTCATTGTTAGATCAGCAGTGAATAAAGTAGAAGAACCACACGAGGATAACAAGAGCTCAACTGACTATGAGGTTTGTTGTCGTTTTACTGTGGCATTCGGTTTCTATAACATTTTAATCGTAATCGACAATGACATGACGTTGTCAATGACATTTTACTTGTCATTGACAATGACATGACGTGTCAATAAAACTTTACTCTATTCAAGTCGTTTCTTCATCGTTTATTTATATTTTATAATAGAGTAGTTGTCGCAGCAATTGATAGAATTCATCTACTTGATTTACTGTTTCAACAAAATAACAATTCAGAATAATTCCGAATCGAATAAGGATCGATCGCGTCAAACGTCGTCAGGAGATGAAGCGAAAACGCCTCAGGAGACCAATGTAGTACCTAATTTGTATATGTTACCGTAGTAGTAATAATAATATTCTTTATCATTAATCTCAAAGTGATCAACTTTAATCGATCGCTATGACACTGATGTAGTATGCTATTACAATATACAATTATAGTATTCACCATAAATAGGAAAACGTGTGATAAACAATAAATGAATGAATGTAGAAGTGAGATATCAATCTTACAAATTAGAAGATAAATAAAATTTATTTAAGCAGATTAGCATATATGTTTTATATTATCGTTGAATAATGTTTCTTGTCCAGGAACGACGTCGTTCTACGAGGGAGACCAAACATCCAGATCGACTTGTATTCAAGCCGACTCTTGTACCAAAGAAGAAGCCGAAGGGCCCCAAGCACTTTGTAAGTGACACTTATGAAAGATGTGAAACTTGGTTATTGTGGGATTTACGTTCCATATCTTATAAGGTCAAAATGATTGCACAATTTCAATTGTAGATTACGATAGGTAGATTAGGATGTGGTATCGATTCATTATAAGTTACAGTAGTCTTACTTTGTTAGCAGAACATGAAGTGTTTGGTTTAAAAGGTCCCAGCGCGTAATAGGTTCATTTCGTTCACCCTTATAAATCTCTTGCGTGATATATTGCTCAGATTGTATTGTCATTGTAAGTTCAAATATCGATCTCCATTTATTCATAATTTGAGTGTTATTCTTTATCTTGTCTCTAATCGATGTCTCCATTCTTCATTACTCGTTTCACTCTCGCCACTATTTCTTCTCGTGGGCGGTCATTTTCCTCCTTCTGACTCGTCTATCTCTCGTAATTGTATCTCCAAATCCAGCCCCCCCCCCCATCCATCCAATACTGCTGTTCCTCCCCTCATCAAAAGCAGTCCCATCATGTCTCCCTATCGATTATACTCGTCGTCACTGCAGCACTGCTTGTACCAGGTCGACCATTTTATGCGTTGGATAGGTGTGCTGAGAGAAGCACTTTAAGGCGTCACTGTTTATAGGGTGTTGTTAACGCTGACAGTTCATTAGATTACTAAAGAAAATTACCGTACACCGTATTGAAAAGGGATTTTTGTTCACTTTTCGTTTGGATTCATTTGACCATAAGTCGAATAGCTGTGTTGCTGATTTTCAAAATGCAGCCAATCGTCGTAGTTTCTAACGACCTATGACCATCCGTGTTCAGGACATCGAAATGACTCCTCCTCCGCCCGATTTGGTCTCCATTCTCAAGCCACCCTCAGCTGTGCCTCGTAACCAACCACGACCGTCCACCTCATCATCCACACCTGCTACCAGTAATGCTGTCAAGTACCGAAAGGTATACGGTGGTCTGATGTTATTGATTGATGATATTTGGAATTGGACATATTATTGATTATTGTCAGGTCCATATACGACGACGAGTCGTGGGAAAGCTCATTCCGCCCAATCCTGGATGGGTATGTCACGTAATGTTTTAAAAATATTATTTATGATTTTGCCCCGTTTTCCCTGTTTCAGTACTGGAAATTTCTATTTAATTTCGCTCGATAATTTAAAAATGACTAATAATATGAACAATTTATAATGAATAATTCAGACGGGATCGCGGATCCGCATGCCTGATGACACGGATCCCGAAGAAGAGGAGACGGTACGGTAGATTTTTAAATGACGATTAAGTGCGGTTCATGGTTCCTTCAATTAATTTTTTTGCAGCCAGTCGTGATTGTGCCGAAGAAGCGACGAAAGAGTGTTGGCGTCTTGTCGTCGACAACTACTGATTCGGATTCTCCTCAGGTTTATCTTTGGTCTTTAATCTTTGATCATTGAACTTCGATCTTCTGATAGCTTATGATTTATTCTTGACCTCTGCTTCATCATGAGCAAAGGTTGAGTCAAAAGTTCGCCATCACATATTTCTTGACTTATCGATCAATCAATTAATTAATCAATACTCTTTAGCCTACCACACCAGCCTCAGCAGCAATGGATGGGGATCGCGGAATCTCGCCTGATGTCTACTACGAAGATCTGATTCAGGGTAGGATGTAGTTTGACCTTTATGTTTTGTTCTTGTCCAGATTGTAGTTTGTACTTTGACATCTGTGCTTCCTCTATTTCGTTCAGTTGAATCGCCTGACTCTGTGTTGACTGACGAAGATGATCTGGCTGATCTGCGTGCAGTAGTCGCAGCACGAGAGGCTGCACTCCGTGGAGGTCGTCCTACGCTGAATCTACTTGAAGATGATGATGAGCACGATGATACGCACTGCGGGGAAGACGAAAAGATTGAGGAGGGACAAGTGATGGAAGAGAAAGAGATGAAGGAGGAAGAGGAGAAGACGGATGTTACACACTGCGTGGAAGAGGAGGAGAAGCCACAGCCTAGAAGGGAACGAAGAAGAAGCATCAGGATTCAGGTAGGAGACAATCTCATGGTATACTGTATGTTGTACTGTATACTGTATGACATGCTGCATGTTTTGCGGTATACTGTATGATTTCGAAACTTTTTCATTCGATATATTAACGATTTCATCTTGTGCAGGAATTGGCGGCGCGAAAAATGCAAGTTCAAATGGTTGGTTTTGAAGAATGAAAAATAGTCTACGGAGAAAAGTTGGCAAGAAGCCAAGACTTCTTCTTACTAAAAAGTGTAGAGATAGTTTGATTTCAGCTTCCCGCCAAAAATGAAGAGTGTGAAAAGGATAAGAATGTAAACGGCAGTAGTGATGAAGATGCGAAAAGAGCTGCTATGAAGGAGAAGAGAAAGAGTAGAAGGACGGAGGTATTATCGATTTATTGATTGATTTGGGCAATGACAAAACGGGACCACTATGCGTGGTATTTAGTTGGCAGGATTTTTTTTTGATATGGTTTACGCGGTTTTTTATAACTCGTGGCTTGTGATGTCGAGAGAGTACCACGACGTTGAAAGACGGCACCTATTGGTGCCATCTAATTGGCATATCAGTACGGTTTATATTGATTATCGATTGATTTCCAGATCGTGATTAGGAAGCCATCGATCAGTGATGTGGAATCGTCTATTCTCGATGAATCCGTCGTTCCGGTAGAGGTGGGTATCGATTATTGATTTATTGATTGATTACTACATTATTCCGAATTATGGTTTCAGGCCTCAACGACGACGAAACGTCCGCGAAGAAAGAGCATACACACTGTCAAGGTATGGAATACGGTAGATTGTATTATCGATTAGCTTGATTTCCACTCCAAAGTATTATTGTATTTTGGAGCCATATACAGTACCGTGCAAAAGTCTGGACGCAAAATTCTAATTGTTATAACTTTCTACGTCCTTGGCCGATCGGCCTCGGTTTAATTTTATTATATAGTATAAACATTGGAGAAAATTTGGATGGTATTGGTATTACCTACGGTGATGAAATGATTTCATCATACTCAAAATGCCGAGGTATGATCCAAAAAATAGGTTTATTCTCAGGTAGTTTTTTTTCTGTGAGTCCAATTTTTTTTCGAGGAACGAACAACTATCAGTGAACATTTTAAGCCATCAACCACGTTGATTGCATACCGCAATAAGGAATGAGCTAATTTCGCCTGACCGATCAAAATTTCGTAAAAATGCCATAACTCAGTCCGTAGTTGAGCTACAGACCTACGATTCAACTGGTATTATCACATGGTCATGGGGCACCACCATGCCAATTTCGGAAGGTTTTCGGCTCTTGAAGAAAAAATTCGAAAATAATCCCAAACCATATTTTGAGCTTACGGTATTTCCCAGCCGGTTTTTCTAAAAATCTAAAAAGTTTCCATGAGGTGCCTAAACATCTATCTAACACATCTACAAAGTGGCGAGATTACAGCACTTCAATTACGACTTTGCCAATAAAAATACCATTGGAAGTCAAAGTGCACGGAACCTAACTTTCGCTATGGAGAATTATTACGGGTCAATAACACAGTATTTCATATCATTTTTGATCGGATTTTGAATCAAGTGTTTAATAAACACATTTCCTACAAGTATCCTCAATTTAGTTGCACTATTGGACATTCCACCTTTTTTATCTGTCTCTTTTCTCGCAAAATTCCACTTTGACTGTCAATGAAATTTTTATGGGTAGAGTCGTAATTGAATTGCTGTAATCTCGCCACTTTGTAGATGTGTTAGGTAGATGGTAATAATCAATACCATTAAAATTTTCTCCAATGTTTATAGTATATAATAAAATTAAACCGAGGCCGATCGGCCAAGGACGTTGAAAGTTATAACAATTAGAATTTTGCGTCCAGACTTTTGCACGGTACTGTACGTACCATGTCGAAGGATATTGATTTCAGCCTTTGGAACCGCCTCCTTCAACCACACCCCCTGCTACTAACGAAGACGAGGTGAGTTGAAGTATTATTGATTATTGATCGTTACGCCGGATTGCGGTATTTGATTATTGATTTATTTATAGCCCGTAATCAAGCAACTAATGAATAGTGATTGTGACTCGGCCGTCTCTGATGCTTCTAATCTCACACCTGTTGATGTTAGTGGAATTTATTGATTTATTGATTGGTTATTACAGTAATTCTTTGCTTAATTACGATTTTCTGATTCCAGGCTCATGTCATGCCGAAACGTTCGCGAAGAAAGAGCATACATGCTGTCAAGGTATGGAATACGGTAGCTTGATTTCCACTCGAAAGTATTACTGTAGTTAGGAGCCATATACGTACCATGTCGAAGGATATTGATTTCAGCGATTGGAACCGCCTCCTTCAACCACACCCCCTGTTACTAACGAAGACGAGGTAAGCAGTACTGATCATTGATCGTTACGTCGGATTACTGTATTTGATTATTGATTTATTTCTAGTCCGTAATGCAGCGTCTATTGAACGGTGATTGTGACTCTGCTATCCCTGATACTTCTACCGTCATTAATGTCGATGTGGGTGAAAGTTATTGATTTATTGATTGACAGTTGCCTGATTCCAGCCTCCTGTCGCCATGCCAAAACGTTCACGAAGAAAGAGCATGTACACTGCCAATGTATGGGATACGGTAGATTGAATTATAGATTAGTCCTATTTATTCATTGTGTATAAGCGACCTAGTTATACTATACAACGAGTACGTTTTGATTACAGCCACTTGAACCAGCTCCGAAAAGGGCGCCATCTGTGACGAATGATGATCCGTATATTGCGCCTCCCTCGACCAATGACGCCGCGCCAATGGCGCCTTCCGCGACCAACCATGCCGAAGTGAGTAGAGGGAATACAGTAGTTTATTGATTATGAATTGCTGTGTCAGATTACTTTCGTTGATTATTGATTGATTGAATCTTTTACAGTATGAAGAGATCACTCCGGCGAAGTCGGCTCGAAAAGCGAAGAACAAGGAGAAGAGATTCGAATTGTAAGTTGCTGCTTTGTGCCTGTCGAAAAGATCAAAGATATCAAGTTCTTTGATCTTTGCACTTTTAACTTTGTCCTCTTGTATATGTATGTGATAAAGTGACTCGTTTTTTAAATGAACCGACCAATTTACAAACTGACCCGTACCTGCAATGTGGGTGCTCGAAAATGTATGATGTGGTCTCTGTTTGTGCCCTGTCACTGCATGTTATCGACCGTGCTAATCATTCGGTTAAGTTGCAGCATTGCCGCCTGGGAGTCGCACACTCTGAGATACGCGGAGGCCGGAGGAGTGGTGGGAGCGTCAGAGGTGGGCGGAGCCTAATATCGATTGATCATTAGATCTACCGTGTTCATTACCGTATTCTGTTGAGGATGTTCCATCGCCGGCTATGAACGTAATGATGCTTGCGCCGCCGATGGTCTTCCCTGTTGGCGCGATTGAAGTAATCGATAATGTGCAAGATAATTACAGTATCCCTAAAACATGATCGTTGCAGACTGCTCGGGGAACGCACTCGGACGAATCGATTCTCTCTGAGCGGGACAGCGTCGAGGTGCTGAAGGTACGGTAACTCATCCCACGGGCCGATCGTGGACTGATTTTATTCGTGCATGAATAATGGTTTGGAGTCCAGATGTTCCATTGCTGTATTAGAGAAAAGATTGTCCTGAATAATGAATGCATTGGAAATGGCAGAGGACGTATGCATGGCAAACCGTTTGTCGAGAAACGTGACAACCGTTGGGAGGCGTTTTGCCAATAACACCCCTACGCTTTTGACGTAACGTTTTGCCAACGTTGACGCACATGTGTTAGAGGGATTGCCATTGTCCAAGAGATTGTCATAAGTTGTCTCAATTTGAGCCTTTCTACCCTCAGGATAATGTGGCATCTCGGGAAGAGACGAAGGAACGAAGTGGACGGAAGAGTGTACGATTGATAAGAGGAAATGATAAGGAGAATACCATGAATGGTGCAGTGAAGACTCAGGTGAGGGATATTATATGGAAGAGGAAGAGGTGGAGAGAGAGAAGGAGAGGGAGAGATGCTATCTGGTTCGATACGTTGCCCTTACTAGTTGTGAACTGTGTTCAATGAGAGCTTGTCGTTCGTTTATTAAAGTGGGAAAATTCCACTGGAGCTGTCTTTATCTAGTTGATTTGATTAGGGGAAAAACCTCGTTTGAAATCTGGCGTGCCACCCACGTTCTCCTACTTCTCCTAGTAATACTAGAATTGTAAGTGGGATTATTGATTGATTTTAGATGGTCGTCCCGTCCACTACATCTGTCAAGTCTAAGGATCGACGAAAGACGACGATATTGTCTAAGACCAAGAAGGATGAGACGACGGACAGTGATTCATCGTCCACGTCGAAGACGAGCAAGCCAACTACTTCTGGTAGTGCCAATACGATCAAGATGCACCCGATGTTCACCGCGAGGGTACGGTAGATTATTGATTGAATTATTTGGAGAATATTGATTGATTTGGGAGATTATATTGATTGATTCTGTTATAGAAAAGTACGGTTGGTGTACCATCGAAGATCGATAGTGAAGTAAAAGAAAATAAGGAGGATAAAAAGGCAGACAAAGGAAATGAGCCGTTGAAGAAGAGAAGGAAGAGCGGATTTGTAACTGTTGAGGTAGTTAATGATTACTGTATATATGGATATACTGTCAGAGAATTAGCATATCCCTAGCCAAAAAGCCGACGATCCCTAATGGTGCATAACTGAAGTATTGGGCGAAAACAGCGAGAAAACGTGGCCAGAGCGGAGAGTTTCAAATTACCTTGGGATGTGCCTTTAAGTAATGAGAAGCAATTGTGGGGAAACTATTTCGTATATATACTACTATATGTGCTTATATTGTTGTTATTGCAGAGATTAGAGGAGCCCGACGCTATGGACGTCGATGATGATGTAGAAGTAGTGACCGTTTTGGAGAAGGACAAGGAGGAGGAGATTATGAGTAGAGGTATGCATTGACATAATATCCAATAGTGAAACATGATTCCATCGGGTGGTGTTTCATGTGAATTTCTTATTTTTAATTAGAAACGAATTGCGCAACAGACAATGTAAACTTTATGCAATGAACGTTAAACGTATGAAATACATTCAATATGCATGATTTAATTGTGAATGTTGAGTACGTTATTGCATGATAAGGCAATTCTGATGTGTGTAAAAATGCGCTAATGTTCAATCCCAACCTTTTTCAGATTGCAAATTGGCTGTCTATCGTTCCTCCTCGGAGATCGACTCTGCCCCATACGATGGTTTGGTCCATGTCGGTAGGGATACCGATCAATACAACGATGAGGTCGATACCGTAATCGATATGTGTGATAAACCCTCCATCCCTACTGCGGTAGATCTGAGGTATGGTAGTATCGTTCGTTTTACGAAGTATTGATTAATCGATTGATTGATTTGTCAGCTCCTACTCGATTCCGTCGTCGATGCGTGATGCTGAGCAGAGCTCCGTCGAGAAGGAATCGATATTTGATCATGAGCGGAAAGAGTACGGTAGTTTTGATTTTCAACAAATAATTGCTTTTATTGGTTTTATTTTCAAGTGAAGAATGAGAAGTGAACTAATCTGACAATCGACAATGCAACTCCCCTAACTCACCATAATGTACTCGAATAAAATATATGTTCCTGACGTATACGAACGCCTGTCTGTCCATGCATGATTATGATGAATATTGATTGGTTATTGGTTTATTGGATATGTTATTGATTGGATGCGTCTCTTAATCTGATGGTTGTTAGTGAACCTACGTGGTCAGTCCCTCCGACATGCTGTTTAGCAGGCTACAGATACAGAATGACATTCACAGCAAAACTTGGCTCTTTTCTGACACTAATTTGTAAAAGAGCGCTGGCTTGTGTAGCATACCATACCGAATATTCTTGATGTTTCCACGTACGTAAATGCGAAATTGGAATTGAGAAAGGGAGCTTTATTATGATTATTGTTAGTGTTTATCTCTGTTGTGACATCATCACCATCATATTATTATTATTTATTTACGAAATCTGTCTTGAACAGAGTGTATTTGTAGACCGGAAGGCGCATCGTGCTCAAGATTCAGTGAAGATCAATCAGACAATATTCCTTGGACTGATCTCTCGCGACCGCACTGTGCTGAACAACAGTTGGGCAATGATACGGTAAGCAGTGATACGGAACGATACGGTAATGATATGATAAGGTATCAATCTGTACGGTGTGCAATTGGTCTCTAGTTGCACACTTGGTAACAGTGCTGTGCGGCATAGCCATGCCGGTATGCCGAATATGCCGGTTTTTTCATGCCGTATATGCCGTGCCGAAAACGGCATGAAAATTTTTGATATTTTCGGCATAAATCTACTAGTTATATAGCAAAATTTGAGTATTTCTCAATAATAAAAGTTCGCACATAAATTTTTTTCGGGAGTTTTCAGTGCTTATTCTTAAGGTATACTGTAATTAAATCTTTAAAATTTATTTTCAAAAAAACTTTTTTTATGTTTCTCTCATAAAACCGTGAAATGTTGATAAAAAGCAGAGCAATTATGAATTGAACACCTATGCCGATTATGCCGTTTTCATGCCGAAATATGCCGAAAAAAATATTCGGCATATGCCGTTATGCCGTATGCCGAAAATATGCTCATGCCGCACAGCCCTGCTTGGTAATCACTCTTGTCTAATCGTGAACTGACCTTTTTTCAGGTAGCGAGCCATATGCGCAAGTGGCTCAAGGATTGGTACAAGAAGTTGGATGCCGCAGAGGTTGTCGGTACGGGATTACTGTATTTGAAAGATGTTATTGATTGATTAATTATGTTGTAGAAGAGAAGAAGACCAAGCAGCCGAAGAAGAAACGAAGGAAGAGAACGGATTCGTCCTCTGGTGGAGAGGTTATTGATTCATTTCTTTATTAATTATCGATTTACGACTACCGTATTAATTTTATCGTTCCGATCCCTTCAGGATTCCGATTCTGATTTCTCGGTGGGAGATGAGAGCGAGCATCGTCTGCCCAATCCTCTCGTACTCTGTGGTCCTGTCGGATGTGGAAAGACAGCCATGGTACTGTATCCTGTGATTATTGATTGATTGGACCATAACTACTGATTTGGAAAGCTTATTGTTAGGCTATTGGCTCGGTCCCATGCCAAATGAGTCACAATAATCTGATTATAGATTTTATATTTCATTTGATCTTTAATCGATCTATCGATTGGTCATTATCGATTTTCTTTCAGATCTCGGCCCTCGCAGAGGAGTTGTCGTTCTCAGTGTTGGAGTCCTCACCGGATGAGAGGAGATCAGGGACGGCTATCAGGGCCAGACTCACGGGAGCTGTCTCCAATCATAGGGTTAGTAGTAGAATATTGATATTAAGTTGCTACTAGTATTATAAATAGAATGTACAAATAGAAGTTATGCATGAACGGTAATATTACAACGTGGAGATGTTATCAATATCAGTAGGTAGTGTGCATCATGGTGTGTATGTATATTTATGCGTTTTCGAGAAAACTCGGAACAGAATAAAACGAGAAGATGCAGACATACGGTATATGATCAACGTATTACTGTCGAAGTAGAACACTTGGTGGCATTAAGGAAAATGATATCTACAGAATATTCGTTTTGACAACACTACTCTCCGCTCTGGAAACACTCTCGTAGACAGAGAAAGCGAGAGAGCATTGTCAGAGCGGAAAGTTTGGAATTATCTCGAAGTGTGCCTTTAACATTCATATATCATTCAGATGGCCTCTGCTCGTCCGGGCGGAATCTCTTCTTTCTTTGCTGCTAAGAAACCGGTCGATGAGGTCAAAGTACAGAAGAACAACAAGAAGAAGCACACCTTACTGGTGATTGAACACGTGAGTTTCTATATCTGCCTTTTGACTGTCTAATTGCATTCTGTCAATCTGTCTGTAGGATTGAATCAAGCACAATACTGTGACCAATCGATATTTATTTGCAAGTGTTGTGTTAAGAGACAGGCTCCGTAATTATTTACCATTTTGAGGATTCCCCGGAAATTTCCCCTAGCAAAAGGATTCAGGCCTCCATGCTTTCATGGTGGCAGGTGGCCTGGCTCCTATTTGCAAAAGTGTAGTGAGTGAGGCATTCAGTCTCCAACGCGGCCAACGGCAAAATTCCAAATTCGAAAAAATGGCAAACTTCGAAAAATCATATTTCGCGAATGAAACCAGTTAGCCTCAATATTGTTTCACGATATACTTGGTCATTTCAAAAGTGCGTAGAAACACTAGGAACACCGAATTGTGGACGTCTACAAACACGTTTTTCAGCATTTCCGCGAGATTTTCACCCAGTCAAAATCAATAGACCGTAACTTCCTATAGCATATGAAATAGCCCACACGATTCTGCACTAATAAAACACAATTTCAAACGAATCGAGATTTTCTCAGTATTTAATAAAAAAATCAAAATGTGCTTTTTGGGCCTGTTTTTTCGCCCCCAGACCACTTTCTTGGAGGGAATTGGATATGTTCTGCGTATCATGCGACATTCTGAGATTATGTGCTATAGGAAGTTACGGTCTATTGATTTTGACTGGGTGAAAATCTCGCGGAAATGCTGAAAAACGTGTTTGTAGACGTCCACAATTCGGTGTTCCTAGTGTTTCTACGCACTTTTGAGATGACCAACTATATCGTGAAACAATATCGAGGCTAACTGGTTTCATTCGCGAAATATGATTTTTCGAAGTTTGCCATTTTTTCGAATTTGGAATTTTGCCGTTGGCCGCGTTGGAGACCAAATGCCTCACTCACTACACTTTTGCAAATAGGAGCCAGGCCACCTTCCACCATGAAAGCATGGAGGCCTGAGTCCTTTTGCTAGGGGAAATTTCCGGGCTATAGTGAATTTTAACCGAGCCGGTCTCTTAAGTGCCGATATGTACGGCTATCATTGCGGTCTGGCAGAATAATTAGTGTTTTTTTTTATTTAACGCCCGTATGTACTGATCTTTTCACTTCCTCGGTGTTGTTCAGTAGAAAGTGTCAGATTGTGAAGTGGGAGGTCTACGTTTCAATTTGAAATTTTCAAGTGGAACAACACCTTTGTTGATCCCATTCGATGCGAATTCACTTAATCAATATTTACTGATTTGTTCAGGTCGACGTCATCTTCACCGATGATGACAAGGGATTCTGGTCTGCCATCGCTGAAATTATCTGCGTATCCAAGGTGAGAGACGGTGAACCAGGCACATTTAGGTTTCTTACAGTGTTGATGAATAAGTGAATAAATTGTGGGATGTTAAAATAACGATCAACAATATCTGCGAGCGTTTCAACAATAGTAATAATAATAATAACTTTCTAAGTTAAACAGCACATCCATTTCACAGATTCCAATCGTCCTTACATGCAACACACTTCCGGATGAACTTCATGCCATTCTTGCCGGGATTGAGAGCGTCTCCGATGCACCTACAGTATTCTACATGGACCATCCATCGACCCAGAGTACTACAACTCATGTTGAGGTACGGTATAATAATACTAATAACATTATTATGCATAATAATATTTATATTATTAATATAATATTAATAATATTAATATTATTAATCACACAATAAAAAATGAGCATTACATATAATATTTGGATGTTGTAAGATTATATTCTGTTCTGGATTTTATGTTTTTTCTCCATTTCAATCGTATTTTACTTGTTCGAACATCTTTATGATGTA
Organism: Parapristionchus giblindavisi; assembly: GCA_943737045.1. Lineage (NCBI taxonomy): Eukaryota > Metazoa > Nematoda > Chromadorea > Rhabditida > Diplogasteridae > Parapristionchus > Parapristionchus giblindavisi. Next base: position 786,017 of record CALSFV010000020.1, on the reverse strand, counting down.
TGATAAGTAAATATGTTTAGTCCCTCATCTTCCGTGCCACTCGTGTTGCTCCTTCACGCAAGTTCGTCGAGCAAATCGTCGCGAGGAACAGAAATGATCTACGAGCGACAATCAATGATGTTCATCTACTCACTGCAGCTGACCACTATGATGAGGTTAGTGTGGTGGTTGTGTGCGCGCCATGTCAGATGGGTGACGCTGGTTCGACACCGCCTGTGGCCGTTCTCTTTTGTCAATAAAACGGTATTCAAAATAGAGTACGTTTGTTGGAAACCCTTCCTTTTTCAGAGAGAATGCAAACATGAGAATGGCCGTCCCTCTCATCCGTCTGCCGTATGCTCTACTGTGGCCAGTCAGTCATTCGCATGGACGGATGGACCAGAACGACGACGGGAGCAATTGAGGTAGACCTTTGCATATCGATAATGTAGGGAAGTGTGAAACACAATTTCAACTGGTTCAGAAAAGAGACGAAGGCATATGTTAAAAGTACGTTACAAACTACGAAGCTTGGCCGCTTTTTTAAAGCTGGCCGGATTTGGGAATCTTTAACGCATAGGTCGAAAAGTATGTTACAAAGTACCCTGCCTGACCGGATTTTGAACCAAAATTTCTCAAAAATCGAAAAACCTGATCGGATTTAGAAAACCGTTAACCTAGCTATTCGACTTATGCTTTAACGTAACTATTCGACCTATGGATAAAGGATTCAATTTAGTTATCGTATCAGATATAAGTCCGACGGGTAATGATTCGATTAATCTCCATAGCCATTAACCACAACACTCTCATAACTCTTTGTTATAGCAATGATTTGCAGTGATTCGTCAGCTATGTCCCTCTATGCTTCACTTCCGTCTAAAAGATTCGTCCCTCGTGAGGATTATGATCGGATCTGTTCTGATATAATTAATGACACGATTACGGTAAGCTCTGATTTATCGATTAATTTGGTGGTTTGTTCCTTTCTTAACCTGTACATGTATGATATGGATAATATTTCAGTCATCATCCTCTTGTCCATCTTTGTCATCATCCACTCCTTCGCCCATAACAGATGGACAACACAGTCTGTTCAACGGTGGTGGAAAGTATCAACAGTGGGTGGGACGATCAGAGATGACGTCAGATTGGCTACCGTATCTGGAGATTATCGATTCGAAGGAGAAGAAGAATGGAGCTAACAATAGACGGTACGGTAACTATTCATTTGGATAATTTATTAGTGTACCATCACATAAATCGATCGATATAGTATCCTCATTATGGATCTTCAATGCTCATTTATTGTATAAACTATTGATTGATATCTATTGATTGATAATTTGTTCATATTCAGTCATCAGCACTATTTCAATCGTGTCGACTACAGTACAAGTACCTGCATCGATCCACTGGATAAACTGAAAGGAGCCTGTGCATTTATGAGACTCCCTGTGGATGACAAAATGAACTGATTACGGTATCCGAAGTCTACCGTAACCCATTGACCTTCTCTGATTATCGATATTGCATTAGCTCGATTATTCTAATATTTTCTTCTCTAACTATGGTCGTATGGGATATACCCCGAAATGACGATATCACTCGATCTCATAAAAGTCGCTAACTCATTGTTTTAAGCATTTGACATTATACTCGTGTACTCTCCTTGCCTTTCATAATTGACTCATGTTTTGTGATATATCTATGCGTTTTATTATCCTGTCTGTCTGTGTAGTTAATTACTATTCTTGTATCATACATATTTTCTTAATTATAGATATTTATAGAACGCGAAATAAATTCGAATGCTATGTCTGCTTTTCATGTTGTGACAAAAAATCAATAGAAACAATGTTCTTGATGATGTATTATACGAGGTTTTTAGTAGAGATTTGTTTGTCTGATATTTATGCATGGAAAAAAGGAAAAAAATAGCAAGTTTGGTATATTGTAGCATACTGTAGAATCTTACCGTTGTAAATTTGCTTCCATCGTGATTTTGTCGCATAATTATTCGCAGTTTCGATAGATTACGTCATCACTACACTACAGTGAACTGATTATTACACCAACACATCAAGGTTTTATTCCTTGATGTGTTGACTCAAAAGATCAGCTTGATTGCTTTCTGGTTACAATTTTTTTTAAATGAAAAAGTGTAAATGCTTAGATTTGCAACATTAAATCGATTAAAAAACATATTTATCGTTATGGCATCATAAAAAATGTGCCGCGATTTTCACAATAACAGAGTAACAAAAAAGTAACAAAAAGTAAAAAGTAAAAAAAAAGTAACAGGATATATAGAGCAGGAAACGGATAGAGCTCTTCAGTGTTGAATAATGTTCGTATCTTCGTTATCATCCTAAAATAGAAACAAATAATTATTAATTATATCACCAAAATTATTGTTATTCCATTTATTCAATGTAAGATAAATAAATAATGATTTTTTTTTTCTATCAATCGTTATAATTGTTCGATAAATACCTTATCTTCAATTGATTCCTTCACGACACGATACATCTTCAGATTTGACGAATTGCAATCACTCTGTAAAATAAAATCTTGAAATATTATCTTTATTTTCAAACTATTTATTACTATTATTATTATTATTGTTATAATTTTTAAAAAGAACTACCTTGTTATGCTCATTATAGTCCAGATAGTTGCGGATTTCGATGTTACATCCAGCACATACACATTTGAAGCCTTCCTGTAATTATCTACCGTTTTCTTGTGTTGTGGAAGGCAGCGGAGATCAGTAAAAAAGATTTTGGATGAATCGTCGGTTGTTCGGTAGATAAAAGATCGTAGAATTTTGTACTTTTTAATTTTCTTCAATTAAAAATGTCTCAAAATCATTTTTTTTAGTTATTTTCTGAGTTTTTCAAATTTAAGCTAATTTGCTCTCATTGTCATAGAGATAGATTGTGGAAAGTTTTAAGAGCAGTCATGGTGTGGCAAAGAAAAGGGTTGCAAAACATTATAAATTTTCAAGCTTTAGAATATTTCCAGGAAGAAAATCGATGATATTCGTCATACTTTATGGTGTAATTTTATCTGCCAACTTGTAAATTTTGCAATTATCGTACAATTTTATTGTAGAATTTAATTTTTTTCATTGGTGTGTGTTGGGTCTCGAGTGGAAAACGCTGATGGGCCAAAATATTACTGTAAAAGGTTGCGGTAGTCAACCATTATTGATCGATGATTATTGCCAAACCTTCAGGGTTTTCCACTTCAGATCCAACAAATTATAAAAGTTACGCCAACGCATACCCAGCGAAATGTAACATGTTACGCCGTTACGGCGTAGGCGCGTAAGGCAAATGTAAAGACGCATGACCGTCCGTTTAATTCTAAATCGGGTTACCTTTCTCGGCGTTGTCCTGTGATGGGCCTTCAGATGCCAATATATTGAGTTAAGCTTCTTCAGTGGTATTTTAACTTTGGGTGACTGCAACAACAACTTAACTTATTTGTATGAGTTCATTTAGTAAATAGTATAGGAATAACAGCAAAAATAATTTACTACATCATAATAATTGTCATACGTGGGCGGGCATTGCCGCTGGAAATGAAAATCGGGGGGTCGGAAGCAAAAAATGGAGCATTTATACGGCATTTTGAGTGATTGTTTTGGAAAATCGGGGGTGTATTGCCGCTTGCAGTGGTGCCCACGTATGTGCCATATATACCATAAATGTAATGTTAGGAATGAAACTCTGATTAATTGTTCCGTTCTCAACTTACCGAACACAAATGGCATGTGAAAGTATCTTCACCAAAAAGCTCATATCGATCCTGAATCTGAAAAAAACTTTCTTTGAAAACTGCATTTTTGCGATCCTGAAGTTCATAGAAACAGTAGCTGATCTGCCTTCTAGAAATTGAAAAAAAATTACATGTGGTGCTGGTGTATTGTGAAACGTCATGGTCTTGAAGTTGCACTCTTCCTAAAATTAATGTTTTCAGTATACAGTCCCGCACCATCGCCCTGTCTAAAGGCGAGCCGCCGCGACATAATTCGTGTCGCCTCATGTCGCATATTTCTAAAAGATTTTTAAAAATATTTCATTAGTTGTGATCATTGCATCATCAGATAAGATTAAGATCACCGTTGAAACGAATAAAATTGGTTAACTCTGGACACAATTATTGAAGGATCATGGCTGACGGGGGTGCTACCGTAATCCCTTCAAATTTGAATTTCCCGCACTTTTCATTGACCCTGCGACGATTTTCTGACGAACTTGTTTTAGAACGCTTTTGACGGATTTTCTGTTGTATTTTCTCGTGTATTTTGTGAAATAATTACAATACTTTCAAGGAAAATTCAAAATTGAAGGGATTACGGTAGCATCCCTTCAAATTTGAATTTTCGGGGGGTCAGCCATGATCCTTCAACAACTCTGTCCCTACTTAACCAATTTTTTTTCGTTTCAACGGTGATCTTAATCTTATCTGATGATGCAATGATCACAACTAATGCAATGTTTTAAAATCTTTTAGAAGGGCCCGCTGGCCCGCTTTTAGACAGGGCGATCGTGCGGAACTGTAGGTATTCATGAATGTTGGCAAACCGTTTGCCGGCAAACGTGACGTTACAACCGTAGGCGGAAAGGTTTGCCAGAGATTCTCGCCCCTACGCTTGTGACATCACGTTTGCCGGGAAAAGGTTGACAATGTTCATGGACACGTCCTTCTGAACGTATGTGAGGTCGTTTGTGTAAGATTCGACTATGTAGGTCAAAAATTCGAAATTTGGCGATCGGGGTTCTCAAGCATAGGTGAGCGCCTGAAAACGAATTCTTTTTGCGCACAGCCTTGCCTTCCCTTGCGGAGCCTTGCGCATAGCTTTGTTTCGCAAAAATTGGAAAATTTCGAGTTAAATCTGCAAAAAATGGCCATGCGCATATCCTTGCCTTACAATTCCCCGGTTTGCGCACAGCCTTTCCTCCAGCGTGCCCACCTATGTTCTCAAGGGTGCTGATGACGATGTTGATGTTCATTTTGCACCTAGAGCCACCGTTGAGGCCAGACGACGTCGCTTTGAAATTTCTCGTCACCCGATGGTGCTCAAATTTGCAGACTACGTACTCCGAGGCAGAATTTGATCACACCTGTCTAATTCATTTTCAATGAAAAAAATTTTTAAAATTTTAATTTCCCTAAAAGGCAGAAGTGTATTTTGCGAGATACATACCTTCAAAACGAAAAAAGTGAAACATTTGTGACAAATTGTCACAAAAGTTCGCAAGTGCCGAATTTTAGCGTTTTTCACGCACTTGATGATGTATTTCCTTAAGCTTTTGTGTTTGACCAATGCAGTTATGTACGACAGTGGTGCAAAAATTAATCGGGAGCGCTCTGGAGCAAAATTTGTATACTGTAGCATACTGTAGAACTGCTGCCATCACACTTTCTTCGTCTAATCATGGATGTATCTTTCGTTACATGACTACCTACAGCGAATTTGCACTGTTTGGATCATCAGATAGATCAGGCTGCAAAACTTGTATACTGTAGAAAATCCTACCGTATACCAGTTTCACCAAACAGCGCTCACAGTGAATTATTTAAATTTGTTTCTTTGCAGGTGAATTAATTCAGCCCAGTAATGCGCAAATACCCTAATATCTAATAAATAACTAACAACTGCCTTTAGATATCATGATACAAAATTTTCAATTTGTCACAAATGTTTCACTTTTTTTCTTTTTGACGGTAGATCGGACCATGGCTTCAGGATCCCGTAGAAAAAAATTGCGGTCGACCTTTTCGAGAAATTCAACTTTTAGTGAAGTCATTTTAGTGGAGGCTATAGGCGAAAGAGCAGAGAAGGTTGAAGGGAAGGGCATCCCGTCCACCCCTTCCTTCCCATACTGGTCGCCTCTCTGCCCTCTCGCATCAACACACTCTCGCCTCTTACATCCACTTCAACGGCAAAATCACCACACCAAAAGTTGATTTCCTCAAAAATGTCGATGCTAAATTGGCTGAAATTTTTACTATGGGATTCTTAAGACACCGGCTCAGTAAGACTCCCGGTAGTGCCGGGCATCGACCTCACCGATTTGGCTCAAAATTTTTTTGTGGATACCCCCATGGCCCCCCATCACAAAATGGGTATTCATTTGGGCTGGGTCCTTGAAACATAAATGTGGCGGGTTTTCGAAATTTGAAAACTCGATTTTCGCTAAAAAAAAGTGGAGCGCCCTAGGTTCAATGTTAGTGTCGATTAATTACAAGTATGCCTAGACAACAAAAACTCGCTATAGGACGGTTCAGATATCCGATCGCAAACTGATTTTTTTACCTCCTCAAAACACATTAAAATTAATTAAAATTTTAAATTACAAAATCGCACAATTATTTTTGCCTTATCTTATACCTTTTCGAGAAAATCAACTTTTAGTGAAGTCATTTTAGTGGAGGCTATAGGCGAAAGAGCAGAGAAGGTTGAAGGGAAGGGCATCCCATCCACCCCTTCCTTCCCATACTGGTCGCCTCTCTGCCCTCTCGCATCAACACACTCTCGCCTCTTACATCCACTTCAACGGCAAAATCACCACACCAAAAGTTGATTTTCTCAAAAATGTCGATGCTAAATTGGCTGAAATTTTTACTATGGGATTCTTAAGACACCGGCTCAGTAAGACTCCCGGTAGTGCCGGGCATCGACCTCACCGATTTGGCTCAAAATTTTTTTGTGGATACCCCCATGGCCCCCCATCACAAAATGGGTATTCATTTGGGCTGGGTCCTTGAAACATAAATGTGGCGGGTTTTCGAAATTTGAAAACTCGATTTTCGCTAAAAAAAAGTGGAGCGCCCTAGGTTCAATGTTAGTGTCGATTAATTACAAGTATGCCTAGACAACAAAAACTCGCTATAGGACGGTTCAGATATCCGATCGCAAACTGATTTTTTTACCTCCTCAAAACACATTAAAATTAATTAAAATTTTAAATTACAAAATCGCACAATTATTTTTGCCTTATCTTATAGAGCAAAAAATTCCGCGTCGAATGAGGGTAAAAATTGAAAAATCGATAGACCCCTATTTTGAGAAAAATGGGCCTGACCATGACTCGAAAATATTTTTGTTTTTAAAACCCCTCATGTTTGTACTCATATTGAAGAGCTCGTCGAGCAGAACAACTTTCATGTTGAACGTTTAATCTGAAACTCATGTACAAGAGAGTTTCACACGTTTTCCTGCAATTTTGAGTAAAATGAAAATAAAACATTTTTAAAACAAAAAAAAGCGCAGTCCAATCTTTGACTCATCTTATAGAGCAAAACATTCCCCGTCGAACGAGTGTAAAAATTAAAAAAATCGATAGACCCCTATTTTGAGAAAAATGGGCCTGACCATGACTCGAAAATATTTTTGTTTTCAAACCCCCTCATGTTTGTACTCATATTGAAGATCTTTTTGAGTAGAATAACTTTCGCGTTGGACATTTTGTCTGAAACTCATGTACAAGAGAGATACACACGATTTTGTGACCAATTTTGAGTTAAGCGAAATAAAAATATTTTTTTGCAAAATCGTGTGTATCTCTCTTGTACATGAGTTTCAGACAAAACGTACAACATGAAAGTTGTTCTACTCAAAAAGATCTTCAATATGAGTACAAACATGAGGGGGTTTGAAAACAAAAATATTTTCGAGTCATGGTCGGCCCATTTTTCTCAAAATAGGGGTCTATCGATTTTTTAATTTTTACCCTCATTTGACGCGGAATTTTTTGCTCTATAAGATAAGGCAAAAATAATTGTGCGATTTTGTAATTAAAAATTTTAATTAATTTTTATGTGTTTTGAGGAGGTAAAAAAATCAGTTTGCGATCGGATATCCGAACCGTCCTATAGCGAATTTTTGTTGTCTAGGCATACTTGTAATTAATCGACACTAACATTGAACCTAGGGCGCTCCACTTTTTTTGGCGAAAATCGAGTTTTCAAATTTCGAGAACCCGCCACATTTATGTTTCAAGGACCCAGCCCAAATGAATACCCATTTTGTGATGGGGGGCCATGGGGGTATCCACAAAAACAATTTGAGCCAAATCGGTGAGGTCGATGTCCGGGGTCACTGGCTCAACCCTCGAATCTTACCGAGCCGGTGTCTTAAGCCATTGCGGTCTATGCATCTCGCAAAATACACTTCTGCCTTTAAGAGAAATTCAAATTTTGAAAATTTCTAAAATTTTTTCATGAAACATGAATTAGTCAAGTGTGATCAACATCAAATTCTGCCTCGGAAGACGTAATCTGCAAATTTAGCAACATCCGGTGACGAGAAATGACTAAAAGCACGATTTCAAAGCGACGTCGTCTGGCCTCAACGGTGGCTCTAGGTGCAAAATGAGCATCACCATCGTCATCAGCATCCTTGAGAACCCCGATCCCCAAATTTTCATTTTTTTACTATGCCTGATTTCACTGATTTTCGTTGATTCTTACGCAAGCTGCCTCGCATGAAAAATAGCACAATCTCAATCATTTTCTTGTCTGTCTGTCTTTTTCTTGTCTGGTTTTCGCATAATTATTTCAATAAGCACTCATTATAAGTGAAGGAAGGTTCCACCTTTTTATCCAACTACATTCAGGACTTTGAAATACACAATAATGATATCACTCAGAATAAATTTAATCTAGTGTAGTGTTCAAAAATCACGAAAAGAAAAGAAGCGAGTGTCGACGATGAGATTTTTCTCTGCTTTTTTTTTCTTTGTGTAACTGTTGAAATGAGCATAACAGACGCCTTATGAACATACATGGGCACCGACATGGAGGCGCCCCTGTAAAATTAGGGGTTTTCGAAAATTTGTGGAATGCCCATTTAAAAAATAACGTTTAGGTGATTTTTTTTGAAATAAAGTGAAGGCCCCCTGTAAAATTAACCATTTTTCGTTGGGATGCCCCCTGTAGAATCGGTATCCCGCCCATGTATGCTTATGAACGAACCTAACCTAACCGTATGATAACCTATACTTATTAATTAGAATATTATTATTATACTTATACTTATTATAACCTTATAACCTTAACTAACCTTATGCATTTCCATTTGATATCGAGTATCCACGATCGCGGAACATTCATCACATTTCATATGATATCCATTCTGTTTGGAATTTCATCATTATTTCTATTTATTTAAATTAGGATATTAAATATAGGGGAAAACAATGCTGCGAATGTATTTTTAATTAAAGTCGTTATTTTTAATGAATATGAACCTTTCGCAGAGAATTATGGAGGCGATGGAAATGGGTAGCAAATGCATAGGGAGTGGAGGAGGACTTCTGAAAATAGTGAACATCATTATTATATCCATTATTATATTATATGTGCAACATAATAATTATTGCGTAGTTCTATAAAAAAGGACATGGATTTTTTAATGTTAGATCCACACGTGGGCAACCTTTGTCGCTGGAAATTAAAATCGGGTGAGTCGGACGTCAAAATCAGATGCGACATAGGCAATTTGTGAGATTCCGTACTTAATTTTTTTCCTCATTTGTGAGGGAATTGTGGCTAAATCGGATGGATTGGGTGCCAAAACCGAGTGCGTCAAGATGCTACCGACAATACCGCCCACGCGTGGTTAGATCTTTGATTCGATACAGTAATGGTAGGTGAAAAGATCTTCAACAAAGTAAAGAATATCAAACAGAAAAGAAACGGGGATTATGACAGTCCTGAAGTGGAAGTTTAGAAAAAACTAGTAAATACTAGTTGTAGAGTATTTCTCTTGACGAATCAAGTAAAAGTATACATTTTAATTCAAATAAGTGCTAAAATGTCAATTCCGGACTGCCATACTCCCTATTCATATACATACATCACATATCGGACATGTAAACGGTTCTTGATCTGCTCGACTTTCTCTTTTTCCTGCCTTCTTACATTGAAACAGCTGTAAATACAATGTTCATTCAATAGAATTTATATTATTTATAAATTCTACCTTATCAATATTATCATTGTCCAAATTCTTATCCGTTCTTTCTTGAATTTTCGGTCTTTTAGGAGTTGGTTCTTTCTAAAAATCACTTTCTAGAGATCCACGGCGGTTCAAGGACAGTAGTTAAGAGCGACTCGCAGTTTTTAAAAATCAGGATAAATTGTTCAACAAATGTCTTACCACGAAAGTTCATTATTATATACGGTAATAGTTAGCGTAAGGGGAGGGAGCGACGCGACGCGCTCAACGACGCGCTGCGGTCCCTCCCCCCACATGCGTTCATCATCGAGTTCTACGAGTTATGTAGCATGCCGAGATAACTTAGTGGTTAGAACTTTTGTCTGGCGATCCGAACCTCGTGGGTTCGAATCCCACCCGGTGCAAAACAACTTTGCCGATTTTTCGTAGTGCGGGAGGCTTCAAGACAAAGTTAAATGTAGGGATTTCCCTCCAGTGAACCGCCGTGAGATCTTGTCGACAACTTTTTCGTCTTTACAAAGGCAAAGACTAAATATCTATATCACTCTGGTATTTAAAAAAAACTAGTAGTTTACTTATTATTCCTACGTGAAGTAGATTTGCAAGTCTACTTCTAGGTAGTTTACTGCAAGTGGTCTATAATACGGTAATGCATTTCGTTAAATGTTCTTTTACTTATAGTAAACTTTTAGTAAGTGACGTAATTAAAGTAGGCTTCTATTCTGGAAATACCAGAGCATGACAAGAATTACGAAGCTTATATTATTCCAGAAATCACTGTTCAATAATCATTTATATAATAAAAATATTAGGGTGTCCGGAAAGTCTTTGCGCTTTTTTCTGCACTTACTTCATACATTGCCATACCCTCGCAGTGCGAGGATTGACCCACTATATAAAGCCAATTTTAGGCCACTTGATAAAAAAAGGAAGCAAAAATGACGATTTTTAAACAAAAATAACGAATTTTGTGCATCTACCCACCCTATTTCGACAATTGACCCACTATATAAAAATAGACGGCGAGGGTACCGAAAATGTATGACTTATTTTGAACCCCTTTTCCTCGGTCGAGAGCGATTGCTATGCCTTGTGGCATTTTTCCTACATAGAGGACATATTGATCAGCAAATGTAATAAGTTTCATTTTCCAACTCTCTTTCCTTGACTATATTTTTTTAGCAATAACACAGTTGACAAGTGTTTTACATGTCCTTCTTCATTTGTACCATACGGGGCGGACTGCATTAGAAGCAAACCACTAACTACCCCAATCAATGAAGCCTAAGGGGCAGTGTCGTGTAACAGTCTTCTCCTGGTATTATCAGTTCAAGAAAAAACATTTTTGTTTGGCTGAAAAACCATGGTCGTGACGTCCTACCAGCTAAAATGAAGGCCTGGTTCTTCGAACTGACATAAGTTAGCCGAAGCAGAGTTTGTGATACATAGAGCAGACAACTGGTAATCCAAGATCCACCATCCATCGCATCCTCATTCGGCATTCTCTTCGCCTCAGGGTACATTAAGTGTTTCCGCATGTCATCTCCACCCCGCTCCCCAGAAACCGAGTCGGCATCCCCACTTCAAATCTCGGCCATTCTCGATCCACTGATTGGGTAATGCATATTGTATGCCAAGATAATAAGTGGGTGTCGTACGACAACTGGGATATAACGATGGAAAGGCTGCCCGCATGGAAGGATGGTAAAACCGTTCCGAGACGCAATCCGAATGGGAGAAATGAGTCGCTCTTTTTCTTAATCTGCTCTCTTAGTGGGGTGGATCTCGAACTATTTCATGAGGGGCAGACTGTTAACATCGATGTCTTCTGCGAACAACTGGAGGAGATGGAGGGCCGAGTCCTTCTCAGACACTTTGTGTGATTAAAAGTATTGATTTTAATGGGCAACGAAAGGACACATCACGCTAACAAGACGCAGAAAAAACTGAGGAATTTAGAGATCGACTGACTTCCCCATCCACCGTATTCCCCCGACCTGTCCCCTTGTGATTGCTATGCTTTCCGATCTCTCTTGGACTGCAGAGGAAAAACCTTTCGCAATCAGACCTATGTGAAATGGGAGATTGGCCTATGAATTGCCTCGCGCCCCAAGGAGTTCTGGCAGTATGGTGTCATGTAGTTGCCTACGAGATGGAGGACAGTTATTGTTAAACATGTGCAGTATATCACAATTTGAATACTGTTTCTTCGTTAGTTATTTGAAGAAACATGAATGGTGAAAAAAGTGCAAAGACTTTCCCGACACCCTAATAATATAACTCACCTTATTCGAACGACGCTTTTTCCTTTTCACAGAATTTGAACGATATTCGATTTCATTCTCTGGTATGTATTCCTAAATTTGAACAATGTTTTTGCTTCTCTATAACTTTTAAAATAATTAACATGTTTAATTTAAAAGGATGTCGAAAATGTGAAAATACTAGAAAACAAGGGAACAATGACAAGGCAAAGAGCATGTTCATTTTGATCAACTCTCGTGACTTTTAAATAGTTTCGAATGGAAACTTACACTTTCATTGGAAACAGAATTGTTTGCAGTAACAGATTCGATATCCGTATCATTTTCAATAGAAATATCGACATTCCTATCTTGGACAAATATCGGTTTCAGATAATCTTCAACTGATTGAGGGTTCTTAAAAAGGAATTATTATTGTTTGAGACGGTTCTAGGGAATATTTATGATCGGAGAAAATGCATGGGCAAGGTTCGTAGGGAAAAGGGTTCCTAGTTAAAAACAGACGTTACTTCGGTACGAATGTTACATATCGTTGCATATTGAATCATTATAGATCACAACACTAGCGAGTCGTTGGGATGGACTATTCGTATATTTACTTTATTCAATGCGTAAACACAAAATAATTAGCTTTGCTGTAATTAGCGTTAAATCAATAATTAGCCAATAATCAATAATTAGTCAATCACTAATCAATATGTATCCTTTAAATCCTGACATCAGGCTTAACAATCAAAAACGTTTATAAAGTCTCCACTTACATATGTAAATTCAGCAGAAGTCAATTCTTGCTTGATTTTAACGTTGCCTTGTACATCTTCATCTCTAGCGAAGCTCTGGAAAGCAAAATTAGCAAATTATAAAAGAAATACGTACAAAGATTTCCCCTACCCACACGGGGTTTCATTACAGTAACTAAGATTGTAATCCATGAGGCCTATTGCATGAAAAAAGTAATACGTAAATCAATTTGAAAACAAGTCGCTCGAATTTTCCACAAAAGAGATGTGCAAAAAGGTAAGCTAACATGAGCTTCAGAAGCTGAAGTAAAGTTTGTTTTGATAGCATGTTTATCTTCCAAAACCTCATCCGATAGATCGTATAGAATGCCTCCATTGTTTGAAATATTCTAGAAATATTTGATTTTACAAGGGAATGGTCTCATCCCGTCGTTAAGTTATGACTAGTGACATATATAATGTGATTCAGACTGGGAATCGCTGTAAAAAGTTGAGTCTGTGGGTTTCGAGAAATTCAATAACTAAAAATCATTCCAGAAGTGCATAGGTCGAATCATAGGTGGGCACACTGGGGGAAAGGCTGTGCGCAAACCGGGGAAAGGTGAGGCAAGGCTGTGCGCATGGCTATTTTTTGACGAATTCGACTGCAAAGTGCTCGATTTTTGCGAGGCAAGGCTATGCGCAAGTCCCACATGGGAAGGCAAGGCTGAGCGCAAAAAATATTCGTTTTCACCTATGGGTCGAATAGGTAGGTTATCGGTATTCAAAATGCGGTCAGGTTTTTCGATTTTTGGCAAATTTGGCTCAAAATGCGGTCAGGTTTTTCGATTTTTGTGAAATTTTGGCTCAAAATGCGGTCAGGTTTTACGATTTTTTGGGAAATTTTGGCTCAAAATGCGGTCAGGCTTGGTGCTTTGTAACATACTTTTCGACCTATGCAGAAGTGCTAGTTCGATAAACTTCGTTAAAATGAAGATAGAAATTCATGCAATTGAATTTAGACCAACCCCCAAAAACCTCACACCGGCTGACCTTGAATAAAGACTCCAAAATGGATCTAACATATCCATGGTAAACCGTTTGCCGGAAACGTGACGTTACAACCGTATACCAAAAATTCTTCCCTCTACGCTTGTGACGTCACGTTTGCCTACAAACGATTTGCTACCATTCATGGATCCTCAGGCCTCTTGAATGATATATTATACCTGTTGATGAAATACCAATGTAGAATTCGATTCAATTATCGATTCAACCATTTCCATCGTTGATTGGGCAATACCATATACAAGTTCATGAACGGGATCGATCCTGAAATAGAGTGATTTGCATGCACTTTTTCAAAATTTCTAATTCATAAGAATAGGGTTATCGTTCGATCTAAATTCCATTTTTTAGAGCCATGATTTGAAATAAAAATTGGATAACGTAAGGGTGCTTTCAAAATCTAAACTAGTGGATTAAGGAATCAGAAACCCATATTGGCAGTTAAATGTACCTGTTGGGATCAAAAGGATATCGTCTCAAGGCGTACTTAACTTCTTGGAATTCCATATTGTTGACCTGAAGTAACAGTATTCTTTCCATGTTTTCACAATCCCTCGATTTTCCTCAATCAAAATCCTTTGAATAATTTATAAAAGCTTTGTTTCCCCTATACTGAATGTTCAAATAATGTCATTTTCACTTACCGTGATGTTACGACATGTGGAATATTTTGCCAGCTTGAGCAGATTCAGAATTCTTCTCATCAGATTCAAAATCTCTATGTTATTATTGATCGATAATTCGATTGCCTGAAAGTTAGAAATAAACGTATATTCGAAGGTAATTTAAATCTATCCGCTCTGACCACACTCTCTCACTTTCTTTGTTATCCAAATAGGTTAGCGCGTTTAGATTCAAAATCATTAAAAGTATTTAATGAGTAAATCAAGAATAATACAATAAAGTTAAACTCACAATTTCACACCATTCATCAATCGATCGATGGTTTAATGATGAGGGAAGGTCCTCCATTACTGAAAATCATTGCAGATATTATTAGAATAATGAAAAAAATGCAATAAAGTGAATGATTTGGTCTACCATAGACCACCATGGTCGTCGTCTAATACTATCTATAACAACAGCTTAAATACAATGATTAAGAAGACTTCGTTGTATTTAAGCAAAATATATATTGTAAGTCGCGCAAAGTCGATTGAAATCGAAGAGGAATGTAAAGATATAAAGAAATATCTCTATCGATCGGTTTTTACAAATAATGGTGTGTTGAAGTCTTTTGCATACGGTACCTATCTGCTCGATACAGGGTGTCCCTAAATGACGGCCGCGGCCACGGACACGGCCCGACGGCCCATCTTTTATAAACTTTAGTTGAACTTTAGATTTATTTTTTTCTATACATATACGTTATCATTTTAGATTGATTAGCACCTTCCTCTCTTTTTGCTTGTCTCTTATTTGCATGTATCCTCAAATATAGCCGCGACTGACATCTGCTGAAAAGAAAGACAATGAGTGATAGAGATGGAGGCGGAGTGATAGATCAGTCATATCGTCTCTCATACATCGATCGATGAATGGACTTATGTCTCTTTCACTGGCTGACTGTTCCCTGCCTTCCCTTTCTGATTTTCCCGCCATTTTCGGTTATCATCACGGTTCACTATGCTTTTTGATGTTACTTTCCTATTTAATTTGCCCTCTCCTTCTTCCTCTTTAAGTACATATCTCTGTCTTTCCCTGTGTTATCCTCCATCTTCCTCCATCACTCTACCTTAACCTATCGTAATTATGGATATATCTAGCCTCGTCACCAATCCATTTTGGATTTGTCTTTGTTTATTTGCTTATCTTATTGTTATTGTTGTCTAGACCTTCTATTGTATTCCCATTTGCATTTGATCCAAAATCATATACATACTACGTGTCCTCACTTCGTTTCCTTCATTTGCAGTTTTGGTCATCCTTTCAATGTCTCCTTTTCGTGGTTCAAAGCACATCTATGTATGGATCTTCTGCCGTTCGTTTATAATCAGTCATTCTTCCTTTCCATCTCTTCCTCTCTATCTCTCTTACATCCATTATCATACCAATCGATCACTAAGGAGTAGATCAGCAATCGATAATGTTTATAAGAGAGATGGAAGGAAGGGAACTGAGTCTACCATACTTTTGTGCGTCTATATCTTGATATATTGCATCTCTCTGTTTATTCTCTCTTTCCTAACCATCTCTCAACTCTCTTATTCTGCTCCGCATTCAATAGTATTTCGGAGGTCGTATCCATGCAGTGTTACAAACAATTTGTCGATAAGCATGACGTCACGAGCGTAGACGTAGACGTTATGCCAACTTTTACGCCTTACTACTATATGGATATGGTCTCAGACGATGTGCGCAATGTGTCCTTCCTATCCTTAATTCTATTTACTACACTCTGGCCACGACTGTCCTTTGGCTCACGAGACAATGTGGAAAGTGTGGAGAGTGATTCTCAATTTGTTTACATAATCATTTAAATCATTTCAAATCCATTTCAGAGGTCGACACCTATCGCACCTATCACCTATCGCCACCGCGGCGTAATCGACTCAGATGACGTCAATCTTGTTCTGATCCGTACAAGGTATGGTGCTTGACTTGGTTCTCTTCTCTGAAACATGACCTTTGACGGGAAGATCAAACCTTTCAATTTCTCATTTTACAGGCCGAATCGTCGTTCCTCATCGTGCAAGGTCGTCTAGAAGCCTATCGTCACTGCGTAGATGACATCAGATGCTGGACTGAGGGTCCTGAAGCTTCTTTGAAGGTACAAGCCTTCCTTAGATTCTCTTTCCTGTTATGTTATTTTCAAGTTGCGACAAGACGAAAACTTTGTGGAGATTTTGCCAATCTTTTTTCATGGCTTTTGAACAGAACTTCTGTTAGAATATACTTCAACTTCGTTACTTCATTGTCTTTGCCTTTGTTAGCGTCCCCTTCACTGCTCACTGATCTGTCTCGTTGACAGAAACCAAAGTTTTATACAAAGTGATCGTTCAGAAAGCTCAACTGGTTTAATCTCGTAATTTGCTGTTTTGCAGGGCGAACGTCACTGTCGACAAACATCTTCGCAATCTCGTCGTCTTCGTCGATGATGATCTGCTCGATGTGCTCTTCAGAAGTGGGACGCCGACAAACTCCGACGTCCGACTTCTGCCGGCGTATTCCAGCACTGGCTGGAACTCGTTTTCCGAAAAAATAAAGAATTTGGGGTTGTTAATGTTTGAAATCAGTGTCTAAGTTAAATGGGCGGGGTCAGCATCGCTATATAAATAAGGTTCGCAATAAATGGGAGGAGTCACGCATCGCTTTATAAGTACTGGGGAGGATGAGTATATGTATTTCGTCTGAGATGCCTTCTAATAGGGACCCGTGGTCTAGTGGATAGTAGATCGAACCGTCAATCCGATGGGTTGGCTGACAGGGAAGTTCGTTTCCCCGAGGAGGATAGCAAAAGAAGACATCGCCCAATAGAACCCATTTCTTTTTGCCATTTTGTCTTGATTCATTTACACTCTCCCTATGCTAACGTGGAGTGTATTTCAGATGTCCCACAGAATGATCATGAATCGCAAACTAACTTTTTTCCATAAAATTGTAAAAATATTCTAAAATACTATTTATGTATTTGTATTGAATGCACTATCAATGACTTTCAATGTTTATTGATGCAGAAACAGAAAGAGTGTATGCAAAATCAATAACGGACGATACGGTAACATGCCAAAGCTGAAAAAAATAAGCGTATAGCGTTTAAAATGTGACTATAGTATGTTAGAGATGTTCACAAAGTTGTTACTCTATTGCTGAAATTTGATCTTTGATCTTTGTCACAATTTTTCGAACAATGGGCGAAGATAACGGTTTTCGACAGTTTTCTTAGTTGTTGAATTTCGATTGTTATTTTATGTTAAAAGAATATAGAATAAAAAAACTTGAAATGTGACGATAGTATTGATTACAACATGGCTATAGTATTGATTACACGATAGGAAGTCGTTTCGTTTCAGTATTAGATCATTGATAGAGTGGCCAGATGAACAGACTAGATCGATGGCGGGCGGGGATAACTTCATTACAAAAAACATTAAAATTTTAAAATATTTATTTTTACAAAATAAGGACTTTAAATTACTCTAATAATTTTATTTGCACAGATTTCGTATAGAAAAGTCAAAATATCTTCGAAAGAAAATGAAAAAAACTGATAATTATAATAACCTGTTAAATGACTTCAATAAATCACTTAACGAGGGCAACGCCAGCAACAGTAGAAAAATCAGGATAATAATAGTAAATAATAATAGATTTATGCGTTCGAAGGAGGATTAGATATAGTGAACAATTGATGTAGTGATCAATAACATAAAATACGATGTCACAACTTAGCAAAGAAATAACAATTAATTATTATTCATCGAATACGGAAAAATTAATACGTTTTCGGAAAGATTTAACTGTGGGGCAAATAATAGAGCTATTTAATTCTAACTTTATTCCAAATGACAACAACACGATTCGAATGGCTAATTAAGCTAGGGTAATATGTATGTAGGGAAACCGCGATCACTGCGTACAAAATTTGTTATACTGTAGAATCTTACTGTAAATGTGCTGCCATCGTGATTTCTTCGTCTAATTATGGATGTATCGATCATTACATGACTCACTAGAGCCAATTATCGAAATTTCGATCGATTACGTCGATGGCGTCATCACATCGCAAAGGTGAACTATTAGTTGTATTCCTTGATGCGTTATAAAAAATGGAAAAAAAAAGTGTATAAATGTATAGATTTGCAACATTTAAATCGACTTAAGAAACATATTTATCATTATGATATCATATAAATGTGCTACGATTTTTACAATAACAGAGGAAAAAAGCACCAAAAGAGTTTTAAAAAAAGTAAAATGATCTAAAGAGTAGAATTCTTCAGTGTTGAATAATGTTCGTATCTTCGTTAGTATCCTATAATCGAAAAAGATAATATACAGTAGCAGCCAAAGTAAGCGGCATATTTTTTGAATTGCCATAACTTTTGACTCAGCAATAGGGCTCATGTTTTGGAAGGTTAGTATGGGCCATGTGGGCATCATATCCTAGTCCCGTTGTTATAATTACTCGTCGAATTATTTCGTTGTGATGATGCAACCAATTAGTACTTACTCAGCAGAGACTATTTCCTCGGCTAGATTTTTCTGAGGCTTGTTGTTAACAGTGTATGAACAACATTTACTGAGGAGTTGAATCCGCTATGCAAGCCATTCGAGCTAATTCATTCCTATGAGAAAATCGAAATTTCCGACACCCCTGATATAGGGCAAAAATGTCAGAACTCTGTATTCAGTGAAGTTAGACAAAAGTTTCGAAAATATCGTGAAAAAATTCTAACTGTTTTCTACCTCCTTTCCCCAATTATATCTTCTCTCGAAGAACTCTATATTTCTTGAAACAATAGTAAACTGTCGTCTACTATATATATATAGAAGGAATCTGGCTGTTAAGAAGAATTCAAGATAACCTGAGCAGGTACTTCCTGTAGCTCGAAAAATGAGAAAAATGATTTTTCGAAATTTCTCAAAATTCAACAGATCGAGCTCATACTCGGCCACGTTTTGTAATACTCATGGGCTATGATCACTACCAAGTTTGAAGCCTGCAGCTTCACTGAACACAGAGTTATGACATTTTTGCCGAATTTCAGGGGTGTCGCCAATGATTTTCTCGCAGAAATGAATTAGCTCGAATCGATCGCATGGCGGATTCTACTCCCCAGTAAATGTTGTTCATTCACTGTTAACAACAAGTCTCAGAAAAATCCCGCCGAGGAAATAATTCTCGCTGAATAAGTATTGAGGGGTTCCTGGATCGCTACAAAATAATACGATGAAGAATCATAATAACGCCAGTAGGATATGATGCCCACTAGCACTATAGTATCCTGCCAAAACATGAGCCCGATTGCCCATCTGAGTCAAAAGTTATGACATTGCAAAATTTTGGGCGAATACTTTTCGTCGCTACTGTATATATATATATATATTTTTAATATAATATATAAAAAAAATTAAATCCTCATTTCACCAAACTGTTGTTGTTACATTTATTCAATATTAGATAAATAAATAACTAAACAAGTTGTATTAATCATAGCTAGAGGCAACTATTTTGTATCAATTCTTTTTGTTTATCGATCGTTATAATTATTCGTTACCTTATCTTCAATTGATTCCTTCACGACACGATACATCTTCATATTTGACGAATTGCAATCACTCTGTAAAATTAATTTTTGAAATATTATCTTCATTTTCAAACTATTTATTACTGTTAATTTATAAAAGAACTACCTTGTAATGCGCACAATAATCCTTATGGTGACGAATTTCGAAGTTGCATCCCGCACACACAAATTTGAAACCCTCCTGAAGTTATCTATCGTTTTCTTGTGAAATTATCTATGCCAGAGGCGTTCAGCAACAAATAATTTAGGGGTTTTTTTTCAAATTAGTTTGCTGTCACTGTGACACTGAGAGATCATTGATTGGGGCAATTTTCGAGAGTAAGCCAAAGTGAGAGAGCGCAGACGGGAAAAGTTCATAGTGGAGAACTTTACAGTAATTTCTTTTTTTAAGTGAAAGCTTTCTCAGTGTTGTGAGTGATCGCCAGGGATGTGTTTTTGTGTATTTTTATGTCAAAATTTTGTGCGAAAAAAAAATTTCAATTTTCAGATGGTATTCGTTATACTGCATGGCATATTTTTATCAGCCAAGTTGTAAATTTGGTAACTATTGTACAGTCCGTATAACATGTACTTGCATAATTGCCTTGCGAATGGCTGGTAAAACTCAGAAGTGTTATCGATCAACCCCCATTTCCCTCCCTTCCCTCCTCGCACTTCTCTCTGATCTACGTGCTATTTCGCTTGGACTCTCTCTCTCTAAACATTGAAATTCATTGTGGCAGTGGTTGGCTACTCTCGTACCAAATAATCAAGTGTATTTTATACGGTCAATACCGTTTATTCTAGAATTTCATTTTTTTTCTGTTTCCGAGTTTGTACGGATTATTTGTTGTTCAAACTGTCAATATATTCAGTTTCCGACTTGGGAAAGTACGATCATACTTTATTGATTACAAAATGATGTGTTGCATTCATCCGTTTCGCAAATGCAACACCGCATTACGGCGTAGAAGCATAAGGCGAACTTGGTTAAACTACCTTTCTTAGCGTTGTCGTGTGTCGGGACGTTAGATGCCATATTATTCTGTGAAGTTTCGTCGTAGTAATGTTCGCTTCGAATGACTGTAACGACAACTTAATTATTTGTATAATTTCAAATGACAAAAGGTGTAACAGCGAAATGCATTATATAGTATATTACATAATAATAATTGCCAAATGTAATTTTTTAAAATAATTTTTGGAAAGAAACTCTGATTAAGAATTGTCATGTTCTCAACTCACCGAGCACAAGTTACATGAGAAAGTATCTTCACGAATAAGCTCAAATCGATCCTGAAGTTTAATAATAATAATAATTCATTTATCGTTTCTTGGACAAAAGAAAATTGCTATATTCTATGTAATATATATGAAAGTTCATAGAAAAAATAACTAATCTACTTTCATGAGAAAAAAAGATTTTCGTACACATGGTGCTGGTGTATTGTGAAACGTCATGGTCTTGAAGTTGCACTCTTTCTGAAATCAATGTTTTATGTTTTTTGAACAAATATAAAACATCACACAATTTGCTCAATCATTTTCTTGCTTGGGTTTCTCATCATTGTTGCAATAAAGAGTCATTTACTGAAAGGGAGAACCGTTGTCGAATATCGTAACCTAATCAACAACCAGAAATCTTTTCGAGATTTTATGGTGCAAATTATAAAATTTTCAAAGCTTTTACTATATTTCATCGTTTTCTAAATGTTTGTTTACGTAGGGTTTTCAAAAAAAAAAGAATTAAATAAAAATTGGCTGAGAAAAATAGCTTTCTAAAAATGTGGGAAAAATCAGTTTTTGAAGGTTATAACTTTTGATCACACAGCATTCAAAGATTATACGAGATGCTAACCTTGTGAGCGTAGAATTGAGTTAGGGTATTCACACTCGCGAGACATTCATCACATTTCATATGATAGCCATTCTATTTGAAATTTCATTATTATTATAATTTATTTAAATTCGGATATGAAACTTCATTGCTCTTGATAAATGTATTTAAATGAAATGAATTAAATTTAGCGAACAAGTCTGCGAAAAATTGAAATGTAAATAAAGGATATTTAACAAAAGTTTTTTTATGAATAGGTATGCACCTTTTGCAGAGAAGAATGTAATGTATGGAAATGGTTAACAAATGCAGCGGAAGTGGAGCAGGACATCTGAAAATGATGAAAACGTGATCATTATTATCTGTATAACAAAATAATTATTGTATAATTATCCTCACAAATGATTTCGCTATTTCTTACAATTAGCTAGTTTACAAAATACTTTTTCATTCGCCATCGATACAACTTTGGACGGTGAAAAGGTTGTTATCAAAGTCGCGGAAACTAAAGAAAAACAGAAAAATATGGGGAACATGACAGTCGGTTTTACGTTTCGGAACTATTAAAAACTAGTTTTAGAAAGTATTTCTCTGGACGAATCGAATAAAAGTAAACATTTTCATTCAATTAAGTTCTACAATGTCAGTTCCAGACTGCCATACTCCATATTTCGTATACATACATCACATATCGGACAAATGAACGGTTCTTGATCCGGATTTAGTCCTCGACTGTCCCTTTTTCTTGTCTTCTTACATTCCAATTGCTGAAAATACGGTGACCATTAGATAGAATTTATATTATTTAAATATTTACCTTATCAATATTGCTATTGTCCAAATTCATATCCGTTCTTTCAAGAATTTTCGGTCTTTTAGGAGTTGGTCCTTTCTAGAAATATCGAATAATCATTAAATTACAATAAAAATAATGTATCTCACCTTGCTCGAACGACGCTTTTTCCTTTTCAAAGAATTGGAACCATATTCGCTTTCAATGTCTGGTATGTAGTCCTAAACTTTGGAGAGTGTTTTTTTCTCTTAATAGCTTTTTTAAATACCTAACATTTTCAATTTAAAAAAAAGGATGTGCAAAAAAATGGAAGGACTTAAGGAGAAACATAGACGAGGGAATATTCACAAGGTAAAGAAGACCTTGATTTTGATTAACTCTCCTGATTCTTAAACTGTTTTGAATGGAAAACTTACACTTTCATCGGAAACAGAATTGTTTGACGTAACTGAATTGATATCCGTTTCATTTTCAGCAGAAACATCATCTTTCTTTTCATGGATAAATATCGGTTTCACATCTTCTTCAATTGGTTCAGGCTTCTTAAAAGGAATTATTATTGTAAAGTTTTAGACCGTTCTAGGGGGTTGTTTGAGATAGGAAGTGCGCGGCTAGGCGCAAGGTGAGAGGAACAGGGGATCGGACATTAGGTACCCCGTAAAATCAAGGATTTTTGTTGTTGAGATGAAATTTTAATATTTTTTTAATGGCTCCTGGTAACTTTACTTTTTTAACACTTTTTTCGTTATTATCTGTAGAATCGAGCTCCCCGTCATGCATGGAAAGGGGTTCCCAGTTGAAAACAGACGTTTATTTGGTACGTCTTATATATCGTTGCCTATTGACCCACAAATTGTCTATTTGTACTTCTTTATTCAATGCGTCATAAACAATAATTAGTAATTAGTAATAATAACAATAATAATTGCTTTAATTACCGTTACATAAATATTTAGCCAATAATCAATTATCAACCAATCACTAATCAATATTTCTCATTTAAATGGTGACATCCGGCTTATTGTTAACAATAAAAAAATATTGCAAAGGTCTCAACTCACATATTTAATGTCGGAAGAGGCTTGGTCAACAATAAATTCCTGCTTGATATAAACGTTGCCTGGTGCATTTTCATCTCCAGCAATGCTCTGAAAAAGTAAAATTAGCAAATTATAAGAGAAATGCGTGAATTTTTAATAAGCCCTTCGAATTATTTAAATAACGATCAATATAGGCAATCAAAATAGAAATACAAAATAACAGCTTACAGTAACTTCAGAAGTTGAAGTATTGTTTGAAGTAATAGCATGTTTATCTCCCACAGCCTCGTCCGATGGAATGCCTTCATCGTTTGAGATGTGCTAGAAATAATTAAATTTATAACCATGTATTTCAGACTAAGAATTGTCGTAAAAGATTTAAAAATATGTGTGTTTTGTTGGCTTCGAGAAAATCGATAATTAAAAATCATTCGAGAAGTTTCAATCAAATCCTGGCCATTAACTGAGGCCAACCGTTTGTCGACAAATGGTTTCATACCGTTCATGAATACGGCCTCTGAACAGCCCTTTGAAAGATATCTTACTAGGAATGGTTTTTGTGATGGTTGGAATTACGGATAGACCTACATAGCGATAATCAGCATGGTCAGCTTAGTAAGAACCAACTTTCAAAAGTTGCAATTTATCGATTTTTTGAACGAAATCCGTCGCATATCCGCCGCACCAAAGACAGCTGCATTTAAAAAGTTGCATTTTTTTGTTTTTTTCTCTTTTGAAAACGAGTTCGATTCCCCCGACAGCATTTTATGTCGGCATGGTAGTTCCAGCAAAAACTTGATGTTTAAATGGAAATCAAGTCTAAAAAATCTTTTTTTGGCAACAAGGGAATCCTTTCAGCTCGCGGAAACCAATCCAGATGAAAATTTGCACAGGCATTGTTGAAGATGATAGAAAATTATGTGTGAAGTCGAAAAATGAAGCAGGGCAATACCCGAGCCGCAGCATCTATCCAAACTTGGCCAAACTTGGCGCGCATTCGCCGCCAACAATCTGAATTCATTGTATCTATCTCTGAAGAAAGGTATCAACTTGATTGGTGAACGGAGTGGAAAGTGGCTCGTACATTACAGACAAAAAGATTCCGAAAAAGATAACATCAAAGCTGTTGTACGAAGGAACTGCGCCACCAGTAAGGTCTCTCATTGCTTCAGAATGCGGCGAATGCGCGCTAAGTTTGGCCAAGTTTGGATAGATGCTGCGGCTCGGGTATTGCCCTGCTGCATTTTTCGACTTCACATATCATTTTCTATCGTCTTCAACAATACCTGTGAAAATTTTCATCTGGATTGGTTTCCGCGAGCTGAAAGGATTCCCTTGTAAGTCGGCCATGCTGGTTATCGCTATATAGGCCACTAACAATAATTTCAACCATCACACAAACCATTCCCTAGTTAGACCTGTTGATGAAATACCAATGCAGAGTTCGATTCAATTATCGATTCCACCATTTCCATCGTTGATTGGGCAATACCATATACAAGTTCATGAACCGGATCGATCCTGAAATAGAGTGATTTGCATGTGTTTTACTGAATTACTAATTAATAAGGTGAGAAAAAGGTTAAGTGAGTATCGTTCGATCTAATTTTTTAGAGCCATGATTTGAACTGAACAGTTGGAAAACGTAAGGGGCGCTTTCAAATTCTAAATTAGTGACTAAGGAATCAGAAACCCATATTGGCAATTCTATGTACCTGTTCGGATCATAAGGATATCGTCTCAAGGCGTACTTAACCTCCAGGAATTCCATATTGTTGACCTGAAATAAGAGTATTGTTTTCAGGTTTTCACAATATCTCGATTGTCCCCATTCAAAATCGTATGAATATTTTGTAAACGCTTAATTTTCCCAGTTCTAAATGTTCAAATAATGTAATTTTCACTTACCGTGATGTTTCGACATGTGGAATATTTTGCCAGCTTGAGCAGATTCAGAATTCTTTTCATCAGATTCAAAATCTCTATGTTATTATTGATCGATGACTCAAGTGCCTGAAATTGAGAAATAAAAAATTGAGAATCCCGAGGTAATTAAAGGTGGAGACCCGCGAATATTCATGCAAATCACTTGCATATCACTCATGCAAGTGTCAAATGATATGCAAGAAGATAGAGTGATCACTCATTAGTTCCTTAGCGTAGTGGTATGGCCTCTGACTAGCTCGCGCATGGTCGCGGGTTCGAATCCTTTTGCCGAACTTTGCTATTTTCAAAAAGCGCGCCTTTGCCTGCGATTGCAAGCATGATTCACGCATGATTCTAGCGATCAATAAGCTGAATTAGCATAACATAAATAGTGTACTGTATGTAGAATAACTTTTCCTAACTTTTTGTCTTCACAGTTTGTTCACGAAAATATTCGCGGAAGTCCACCTTTAAAATCTTTCCACTCTGACCACATTCTCACTTTCTTTGTTCTCTAAAGCGATTAATCAGAGCGTTTACATTCCAAATCATTAAAGGGACCCGGAAACGAAAAATTAAGTTGCTCTCATATGATAGAGCTTTAAATTCTGCTTCGAAAAATGTAAAAATTAAATAATAATCTGTCTCTTATAAGGAAATAATGTAATCAGAACGTTGAAAAACTGCTGGTGTATTTCGCCGGGTTACTGTAGTTTATTCGACTTTTCCTAATGTTCACACCACAAAGATCTCGACACTTTTTTTCAATTACAGTGTTCACTCTTTCGTTCACTTTATCTAACATTATAATTCCAATATTTATCCTTTTTCTGATATTTTGAGCTGTTTTTATATTTTATTTATCACGACAAGAAGATATAAAGAACAAAAATTCACAATGATCATCAATTCAATCGACAATTTTGCTCATCTCGCAGACAACATTCATTCAATATTATATAGTTTATTTATAACATATCCCATAATATAAGGATACAAAAGCAAGATATCGAATACAAAGAAATATACATCGGAATTGGGCGATATAGAAGACTTGTATCTGCATGAAATTATACAGAAAGCAAAGAATGAAATCTTAACGGTTTAAATCAATAGTCCACAATTGGCAGATAATTCCAATAAATGGTCTCTACACCATGTTAATCAGTTGTGACGTCATCATCACTGTCGATGAAGCCAGCAACAGACCATCGCATGGGACGCATGGCCGAGCCAGCCGGCTTGCGCCATGACCTGAAAAGATTTGGCGAGTTAAATCAGTAAAACAAAGTCCATTAGATAAAGGTTGTTAAATGAATAGTGAACAGGTAGATTCTTTTCTTAAAGTTGCGTTAAAGATGGGGTCCCTCGAGTTTTTTCGTGACAAGACTTTCCGGGTGGAATGATAGAGATTTATCACACGAACCGAAAGACATATCTAATATTGATTCATGTTATGTTTAAAGCCCACTATGCGCATTGAAAGTACAACTTTCAAGTCATGTAGAGAGTGCCCATCCGATTAGCGTTCTGGCTCTCTCATTTTCTCATTATCCCTTACGCCAATTACCATATAATATAAACAATAGCCAACATGCTTATCGTGGCGGGAGTCAGTCATGCAAACTCGAGGATCCCCTTCTTTAAAGTCATAGGTGAGCACGCTGGGGGAAAGGCTGTGTAAAAACCGGGGAATTGTAAGGCAAGGCTATGCGAGTGACCATTTTTTAGCAGATTTGACTGGGAATTTTCCAATTTTTGTGAGGCAAAGCTATGCGTAAAGCCCCGAAACGGAAGGCAAGGCTGTGTGCAAAAATAATTCGTTTTCACGCGCCCACCTATGGTTAAAGTTAATGTTTTAGCTACAATTCACGCTAACACGATAACGAATATTTTAAGTGTAAACAAGTTCTTCTCAACTCATTGTCAGGATGAAACGTATAAAATAAAATGCAAACTAAATGTAGAAGAGACACACCTTCTGGATCCAGAATAATTAGTGATAGAAGCTTCGGATAGCGTGTGTCGAAGGCTACTTGATCAAACTAAATTATAACAATACAGTACAAAACAATTATTATATCGCTGTAATGGTTTCCTGTTGTCCCAGAGGATAGTACCCACAATACAAGGGCAGAAACAGAATTATAAATCAATTAAATTTAATATAAAATAAAATAAATATTATACAAATAATGACATCGACTTACTCTCGCGGATCGTCTGCTTGAAGTAGGGCGCTGAGCGACGCAGGTTATCATAGTAGACGGCGAAACCGATGTCGACGGCGCCTATCACAATAAAATGATATAATACGCTCGATTTACGTATAGAAAGTGCCGTTCAAAGCGGTTTCATTCATTTTTCTGCATTGCATGATTAAAAGTTATCGCGAAGAGAATGAAATGAAGCATTATCTGTGCATAGAATCGGTTTCAGCATAACGAAAGTTGCACCTAACGCGAAGATGTAGGAAGAAAACGGAATACCTACCAGGAATTCCGGCGACAATGACGAGGTTGACCTTTCCCCACTCGATGATGCCTCCAGAGGAGCCGCCTGGCTGACCGAACCGTGCCATGTCCGCTAAATTATATTTACGAAATATATAAGTATTTAAAACGACAATAATGGACGAAATGCGTGTAAAACATTTCCTAGTTTCCTAGTTAAACATGAAATTATCGCCGTTTTTCGCGTGAATAAAGCTACAGAAATAGAGCGATGGCATCCACGCGCGCTGCAGAAGCATTTAAAAAGACAATAATAGAAAAATAAAGGACAAAAGGAGTACAAAACAAAGAATTGAACCAAGAAAAACAAGTGGAACGAAAGCGCGAAACGACGACAAAATACCATAAGTCTTCTGCTTTTTCCCACACACCACAATTCCGTGGTGTACGAAAATACAGAATCTCTGGCGAACCTACAGTAACCCGTCAATTTTTTCATACGCGTTTTTATGCGTATTATATATATATATTTTTAAATTTTTTTTATCAAATGTTTAATTCACACCTCGATAGACTCTCTGGCGAAAAATTAAGAAAATTAAAAATGGTGAAATTTTGGCTGCATTTTCCCTTTAAAAGTATTTAAATCAAGAATAATACAATAAAGTTAAGCTCACAATTTCGCACCACTCATCAATCGATTGATTGGGTAATGATAAGGGAAGGACCTCCATTACTGAAAATCTTTCCGATATTAAAAGAATATTGACAAAAACGGTTAATACGAACGGCGAAATGAATAGTTAGTGCTTAAAGGGACACAATAGGCGACGCAATATAGTGGACAGCTATTATCCAAGGTGCTAGGTCAAGATTAGAGAGAGAATAGACTTGGTGTCGAAGATGAGTCTTCACTCACCCATTTCCCTCCCTCAGAATGGTAAGCAATGCCTCTGATCAGTGACCCAGCCCTCTGGCTACCCTCGTTCATTGAGGTCATGGGTGTGCAGAAAAAAAATTTCTTTTCGATTCATTTGCGTTTTTTTTGTTCTAACAATAAGTGGTAAAAACGTACAAATCTGAATATTTTTGGTATTTTCATACCAACGGATTTTCAAAAAGCATAAAATCAACCGTCAGAGTACACTTTTAAATTTCGTTTATTTCTCATGTTATGCATTTCAACAATTTAGATCAAAGACTTTGATAATATCATATTATTATAACATTATTATAGAAAGTAATTCGAATCACAATTAAAATTCTTCCAGGTCTTTTTTAATGAAATTATTGACTCCGCCCCCAATTATCATAAACGACCAAGAGGTGTGTCTAAAGACGCCATCCCTATTTGTGTTCTCAAAGTTTCATTCATCTGTGCACATATCGCAAAACCATCTGCCACTTGTTAGGAAACTGTTCGTAATATACCACACCAAGAGAGCAGAAGATGAATGAGGACGACTGGTTCTTTCCGTTTGGAATCCGTTTAGGGACGGTTTTAGCATACTTCCAAGCGTGCAACCATTAAACTTCATATCGGGGCTGTCGTGCGACACCCACTTTTCATCTTGACAGAGTATGTGCTTCATCAAATCAGTGGATTGAGAACGACTCACAAGGGAAGCGACTGTTGCGATGTAACCGAGTTCGGTTATTCTCACTCGCAAGATTTAGTCACTATATGAAAGCTGTTGTGCCACCGCTTTAGAAAGTTGTTGTGCATTTAGATATTGTTGTCTTACAATGCGTGAGCAAGCATACGTTAGAGATTTATTGGCAGACAAGTAACATAGAATATGTACAAGAGAATGTAGAAGGGATCAAAAAGATCAAAGTGTAGCGGCTCGGATACTGAACAAGTACATCAATAGCGAATCAAAAGGAGAAGAACGAAGAATGGTTAGTGAAAGAAGACACTTCAGATTCAGTGGAAACACTGCTTAGTTAATCTTGAGAAAGTATAATAATGTAATGTTATGTAGAAGGGCACAGTTCGTGTACGAGGATCAAGAGGAACAATCCTAGACTGATAGGCAATCTCTATGGATATCGATGGAGAGGCAGAGAGATGAGAGAGTGAGTAGATCATTTAGAGTGTTGTCTGATCAATCTACATGATGGCATAATCTAATCAATAAGCAAAGGGGAATAGAGATGATCAATATATGTACATAGGAATAGGGTAGATACTACCTATTACTATGTACTCAACAAAAGATTTACTAGGGGACAACTTAACCTTACCACATTTTTCTCTAATTTGATATCTTGATGTAAATCTTCATGACAACTTTAATCAAAGGTTCTCTGTAGACCAAATTATTCACTTTATTGCATTTTGATTGTATTATTATAATATCTGTAAAGATTTTCAGTAATGGAGGACTTTCCCTCATCATTACCCCATCGATCGATTGATGAATGGTGTGAAATTGTGAGTTTAACTTTATTGTCTTATTCTTGATTTACTCTTTAAATACTTTTAATGATTTTGAATGTAAACTCTCTGACCAATCTCTTTAGATAACAAAGAAAGTGAGAGAGTGTGGTCAGAGTGGATAAATTTAAATTACCTTGGGATATACTCTTATTTCTCGATTTCAGGCAATCGAGTTATCGATCAATAATAACATAGAGATTTTGAATTTGATGAGAAGAATTCTGAATCTGCTCAAGCTGGCAAAATATTCCACATGTCGAAACATCACGGTAAGTGAAAATTGCATTATTTGAACATTTAGAATTGGGATAATTAGCGTTTATAAAATATTCAAAAGATTTTGATTGCGGAAAATCGAGGGATTGGGAAAACATGGAAAGAATACTGTTATTTCAGGTCAACAATATGGAATTCTTAGAGGTTAAGTACGCCTTAAGACGATATTCTTTTGATCCCAACAGGTACTTAGAATTGCCAATATGGGTTTTATGTCCCTTAGTCGCTAGTTTAGAATTTGAAAGCACCCTACGTTATCCAATTTTTTATTTCAAATCATGCCTCTGAAAAATGGACTTTAGATCGAACGATTCTCACCTAACCCTATTCAATTAATCATTCTGTAAAAGTCCATGTAAATCACTTTATTACAGGGTCGATCCCGTTCATGAACTTGTATATGGTATTGCCCAATCAACGATGGAGATGGTTGAATCGATAATTGAATCGAACTCTGTACTACTATTTCATCAACAGGTATAAGATTTCGCAGTCTTTATTCAAGGTCAGCCGGTGTGAGGTTTTTGGGGGTTGGTCTAAATTCAATGGCATGAATTTCTAGCGCCATTTTTTAACGAAGTTGACTGCACTCGCATTTCTGGAATAATTTTTCTTATCGATTTTTTCGAAGCCCACAGACACAACTTTTACAACGATCCCCAGTCTGAGTCACTAGTCATACCTTCACGGCGAGTTGAGACCATTTTCTTGTAAATTCAAAAATTTCTAGAACATTTCAAACTATGGAGGCATTCTATTCGATCCATCGGACGAGGTTTTGGAAGATAAAGAAGCTATCAAAACAGACCTTGTTTCTGCTTCTGAAGCTCATGTAAGCTCACATTTTCCTTTCATATCTGTTTTAATTGGACAATTCGAGCGAATTGTTTTGAAATTTATTTAAAATATATGCTTTTATAATTTGTAAAATCTTCGTGGGGGGGGGGGAGTTAAATCTTCGTACATAGATATTTTTTAAATTTGCCAATTGTAAGTTCGGTTTCCAGGGCATCGTTGGAGATGAGATTGAACCAGACGAAGCTAACATTAAGCAGGAATTGATTGTTGGCCAAGCTTCTTCCGAATTTACATATGTGAGTTTAGACGTTTGGAATCCTTTTTTCATTGTTAATCCTGATGCCATGATTGTGTGTAGCCGCAGCGTGTCATTTCGTCGCGTGGCGGTACCAACCTACCGTATATAATTTTGAATTTTCGTGGTGGGATAGTTTGGGAAAACTACAACATTCTCAATTTTGCAACATACTCATGGATTACATATTGGTAACTGTATTGAAACAGTCTTGTAGGGAGGGGAAAATATTTGTACATATTTCTTTTATAATTTGCTAATTTTGCTTTCCAGAGCTTCGTTAGAGATGAGATTGAACAAGGCGAAGCTAACATCAAGCAGGAATTGATTGTTTATCAAACTTCTGCTGAATTTACATATGTAAGTGGAGACTTTATAAATCTTTTTGATTGTTAAGCCTGATGACAGTATTTAAAAGTAAAATAGTGATTAGTGATTGATTGATTATTGATTATTGGCTAATCATTGATGCAGGGATGATTATAAAACGCTAATTATTGTTAGATGTGTTGAATAAAGTAGTACGAATAGGCCATTCCACTGGCATGTTTTATGATCTATACTTTATGAATTTTCAACGATATGAGGCTCTTTGCGTATAGACCAAAAATCAGTGAAATCTGGTCAATAAGTCAAAAAATTAAATTTTGGGGATCGAGGTTCTCAAGGGTTCTGATGACAATCGCGTGTTTAGTCACTTTTTTATGAACAATGAATTAGACAGGCGTGATCGCCATCATATTTTGCCCCTCCCTATCCTTCTCACCTCGCATGTAGCCGTACATTTTGTACGATCGTAGATAATCCGGTCTCGAACTTTACAATAATATCTCCTTTTTAAGAATTCTGAACCAATTAAAGATAATCTGAAACCTATATTTGTCTATGAAAAGGAAGATGAAGTTCCTATTGAAAATGACGCGGATATCGAATCAGTTACTACAGACAATTCTGAAAGTGTAAGTTAGCCATTCAAAACTGTTCAAAAAGTCACGAGAGTTGATCAAAATCAAGATGTTCTTTACCTTGTCATTGATTCCTTGTCCTCTAGTATTTTAAGGTTTTTTTGGACATTCTTATAAATTGAAAATGTTAATTGTTTCTAAATTTATAGAAAAAAATTTCTCCTGCAATAGTTCTTTCTAGAAAGAACCAGCTCCTAAAAGATCGAAAATTCAAGAAAGAACGGATGAGAATTTGGTCAATGATAATATTCATACGGTAAATTTGTAAATAATATAAATTCTATTGAATGGACATTGTATTTACAGCTGTTGGACTACATTAGAGCATTAAAAAAGAAAAGTCAAAAACAGCAGTCGGAATGTGAGAAGGCAGGAAAAAGGGAAAGTCGAGGACTAATTAAAGATCAAGAACCGTTTACATGTCCAATATGTGATGTAAGTATACGAATAGGGAGTATGACAGTCTGGAATTGACATTTTGGAACTCATTTGAATTAAAAAAACTTTTATTTGATTCGTACAGAGAAATACTGTACAACTAGTGCTACCAGTTCCCAAAAATCATTTTAAGATTTTTTTGGACTTGATTTCCTTTGAAACAGCTATTTTTTGCTGGAACTACCAGGCAGACATAAAATGCAAACGAACTCATGTTCAAAAAGTGAAAGAACAAAAAAAAATGCTTTTGGCTGCCTTTCGTGAGGCGGATATGCGACGGGTTTCGTTCAAAAAATCAATAAATCGCAAATTTTGAAAGTTGATTCTTACTAAGTCGACCATGCTGATTATCGCTATGTAGGTCACTAACCGTGATTTCAACCATCACAAAAACCATTCCCTAGTAAGATATGGCGAACGCCTTTTTAAAATAATCACACGATATATATATATATATATATATATATATATATATATATATATATATATATATATATATATATATATATATATATGTAATACAAATAATAATGATAACATTGTTCATTATTTTCAGGTGTCCTCCTCCACACCACTTGGATTTTTAATCCATTTCCAACGCGTGCATTCTTCTCTGCATAAGGTTCACATTCATACAAAAGCGACTTTAATTAAATATACTTTTTTCTGTATTCCAATATTTCGCAGCCATGTTTCATTCATTTAATTTAAATACATCAAGAACAGTCTCTAAAGAGCATGGATGACCCCTGATATTTAATACCCTATTTTAAGTAATGATAATAACCATAATAATAATGAAATTTCAATCAGAATGGATATCATTTGAAATGTGATGAATGCTCCGCGATCGTGGAAACTCGAAATCAATATTATACTCATAAGGTTTGCATCTCTTATGGCCTTTTCAAAAGTTACACAAATAAATGGAAAGTAGATAATGCCCTCAACTTGTTAGACACTCTCGCTTCTTTTCTTTTCTTGACTTTTGAACACTAATTTAGATTCAACTTATTATGAGTTATATTCTGTCATTGGAAAATGTGACGCCATTAGCGTAGGCTGAGGCGTTTTCCAAAAATCCTCCGTCTACGCTAATGACGTTTCCAGGAAAACGGTTTTCCAGTTGTTCATGCATACGGCCACAGAACAAAAGTCGAGCGACCTCGGTCTATTTTTACAGTCGATTAAGAGAGATGGCCGTTAAGACTCGACCACAAAACAGCTGAAATTTCCTGTTTGTGCCCTCAGGCTATTAGAAAAATTAATTTAAGTGTGAAAACGTTTAAGAGCTCGGATCTGTAAGACTCGAGCATTGTCCGGACATTTCGCCAAGAATTTTGATTCAGGCCACTGTACTTTATGGGTGTAGGGTACCTTGGGCCCACATTACAAAATGGTACCCAAAGTGGCCCTAGCAGTGGAACGCGGCGTGCCAGGTGGGCGCCAAGTTTGAAAACTCGATTTTCATATTTTTTCAACCGATCAAGCTAGAGTCCAAATTTCTTCGGCATTGTGTTAGGCATGCCCAATGTGCACATAAACACTATTGAGATTAATTTTAAGCAATTCCTAGACTGATTTTTTACCTGAATTTTCGGTTTTTTCGATTTCTCGGCATCTCAATTTCAATTCCGCAAAAGTTCTCTAGTATATCCATGTAGCCCAACTACTAGTGCATGTAACCCTGCTAGGCGGAAATCGATCTTGGATTGCGCGTGTCGGAAAAATCGGTCTGAGTGTTTCCAACTTGACTCAGAAGCGTTATTTCATGATTTTTTGCTGTATTTTCCAAACGATTAGTGCGGAATTGTGGTCTACTCAAAGTTTACAGGTGAGACGAGTAAAATGACACAAGAAGCCCATCACTTGGATCAATTTGAAAATTTCGATTTTCATGACCCGGTCATGGTCGAAAATTTCAAAATTTCTCAAGATTGAAATGTTTTCATATATGCTGCGTATTGTGAAGTACTAATGATGTGCATAATATTCAACCAATGCTCAATGGCTGATCTCTCCTTTCAACCATTTATCGTTAACTTTCATGTTCAATGCGTGAGAAAAAGCCAGAATTGTGATTGAATCAGTTTCCAACTTACTTTCCGTAACATTCTATCAAAGTACTTTGTAATGTACAATCAATATGAAAATCGTTAATTTTGGAAAATTCATATTTTTTTACCATGACCCGGGGTGGAAATCGATTTTTCAAAAGTGAGCCGAATGCCGGGATTTCAGTTCTACTATGTTTACTCATCATGAAACTTCACATTGTCGTTGTCACTTGCTAATTGTCGCAGCATTCGAGTCGAAAAACTGCAATATTTCAGAAATTTTCCGTGAAAGTAGGCACTCAATTTGATTTTTTTGAATTTTCCAAAATTAACGATTTTAATATTTATTATGTACATTGCAAAGTACTTAGATAGAATGTTACAGAAAGATAGAATGTTTTCTCACGCATTGAACATGAAAGTTAACGATAAATGGTTGAAAGGAGAGATCAGCCATTGAGCATTGGTTGAATATTATGCACATCATTAGTACTTCACAATACGCAGCATATATGAAAACATTTAAAACTTGAGAAATTTTGAAATTTTCGACCATGACCCCCGGGTCATGAAAATCGAAATTTTCAAATTGATCCAAGTGATGGGCTTCTTGTGTCATTTTACTCGACTCACCTCGAAACTTTGAGTAGACCACAATTCCGCACTAATCGTTTGGAAAATACAGCAAAAAATCGTGAAATAACGCTTCTGAGTCAAGTTGGAAACACTCAGACTGATTTTTTCCGACACGCGCAATCCAAGATCGATTTCCGCCTAGCAGGGTTACATGCACTAGTAGTTGGGCTACATGGATATACTAGAGAACTTTTGCGGAATTGAAATTGAGATGCCGAGAAATCGAAACAAACCGAAAATTCAGGTAAAAAAATCAGTCTAGGAATTGCTTAAAATTAATCTCAATAGTGTTTATGTGCACATTGGGCATGCCTAACACAATGCCGAAGAAATTTGGACTCTAGCTTGTTCGGTTGAAAAAATATGAAAATCGAGTTTTCAAACTTGGCGCCCACCTGGCACGCCGCGTTTCACTGCTAGGGCCACTTTGGGTACCATTTTGTAATGTGGGCCCAAGGTACCCTACACCCATAAAGTACTGTGGCCTGAATCAAAATTCTTGGCGAAATGTCCGGAATCTGGCCGAAATGCTCGAGTCTTACAGATCGAGCTCTTAAAAATCATAATTTCTCAAATTGTTGAGATAGAGTCTAAATATCATTTGCGATACGTCTAGGGTGCACAGACCTTGCTAATTCACTATTAGCATCGAATGTCCGTTGATTCCTAAACCACTTTTCTGACTCAAAATTTTGGTTTTTTCACACAAATCATCGCTTGTTGTAGTTTGCTCCCAAAATTTCCGACCAGGAATTGTAGCCTAAGCAATTCTGCATTGATTTCACTTATAACTGGGTTCTCCCCGATCGACCATTTTGTCGAATTTTTCGCTCGAATCTCCGTCATCGATGGTTGTCCCGAACAAATGCTGTATTTTCCAAACGATTACTGCGGAATTGTGGTCTACTTAAAGTTTCGAGGCGAGACGAGTAAAATGACGCAAGAAGCCCATCACTTGGATCAATTTCAAAATTGCGATTTTCACGTCCCGGGGGGTCATGGTCCGAAAATTTCAAACTTTCTCAAGATCTCTCCTTTCATCCATTTTTTCGAAAATTTTCATTCTGATTGCGTGCAAAAAATCAGAATTGTGTTTGAATCAGTTTCCAACTTGCTTTCTGTAACATTCTATCATAGTACTTTACAATGTACAATCAATATGAAAATCGTTAATTTTGGAAAATTCATATTTTTTTACCATGACCCGGGGTGGAAATCGATTTTTCAAAAGTGAGCCGAATGCCGAGATTCCAGTTCTACTATGTTTACTCATCATGAAACTTCACATTGTCATTGTCATTTGCTCATTTTCGCAGCATTCGAGTCGAAAAACTGCAATATTTTAGAAATTTCCCGTGAAAGTAGGCACTCAAATTGAATTTTATGAATTTTCGAAAATTAACGATTTTCATATTGATTATGTAAATTGCATAGTACTAAGAAAGAATATTACATAAAGTAAGTTGGAAACTGATTCAAACACAATTCTGATTTTTCGTACGCAATCAGAATGAAAATTTTCGAAAAAATGGTTGAAAGGAGAGATCAGTCATTGAGCATTGACTGAATATTATTTACATCATTAGTACTTCACAATAAGCCGCATAAATGAAAACATTTCAAACTTGAGAAAGTTTGAAATTTTCGGACCATGACCCCCCGGGACGTGAAAATCGCAATTTTGAAATTGATCCAAGTGATGGGCTTCTTGTGTCATTTTACTCGTCTCGCCTCGAAACTTTAAGTAGACCACAATTCCGCAGTAATCGTTTGGAAAATACAGCATTTGTTCGGGACAACCATCGATGACGGAGATTCGAGCAAAAAATTCGACAAAATGGTCGATCGGGGAGAACCCAGTTATAAGTGAAATCAATGCAGAATTGCTTAGGATACAATTCCTGGTCGGATATTTTATACTCTATCTCATCAATTTGAGAAATAATGATTTTTAAACATTTTCGCACTTAAATTAATTTTTCTCATAGCCTGAGTTTTTCAGCTGTTTTGTGTAATAAGGGCCGGTGACACTCATAACACCAAAGTATGGACCCCCAGTTCCCATTGCTAGCGCAAGCGTCCAGGGGTGGTCGAATATGATCGAGTCTTACGGAACATGCCTCTTAATTATACATATGTCTTGACAACATAAATTCGCTATAGGACGGTCCGGAGATCCGACCGTAAACTGATTTTTTCTCCTAATCGCATTCTAATTTTTTTTGTGATGGGAACCTATGGGGGAATCCACAAAATATTTTGAGCCAAATCGGTGAGGTCGATGTCCGGCACCACCTAGAATCTCGCTCAGCCGGTGTCTTAATTTCAGGGAGAATGCAACAGCAAGAAGATGACGTTTCACAATACACCTGCACCACGTGTATGAAATTCTTTTTTTTATTTCTAGAAAGTAGACGGGTTTCTATGAACAATGTCGTTTTTAAAGAACTTTCTTTTTTTTCAGATTCAGGATCGATATGAGCTTATTGATGGAAATACTTTCACATGTCATTTGTGTTCGGTAGGTTGAGAACGGAACAATTAATCTAAGTCCCATGTCAAACATTTCATTTGACGTATATATGACAATTATTATACTATATTAATTATTTCGCTGTTACATCATTTATTAAATGAAATCATACGAATAATTTACTTGTTACAGTTTCTCGAAGGGAAAATACCAATGAGCCTTTACGCAATAACTCATCATCTAAAGACCCGGCACACCACAACGCTAAGAAAGGTACCACGATTTAGAATTAAATCGACGGCTATGCGCCGCTGCCTTTTTCTACGCCGTAACAGCGTGACGTGTTACATTTCAACATGTCATAGCTCGAAAAATGCGTAGAGAAATTACGAAGCCTATTAGCATTTTGGATTTTATTTTAAAAATCCGATAGCTTTTTTGTGAAAACCAGACCGCATTTTGTAATTTTTGTGAAAACACGAACGCATTTGTGATAACCTGACCGCATTTTGTGATTTTTTTGTGAAAAGCAAATCTATAAGGTAGCTATTTGACCTATGTGCTACATATTTGTTGGAGTATATTTTATAATGTGTTGAGTCCATACGTGGGCGCCACTGACGCTAGCGGCAAGAGACATCCGGTTTTTTTCACACCATGGCGCTGCCCACGGCACATCCAACGGACAAAAAATACCGTAGTAATTTTACGGCTTAAAGGAGTTGTCCACTCCAGACCCAACATACTTCAAAATTTCAGGAGGGTCTCAAATTTGTATGTGAGGGATGCAATTTCGAAATTCGTCATTACGATGGCTATATAGCACACAAAAAGGTAGTTCTTTTAAAAATTTAGAACAATAAAAGTAATAAATAGTTTGAAAATGAAGATAATATTTTAAGAACTTATTTTACAGAGTGATTGCAATTCGCCAAATATGAAGATGTATCGTGTCGTGAAGGAATCGATTGAGGATAAGGTAACGAATAATTATAATGATAGATAGAAAAAAGATTCGATACAAAATAGTTGCCTCTAAAGTTATGATTATTACAACTTGTTTAATTGTATATTTATCTTACATTGAATAAATGTAACAACAATAGTTTGGTGAAATGAGGATATAATTATTTGTTTAAAAAAATATTGTTTTCTTTTTTAGGTTAATAAGGAAGATACGAACATCATTTAACGCTGAAGAATTATACTCGTTTCCTGCTCCAAAGATCCTGTTACTCTTTTTTTACTTTTTACTTTTGTTTTTTTGTTATTCTGTTATTGTGAAAATTGTGGCACATTTATATGATGTCATTATAATAAATATATTTTTAAATCGATTTAAATGTTGCAAATGTAAACATTTATATACTTTTTCATTTTTTAAAACTTTTCAAGGAATACAACAATGTGGTGTAATTAAATTAGTTAACTGTTGCGTAGTTAATTTTTTCCATAGTTTTTCATACATACAATACATCATCAGGAACATTGTTTCTATAACACTAAGTCTAAGAAAATCCACATAGGTGCGGTATCGACGAAAAATGAATTTTTCTGTTTTATGTATGATAATTACAGGCTCCATGAGTAAAGTTCACTGGTACTTGGAAATTCCTTCCAATTGAAAATTCGCTTCAGGAGGTGACCATACAACGATTTGGCGCCTTTTCCTAAAAGGTTAATTCGAATCCAATCGATTCGGGAGTGGGTGCAATCGACTCCTTGGCTAATTTTAAGAAACTATTGTCGAGGAGAGTTTTTTGATCAACGGTCAACGAAGGCTGGAAATGGGAATTTTCGAAAAAAATTTTACATTAAATTAATTCTCATTATTTTCCCATAGCCCAGGTAATTTTTTTATTTGCTCAATATCTTCTACATATTATATTACACCTTCAGTTTAAAATTGATAATTTTAAAAAAAAATTGTGAACGAATCCGTTTTGTAACGAATTCGTGAATTATGGTGTGCTCCTACAGTAATCCCTAATAAGTTAATTTGGTTTTTTCGCTAGTTTTAAGCATATGTTCAGCTCTTTTCTTTACAATGTTAGAGGTATTATAGAATTAAAACTGTCCGAACAATACAAATTCCGCTGTTTGCCGCGCAATATTCAGACTCCGCCCACTTCTTCGCGCGACATACTATTTTCTCTAGTTTTATCGAATTTTATGGCGTTTCCTCATCATTTCACAGGACTTCCAATAAAAATAAAATTATATCCATTGAAAAAACGTTCGAAAAAACCTTCCGAAAATTTAGAGTGCGTTTTTCTCAACGGTGGAGAAGTTTACTATATTCGGCATTTGACGCACTGTGTGCAAAACTTTTGTAATTCTATAATATATGATACCTCTAACATTGTAAAAAAGAGTACTCTCTTTTTCTCTTATCAGTCTATAAATCCGATAAGAAAGAGTACGGAATGGCATGAGTATGGTAACTACTACGCAAGCTGGCTCGGATACGAAAGTGAATAAAATTTACACTACACGTACGATCAGTAACGTAATCACCAGATATACCGTTCAGTTGCACTCCGATGGTGCAGAATAATCATATACGTCTAACATTGTAAAGAAAAGCGCTGAAAATATGCTTAAAACTAGCGAAAAAAACCAAATTTACTTATTAGGGATTACTGTAGGAACACACCATAATTCACGAATTCGTTACAAAACGGATTCGTTCACAATTTTAGTATTTAAAAAAATATTTATTTTAAACTGAAGGTGTAATATAATATGTAGAAGATATTGAGCAAATAAAAAAATTACCTGGGCTATGGGAAAATAGTGAGAATTAATTTAATGTAAAAATTTTTTTCGAAAATTCCCATTTCCAGCCTTCGTTGACCGTTGATCAAAAACTCTCCTTGACAATAGTTTCTTAGAATTAGTCAAGGAGTCGATTGCACCCACTCCCGAATCGATTGGATTCGAAATAAACCTTTTAGGAAAAGGCGCAAAATCGTTGTGTGGTCACCCCCTGAAGCGAATTTTCAATTGGAAGGAATTTCCAAGTACCAGTGAATTTTACTCATGGAGCCTGTAATTATCATACATAAAACAGACAAATCCATTTTTCGTCGATACCAAAAAATATCCCAGTTGTTGAATTCTCTCAGATAGTGTTTTCTATTGATTTTATGCCACGACATGAAAAGCTAAAACATCATTCGAGTTTATTTCGCATTCTATAAATATCTATAATTAAGAAAATATGTATGATACAAGAATAGTAATTAACTACACAGACATAAAGGATAGTAAAACGCATAGATATACAGTACAGCCCGATCTCCTTTTGTACACGAGTAACACTGTGGCGCGCAGAGGCGCTCATTTGCGCTCATCATTTATTTCTGCAGGTACTGAATACTTTTCGATTCTCAAAGTCTTAATCATGAGTTTCCGTTATGAAAAGTTGTTTTAATGACTAAAAAAACTGAAACAAAATTTCTATTAATGAGAAAAAACAATTAAAAGGCAAATCACACTTGTCCGAAAATGATGGGTACTGTAAATTTCGAAAAATGTCTTACGGCGATCGTGCGATCGATTCGTGATATTACAGTATACCTTTCCAGTAAATATTAATAGAAATTTTGTTTCAGTTTTTTTAGTCATTAAAACAACTTTTCATAACGGAAACTCATGATTAAGACTTTGAGAATCGAAAAGTATTCAGTACCCGCAGAAATAAATGATGAGCGCAAATGAGCGCCTCTGCGCGCCGCAGTGTTACTCGTGTACAAAAGGAGATCGGGCTGTACTGTATCACAAAACATGAATAAATTATGAAAGGCAAGTAGAGTACACGAGTATAATGCCAAATGCTTAAAACAATGAGTTAGCGAGTTTTATGAGATTGAAAAATATAGTCATTCTGGGGATGGTATATCTCATACGATCCTAGTTAGTATCATTAGGCTAACCCAATATCGATCCATGTAATCATAGAAGGTCAGTGGGATACGGTAGACTTCGTATACCGTAGTCAGTTCATTTTGTCATCCTCAGGGAGTCTCATAAATGCACAGGCTCCTTTCAATTTATCCAATGGATCGATGCAAGTACTTGTACTGTAGTCGACACGATTGAAATAGTGCTGATGACTGAATATGAACAAGTTATCAATCAATAATCAATCAAGAATTGATACAATAATTAATCAGTTGACGATCGCTTATCTAGACTCAAGAGTACACTGTAGCATACCGATCAGTTGATTCAATGCAATGGTAATCGATTACCCAAATGAAAATTTACCGTATCGTCTGTTACTATCTCCATTCATCTTCTCCGAATCGATAATCTCCAGATACGGTAGCCAGGCAAGACACACAATATTTCGATCAATGACGACAACGCAGGGGTACTTATCAATAGAGTGAGA
Source organism: Parapristionchus giblindavisi (assembly GCA_943737045.1). Lineage (NCBI taxonomy): Eukaryota > Metazoa > Nematoda > Chromadorea > Rhabditida > Diplogasteridae > Parapristionchus > Parapristionchus giblindavisi. The sequence goes on along the minus strand of CALSFV010000020.1, from coordinate 742,952 downwards.
CATGGGCTTTGATCTACCTTCCCTTCCCACCTCTCTATTGCAATCATTATATCGCTAACTTTTACTGCACTTCTCTCGGCTCTCTTTCCTGATCTACCTCTACTCTAGACTCTTTCTGGAAAGGAGGGCGATAGGATTTGTGAGTTTCATTATCCAATTTGTAGTCTAAAACTTACTCCTTGCTTATTGTTATTGCATGTAAAATAGTGTAAATAGAGTACATTTTCATGTTTTTCCATAATTTACTACACATAATTTGTACAACTATATTCAACTTACAAGACTTTATCATTGTATCTATCTGTTGTGACAATTTTAGCCCACTCTCTTCTATGGGAGATCAAATAATATCCTTTTTTGCATTTTTTCATTCATTATTATCATAATATCTGTACAAATTTCAGTAATGGAGGTCCTTGCCTCATCATTACCCCATCGATCGATTGATGAATGGTGTGAAATTGTGAGTTTAACTTTATTGTATTATTTTTAATACTTTAAATGTTCTTGAATCTGAACGCTCTGATCAATCGATTTACTGAACAAGGAAAGTGAGAGAGTGTGGTCAGAGTCGACAAATTTAAATTAGTTTGGGATATACGATAAATTTATTTCTCAATTTCAGGCAATCGAGTCATCGATCAATAATAACATAGAGATTCTGAATCTGATGAAAAGAATTCTGAATCTGCTCAAGCTAGCCAAATATTCCACATGTCGCAACATCACGGTAAGAGACAATTACATTATTCGAACAATCATGGTAGTGCTTTTGTAAAATATTCAGAAGATTATGATTGTGGAAAGAATGAAAATAGGCAATACTCTTCGTTCAGGTCAACAATATGGAGTTCCTAGAGGTTAATCACGCCTTGAGACGATATACTTTTGATCCCAACAGGTACGTGAAATAGCAAATTACAACACTTCCTTTAAGAATTTGAAAGTTTCTCCAGCATACGTTCAACAGCACATGATATTAATATTTGATTTTCAAATCGTGGCCTTGAAAAATGGACTTTTGAACAAACGATTCTTACCTAGCCTTCCTTCTGTCTTACCTTGTTATGATTCTGCAAGACAAATCACTCTATTTTAGGATCGATCCGGTTCATGAACTTGTATATGGTATAGCCCAATCAACGATGGAAATGGTTGAATCGATAATTGAATCTAACTCTGCACCAGTATTTCACAAACAGGTCCGCGATATCATATAATGGGCTGCCCAGTACTACCAGGGTTTCGTTTGAATCCGTTTTCGGTTCAAGATCAACCAGTGCATGGTTTTAGGGGGTTGCGGTTTGATTTTCACGAAGCCCACAGACTTTTAAACAACGCGAAGTCATAACTCCACAGCGAGTTGAGATCATACCCCTCTAAATTCAATTATTTCTAGAAAATTTCACACGATGAAGGCATTCTATCGGATGAGGCTGTGGGAGATAAACAGGCTATTACTTCAAACAAAAATTCAACTTCTGAAGTAAATGTAAGCTTACCTTTTTGTATATCTATTGTGATGGTTTACCTTGATCGTTAGATGACAAATTTGAACGACTTAATTTCTTCTTTTCTTTTTTAATACTTTGCTAAGTTTGCTTTTCCAGAGCATCGTTAGAGATGAGAATGAACAAGGTAATGCTAAAATCAAGCAGGAATTCATTGTTGACCAAGAATCTGCCGTAATGACAAATGTGAGACTTTTGCTATTCTTTTATATTATTAAGCCTGATGACAGGACTTAAAGAATAAATATTGATTAGTAATTGATTGATTAATGATTATTGGCCAATTATTGAGTGTAAGGATAATTATACCAAAGATAATTTTGCTCCATTTATTGCGTCTTACAAGCAACCCGATTTTATTTTCCAGCAACTAAGGATACCCACGTATGATTATGTCCGTTTTCCAACAAGGGTATTGCCTCAACAAAAAAATTGAATTTATCATTCAACTTCTATTGAAAAAAATGGCAAAATACGGGTTGGGGATCGAACCATCCTGAAAAGAACTCGCGAGCACCTTATCAACTACACCACATGGGTCGGTGAACGAAAAGATGAGTACTGGCTTCAATTAGAGTCTCAGTAAAACGCGATTTTTTAATTTTCCGTTTTCTTGAAGCCGACTGACATTTTTCAGCGTTTTAATTTCTAGTCAAAATCATGTGCTGAATCGTATAGAATATGTTACTTGTCATAACCCAACGACTTGTAGAGATCATATCCTTGTAAACCGAAAATTATTGCTTTAATTATAATTATAATGTTAAAAATTATAATTAATTTATGCAAATAATTTCTAGAACATTTCACACGATGAAGGCAATACATCTGACGAGGTTTTGAAACAAACTATCACAACAGACCCTACTTCTGAAGTTAATGTAAGCTTAACGTTTTGTATCTTTTGATGCCTTATCTTGAACGTCATTTGAAAAATTGGCTTATTTTAATTTTTTTATTTACCTATTTCTTTTATAAATTGCTAAGTTTGCAGAGCATTGTTAATAGAAATGAAGAAGACTCAGGCAACGTTAAGTTGGAATTGATTGATGACCAAGTTTCTGCCGAAATTACATCTGTGAGTTTAGAAGTTGCAAATCTTTTTATATTTCGTGCCTGATGTCTGGATTTCAAAGCCCAACAAAACTAATTATTGTTAGTTGACGCTTTAAATAAAGAAGTGCGAATTGGCCATTCCCATAACTAGCTAGTTTTGTGATCTATAATAGGTCAATAGTTTATAATATGTAACAGAATTGCCGAAGTACTAACGTAGCCGCTCACTTTCCTCGATCGTAAACAACTACTAGTACGATATAAAACTTTACAATAATAATTCCTTTTTAAGAAGTCTGAATCAAATGAAGATGTGCGGAAACCGATATTTGTGCCTGAAAAGAATGATGATGTTTCTACTGGAAATATTATGGCTATCGAATCAGATACCATAAATAATTCTGTATCCGATGAAAGTGTGAGTTTCCCATTCAAAACAGTTTTAAAATCAGGAAAGTAAACTAAAATCAAGATGTTCTTTACCTTGTACATAATTTATAATTCTTTGTTTTCTAGTCTTTTTTTCTGGACATCATTTTAAGTTGAAAAGTGAAAATTAATTATTTTAAAATTTATAGAACTTCTAAAACAATAGTTCTTTTTTTTAGAAAGAACCAGCTCCTAAAAGACCGAAAGTTGAGGAAACAACGGATACAAATTTGGACAGTGATAACATTGATAAGGCAAATTTATAAATAATTTAAATTCTATTTAATGAATATTGTATTTACAGCAGTTGGAATGTGAGAAAGAAGGAAAAAGGGAAAGTCGAGGACTTATTCCGGATCATCAGCCGTTTACATGTCCGATATGCGATGTAAGTATACGAATATGGATTAAATGTTCAAATGATGTAATTTTCACTTACTGTGATGTTGCGGCATGTGAAATATTTGGCTAGCTAGAGCAGATTTAGAATCATTTTCTGGAACTTACATTTTGGAACTTATTCGAATGAAAATGTTTACTTTTATTTGATTCGTCGAGAGAAATACTTTCCGCATAATCGAAAACAAATTTATACTAATTCCCGAATGTCGTGCTCCCCGTTTTTCTGTTTATTGTTCTTTAATTTTCTAAACCGTCCAATATATCGATTGCGAAGAGATGAGACTATTTCGTACTATTTCCCGTTTTCGCCTCCGGTTTTGTGTTTCCCTTGAATCGTTTTTCAGCTTAGATTTGTGAAAACGCAATATTTTATCATGATTCTCGCGGACTAACTAGATTATAGTAAAAGAAAAAAATGAAACGAAAGAACAAGCACCAAAATGCCTCATTCGGCCATAATCGCCGTTGAATCGCCAGAGAGACTCAGAGTGCTTCTGGCGATTCATGATCCAATGATTTTTGTACGATACTCGTTGAATTGGAAGTTAGTGAATCAAAAGCAGTTAGAAGCGACGAGATTCACTGTTTCCGCCATTACGTTCTATTCAGTGAACCTCTACATATTTTTTTCTAAAAAATTAAAAATATCTTCACAATATTTTGCAGCCTTGTTTTCTCTTCATTGTGTTTCAAATCCTTAGTAAAATAAATAATAATAATTATAAAATTGCTTACAGAATGGCTATTATATGAAATGTGATGAATGTTCCGCGATTGTGGATACTCGACATAAAATGGAAGCTCATAAGGTTAGCAACTCTTATGCTGTTTTCAAAAGTTACAAAAAGAAAAGAAAAGAAAATCAAAGAAAACTCTCATCGCTTTAGACACTCTCGCTCTGAGTTTTTAAATCAGTTTTGAAAAACCTGAAAACATTAATTTCAGAAAGTGTGCAATTCCAAGACGATGACGTTTTACAATACACCTGCACAACATGTATGAACATCTTTTTTGTGTCCAGCAAGTAGATGAGTGAACTTTATGAACTTCAGGATCGAATTGATGGTGAAGATACTTTCATATGCGCTTTGTGTTCGGTAAGTTGAGAACATAACAATTAATCAGAGCTTCATTCCAAAAATCACATTTGCCGTTCCACCTTAATTGAAATTATGCAAATAATAAAAAAACAACATACTCTACGTTACATCCTTACGTCGTTTAGGAAAACGAAACTGGAAGCGAATCTCGATCCACTTCTATGAAAAGGTCAATTCTTCCGCCGAAAAAGGTGTGATATATTATTTTTATTGTAACTAAATGACTGTTGATTCCTAAAAGACCGAAAATTAAAGAAAGAACAGACAAGAATTTAGATAATGACAATATTGATAAGGTAAATTTATAAATAATATAAATTCTATTGAATGGACATTGTATTTACAGCAGTCAGAATGTGAGAAGGCAGGACAAAGTGAAAGTCGAGGAGATCAAGAATGGTTCACATGTCCGAAATGTACTGTAAGTATTCGAATAGGGAGTATGACAGTCTGGAACTGATATTTTGGAACTTATTTGAAAGCAAATGTTTACTTTTACTGGATTCGTCGAGAGAAATACTTTCTAAAACTAGGTTTTACTAGTACTCGAACCTCCATTTCCCGATTGTCATACTCCGTATTTTTCTGCTTAATTTGCTTTAATTCTCCCATCAGTGTTAGCATATTTTCACCGTCCAACGCTTTATCTATATTTTGTAAAATAGCTAAGATATGGCGAAAGCAGTTATGAAAAGAATTACACACTTATTAATTTATTATACACATAGTAGTGATCACCTTATTCATTATTTTCAGATGTCTTGCTCTACTCCGCTTGCATTTGCTAGACATTTCGATCGCTTGCATTATTCTCTTCAAAAGGTGCATATTAATTTTAAAAAAAAACTTCCATTTCAATATTTCTAAGCCTTGTATGATATATTTTATTCGGTTAAATACATTTATCAAGAGGAATTTAAATAAATAATAATAATAATTCTGAAATTTCAAAAAGAGTGGCTATCATATGAAATGTGATGAATGTTTCGCTATCGTGGATACACACTATAAAGTCCAATCTCATAAGGTTAGCTTCTATAATGCTTTTTTTCAAAAGTTGCAAAAAGAAAAGAAAATTTGAGAGAACTCCATCGTTTTATATAGTCTCGCTCTGTGATTTTTTATAAAATCCTTAAAATCCTAAAATGTTCAGAAAATCATGAAAACATTAATTTCAGAAAGAGTGCAACTTCAAGACCATGACGTTTTACAATACACCAGCACCATGTGTATGAAAATCTTTTCTTTAAATTTAATTAATTTTTCTTTGAACTTCAGGATCGATTTGAGCTTATTGATGAAGAAACTTTCACTTGTCCTTTGTGTTCGGTAAGTTCAGAACATAATAATTATTATTTAATCAGATTTCCATTCCAAACATTACATTTATGATTATATATTGATGCATAAGTATTTGTCACTATTTTCGTTATCGTGTTTCTAAACAATGACAATATTCCGAGATTAGTAGCAGGTACCATCATTGTCCACTACTTGTTGCCAACGAGAGTGAACTGGGCAGCTCATGACTACATTTCTTGTATTATGTTGATTCATAAGTCTTGTCGCATTTTTCATATGTTTGGAATATCACTGCTCAGTCGTACATTATCAATTACCCAGTCCGTTCTGGCAGTAAACAAGTCACTACTTCTACTCTTGGAGCGTAGTAGTTTATTTTGCCTAGATCCAGTCTAGTAGTTGAAATCACTCTTCCGTTCGTTCTCAGTTTGTGCACATTCGACACGTCATGTTGTTCCTCTTTCTATCCGAGCTCAAACCACCCGATGTCCACACCCGTATGGTGGTAGTATACAACACTAATGCCCCTAGTATACGCACTGTGCAACATTGGTTCAAACGCTTCGAAAAGGGGGTACGACGTCGAAGACGACGACGGCACCTCGAGCTGGACTTGGGCGTGCTGGAGCAGCACGCCCACGTGGACCCCTATGCTACCACCCCTCGTATGTCAACGAGCTTTGGGATAAGCTAGCCTACTATCGTTAATGGCTTACAGGATCTTGATAAGGACCTAAAGTTGGTTCGATGGTTACCCCACCGACTATCGGACAAACAGAAGAACAACCGTGCGGACCAGTGCCTGAATCTAATTTCGTAGGCTCGTACAACTGCTTGGATCGACGGGATAATCAAGGAAGATCAGAGGTGGATACTCTATCACAACGCAGTCCGCCGGGCTCAGTGGGTCGATTGAGATGAGTAGCACAATCCCATCGCCAAACCCGAACTTCACCAGAAGAAAATCATCTTGTCTGTGTGGTGATGCAGTGGTGGTGTGGTGCATTGGGACTCCCGCAGGGTCGAGTATTACGGCCGCAGTATATGAAAAGACAATAATATCAGGGCTGTACGGAGGATGTATGAGAACCTCCCATCCAATGCGACCCAATTCTGACTGGACCTATCGTGCGATGTGGGGTTGTGCATTGTCGCGAGGAAAGTAGACTGTGTCTGTTCTACGGTCAAGAATTTATCTTGTTCTTGAGGGTTCGTAGTTGTTTAGTAGTTGTTAGCGTATACATCAGACGTTATTATGGTGCCCTGAGGTAGGAGCATTCAGTGGCATTCACAGACTACCCGATACTTCGAATCACTTTGGGGTGAAGGTCAGGTTTTGGGACATCATCAGCCCGTTCTACCAAATCAACCCACGGAGTAGACTACTCACTTCTCATCTCCATTGACTATACTTTGGAATGAATCCTCGTCCAATAACTCCTGCAATTTGTCCAAATCTTGTTGCTGACCACCTACCACCGCAGAGTGAGTAAATACTCCGGTCACGAGATATGTACGTGTCAATTAAAATAGTGACAAATACTTATGCAGAAACATAATATATATGAATTATTATGATGTTGTATACTATGTAAATTATGTTACACCATATAGTAGACGACATTATTCAAATATATAAGTTGTTCTTACAGTCATTCGAAGCGAAAATTACAATGGCCAAAATTAGTACAATATATTGGCATCTAAAGATCCATCACACGACAACGCTAATAAAGGTAACACGATTTAGAATTTAACCGACTGTTAACAGGACTGATACAAATAATGTGCGGGAATTCAAATTCCGACTTTCCGACTGCCAATTTCTACGTTTAAAAAACGAAGTAAATCCGGAATTTCTTTTTCTTTCACTTCTTTTGACATCTTCTTTCTTCTTCTTCTCCTTCGTCTTCTTTTGACATCGGAAACTAAAAAAAAATTGAATTCCCGCACCTTATTCGCGTCCGCGAATTCAAATATCGACTTTCCATTTTCGGTTTTCCAGGGTACATTTTAACACTCGGAAAGTCGCTTTTTTCGGTTTCCCACCACATTTTAACGAGCTCAGCGGGCCCGCAATCATTAGCAATAGAAATTCAAGCCATTTCAGGCTCTCAACCCCCGAATAGCCAACCCTAAACATAACCACTCTCGAAACTTGCCGCAATCAATGATCTCTCAAAGTCACAATGAGACCAAACTAATTTGAAAAAAAAAACTCAGAAAACAACTAAATATTTTGATTTTGAGCCATTTTTGATTGAAGAAAATTGTTGGTGCACTCTTCTGGAACATACGCGACACAAATAAATATGTATAATTGCAGGAGGGTTTCAAATGTATATGCACGGAGTGCAACTTGGAAATTCGTAGTAAGAACGGCATCACTGTGCATAACAAGGTAGTTCTTTTAAAAATTTATAATAATATATAGTTTGAAAATTAAGGTAATATATCAAGAATTTATTTTATAGAGTGGATGCAATTCGTCAAATGTGAAGATGTATCGTGTCGTGAAGGAATCAATTGAAGATAAGGTAACGAATAATTATGACGACAAATAGACAAAACTGTCCAACATGTCTACTGCTTTAAAGATGTGATTATCATAACTAATTTATTTGTTTTTAAAAAAATTTTTTGTCAATTCTAGGATAATAACGAAGATACGAACATCATTCAACACTGAAGAATTCCACACTCGTTTCCTGCCTTACTATAAAGATTCTGTTTTTTTTTTGCTTTTTACTATTTTTTACTTTTTGTTACTTTTTGTTACTCTGTTATTTACAATGAATATCGTGGCACATTTATATGATACCATAATGATAAATATTTTTTTTTAAATATCGAGTGAAATGTTGCAACCTGGCTGGCAGAAAAGGATCAACTCAACAGTGTGTAGTAAATCAGCAGATTCTAGTCAATCCTTACTAGGGAATGGTTCGTAAAGGGTACGAAATTACGGTGAGTGACTACCATGGCGATAATAAGCATGGCCGACTTAGTAAGAATCAACTTTCAAAGTCTGCTATTTATCGATTTTGAAAAACCCGGCGCATTTACGTCGCACGGCTGAAAATGATTGTCCCACCCTTCAATGGGGAAGGGAGGGACAATCACTTTCAAAGACGGAAGAGTGAACTCTCTATCCCAACCGAGCTGTGATATAGTGGTAAGTGCGCGTGGTCATTACTTTTTGCACATGAGTTCGATTCCACCGAGAACATTTTATGACTGTGTAATAATTTAACAATGAATGCGGATGTTTCAATGGAAATAAAGTCCACAATTTCTATTTATTTCGGTTTTTGCTACTTTTTTCGCTATCTTTAATTTGTAATCGATGTGATTATATTGTTTTCAAGAGCACACGATGTTTGCAAGTTGGTGTGTTGTAGTTTCATCGATCAGTTGATAGTTCTTCCCTCCATTTATTGATTTTTTTGAGGAGTTTGATGACTTATCTTGATCTACACAGTTTTTATTATTCTGCTTAAATTGGTGTTTCTGCAAAGGTAGTTTCTGGCTTTTTGGCACAAAAGTTTGGAAATGTTCTGCAGTCGCCAGTAGACTCCTCCACCTTCACTCGAACAGAAAGGACACTCGCAGCAAAACTCTACCAGGCCTTGCGAGATGCGGAAGTCATCGAGGAAGAGGAAGTCGTCGAGGGAGTACAGAAGCTCGGACTAGACGACGAATACGATTCGGATTGGAGTGATGAAGAGGATGAGCAGGAGAAGAAGACGCATGCGATTACTGTGGATCAGGTGACTTTTAATTGATTTTCACCATTTTTAATTTGTTATTTTGACCTCATTTTATCCTGGATTTCAAATTCAGATGAAGACGGCCAGAATTCAAGGGATAATAGGAAGAAGAATACAAAGTCACATAATCACATCGATTACAAATTAAAGATAGCGAAAAAAAGTAGCAAAAACCGAAATAAATAGAAATTGTGGACTTTATTTCCATTGAAACATCCGCATTCATTGCTAAATTATTACACAGTCATAAAATGTTCTCGGTGGAATCGAACTCATGTGCAAAAAGTAATGACCACGCGCACTTACCACTATGCCACAGCTCGGTTGGGATAGAGAGTTCACTCTTCCGTCTTTGAAAGTGATTGTCCCTCCCTTCCCCATTGAAGGGTGGGACAATCATTTTCAGCCGTGCGACGTAAATGCGCCGGGTTTTTCAAAATCGATAAATAGCAGACTTTGAAAGTTGATTCTTACTAAGTCGGCCATGCTTATTATCGCCATGGTAGTCACTTACCGTAATTTCGTACCCTTTACGAACCATTCCCTAGTTAGGTGTGATATTGTAGAGACTAATTAGTATAGACACAAAATGATTCGATCGATGACGACACCGCATGGTTAATAATCAATAGAGTGAGGCATGCGCTTTGATCTACCTTCCCTTCTCTCCTCTCTATTGTCAACATTATCTCTCTCACTTTTACTGCACTTCTTTCGGTTCTCTTCCTTGATCTACCTCTACTCTAGACTCTTTCTGTAAAGGAGGACAATAGGATTTGTGAGTTTCATTACCGGATTTGTTATAATAATAATATATTTATCGCATCTTGGAGAAAAGAGACGAGGGATTTTTATCATAAACAATTAAAATGCATATTAAAACAAGAAGTAGCGACGATATAGGTGCAATTACTGGATTGCAACCTTTATAGAATTACTAAACACTTGAGGAGAGATTGATGTGACAATAGTTCGATCTAAATTATTCCATTTTCGGACAACACGATTTGAGAAAAATGATAGATAGCGTGTACTAGATGAAGGGTTCATACAAATTCTAAGTTGATGACCTCGAGTAAAATTCAAAGTGTTGGAAAATATAAAGATGCTACGGGGGTCAATATCAATAAAATTATGAATGATCTTGAACGTTACAGTAAGATCAATAATTGTTCTACGGGTTTCTAAAGTAGGGAGGTCCAAGGCTCGTAGACGGTCCTCATACGAGGTGTACGGTAGACGACAGCGTTTACATACCAATCTGGAGTATCTGATAAGTACTGATTCAATTAGGGCATTCAAAGACGACGACATGGGGTTCCACACTTCAGAACAGTATTCGAGCAGTGGACGGAGATAAGTGCAAAATAGACGGGTATAGACAACTGGGCTTTTTGAAGTGAAAGAACGAAGGATGTAGCAGGAGCGAGCTTTAGCTTTTTTCACTATGTTGCTAATATGTTCAGTGAAATCCAAAGTATTTGAATATGTGACACCGAGATCTTTGATCTCAGTGACGCAATGATGTTGTCAGTGATGTTGTCTAAAACTTATTCTTTATTTAGTTAAAACTGGCATCTTAATGGTTTCGTAACAATCTTATTACTTTTGATATGCATATGTTTTCGTACATGCTTTGCCATGTGTTGATTAGTTTAGATGAGTAAGTATTAGATGCATACTTTAACTATTATTAAATATTTTTGATAACAACACTCAGTGGTGGTTCCAATGAAGATGCCCAACACCACTGAGTTCCGCTGTCAAGAACCCTTTTTTTGAATCTATTCTTATAATATCTGTAAAGATTTTCAGTAATGGAGGACCTTCCCTCATCATTACCCCATCGATCGATTGATGAATGGTGTGAAATTGTGAGTTTAATTTTATTGTATTATTCTTTATTTACTCTTTAAATACTTTTAATGATTTTGAATGTAAACGCTCTGACCAATATCTTCAGAACAGTCACCCAAAACAGCCCGAGAGAAAGAGTGCAAACTTCCCTTGAATAAATTACAGTATGCCAAAAATCTGAATTCAGACAACCAATTAAGTACCATGGGAGAGTGTGGTCAGAGTGGACAGATTTAAATTAGCTTGTGAAACCCGTTTATTTATAATTTTCAGGCAATCGATTTATCGATTAATAATAACATAGAGATTTTGAATCTGATGACAAGAATTCTGAATCTGCTCAAGATGGCCAAATATTCCTCTTGTCGCAGCATCACGGTAAGTGGAAGTTGCATTATTGGAACGTTAAGGATTGGGGAAATAAAGTATTTTTTTAATATTCAAAGGATTACGGAACATCTAGAAAAAAAACAAGGAAACAATACTGTTATTTCAGGTCAACAAAATGGAATTCCTAGAGGTTAAGTACGCCTTGAGACGATATCCTTTTGATCCCAACAGGTACATAGAATTGCCAATATGAGTTTCTGATTCCTTAGTCACTAGTTTTGAATTTGAAAGCACAATTACGATATCCAAGTGATTTTCAAATGACGACCTTGAATATGGAATTTAGATCGAACGATGCTCACCTAACCCTATTCTTATCAAGTATTATTTCTGTAAAAGTCTATGCAAATCACTCTTTTTCAGAATCGATCCCGTACATGAACTTGTATATGGTATTGCTCAATCAACGATGGAAATGGTTGAATCGATAATTGAATCGAACTCTGCACTACTATTTCATCAACAGGTCTAACATATCATTATTGTGGTTGCCACGTGAATGAATCTATGAATGGTAGCACATCGTTTACCGACAAAAGTGACGTCAAAAGCATAGGGGGAGGATTTTTGGCAAACTTTTTACAGTGATTTCCAGTCTGAATCTCATGATATATGTAATTAGTCATACATAACTTCGCGGCGACTTGAGACCATGCCCTTGAAAATTCAAATATTTCTAGAACATTTCACACGATGAAGGCATTCTATTCGATCCATCGGTCGAGGTTTTGAAAGATAAAGAAGCTATCAAAACAGATCTTGTTTCAGCTTCTGAAGCTCATGTGAGCTTTTTGCACATCTCTTTTGTTTGGAAAATTCAAGCGACTTGTTTTCAAATTTATTTACGTATTCCTTTTATAATTTGTTTAGATTACTTTTCCAGAGTTTCGTTAGAGATGAGGTTGAACAAGGCAACGCTAACATCAAGCAAGAATTGGTTGCTGGCCAAGCTTCTGCCGAAATTACACATGTGAGTTTAGACGTTACAAATCTTTATTTATTTATTTATTTATTTATAAGGTGAAGTCGTAAGTAAAGCTCGTTTTTTCTCACCTTTCACCTTGCCACGCAGTTTTTCCGATCATAAATGCACCCTAAAACTTTACAAGAATAATTCCTTTAAAGACGTCTGAACCATTTGAAGATGATCTGAAACCAATTATTTATCCATGGAAAGAAAGATGGTGTTTCTACTGAAAATGATACAACTCATTTGAATGGAAAATTTAAGCGACTTGTTTCCAAATCTATTTATGTATTCCTATTATTCTTTTTTAAGATTACTTTTCCAGAGCTTTGTTGGAAATGAGACTGAACAAGGCAACGTTAACATCAAGCAGGAATTGATTGTTGACCAAACTTATGCCGAATTTACATATGTGAGTTTAGATGTTTGCAAATCTTTTTTTGTTAAGCTTGATGTCATGAGATAAAAGCCTACCAAAGCTAATTATTGTTGGCTTTTTCGCGTTGAATAAAGAAGTACGAATATTCTATTCCCACAACTCGCTAGTTTTGTGATCTATAGTGCGTCAGTAAGCAACGATATATAACAGACGTACCGAAGTAACATCTGTTTTCAACTGGGAACTCTTTTCCCTACGAACCTCCCCCTGTCCCTCTCATTTTGAACGTAGCCGTGCACTTTCTCCGATAGTAAATAATTCCTAGAACGGTCTAAAATTTTACAATAATAATTCCCTTTTAAGAATTCTGAATCAATTGAATATGATCTGAAACCGATATTTGTCCATGAAAACAACGTCATTGTTCCTACTGAAAATGATACGGCTATTGAATCAGTTACTGCATATAATTCTGTTTCCGATGAAAGTGTAAGTTTCCCATTCAAACTTTTCAAAAGTCACGAAAATTAAACAAAATCAGGATGCTCTTTACCTTCTGAATACTTCCTCGTATATTTTCTGTTCTAGTTTTATCACCTTTTTGGACATCCTTATAAATTGAAGATGTTAATTATTTAAAAGTTGTAGAGAAGCAAAAACATAATTCAAGAACAGTTATTTCCTGAAAGAACCAACTCCTAAAAGGTCGAAAATTCAGGAAAGAACGGATAAGAATTTGGATAATAATAATATTGATATGGTGAATTTATAAATAATATAAATTATATTTAATTGACATTGTATTTACAGCTGATGGAATGCAATAAGGCAGGAAAAAGGGAAAGTCGAAGACTAATTCCGGGACAAGAACCGTTCACATGTCCGATGTGTGATGTATGTTTACGAACAGGGAGTATGACAGTCTGAGACTGACATTTTGGAAACTTATTTGAATTAAAATGTCATCTTTTATTCGATTCGTAAATAAATAAATACTTTCTAAAAAAGAGATGGGGCCCCTTGAGTATTCTGCGGATGTTTTCGATTCAGTTCCCGCGTGTCCTCCCAGCGAGAATGCCGCACAATTTCGTACAGAATTCACGTTCGCAGCGTGATTCTGTTCCTTTCCCTCTCCAGCTTAAAACGCCTCGACATCCAACATAAAGTATGAGAGGTGTACCCCTCACATATCACTCACATAACAGCGGTGAGAAAGTGGGTGACCATTTTCGAGAAACAGGACTTGTCCCTCGAAGATGAACACCAACCCGGTAGCCCTATGGAAGTGGATCTAGATCGATTGGTCCAACAGCTAGAGACTGATCTGTATCCCGATACCAGTGATATTGTAATGACACTTGGGGTCAGAGCTCAGTGGTACGTGGCAGGGACGTGCGTAAATTGGTTTTCGTAAAATTTTCGTAAAATGTAATTTTACGACTTTTTTCTCGTAAAATTCGCAAAATTTTCTTAAAATTTCTAAAGTGTGAAATCATAAGAAATTGTCTCAAATTGGTTTCGTAATGAAGAGATCCGCGACTGTACATTCAAATATCTAACTACTCACTTATGCAAGGGACAAAATCTAAGCAAGAAGTTACTTCTCATGAAAATATTCGGGGGAAATTTTACGAAAAAAATGCCGTAAAATGTAACTGGGAAGATGGATACCCCTAGCCGAATACGACAAGGATCGAGCAGGCAAGGCAACAACTATTCTCACTCTACATCGTGGAAGCTAAGACTCCACCTCGTACAATCACGAGAGAAGGAGGCTCAAATCTAATTCCAATATGATCGACCCCATACCAATAGAAATAGAAAGACCAAGGCTCAGCTGGCGAGTTAGGGCTGAACTGTCATCCCTTATCCTCCATACTCATCCCATCTTATCCCCTATGGTTGCCACCGTCCTTCTATCACGAATGTATCCATTAACTTCCGGGTAGAAGGCAGAAGGTCATCGAAGTGAATGGAGAATATTTCGAGCATCCGTCAAGTTTCGTTAAAATTTTGTGATACTTATTTGGTAAGTGAAAAACGAGCGTTACTTATGACTTCACCTTATAATTTAAATACATTTATCAAGAATAGGCTCTTATGTGCATGGTTGGCCACTGATTTCATATCCGGATTTAAATAAATAATAATCATTCTGAAATTTCAAACAGCTTGGCTATCATATGAAATGTGATGAATGTTTCACGAGTGTGGATACACTACATCAGTTACAGGCTCACAAGGTTAGCATCTCTTATGCTTCTTCAGAATATGCAAAAAGAAAAGAAAAGAGAAAACTTTCTTCGTTTTAGACATTATTGCTTCTTTTCTTTTCGTGATTTTTGAATACTACTTTAGGTTCAACTTATTTTGACAACGTATTCTTACCAGACAAGAAAATAAAAAGATTGTTCGGTTTTTCATATCAGTTCAGAAAAACCTGAAGAAAAAATTTCAGAAAGAATGCAACTTCAAGACCATGACGTTTCACAATACACCAGCAACACATGTAAATAAAAACTTTTAAAAATTTCTGGAAAGCAGATCAGTTATTTTAACTTCTGCTTCAGCTATAACTTCAGGATCGCAAAAAATGCACCGGGGTTCAGGACCGATTTGAGCTTATTAGTGAAGATATATTCTCGTGCCACTTGTGTTCGGTAAGTTTAATTGGAGTTCCATTAGACATATTATATATTAAGCTGATGTATAAGTTTCTTTACAACACTTTGGTCCTCGTATTTCTTTTGTTGTTTATCACTGGGGCTATGACTGGGGCTGGCGGGCCATGTTCTACCCCACTCACCGTATTCCCACGACCTTGCCCCCTCTGACAACCATCTGTTTTCGGGCCTCTATCACTTCCTTAGAGGACAGCGCTTCGATGACCGATCCAGTGTCGAGAAGGGAGGGTATCGGCCGACTTCTTGTGGGGCCCTGCTTTTTCTGTCATGATATATCCACAAGTTGCTCGATAAATGGCGGAAGACTATCACTGCAGAAGTGGCGTACTTCCAAGTTGAGCAGGCTGTTGTGCATTTTGTGGCAGATAAATATGTTAGTACTTAATTTGGTAAAGAAATTTATGCATCAACTTATATATAATATGAAATATGACATATGTATACTATACTTATTAAAATATGACAATTATTATGATGTTGTATACTATATTATTTATTTCGCCGTTGTACCTTTTGTTAAGATAAATTACACAAATAATTAAGTTGCTGTTACAGTCATTCGTAGCGAGAATGCCATTGGCGACACTTTTCACAATATCTGGGCATCTAAGGAAACGACATATGACAACGCTAAGAAAGGTACCATGACGTAGAATTCAACCAACGGTCACCAGAGCTGGGACACAGTATTATTTTAACGCAAAATGTTTGTGTATATAAAAACTAAAAAATGTTTTGCATGCACAAAACAAAAATGCTTTTTATTAATTTGATCAAGTTAATAGGTAAAATAAACGTGTTACGCGATATAGACGACTTTTTGTGCAATTTTCTGTCTTTGAACAAAATTTTCACACAAAAAATATGAAAAAAACAAAAAAAAACTTAAAAACCCAGTCCTGACGGTCACTCACCACACAGCGTTGTTTTCCAACACACGTCACTGAAAACTTGACAAAAAATCGCACCATAGCGTACTGTAAACGTCTGCACTCCCTCACTTTGGCGTACTATCTCTCTTTTTCGTTGTACCTTCTTCTCTGTCGCACCATAACCGATCTAAAATATTGCCCCATTAATGATCTCTCACTGTCACTACGAGGACAAACTTGCTTGAATTTGAAACAATCAGAAAATAACAACAAATTTTGATTGAGTAATTTTTAACTGAAGAAAATAACTAAAATTAAAAATAAAATTACAAAATTATTGAAGAAAAATAGCCGATTTTCGATATTTTCTTCCGAAATACCGATTCAATCAAAATCTTTTTTTTATACTGAATTTAGCTGCCCTCCATGTCACGAGCAAATATAGATAATTTCAGGAGGGTTTACAAATTGTGTGTACGGTGTGCAACTTCGAAATTCGTAGTGATAATTTCATCAGAATGCATAGCAAGGTAGTTCATTTAAGAATTGATAACAATAATAACAATAAATAGTTAGGAAATGAAGATAAGATGTTATTTTACAGAGTGATTGCAATTCGTCAAATATTAAGATCTATCGTGTCGTGCAGGAAACAACTGCAGATAAGGTATCGAACAACTATAACAATAGATGATAGACAAAAAAGCTGAATATTAGACTCCAGCTTTAAAGATATAATTATTATAACTTGTTTATTTTTTAAAAATAGTTATGTTTTTTTTCTATTTTAGGATAACAGCGAAGATGCGAACATTATTCAACACTGAAGAGTTCTACTTGTTTCCTGCCCTAAACATCCTGTTACTTTTTGACTTTTTACTATTTTGTTACATTTGTTTCTCTTTAATTTACAATGAATGTGGTGGTACATTTATATGAATAAATAATAAATTTTTTTTTAAAAGATTGAGTTAAATGTTGCAACCTGGTAATATGAAAACGTTGTGTTTGGGGCCATACCACGAAATCCTGAGAAAACAAATTTTTAAATTAAAAAAAAAAATTTTATCAGAACTTCCTCCAAAATTGGGTGTTTGTGAGAATGACCTTCTGTTTCGACTTTGTCTCCTTTGCTCGACTACATATTTAGTTCTTAAAATGTTGATAAAAAATGAAATTGAATCAAAGAAAGTGCGGGAGTCGAACAAGGGAGGGGCGGAAAAGTGGTCCGACGAATTATCGATTTTCCGGCTCAGTTAGTTTATCATAGCAACTTTTGAAACAACTTTAGGACATCCCTCACCTAGCTTTACATGCGCATATGGGTAGATTTCAGAATCTCCTCTATTAAGTTTGGTGCTTTCTTTTCTGAGCTGACCACTGATTTGATGAAGTATAATACATATGTAGATGAAAAGATGTAGATGCCAAGATGAAAAGTGGATGTCGTACTACAACCCCGATATGAAGATGGAAAAGCTGCTCGCTTGGAAGTATGCTAAAACCATCCCTAAACGCAATCCGAACGGAAAGAACGCCCTCATTCATCTTCTGCTCTCTTGATGTGGTATATTACGAACTGTTTCCTAATAAGTGGAAGACCGAATGGTTTGCGATAGGCGCAAAGATCAATGAAACGTTGAGAACACGGAGAGGGATGCCGCCTTTAGAGGGGGCGGAGTCAATAACTTCATTAATAAAAGACGAGGAAGAATTTTAATTGTGATTTTCATTACTTTCTATAATGATGTAAATAATATGATATTATCAAAGTCTTTGATAGAAATTGTTGAAATGCATAACATGAGAAATAAACGAAATTTAAAAGTGTACTTTGACAGTCGATTTTATGCTTTTTGAAAATCCGTTGGTATGAAAATACCAAAAATATTCAGATTTCCACGTTTTTTCCACTTATTGTTAGAACAAAAAACGCAAGTAAATCGAAAAGGATTTTTTTTCTGCACACCCATGGCCTCAATGAACGAGGGTAGCCAGAGGGCTGGGTCAGAGACACTGCTCACCATTCTGAGGGAGGAAAATGGGTGATAGAAGACTCATCTTCGACACCATAGTCTATTCTCTCTCTATTCTTTACCTAGCACCTTGGATAATAGCTGTCCACTATATAGCGTCGCCTATCATGTCCCTTTAAGAGCTAACTATTCATTAAGCCCTTAGTATTAACCATTTTTGACAATATATGTATAATATCTGTAACGTTTTTCAGTAATGGAGGTCCTTCCCTCATCATTACCCGATCGATCGATTGATGAATGGTGTGAAATTGTGAGTTTAATTTTATTGTAATATTCTTGATTTACTCTTTAAATGCTTTAAATGTTTTTTTAAAATGTAAACGCTCTGATCAATCGCTTTAAACAACAAAGATAGTGAGAGAGTGTGGTCAGAGTGGAAAGATTTTAATTACCTCGGGATTTACGTTTATTTCTCAATTTCAGGCACTTGAGTCATCGATCAATAATAACATAGAGATTTTGAATCTGATGAATAGAATTCTGAATCTGCTCAAGCTGGCCAAATATTCCACATGTCGAAACATCACGGTAAGTGAAAATTACATTATTCGAACAATTAGAATATGGAAAATAAAGCTTTTATAAAATATTAAAATGACGCTGATTGCGGTAAATCGGGGGATTGGGAAAACATGGAAAGAATACTGTTATTTCAGGTCAACAATATGGAATTCCTTGAGGTTAAGTACGCCTTGAGACGATATCCTTTTGATCCCAACAGGTACGTGGAATCGTCGATATGTGTTTCTGATTCCTTAGTCGCTAATTTAGAATTTGAAAGCACCCTTGCTTTATCCAACTGTTTATTTTTCAAATCATAGATCTGAAAAATATAATTTAGATTGAACGATTCTCACCTAACCCTATTATTATCAATTATTAATGTAAAAGTCCATTCAAATCACTTTATTTCAGGATCGATCCGGTTCATGAACTTGTATATGGTATTGCCCAATCAACGATGGAAATGGTTGAATCGATAATTGAATCGAATTCTGCATTGGTATTTTATCAACAGGTAAAAGATATCATTCAAGTCTCCCAGAGGCCTTATCCATGCACAGTGACAAACCGTTTGCCGACAAACGGTTTGCCACCGTCACGGCCAGGGTTAATTGGAATATTTTTTTGCCGAGGTTTTTTTGACCTGAATTCAATATAATGGATTTCTATCGCCATTTTTAACGAATTTTGTTACAAGCGCACTTCTCGAATGATTTTTAATGATCGATTTTCTCAAAGCCCATAGACACAACTTTTTACAACAATTCATACTCCGGCCCTTTTAAATTCAAATATTTCTAGCCCATTTCAAACGATGAAGGCATTCTATACGTTCCATCAGACGAGGTTTTGGAAGATAAACAGACAATCATTACGAATACTACTTCACCGTCTGAAGCTTATGTATATCTTTTATTATGCATACCTTAGTATATCTTTTTGATGGCTTATATTGATCGCTATTTGAAGAATTCGAACACTTTATTTTAAAATCAATTTACTTTCTTTTATATTTTGCTCAGTTTACTTTCCAGAGCATCGCTGGAGAAGAAAATGCAACAGGTAACGTTAACATCAAGCAGGAATTGATTGTTGACCAAACTTCTGCAGCAATTACATATGTGAGTCATAGGTGGAGTCCCTCGAATATTTTCGTGAGCGAACAGTGAAGACAGAAACGTTGCAAAAGTTATTACTTTATTCTATAAAATAATAATGCACGTCTGTCTGTCATAAACATGTTTTCTGGAAAATTGATGCATCTCATTGTTTTACTCGAATTACTCTGCTCAATTACGAGCGAATCACTCTCCTTTCTTCCCTCCCTATCTCCCCCTCTCATCCTCTCTATACCTCTCTCTCCCCCTCTTCCTCTCATTCATCAGCAAAAGAAAGTGGGTTAGAACTATGCCGTAAAAGTAAACTGTGCCCCCATTGATTAGATCTTAATAGAACTTTACTAGTTTTACCTACCGTACATTATTTATTTAACGCTGAGTCAGCTTATTGATCGCTAGAAACATCAATGAACCATCATGCCCGTGCAAAAAAGGGGCACTTTTTGAAATTTTTTGAAATGCAGCAATAGGTGTCGAACTCGAAACAAAAGGGTAATGCGTCCGAACGTGTACATCATGGAATCTTGAAATCCCCCATTTTCGTTTTCGCTGGAAACGAAAATCAGCAAAAAAAATCGAATGCCTACTTTTGCCTACCGTTGGACAAAGAAAAACATTCCACGGCGCTAATTTCGTGATATGTAGTGGGTCAATAAATATGCAACGATATATAACGAACGAACCGAAATAACGTCTGTTTTCAACTGGGAATCCCTTTGAACCTCCCCCTGTCCATCTCACCATGAAAGTAGCCGTGCAATTTCTCCAATTGTAAATAATGCCTAGAACCGTCTCAAACTTTACAATAATAATTCCTTTTTTAAGAATTCTGAATCAATTGAAGATGATTTGAAACGGATATTTGTCCATGAAAACAACGACGATGTTCCTACAATCGAATCAGTTTCTATTAACTATTCTATTTCCGATGAAAGTGTAAGTTTCCCAAAACTGTTCAAAAATCATGAGTTAATCAAAATCAAGATGTTCTTGATCTTGTGATTACTTTCTTGTCTTCCAGCTTTTTAATGTTTTTCTACATACTCTTAAATGGAACATCTTAATTGTTTAAAAAAAGTAGTAGAGAAAAATAGCGCACTCCAACGTTTAGGAAAATATAACTGAAACTGAATCTCGATCCGCTTCTGTGAAACGGGAAAAGCGTCCGTCGAATGAGGTGAGATATATTATGTTTATTGTGATTCAATTACTATTCAACAGTTTCCAGAATGAACCGCCTCCTAAAAGACCGAAAATTCAAGAAAGAACGGATATGAATTTGGACAATGATAATATTGCTAAGGTAAATTTTTAAATAGTACTAATTCTATTGGACATTGTATTTACAGCAGTTGCAATGTAAGAAAACAGGAAAAAGTAAAAGAAGAGGACTGATTCCGGGTCAAGAACCGCTCACATGTCCGATATGTGATGTAAGTTTACGAATAGGGAGTATGACAGTCTATAATTGATATTTTGAGACTTTTTTCATTTAAAATCTTTGCCTTTACTAGATTTAGTCCTGAAAAATACTTTCTAAAATTTTTTTACTAGTTCCCAAAGGTTCACGTCCTGACTGTCATTCTCCACGTATTTTCTTTAATTTTCTTAACTTTGTAAAAGATTTCTTCACCGTCGAACACTTTATGGAGGGAAAATGAAAAATATATTATGCAAACTAGATAAAAATATGTTGAAAACACTTGTTAAAAGACTTATACAATATTTTTTTGTTATACACATAAAAATGATCAAATTGTTCATCATTTTCAGATATCCTGCCCCACTCCCATTGCATTTGATTACCATTTTCATAAATTGCATTCTTCTCTGCAAAAGGTATATCCATAATAACAGCGATTTTAATTAAAATATTTTTTATTTTAATATTTCGCATACTTGTTCGCTAGATTTCATTTATTTAATTTAAAAAAAAACATTTATCAAGAATAGGCGCTGATATTATGATCCAATGCGCCCGAAAGGGGAATTGGTAGTGACTAGATCATGCGGTAAAGTAGGTCCGAAGAATAGATTAGGCCATCCGGACTGAATTGGCCTTGAAAGATCACTGGCCTAGCAGTGATAATCCGCAGGACTTCGTGTGCCTTGAATAACGGGTTGTACGTTTACCTTTAGGCACTGATCTGCATGTTTGGTCACTGAATTTTTTTATATCAAAATTTAATTAAAGAATAATATTTATGAAATTTCGAACAGAGTGGATATCATATGAAATGTGATGAATGTTTCGCGATCGTGGATACACAACATCAATTTTATGCTCACAAGGTAAGCATCTCTTATGGTTTAAAGTTGTTGAATGAAAATCACAGGAAACTCTGATCGTTTTAGACACTCTCGCTTCTTTTTCGTGACATTTGAACGCTTCTTTTTCGTGACATTTACATTAGATTCAACATACATTTTATTTTCATACCCTAGTAATGTGAGGGTCGACCCACTACCGATACACCATATAGGGCTGCGGCATAATTATGAAAACACGACTTCCTGCATTTTGCAGTGGTTTTTCATCATTTTATGCGTTTACCCGGCGCATATTTCCATTGAACTTAACCATTACGAGCATCTCGTTTCTGAGTTTGGTGTTGATTGCGTTTCATTCAAAATACGTTTTGTCATTGTTGTGCATTTCAAAATGAGTGTAAAAAAGAGTAGCAGGTCCCTGAGTGCAATTGGATAAAAAGTTGGATCCGTCCTTTACTAAAAATGACTCTTTATTGCAACAATTATTCGAAAACCAGACAAATAATTGATTGAGACGATTGTGCAATTTTTAATATCAGTTCAGAAAAAAATCTGAAAACATTGATTTCAGAAAAAGTGCTACTGCAAGACGATGACGTTCCACAATACACCAGCACCACATGTATAATTTTTTTTTACAAATTTCTAAAAACTGAATCAGTTACTTTTTATATGAACTTCAGAAACGATTTGAGCCAATTGATGAAGATACTTTCATATGCCTTTTGTGTTCGGTAAGTTGAGAACAGATCAATTAATCATTCCAAAAATCACATTTAAGGTATATATACATATACCGTCAAAACGAGAAAAAAAGTTGAATATTTGTGGAAAATTGTGATAAAATTTGACGAAAGTTCACAAGAATTAGAAAATTTTGTATTATGATTTCTAAACGCGGTTGCTAGTTCAGTATTAGATGATATCGTATTTAGCATCACTGGACTTTCCTAATTTCCTATGAAGCAAAAACAATTACATAACTATTTAGCTGCGAACGCTGTATTGTGAAACTGGTACACTGTAGGATTTTCTAATGCCAATCTGACCCATTCCATGGTTTAAATTCGCTGTAAAGAGTCATGTACTGCATCCCTAATAAATCATTATTGCAGCTCATTTACAATCATTTTGTACCGTATGTTACAGCATACCAATTTTGCTCCGCAGCAATAGCGATTAATTTTTTTTACTTTTATCCAACATAAGTGCGTTGGGCAAACACATTCACACTATAAACGTCAGACAATACATCATCAGACCCCGGCAAAATGCTGAAAATGGGAATGAGTTTTATCAAATTTTGTCACAAATGTTTCACTTTTTTTTCGTTTTGATGGTACATGAAAATTATTATGATCTAGTATACTATATAAATTACTTCGTTGTTATGCCATTTATAAAATGAAATAATACAGATAACAAAGTTGTTGTTGCAGTCATTCGAAGTGAATATAACTATGACGAATATTGCCAAAATAACTAGGCATCTGAGGACCCGGCATAAGGCAACGCTAGAAAAGGTAACACGTTTTAGAATTCAACCGACGGTCTCCAGGGTGGGGCACAAAGATTTTTGACGCAAAATTTTAGTTTTCAGAGTGATCATAAAATACGAGGACTCATTTCCTGTGTTTGGAAATTTTTTACAGTTTTTGCAGCGCATGTCTCCTACAAGCACTCGTTTTGTATACACAAAAGAAAAAATATTTTAGTTATTATAATTTGAGCAAGTCAATAGCTAATAAAAACGTATTTATCGATATAGACGAATTGTTGCCCGACTTGTTCCTTTTCTTTTGATATTTGCTATTCCACTTACAAAACTTACATGTCCAGGAAATACCTTACCCAGGGGTTATGGGATGTGCTCTTGTCATGAAGAACGTGAGACCTAGGAAGTGCCTTATCTTCTCTGTTAGATTTGAGAGAGTGAGTGCGTAACGCATATCGTACATTTAAAAATAATTGTATCTTGAACGGTGTGAATTAGGGTGGCGAGGATGACTCGGTGGGTCGACCTTTTAACGATCTCTGATGGATCAAGAGCGAGTCTGGCAGATATCCGTCCCCTCTTGCAGAGGGCCACTCAGAGAGGCGGACGAACCATTTTATGCGTGTCGAAAGTGGGTCGGCAATTTTCTCAGCTCCCAGTGGACCAAATTCAAATTTTTAAAATATATTTATCCTTCAAATTCAAGAACTCACGCCTTTCTCTGATGTATCAATGAAGTTTAAGCTCGGATTCCGTCTTTCCGGGGAATATAATTTTTTTGGGAAAATTATTTTTGCGTTCAGAGAGATGTGATCTAGTTCTGTCTGGCCAGTTTAGTTACGAAAAAACGCGAGGCTCCCTTCTTTATTCTAAAAAGTTCGGGTTGTACTTTCCCATGTCTGAAACTGAATATATTAACGCAATGATTATTACATAAACCAAACAAATACGGTAACAGAAAGAAAGAAAAAAAAATGAAATTCTATATATATATATATATATATATATATATATATATATATATATATATATATATATATATATATATATATCATTTTCATTCCAATTTCAATTTCAGGAGGGCCTCAAAGGTTTGTGCACGGAATGCAACTTGGAAATTCGTAGTGATAAAGGCATCATTATGCATAACAAGGTAATTCTTATGAAATTTGTTCAGAATATCAATGTTTAATAGTTTGAAAAGTAAGATAATATAACAAAAATCCATATTACAGAGTGATTGCAATTCGTCAACTATTAAGATCTACCGAGTCATGAAGGAAATAACTGAGGATAAGGTGACGAATAATTATAACGATAGATAGACAAAAATACTTGTTAACAGTTTTAAAGATGTGATTATCATGACTAGTTTATTACAGTGGTGGACACTCTCCTTTCTTACATGCGTGTGTCCCCTCATGTCCCCTGGGCGATTTCTCCACAAATATGTGTTCAAAAAAATAGGAAACACAAAAAACACAAAAAACAAAAACACAAAAAACACGCCTGTAGGAAAGGAGAGTGTGCACCACTTTTTTATTTATTTTTTTAAAATAGATTTTTCTATTTTAGGATATTAACGAAGATACGAAAATTATTCAACACTGAAGAATTGTTTCCCGCCCTAAACATCCTGTTACTATATCGTGGCACATTTATATGATACCATAATGATAAATATTTTTTATTAAACTCCGAGTTAAATGTTGCAACCTAGCAGCGTCAGGTGCCTTATTGATGGGGAACCTCGAAAAGAATCATTGGTTCCTACAACGATTAGAATGAGCCCCTCATACATATACTGTAAGTAAAAAGTGTGTCGATGTTCAGTTTGTGATCGGCACTCAACCTTTGCCCTCTTACAAGGCCCCTTCCCATCTCTCTTTCACCATTCCCTGCACTATTGAACATGTTTCATTCATGATTATACCGATCAATACGCAGAATCATTATAGAATAAATAGACTTATATAACTTTTGCAAACATCCTGTCTTCACAGTTTATTCACGAACATATTCGAGGGACACCACCTTTAATACGAAAACAGTTGTGTTTGAGGTCATGCTATGAAAACCGAAGAAATCAAAATTTTAATTTTTTTGAATTTGTATATTTTATCAGAACATCCTCCAAAATCGGATATGATTGTGTTCGTGAAAAGATATATTCAGTAAAAAGTTTATTTTGAGCTGAATACTGAAGATGAAATCATTCATGAATCACTTAAGTCATACTTTTGTGATGATAAGATCCAATTTCCTAAATATGTGACTTTTAGAACTTATTTTTGAACAAGCACAAAAATTGAGTAAATCTCGTTCACGGTTAACAATCAGTCTGTAAGAATTCATACCCAATTCTTCCGATTTCGTAGTTTTGATATCATGGAAACTCAAGGCCTATAAGGATATGGTCTGGATCTCAATTCCGATTCAAGTGCACAGGTAAAGTGGAGGATGGTCGAGTTTTATGGAGAAGGCGTCTTAAAGGCGAATATTCATATCCCGAGCATTCAAGTGCGGTTTTTTGTACGTCCTTCAGCTATATTTTCAATAAATTCGTTTCTCAGGAGCTTAATCAAAAGTTCTCGACGAGTTATGAAAAAGGATTTAACTGATGAAATTTGTACTTTATCGAGTCACGAGAGTATGTTAGGGACTCGTCCTTTAGTACTTGTCAGTGGCATTTTTGGCGAAAGTCGGTATGAAATTCTGACTAGATATCCGTCGAGTCTATTCTGCGTATGAAATGTACTTGCATAAGAAAATGACAAACTGTATCTAAATACCGAGAGAACGAGCATTTGCATACATTTACACTCTCTCCTAACTCTCGATTACCCCTCCCACCTATCCCGTCTGACCTTCGCCGCGCTGATTTGATATTTAAAAGAGATCGGCATAGTTTCAATATAAAAAAAAACTATGCAAAACAGGAAATAGTCATTGCGGACGCTCCGTACAATTAAAACAAGTGATTTTTATAAATCGATGACGAAAATTGCGTATATTTTTGAGATTAGCAAATTGCGTTCCCTAATGCATCTTTACATTTTTCTTACAATTACGTGCCTACGTCGGACACGCTGTGGAAGGGGTTACGGCGTAGACACGTAAGGTAAATGTAACAGGGCATAAGGAAATCGTGGTCCACAGTAACGGGAAAGAGTGAGTTTCAGACTAATTTGATCAGGCCAGTCAAAATCGCTTCGCTACGAGCCTCAACGGCGAACTTTGACGTTAGCTCTTGGAGAGATCAATAATCCTTGCAACTCTGGATCAGGGATGTCCCACCCAAGGATCATCGAAAACAGTGGAGAAAAGGTCAACTCAAATGTGTGTAGTAAATCTTTTCTAGTCAATCCTAAGGTGTTATACTGTAGAGACTAATTAGCATAGACACATAATAATTCGATCGATGACGAACACGCATGGTTAATAATCAATAGAGTGAGACATGCGGTTTGATCTACCTTCCCTTCTATCCTCTCTATTGTCAACATTATCTCTCTCACTTTTACTCCACTTCTCTCGGCCCTTTTCATTCATCATCTACTCTACTCTAGATTCTTTCTGGAAACGAGGACAAAAGGATTTGTGAGTTTCATTACCCTATTTGTGGGGGCGTTCGTTTTGCCAACGTCAATTACACAATGGATCATAAATCGGTTGGGAGGTGTCGTAAGGCAACCAAAGTTGTAGAGAGATACCACACTGGTCTATGGTTGTTCAAATAATTCACTATATTGCATTTTGACTATATTCTTATAATATCTGTAAAGATTTTCAGTAATGGAGGTCCTTCCCTCATCATTACCCCATCGATCGATTGATGAATGGTGTGAAATTGTGAGTTGAACTTTATTGTATTATTCTTGATTTACTCTTTAAATACTTTTAATGATTTTGAATGTAAACTCTCTGTCCAATATCTTTAGAACAGTCACCCAAAACAGCCCGAGAGAAAGAGTGCAAACTTCCCTTGAATAAATTACAGTATGCCAAAAATCTGAATTCAGACAACCAATTAAGTACCATGGGAGAGTGTGGTCAGAGTGGATAGATTTAAATTAGCTTGTGAAACCCGTTTATTTATAATTTTCAGGCAATCGATTTATCGATTAATAATAACATAGAGATTTTGAATCTGATGACAAGAATTCTGAATCTGCTCAAGATGGCCAAATATTCCTCTTGTCGCAGCATCACGGTGAGTGGAAGTTGCATTATTGGAACGTTAAGGATTGGGGAAATAAAGTATTTTTTTAATATTCAAAGGATTACGGAACATCTAGAAAAAAAAACAAGGAAACAATACTGTTATTTCAGGTCAACAAAATGGAATTCCTAGAGGTTAAGTACGCCTTGAGACGATATCCTTTTGATCCCAACAGGTACATAGAATTGCCAATATGAGTTTCTGATTCCTTAGTCACTAGTTTTGAATTTGAAAGCACAATTACGATATCCAAGTGATTTTCAAATGACGACCTTGAATATGGAATTTAGATCGAACGATGCTCACCTAACCCTATTCTTATCAAGTATTATTTCTGTAAAAGTCTATGCAAATCACTCTTTTTCAGAATCGATCCCGTACATGAACTTGTATATGGTATTGCTCAATCAACGATGGAAATGGTTGAATCGATAATTGAATCGAACTCTGCACTACTATTTCATCAACAGGTCTAACATATCATTATTGTGGCTGCCACGTGAATGAATCTATGAATGGTAGCACATCGTTTACCGACAAAAGTGACGTCAAAAGCATAGGGGGATTATTTTTGGCAAACTTTTTACAGTGATTTCCAGTCTGAATCTCATGATATATGTAATTAGTCATACATAACTTCGCGGCGACTTGAGACCATGCCCTTGAAAATTCAAATATTTCTAGAACATTTCACACGATGAAGGCATTCTATTCGATCCATCGGTCGAGGTTTTGAAAGATAAAGAAGCTATCAAAACAGATCTTGTTTCAGCTTCTGAAGCTCATGTGAGCTTTTTGCACATCTCTTTTGTTTGGAAAATTCAAGCGACTTGTTTTCAAATTTATTTACGTATTCCTTTTATAATTTGTTTAGATTACTTTTCCAGAGTTTCGTTAGAGATGAGGTTGAACAAGGCAACGCTAACATCAAGCAAGAATTGGTTGCTGGCCAAGCTTCTGCCGAAATTACACATGTGAGTTTAGACGTTACAAATCTTTATTTATTTATTTATAAGGTGAAGTCGTAAGTAAAGCTCGTTTTTTCTCACCTTTCACCTTGCCACGCAGTTTTTCCGATCATAAATGCACCCTAAAACTTTACAAGAATAATTCCTTTAAAGACGTCTGAACCATTTGAAGATGATCTGAAACCAATTATTTATCCATGGAAAGAAAGATGGTGTTTCTACTGAAAATGATACAACTCATTTGAATGGAAAATTTAAGCGACTTGTTTCCAAATCTATTTATGTATTCCTATTATTATTTTTTAAGATTACTTTTCCAGAGCTTTGTTGGAAATGAGACTGAACAAGGCAACGTTAACATCAAGCAGGAATTGATTGTTGACCAAACTTATGCCGAATTTACATATGTGAGTTTAGATGTTTGCAAATCTTTTTTTGTTAAGCTTGATGTCATGAGATAAAAGCCTACCAAAGCTAATTATTGTTGGCTTTTTCGCGTTGAATAAAGAAGTACGAATATTCTATTCCCACAACTCGCTAGTTTTGTGATCTATAGTGCGTCAGTAAGCAACGATATATAACAGACGTACCGAAGTAACATCTGTTTTCAACTGGGAACTCTTTTCCCTACGAACCTCCCCCTGTCCCTCTCATTTTGAACGTAGCCGTGCACTTTCTCCGATAGTAAATAATTCCTAGAACGGTCTAAAATTTTACAATAATAATTCCCTTTTAAGAATTCTGAATCAATTGAATATGATCTGAAACCGATATTTGTCCATGAAAACAACGTCATTGTTCCTACTGAAAATGATACGGCTATTGAATCAGTTACTACAAACAATTCTGTTTCCGATGAAAGTGTAAGTTTCCCATTCAACCTTCTGAATACTTCCTCGTATATTTTCTGTTCTACGTAGTTTTATCACCTTTTTGGACATCCTTATAAATTGAAGATGTTAATTATTTAAAAGTTGTAGAGAAGCAAAAACATAATTCAAGAACAGTTATTTCCAGAAAGAACCAACTCCTAAAAGGTCGAAAATTCAAGAAAGAACGGATAAGAATTTGGATAATAATAATATTGATATGGTGAATTTATAAATAATATAAATAATATTTAATTGACATTGTATTTGCAGCAGTTGGAATGTGAGAAGGCAGGGAAAAGGGAAAGTCGAAGACTAATTCCGGGACAAGAACCGTTCACATGTCCGATGTGTGATGTATGTTTACGAACAGGGAGTATGACAGTCTGGGACTGACATTTTAGAAACTTATTTGAATTAAAATGTCATCTTTTATTCGATTCGTAAATAAATAAATACTTTCTAAAACTATTTTGTACTAATTCCCAAACGTCCACTTCCCGACTGTCATGCCTGACGTATTTTTATGTTGCCTTTTTAAAATTTTCTTAACTTTGTGAGCAATCCATAAGAAAGGCAATTCGAAAAAACAATCCGAAAGCCTTAAAAAGAACTACACAATACTTATTTTGTTAGTGATCACCATTTTCATTATTTTCAGAAGTCTTCCTCCTCTCCCTTTGCATTTGCTACCCATTTCCAAAAATCGCATTCTTCTCTGCAAAAGGTACATATTAATAATAACAAAATCGATTTAAATTAAAAATACTTTTATTTCAATATTTCGCGTCCTTGTTCGCTAGATTTCATTAATTTATAAGGTGTAATGCATAAGTAACGCTCGTTTTTTCGTCTTGACTTCAGTTGCCTTTTTATTGCACTGTTGTTACTGCCAGCATTCATCCTGGTTTTAAAAAAGAGATGGGGCCCCTTGAGTATTCTGCGGATGTTTTCGATTCAGTTCCCGCGTGTCCTCCCAGCGAGAATGCCGCACAATTTCGTACAGAATTCACGTTCGCAGCGTGATTCTGTTCCTTTCCCTCTCCAGCTTAAAACGCCTCGACATCCAATATAAAGTATGAGAGGTGTACCCCTCACATGTCACTCACATAACAGCGGTGATAAAGTGGGTGACCATTTTCGAGAAACAGGACTTGTCCCTCGAAGATGAACACCAACCCGGTAGCCCTATGGAAGTGGATCTAGATCGATTGGTCCAAGAGCTAGAGACTGATCTGTATCCCGATAAAAGTGATATTGTAATGACACTTGGGGTCAGAGCTCTGTGGTACGTGGCAGGGACGTGCGTAAATTGTTTTTCGTAAAATTTTCGTAAAATGTAATTTTACGACTTTTTTCTCGTAAAATTCGCAAAATTTTCGTAAAATTTCTAAAGTGTGAAATCATAAGAAATTGTCTCAAATTGGTTTTGTAATGAAGAGATCCGCGACTGTACATTCAAATATCTAACTACTCACTTATGCAAGGGACAAAATCTAAGCAAGAAGTTACTTCTCATGAAAATATTCGGGGGAAATTTTACGAAAAAAATGCCGTAAAATGTAACTGGGAAGATGGATACCCCTAGCCGAATACGACAAGGATCGAGTAGGCAAGGCAACAACTATTCTCACTCTACATCGAAAGTTTGATTCGTTGGTCAACGTTATAACCGGTGATGAAAAGTGGGTCCTTTACTGTAACGAAGAGCCAAGGAGTCAGTGGGTCGGTGGGCAAGAACAGCCTGCAAATACCCCCAAACTCGATTTGCACCGCAAAAAGTGATGTTCTGCATCTGGTGGTCAGTATGAGGATCCTCTCCCCGAGGGATCACGGCACAGATCTGCGCTCTCCAGCTGTGGAATCTAAGACTCCACCTCGTACAATCACGCGAGAAGGAGGCTCATATCTAATTCCAATATGATAACGCTCGACCCCATACCAATAGAAAGACCAAGACTCAGCTGGCGAGTTAGGGCTGAACTGTCATCCCTTATCCTCCATACTCATCCCATCTTATCCCATATGTTAGGGATGTACCCTATTCCCAGGCTAACCGCCTCCCCTATCCCCTATTCGCCTTTCGACCGCTAACCCCCTTTCTCCACCTTTAGAGTTATTTTAGAATTAGTTTAGAATGTAGTTTTGCTTTGTCTTTTAATGTAATTAGTATAGCATATAAATAGAGGCATTACGCCATTATTATTAGGTCATTCTCTCCACGCGGTTGTTCTCTCCCCGCTCTCGGCCTCTCTTCTCCTCTCCTTCGCCTTTTGATAGTCTCCCAGAGTAGTTGGCGGTCGTACCGCGTGAGTGTCTTCGCCTTTTGAATTGTATTTTGTAGGTTGAGTTGGAGATAAAGGATTGATATTTGATCTCAAGTCTTGGTGCTTACCCACAAGTTGAAGAACCCGGCTATTGTAAATCCTTACATGGGGGCCGAACCGACCCTTGTGTGCTAAGCATCGAGACTCGTGAGGTCTTGAGATCATTTGTAACTATCGTCGTACCGCTGCGCTAGCCTAACCAGCTGGTTGTCCGGACGATTGATATTGTACCCGTTTGGTTAACGTGGTTGTGTGTTACGGATTATTGTGTGTGTATCGTCGTACCGCTGCGCTAGCCTAACCAGCTGGTTGTCCGGACGATTGATAGTGAACCCGTTTGGTTAACGTGGTATTGAGATACTAAGGTCTGGAGTAGTGACCTTGAGGTGCTAAGGTCTTGAGGTGTAAGTTCTTCATTTGTGGACTTGGAGTGTTACGGCGTAGTGGTGTTGAGGTATTGAGGTGCTAAGGTATTGAGGATTAAAGGAGAGAAGACGTTAAGTTGTTGAGGTGTGAAGTTATTGAAGTGTTGTTATTAGTTGAGAATGCCATTCGACCAAGTTTGTAGTGAAGACCCGACTTTGGTCAGGGAGAGTAATAATGAGCTATTGATGGAAGATTATCGTGTTTTTACGAAGGAAATAGATGCGTTATTTAATGCATCTTCTGAGAGTAGGCAGAGATTTATAGACACTGTAATAAAACGAGTGAGTCAGTACAAGAAGAGACCAAGTACTGTACAATTAGATAACTTGAGATCATTTTTGGAAGTGAATAAGGATGAGAATGAAAGAACTATGAATTCGATTAAGACTAAGATTTTGGATAGAGAATGTGACCAAATTAAGGTTTACAATATGTATCATAAGAGGTGTAATCAATTGGAGAGTGCTATAGATGAAATAAAAGCATCAATTCTAAGTAGTAAAAGTATGGCTGATCTACAAAAGCAAGAAAATATTGATGTTAATAATACTCAGGATACGGTATTCCAGTGTCGTTCTGGTGGTCATGAGGGCGCCAACGTAGATGCGCGGATGAATTTGAATATTAATGATGATAATAAAAGAGATTTTGTTGGAGTGCATAGTGGTGCAAACTATGCAAATGTAAACACACATAGACAAATGATTGATATATCTCATGGTGATAATGTATGTAGAGGCAATATCGGTAATAATGATTATATTACACGTTACCAGAGATCAGATAATGACATCGATCAGCGAATAAATGCTCATAGTGGTGATGGAGATGATCACGTATATCGATGTAATAGGGATAGTAGACTCGAAGATATGGTTCAAGTGCTTAGTCGATCTCTTAGTATTAGTAACGAACAAGCGAGATTAGCTAGATTACCACCATTATGCACTTTTCACGCTACTAAGGACGACAGATTTGAGGAATTCAAGAAACAATTTATGTTGCGGTTTGGTGATACAGATGGTGAATCGAGAATTGCATACCTTGAATCCTTCTTAGGAGGCAGAGCTAATGATATATGGAGGACTATGCCTGATAGCATCCGAAGAAGGAAAAATTATGAAGAGATGATGGGATGGTTTGAGGATAAAGTTAATGGGGTAACCCCTTATGTTGATACAGAGTATGAGTGGAAGCTACATTCACTCGAGTTAGTTAAGGCCAGTGAATATTTTGTGAAGTTAGAGAAGTATACCAACCATCTATATGATAAGTCCCCATGGATGTTGGAAAAAGTGAGAAAACTTCATTTGTTGCGCGTTGTAACAGGGCGTAAGGAACATTCTGAAATATTGTCGTTATCACAGAAACGAGATGGTGCGTACGAGGCTATGAAAGAGTATATGCTTCGTATGGAATATATCGATCAAACGGTGAAAGAATGTGAAAGAAAGAATGTTGGGAATAGAAATAGTAGTACCGGTGGCACTGGAAACAGTAATAGACAGGATATGTCCAACCAAACGGCCCTATCGGATTCAGTAACCTGTCTCAAATGTGGTGGAAGAGGTCATGTGGCGAGTGTATGCACATCTAAAGTATATTATGGTCTAAGAGGAACAAATGGAGCACAATACAGTGGTAGTGCTAATAATTATCAAGGTTGCAGTAATCAAGGTGAATACGGTCGAACTGAAGAAACAAAAGAACCGTCAAGAGTTATGAACAATTCTCCTGGAGCTTATATGAATAGATTCATTGGAGGTCTTCGTGATAGCAAAAGAGGAGAAAATAAATATGATCCATATATTGGAAAGAGATTATGTGTTGATGCTGTATTAGATGGGAAATCATGCAAAGTGATTATTGATTCCGGTGCAGATGTTAGTCTCGTTCCTTTCTCATTCATCGATCGACCTGATAAAACCTTTGGTCAGTTAAAGTTCAAGCCGTCTCGAGATAAGATTTCCACTGTAAATGGTATAGTTGAAGTAATAGGAAAGTGCGAGTTGGATATTCAATTGAGTGGAAAAGGTGAGAAACAGTTGATCTGTTTCCATGTTATCAATTGTAAAGATTTGGATCCAGTTATTGGAATGAATGCATTCAATTTGCTCGGAATTAATATTTCATTTGGAGGAAAGAATTGTTATGGTGCCAACAGAGAAGTTCATAGGAAGTCGGTGAATACAATGAATGGTCGTAAGAATGTTACAATTAAGTCGAATATGAAGGATAGCTGTGTAGCTAATCGATATTGCCATAGATGTAGATGTGGTCTTGATCAAGGAAATGTTGATTGGAGTAATGGTGGTGGAACAAATGATGCGAGGAGAATATGGTGGTGTCGTGATAACTCCAATAAAAATGTCGAGAGGAGGAAGGAGTTTTTCAGGAATAATACTTTAAACCGTCAGCAGCAGTCATTTTAGATTTCGTTTCGCATGAGGACATGCTAGAGCCGGAGGAGGGAGATGTTAGGGATGTACCCTATTCCCAGGCTAACCGCCTCCCCTATCCCCTATTCGCCTTTCGACCGCTAACCCCCTTTCTCCACCTTTAGAGTTATTTTAGAATTAGTTTAGAATGTAGTTTTGCTTTGTCTTTTAATGTAATTAGTATAGCATATAAATAGAGGCATTACGCCATTATTATTAGGTCATTCTCTCCACGCGGTTGTTCTCTCCCCGCTCTCGGCCTCTCTTCTCCTCTCCTTCGCCTTTTGATAGTCTCCCAGAGTAGTTGGCGGTCGTACCGCGTGAGTGTCTTCGCCTTTTGAATTGTATTTTGTAGGTTGAGTTGGAGATAAAGGATTGATATTTGATCTCAAGTCTTGGTGCTTACCCACAAGTTGAAGAACCCGGCTATTGTAAATCCTTACACCTATGGTTGCCACCTTTTTCCGGTCCTTCTATCACGAATGTATCCATTAACTTCCGGGTAGAAGGCAGAAGGTCATCGAAGTGAATGGAGAATATTTCGAGCATCCGTCAAGTTTCGTTAAAATTTTGTGATACTTATTTGGTAAGTGAAAAACGAGCGTTACTTATGACTTCACCTTATAATTTAAATACATTTATCAAGAATAGGCTCTTATGTGCATGGTTGGCCACTGATTTCATATCCGGATTTAAATAAATAATAATCATTCTGAAATTTCAAACAGCTTGGCTATCATATGAAATGTGATGAATGTTTCACGAGTGTGGATACACTACATCAGTTACAGGCTCACAAGGTTATCATCTCTTATGCTTCTTCAGAATTTGCAAAAAGAAAAGAAAAGAGAAAACTTTCTTCGTTTTAGACATTATTGCTTCTTTTCTTTTCGTGATTTTTGAATACTACTTTAGGTTCAACTTATTTTGACAACGTATTCTTACCAGACAAGAAAATAAAAAGATTGTTCGGTTTTTCATATCAGTTCAGAAAAACCTGAAGAAAAAATTTCAGAAAGAATGCAACTTCAAGACCATGACGTTTCACAATACACCAGCAACACATGTAAATAAAAACTTTTAAAAATTTCTGGAAAGCAGATCAGTTATTTTAACTTCTGCTTCAGCTATAACTTCAGGATCGCAAAAAATGCACCGGGGTTCAGGACCGATTTGAGCTTATTAGTGAAGATATATTCTCGTGCCACTTGTGTTCGGTAAGTTTAATTGGAGTTCCATTAGACATATTATATATTAAGCTGATGTATAAGTTTCTTTACAACACTTTGGTCCTCGTATTTCTTTTGTTGTTTATCACTGGGGCTATGACTGGGGCTGGTGGGCCATGGCTGAACTGTTCTACCCCACTCACCGTATTCCCACGACCTTGCCCCCTCTGACAACCATCTGTTTTCGGCCATCTATCACTTCCTTAGAGGACAGCGCTTCGATGACCGATCCAGTGTCGAGAAGGGAGGGTATCGGTCGACTTCTTGTGGGTCACAGCCCTGCTTTTTCTGTCATGATATATCCACAAGTTGCTCGATAAATGGCGGAAGACTATCACTGCAGAAGTGGCGTACTTCCAAGTTGAGCAGGCTGTTGTGCATTTTGTGGCAGATAAATAAGTTAGTACTTAATTTGGTAAAGAAATTTATGCATCAACTTATATATAATATGAAATATGACATATGTATACTATACTTATTAAAATATGACAATTATTATGATGTTGTATACTATATTATTTATTTCGCCGTCGTACCTTTTGTTAAGATAAATAACACAAATAATTAAGTTGCTGTTACAGTCATTCGTAGCGAGAATGCCATTGGCGACACTTTTCACAATATCTGGGCATCTAAGGAAACGACATATGACAACGCTAAGAAAGGTACCATGACGTAGAATTCAACCAACGGTCACCAGAGCTGGGACACATTATTATTTTAACGCAAAATGTTTGTGTATATAAAAACTAAAAAATGTTTTGCATACACAAAACAAAAATATTTTTTATTAATTTGATCAAGTTAATAGGTAAAATAAACGTGTTACGCGATATAGACGACTTTTTGTGCAATTTTCAGTCTTTGAACAAAATTTTCACACAAAAAATATGAAAAAAACAAAAAAAAAACTTAAAAACCCAGTCCTGACGGTCACTCACCACACAGCGTTGTTTTCCAACACACGTCACTGAAAACTTGACAAAAAAATTCGCACCATAGCGTACTGTAAACGTCTGCGCTCCCTCACTTTGGCGTACTATCTCTCTTTTTCGTTGTACCTTCTTCACTGTCGCACCATAACCGATCTAAAATATTGCCCCATTAATGATCTCTCACTGTCACTACGAGGACAAACTTGCTTGAATTTGAAACAATCAGAAAATAACAACAAATTTTGATTGAGTAATTTTTAACTGAAGAAAATAACTAAAATTAAAAATAAAATTACAAAATTATTGAAGAAAAATAGCCGATTTTCGATATTTTCTTCCGAAATACCGATTCAATCAAAATCTTTTTTTTTACTGAATTTAGCTGCCCTCCATGACACGAGCAAATATAGATAATTTCAGGAGGGTTTACAAATTGTGTGTACGGTGTGCAACTTCGAAATTCGTAGTGATAATTTCATCAGAATGCATAGCAAGGTAGTTCATTTAAGAATTGATAACAATAATAACAATAAATAGTTAGGAAATGAAGATAAGATGTTTTTTTACAGAGTGATTGCAATTCGTCAAATATTAAGATCTATCGTGTCGTGCAGGAAACAACTGCAGATAAGGTATCGAACAACTATAACAATAGATGATAGACAAAAAAGCTGAATATTAGACTCCAGCTTTAAAGATAAAATTATTATAACTTGTTTATTTTTTAAAAATATTTATGTTTTTTTCTATTTTAGGATAACAGCGAAGATACGAACATTATTCAACACTGAAGAATTTTACTTGTTTCCTGCCCTAAACATCCTGTTACTTTTTTTTGACTTTTTACTATTTGTTACATTTGTTTCTCTTTTATTTACAATGAATGTGGTGGTACATTTATATGAATAAATAATAAATATTTTTTTAAAGATTGAGTTAAATGTTGCAACCTGGCAGCACATGGTAATATGAAAACGTTGTGTTTGGGGCCATACCACGAAATCCTGAGAAAACAAATTTTTAAATTTAAAAAAATTTAATTTTATCAGAACTTCCTCCAAAATTGGGTGTTTGTGAGAATGACCTTCTGTTTCGACTTTGTCTCCTTTGCTCGACTACATATTTAGTTCATAAAATGTTGATAAAAAATGAAATTGAATCAAAGAAAGTGCGGGAGTCGAACAAGGGAGGGGCGGAAAAGTGGTCCGACGAATTATCGATTTTCCGGCTCAGTTAGTTTATCATAGCAACTTTTGAAACAACTTTAGGACATCCCTCACCTAGCTTTACATGCGCATATGGGTAGATTTCAGAATCTCCTCTATTAAGTTTGGTGCTTTCTTTTCTGAGCTGACCACTGATTTGATGAAGTATAATACATATGTAGTCTGCCAAGATGAAAAGTGGATGTCGTACTACAACCCCGATATGAAGATGGAAAGGCTGCTCGCTTGGAAGTATGCTAAAACCATCCCTAAACGCAATCCGAACGGAAAGAACGCCCTCATTCATCTTCTGCTCTCTTGATGTGGTATATTACGAACTGTTTCCTAATAAGTGGAAGACCGAATGGTTTGCGATAGGCGCAAAGATCAATGAAACGTTGAGAACACGGAGAGGGATGCCGCCTTTAGAGGGGGCGGAGTCAATAACTTCATTAATAAAAGACGAGGAAGAATTTTAATTGTGATTTTCATTACTTTCTATAATGATGTAAATAATATGATATTATCAAAGTCTTTGATAGAAATTGTTGAAATGCATAACATGAGAAATAAACGAAATTTAAAAGTGTACTTTGACGGTTGATTTTATGCTTTTTGAAAATCCGTTGGTATGAAAATACCAAAAATATTCAGATTTGTACGTTTTTACCACTTATTGTTAGAACAAAAAAAACGCAAATGAATCGAAAAGAAATTTTTTTTCTGCACACCCATGACCTCAATGAACGAGGGTAGCCAGAGGGCTGGGTCACTGATCAGAGACATTGCTCACCATTCTGAGGGAGGAAAATGGGTGATAGAAGACTCATCTTCGACATCATAGTCTATTCTCTCTCTAATCTTGACCTAGTACCTTGGATAATAGCTGTCCACTATATAGCGTCGCCTATCATGTCCCTTTAAGAGCTAACTATTCATTAAGCCCTTAGTATTAACCATTTTTGACAATATATGTATAATATCTGTAAAGTTTTTCAGTAATGGAGATCCTTCCCTCATCATTACCCCATCGATCGATTGATGAATGGTGTGAAATTGTGAGTTTAATTTTATTGTAATATTCTTGATTTACTCTTTAAATGCTTTAAATGTTTTTTTTTAAATGTAAACGCTCTGATCAATCGCTTTAAACAACAAAGAAAGTGAGAGAGTGTGGTCAGAGTGGAAAGATTTTAATTACCTCGGGATTTACGTTTATTACTCAATTTCAGGCACTTGAGTCATCGATCAATAATAACATAGAGATTTTGAATCTGATGAAAAGAATTCTGAATCTGCTCAAGCTGGCCAAATATTCCACATGTCGAAACATCACGGTAAGTGAAAATTACATTATTCGAACAATTAGAATATGGAAAATAAAGCTTTTATAAAATATTAAAATGACGCTGATTGCGGTAAATCGGGGGATTGGGAAAACATGGAAAGAATACTGTTATTTCAGGTCAACAAAATGGAATTCCTTGAGGTTAAGTACGCCTTGAGACGATATCCTTTTGATCCCAACAGGTACGTGGAATTGTCGATATGTGTTTCTGATTCCTTAGTCGCTAATTTAGAATTTGAAAGCACCCTTGCTTTATCCAACTGTTTATTTTTCAAATCATAGATCTGAAAAATATAATTTAGATTGAACGATTCTCACCTAACCCTATTATTATCAATTATTAATGTAAAAGTCCATTCAAATCACTTTATTTCAGGATCGATCCGGTTCATGAACTTGTATATGGTATTGCCCAATCAACGATGGAAATGGTTGAATCGATAATTGAATCGAATTCTGCATTGGTATTTTATCAACAGGTAAAAGATATCATTCAAGGCCCCCAGAGGCCTTATCCATGCACAGTGACAAACCGTTTGCCGACAAACGGTTTGCCACCGTCACGGCCAGGGTTAATTGGAATATTTTTTTGCCGAGGATTTTTTGACCTGAATTCAATATAATGGATTTCTATCGCCATTTTTAACGAATTTTGTTACAAGCGCACTTCTCGAATGATTTTTAATGATCGATTTTCTCAAAGCCCACAGACACAACTTTTTACAACAATTCATACTCCGGCCCTTTTAAATTCAAATATTTCTAGCCCATTTCAAACGATGAAGGCATTCTATACGTTCCATCAGACGAGGTTTTGGAAGATAAACAGACAATCATTACGAATACTACTTCACCGTCTGAAGCTTATGTATATCTTTTATTATGCATACCTTAGTATATCTTTTTGATGGCTTATATTGATCGCTATTTGAAGAATTCGAACACTTTATTTTAAAATCAATTTACTTTCTTTTATATTTTGCTCAGTTTACTTTC
This sequence comes from Parapristionchus giblindavisi, assembly GCA_943737045.1. Classification (NCBI taxonomy): domain Eukaryota; kingdom Metazoa; phylum Nematoda; class Chromadorea; order Rhabditida; family Diplogasteridae; genus Parapristionchus; species Parapristionchus giblindavisi. The sequence goes on along the minus strand of CALSFV010000020.1, from coordinate 701,843 downwards.
CAGAGCATCACTGGAGATGAAAATGCAACAGGTAACGTTTATATCAAGCAGGAATTGATTGTTGACCAAACTTCTGCAGCAATTACATATGTGAGTCATAGGTGGAGTCCCTCGAATATTTTCGTGAACGAACAGTGAAGACAGAAACGTTGCAAAAGTTATTACTTTATTCTATAAAATGATAATGCACGTCTGTCTGTCATAAACATGTTTTCTGGAAAATTGATGCATCTCATTGTTTTACTCGAATTACTCTGCTCAATTACGAGCGAATCACTCTCCTTTCTTCCCTCCCTATCTCCCCCTCTCATCCTCTCTATACCTCTCTCTCTCTCCCTCTTCCTCTCATTCATCAGCAAAAGAAAGTGGGTTAGAACTATGCCGTAAAAGTAAACTGTGCCCCCATTGATTAGATCTTAATAGAACTTTACTAGTTTTACCTACCGTACATTATTTATTTAACGCTGAGTCAGCTTATTGATCGCTAGAACCATCAATGAACCATCATGCCCGTGCAAAAAAGGCGCACTTTTTTAAATTTTTTGAAATGCAGCAATAGGTGTCGAACTCGCAACAAAAGGGTAATGAGTCCGAACGTGTACATCATGGAATCTTGAAATCCCCCATTTTCGTTTTCGCTGGAAACGAAAATCAGCAAAAAAAAATCGAATGCCTACTTTTGCCTACCGTTGGACAAAGAAAAACATTCCACGGCGCTAATTTCGTGATATGTAGTGGGTCAATAAATAGGCAACGATATATAACGAACGGACCGAAGTAACGTCTATTTTTAAATGGGAATCCCTTTGAACCTCCCCCTGTCTATCTCACCATGAAAGTAGCCGTGCAATTTCTCCAATTGTAAATAATGCCTAGAACCGTCTCAAACTTTACAATAATAATTCCTTTTTTAAGAATTCTGAATCAATTGAAGATGATTTGAAACGGATATTTGTCCATGAAAACAACGACGAGGTTCCTACAATCGAATCAGTTTCTATTAACAATTCTATTTCCGATGAAAGTGTAAGTTTCCCAAAACTGTTCAAAAATCATGAGTTAATCAAAATCAAGATGTTCTTGATCTTGTGATTACTTTCTTGTCTTCCAGCTTTTTAATGTTTTTCTACATACTCTTAAATGGAACATCTTAATTGTTTAAAAAATGTAGTAGAGAAAAATAGCATACTCCAACGTTTAGGAAAATATAACTGAAACTGAATCTCGATCCGCTTCTGTGAAACGGGAAAAGCGTCCGTCGAATGAGGTGAGATATATTATGTTTATTGTGATTCAATTACTATTCAACAGTTTCCAGAATGAACCGCCTCCTAAAAGACCGAAAATTCAAGAAAGAACGGATATGAATTTGGACAATGATAATATTGATAAGGTAAATTTTTAAATAGTACTAACTCTATTGGACATTGTATTTACAGCAGTTGCAATGTAAGAAAACAAGTAAAAGAAGAGGACTGATTCCGGGTCAAGAACCGCTCACTTGTCCAATATGTGATGTAAGTTTACGAATAGGGAGTATGACAGTCTATAATTGATATTTTGAAACTTTTTTGATTTAAAATCTTTGCCTTTACTAGATTTAGTCCTGAAAAATACTTTCTAAAATTTTTTTACTAGTTCCCAAACGTTCACGTCCTGACTGTCATACTCCACGTATTTTCTTTAATTTTCTTAATTTTGTAAACGATTTCTTCACCGTCGAACACTTTATGGAGGGAAAATGAAAAATATATTATGCAAACTAGATAAAAATATGGTGAAAACACTTGTTAAAAGACTTATACAATATTTTTTTGTTATACACATAATAATGATCAAATTGTTCATCATTTTCAGATATCCTGCCCCACTCCCATTGCATTTGATTACCATTTTCATAAATTGCATTCTTCTCTGCAAAAGGTATATCCATAATAACAGCGATTTTAATTAAAATATTTTTATTTTAATATTTCGCATACTTGTTCGCTAGATTTCATTTATTTAATTTTAAAAAAAACATTTATCAAGAATAGGCGCTGATACTATGATCCAATGCGCCCGAAAGGGGAATTGGTAGTGACTAGATCATGCGGTAAAGTAGGTCCGAAGAATAGATTAGGCCCTCCGGACTGAATTGGCCTTGAAAGATCACTGGCCTAGCAGTGATAACCCGCAGGACTTCGTGTGCCTTGAATAACGGGTTGTACGTTTACCTTTAGGCGCTGATCTGCATGTTTGGTCACTGAATTTTTTATATCAAAATTTAATTAAAGAATAATATTTATGAAATTTCGAACAGAGTGGATATCATATGAAATGTGATGAATGTTTCGCTATCGTGGATACACAACATCAATTTTATGCTCACAAGGTAAGCATCTCTTATGGTTTAAAGTTGTTGAATGAAAATCACAGAAAACTCTGATCGTTTTAGACACTCTCGCTTCTTTTTCGTGACATTTGAAAGCTACATTAGATTCAACATACATTTTATTTTCATACCCTAGTAATGTGAGGGTCGACCCACTACCGATACACCATATAGGGCTGCGGCATAATTATGAAAACACGACTTCCTGCATTTTGCAGTGGTTTTTCATCATTTTATGCGTTTACCCGGCGAATATTTCCATTAAACTTCACCATTACGAGCATCTCGTTTCTGAGTTTGGTGTTGATTGCGTTTCATTCAAAATACGTTTTGTCATTGTTGTGCATTTCAAAATGAGTGTAAAAAAGAGTAGCGGATCCCTGAGTGTAATTGGATAAAAAGTTGGATCCGTCCTTTACTAAAAATGACTCTTTATTGCAACAATTATTCGAAAACCAGACAAATAATTGATTGAGACGATTGTGCAATTTTTAATATCAGTTCAGAAAAAAATCTGAAAACATTGATTTCAGAAAAAGTGCTACTGCAAGACGATGACGTTCCACAATACACCAGCACCACATGTATAATTTTTTTTACAAATTTCTAAAAACTGAATCAGTTACTTTTTATATGAACTTCAGAAACGATTTGAGCCAATTGATGAAGATACTTTCATATGCCTTTTGTGTTCGGTAAGTTGAGAACAGATCAATTAATCATTCCAAAAATCACATTTAAGGTATACAGTAGCGCCCAAAAGTCTGAATACACTTTTTATTTCTGTTGTAATTTTTGGGTCAGTTGAGAAATCAAGCTGTAATGTGGACATTATGTACCCAATGTATGTATGTATTCGATACCCTTATAAGGTCTCACGGGCCTTTCTGGTTATTGCATAGTGATGACGCAACCGAACAACACTTTTTCGAAAATTGATTATTCTTTCAGGGATTTCTTTGTACTTGTCAAACTTCGTGAGCATTGAGAGAACAACAAGGCCTATCCAGAAAAAAAGTTTCAGGTTGCTGCGAATTCGGGTATTGGCTGCAGACTTGCTACAATATCGCGGTCGCAAAATAATATCTCGGCTTCTAGAAGAGATTTAAAGGAGTTCAAAGCTGCAAACTGATTCTCTTGGTCATTCCTGATAATCCTGTAAGTTTGGTAGCGGTAGCTCATCATTCATCCTCATGGATCGAAAAAATCACTTTTTTACAAGAACCAACTTTGAAGGTTCACAATTCTGAGGGCGGATCTTGTAAAAATCTGGTTTTTGGATAGGAATGTAGAAAATATATTAATTAATCGATTCCTCGCTTTTTAGAGCGATTGCTAATCTTTCTTGTCTGCGGCTGTCGATTATCTGAAGGATAGTCGTTTAGGCCGCGCTCCCTTCTCATCTCGCGACCCATACACATCTCTAGGCTTTTCACACTGCTCAACGAGCTTTGATAGATGAAATCATTCTAAAACGTATTGTCGCGAATCCTGAACATCATAGTCTATAAAAGAAAGCGTTTTTGATCTTCTTTGCTCGAATGAAACAACTTTTCATTATGATTTTGAGCAAAATTTGACGAAAAATGAGCAAAGATCAAAGATCAAATATCGAAAACACAAAGATCACAGACCAAAAACTGGATTCATACAGTGTCTCTCTATTCTGACTAATCAAATCACTAAAAGCGGCTAAATCGTCATTGAGCAGTGTGAAAAGCCTAGAGATGTGTATGAGTCGCGAGATGAGAAGGGAGCGCGGCCTAAACGACTATCCTTCAGATAATCGACAGCCGCAGACAAGAAAGATTAGCAATCGCTCTAAAAAGCGAGGAATCGATTAATTAATATATTTTCTACATTCCTATCCAAAAACCAGATTTTTACAAGATCCGCCCTCAGAATTGTGAACCTTCAAAGTTGGTTCTTGTAAAAAAGTGATTTTTTCGATCCATGAGGATGAATGATGAGCTACCGCTACCAAACTTACAGGATTATCAGGAATGACCAAGAGAATCAGTTTGCAGCTTTGAACTCCTTTAAATCTCTTCTAGAAGCCGAGATATTATTTTGCGACCGCGATATTGTAGCAAGTCTGCAGCCAATACCCGAATTCGCAGCAACCTGAAACTTTTTTTCTGGATAGGCCTTGTTGTTCTCTCAATGCTCACGAAGTTTGACAAGTACAAAAAAATCCCTGAAAGAATAATCAATTTTCGAAAAAGTGTTGTTCGGTTGCGTCATCACTATGCAATAACCAGAAAGGCCCGTGAGACCTTATAAGGGTATCGAATACATACATACATTGGGTACATAATGTCCACATTACAGCTTGATTTCTCAACTGACCCAAAAATTACAACAGAAATAAAAAGTGTATTCAGACTTTTGGGCGCTACTGTATATACATATACCGTCAAAACGAGAAAAAAAGTTGAATATTTGTGGAAAATTGTGATAAAATTTGACGAAAGTTCACAAGAATTAGAAAATTTTGTAGTATGATTTCTAAACGCGGTTGCTAGTTCAGTATTAGATGATATCGTATTTAGCATCACTGGGCTTTCCTAATTTCCTATGAAGCAAAAACAATTACATAACTATTTAGCTGCGAACGCTGTATTGTGAAACTGGTACACTGTAGGATTTTCTAATGCCAATCTGACCCATTCCATGGTTTAAATTCGCTGTAAAGAGTCATGTACTGCATCCCTAATAAATCATTATTGCAGCTCATTTACAATCATTTTGTACCGTATGTTACAGCATACCAATTTTGCACCGCAGCAATAGCGATTATTTTTTTTACTTTTGTCCTACATAAGTGCGTTGGGCAAACACAATCACACTAAAAACGTCAGACAATACATCATCAGACCCCGGCAAAATGCTGAAAATGGGAATGAGTTTTATCAAATTTTGTCACAAATGTTTCACTTTTTTTTCGTTTTGATGGTACATGAAAATTATTATGATCTAGTATACTATATAAATTACTTCGTTGTTATGCCATTTATAAAATGAAATAATACAGATAACAAAGTTGTTGTTGCAGTCATTCGAAGTGAATATAACTATGACGAATATTGCCAAAATAACTAGGCATCTGAGGACCCGGCATAAGGCAACGCTAGAAAAGGTAACACGTTTTAGAATTCAACCGACGGTCTCCAGGGTGGGGCACAAAGATTTTTGACGCAAAATTTTAGTTTTCAGAGTGATCATAAAATACGAGGACTCATTTCCTGTGTTTGGAAATTTTTTACAATTTTTGCAGCGCATGTCTCCTACAAGCACTCGTTTTGTATACACAAAAGAAAAAATATTTTAGTTATTATAATTTGAGCAAGTCAATAGCTAATAAAAACGTATTTATCGATATAGATGAATTGTTGCCCGACTTGTTCCTTTTCTTTTGATATTTGCTATTCCACTTACAAAACTTACATGTCCAGGAAATACCTTACCCAGGGGTTATGGGATGTGCTCTTGTCATGAAGAACGTGAGACCTAGGAAGTGCCTTATCTTCTCTGTTAGATTTGAGAGAGTGAGTGCGTAACGCATATCGTACATTTAAAAATAATTGTATCTTGAACGGTGTGAATTAGGGTGGCGAGGATGACTCGGTGGGTCGACCTTTTAACGATCTCTGATGGATCAAGAGCGAGTCTGGCAGATATCCGTCCCCTCTTGCAGAGGGCCACTCAGAGAGGCGGACGAACCATTTTATGCGTGTCGAAAGTGGGTCGGCAATTTTCTCAGCTCCCAGTGGACCAAATTCAAATTTTTAAAATATATTTATCCTTCAAATTCAAGAACTCACGCCTTTCCCTGATGTATCAATGAAGTTTAAGCTCGGATTCCGTCTTTCCGGGGAATATAATTTTTTTGGGAAAATTATTTTTGCGTTCAGAGAGATGTGATCTAGTTCTGTCTGGCCAGTTTAGTTACGAAAAAACGCGAGGCTCCCTTCTTTATTCTAAAAAGTTCGGGTTGTACTTTCCTATGTCTGAAACTGAATATATTAACGTAATGATTATTACATAAACCAAACAAATACGGTAACAGAAAGAAAGAAAAAAATGAAATTCTATATATATATATATATATATATATATATATATATATATATATATATATATATATATATTTCATTTTCATTCCAATTTCAATTTCAGGAGGGCCTCAAAGGTTTGTGCACGGAATGCAACTTGGAAATTCGTAGTGATAAAGGCATCATTATGCATAACAAGGTAATTCTTATAAAATTTGTTCAGAATGTCAATGTTGAATAGTTTGAAAAGTAAGATAATATTACAAAAATCCATATTACAGAGTGATTGCAATTCGTCAACTATTAAGATCTACCGAGTCATGAAAGCAATAGCTGAGGATAAGGTGACGAATTATTATAACGATAGATAGACAAAAATACTTGTTAACAGTTTTAAAGATGTGATTATCATGACTAGTTTATTACAGTGGTGGACACTCTCCTTTCTTATGGCTCGTTAAAAATTAGTGGAAAACCGAAATCGGCGACTTTCCACACGTTAAAAAAGTACCCGGAAAGTCGAAAATGGAAACACGAAATTTGAATTCGCGCGCGCGCAAAGTGGTGCGGGAATTCAAATTCCGACTTTCCGTCGTCGATTTTTAGAAGTTTAAATGGAAATTCAACTTCCTGCTCGCTAAACACATGTACTCTGCGGAAATTCGCTGTCGGAAAATCGGAATTTGAATTCCCGCACCACTTTGCGCGCGCGCGGATTCAAATTTCGTGTTTCCATTTTCGACTTTTCGGGTACTTTTTTAACGGGTGGAAAGTCGCCGATTTCGGTTTTCCACTATTTTTTAACGAGCCATCACATGCGTGTGTCCCCTCATGTCCCCTGGGCGATTTCTCCACAAATATGTGTTCAAAAAATAGGACATCAGGGGACACGCCTGTAGGAAAGGAGAGTGTGCACCACTTTTTTATTTATTTTTTTAAAATAGATTTTTCTATTTTAGGATATAAACGAAGATACGAAAATTATTCAACACTGAAGTATTGCACTTGTTTCCCGCCCTAAACATCATGTTACTATATCGTGGCACATTTATATGATACCATAATGATAAATATTTAATTAAACATCGAGTTAAATGTTGCAACCTAGCAGCGTCTGGTGCCTTATTGATGGGGAACCTCGAAAAGAATCATTGGATCCTTCAACGATTAGAATGAGCCCCTCATACATATACTGTAAGTAAAAAGTGTGTCGATGTTCAGTTTGTGATCGGCACTCAACCTTTGCCCTCTTACAAGGCCCCTTCCCATCCCTCTTTCACCATTCCCTGCACTATTGAACATGTTTCATTCATGATTATACCGATCAATACGCAGAATCATTATAGAATAAATAGACTTATATAACTTTTGCAAACATCCTGTCTTCACAGTTTATTCACGAACATATTCGAGGGACACCACCTTTAATACGAAAACAGTTGTGTTTGAGGTCATACTATGAAAACCGAAGAAATCAAAATTTTATTTTTTTGAATTTGTATATTTTATCAGAACATCCTCCAAAATCGGATATGATTGTGTTCGAGAAAAGATATATTCAGTAAAAAGTTTATTTTGAGCTGAATACTGAAGATGAAATCAATCATGAATCACTTAAGTCATACTTTTGTGATGATAAGATCCAATTTCCTCTCTTACAAGAACAGATGGTACCACTGTCACTAGCGATTTTGACAAGGCTGAATCTCTGTCTGAATATTTCACTTCAGTATTCACTTGTGACGATGGTACCATGCCTTCTCCATCCTCCACTATTTCCTCCACCTTACGTGTTTCAGTTGTTCTGCCTCAAGACATTTTCCCCCTTCTCAAACGAGTCTCCTCATCTTGTTCTCTTCCTTCCGATAATATTCCTTCCATTATTTTCAAGCACTGTTTCGCCTCCCTCTCTGAACCTCTTGCACACATATTTAATTACAGTCTCATGCTCGGTGATATCCCATCCCTTTGGAAATCCTCTATAGTCATTCCCATCCCCAAAGTTTCTAACCCCTCCTTAGTCTCCCATTTTCGCCCTATTAGCCTGACACCTATTCCTTCCAACATAATGGAAAGGCTTCTCAAACCAAAGTTAATACGGTGGTGTCAAATCCACAATATTATTCCTTCTGAGCAACATGGCTTCCTTAGTAAAAAATCCACTGTTACCCAATTACTTGATTGTACCCAGTCATGGCGTGAAGACATCGATCGTGATCGTTGTATTGATGTCGCTTATATTGATCTCGCTAAGGCCTTCGACAAAGTCTCTCATCCCAAGTTGCTATGTAATGGCTCGTTAAAAAATAGTGGAAAACCGAAATCGGCGACTTTCCACCCGTTAAAAAAGTACCCGGAAAGTCGAAAATGGAAACACGAAATTTGAATTCGCGCGCGTTCAAAAAGGTGCGGGAGTTCAAATTCCGACAGCGAATTTTCGCGGATTCCATTTTTATCAAGAAGGAAGTTGAATTTCCATTTTACTGCTACAAATCGGTGACGGAAAGTCGGAATTTGAATAACCGCACCTCTTTCAGTGCGCGCGAATTCAAATTTCGTGTTTCCATTTTCGACTTTCCGGGTACTTTTTTAACGGGTGGAAAGTCGCCGATTTCGGTTTTCCACTATTTTTTAACGAGCCATAAATTACGTTCTCTTGGCATTCGTGATTGTTTATTTAATTGGTTTTCAGCTTACCTTGCTAATAGACGTTTCAGAGTTCGTATAGGATCTTCTCTCTCTAGTGAGAGAGAGGTCATCTCCGGTGTTCCTCAAGGTACAGTTTTGGGTCCTCTTCTCTTTTTGCTATACACTTTTGATCTTCCCCGGGTATTTTCTCCCTTCCCTGGTCTTTCCTGTAGGCTTTTTGCTGATGATGTCAAACTATTCACTGCTTATGACCCAATTTCTCCATCTGATTCACATTCCCATTTTCAGTCGGGTTTATCGGGTTTCATAGAATACTGCAAAAAATGGCAGTTGGAAGTTGCTATAAACAAATGCAACGTTATTTATCTAGGCAAAAACAATCCCCAACATAGGTACCAACTTAATTCTATTGTCCTTCCATCCACAACTTCTGTTAAGGACCTAGGTGTCCACATACAGTCCCGCAGAATCTCCCCCTTAACAGAAGTTTCCGGGGACACTCGGAGTGTCTCCAGGTGTCTCCTAACCCGATTTACTCTCTAGAATTATATAACGTGTTTCAAATGCGTTTATGGAGAGCCTTTTCGTCATATGCATCAAATGCACGTGACAAATAAATTTTAAATAAATTTAAAAAATGAAAAAAATGAATATTTAAAATAAAATATTCAGTCACAAATATGACACGCTGATACTGTGAATTGAACCAAGGAAGTAGATTACGGTATATCGCATCCGCGTCTCTCGTCCGCGCGGATGAGTTTGGACCAGTATTTTCCTTCTCCTTCACGATTATTTTTGTTGTTCATTATTGTTTCTTTGTTTATTTCTTTCTGTACTTGTTATATATCAATTATTAATGTCCTAGACTAGCAAATTTGCTGCTGCTGACTTCCCTCCCTCACTCGAGACCTCGTTCGACTAGTTGTTCTTCCATCGCTAGTAATGTCGCATTGCAGTTTCATAGCCACATTCCGAGCGTTCACTAAGATGGGGAGGTCGTTGGCGTCACGCAACTCTCCTCCGCGTATTCTCTGGCGCGAGATACCACCGGAGTCAAGCTTCGACGTAAGTCTTGACTATCATTAAATCTATTTTTCCAATTAATATTTAATTTATTATTTATCTTTTGACTAGGTGTTCACCAACCGTGGGTGATTTCATATTACAGTTTCATGGCTATCTGCCCAGCGTTCGCTGACATACGGAGGTCGTCGTCGTCACGCCAATCACCGCCGCGGATTCTGGCGCTAGGGACCACCTTTCTCCACGTAAGTCTTGTCCTAAATCTTCAATCTAGTCTGTAAGCAAGTATTAAAAAGCCTTAAATGGGCCTTGTCCCAATAATATTAAGCCTTATCCCATTAACACATAAATTGTCTATTTTTCTTTCGACTAGTTGTTCACAAATCGTAAGTGATTTCGTATTGCAGTTTCGGTCGTGTGTCCATCCACTCAATTAGAAGGAGTCATTCTGCCACCGCGCAATCGACTTCACGACTCAAGCGGATACGTAAGTCTAGACTATCAATACTTCCAACTAATATTTATATCATCTATTTATTTTACGAATTATTGTTTATCAGTCATAAATATTGTCGTATTGCAGATTGATCGTCATGTTCCCTGTGGCCAATCAAGTCTGTCCTGAGTACCATTCGCCCTCTTCATCTTCTTTGGCTCCAAGAACTGATCAAGTCTCTCTAAGATGTAAGTCTCGAATATCCATAAATCTATGCTTCCTATTAACATTTAAATTATTAATTTATTTTATGAATAATTGTTTATCAATCGTTAATAATGTTGTATTGCAGGTCATGTGCTCGATTAGGAGGCTAATCTTCGCGTCACTCCACCACCTTCTCTATGTTGGTGCAAGTAACCACCACCACTAGCTGATCATTTCTTTCATCGTATTGTTTATTATCGTGTTGTAAATATATGATATGATGAACAATGATAAGCAAGTTTATTTGCAAGACAAACGATAAATCCCTTATCTTTTATATTCATATTTATGAATTATTCATTATTTATTAAACAATAATCTTCTATTCATCTTCCATTCCTTCTTCTATTAAATTACGTTGTTCACCTTCGCGTAGAATTGATTCCAATCGGGGCTCAGTGGCCGACGGCACACATGACGATCAATCTGCAATACAACATTATTAACGATTGATAAACAATTATTCATAAAATAAATTAATAATTTAAATGTTAATAGGAAGCATAGATTTATGGATATTCGAGACTTACATCTTAGAGAGACTTGATCAGTTCTTGGAGCCAAAGAAGATGAAGAGGGCGAATGGTACTCAGGACAGACTTGATTGGCCACAGGGAACATGACGATCAATCTGCAATACGACAATATTTATGACTGATAAACAATAATTCGTAAAATAAATAGATGATATAAATATTAGTTGGAAGTATTGATAGTCTAGACTTACGTATCCGCTTGAGTCGTGAAGTCGATTGCGCGGTGGCAGAATGACTCCTTCTAATTGAGTGGATGGACACACGACCGAAACTGCAATACGAAATCACTTACGATTTGTGAACAACTAGTCGAAAGAAAAATAGACAATTTATGTGTTAATGGGATAAGGCTTAATATTATTGGGACAAGGCCCATTTAAGGCTTTTTAATACTTGCTTACAGACTAGATTGAAGATTTAGGACAAGACTTACGTGGAGAAAGGTGGTCCCTAGCGCCAGAATCCGCGGCGGTGATTGGCGTGACGACGACGACCTCCGTATGTCAGCGAACGCTGGGCAGATAGCCATGAAACTGTAATATGAAATCACCCACGGTTGGTGAACACCTAGTCAAAAGATAAATAATAAATTAAATATTAATTGGAAAAATAGATTTAATGATAGTCAAGACTTACGTCGAAGCTTGACTCCGGTGGTATCTCGCGCCAGAGAATACGCGGAGGAGAGTTGCGTGACGCCAACGACCTCCCCATCTTAGTGAACGCTCGGAATGTGGCTATGAAACTGCAATGCGACATTACTAGCGATGGAAGAACAACTAGTCGAACGAGGTCTCGAGTGAGGGAGGGAAGTCAGCAGCAGCAAATTTGCTAGTCTAGGACATTAATAATTGATATATAACAAGTACAGAAAGAAATAAACAAAGAAACAATAATGAACAACAAAAATAATCGTGAAGGAGAAGGAAAATACTGGTCCAAACTCATCCGCGCGGACGAGAGACGCGGATGCGATATACCGTAATCTACTTCCTTGGTTCAATTCACAGTATCAGCGTGTCATATTTGTGACTGAATATTTTATTTTAAATATTCATTTTTTTCATTTTTTAAATTTATTTAAAATTTATTTGTCACGTGCATTTGATGCATATGACGAAAAGGCTCTCCATAAACGCATTTGAAACACGTTATATAATTCTAGAGAGTAAATCGGGTTAGGAGACACTCCGAGTGTCCCCGGAAACTTCTGTTAAGGGGGAGATTCTGCGGGACTGTAGATGCATCACTCAATTTCGATACACACATTTCGATTATTTGTAATAAAGCATCGTCTCTTGTATACCTATTATTTCGCAGTGTTACTTGTACTTTACCCGAACCCTATATACGTGCCTATCAATCATTTATTGTTCCCATTTTAGAATATGCTTCCCCCGTCTGGTCCCCTTCTGCAAATGGAAGAATCCGTAGATTAGAGAAAGTTCAACACTTATTTACTCGATTACTTTATCGTCGTTGTTCTCGTTCGAAGATATTGCCCCTTTCGTATCCAGATAGAATATCATTCTTTAAACTGTCTAGTCTCTATGTTCGTCGAATCGTTTCCGATCTTATCCTAGCACTCAAAATTTTCGCTTGCACTGTAGACCTTCCTATAAGCCGTTTCTATACTTATCGACCTATTAGCCATCGTCACAATGCTTTTGTTCTCCATATTCCCAAATCCAAAAGATCAAACCTAAAAGAATACTTCTCGCATAGAACATCCCGATTTTTGAATAAATAACATACAATTTGTGACCTGAAATTGTCTATCCCTTGTATTAAACGTCACCTAATTGAGTTTCCTGATCTTCCGAACAAATTAGGCATTGCTGTTCCGAATTTGTAATTCCCATCCATCTTCCCCGTCGACTTGATCTTTGATCTCCTCCTCCCTGCACACTCAGAGATCCAATACGATATAAATTGGATTTGCGGCCGCTCCACCGCACTAGAGGCTCCTCCCCTCTGAACTCTTCCTGACTGTAGCAGAAGGCGTGATCATTTGATCTCTCACATTCCCCCCATCCCCATAATAATAATAATAATAATATTTATTTCCTTATGCGATTAAAACAGATGAACGAAAATGATAAATGTAGAATAAATAAATTAATAAGGGAATGAGAATAGCTGCAATAACTGGATCACAGCATTGGGGGTTGGGGAGGGGGGGGGGGTATGGAAATTTTAATGGGTTTTAAAGGGGGGAACTCAACCATGACACCATGGTCCCTCTCTTTGACGATAATTCAGTGCGATATGGTACAAGTGAACAAGTGAATGCGATGTGCAGTGCATAATTAGAGTGAGCGAGGATGCTTGTCCACCTCATTTTTAATAATTTTATTCTTTCACATATTTTTTTGCGTTCGAACACTTTGTACTTGTTGAAACACCATTGCGGTGTACGATAAAAAAAATAAAAATTCCTAAATATGTGACTTTTAGAACTTATTTTTGAACAAGCACAAAAATTGAGTAAATCTCGTTCACGGTTAACAATCAGTCTGTAAGAATTCATAGATATTATTATTAACACGAATTTTTTAGCGCAGCCAAAACAAAACAAAAAAAAGTTTTGCCTTAAAAGAGTTGATTAGGGAAATATTTGCAATACTATAAAGGAAGATAATACAATTCAAGGATATGTGGAACAATTGGAAGCTCTAGCTAAACAAAGAAAAAAAGTAAGATCGTTTGAATATTCTAGAATTTTCGAAATCGTGGTAATACCCAATTCTTCCGATTTCGTAGTTTTGGTATCATGGAAACTCAAGGCCTATAAGGATATGGTCTGGATCTCAATTACGATTCAAGTGCACAGGTAAAGTGGAGGATGGTCGAGTTTTATGGAGAAGGCGTCTTAAAGGCGAATATTCATATCCCGAGCATTCAAGTGCGGTTTTTTGTACGTCCTTCAGCTATATTTTCAATAAATTCGTTTCTCAGGAGCTTAATCAAAAGTTCTCGACGAGTTATGAAAAAGGATTTAACTGATGAAATTTGTACTTTATCGAGTCACGAGAGTATGTTAGGGACTCGTCCTTTAGTACTTGTCAGTGGCATTTTTGGCGAAAGTCGGTATGAAATTCTGACTAGATATCCGTCGAGTCTATTCTGCGTATGAAATGTACTTGCATAAGAAAATGACAAACTGTATCTAAATACCGAGAGAACGAGCATTTGCATACATTTACACTCTCTCCTAACTCTCGATTACCCCTCCCACCTAACCCGTCTGACCTTCGCCGCGCTGATTTGATATTTAAAAGAGATCGGCATAGTTTCAATATAAAAAAAAACTATGCAAAACAGGAAATAGTCATTGCGGACGCTCCGTACAATTAAAACAAGTGATTTTTATAAATCGATGACGAAAATTGCGTATATTTTTGAGATTACCAAATTGCGTTCCCTAATGCATCTTTACATTTTTCTTACAATTACGTGCCTACGTCGGACACGCTGTGGAAGGGGTTACGGCGTAGACACGTAAGGCAAATGTAACAGGGCATAAGGAAATCGTGGTCCACAGTAACGGGAAAGAGTGAGTTTCAGACTAATTTGATCAGGCCAGTCAAAATCGCTTCGCTAGGAGCCTCAACGGCGAACTTTGACGTGAGCTCTTGGAGAGATCAATAATCCTTGCAACTCTGGATCAGGGATGTCCCACCCAAGGATCATCGAAAACTGTGGAGAAAAGGTCAACTCAAAAGTGTGTAGTAAATCTTTTCTAGTCAATCCTAAGGTGTTATATTGTAGAGACTAATTAGCATAGACACATAATAATTCGATCGATGACGAATACGCATGGTTAATAATCAATAGAGTGAGACATGCGGTTTGATCTACCTTCCCTTCTATCCTCTCTATTGTCAACATTATCTCTCTCACTTTTACTCCACTTCTCTCGGCCCTTTTCATTCATCATCTACTCTACTCTAGACTCTTTCTGGAAACGAGGACAAAAGGATTTGTGAGTTTCATTACCCTATTTGTGGGGGCGTTCGTTTTGCCAACGTCAATTACACAATGGATCATAAATCGGTTGGGAGGTGTCGTAAGGCAAACAAAGTTGTAGAGAGATACCACACTGGTCTATGGTTGTTCAAATAATTCACTATATTGCATTTTGACTATATTCTTATAATATCTGTAAAGATTTTCAGTAATGGAGGTCCTTCCCTCATCATTACCCCATCGATCGATTGATGAATGGTGTGAAATTGTGAGTTTAATTTTATTGTATTATTCTTGATTTACTCTTTAAATACTTTTAATGATTTTGAATGTAAACTCTCTGTCCAATATCTTTAGATAACAAAGAAAATGAGAAAATGAGAGAAAAATGAGAGTGTGGTCAGAGTGGATAGATTTAAATTACCTTGGGATATACGTTTATTTCTCAATTTCAGGCAATCGAGTTATCGATCAATAATAACATAGAGATTTTGAATCTGATGAGAAGAATTCTGAATCTGCTCAAGCTGGCCAAATATTCTACATGTCGAAACATCACGGTAAGTGAAAATTACATTAATTGAACATTTAGAATAGGGAAAAATAAAAGATATAATAAACAAATCATTTTGATCGCGGAAAATTGAGGGATTTTGAAAACCTGGAAACAACACTGTTATTTCAGGTCAACAATATGGAATTCCTAGAGATTAAGTACGCCTTGAGACGATATCCTTTTGATCCCAACAGGTACATTTAACTGCCAATATGGTTTCTGATTCCTTAGTCATTAGTTTAGAATTTTAAATGCACCCTTACGTTATCCAACTGTTCAGTTCAAATCATGGTTCTGAAAAATGGAATTTAGATCGAATTCTCAGATAACCCTGTTCTTATGAATTAGAAATTGTGTAAAAGTCCATGCAAATCACTCTATTTCAGGATCGATCCGGTTCATGAACTTGTATATGGTATTGCTCAATCAACGATAGAAATGGTTGAATCGATAGTTGAAGCAAACTCTGCACTACTATTTCATCAACAGGTATAAGATATCATTCAAGGCTCAGAGGCCGTATCCTTGAAAAGTAGAAAACTGTTTGCCGACCAAAGCGACGTCATTAGCATATGAGAAGATTGTTGGCATACGGTTGTGACGTTACTTTTGCCGGTAAACGACTTGCAAACGTTCATGGATAGTACTTTAGAAAAAAAACTTTAAAACTTTAGAATTCATTTTGGAGTTTTTTTCAAAGTTAGCCGGTGTGAGGTTTTTTGGATTTGTGTGAATTAAATCGCATGAATTTCTATCGCCTAAGCTGTTCACAATCGCACTTTTGGAATTATTTTTAATGATTGTTTTTCTCGAAACCCACAGACACAACTTTTTACAACGATTCTCAGTCTGAATCACATGATATATATATAACATTTCACACATGCTATACGATCCATCTGTCGAGTTTTTCGAAGATAAAAAAAAACAAAAAAAAAATGTTTTTTTTAAACATAGCTTACATCAGGTCCTGAAGCTCAAGTAAGCTCACATTTTCCTTTCATATATGTTTTAATTGGACAATTCGAGCGAATTGTTTTAAAATCTATTTAAAATATATCCTTTTATAATTTGTGAAGTTTTCTTTTCCAGAGCTTCGCTAGAGATGAGATTGAACAAGGCAACGTTAGCATCAAGCAGGAATTGATTGATAACCAAGCTTCTTCCGAATTTGCATTTGTGAGTTTAGACGTTTGCAAGTCTTCTTTTATTGTGTCAGGATTGTGTGTAGCAACAACGCGCCATTCGTCGCGTGGCGGTACCAACCTACCGTATATACTTTTGCATTTTCGTTGTAGGATAATTTGGAAAAACGCCAACACTCTCGACTTTGCAATATGCTCATGGATCTTAGTTACTGTATTGAACAGCAGTGTGGGGGGGGAAATGGGATGGGGTTGGTAAAAAAGGTAAAGGTACGTTATTCAAGGCACACGAAGTCGGGTGATTACTGCAATGTCAGTGTTAAATCAAGGCCAATTAAGTACGGAGGGCCTAATCATTTCTTCTGGCAGTCCTTAGGGAGTGGGGAGGAGAAATCTTCGTACATAGTTCTTTTTTTAATAATTTGCTGCTTGTAAGTTCGGTTTTTAGGGCATCGTTGGAGATGAGATTGAACAAGGCAACGTTGACATCAAGAATGAATTGATTGATGACCAAGCTTCTGCAGTAATTACATATGTGAGTTTAGAATTTTGCAATGTTTTTTACTGTTATGCCGGAGGTCAAGATTTAAATTCATAGTAAAACTAATTATAGTTAGTTGACGCGTTGAATAAAGAAGTACAAATAGGCAAATTGTGGCAATGTATGTTAATTTTCAATGAAATATAACAGAATTGCCGAAGGAACGTCTGTTTTCTAATAGGAATTCCTTTCCCTACGAACCTTCCTCTTGTTTCTCTTACCTTGCACGTTGTCGCCCACTTTCAACAGTCGTAAACTGTCTCAAACTTTACAATAACAATTCATTTTTAAGAAGTCTGAACCAGTTGAAGATCATCTGAAACCGATACTTGTCCGTGAAATGAAAGATGATGTTTCTATTGAAAATTCTACGTCCATCGAATCAGTTACTGCAAACAATTCTGCTCCCGAAGAAAGTGTAAGTTTTGCAGTTAAAACTGTTCAAAATTCACGAATGTTTACCAAAATAAATGTCTTCTTTACCTTGTGATTACTTCCTTATCATCTAATTTTTTAAACGTTTTTTGACATCATTTTAAATTGAAAATGTTAATTGTTTTGAAAAGTTATGAGGAAAACACATACCAACGTTTAGGAAAACAAAACTGAAAGTGAATCTCGATCCACTTCTATGAAAAGGGAAAAGCGTCCGCCGAATGAGGTGAGATATATCATTTTTTAATTGTACACTCACAGAAAAAAAACCCTAGCTCATGTACCCCTGTGCATTCTCGGGGTAGGACTTTAAAACCCTTTAATACAATTGTTCCAAACCCTAACCGTTTAGTGTTTGATGAACAGGGGTACATGAGCTCGTTTTTTTGCGAGTGTAATTAAATGACTATTGAACAGTTTTTTTTTTCTAGGAAGAACCAATTCCTAAAAGACCGAAAATTCAAGAAAGAACAGATACGAATGTGGACAATGATAATATTGATAAGGTAAATTTATCAATAATATAAATTCTTTTGAATGGACATTGTATTTACAGCAGTCGGAATGTAAGAAAGAAGGAAAAAGGGAAAGTCGAGAACTAATTCCAGATCAAGAACCGTTCACATGTCCGATATGTCATGTATGTACATATTTCTGCTTGATTTTCTTTAATTTTTCCCACTTTGTTAACGAGCTTAAAAATATATTATGTAAATTAGCAAAGATATGGCGAAAGCATTTGTGAAAACAATTATACAGTAATTATTTTGTTATACACATAATAATCATCTCCTTGTTAATCATTTTCAGATGTCCTGCTCCACTCCCGTTTCAATCGTTAACCATTTCCATGCATTGCATAATTCTTTGCAAAAGGTATTCGTAAAAAAAGTTACTTTAATTAAATACATATATTTTTTCATATCCCAATATTTCGCGGCCTTGTTCGCTATATTTCATTCTTTTAATTTAATTACATTTATCAAGAGTTGGCTCTGATGTGCATAGCTGGCCACTGAATTTTTTATATCGGAATTTAATTAAGGAATAATAATAATAATGAAATTTCAAACAGAATGGCTATCATATGAAATGTGATGAATGTTTCGTAATTGTGGATACACAAAGTCAAGTATACGCTCACAAGGTTAGTATATCTTATTTCTTTTTCAAATGTTGCAAAAAGAAAAGAAAAGAAAAGCAGAGTAACTGTCATCCTTTATGTGATGTTTAGACAACCTTTCTTCTTTACTTTTCGTGTCTTTTGAACACTGCATTAGATTCAACGTATTCTGAGTCAAATTTTGATTTTGTTGAGCATTTCAAAACTACAGCAACGAGTCAGTTCTCTGAATGTAGTGGGATAAAAAGGTGTATCCGTCCATAACTATTAATGACTCTTTCTTGCAACAATTATGCTAAAACCAGACAAAAAAAGATTGAGCAGATTGTGTGTTGTTATATATTTGTTCAGAAAAACCTGAAAACATTAATTTCAGAAAGTGTGCAATTTCAAGACCATGACGTTCCACAATGCACCACGTGTATGCAAATCTTTTTTTAAATCTGTTACTTTTCCAATGAACTTCAGGATCGATTTGAGCTTATTGATGAAGATACTTTCATATGCACTGTGTGTTCGGTAAGTTGAGAACAAATCAATTAATCGGAGTTTCAAATCACATTTAAAGCATATATGACAATAGTTATGACGTTTTATGCAATATTTCGCCGTTGTGTCATTTGTTAAATGAAATTATACAAATAATTAAGTCGTTATTACAGTCATTCGAAGTGAAAATAACAACGGCGAATATTGGCTCAATAACTCATCATCTTACGACCCGACACAAGACAACTCTAAAAAAGGTAACAAGATTCAGATAACAAATTAACTCGACGGTTATGCGTCGTTACGTTTGGCATACGGGCTTACGCCGTACTGCGGTGTTACATTTGCGAGACGCATATGTGTCTGTCAACTTCAATTGTGGAGTGTATTGGGTCTCGAGCCCTAAATGAATAAAAAAGAAAACCCTGAAGAGTCATAAAATTACTGAAAAATGCCACGGTCGTCAGTTATTATTGATCGATGGTATACTGTAAGCAGTTAACGAAACCATCGATCAATTATGGTTGACTATCGTAACCTTTTACAGTATTTTATGGCCCCTCAAGGTTTTTCACTCGAGACCCAACACACTCCAAAATTTAAGCTGACGCTTACGTAACGAAACGTAACACGTTGCGCCGTTATGCCATAAGGCAAATGCATCCCACAAAACGATTGATAATTTCAGGAGGGCTTCAGATTTGTATGTGCTGGATGCAATTTCGAAATTCGTCACCAAAAGGATTACACTGTTCATAACAAGGTAGTTCATTTAAAAATTGATAACGATAATAAAAAGTCTGAAACTCAAGATAACATTTCAAGAATTTATATTACAGAGTGATTGCAATTCGTCGAATACGAAGTTCTACCGTTCCGTGAAGGAATCAACTGAGGATAAGGTAACGAACATATAGATAGACAAAAAAATCGATGCAAAATATTTCTCTCTAGCTTTAAAGATATGATTGTTTATTATTATTATTATTATTATTATATATTGTTTTATATTATTTATTTATTTTTCTATTTTAGGATGATAACGAAGATACGAACATTATTCAACACTGAAGAATTCTACTCGTCTTTGCTGTTACTTTTTAAAAACTTTTTTGTTTATTTGTTGTTACTTTTTGTTACTTTGTTATTTACAATGAATATCGTGAAACATTTATATGATGATGGCATCATAATAAATTTTTTTTAAGCATCGAGTTAAATGTTGCATCCTGGCAGCACCTGAAGCCGTAATAAGAATACAGCTGTGGTTGGGGTAATCTCGGTGAACCTTTAAATCTGAATCTACGGTTTGCCTCAAGATGTGTCTCTCAATCTAACTTTCGTTGTCTGTAGAACCATCTCCAGTACAATTTTGCGTCTGACAAAAATTCAATTTTTGAAAATTCCTGAAACAGTTTCATGAAAAATGAATCACACAGGATCACCATTAAATTCTGTCTTGGGAGATAGTCTGCAAATTTCGCACCGTCGGGTGACGAGAAAATATTTCTTTTTCCTACCAAGCGGCCTCATTATAATTGCTGTGTCCATCTTCTGATCCTATAAAATCAACCATCGGCTCATTTCAAATGACAATTCCAGCGAAGTCTTGTTGCCATTTCTCCTCAATTGTATCGTTCTTGCAGTTTGCAGCTACCACATTTCATTTTTGACTTAAAGAATTCAAAATGGAGAATATTGATATGGGAATGGTTTCACTATTGTGTAATACTCTGGCAATGTAACTCTTGGAGTGCTCTTTGGCTATGCAAAACAGCTTATGAAATATCACAGTGGCAACGATACATCGCGTGTTATATATCCTGCGAAAAAGCGAAAAAATCTCAATAATAGGAACTGCCGAACAAGTCGAACTATAATGTTTTACAGCGAAATGCTTTCAATCTGATATGATATAAAAATTTTTTATTTTATCAACGTGCATATGCACGAAATGAGACATGGATAAAGTCAATGATACTCATTATCGATTGTCAAAAAAGCCGAATTTCTTTGCAATAGGTTGAATCTCGTCAGACAAGTATAATAAATGCAACTACAGTACTTCATCGCTCCGACTTTTTATTTATCAAACAATTCGCGATAGATCAGCTACTTACGGTATATCGATCAATTTCCCAAGAAATACCCTTCATTCTTTCCGTCTACCTGTCGCTCGTCTTTACAACAAACCATCGTAGCCGACGACGATATACATATTTTCAAGATCAAACCGTTCCTCAGTACCATTCTAACACAAATCAGAACATCCCCATTGATCAACGATCCCTGTTTTGTCATTCTCTTCTTATCTTGCTACCTTGTTCCTTTCACCACCCATCTCTTATCCATGCTTTTTATCACCCACTCTCAACCACCCCCCACACACACACACAGAGAGCCACTCAGAACCATTGATCCATCTTATTATCGCGCATGCCTTCCACTTTGTTATATTATTGTTATCGTTGATAAATTATTATTTTGCTCAAGTCAAGTCATCAATATTTATCCTCAATTCATTCAAGACACGATCTCTCTAGAGAACACTAATGGCGACTTATAGAAATAACATTCCAATGTTCTGATAAAGTTAGTGTAGTGTAATCTAATGTAACAAGTCAAGTTCAGAGCGAGGTCTACGATATTCAAAGTCTACGACATGTAATTTAACAAAGTAATAAAGCGAAACGGCGCCTATAATTCTTGTAATTAATGAATCAATGTTGATATTTGGTTCTCTGAAGTATCGGTAAGTTAAATTAAACAATTATCTCATTGTCAGACTGTTTTCATTTCCTTTCATGCGTTTTCTTTCATTGTCAGGAAAACCGCAGAACAAAAACATAAATCCCCGTGGCGCAGTCGGTAGTACGAGAGATCCCACAGTGAACAAGCAACGCACGAATGCCGGTGCCGATCGATTTTTTGCCATTTTTGTTTTGCTTATTATTTTGATTTTAAGATAACAGTCAATCAAGAAATTAAAAATAATCGAGTTTAAAATTTTGTTAATTATTAAAGATAGGAGATCCAATGATAGAGCTTCTCAGTACATATGCTTTCGTGCTTTTTTGTCCCAGCAATGCTTGCCACATGTTCACTACTCACCCAGAATGTGACCGTATTGTTAAAAGCTATTTGAGAAAGTGCTTCTATATTCTTCAATCCATACCATATAAAAAATATGACTAACGAAAAATTTTACAAACATAGGAATTCTATTCAGGATCTCACTTTAAAGCGAAAGCTTACTAGTCAGCCACTCAATTCACTAGTCAGTCTAGCTGCTCAGGGGATATAAGGTTTGGTACGAATTTGAATGAGTGGGAAGACGCTTTCCACTATGATTATCGGCTATTACATTTTAAGTTAACTTGAAAAAAAAAGAATTATGTTTTTAAAGAGGGGGAATGAGGATGTTTGGGGTGCGCTATTATCACGAAGAACGTGGGGACAACGATACGCATTCTGTTCTCTAATAGTTAGTAGCGTATGTAACTGCGTCGCATGGTTCCATTCACGTTTGTAGTTTTCTATATACTTTTTATCTTTCAAATTAGAAAAATCGCGCCTTCCGCCTAACAATAATTCGGTTTTCCTTGGGGCGACAACGTATTTCAGCTATGAGTACCGTATTCCGGGGCATCCATAATTTTAGCGAAAATTGTTTTGTATTCAGGGAGATGTGATCTAGTACTGCCGGGCCAGTTTAGTAAGTTTAATCGATGATTTGTTTTCTTAATCATTCTTCATTCATTGATTATCTTTCGCCTTCTGGCAGATCAAAGTTCTAGGTAAAGTCTGATCTCAGGCGGCATATCAATGAGATTTTATTAGAGAGAGATAAGGTAGGGAGGGTAAAGTGAGAGAGAGAGATATAGAGGGTAATGGGAGAGGGAGAGATATGGACGGTAGAGGGAGAGGGAGAGATATGGAGTCTAGAGGGAGAAGGAGAGACATGGTAGAGGGAGAGGGAGAGATATGAAAGGTAGAGGGAGAAGGAGAGAGTGAATGACAAAGGGAGAGGGACTAATGATAAGGAAAGCGTCCCTCTTTGACAACACCAATTGATTGAGTGACCATTGTCTACTATTTTTAATTGCACATGCAATATTTATATTTTAATCGTGAATTTATTTATTCAGTCCTGTTGTATCTGTCTTTGCTACAGCAGCATGCATTTTAATTTTAAAACATTATGTTCCTGTCTATATTTATTTTTTCCTGACATCGATTTCGATCCCGGACCTGATATTTGTTTGCAATCGATAAGTCATTCTTGACATCCTTCGATTAGATATTTTATACGTTTATCTTTATCTTGTAGTGTAAGTCATCATATTCAGCTCAGTGTCCTTCAAGCACCTACTTTCCACATGAAATTAGTCATATCAAGCAACCATTGTCCATTCTTTGTTTTCCTAATGCCATCTGAATCAGCCTTCTTCTATTTCCTCATTGATAGAACGAAAAATGCTGTCTAGTTTCTTAGTTTCAACTTCGTGCCTGCGATTATGCTCTTATTTTTAACGGCACGAGCTAATTTTACACTACGCTCTGGAAATGCTCTCTCGTTCACAAGGAACGCAGGTGAGTTTAGCCAGAGCGGATAGTTAAAAGTAGCTCGAAATAAATCCCACACAAGCCTTTTTTTTATTTTCCTAGAGTCATACTATTTGAATAGCGTCATACATATTCATCCTTATCTTATCTCCTCGATTCCAATTGACCATGCATGATATCACTAGTCAATAGTCTTTTGGCAGAATAAGTACAATCTCACTTCAGAATTCACACTCACTTATCTTGTTTTCGAACTATCAACTCGCTTTCTTCTTTAGTACTATCAGCGATCGATTCATCTTCCGAGATTATTCCAATTCATGTCATTTTCTAGTATTATTGAATTCTTTTTATTTATTTATTGCTTTGCATTAGACCTTATCCTTATAATTTCTGATCAAATGTCATTTCATTTTCAAAACGAGTCAATATATCGGTTACGTGATCATATTACTCGGATGAATCAATCGACAATGCAATATACTATGCCATATGTTTTTCGTATGATGCACAAAATGCAATATGCATTATCAACGAATAACAGTTACAGAAAAAAACATGGACGCCTTATCGTCTCCTCAATTCTCCCAAGAACGTTCGAAACAGCAAACAACCTACAAGATTCTAGTTATTGGCGATCCTGGAACAGGTATTTGATCTTTGATCTCTGATCTCTGATCATTTTATTTTTTTTATAACCGTGAATTGTCTGCCTTGTTCGGTAACCAATGACCTTTGATCTTTGAACTTTAAGGTAAATCGTCAATAATCAGACGATATGTGCACAACGTCTTCACTGCGAACTACAAAGCAACTGTAACATTTCATTTTGGTCTTATTTTAAGAATTTTTTAAATTTCATTGCGTTCTTTGGACACCAAAAAAATTCTATCGAATTACACAAAATTACTGAAATCTTGATATATTTGAAACTTATCTATCAGATATGAGATGATCTCAAAAGGAATTTTTTTCGCATTTTCGGTGAATTACAAAGCAGTCTTTAACCCATCTGAAAAAAAAAGATGATCAAAGGTTGTCTAAAGATGAAAGATCCTCTTTATCTTTTACAATTGAGTGGCCACTCCAAAAATGGTTCATTGTGTTGAAATAATGCTTTTTCAGATCGGTGTAGATTTTGCTCTGAAGATTCTTCCCTTCGATACGGAGCGGGTAGTCCATCTACAGATGTGGGACATCTCAGGTAGATCATTTTATCGATTGAATCTGGACTGATCATGTTTCCACATTTGCACGTTCTCCAACAATTATTAGATCATTCTTTATTCTAGTCATGGTGATGTGAGAAAGAGAGAGATAATTTGGGGCGAGTGAGAAAAAAACGCGGGGAAAGAACTCAGAGTTGTCTTTGATTATGAAAGATTTTGCAGAACAAGTTAAAGATAAGGTGAAATAAGGCTGCGCTATATACAAATATAAGTATATATACATACTAATTAAGTATTATAACAAGTTCATTAGTGTATTATGTCATAAATTCTATGGCAATTCAACAATTAAATTGGTGGGCGGAGTTTGAAATTGACGAAAGGACAAGGGAAGAAGAAGTGAAGCAGGCAAGAATATTAGTGGGAAGCAACGGAAGGAAAGGGGGATATTGATTTGATCAAATACCAAGAAAGATGATTACGGTAGTTCAATCGGGTCAGAAGGTTGAGCGTGAATGTGACCGGTGGTGGAGATGAGAAGGGAATTCTGAATGGCGCGAATCGTAGTTTGTAGTTTGGAGTGGGCGGAGCCAAAAAAGGCGGAGCTTAGTCGAATACATGTCCGAGCTGCGTCTGCGCTGCGCTCGATTGCACTCGCGTGTGATGGTGTTCATTCGACGGAGTGGGATATCCGTAGAATCTGACAAAAAGATCAAAGATCAGGAGTCAAAGATCAAAGATCAAAGATCAAGAGTCAGAGATCAAAGATCATACCCGCTCTCGATCTGATAAGGTTGTCCGTAGTATCGTTTGGATGTGTGATAATAGAAGGGATTTTCGTCAGCCGACCAATACACCGATTGCTCCTCCATCGGTTGTAGACCCATCTGAATCAATACTCATTTATATTTATTTTAATCAGAACACTCGTCCCATAACAATCCCCTCAATATGTAGATCACAGCGAAGGAAAACAATGCATTTCCAGATATGTTTCATCGTAATTGTAATTGCACACGCCGCTTCTACTATTTCGCTTTCGCTCCCAATTATTTGAAACAAACCGGAGATGGTCCAGCGTGCTGAAGAGTTGTTTGCATTGCATGATTTGAATATGCAGGAGTGTAGTAGATTCCTCGACCTGTAAATGCTTACAAGAGTAACTTAATGCATCTTATTACTTGAAGGTACATAATTTGGAACTCTCCGCTCTGACAATGGTCTCTCGCTTTCTTTGTCTACGAGAGTGCGTTGCCAGAGCGGAGAGTTAAATTAACTCAGGGTATGCTAGGCATAACCTTGCAACATCTTACAACATAAATGTAATCATTATCGATATTATTGATCTATCGTAATTTGAATCAATCAATATCTTACTATTGTCTCCTGCATTCGCGCTTCCCATGGGACTCTGATGCAGTGTGCCAAAATGCTCCTCCAGTGGTGCCACCGTAGAAGACGTCGACGCCGATTTGTGGTGTAGCAGGTACATCGATCTGCAGTAGTAAACGTCGACCTCACCACCGAATGAATAATCGACTAACCGATGTGCTTGGAGAACTGAGGTGGCGACAGCGATGACACAGGCTAGAGTGGCTCCGGAGGCTAGAATAAGCGCGACGGTCCATATTGTATCGAGGTCGGAAGTTGTGGCTAGTGAATCACGATTGGACACCAAATTAGCCTGAATCAGGATTACATGATACTGTAGCTGTATTACTATGAAATTATAGGGCAACCATTTTTAGTCAAGCACTCGAGTAAGTATTTTAATTTTTTCCTAGGCTATTATATATTGTGAAAAATAGTGTGGGACCAACCAGGTAGTAGACATTTGAAATGGCCGGTGATAGAGTGAACTGGGCGAGAGCAGCCAGTGCAGTGTGGAGAATGGCTGAGGCTGATAGAAGTCGCCAATCCGAGAGACAGTATATCTAAGCAAGAATAAGGCCATTATCATGGATAAGACAAAGATGGGTGTGGACCTTTTGATGCACCTAGACAATTTGCACTCGGACACAGCTAACTTTGCGAGATTGATCCTATTTTGCAAGAAATCTCTAAACAGAATTTTACCTGCACGATGAAAACGGCAAGTGCGAACGGGCCATTGCCCAGTCGGAAGAAGGGATTATCGATTGGAACCTGCAAATTGATCTTTGATCTTTGATAAGTGATCTTTGATCTTTGAACATACCTGCTCATATCTCCATTTTCCAAGTTCGAATACGACATAGCATCCAGTGATGACAACTCCGTAAAAGATCGTGCCAACCGACAAGAAGAGATGGACTCCTGAATGATGCAGCTAGATAGCTGGCCCCAAGCATGCTAAACTGCATACCAGTAGAGTGTTTGTAGTTGTGCTTACGCACAGCGACCGTTTCTCGACCGTACATGACCGAGCCCCAGAGAGCTGTCAGCAGACCACCAGCGTATACCTGAACAGTATTTTCACTAGCACCTTGGTACTTCCTGGTTTTAGTGTAATCAGGGAGGACACTAACCGCAGTAGTGACACATATCAATACGATCTGTCCAACGTATGTTTCCTGCAGCATGTCCTCTCGGTACGTCTGATACGCTGAGTATTCGTAGATGAGATGAATAGATGCACACATCTGCAATTATTAATCTTTGATCTCTGTTCTTTGATTCTTGATCTTTGATCTTTGATCTTTGATCTTTGTTACCTTCTCTACGGCAATTCCGGCGCAGACGACGTTCATCACAAATCGTGCGCTGACATTTGCTCTGAAAATATAGTTTTATAATTTCGGATTATTAATAACATCTCGATCGAGGTTCAGTTACGTTTCACTCATTTGATATATTGAAGTTTTTGCAATATGACAACGATGATGGAGAGGACTAAATGTCATTACTGATGATTTGCCGAGTAGATAATGGCAGTTGCCAGAAATAAGGCCGACGTCCAAAGTAGATCACCACCGAGGAATTCGCCTCGCCACACCATATCCAGCAGACCTGCAGAGATCAAAGATCAATGTACAATGGTCAGAGTGCCATGATATAGACCAAGATCAATTTAGTCATGAACTACCATGCCTTACCAATAATCGTCAAGCCCAGAAGACAGCCTGACCAGAGAAGATGGAGACCGGAGAGTAACCTAGAGAGATCAAACATCAAAAGATAATTAGAGTTACATGTCTAGGGTTAGCACAATATCGATTGATTAGTGCACGACATCTCTACGACATGTCTCACCAAACTTCAAACTCGGAATATTTCGGTCTTTCGGGTTTGGTTATTGCCGATCTAAAGAATAGTAATACTGTCAAGACTTATTTTAAGACGATAAATTAGGTCATGATTAACGCAAGGTTAAAAAGTAGAAAACTATTCGTTTTCTAGACTTTGTCGCCTTTATTTCTTTTCTTTTCGAGATTCCACATAAGTTATTTCAAAGCCGTTACCGTCCATGCAGATTGGTTCCTTGTCGTTGCTCTAGCGCTCGTTGATGAGCAGATTCTCCGTTGATACACAGAACAGCAGCCGCAGCCACACCTTAACGATTAAGTTAAGGATGGAATTAAGGTTATAAGTTAACGATGGAGTTAAGACCGTAAGGTTAGTCAACTCACCAGCAAAACAGCAGAGTAGGAAGAGAAGACAGAAACATCCCAAGAGTACTCCATGAACTACTACGATTATGAAACGAGGAGAGGTGTTCGAGATTGCGTTTACGTCTGAAAATAAGACAATCGATATTTTGAAAAATTCCCCCACAGAATATATCGTGCTTTTACTCTAAAGAGGATTATAAGGAAACATTACGATCTAAAGCAACGAAAAATCGCATGATTAACAGTGGTCGTCGTACCTCCCATATCCCTGGACTGGTAGAAGTTCTTGAGGTCATTCTTGTAGAAGGGCACGGCATTGTTGTCGACAGTCTTAACGCACCACACAGCCGCTACGACTGACATAGCGACCGCCACCTGCACATCAATTCAATATGTTTAAATATTTTGTCAGAAATAGTTTTTTTCCTATTCTTTGTATTTCAATCTCTGAATGAATTCAAATATGTTCCATGAGGAATTTAACTTCAATCTCCAAATTTGAATGTGATCTTGGCTGTTTTTCGAGACTACTAAATTCAAACTAATTGTAAATGGAAAAATAGTTGAAACGTATCATTTCCTTGGCATTTGTCCTTTCCCAGTTACTAAAGCCAGTAATATTCAAGGCCTAGTCTGTCTGGTCAATTAGTTTCGAGTGAACTTGACGTCGTCTTCTCGGTTGCCAAATTATACCGCAATCTTCCATAATCAATCATCATCTAAATTCATTTACTCACCTTCAAATTGAGTGTTTCGTGACGTCTCGATCGTACCGCCAACAAATCAACGATACTCGAACATATTGCAAACATCGCTGCGACATGCTCCAATGCGATTTTAATGTACTTATCATTGTTGACCTGCAATTATTGATCTTTGATCTTTGATCCTTTTTGTCTTCATCTTTGATCTCCCTTACCAATTCGTGTTCATACTCGAGAAAGGCCGACAAACCGAGGAGTCCTAATGACATTGCGAGTTTGAGAATGGCTAGAGATGTGACATTCTTTCTCGCCTTCTCCAAGTCCCTCTCCTGATCACGCTGTAAATATTTATATTATATTTATTTTTATCGTCACTTCTTTGTATCCAAACATCTACTCAACACTTCTCAAGTTCAATAGAAATCTTTGCAAAGTTGTTGTGCTTGTCATTGAACATAAAGATACACAAGTCTACCGTAACCTTTCGTATTCTTTCGTAGACTATCGTACTTCACCGTAGGCTAGTAATTACCGTACCACGGGGATGGGATAGAGTGGGTAAGTGTGAACGATCAATCGATCCAGAACGAGGACGGCTACGGTAGCGATCAGAGCTGCGAGAGCGGATACGCCTATCATCGTTGCCGAAATCGCGATTCGACCTGAAATGAATGTTCTTTGATCTTTGATCTTTGATCTTTGAACTTTCATCTCTGTGACCTAATGAAAGGGAAAATGTCTATTCTAGTACATCATATTAACCGTAATTTCAGCATTGATCTTTGATTTTACAAATCTCAGCAATGATCTTGGATCTTATAAATCTCGGAATTGATCTTTGATCTTACAACTCTCAACATCTTTGATCTTCGATATTTCTCACCGGCATAATTAGCGTTTTCTTGGCCGAATTCCTGTTCGAATCCATTCGTGTTGGATAGCTGTTGCAGTTGACGATTAGCTTCGACGACCTTAGAAATATTGATAGTTGATGTATTTTAATTAAGCATCAATGTTCGATTTTTTAAAATGATTGTTTGGAATCAAAAGCTATAATAGGGAAACCTAGATGGGGTTCGGGTGTGCCTTTAATTATCAAATTCTAATCAACAATGTCTCACCCTATACGTAGTGAAACCATAAAATATTGCCGATGCTATGCCCGTGACAATCGATACGCAGTACAGTATCTTCGTGACAATACTACCATGATTACGGTACACCGAGACGAGACCTTTCAAAGATATTATTGATTGATTGATTCGAAAAATATAATTTGCAGTACCTAGAAACTCGTTTTTTTTTCAAGGAAACAAGTAAGGAGCTAATTTGAAACTCTTCGTTCTATCAATGCTCTCTCGCTTTCTTTCACTACGAGAGAGCGTTTCCAGAGCGGAGAGTTTCAAAATAGTTCGGGATGTGCCATTGCAAAACAAAAATAGATAAAAATATTTTATTATAACTGACCAACACCGCCAGTAAGGGCATGTATCCAATTGAGTAATCGTAGATCAATGTCCCTAAAATTATCGATTCCGACCCGAGAAAACTGCGATCCGGCCAGAGCGGCTGCACCCAATCCGAGTATTATGAGCAGGATATTACATCCCTGTAAAGATCAAAGATCAGATTTCAAAGATTAAAGATCAGTGACTAAATCCCTGTGAGGGATTATCTCTGTGCAGGGTTAGAGTAAAAACCTTGCGATTAAAAATGTTGCACTCAAAATGACATAGGAAAGTTGCAAAAGATGACACTTGTAAATCGATAATTTGTAGAATTAATTGATTATGTACTAGAAAAATTTTTCTACCATTTTTTTTGTACACGATGATATTGATTGATTTCACCTGTATCTGGCATAGATATGCCGATCGCTCACTCATAATATCTACCGTATCCCTCCACTCGCTATATCTTCAATCGTGCGATCACTGAAATCGATATTAATGCAATTTAACAAAGATCAAATTCAATTCGGAGAAGAAAACGTGAGACATATTGGGTCGATTGATTTTTTTCGCCTAAATGCAAGAAAACGGGCAAGAATCGGGCTGGTATTAAGGTATTTGGTGGAAAACGAAGAAACACGAAATATATTTAATGACACAACTGATCTAATTGAACACTCTCAGCGCTGCCAACGCTCTCTCGTAGACACAGAAAGCGACTCTGGTTTTTATTTCCCACTGGTCCCCCAGTAGATTTCCCAGTGGGGATGGAGCTAGGGGACCAGTGGGAGATTTACTGGGGGACCACTGAGAAGGGGAGAGGCACTGGGGGACCAGTGGGAGAAAATTTAGTGCCCCAGTGGGGGAGTGGGCGTGGTCTTGCACTGTGATATTGTAGTGAAGAGGATTATAGTGAAATGATTGTTTATCCAAGTATGGACGATACGAATGCATTCGAATTAATAAACAATAATAAAATAGCATAACTAACTCAACAAAGTAACTATTACATTACATAATAATCTAGAGCTTGTAAATATGAAATCTCAAAGATACTAGGGGACCAAAAGTTTGTTCGTTTTGTCGGTCTGAATATATTGAAAGATTAGGGGAGGGGCATATAACAATCGTTAATCATTACATAACATTAAAAAAAAGATACTGTTGTAGCATAGAAAGAGATCAAAGGACATAAACTAGTGATCAAAGATCACTTAATCCTCTTAGCTGGTCATCTTCTTAATATCCTTCTGATTCATTGATCCGTTGAATGAATCATGCTGAACATTCTTCTAAGTCATAAACTTGACGACTCCCTCACATCTTGCTCTTTCCATACCAACTGAAAAGTATTGATTTTTTAAATAACAATCTTCCAATTCGTCATCCGTTTCAATCTATTTAACCTGACTATTAATAATCCTATACGAATTGTGCATTGTGATTTCAAAGACTTTGTTAAGCTGATTTCAACGATACATCAGTTATCGATTTTCGTCAACACATGGCTTAGAAAAACGCGTATTCTTTTTTTTTTCACTCGTTGCAAGACCACTCAATCGGAGTAGAGCTGCCAGAAGGTATGAATGGATCTATGAGTGGAATACCATTCGTTAGAGGTCAAGGAAACGAATGCTCATGAGCAATTTTATTTTTCTTAGCATGCAATTTAATCGGTAGGAAAATAACTAGGATCGTAAATGAACAAGTGGAAGAACTCACAATATTCAGTTGGCTGGCTGCACTATGCCCATGAAGCGAAAAAGTTAACGCTGGACTTGCTGAAATTAGAATTAATTAGCTAGCATTGCATTTATAGAGTAAGATACGCAGAACTTTGGAAAGCTACAAAGTAGTTAATATTTCTATAAAACAATTCAGTAAATAAGTGACCATGCAAACCCATTGGCGAAATATATGTGAACATTCAGTCCTCCAAGTGTTGTTCCAACTAAAAAAAAATACCCAAAATTTAAAATCTTCAGGCTCGTAGCCATAAACGTAATAAGTTGAAAGAGAGTAATAAGTTGACATGAATGATGATGTATGAAGACTGTTCTTTTCAGGTTTTCTATACTTTTATCAACAAATAAAATTAACTTAAGGAATAGTTAAATAGAAAAATATACCTTTCTCCGGTTCATCATCCGTTGATCTCGACTACGCGTCGGCATATTGCCCTATTGAACTTAAATGAAATTATACTTATTTCATAGAATTGGTAAAATAAAACATATAAATAAGAAAAAAATTTAAAGACGCCGAACGCAACGCTCATGCCAAGAGCCGCAGCGCGTCCAATGAATAGCACACTTTGTCAAATGTATCACGAGCGCAGTTTCATACTCGTGGTCGCATGGTTTTGTCTGGGGGACCAGTGGGAGATTTACTGGGGGACCAGTGGGGAGAAATGCGCCCAATCTGTCATCTTTAGAGCACTCTCTTGTCCTGGGAAACCAGTGGGGGAGCAAAACCACGCCCACTTTTGCTGGGGCCCCACTGGGAGAAAAAAACCAGAGGAGACAGTCTGACCAGAGCGAAGAGTTTCAAATTAGCTTGGAGTGTGCCTCTAAAATCAATAAAAAAAGGGCGATTTATGGAATATTCTCTGTATATTTTATTGATACTCATATGGAATAAATCTCCCATCGTGAGAGGAAAGAGGATCAACTTTGAAAGAGTTATTGGTGTGAGGGACAAGAGGTTGAGAGTGCAGATATGACGTTGGGGGAAGGGAGAGGGAGAGAGGGAGAGGGGGGGGAGAGGGAGAGGGAGGGGAGAGGGAGAGGGAGGGATGGTAGATTGAGGGAGGGAGAGGGAGAAATAGGTATGAGGCTAAGTTTTGTATCACTGTTTCCGTTTCGAGTCAAGAGTGAGAGAGATGAAAGATTAAAGCCAGAAATAGAACGATAGAGAGATTACAAAGGGGATGAAAGAGAGATAGTAGAGAGGGAGAGGGAGAGGAAGAGGGAGAGGGATAGAGAGAGGGAGAGGAAGAGGAAGACAGATCGGTTGCATATGCAAATGATAAATGCACAGGAATAAAGGACAGAATAGCATGTAGCATACAGTTGAACAATCAATATTGAACCATCAATCAATATTCAATGCGACTTATTATTGACAACTACATTTTGGAAAAATACCGATTTTAACGCCCAAAAATACTCTCCTCTTTTATTTATTATCTCGTAGATCAATGCAGCAATAACTAAATAACTTATTGTTAGCCGTAGCCCTATCTCAAAGAAGACATTAATTAGCTCAATACCATAATTCATTATGGGATTTTTCTTACAAAAAACATTCTGTATGGATACAATACTTTTTGGGATGTGTTTCAATCGACTTTTATCATATATTTACTTAGCGCACTATGCTCTCAGGATTTTATTCGCCTCTAATAATATTAAAAACAGAATAATAATCAATATGCAGTTACTGGAGCCAAAAACTTAATATTATCCATGTATTCATAAGAGAAATGGTCATGAATAGCAATAAAGTGATTGATGAATTATATCTCTCGGATACGGAAGAATAAGAATTTACGATCAATTCCACTCCTCTCCCCTACCTCTGACTTACTCTTCTGAACTTAGTACTGAAAAGATAGATGTATTGTATTGACGAATACGAAAAGTTTTGTTAGGGAACATTCTTTTTTATATTGGAAGTGAGATTGAAAAGATTCATACGAAACCAATATATTAGACAAAAAATGTTTAATATTTACGCTCTGTTCTTTTTGTTAATCAAGATCTCGACCACAACAATAGTTCGCAGAAACAAATACAGGCAAAGCAACAAAAACTCTCCTCGTTTTACACAATCTTTCGCCTATTTTTCTTCTATTTTCTCTTCTATTGCGTAGATCCAAAAAGTGAATGATTGTCTATGCGATTATTCCTCCTTCGCCAGACAAAACACATTTGCCTTAGAAATAATCACGCTTCCTGTGCGAGAAAGCCTAACACATCACTATCAAGGATGCAGTAGTGGGGTACACAGATATGAGAGGCAGAGGGAGAGGTAGATCAGAGGTAGAGGTAGAGGGAGGGATGAGGTAAGTCTACAGGGAGGGAACGAACAAATATTAGGCAAGGAATGCACGGGGGAAGAGAGATATTTGTGAATCACTGCAAAGAATAGAAAGATAAGAATGGCAGAAATTCTGTTAAAGAGCTATCTCAACAGTAAAATGCCGTTCTTTTAGCTTTCTCGGAAAGACGTCATTCAAACAAAAAAACTATTGATCCCGGGGCAATTTATATCATAGTTTAATTTTTTTTTGAAAAATTAATCATTCTAGTTTACATTCAAAAAAGTAAGGAATGCTAAAGAAATTACGAGAGACCACCAGAGAATCGTGATCCTCTTTAGAATACATAACATAATGTTTCCAAATGTCACATAGTATTGTCTATTCGGGTGTGAAAACTAGGGAAACGAAAAGAAAACTATGCGAGAGAGTGTGTGAAACGAGGAGAGTTTTCACTGATTTTCGTTTCCTATGGATATTTTGAGAGGGACAGATGTGGATAGTACAATAATATCATCAATCGAACGGAATGAGTCATTCTCATTGAAAATCAAGAGAGGATTTCAATTGCAGAGACAGAGACAGTACGCACACACAGAGTATAAACTTAACCTGGTGTTGAGATCAAGATTCGATTGATATTCAAGAGGTAGAGAGGGAGAGGGAGGGAGGGAGGAAGAGGGAGAAAGGGAGAAAGGGAGGAAGAGGGAGAGGGAGAGGGAGAGGGAGAGGGAGGGAGAGGGAGGGAGGAAGAGGGAGAGGGAGAGACAGAGGTAGACGATAGGAGATCAATGGGATACATGGAAATTGACAAGCAATGGAGTTAGAGTAAGGGGAGGATACAGGCAGATAGATCGAACAAAAAAAACAATGTGAGGAATTGACGATGTTTTCATTGGATAGCTAAGAATTAGTGTTAGGGCACAATAGAAGTGCCTTATGACAGAAGGAGGATGATAAACAATCTGGATGTTGTGGGAACTGTGATCAATATTGATTAAATACTGCGCCAAAAGTATAAATTTAATTCATGGGTAATGCACAAAGCTATTATATCTACTGAGACAATATCTGAAAATGAAAGAACTATTTTGAAACTCTCCTCTCTGGTGAAACTCTCTCGCTTTATTTGTCAGCGAGAAAGTGTGTCCCGAGCGGAAGGTTAAAACATTTTGGGGGTATACTATTCAAGATGAACGAAACCCTACTCCTCGATCTCTTCACTTCACTCCTTTTCAGTGGAGAGAATGTAGAGAAACGATAGATCTTTTTTTTTGGTGTTCCGGCAGTATAACAAACAATCGTAGTTGACTTTTGAAAAAGTGCTCAATACCGTACCATGATTTTTGTTTTGAAAATAATGCGTGCGATTTGAATTTGAATTTTTGAGAGGTTACTGTCCCTTCTTTCGGATTCTGATGCATCTATCAAATAGAACATTGACAATGAGAGAAACACTACGGAAATGTTTGATTGCATCTCGGGCATTATCGGCCAAGATTTCTCCCTCTCCCTCTCTCTCTCCCTTTCTCCTCCCTCTCCCTCTCCCTCTCTCTCCCTTTCTCCTCCCTCTACCTCTCCCCCCCTCTCTCTCCCTTTCTCCTCCCTCTCCCTCTCCCTTCCCTCCCTTCCCTCCCTCTGCCTCTCCTCCACATGGAAAGCGAGATAGTTCAAGAGGGAGAAACAATGGTTCGTAGGCGATGGGGAAAGGGCGGTGAAACATGAATAATGAGAGGGGCATCTGAAGGGGCGACGATAGAAGTGGGATAAGGAGAGGGAAAGGGAGAGGTAGAGGGAGAAGGGTAAAGGTGAAGTGTTACGATAGGAAACCATGAGAAGACAAAGAAGTGAATAGGATGATCTCAACTTTTCAAAAGTTTCAAAAACAAAAGAAAAGATGAGTACGCTCTCGACTTTTTACACGCTCTCTCGTCCGTGATTTTTGGGGAAAAGGCGTACTCCGAGCTAACTTTCTTCTCCACAATGGTAACGCTCTCTCGTAGACAAGTAAAACGAGAGAGCATTGCCGGAGCGGAGAGTTTCAAATTAGTTCGGGATTTATCTTTCAAAGTTTTTTATCAACATGAATTCATATCATGAGTAATTGTATGTAAAGGGAGTAGTATGGCAGAGCAGCAATAATACAAGGAAATTATCCTTATGAATGAAATACAACTGATTGAATTGTATCTATTGACCTATGGTGTAGTGGATAAGAGTCTCGACAAAGGTTGCACGACGAAAAGAGTACATTGGAAGACTAGAGTTTAGTGAGAGAAAAAACTATAGAGAGCGAAAAGGATTAGAGATGGAGAGGGAACCGTAATGAAGTCACAGTAAAGCGAGCAGTTTCAGACAGAAGCAGAGGGAGAGGTAGAGGTAGAGATAGAGGTAGAAGGAGAGGTAGAGTAAGAAGTAGAGGGAGAGGTACAAGTAGAGATAGAGGGAGAGGGAGTGAGAGGTAGGGATAGAGGTAGAGGGAGAGATGAGTAGAAGAAAGAATCAAACGTGGCATCATTGATGAACCGGAATCGAATAAGAAAAGAAGAAGAAGAAGGAGAATCGGGCAAATAAGCAAATATGTGATAAGACGTTGGAATAAGTGAAGAACGGAGAGGGGGGAAGGAGAGAGGGAGAGGGAGAGATGGAGAAAGAGAGGGAGGTAAGAGGGAGAAGACAAATTCCAGATGGGAACATGGTCGATGAGCAACGTTCGGTTCAGAGAGCTTTGTAGTTGTCACTTGCAACAAATTAATCTCATTTAAAAATGTTCAGTCTCATGGAACATAAACGAATTATTTATATAAATAAGTTTATATCTTATAATTTAAACCAAACCTAAATTTGTCCATTACGAACAATACATTTATTAAGCGAAAAGATGAAAACTCGTATATTTTAAATTATACCGATGTCGCACGTGCGGATCATCTTGGGCTGAATATTTACAATCTATAATAACTCTGAAACCTAACAAATTCTACCCGCACAGGCTTTCTCTGGGAGAGAGTGTTGTCAAAGCGGGGAGTAAAATATGGGGATGAACCTTTAAAAATCAATATACGAAAATCAAAATGTAGATGGGAAGGGGTTAAAGGCCAATGAATGTACCTTGATCTTATAGTTAGATGGAGGGGACAAATCTCTCGATTCGGATATTTGCAAGAATAGCGACAAAGAGAACAATGTGCATAGAGTGAGTGAGAACGATCGAGAATGATAGAAGTGACTGACAGAGGGAAGGGCTTATTGTGACAGATGGAAAGTGATGAATGTCAATTGACAGAGGGATAATGTCAGTGATTGTGAAACGAATGACAGAGAATCTGAGATAAGTCTCGAAGAAGTGATATCTTGATTTGGGTTAAATTTCTAATATCGGTTGACATATTGATTGCCTATATTGTTGTAGCGAGTAAGATTTATGGGATTGGAAGTATATGACTACGTATACCATCAAAAGAATGAGGGCTGAACGATTGATATCATTGATAGTTCCGGGATTGACTCAAATGGGGAAGAATAAGAAGAAGAAAAGGGAGATATCAGATTGCAGGAAGGGGAATGTGTGAATAAAGAAAGAGAGTAAGCACGTCTGAATACAGTGGAGATTGAGAGGGAGGAGGCGAGAGGTAGAGGTAGAGGGGAGAGGGAGAGAGAGAGAGAGAGGGAGAGAGAGAGGTAGAGTGGAAAGGGAGAGGGAGAGAAAGGCATAGTTAGAGACCATCTGATTCTTCGTCTTCCAAAGTAGAAGAAACACCAAAGGTGTGCCCCTCTATTCGACTCACGTACTGGATTTCATGATGGGAAATCGAATAAGGAGAGGTATAGATTCCGGGAATTGTAGGTGCTCAAAAAGGAGAGGGAGAGAGAGAGAGGTAGAAGTTAGAGGGAGAGATCCAAGAGAAATAGATTGAAGATACTCTAGGCAATACCGATCAAATAGCGGCTGGTGAAGTGGTGAAATAAATATATTCTTGAAACCTGAAACTTAAACTAACCTAACTAAGGTGGGAACTGCGGCCTTATTGTTAAACTGTATTTTTTAACGAAAATCAGATCGATAGAGTAATGTAATTTGTAATTTACGAAGAATCATGACTATGACTGATCATCTAACCAATATATGTCGACAAAGCTTTCTTCGCCTATCCAAAATTAATGATGCATCAAAGTACACTGGGACCGGCCAAGCTTTTCACGTAGAGATTACTTGGCTCAATGCCAAGAATTTGTTGACAATCTAGGTTGATCGCTCAATCTCTTTGACTTCTTACTATTGAATCCGGATTTGATATCAGATCGAAGTTGATGAAATATTTGATTGATAAGCAAATATCATTTAGACTTCCTCTTCGACGTAGTTTGACTCTCGAAGATTTATACCTACAGTCCCGCAAGGTCTCCTCTTGTATAGGGGGGGGGGGTGCGACCCCCTTTGGTCGCCTCAGTATTTCGGGCGCATTTTACGCTTAAAATCGATATTAAATTCGTTTTCCTGTTTATTTTCGAGTTCCTGGTGACTTTCTTCCCAATACACATGTAAAATGTTGGAAATATCTAACAAGGGATGCTGTCGAGTCACCCATTGAAAATTGATTCTAGTCATCGAGCCAGCCCCCCCCCCCTCCCTTTGGATCTCTCACAGTCTTTCTCAAACCGTTTTACAATTCAAGATCTGAATCCCTCAAGGGAACGAAAGCCTAGCTAATTTGACCAACAGAACATGAACACCTGGAATAGGATGTCTCTCTCGAAGACTTGTATGCAACGGTGCCATACACGGCTTTTAAGTAGTGACTTTAACGAAATCGATAATGGACCCTCAGTACATATTTCTGCTATAAGTCTCCCAATCATCATTCTCTTTCTATTCCAAAGACAAAAAGTTCATCTCTAACATATACATTAGGGAAAGAAGTAGAAGAAAAGGGGGACAGAACAAGAGGGAATATAGAAAAAGGGAACAGCAAAAAGGGTCAAGAATCACTCGCATTTGAATAGGAACAAACAGAAATTGAACAATAACGAATGTAGCTTGGGCAGTATTCTGCGGCTTAAGCCTGTTTGTTTGGAAAGCCATTCAAAGAAAGAAAATCATTGTCTGTGGAAAATATTCACGGAGAGATGCGGATGTGATGGTAAGAGTATTGGCCTTTGTAGATGGACAGGGAAGTGTTAGTGATTCATGATAATAATTACTATTTGCTGTTTCTTATAAGTTCAAAGCTTCTAAATAATAGCCCATAAATAATAATAATAATATTAGTAAATAATAATAATAATATTATTAATTTATTTGAAGCGATCATCGCTAGGTGGGGATGGAGAGATTAGTGGACGAGCGATGGGATGGTCCCAAAGACAGTTAATTTTATGATTAATATTGTATTAGTCAGTATCAACTGACAGATGGAAAATAATTGGTGAAAATGAAGGGTTATGATAAATTTAAACAAAATTATCGATGTGGAGGTTAGATAGATCAAGTCAATTCTATAATATAATCAATCAATAATATAATATTTGATCAAAAATAACGTATTACATCACTTATACTTAATACCGTCCAAAAGGTTAGGAATAAAACGAGATATAAACCTCTACAGATCTTTGAGAGAACGAGAGACAAAGAGATCGTCGAGAGTACGGACTGTTAGAGAGAGGAACGAGAGAGTGTGTGAATACGAGAGAGTCAGATGATATTTCAATAAAAAGGAGACTCCTCGAGGGGTTAGGGGATGAATGAAGTGTCGATCTCACACGCATATAACAATCAAAAGGGACAGAGAAGGGTGAGAGAGTGTGGAAGATGGAGAGAGCACATAGAAGACAGAATACAAGAGATTGGCTCTTTTTGAAAGAATAATTATCATGAACATTATTATCAGAGAAATTTGATCCAGTATAAGTGATGGTGAAACATAACAGTAACTTAAACTCAGAAGAAGACTACTAAAAAACGACAAGAATATGCAGAAGATACTGATCATCTTGAAATCTATGATCAGGAAAAGTCGACAGAGCTGATAGGAAATACACAATATTCTGCAACCATCGTTTCCACAAACATTTCAATTTTGTCCAGTGCCTAGGGTTCGGATATTGTCGCGTAAACGATAAAATTTGACGGAATGACTAATTCTTGGCGGCTAAACTTGTGATATTAAAAGAAAAAACTCAACATGGATCGGATCGAAGCGATATAAGGTGTTTTGCTCTGCTAAAATTCACGAAAATTCATGGAAATTAAAAGTTGTCCTGGTTTTGCACACTCCCTCGTTCATTTTTCTTTTCTATTCGAACAGAGAAGTCGATAAACGGTAGATTGAATGGAGAATAAGAGAGATAGAAAGACCACTCCAAAATAGATCTCTTTCTATTCTTTCTCTATAAGGTCCGAATGTGTTGTATGTATACGTTGGAGGGAGAGGGAGAAGGTAGTGGGAGAGGGAGAGGGAGATGGAGAGGGAAGGGGAGAGGGAGAGAGGGACAACCCTCTTAACGCCTGTCCAACCGATACCTCTACTCCCTCTCTTGTTGGGTGAAGATGGAGAGGGAGAGAAGGAGAGGTAGAGATATAGATAGATGGGGAAGGAGGAGGTAGAGTAAGCACAATTCCAGTAATATCTGGAGCATCCCTTTCGTTTCTAATGTCCCCTAATGAGCACATATTGGTCAGGTTCTCTTAAGGCAGGGGAGTACTGTAGTTGGTTATCGTGAACTAATTCGATAAAATACGTCAACAACAGTAGAAGCTGTGTATTCCCATTGTCTTTTCTCTCTCTCACTACTTCTAGGATCGCGTACCTCTACTCTCACCTACCAGTCTTGCCCCCTATACACACTGCCGTTGGGCAAATATTGTCTCTCTCCAGTTTCCATACTCTCTCGTCTATCTCTAACTGTCTGCGCTCTCTCGAACTCTAAGTATCTCTCGTCGCTTTTCTTCACTTTTTGTGCGCGCCTACAAAATAGTAGAGAGGTGTCGTCCTCAGACAAATGGAGTACACGCGAGAGAGAAATGAAGAAGAAGGAAGAACAAAGTAGAGATAGAGAAGGACAGTACTGTACTCAGGAAATATTGATTTTTTAGAAACATATTACTTACTTTAAAATCTCATCGTATGTTTTGGCTGCAGTGACAGTCCAAGTTAATTTGAAACGCCGCTCTGGCCACACTCTCTTGCTCTCCTTGTCTACGAGAGAGCATTGCGGAGAATAAAATTAGATTGTAATGTGCTTTTCAGAAAATGGGAATCTATGAGGCAAAGCGGTTGATTTTTTTTGAAAGTTTCCAATAATCAGTGGACACAGCACTCTCGTTTGCGAAATCGAATTAGTTTCCATAGGACCAATAAAATTCTTTTTCTTTCACTTAGCATTTAGTTAAGCCTCATATTCTATGGAGACTCTCTCTAAACATTTGATGTCATAGTGGATATCCGACTTCATGAAGCTATTTGTGGAAGCGATAATAAATGTAAGAAAAATTTTTAAAAAAAGCAAAAATAGCGCAGTAGTTTTTCGCTTGCTTCCCTCCATATCTATTCCGACACGGATATATTGAATTTCATGCATATGTCATACTTTATTTTCCTTTGTTAGACGGCGGATGGAAATGAATAAGCGAACCCTTGAACCATGGCAGTAAAGTTCACGAGTGAAAATATTAGGGAAGGAATGTATGAGAAATGCAAAACATACCAAGCTGGCCAATATTATATGAGATACAATACAATAACCGGAAATGAAAGTATTTCAGTCGAAAATAACGGGTGAGAAATATAAATAAAGTCGATGTTGATCTAATGGAGCAAATATAGTTTTTGGACTGAACGACGTATTAGATTGACAAAAAGATGACAATGAATCGATGGAAAAATGTGATACAGTGCAAGTAACTGAACTGAACCATAAGGCGATACACAAAAAATAGAGATTCCAGAAGCGCTTAACGGGCAATAGAGGTGAATGCGAACAAGAAAAGAAAAGAAACAGATGGAATAGTCTCACCCTCTCTCTAATTCTCCCTCTACCTCTCCTCTCTCTCTTGTCCAGACTTCGTAGAGAAAGATTAGAGAGAATGAATGTAGGAAGAACTGTGCTAAGAATAGAACAAATGATAGGGACCGATAAAATTTAAATAAATCGATATTTCAAACCTTAAAAATCGATAATTTTAGGTCAAGATCGATATGGAGTAATGACACGAGTTTACTATAAAGATGCACATGCTGCTGTTATTGTGATGGATGCTGCAAGGGAACGAACGATTGAAGGTGCTTTGAGGTAAGTTGAAGAGATCAAAGATCAATGATCAATGATCAATGGGAAATACTTTGATTTTTTTTATCTTCGAGATAGCTAATCTTATTTTGTAGTTTTACAGATCGTAGTTTGAACTTTGTTAAGTTGATCTCTATTTTTCTAGATGGAAAGCAGATCTGGATCAAAAGCTCACATTGGCCGATGGTAGTCCCGTTCCCACTGTACTCGTGGCCAATAAGGTATTTTCAATATTAATTATACTGATTTTGATGAATTTATCTTTACACTTATAATACGATTTTGTTCTTTGAAATATGTCAAAGCACAAAAAACGTTGAATGTACATGTAACTTTACATGGGTCAGAAAGATTTTAAATGCAAAATAAATAAATAGATAAACACGCATAAATAAAAGAGCAATAAATAATTTAGTGTGATCTCACAAATGATCTTTCTGATGCAAGGTTATCGGAAATCGAGAAGGATAATGGATTCATCGCATCTTTCCGGTATCGTTTTCATAAATACCCTATATTTTTACCGACATTTATTATATTGCTAATTAGCCTTATTGTATAATTAAAATGAAAATATTTAGTGCTCGGGAATGATCTTATATGTTGATCGCAAAACTTCTGATTCACTTACAATAGCTATGTTTTTTTTTTCTACTGCGGCCACTCAAGAATTAAGGTTAAAAATCGTTATCGCCCATTTATGGCACGGATAGATTAAGAGACCGGCTCGGTAAGACTCGAGCATGGTCCGGACATTCGCCAAGACTTTCGATCTGGGCCTCAATACTTTCATCATAGACACATACCGGGGGGAGACCGATAAAAGTTATAGTGAAAATGCCCTTGGGCTCAAACCCGGCTCACATATGTTTCATAAATTAAAAAATTGAAAAATTCATAACTTTTCAATCGTGATAGCTAGGACTTTTATTTCTTTT
The DNA here is from genome assembly GCA_943737045.1 of Parapristionchus giblindavisi. NCBI lineage: Eukaryota > Metazoa > Nematoda > Chromadorea > Rhabditida > Diplogasteridae > Parapristionchus > Parapristionchus giblindavisi. Next base: position 657,493 of record CALSFV010000020.1, on the reverse strand, counting down.
TATTGGTTAATAACATGTCATGCGCTGTTGTAAACACTCCTGAACAATAATATCATATCGTTCTGAATATGTTTTTTCGTGATTGATTTTCAGATTCTTCTTCTTCTATCCTCGTTGAAGAGATACTGCAAGAGATGCCATAGTGTATATTGTAGCTCTGACGATTATGTACATGGTGGTCACATTCCCTTGGTCAGCCAGTTTGTCATAAGCCTAGAAAATTGCAACTGAATGTGAGATATGTGTAAATTGCAAAAATCGAAAATTAAATTTCTTGAAATTCGCAAGAGTGAGAGGTAGCTGTATTATGTCATTTTACTCGTAGTGATGCGCGTAAATAGGAATAATATACAAATAGACTCGGACTACATTTTTTAAAAATTTAGAAAAATAATTATTTTATTTTTATTTTTTCAACTCCCACATTCAGTCGACCGTCAAGGCAAGTTGATTCATAGGGCGGATGGTGGCTGATGCATGTCCGTTTGCGAAAACAACTGCCTCGTGAAGAATCGTCGTTTCGCAGATCTAGAATTTATTTATTAAACTATCAAACTTGAAAATTTATATGTTTCTTTAATATAAATCGGTTGGAAGGTAGCGTATTGCATCCAAAGCTGTACCATTTTAATCAGTAGGAGTAAACGCTATTGGACAACCGTCAACGTCAGGAATCGCGAACTGATTTTTTTTTCAGTCAACTCATGATTTTCAACCATGACCCCGGGTTCATGGTTGGAATGGATGAGGTCGAAAAAATCATCATGATCTTAGACCAAATACTATGTGGCATTATATCAACAGTGAGCCATCTTTTATTTTTATGGATACCATAGTTCGAATTACCGTAATCTAGCTACCGTATCCTATAGAAATGTGGTGAGATTCTCGGAAAATTCAGGTGCGTGCATTACTATTACGGTAATTCGAGTTATGGTATCCATAAAAATAAAAGTTGGCTCACTGTTGATATAATGCCACATAGTATTTAGTCTGGGATCATCATGAATTTTTCGACCTCAGCCATTCTCAACCATGTACCCGGGTTCATGGTTGAGAATCATGGGTCGACTGAAAAAAATAGTTCGTGATTCCTGACGGTTACGGTAGTGCAGTACAGTACACTCCTACTGATAACAATGGTACAGCTTTGGTTGTCGTACCCCACCTTCCAACCGATTTATATCAAAGAAACATATAAATTTTCAAGTTTGATAGTTTAATAAATAAATTCTAGATCTGCGAAACAACGATTCTTCACGAGGCAGTTGTTTTCGCAAACGGACATGCATCAAACCACCATCCGTCCTATGAATCAACTTGCCTTGACGGTCGACTGAATGTGGGAGTTGAAAAAATAAAAATAAAATAATTATTTTTCTAAATTTTTAAAAAATGTAGTCCGAGTCTATTTGTATATTTTTCCTATTTACGCGCATCACTACGAGTAAAATGACATAATACAGCTACCTCTCACTCTTGCGAATTTCAAGAAATTTAATTTTCTATTTTTTTCAATTTACACATATCTCACATTCAGTTGCAATTTTCGAGGCTTATGACAAACTGGCTGACCAAGGGAATGTGACCACCATGTACATAATCGTCAGAGCTACAATATAGACTACGGCATTTCTTGCAGTATCTCTTCAACGAGGATAGAAGAAGAAGAATCTGAAAATCAATCACGAAAAAACATATTCAGAACGATATGATATTATTGTTCAGGAGTGTTTACAACAGTGCATGACATGTTATTTACCAATAAAAAGAAATAAAAGTCCTAGCTATCACGATTGAAAAGTTATGAATTTTTCAATTTTTTTAATTTATGAAACATATGTGAGCCGGGTTTGAGCCCAAGGGCATTTTCACTATAACTTTCATCGGTCTCCCCCCCGGTATGTGTCTATGATGAAAGTATTGAGGCCCAGATCGAAGGTCTTGGCGAATGTCCGGCAGGGTGTCATAATGCTCGAGCCTTACCGAGCCGGCCTCTTAATAGATCAATCGAATTATTTTTTCTATGCATCGATTGATCGTGCTCTTGATGACCATTCTTACATCCGAATTCAGAAAATATCACATTATAAGTGGAACAAACAACATAGCAATAATATTTAAATCTTACATGAAGAAGGAAATACAACTTTAGAAGGATTAATATATTTACTATATTTTGCAGAGCCTCCGCCAAGGATGATGTAGGAATCGATGAGGCGTTCCATCGACTGGTCGAAAGCGTATGTTTTCAGTTCAAAAATTGTGAAAAGCAATCATATTCAGTGAAGAATCTCCTCGTTTGCACACTCTCTTGCCCATTTTTCGTTCGCCTTTTTCACCCATATTTTTCACATTCATTCCAAGCATAGAGATAAATATATAAATAAATATTTATCTTTCAATTTGATGACATAGTTAAAAGAGATTGTCTGTTTAAGACATCATTTTCATTCACGTTTTCTTATTGTATCAAAAGAGCTTTTCCAGCGTTTCACCCTATAATTACACATCATATTAGATAAATTTTTCAAGAATATTGAATTGTAGGTGATCTCAACCGAGGACGGAGGGCAGTATGAAGTTCCCGTATACGGCAGAGCAGAATCACTCCGATTGAGTATAGATCAAAGATCAACCAAAGGAGGTTCAAGTGAATGGAATTGCTGCTCATGAATTATCGATCGCCAATCAATCAATATTTTCACTTTGTTATTTATCGCATTTCATGTAAATTTAAGCGTGCAATGAATATATTATACTTTTACATGAATTAATTTTATGAACTTATTTGAGACACTCTTCGATAGGTTCCAACAAACAAAACTGGTTTGATGCACCAAAATTCTGAAAAGTTTTTGGGAAGTTTCATCACCTTTGTCTCTTTGTAAATGCCAGAATCTCTGACATGACTTATCAAAAAGTCACACTCCGATCTAATTTTTCTCTCCGCTCTGGAAAAGCACTCGCGCTTTCTTAGTCTACGAGAGAGTGTGGCCAGTGCTGAGAGTTCCAAACTGACTAGCGATGAAAAGGTATTGTAAAAAAATTCATCATCCTCTTCACTTGTTAATGCTCTCTCGTTATTTAAAAGAATATACAGGTATTTCTTCATTGATTTGTCGCTTTCCGTCACAATCAGTCCGAAACAGAGTGATGTTGGCCATCTTCAATAGTCTGTCGTTGTGAAGACTATGTCTATTGTAGGAAGAAGAGACTATCGAATGACAATAGTTGATATTGTTGTTTCAGAAGTACCAAATAGAGTGAGAGGTACAGGGAGAGGGAGAGGCCGAGACGAAGGAAGAAGGAGAGGGAGAGAATGGTATAATTGAGTGCTCAATGAAGACTGGGACAAACATTGTCTGATGAGAAAGAAGAACAAGAAGACAAAATTGGAGGCAAAGGATTATCAGTGAATTCTTTTATCAATAGCTTGTTCAAGAATTACGAAGACTCACTTCAAAAATTCATTATTCTGGTCGAAAACAAGTTTTTCCAAAATGATTTCAAAGAAAAAAATGAATTCTTTGAAACTCGAAATGATCTTGAAAAAAACTAGCACGAACTACGCTCGCTGGCTGGCGTTTGCTAAATTCGTGCTAGGGCTGCTAGGATATGTCATTAATAATTATAAATTATATTTTATTTTGTCTATGCGTCTACACAAGCCATGGCCACTCTTATAAGAAAGACAACAATATAATTGATGACTCTTGGTAAACACCGTAAGTTCGATATGCATACACTAGTATCCCTTACAAGTGCATGAATGTATTTGGTCGACAGTTCCTCTCCAATCTCTATAATATCTATAGATATCCACTATTTGTTCATCTTCTAATACCTGTTCATTTACTCACAGTCTCCAATCTCGATTTCGACAGAACATGTCCATACTATTTCTTGTGCTGGTCATAATTCAGGTAAAATATCAATTTGGTGATCTTTGATCTTTGATATTTTATTTATGATCTTCTCTAGGCTTTTATAAAACTATTAGACTATCTTAATAATAATTTAGCAAATTTGAATTATTGAATATTTGATCTTTTGTTTTTAATCTTTGATCTTGAAAGGCATACGCTCAGCAGCAGACATGCGTTCAGTTCATAAAAAAGTGCGGCATAATCGTAAGTTCTGTTCTCTGTGTATCTATTTGTGTTATTATCATTAATTTCCCAATAATGTTTATACTATTTTATTATCTCAATTGGTGCAAAGAATAAAGAAATAAATACATAAATCCATAAATTATTGTACAGACAGATGAATACGATAAGCAGTTACTGGAGATCAAAGCAATTGCCTTCTCATCTTGTTTCACACGATCTGTGTAAGAATCATTCCGATTTCCACAATTTTAACTATTAAAAAAAACGTATAAACGATTCTAGTGAAGATTGAACTAGCAAATAATTTTTTTTTACTAAAAATCATATGCGAATAACTACTTCCTGCTATATTCAGATGCCATGAGGAAAGACGTGCATTCGATCAATGTTTCATGAACTCAATCAAAATGAATACGGTTAAGATCGATAGTCAACTTTTACCACAATGTTTGTTTATTCTTTTATATCATATTATATTCTGAAGATTATGTCTTTAACTGCATAATTCGATTCTGGTTAAATTAAACTACAAGAATATTTGATTGTACTTGAAAGTATGTTTATATATGCAAAGGAGGCACTTCTTTGATTTCTGGTTCAGGTCATATTATAGGTCAATTCTAGTCATTTCTCATTCCTCATCACTCAATAGTCATTTCGCTTACAGTAACCGATCCTTTTCTCGTTTGTGGTAAAACCAACCGCATGATGATTATTGATAGAATGTTGAAACGAGAATTTTTTCTGATCTTTTCCCATACCCTCTCATTCTAATCCCGTTAGGGAGACTCCCTATCTCCATAGACCCCAGGCTAACCGCCTCCCCTATTCCCCTTTCTCCCCTTTTCGACCCCTAAACCCCTTTACATTTTATTAGAATGATTTCTGCACCATATTGTACTTTCTTTGTTTTATAATTAGGTTACCCTGTTCTTGTCTTTCTTATCATTTTAATTTAATTAGTATTGCATATAAATAGAGGCTTTATGCATCTTTCATTTGTTCTTTTCTGGCCTCTCTCCTCGTCCCTCTCGCCTTTAGTCGCCTCGCACCCGTAAGTCTCCGTCACCAAATATTGTTTAATTGTGGTGGAATTTGGAGATAAAGTTTAGATTGGATCTCGAGTCTTGGTATTATAACCACTAGTTTAAGAACCCGGCCATTGTATAACATTACATGGGGGCCGAACCGACTCTTGTGTGTTAGGTACTAAGATTCTTGATTACTTCTATCTTGTGAGTTGATTCAGGAGTGAAGTGTATCCGAGGAGAGGATACTGTATTGAGATCGATTGGACCTATCATCGTTACCGACGCATCAAGCCTAACCAGCTAGTTGATCCCGGTCGATTGATATTGTACCCGTTTGGTGAACGTGGTGTGATCTTGAGGTGTGACAGGGGTATTTTTTCTGATCTTTTCCCATACCCTCTCATTCTACATATCACCCCATTCCCATATAAAAGCATTCCCATATAAAAGCGATTCCTTTTCTCCGGTTCAGTCCAGTTCAGTTTTTTTTATATTCCCATCTTGAGGAGAGCTCGGGGAGCATTTCGACCCGTGGACATCGTCCTTCCAGTGAGGGGGACGACCCCTCCATTCGATCGAAAAGATCGAAATGGGGAGGGGGGGGGTGAACGAGGGGGGCTGTCCCAGAAATCAAAGAAGTTCCAATATTTGATTGTATCTGAAAGTATTTTCATATATTAGTAATTATAAAGTGGTCTGTCGTTAATCCGAAGAGCTTGCGTAAGTTAATGTAACGAATTTACTTACAGTATCCAGCAGTCAAAGACGTTTCCTATCCACTCTCTCCGACTACGAACGGGCCTTGAATGATTGTTTTGTTGAAAATGAACCGAATCAAGTATGTTCACGAGTATTTATCGATTTTTGGGAATATAAAAAATTGCAGGATTATTTCGATGGACTTCGGTTTCCATTCAGTGACACTATGGAGAATGGTATGTACGATTTTTTGTTTATTCACAATATTGTCAATTATATTCAAGCACACAACAAATTATTAGAATATTAGTAGTTGTTATTGACCGATGAATTATTGATTATTTTCCAGACATGACTCAACTACAGCAAGTATTGTACACATCAGAGATGTCGGATGAACTATGGGGGCTCGATGAAAGGGATAAGAGAGAGAAGAGTTTATGTGGAGACAGGGTGGGTGCTCTTTACAATATTTTTATTTTACGATTTAAAAAATTGATAGTGTGCTCAGAGCGAGGAAGTGATAGTGTGCTCAGAGCGAGTCTGCATACTATAAAGAGCATATCTTTATACATACATAATATAATATATTGAATAATTTACATGATAATGCATAATATAATATCGAGTAATATTTCCCTTTTAGGCTCCTCTTATACGCATATTTGGAGGAGGAATCAATCGACTCATCGCCAGTGCTGATCCGAAAAAGTGCAAGATCGAATCTATAAAATAAAATAAATAGTTTTATTTTTAAGGAACAACTTGACATCATCATGCTACCTTGAGGAATCGGAACTCGCATGCTATCGATCCTACATATTGTATAATAGACAATATATCAAAGTAAGCAGGCTATCTCTTCTTATTCACATCCCAAAGCCTTCTTTCTAGCTAGAAAAACTAGAAACTCTCTCAATGGAAGGCTCTTTCACTGCCCTGACTTTCCAAAAAAATTGACACGCTGTGATCTGTATCGTTCAGAAAAGTTTTATGTACACTCACTTTTTGTGTTCACCTCTCTTGTTTATTTCTTAAACACATTAGAAGAATTTGTAATTCATAGAATTGCAGATCATGGAAAGACGAACAACAATGCTGAACCAATGCTTGAAGAGGTTTTTTCGATTACATGTTTCCATATAAACGAATTTCATTTTTAAATTATAGACCATAAAGATGTTACAACAACTAAAATATGTTATTTTATTTGTCATTTACAGTCTTCTCCAAGTGTGTCCGACCTCACAACGGAGTAAAGATTGCATATGCGCTGTTAGAGACGCTTTCGAAGTAAGATTTGTCCCAACATTCCCTAACTATCTTGAATCTGTTGTCTTGAAATATATCAGATAATGCATATTATTTATAGAGAAGACTATCGGTAGACATGGTTAAATGCGTTGCGGAATCAGCTTTAGCTCACGAGTTCACAGTCAAGATGGGACACAATGGTGAGTTAATTAAAATGATCAGCTCGAGCTAATTTGAAACTCTCCCCTCTGGAAATACTCCCTTGCTTTCTTTATCTACGTTGCCAGAGCGGAGAGTTTCAAATAGTCTGTGGCTTCAAAAAAGTTTAGTTGCTAAGCTTATGGTAGCTATGTAGTTCGATTCCTCATGTTTCATATTCTTTTGCAGTTGATGCAGCTAGAATGTCTAATAGGCGTAGATCGCCTCAACGCTTCTACAAATCGCAAATTTCTCCTACAATTATACAAAGCAATCGATCGCCCTCGTTATTTCAGGATGACTCTTCATCCGGGCAATTTCAAGGTATACAGTTTTTTCCATGTTTTTTAAATAAAATATTGATTGATTATAAACATTTTATCGATTGTATTTAGGAGAGATAGTAAACGGTCGATGCATGTGTTCCTGTTCTGCGAGCTCTTCACCGACCATAATTGATAATGTAGTCAGTCAAAAAATCGATAATCAACCGTACAACAATCAATACATGAATAGATATGTGAGTTTATCGATTTTGCGAAATACCAGTGCGTTGATTATTGGTAAAAAAATGTAATACAACCTACATAATAATAATCAAGCAAGTGATCAAGCGCTGTTCACTCGATTTATTGCTCAATTATTGCAACACAAGTGATTTAATTGATTGATAAATAGATTACTTACTTAATTAACACATTGTAGAAATCGAGATATTCGCATCCTTCTGATCTTCGGAGTCTCCTCGATGATTATGCTAGACGACAAAATGACAACATGACTACTTCCTGAAATCAATAATAATTTTGTTTCGATCCATTAATAATAGTTGATAAAGAATTAATAATGTATTACCAATCCAGTCTAAAACATGAAATGAAAAAAAACTCGAAAAAGAAGATTAAAAATAATGACATAGTAAATATTAATAGAAGAGATAGAGCATATGGGGGTATAGCTCAGGGGTAGAGCGCTCGCTTTGCATGCGAGAAGTCTGGGGTTCGATTCCCCATACCTCCATCATTTTTTGTGCTTTTGGAATTCCATGCATTTGCACAATTATACATTTCACCCCACACGCTTTGTTAGTCTGGAGTTGTAACGATCGATGACTCAATTAACATTTCATTTTCCGTACAACAAAAAGAATAGTCATTGATAAGGATGAAAGAGGCCATAAAATGATAGAACTCACGAATAATATTTCTTTTGTGACTCTATAGTTTGTTTATATAGGAACTGATGAAGATATGTATCCATTGTAGTAAAAATGGAATTCGTAACAACTTCAGATATTACAAATCTCTTTAAACCTGAAATAGTTTGAAGGTGAACAGACGGACTTTCTCTTGTGCTATGAGATGCTGCTCTGCAGAGTTCATCTCGACTACGCGTCGGCACATTGCCCTATTGAACTTAAATGAAATTATACTTATTTCATAGAATTGGTAAAATAAAACATATAAATAAGAAAAAAATTAAAAGACGCCGAACGCAACGCTCATGCCAAGAGCCGCAGCGCGTCCAATGAATAGCACACTTTGTCAAATGTACAGTAGCGCCCAAAAGTCTGAATACACTTTTTATTTCTGTTGTAATTTTTGGGTCAGTTGAGATATCAAGCTGTAATGTGGACATTATGTACCCAATGTATGTATGTATTCGATACCCTTATAAGGTCTCACGGGCCTTTCTGGTTATAGCATAGTGATGACGCAACCGAACAACACTTTTTCGAAAATTCATTATTCTTTCAGGGATTTTTTCGTACTTGTCAAACTTCGTGAGCATTGAGAGAACTGCAAGGCCTATCCAGAAAAAAAGTATCAGGTTGATGCGAATTCGGGTATTAGCTGCAGACTTGCTGCAACTTCGCGGTCGCAAAATAATATCTCGGCTTCTAGAAGAGATTTAAAGGAGTTCAAAGCTGCAAACTGATTCTCTTGGTCATTCCTGATAATCCTGTAAGTGTGGTAGCTGTAGCTCATCATTCATCTTCATGGATCGAAAAAGTCACTTTTTTACAAGAACCAACTTTGAAGGTTCACAGTTCTGAGGGCGGACCTTGTAAAAATCTGGTTTTTGGATAGGAATGTAGAAAATATATTAATTAATCGATTCCCCGCTTTTTAGAGCGATTGCTAATCTTTCTTGCCTGCGGCAGTCGATTATCTGAAGGATAGTCGTTCAGGCCGCGCTCCCTTCTCATCTCGCGACCCGTACACATCTCTAGGCTTTTCACACTGCTCAATGACGATTTAGCCGCTTTTAGTGATTTGATTAGTCAGAATAGAGAGACACTGTATGAATCCAGTTTTTGGTCTGTGATCTTTGTGTTTTCGATATTTGATCTTTGATCTTTGCTCATTTTTCGTCAAATTTTGCTTAAAATCATAATGAAAAGTTGTTTCATTCGAGCAAAGAAGATCAAAAACGCTTTCTTTTATAGACTATGATGTTCAGGATTAGCGACAATACGTTTTAGAATGATTTCATCTATCAAAGCTCGTTGAGCAGTGTGAAAAGCCTAGAGATGTGTACGGGTCGCGAGATGAGAAGGGAGCGCGGCCTAAACGACTATCCTTCAGATAATCGACTGCCGCAGGCAAGAAAGATTAGCAATCGCTCTAAAAAGCGGGGAATCGATTAATTAATATATTTTCTACATTCCTATCCAAAAACCAGATTTTTACAAGGTCCGCCCTCAGAATTGTGAACCTTCAAAGTTGGTTCTTGTAAAAAAGTGACTTTTTCGATCCATGAGGATGAATGATGAGCTACCGCTACCAAACTTACAGGATTATCAGGAATGACCAAGAGAATCAGTTTGCAGCTTTGAACTCCTTTAAATCTCTTCTAGAAGCCGAGATATTATTTTGCGACCGCGATATTGCAGCAAGTCTGCAACCAATACCCGAATTCGCAGCAACCTGAAACTTTTTTTCTGGATAGGCCTTGTTGTTCTCTCAATGCTCACGAAGTTTGACAAGTACGAAAAAATCCCTGAAAGAATAATGAATTTTCGAAAAAGTGTTGTTCGGTTGCGTCATCACTATGCAATAACCAGAAAGGCCCGTGAGACCTTATAAGGGTATCGAATACATACATACATTGGGTACATAATGTCCACATTACAGCTTGATATCTCAACTGACCCAAAAATTACAACAGAAATAAAAAGTGTATTCAGAGTTTTGGGCGCTACTGTATGACGAGCGCGCAGTTTCATACTCGTGGTCGCATGGTTTTGTCTGGGGGACCAGTGGGAGATTTACTGGGGGACCAGTGAGAACAAATGCGCCCAATCTGTCATCTTTAGAGCACTCTCTTGTCCTGGGAAACCAGTGGGGGAGGAAAACCACGCCCACTTTTGCTGGGGCCTCACTGGGAGAAAAACAACAGAGTGTGCAATAGCTGTGAAAAGAAAAGAAATGAAAAACAGAGAATACTCTTGTCATTTTGCGACTTTTTCTTGTATTTTCGTAACAAACCTTTACAGTACAAACTGATCTGACATGTTAAGCCATGGCTGGCTTATCATTTCGCACTCATATCGCAACCATAAACATGAAAGGGAAATGGACGGAAAAGGCGTAGTCTGGAAACTGATAAGCTATTGGTATATAATCATTGATAGAGCATGCCATAGACAGTCAATCCAACAAAATGGAATTGAACCTATTTGCTCTTTTGATACTTCCAGCTCTTGGTGGGTGTTTCTCGAATTATAGAATTGATTATTATATTTTGATGACTTTAGAAAATTATTAAGAATTTCCTTCTCTGTAATTCTGTTGGCAGAAGTATTGCATAAATTAAAAAAAAAAACATTTAAACGACGAATAAAGCAAATCTCCACTCTTTTCTTCATTTTTTGTCATGTCATTTTCAGTGTCCTCTTGCGGACCCAACTACGATGCGTGGTACGATGGATGGTGCTTCAAGGTATTTCATATTTAATCTTTTATTTTCTTTAAACATTTAAGTGTTTAAACCTTCAAGGTACAATATGTAAACAATAACTTCTACACGGACGCTGTAGACAAGTGTAGTGACGACTCCGCTGCACTCCCTATAATCAATTCTGATGAGGTTATTTATCATAAATATTTTTAAGTGTTATATTTCTGCGCAGAGAATGAATTCGCTATAAACCAAACAAATAATCTCTAAAACACACACTTTAGCCATGCAATTTGTTTGAATATATGTAAGTAAAACGTTTGCTTCTTTATAGTGAATATGTGTATTAGAAAGTTGTTCGTTAATATATCGTTTTTGTATTTCAGTGAGAGCAATTCAATTTTAAAAATCGACAATTAGTTACCCAAACGTTCTCTTTTAAGGAGAATATTTGGGTGTACAATTCCGCATCGAGAGACGCTAACAGTGGATCAATGAGTTATTGGATCGCACTTCAATGTGATGGGCAGAATTATATTTGGCCTGATGGAAAAATCGCCAATTACACCAATTTTGATGGTTCGTTGATTTTCAATGAATTGCAACTCATATTTCTGCGTCTCTTCAATATTCAGTACTTTGTCTTTGTTGATGTGCAGGTAATGTCCGCTTCCTCTCATTCTGACATACTGTGTTACGTTGGTGTTGTGCAAAAGTTCTACGAATTTAAAAGCTAAAATGATAGAACTCAGGCCCTACTCTCTCGCTTTTTTGTCTGCGAGAGAGCGTCGCCAGTGCGGATCAAAGAAGCTTGGAATGTCTTCAATCATTTTTTCAGAGGATTACGTCTGTGACAGTAAGTCGGAGAGTCAACATTTCTATGTGAGTGATGATCTCAAATGGCATCGTGCTGTGGATACTTCATATAATGTCCACTATGTCGTATGCAAGGCCCCTCAAAGAACCTGTGAGTTCCACTAATAATATTTATTTAAAATTACTATTTCCAAAAAGTACTTTATGCACTTAAATTGTTTGACGTTTTCACTTTGAATTATCTTTCTTCATTCATTTTAAAACCAAATTAAATCGTGTAAGATTTTTTAATGCTTCATTTCTTTGGATTCCATTATTTTCTAGGTCTTCATAATCACATTATTGATTACATTGAAATGTCATCATCAAACCGTGTACATTGTGATTCTATGATGACTTCTATTATCTTAATTATCTTTTCCGTATGGGTGGAAAAGTGAAAACATATCATCAAAGATTAGCTTTCTAAGTCTGTCACTGATGCGTTCAATTGAATGGAAACTAGTGATTATTAGTATATTTCAGCAAGTACTTGTGATGATTTCGATATTCTTTCATCGGGAAAAGGCAGTGCTATCTGCTACGAAATTCAAGCGGATGCCAAGACCTGGCAGAGTGCACAGAGCAATTGTGAAGGACAAAATGCAGATATTTCCGTGATCCACGATCAAACTGTGAGTTAATGATATTTGAGGACAGTTTATACAGCAAAGTTGAATTATACTTTGAAGTGAAAAAGTTTGACAGAACAAGATTTTGATAGAGAGCTGCAATTTTCGATAGAGAACCTGTGCTTTATTGTTACCGCCCCCCCCCAACATATCATTTCTATTCTCGTATTTATCTAGGTGAATGATTTTATTCGTCGTACCGGAGTCTCGTATGGATGGATGGATGGAATGCACATTGGATTATCCGTCGAGTTAGTTTTATATTACATTATATTTGATAAATGTGCAAATGTACTAAACGAGACAAATAGCGATAAGGAGAGAACGAGTTCTAAATTGTTTGATGATGTAGTTTTTTTTGCTGTCCTATATGTGTAATTCAATTTATTAAGTTTTTTTTTCAAACTAGTCATTTTCATCTGAAATGTAAGAATAGAAAAGTTGAGATACGATAAGGCACAATAAGGAATAAATGGGGAAGATGATATTACAGTATGAAGCCCTTCATTTTGAAAGCCCGAACGACCGTACATCATTGAAATGCTCTCAAAATTGAATTATGTGAAATTCTGGGTCTAGTTCTTTACAAAAATGATATTTTGTCCATTTGATTGAGCGGGCTTTATTTTCAGTAAGAATGGAAACTATACATGGGCTGATGGCTCCCCTGTTGACTATAAGAACTATGCCTCTGGTAAGTTACTATTTTTGTTGTTGATTGTAAATTGCAATCTCTCTCAATGGTCCCTTCATTGCGCACACTATTTATCTATTCTCTAACATCGAGAGAGCGTAGACCGTTGAAGAGACGGTTGAGAAAGGTGTGAGCCCCTTTAAGCACCCTTGTGGCATACGAAAAATATATAAACTAATAAATGTTATTGTGTTATAGGTTTTCCGAATGAAGCCTACGGTGATTGTGTTGGAATGCAAACAGGATTCATGCCCGGACAATGGATGAATGTCGATTGTTATAGTACACGCCTACCGTATTTATGCACACGACCTGGTAAAACTTGTTGATTAAATGTACACCTCAAGCTGATTTGAAATTCTCCGCTCTGGCATACTCTCTCGCCTTCTTTGTCTGACAGTGAGTGTTGCCAGAGCGGCTGCATACAATAAGCTCGGGTGTGCCTAAAAACAGTTTCAGAGAGAAACATAACGGTTACTTGTTCAACAATTGTTGCCATTTCCGTTAAAACTATAGAAAATGATTCTAATTTCTTCTCAGCTTTCATCGTTTCTGATCCCCAACCTGACGGATGCCCTGTGGATAATGAATTTGCCCCTGGAGATCATGTAAGTTGATCTTTGAACTCTATAATTTGATCTTTGATCTTTATCTCAGATCTATTCTCCATCATATCCTCAAGCAAGCGGTCCCATCTCTTGCGATTACATACTTCTCGAACCTAATCAGAATAAGAGGGTAAGCAGCAAATTAATAATATATTGTCATTCTTATACATATTTTATTCAGGTCGAGCTAGATATCCAATTCTTCGAGTCGAATCTATGTTGCGACACACTAACAGTCTACGATGGTCTATTCGGAAGTAACGTACTCAAAACGTAAGATTTCTATATACACACTAATTTGCTCAATGGCTTTCTTTGGCTACGAGATATGTAGCGTTGCCAGAGCTGCGATTAAAATTAGATCGGAGTTGTTACTTTAATCAATCATACTAAAGACAAGAAATGCTCAAAGTGTACTATATTGTAGATTTTCTGGAGACTACGGTTCAAATCTTCAAACAGTACGTGCGAATTCTAATTCGATGAGACTCCATTGGAATGCTACGAGTGGAGCTCATGTTAGAGGATTCCATGCTATTATGAATTCCGTTTGAATGAAATCAATCAATGCATAAATTGTTTGTATCAATTGTAGGATAAAAAATTCTTGATGTTTTTTTTTAACAATTTACACATAGCTCACATTCTGTTGCAATTTTCGATGCCTGCGAAATGTTGGCTGGCCAAGGGAATATGACCACCATGTGTGTACACAATCGTCAGGGCTACAATATGCTCTATTCCATTACTGGGGCTAGCGCTTCAACGAGGATAGAAGCAGAAAAATCTGAAAATCAGACACGAAAAAACATATTCACAACGATGTGATATAAATGTTCAGCAGTGTTTGTAAGAGTGCATGACATGTTATTCACCAATAAAAATAAATAAAAGTCCTAGCTATCACGATTGAAAAGTTATGAATTTTTCAATTTTTTTTTGAATCATATGTGAGCCGGGTTTGAGCCCAAGGGCATTTTCACTATAACTTTCATCGGTCTCCCCCCGGTATGTGTCTATGATGAAAGTATTGAGCCCCAGATCGAAAGTCTTGGCGAATGTCCGGCAGGGGGTCAAAATGCTCGAGTCTTACCGAGCCGTTCTCTTAAATTCCAATGGATATATGTATATAATTAGTATAATAATAATAATAATAATAATAATAATAATAATAATAATAATAATAATAATAATAATAATAATAATAATAATAATAATAATAATAATAATAATAATAATAATAATAATAATTCCTTCAATAGAACACATCGGGGATGGCATATATCCATTGCATTTACGTTACATTAAAAAAATACCGAATTGTTTAGTGATGATATCGTAGACCTACTTCAAATTAATGTATCCCGACCAGGATTGTGCGGAAAATATATTTCGGAAAAAAACGGAAAACTTTTTTCCGGTCTAAAATACCGGGAAAATCCGGAAAATCGTAAAACCGAAAAATTTCTGTAAAACGCATTTTATCGTGTATTTTGTCTAACAATTAGTTTCGCAAACGATCAAAGCGAATATAGTAATGATAAAAGATCATGATGCTGCAAACAAAAGATAACAATCACCCAAAAATTATAAATGAACAGTATGAAACTTAGAATCCTAGTTCCTTTGCGTGAGTTGAATTTTTACGTAAAGGAACAACGTTATATACGCGATTGTTCTTCCTTATTTGCGCATCATGGGTCTGAACTATTACCGATCAGATAATAATGACTAAAAATCATCAACTAAATATTGTTTTTGATATGTATTTGTGAAATGTATATTTTTCCGGTTTTCCGGCATTTTTTTCCTGAAAATTTTCCAGTCGGAAAATATACCTAAAAGGGGTCGGAAATAGGGAAATTTTTTTTTAATGACAATGGGAATTTCGAATAACTAAACAATTTCCTGCATTTCTTCTCTTGTTCATGCACACACGTTATTTATGAATTGGTCTTCGCATGATAAATTGATAGGCTCTTATCAGTGACGACTCGATATACATTTGTAATGAATTGTGACTCAGTTGATATTTGCACGAGTGATCATTCCCCACAATAGGATTTGTCAGTGATAAGGATGAAAGATCTTTGAGGTCATAAAATGATCGAACTCATGATCATGACTACTTTTGCGAGTTTAGAGTTTGCTTTATCCGTTGTAGCAAAAATGAGAACCAATTCTGGAATAGCGTTTAAGGACCGACTCGACTCAATCACGCGTCGTTAAGCAAGGAACATTCCACACTTCAGATCGCCTTCTCCGAATTGATTTTATATTTATTTATTTATTGATCATACATGTGACAACATTTGAAAAGACTATTGAATAAATAATCGAATAATTGAATGGGGAAGTTGACGGTGGACGGAATGGGATGGATGAAAAGGGAGTCTTCATACGTAGATTAAGTAAGATCAAAGATCAAACGTGGTCTAAGATTGAGATCTAAGATGATCTATGATCTAAGATCTAAGATCTAAGATGATCTATGATCTAAGATCTAAGATCTAAGATCTAAGATGATCTATGATCTAAGATGTTGGCAAGACCTAGCGGTGGCATTAATTCACTATATATCGGATTGAACCGAGTCTACCATGAGGAAGTGCACTAAGATGGTGTGATGGTAATTCCTAATGCATCATTAAGTTCAGGACAGGAAATCAATTTAGCTTAAATGATTGGGGTTCTGGCTATGTAATATATTGGGTGGACCAGTAATCAAAATGTTTGTATATATTTAGCTATGCTCGTACAGAAAATGGGCAATGTTGCTACTCTCGTACCAAACAAACAAGTGTTGCTGTACGGCCAATGCAATCTAACTTAATTATTAGTTTAGTTTCCGGGATGAATAAGAGACTTATATCAAAGAAGATAAGGTCGATTTTTATCAGTTCAATCAGCCTACAATGATTGACCACACCCTCACCGTTGTTTAATCCGAGAATGATTTTAGAGTCTGAAAAATTGAGCACCATTAAAACAGTGTTCGCCATGAGGCATCGAATCCTCTGTAGTTAAACTCATAAGGATTAGTTATTAATCCCAGAAACGGTCATTTTCTTTTGCTGTGAAAAATTGTCTTCACTGCAAGAGCTGCGAAGAGAAAAGTACAGTAGTGAAAACCCTCCTCATTTCAGATACGGTATCGCAACTTTTTCTTGTATTTTCATATCTTTTGAATATCACAATAGTCCTATGTATACAAACTGATCTGACATGTCAAACCATGGTAGGCTTATCATCTCGCACCCATATTGCAACCATAAACATGAAAGGGAAATGGACGGAAAGGCGTTGTCTGGAAACTGATAAGCTATTGATATATAACCGTTGATAGAGCATAGAATAGACATCCAACACGAAAATGGAATTGAAGTTGTTTGCTCTTCTGATACTTCCTACTCTTGGTGGGAGTTTATTTAATCGATTTCTAATTATTGTATAATATACCGGTCTCATTTTAAACAACACTCTCGCGTAGATAAAAAACGAGAGAGTTTGACCAGATCACAGGGTTTAAAGCACCTTGGGATGTCTTGAAGTATTACATTATTATGATTTACATGATCTCATTTCCTTCAGTGTAATTCATATATTTAAAAAAAAATTAAATTGAAAAAAATTTTTAAAAGAAAATCTCCACTTTATTTCATTTGTTTTATTTCTATTTTCAGTGTCTTCTTGCGGACCTAACTACGACGCATGGTACGATGGATGGTGCTTCAAAGTAGTAGGTCTTTAAACTTCTATTTTTTTCGAATATTCATATGTTTAAATCGTCAAGGTTCAATATCTGAACAATAACTTCTACAATGAGGCTCTCGACAAGTGTAGTGACGACTCGGCTGCACTCCCTACCATCAATTCAGACGAGGTTACTTATTATAAATCTTTAAAAAATATTATATGTATTTTTGGACAGAAAATGAATTCACAAGAAAAATTTTAAAAAAGTTCTCTAAAACGCGAATTTCTGAATTTTTTTATTTAGCATCGCAAAATTCAAAAATTGAAAATCGACATTTGGCTCTTAATCTTTTAAGGAGAACATGTGGTTGTACAATTCTGCATCAACAGTCGCCAACAGCAACTCACTAAGTTATTGGATCGCTCTTCAATGCGATGGACAGAATTATATTTGGCCAGATGGAAAAATTGCCAATTACACCAATTTTGATGGTTCGTTACTTTTCGAGGACGATAAGTTTTGAAAATTTGGGAAAAAATATCGGAGGCGCGGAAATTCCGCATTGAACCAACTTTTCTTAAACATCAATCAATATTAAAATTACTATACAACCTTTATAAACGTTGCTGTTGACCATTTAACATTTTGAATGTTTCGCACGAAACACTGCATATATATATATTGTCCGCATAAAAAATACTTGCATAAGAAAATGACAAACTGTATGTAAACAGAGATGCAACGTAGCTCTGCAATCTCTCTCCTAACTCTCGATTGCCTCTCCACGTCATCATACCTAACCCGTCAGACCTTCTCCGCGCCGTAATTCAAACTTTTAAAAGTTCTGCTAATAACGTTGTTCTAATAGATTCTGCGGTGGTCTGATGCAATTGTTCCTCGGATTTGAAGGCTTCGCATTAACATACAACCATTGTTTTTTTCAGAGGATTACGTCTGTGACAGTAAGTCGGAGACTCAACATTTCTATGTGAGTGATGATCTTAAATGGCATCGAGCATTGGATACTTCATATAATGTTCACAATATCGTGTGCAAGGCCCCTCAAAGAACCTGTGAGTGTCAAAGGACCCCGAACTAATTTGAAACTCTACGCACTGGCTTTTATTATCAACGAGAGAACGTTGCCAGAGCGGAAAGTTGCAAATGAGCTGGGAGTGTACCTTTTTATTATCATACTAAAATATTTAGTTAATAGTTTAAGCAATCAAATTGTTTCATGAGATTTATCTTTTTTCTTTATGTATTTTGTTCTAATTTTACAAATGCTTAAGTCGGTTAAAATATTCACTTTCAAGGCGTTTTTCTTTAGGCATCTATCATGTTCGAGGTCGTGAAAAGCGCATAATTTATTAAATTTAAATATCATGACCAATCCATGTACAGTACGACTAAATGATGACAAATCGACCTTTATTATCTTTACCATCTATGTCATCTTTTCTCTCTATTATTTATTATTATCTTTATCATCTTTTCCGTATGCTTAGATGGGTGCAAACGTGAAAACATCGCATCAAAGACTATTTCACCCAGTCCCCGATATGTTAAGTTGAGTGAAGAGCGCCGATCTGACCGTATAAATTATTTAATGAAAAGAAGAGATTATAGTAGTATAAGCCTAAATTTCAGCCAGTCCTTGTGATGATTTCGATATTCTTTCATCGGGAAAAGGCAGTGATATCTGTTACAAAATACAAGGCGACGCGAAGAATTGGAAGAGTGCCCGGAGCGATTGTGGTGGACAAAATTCAGATCTTTCTGTGATCCATGATCAATCTGTGAGTACATTTGTTTGCATTTTAAAGTTTTACATCACAGCTGCTCTTACTTTCCGCTCTCGCAACGATCACTTGTTAACACAGAAAGCCAGAGAGAATTGCTAGAGCGGACAGTTTCAAAATGGCTCGGGTATGCCTTTAAATGTGGATTCTCTCGAGCCATCTGGCCAGTGCAGGGAACTTCGCACTTTTCGAAAATTTTGAATATTCGGCAATAGCTTTCGAACTTGCGACAAATAGGTAAAGAGTCCAACCGTTTACCACTGAGCTATAGGAGAGATGAGTGGCGGCGCTAACTTCTCGCATATCACTTGACATTCGCACGAGAGTGATGTGAGCGATTTTAGATTGAGGGCCTGGGCTTTTCCCTTGTACAATTTGTTCTAATATTTTATTTCTTTATTTAGTTAAACGATTTCGTTCGTCGTACTGGAGTCTCTTATGGATGGATGGATGGAATGCACATTGGATTGTCCGTCGAGTAAGTAATATTTATATTATATATGTCAACTTTTTGATTTGTTTGTGAAAAAAATAATGAGTCAAATTCGTTTACATTATTCGAGTTCTCATTGTTCTAAAAAAAAGTATCGTATCTTTTTTTAACTAAATTATGAAAAATAACACCAAAGTCCAATTCTTGTGGTAAAGTTATCCTTACGACATAGTCAGCTTCAGTTTCAGTTTTTTTCCTAAATTTCAGTGATTATGGAAACTATACATGGGCTGATGGTTCGTCTGTTGACTATCAGAACTACGTTTCTGGTAAGTCACTAATATTATTTTCGATTAAATCTTTGTAAACGAATTACTTTATACATTTTCATCATAACATTCAGATGATGATATTTTGATTTTTCACATAATTTATTTGCACTCTAGCATTTTGTACTTGATGAAGCCCCTGTGGTGTACGATAAATAAATAAATGATATTTGGTTGTAGGTTTTCCCAATCGAGCCTATGGTGATTGCATTGCAATGCAGACGGGATTCTTACCCGGACAATGGATGAATGTTGATTGTTCTAGTACTCGTCTACCTTATCTATGCACACGACCTGGTAAAACTTGTTTTTTTTTGCTAAATTGAAACTCTTCTCTCTACCCACAGTCTCTCGGTTTCTTTGTCTGCGAGAGAATGTTGCCAGCGCGGAGAGTAAAATAAGCTCGGTGCATGCCTTAAAAACCGCTTCCGAGTTCACTTTACAACAAGACTAGCGTAATGATTTCTTGCTGAATATGTAATTGTTACGATGGCCCCATTAAAGATATATAAAATGAATATAATTTCAGCTTTCATCGTTTCTGATCCACAACCGGCCGGATGCCCAGTGGATGCCCAATGGGGACCTGGAGATCATGTAAATTGATCTTCAAACTCTATTAATTGATCTTTGATCTTTATCTCAGATCTACTCTCCTTCGTATCCTCAAGCAAGTGGTCCCATCTCTTGTGATTACATTCTTCTCGAATCTGATCCGAACAAGAGAGTAAGCAACAAAACAATTCATTTTTATTCATAAGTTTTATTCAGGTCGAGTTGGATATTCAATTCTTCGAGTCGAATCTATGTTGTGATACACTAACAGTTTATGATGGCTTGTTTGGAAGTACCATTCTCAAAACGTAAGGTTTATTTAAATACACACAATGGAGCAAATTTGAATCTCTCCGCTCTGACAACGCTATCTAGCTCTCTTTGTCTACGAGAGCGTTGCAAGAGCGAGGAGCAAAATTAGCTTGGAGTGTTCCTTTAATCAAACCTTAAAAAAGATGAAGAGAGAAATGCTTAAAGAAGGGGACCCACGAGATTTGGAATGCACTATTGACAAGAAGAACATGGGACATAGGAAGTGGCATTATGTTCTCTATTAGATATGAGCGAACGGATGCATAGAGCGTGTAGCTCAGTGGACAGTGGTTTGCGCTAGTATCCTCGCTACGTGGGTTCGATTCTCGTTTGCAATTTTCTTTATATGCGTTCTTCAAATTCAAAAACTCGCGCCTTTCCCTGGGGGATCAATGAACTTTATGCTCGGATTACGACATTCCTGTTCTCCTAAAATTTTAGAGAAAATTGTTTTTGTATACAGGGAGATGTGATCTAAAGTTCTGCCTGGCCAGTTTAGTCACGAAAAAACTCGTTGGTCCCCTTCTTTAAATTGATCCATATTGTAGATTTTCCGGAGCCCTCGGTTCAAATCTTCAAACAGTACGTGCGAATTCTAATTCGATGAGACTCCATTGGAATGCTACGAGTGGAGCTCATGTTAGAGGATTCCATGTTGTCATGAATTCCGTTTGAATGAAGTCAATCAATGCATAAATTTTATCTAAAATTTCCTTTGTCTTGTGACATTGCAAAAGGAGAGTGAATCGAGGGGGGGTAGAGCTCTCGCTTCGCATGCGAGAAGTCAGGGGTTCGATTCGATAAAATTACTCGGAAATAATTTTTTTTGCTTGAGCAAAAAAAATTCTTAATTCCTTCTTCGATAAATGATCACACCTAACTTTTTTTTGTAACGAGACAATTTTTTGTACATCCCTACAAACATCGGTAAATAAAAGAAATGCTGAAGATATTTTATATTCCAAGTGCTCATTATTTCTTCTTTTTAGGTAGATTCAATTCTTATGGGGATATATATGTATATAAACAATTAATATGATAACCATAACATCTTATTAAATATATATCATTGATTTAAATGTTGAAAGACAATGAATGTGCACATCTTTACCATTCCTTCTTTTCTGGACATGTTCACACTAAATTTGAACTTAATTTCAACGGGGGTATAGCTCAGGGGTAGAGCGCTCGCTTTGCATGCGAGAAGTCTGGGGTTCGATTCCCCATACCTCCACAACCTTTTGCAGTTTTCATTGTAGCAATGAGTGACATATGCGCTGATCAGTGATGAATAAGCGTTCCGACCACGCATGGGAAAACAATATTTCGCTATAATGACGAGACGGCCTTCACGCACATATTATAGTACCAATGCGCATAACGGCGAATATGTCAGATGATAACGAGCTAATGGTCTACGAAGCAAAACATTGTCTATCTACGCTTGGTGTAACATGTATTATCTCGATTTTCTCAACGATTATCCAATATTTCTAACAACTGTCTTCATATCTACCATATTTTCAACCATTCCTGTGTGCATTTTGATTTTCGCTACTCAAAATGCAGCGTTGCACGTAAATTGTCGGTAAGTGTCTTAATATTACTGTTTCTTCAAAGACACTAGGTCGTACGAGATCCGTGGAATGAGATCCTAATGGATGAGAACTATGCACATTCAATTTCTATTTATTAGCTCTTGTTCCTTATATGCAATTCCAGTCGGTTATCATTGGAGAATTCTTATCCGACCTAGTGCTGTTTCAAAGTATTTAAAATATCTTTTCAAGTTACAAAGAAAAATTTTTTTTGTTGTTTTCGCTGTAAAATGCCAAATATTTCCAGTTTTTTAATGACCGCATGGGCTCTGGCCATGGAAAGTCTTCTAATTTCTGATTCTGCTGTGATGTTCCCATCATTGTTGAGTACATCAGGATATTTATCAACGAGTCATGATGATCCAGGTTTATGATAATAATAATAATATGTTTTTGGTTTATTGATCTTATGAACTCACGTTAAATTGATTTTACAGTATCGCCATAAAGTCATGGGGCGCTTTTTTTTTTGTTTGTAACTTTTCATCCGGGAAAGCAATGATCTTTTGAATTCATCAAGGAACACAACCGTAATGTGTGGGTTTAATTAAATTAGTTCACTGTTGCGTAATGATGACGCATACGAAGTCCTTCCACTCCCCTGATATCAACTTTGCCAGTAGTCCAATCCTCCAAAATTCGACTCCAAACAATCTGTTCTTTTGTCAATGCAACTTCCTGACTCCGAACTATACGTGTTCAAAAAGTGTATTTCGGTTGCTTCATCACTACGCTGCTGTAAACTAATTTAATTACATGGTTTTATTCCTTAATAAGTTGCGGACGTTGACTCAAAAGATGCTTCATCGCATTCCTGTTTCAAAATTTACAACAAAAAAAAGAAAAAGCTTCCCATGACTTTACGCCAATACTGTATGGCGACGCTGAACCAAATTTAGCGTGATTATGGAATATTGATTTAAATCGTCACTTTACATACAGTATCGCCAGAAAGTAATCGGACACTTTTTTCATTTTTTTAAAACTTTTGATCCAGGAAAGCAATCATGCTGATCTTTTGAGTCAATATAGAGAATTTATCAAGGAATATTACCATGATGTGTTGGTGTAATTATCTTAGTTAATTTTTGCGTAGTGATGAAGCTACCGAAGTACACTTTATAGAAAATTCCCATTTCTTTAGTGAAAAGCCCTGTTCTTCGGGAACACTGTGAGAGTGGGGACCCCCACTAGGGCTGTACAGTCAAACAATCCGGAATGGCTCCGACTCCGATTTTAAGCTGTGGCATGATTGCAACTTTGACCTCCAAATTTCATAACTCAGCTTCTAGATGAACGACCCGTTCTAAGTGCCAAAATAATGCTAGTGGCAAGTAATGCTTAGAGCCAGATTATGGTAGTCAAAGCTCGCCATTCGCCCTCAGGGCATAAAAAATAATTTTTTTAGAAAGACTGATTTTGAGACTGTACCGTTTAGAGGGCAGGTCTTCTAAAATTATGGTTGCCGCTCATGCAGCTTAGCAATGTATCATACATTTATTTTCCTTATTTTGGTTAAGTTCCGATTCGTTTCAGACCCGCAGCAAACGTTCTGCTGAGGTATACTCGGTTGTAGCGAGTAAAGATCAAAATACAAAGATCAAAGATCAAAGTTTAGCAATAGTGTAAAAACTTTTGTGAACATCTCTAACATGCATTGGTACTTTGAAACTAAGAGATTTCATCAATGAGCAGGAACCATAATTTTAGAAGACCTGCCCTCTAAACGGTACAGTCTCAAAATCAGTCTTTCTAAAAAAATTATTTTTATGCCCTGAGGGCGAATGGCGAGCTATGACTACCATAATCTGGCTCTAAGCATTACTTGCCTCTAGCATCATTTTGGCACTTAGAATGGGTCGTTAGCACATCTAGAAGCTGAGTTATGAAATTTGGAGGTCAAAGTTGCAATCATGCCACAGCTTGAAATCGGAGTCGGAGCCATTCCTGATTGTTTGACTGTACAGCCCTAGTGGGGGTCACCACACTCACAGTGTTCCCGAAGAACAGGGATTTTCACTAAAGAAATGGGAATTTTCAAAAAAAAAAGTGTACTTCGGTAGCTTCATCACTACGCAAAAATTAACTAAGATAATTACACCAACACATCATGGTAATATTCCTTGATAAATTCTCTATATTGACTCAAAAGATCAGCATGATTGCTTTCCTGGATCAAAAGTTATAAAAAAAATGAAAAAGTGTCCGATTACTTTCTGGCGATACTGTATAATAAAAATCCAATGATGAATATAATACTATTCTTTTTCTAGAGTACAAGTTGTATATCTTGGCTATAAATTGTATGTGTTATACATCAGTTTCATTATTCGAATTGGCTATTGCTGTTGAAAGAATTTATTCTGCTTATAATGCAGAGAAATATCATGATAATGAAGCGCTAGCAACGTCTGCCTTAACTGTGTTTACAGCCACAACGGTGAGTCGAGTTAGAAATGCTACCAGATGGTGTCGATCTCTTCACTTCACTGTTCTTTGATCCACACCAATGAGAGATATTATATGATATGATAAGAGATTGTGCTGCGAGGAGATTGTTGACGAAGCTATATCAATCCTTTTGTGGAGTTCAAAAGAAGCGAAACTGATCGAAAAAGAGGATGCGTAAAATGAGGACACTTTTCGCTGTCTTTCTTTTCATTTCGCAACTTTTGAACAGATCATTACACTTTTCAGATTATTGGTGGGCTTATAAACGGATACTGCATGGCCATGCTAAGTAAGTATTATATTATTACATTTCATAATTATAGAAAATAAGAATAATTCGGGTGGTATTTACAGATTTGATTGATCTAAGTCTTATCATATTCAATATCCTCGATAGTTTAACCATCATTGTCAGTTTTTTTATTTAATTAAATTTCGTATTCATAAAACTCGCACTATGCTTTAGCAATTGCGCGCCTTCTTTTATTATCGATTAATTCTTTCAGGTTAATTATTGGGGGATGAAATATTGTCAGAAACTAGTTTTCAAAACAGCTTATAGCACTCTCAATGCAAGATATCAGGTTCGATACTTTTGAAATGAATCTCGACTTTTTAAAATAGTCACAATTCTATATTTTTGACCCGAGGTGTCCGCAGTGATGCACCCCCCTTTATATGCGGAATTGTACAACAACGTGTTTTCCTGAAAGGAAAAATCATTATGAAAATTAGGATTACTTCGAGCTTTAAATAAAACAAACCTCTTCAGAATAGACTTATCCTCTCAACTCTGGTATTTTGAAACTAAAAATCTACTTAAAGTCTGCCCTTGAAGTAGACTTGTAAGTCTATTTCAAGTTAAACTTAGAGATTTAGACCCGCGAAGTTCATGTAAATCCCTCACACCTTGTTGTGCGACTGCCAAGTGACATGCGAGAAGTTAGCGCGACCACTCATCTATCCCATAGAGTAGTGATAACAGCGCTGCCTACTTAACGTAACGTCTTTAAAGTCTACTTCAAGTCTGTGACGTAGTTTAAGTAGACTTTAAGTTTCGAAATACCAGAGAACGTACACGGAGAGTAAAAAATATAGATGATATTCAGGCTAAGGAATCGTTAGATATTGCAGCGGCCATGCACCCAATATACTGTGGAAATCTCATATTGAAAGTAAGTTTTATTTTAGAAAATAACATCGATCGTTCCGTTTTTTTTTCTTTTATTTGTTCCAGGTTTCTTCAATTCTCATGGGATACATATACACATCGTTTGTACAAGGTCACAGTACCAAAACATTTGGCATTTTGGAATTCTTCTACTACTTTGTAAGGCTATAGATTTGAACAAAAAACACCTGATTTGTCATATATTTTAGTTTCAATCAATGAGTGTACTATATTCATCAACATTTATCACTTACAAAAATCCGGCAATTCGAAGTGTCATCATCAAAAAATGGGGAAAGAAAAAGTAAGAGTCCAAAAAATCAATCCATTGAATGTATATATTTTCAGAATAGTTAAGCAAAGCATATTTCCAAACGAGAAAGATGTCGCGAAGGCGACAAATAAACATTTTGAACTGTTAACTGCTTCATGGACATAAGACATCAACGTTTGTTTTATTTGTTTTGTTTAAATCAGTGTTAAATAAAGAATTGTCTCGATAAATTAATTGTTACCTCACTTTCTCGTGCACACTCTCGTCGCTAAACTGATTCTTCATGCACATAATTGTGTCATCATGTATCTTTATGTTTCACTCGTATATTCAAATTGTTCTCGTTGCGCTCTCGGGCGTGGATAAAATATAAATATAATATACTCCACACAAATAACAAACAATCAATCATATTTATTGGAGCTCTCGGTGATAATGCTTAAACAGAGTTGACAACAGCATGGAATCCTCTAACATGAGCTCCATTGGTTGCATTCCAACGAAGTCTCATCGAGTTGGAACTGGCAAATATTGTTTGAATTTTTGATCCATAATATCCCGAGAACCTGGAAATAAACTTTTAATTGAATTCGTGGGATCGATCTGCAAATAATACAGTTTACCTTTCCAGTAAATTATCATCCATGATTTTCGGACCAGTGTGATTTGTTTTTTAATGAAAATAAAATTTTAATTTTTTATCATTAATACAAATTTTGTTTCAGTTTATTTAGTCATTAAAACAACTTTTCATCACGGTAACTCATGGGAGACTTTGGTAACTCATGGGAGATTAAGACTTAGGGAATCGAAAATGTACTTTACTTTTTAAATATATTTCTTTCATAGTTCCCCAGCTGGAGTTGTTCAAATATAATTGAATTAAACTCTATATATGCGAAACATACGTTTTGAGTACGGTATTTCCGAATAAGCCATCATAGACAGTGAGAGTGTCACAGCACAAATTCGATTCGAAGAACTCAATGTCTAACGTTACCTGAATTCATAATGCCGTATTAGAGTCAATTGTAGTAACAAATGAATAGCAAAAGGAAAAAAGTAACATTGCAACCTGCTAGTCTGGATTAACCGCTGTGACAGACTTTTGCACTAGTGAGGTTCATGCTATTTGATTTTTTTTAAATTTTCCGATTATTACTGCCAACTGGGAAACATCAAGTTTAAATTTTTTTTCTGCTTTTTCGATTTTTTTACTATTATTATCTTTTCAAAATCTTTTCTAGTGAAAGAATGTTGACTTTTTATTAAAACAATAATTTGGTGCACATGGTGCTGAGTGGATAGTGACAAAGGAGCTTAAATTATTTTTCTATCGGCTTACTTTCTTATTCTGATTGGGTTCGAGAAGAACGTAATCGCACGCATTGGCGCCACTTGCTTGAGGGTACGAAGGAGAATAAACCTGAGATAAGATCTCAGCTAATTATCCTAAGATCAAAGATCAATTACAAATGATCAAAGATTAACCAACATCATCTCCAGTGGTGAATTGATTGCTAACTGGACATCCAGCAGGTTGGGGGTCAGACGCGATAAATGCTGGAAATATATATTTATTTATTATTTTGGTAAATAAAATGGGAAACAATATTTGTTATGTATTTTACCTTGTCTGGTGCACAGATACGGTAGTTTGGTACTATAACAGTCAACATTCATCCATTGTCCGGGTAAGAATCCAGTCTCCATTGCAACACAGTCACCGTAGACCTGATTGGGAAAACCTGAATAGTATGTTCACGTTAGTTCAGAGAGTATAATAAGGGTGAAAAGAGTACGGTATCACTCTGGATGCATAGCCACTCGGGTTACTATTCGGCCATGAGAATTTTTCGTTTTCAACAGAGTTCGTTTTGAAAGGAGTGCGTTACGTGTGATATAAAAGAAGCGAGGCGAATGTCAGACGGGTTTGAGCGAGAGGTATTGAAGATAGGAAGGAGTGGAATTGAAGAGTGAAACGTGTATTTCGCTATTTATTGTGCGTTGCACACCACAATTTATACCGTATACTTCGGAATGCTCGCCTATGCGTTTAACATTTTAACTGTTACTCCGTTGGAGAGGAGAAAGAGGAGAAACGTGCTGATTAATATATCTATTGAAAAGAACATCAATTGCAATCAGACATTCGATAGTAAAATGATGCTTTATCAATGAGAAAAATCAATAATACAAGTTAAAAAAACTTAGCTACTAACCGGAGGCGTAGTTTTGATAATCGACCTTCGATCCATCAGCCCATGAATAGTTGCCGTTCTTGCTGAAAGAAGAAGTCGAATGTCTTTTTTTTCGAAACAACCATTCTCGACTTTTAATTCTTGAAAGTCGTTCTTAGCAGAATTTAAAGTTGGAGTACGGCGAATATTTTCGTGAACAAACTATAAAGACAGAAATATAGTCAAAGTGATTCTGCATACCGTTCATAGATTATTTTATGCTAATTCAGCTCATTGATCGCTAGAATCATGAACGAATTATGCTTGATGTACAGGCAAAGGCAAAATTTTGAAAATAAGAAAGTTCGGCAATAAGTTTCGAACCCGCGACGTTACGCTAACTAGACAGCGCATTTACCACTACACCAAGGGATAGATGTCTGGCAACGCCAATTTCTTCCATATCACTAATCTCTTGCACAAATGATGTTACGTATTTGCATAGACATTAGAGGGCCGCCATCTTTAATTTGGATTTACGATTTACGATTTAAATTGTATGGTCAAAACACTAACTCGACAGACAATCCTATATGCATTCCATCCATCCATCCATTCGAGACTCCAGTACGACGAACAAAATCATTCAACTGAATTTATTAAATTTGGTATGACTGCTTTGTTTTAAAACTAATAGTATAATTATCATTCCCACTTGAAGTAGACTTGCAAGTCTACAACTAGCTATATGTAAGTTTACTACAAGTGGTGCATGATACTGTAATGAATTTCGTCATATGTTCTTTCAATTGTAGCAAAATTGCAGTAAAATTCTTGCCTGTGACATTAAGTACAGTAACGAAATAAAGTGAAGACTGCTAGTTTGGAAATACCATAGAAGGTCTTGAGCTTTTCAAGTTTATGTTACTATTATACAGTAGATTTAAGCAAGATAACCTACCTAATAAACGACTTAACTACGTCTCTGTACGTCTAAACTAACTAAATCTACTAAACTATAATGAATGAACTAACAGTTTGATCGTGGATGACAGAAATGTAAGCATGTTGCTTTTCACAACTACTCTGTGCATTCTGCCAGTTCATAGGATCCTCTTGTAGTTTGTAGCAAGTTTCACCTCCCTTTCCAGTTGAAATGACATCGAAATCGTCACAAGCCCCTGCTGAAAAATTAGAAAATATTTTTTTGTATTTTTATAATTAATTTGACAGGATGTTTCTAAAATAATTTGGTTCTTTGGCATTACAGTACGTCCTTTGTGCCTTTCACAGGATCAGAAGAATCTAGTTAAAAGTTGCTAAAGATAACAGATTCCGATATATCATCAAATCACAATGTACATAGATTTGTCAGCATTGATAAAAATAGAAAAGTTCGATCGAAATTTTCTTTTCTTTTTTTCCTATGAAATGCACCAGCTATGTTTTCATTAGTTTTATTAATCGAATAAATATACCCAGTGAAAAAGTGTAACCCACAGCATATAATACCTGTGTTAGATTACAATTATACAATAAATGTTAAATATAACACTTCACAGGCTGTGCTGTGGGTTACACTTTTTTCTCTGTGGTTATAGTTGATGAAACTCACATGATCTTTTAGAAGCCTTGCATACAATATAAGGGATATTGTAATTAACATCCACAGAACGATGCCATTTCAAGTCATAGGAAATATAGAAATGCTGATCTTTAGTTGCGGAACTGCATATGTAATCTTCTGAAAGCGTTATGAACATTAGTCGTAGCGGCCGAAACACCATCTACTGATAGTGATAACATTACCATCTCTCAATATTATTCATGTATGATTTTTGATTATATATTATTTTTATTATTAACATAATTAAAATATATAACATATCGTCAACTTTGTAAGGAATGTCTAACTGTAAGTGTTTTATGAAGTTTGAAATATGATTTTTTTTTAAATTAAACGAACCAGCAAAATTAGTGTAATTCGCGTCTGTTCCATCAGCCCAAACATATTTCTCTCCGTTACATTGAAGTCCTATCCAGAATTGAATCGATTGACTTTTGGCATCTTTATATGCGGAATTGTACAACAACGTGTTTTCCTGAAAGGAAAAATCATAATGCAAATTAGGTTTAATTCCAGGTTAAGGTAAAACAAACCTCTTCAGAATAGACTGACGATAGTGCAGCATTGTCGCCTTCACAAGTCTTCACAGCGGTAGGGTAAAAGGTATTATACCCATACGCAATCTTGAAACACCATCCGTCGTACCATGAATTGTAGTTGATTCCACAAGATGTCACTGTAATTAATATGGATTATATGACACAAATATTCGAGGTGCGTATATGTTTAGGATTACTGTAACCTCGGAAAATTTGCAAGATTATAATATTTGATCTTAATTATTATATAATTGAGATTATAATAGATTGTAAAAGGTAATTCATTTTTAGTACTAGTAAAATAGTGGAAACAAACCTATGGCGGGAAGCAGGAGAAGAGCACAGAACTTCATTTCCACTTCAGAAATTAATGTCTATGTCCATACTTTTTTCATCCTTATATATCAGACAGTTATCAGTGTAGAATACACACTTTTCTTATCATTTTCTTTCATCTTTCGATTTCTGACACGAGTCGCACCCATGAAAAAGCAGACCATGTTTGATATGTTAGTCATGTTAGTCATCTTTATTTTCAGTTTAATATCTTTAGCTGAGAGACTAACTGTGGTACTGTGGTGGTATAAGTGTACTCGGTTTGGCAAGGTCTTTAAAATCTCAAAATGGAACAAAAAGGTTTTATAAATGCACATCCCAACATTAAAGGCACACGAAGTCCTGTGTTAGTTCGTGACAATTCACAATGGAGTTGTGTCGTGATATTTTTTTTTATTTTAAAATTTCGCTCAAAATGAGTGATGGTGAAATCGATTTGACCAAACTATAAATTTTTACCGCACAGTTATGTTTGTCTAAAGAATGGATGGGTCTATATGAATAAATTGCGGTAACAACAACTACAAGATCATATATACATTATATATATGTTATGCTCACTAATCTGATACAACTGCGAGAAATAGTTGAGGAATTGATGGAGAGAAGCAGGGGAACTTGGGATGGGGGGATACATAGATACGACTGCCTTAAAGATGGAGGCCTTCGAATGTCTATGCAAATGTATAACATACCGGCTATACAAGGGATAAATGATATGCAAGAAATTAACACTTCCATGTATGCATCCCTTGGTGTAGTGGTAAATGCGCTGCCTAGTTAGCGTAACATCGCGTGTGCGAAGCCTATTGCCGAACTTTCCTATTTTCAAAATTTCGCGCCTTTACCTGTACATCAAGCATGATTTATTCATGATTCTAGCGATCAATAAGCTAAATTAGCATAAACTAATTTATGTGGGATTATTATTATTAAGGGTGGAGTCCGAGCAATATTTTCGTGAACAAACTGTGAAGACATCTTTCTGTCTTCACAGTTTGTTCACGAAAATATTGCTCGGACTCCACCCTTAATAATAATAATTGTGGTTTTGGTAACGGTTCGGATACAGGTGGTAGTATTTTACGATGGATGAATTGTGAGTTTTTTTTATTTTGCATGATACGCAAGTTTTCTATTTCAAACCAATTAGCAACTTTTCTGGGCACCTTTCCTTGTCCCTGTAAATAATAATCTGTCATAAACTTCGGGGGTGATCATTTCTATGACAGCAAAAGTTGTACCATTGTTATCAGTAGGAGTGTACGGTATATGGCTACAGTAACCATCTGGAATCGCGAACTGATTTTTTCAGCTGACCCGGGTTCATGGTCGAGAGTAGCCGAGGACGAAAAATGGATGATGGTCCGAAACAAAATACTATTTGCCGTTATATCAACAGTGAGCCAACTTTTATTTTTCTGACTACCGCATCCCTTATTATTGTTGCGAAGTTCATGGCAAATTTTGATGCGTGCATGATGTTAGATGGGAGAATATATAAATAAAATATATTCAACGAACCAAGCATGAATGTGCAAAGAACCGACTTTTAAAACGAAATCCTAAAATAAAGTCAGATACACCACTGCGTACAGGATTACTGTAACTAGGGTTATGAGGAGCGGTGTACGGAATTCTGGTCGGTACCCCATACCCGTTCTTTAAAATACATAGCAGTGGAATTTGTCGTGAACTTCGCAACAATACTATAGCGTACGGTTACTAGATTACAGTAGTTCGGGTTACGGTATCAAAGTAAATAAAAGATATCTCGCTGTTGAGATATTTGAGCATCATAAATTTTTTCGACTTAGTCTCGGGTCATGGGTCGACTGAAAAATCACTTCGCGATTCCAGAAGGTTACGGTAGTCAATTACCGTACATCCCTTCTGCTAACAACTTTTGTAGCCATAGGTCATCTCCCAACTGATTTATGATCTTTTGCCGAAATGATCACACCCATGAACTTCCGTTTGTGCTATGATCTTTCCCACAGGAAATGATAATTACTTTAATGTATGGTCATTACTGATAATCTTCAGATCATGATTGGGTTATACATAGGGCGTGGTGATAAGTAAGAGTACTCACATGGGGCTCTATCAGTGAATCGTCTCAGACATGTCGGAAACCGATCAATTCTAAACTTGCAATGAAGGCCCTCGTAAACAAACTTGTCCCATCCGAACATTAAATCAGAACATCTTGAATGAAAATGAATAAATGAAGTATATTTAAAGTCATCAGCATAATCAGTCATTATTTTATGTCATTCCACCGGATCTTCAAGAACGACAATGAACACATTATTTATGCAATAATTAGAGTAGTCATGCGCACATGCACGAAGGGAGATTCTGCGGGACTGTAACTCATTTCATTCGGAAAGTCATAGCATTGAACGTGATCTTTCGATACTAAAATCTAGAATGACAAATGATCAAAAGTTGATAAGATATTCCTTATCAGAAATGTTACAGTGTGTACCCTTCCATTTTTTGTTTCATGATTTTGATGCGCCCTCTTTTTGTTAGCTATGATCGTACATATTATAGAATTACAAAAGTTGTTCACACACCACGCAAATGCCGAACATTAGTAAACTTCTCCACAATTGAAAACAATGAAAATGCACCACGCAAAACGCTCTCCAAAATTTTCGCAGGCGGAAGGTGTATTTTTCCGACAGTTTTAATTCTGTAATAGTGGACTGGCCAAGTGGTACAGATAGCTCATTATCTCATCTTTATAAACTTGATCTTGTCAGCATCAATTGCTTAGAACAAGAAAAATTTCGTGAAATTTTGTACAAATTATTCTTATGTAAAAATAGTGCTAATTTTAAATTTTTTTCGCCTTCTTCTTTTAAGGAGATGTTCTATGGAGTCATGCTACGAGGCAGACATAGCATAGCATTTGCACTTCTTGTCATGGAACTGTGAAGAACCGGTTCGGTCGTCTCCATTGTAGAGACTACACTGTCTTTCATATTTTTACGGGAAAAACACTCGGAGAAAAGCAAAAGGGTGTATGAAGTATGAAATCCTCGTGGTCCTACAAAAATATCGATTAGACCAGAGATACATCAATCAATCAATAATATTATAGCTTATTTTGATGAAGATCATTAGTTTTTGTAGATCACCCGTCGGTTTTTTTTTGAGAGACCTCGATACCTAACACACTTCGAAATTCCCGTTGACGGATCCGTCATCCGTAACGAAGTTAATGCGTAGGCACGTGAGGAAAATGTAACAGTGCATAACCATATATAAATATAATATAAATATATAACCCAATCAAACGATCACCGGAGATGATAGAAGGATCCTCTATGAAAATAGCAGTGAATAGTCGTTGTTGATTGATAAGATTGAACTGACAGGAAAAATACCCAAAAATGATTCTCAAATTAAAAAAAAATTCGGACGGTGTTTACAGATTTTATCGATATAAGTCTTTTGTTAGTCCTGTCTCGATAGATGTATCCCCCCCTCCACTTTCTCGATCGTACTCTCGTCACTAGCCAGATTCTTCTTACATATAAGTGTAGCACTCTACATAAATAACAAACAATCAACTTTATTTATTGAAGCTCTCATTGAGAATACTTAAACAGAGTTGACAACACCATGGAATCCTCTGACATGAGCTCCACTGGTTGCATTCCAACGAAGTCTCATCGAGTTAGAATTGGCAACTATTGTTTGAATTTTTGATCCGTAATATCCCGAGAACCTGGAAATTAACAGATATTTCAATTTTCCTGTTTACATGGAGCAGTGAACACCATTGGCTATACAAAAATGTAATAAAACTGCAGTCTCAAATTTCTCTGTTCGACCCTGTGAAGTATGATATCGACCCCTTTCCACTCTACATCCCATTCTTACGTATATTTTCGTCATATTCACGATAATACTTTCTCAAAGAGCATTGTTAATAACTCTGGACAAGCGAAACATACGTTTTGAGTACGGTACTTCCGAATAAGCCATCATAGACAGTGAGAGTGTCACAGCATGAATTCGATTCGAAGAACTCAATGTCTAACGTAATCTGAATCAATAATGCCTTATTAGCGTGTTAAGTAACAAAACAAACAAGTGACAATGTGGCATACTTTTTCACGAGGGTGTTTTTGATATTTGATTTTTGAATAAAAAAAGGTGAGCTTAAATATGTCTTACTCTCTTATTTTGATTGGGTTCAAGAAGAATGTAATCGCACGCATTGACGCCGCTTGCTTCAGGATATGAGGGAGAATAGACCTGAGAAAAGATCAAAGATCACTCTCCGAAGATCAAAGATCAACCAACATCATCTCCTGTGGTGAATTGACTGTCAACTGGACATCCAGCAGGTTGGGGGTCAGAAGCGATAAAGGCTGGAAAAATATTAGGTCATTATTTTAGCGAATGAAATGTGAATCAATATTTATAATATTATGTATAAATATGATTTGGGATATTATATAATTACAAAAGTTTTGCATACACCACGCAAATGCCGAATATAGTAAACTTCTCCACCGTTGAGAAAAACGCACTCCAAAATTTTCGAAAAATTTCGGGAGGTTTTTCCGAACGTTTTGTAAATGCATATAATTTAACTTTTGCTGAAAGCCCAATTAAATGACGAGAAAATGCCATAAAATTCGATAAACAAAGCGAAAATGAAATATCGCGTGAAAAAGTGGACGGAGTTAGAGTATTGCACGACAAAGAGCGGAATTTGTATTGTTCGGACAGTTTTAATTCTATAATATATAAGTTATGGTCAAAACACTAACTCGACAGATAGTCCAATATGCATTCCATCCATCCATCCATTCGAGACTCCAGTACGACGAACAAAATCATTAACCTGAATTATTTAGATTTGATAAGATGTTTTGTGCTTTTCAAGTTTACATGTTGTCATTACGCAGTAATTTTAAGCCAGATGAACTACCTAATAAACCACAACTACTAAACTAATTACCACTAACTGAACAAACTACTAAACCACTAAACTTAAATGAACTAACAGTTTGATCGTGGATGACAGAAACGAAAGCATGTTGCTTTTCACAACTGCTCTGTGCATTCTGCCAGTTCGTGGGATCCAATTGGACCTTGTAGCAAGTTTCGCTCCCCTTTCCTGATGAAATGACATCGAAATCGTCACAAGCTCCGGCTGAAAATGAGGATAATATTTTTGAGTATTTTTATAATAATTTTGCCAGAATATTCCTACGTAGATTTTGTTTTTTGACATTACAGTATTATAGAATTACAAAAGTTTTGCACACACCGCGCCAAATGCCGAATTTAGTAAACTTCTCCACCGTTGAGAAAAACGCACTCCAAATTTTCGGAAGGTTTTTTCGAACGTTTTTTCAATGCATATAATTTTATTTTTATTGAAAGTCCTGTGAAATGATGAGCAAACGCCATAAAATTCGATAAAATAAGAGAAAAAGGTATAGAAGAAGTGGGCGGAGTTTGAGTATTGCGCGGCAAAGAGCGGAATTTGTATTGTTCGGACGGTTTTAATTCTATAATACGTGCACTTAAAAACCACTAAAGATAACAGAGACCGATATATCATCAAAGCACAATGTACACAAATTTTGTCAGCACTGATAAAAATGGAAAAGTTTGATAAAAATTAATTTACGAAAATTTCTTTTTTTTTCTACTGTGAGATGTTGCCAGCTATTTTTATAGCTGAATCAATATGAATATAATTATGCCCTTCCAATTATACGAACCCTGATATTTTTATGTTATGTGTTGAGTTGATAAAACTAACATGATTTTTGAGAAGCCTTGCATACAATATAGGGGATATTGTAATTGGTATCAAAAGAACGATGCCATTTCATATCATTGGAAATATAGAAATGCTGATCTTTAGTTGAGTCGTCACATACGTAATTCTCTGAAGACATTATTAACGTACATTATAAACCTTTACAATAAATAAAATATCGTCATTTTTGCAAGGAATGTCAAACTATTATGGAAAAAATGTATTATGAAGAAAAAACATTTAAAAAATTTTAAATCTTGCACAGAAAAATTGTACAACAAACCATAAAAGTTGGTGTAGTTCGCATCTGTTCCATCAGCCCACACATATTTCTCTCCGTTACATTGAAGTCCTATCCAGAATTGAATCGATTGACTGTTGGCATCTTTATATGCGGAATTGTACAACCACGTGTTCTCCTGATATTAAAATGGTAATATTTCTTAGATTCAAGTAAAATGAAACCTCTTCAGAATAGACGGACGGTAGTGCAGAATTGTCTCCATTACATGTCTGCACAGCCGTAGTATAAAAGGAATTATATCTATACGCAATCGTGAAGCACCATCCGTCGTACCATGAGTTGTAGTTGATTCCACACGATGTCACTGTAATTCGAATTTTTGAAACCAATATTTAGAGGTAGTATGCATGTTAAGGCTTATTATGATCTCGGAAAAATTGCAAGAGTAAAGTAGACAAGGCATTTTAATACTAGTGGAATAGATAGAACAAACCTAAGGCGGGAAGTAGGAGAAGGGCAATGAACTTCATTTCCGCTTCGGAGGTGAATGCATGTCCATACTTTTTTCATCCATCCTTATATATCAGACAGTTATCAGTGTAGAATACACACTTTTCTTATCATTTTCTTTCATCTTTCGATTTCTGAAACGAGTCGCACCCGTGAAAAAGCAGACGATGTTTGATATGTTAGTCATGTTAGTCATCTTTACTGTTGTGCAATAAATGTAATTTGAAGAAAAAAATAGTTAGAAATGGCAACTGGCTAGTCTGAATAGCAGAGAAATTGGTGGAGAGAAGAAGGGGAACTGGGGAACATTGATTATTGCACACAAAGATAGTCAAAGTATGCAAGTTATCACATTCTAATTTTATTCAAAGTGGTTTTATAATTATTATAATTGTCGTTTTGGTAACGGTTCTGATACGGGTGGTTTTTTCCGATGCAAGACTTGTCATTTCATTTTTCTGTTGCATGATACGTAAGTATCTTTTCCAATTCAATTGGCAGCTTGTCCGAGCATCTTTCGTTGTCACTGTAACAATCAGTCAGAAACTTCCGTTTGTGCTCTGATATTTCCCACAGGAAATGATAATGGTAATTACTGATATTCTTCTGATTACGACTGGTTTAGACATAGGGCGTGGTCATTCTGTCCCGATACTAACAAGGATTCTTATCAGTGAATCTTGTCAGACATGTCGGAAACCCATCAAATCTCGATTGATAATATCGCCACGCGGAAACAAATTTATCCCCACCCTATGAATGAAAATGCATACGTAAAAATTATTTAAAATCATCAGCATAATCAGTCATTATTTCATTTCATTTCAACACCGAATCTATAACTATAATAAAATCTTATATGCTGTACTAAACTTAAAATTTCTTCCGCACGAGATATCAGAACAAAACGTGCAAGCTCGAAATCTTCCGAATTTTTTCATTCTTCTGAAAAAATTTTTTCAGAAGTTGCACTTTTCGCTATTTTTTAAAACAAATTTACATCTTTTTTTTTATTCTGCACATAATTATTCGAGATGCTCGGGAACTCATAGGCGCACATACACGAAGGGAGATTATCATCATTGAACGCGATCTTTTGATAATAAAAATCATGACACGTGATCAAAAATTGATAAGATATTCCTTATCAGTGGTGTTACCATTGTGTACATTTGCCTTAGTACATATTGCACTCTCAAAATTAACATCTGAGAATACGGACTCAATAATTCAGCAATCCTGCTGTTATATGTACATGTTGTTATATTTTGTGTCTCAAAATAGCATTGTTACCAATACCACCTGGAGCATTTGCAGAACAATTACAACTGATTTTTCCAAGATATCTTTTCCGAACAGCCCTTCTCTACAGCCCAGAAAGGAGGTGTTGGCACAGCAATCGAATGACAAGGAAAGATTGAGTGCCCCCAAAAGGTAAGATGAAGCAGAAGATTCTGGGAGTACCGCTGAGATGTCGATGGGAAATGGACATGTTAGTGAGAGAAGGATACTGCGAGATTGGATTGAAGCGAAAAGCGCAATGGTACATCAAGGTCCGGAAAATGAAGTTGGAACAAAAGGTGGAAAAATTGATTCAGATTACGGTAGACATTGGATTCTAGAATATAATATAATGAACTTTCAGAGTATTTGAAATTTTTTATTCTCGGGATATAACAGATTTATTGTTATTTGTGAGGAGTAGAAAATTATGTGCAAGAAGAATCTATTATATTCTAAGAATCTATTGACGAGAAAGTGAGAGATAATGTAATTTATCGTAGCAAAAATACTCGAACACTTGAAATTTCTTAAAGGTGGACTCCCGCGAATATTTTCGTAAAGAAACTGTGAAGACAGAAAGGTAGCAAAAGTCATTCTACCTACCGTACACTATTTATTTTATGATGATTCAGCTTATTGATCGCTAGAAACATGAATGAACCATCAGGCCCGTGCAGGGAAAGGCGCGCTTTTTGAAAATTGAGAAAATTCGGCAATAGGATTTGAACTTGCGACAAATGGGTAACGACTCTGAAAGTTTACCACTGCGCTATGAGATAGATGAGTGGTTGTATTAACATCTCGCATATCACTTGACATTTGCGTAAGAGAGATGTGAGAGATTTGCATGAACATTCGCGGGTCTCCACCTTTAAATTATTAGCAATTATAAGAAAAAAACTTTTAAAAACGTTGATAGCTTATGACCATGAAGCCGTTAACATTTCAAAATATTTATTCGTGACGTTCGTTAAATCTTTCTCGGTCGGATATATTCGCGGCCTAACGATTCTGAATATAGTACATTTTGTGGAAAGAATTTCTTGGTTCCTACATTTTCTTTCCCCATTTTTTGGTGATGACACTTCGAATTGCCGGATTTTTGTAGGTTATAAATGTCGACGAATATAGAACACTCATTGATTGAAACTAAAATACAAAACAAATGCTGTGTTAATCCAAATATAACACTCTACAAAGTAGTAGAAGAATTCCAATATACCAACTGTTTTAGTACTATGCCCTTGTATAAAAGATGTGTATATGTAGCCCATGAGAATTGAAGAAATCTGGAAAAGGGAACGATCTATACTATTTTTTTTTTCATTTTTCTTCACATTTCTTTGCGTTTGTCTCGGTTGTGAGCGGTCCATCTCTCGTTCGTCTGTTCTACTCTTACCGAATTAACATCAACAACGTAAAAAGATCCCCTCCTAGAAGACTATAGGCAAGTCAGGAGTGGTATGCCTATCATCAAGCAATTGTTGACGAAGTATTGAGCGAGGACTTCGTGGGTTATCTCTATCTAATTTTTCTCAATTCTGTTTCATGATTCACTATTCGAAAAGGATCAAGTGTAGCGGCTTTGATTCTGAAGAACGTCTTAATTGCTGATCAGAAGATGAAGAAGATGAAGAGAATTATGCCCCTTGTATGGGACCTCAGCACGCCCAGACTAATCTGTCGTTTAGCGGCAACCATTCCCTCCCAATGGTTCTGTGCTTGATAAAGGTCATTAAACTGTTAAAAACTATACTATTTCCGAAACATGAAACATACTTTCAATATGAGATTTCCACAGTATATTGGGTGCATAGCGGCCGCAATATCTAGCGATTCCTTCGCCTGAACATCATAGTTATCTTTGTTCTCAGGTAAGTTTGACGAGTCAAAATAACGGAATTATTACTATTTGAAAAGTCCATATTATTTCAAAAATATCGAACCTGATATCTTGCATTGAGAGTGCTATAAGCTGTTTTGAAAACTAGTATCTGGCAATATTTCATCCCCCAATAATTAACCTGAAAGAATTAATCGATAATAAAAAAGGCGCTCAATTGCTAAAGCATAGTGCGAGATTTATGAATACGAAATTTAATTAAATAAAAAAAACTGACAATGATGGTTAAACTATCGAGGATATTGAATATGATAAGACTTAGATCAATCAAATCTGTAAATACGAAGCGAATCATTCTTATTTTCTATAATTATGAAATGTAATAATATAATACTTACTTAGCATGGCCATGCAGTATCCGTTTATAAGCCCACCAATAATCTGAAATTGTTCTGTAAATAATATGTTGTGACAATAAGGTTGCTAAAAGAAAAGAAAAGCTGTCCACGTCTTACACAATCTCTATCCTCTTTTCGTTTCTTTTCGCGACTTTTGAGCATCACAATAATGATAAATATAACTTGGTCAACAGTCTCTTCATACAATGTTCTCTAATTGGTATTGAACGAATATTTTTGATTGAAGAGACCAACCACTGCCATTAGACTCACCGTTGTCGCTGTAAACAAAGTTAACATAGATGTAGCTAATGCTTCACTATTATGATAACTCTCCGCATTATAAGCAGAATATATCCGCTCTACGGCAATGGCTAATTCGAACAGTGAAAGTGATGTATAACACGTGCAATTTATGGCCAACAAAAACAATTTGTACTCTAAAAATATATTATAATCATTATTAGTACTTTCCAGTGCATATATGTTTATAAATTGATCTAATTTTTTTTAAATGATAAACTTGTTCGGAATTGCTTTTCTGTTTCGAATTATCAATAACCATAATGATTATTATGACCTGGGACGTCATGACGTGTTGATAAATATCCCGATGCATTCAATAATTGTGGAAACATCGCTGCCGAATCAGAAATTATAAGGCTTTCCATAGCCAGAGCCCATGCTGTCATTAAAAACCTGTAAATATTTGGCATTTTACAACGAAAACAAGGAAAATTTAATTATTTTGTAAAACAGTTTACAGTTTAAAGACCTTTATCAAGCACAGAACCATTGGGTGGGGGAATGGTTGCCACTAAACGACTGATTAGTCTGGGCGTGCTGAGGTCCCATACAAGGGGTACTTCTATCATAAATAATTCTTCGTTCATCTTCTTGTGATCAGCTACTGAAGACGTTATTCAAAATCAAAGCCACTACACTTGATCCTTTTCGAATAGTGAATCATGAAAGAGAATTCGGAAAATAGATATAGATAACCCACGAAGTCCTCGCTCAATACTTCGTCAGCAATTGCTTGATGGAAAACAAATATTTTTTAATACTTAGAAAGAAAAGTAACATTACGACACTTACCGACAATTAACGTGCAACGCAGCATTTTGAGTAGCGAAAATCAAAATGCACACAGGGATAGTTGAAAATATGGTTGATATTAATACTGTTGTGAAAAATATTGGGTAATCGTTGAGTAAATCGAGATAATACATGGTATACCAAGCTGAGACAGACAATGGTCTACTTCGTAAACTATTATCAGATTAACGTCAGGTGGCATTTCCCCCGTTGTGCGCATTAATACTATAATCTACATATGAAGGTCGTGCGCATATCTGTAAATTATTGTGAATTTTTTCATCTGGCCGGAACTCTTGTGCGGTGTTACATTTGCCTACATTGCAAAGTGTAAATTTCGAAGAGTATTTTCGAATATCTGATATATTATGATATTTATGTTGTGCATATCAAAATATCGTGCTGGACATATGTAATAATTTACATTCCACAGAGTACGAAAATGCTTTTCTTGTAATCTCTTCATTTTGTCATAATTTTTTAAATGCAAAAGACGATGGATGTTTGGTTTATTTTTCAAGGGAGAGAATTTTATCAAGGTCGTTGTGTATGAAACACTTTTGTGAGCTAACAGGGGACAAAAGTGCCCCATTGTATTAGTTGTAATTGAAAATAGAATACATTATTTAGAATTGGAATGCCAAAAAACCTTTGTTTGTCGTTTTGACATATCAATCAATAGTCGCATCATTCTATTACTCATTATCTTTATCATCTTTTATTCTTCTCCTTTCTTGACAAACATACATTTCAATCGAAAATTGTATACGAGCTTAGCTTTACTTCTCCCTTATTTTATTATTTGCTAATAATTAAACTTTGTAAAATGATTATTGATTAATTCTTTGTGAAGCTAAATGATGGAGGACAAGACAGATGTTAAATTTATTTCAAAACGTTTCGGTGACAGTCACCGCCATCTCAACATTCATTCGTCATGAAAAGATCACTGGCCTAGCAGTGATCACCCGCAGGACTTGGTGTGCCTTGAATAACGGATTGTACCTTTACCTTTACCTTTACCATGACAAGAAGTACCAAGCTATATACGCTCTAAAAGCTTTGTCAAATGAAGATAGGGAGAGAGGGATAAAGGGAGAGAGAATATTGATTTTATTATTTTCTTTTTTTTCTTATCTTTATCATCCATTATTTTCATTATTTAGTTATTTAATTTATACATTCCATCAACTATATTTTCATCAATTTATTTTCATCCACCGTTATTCTTATTGTCTTTCCTCTTGAATTTA
Organism: Parapristionchus giblindavisi; assembly: GCA_943737045.1. Taxonomy (NCBI): domain Eukaryota; kingdom Metazoa; phylum Nematoda; class Chromadorea; order Rhabditida; family Diplogasteridae; genus Parapristionchus; species Parapristionchus giblindavisi. Next base: position 613,770 of record CALSFV010000020.1, on the reverse strand, counting down.
ATTTATTTTAGTCTTATTTTTCGTAGTTTTTAAATTTTAGTTAAATTTTAATTTCAGTTGAAGCATGCAGTTTAAGAAACGTAATAAATATTCGATTGATGGCGGACATTTTCAGCAAGTCTCTCAAGGTGTTAGAGTATTCGTAAGAGGGTTGTGGTCCGTATAAATAGTACTTGTCCAATTGCCATGCTACTAGCTACTAAACATATAAAAATATTTGCTGACAAGGGAACTATCTCAGCTCGCGGAAAGCAAACAGGATGAAAATTTGCATAGACTTAGCCAAATGTGTTGCAAGATCATTGGAGAAGTCCAAAAATTCTGGCGTGCAATAGCCGAGCCAGAAAATGGATCCAAAGTTTGGTCACATTTGCAGAAACTCCGCCTGTAAACGGTTTTTCGATGCATGTTTTGTTCCCTAAGTGAAGATAATAAGTGGAGCGGTGGTATAGTGGACAGTATCTTGGGTATCTTAGCAAAAAATCGTTTACAGACGGAGTTTCTGCAAATGCGACCTAACTTTGGACCCATTTTCTGGCTCGGCAATTGCACGCCAGAATTTTTAGACTTCTCCAATGATCTTATAACACGTTCAGCTATCTCTATGCAAATTTTCATCCAGTTTGCTTTCCGCGAGCTGAGATCCCTTGTGAGTCCCGCCCGCTTTCCCTCCCTTTCCTCCTCGCTTTCCCTCTGATCTACTATCTCGCTTAGGTTCTCTCTCTCTCAAAGTATATAAGAGTCGTTATGGCTGCTCTAGTAACATAAACATTATATACGGTAAACATGTAATAGTAATGAATATTTCAGATGAATTTGTTCATTGTTCTTTTAATTCAAATCCTGATTTCATTACGTGGATGAAAGGGTTTGTTGTTCTTTTCGGCGATTTGAAAATCAAACCTAAATAAATTTCTTTTAAAAATATTTCAATGTACACAGAGTCTCTCTCTCTCTCTCTATCTCTCTCCCACCCTCCATCTCCCTCTCCCTCTCCCTCTCCCTCTCCCTCTAACTCTCTCCTTCTCTCCTTTTTATTGAAAATCAATCTCATATTAAATTTATTCGACAAATCTTTCGATGCAAAAATACTAAATTTAGAAATACAAGAACAGAGAAAGAAATTGAATATGACACACAAATTGGAGTTGTGGATAATTCGTTCTTCTTCGAAAAGATTACTTTTGATATTGGAATGATCAATCAACTCAATATTTAGGGCGAAGTAATAAAGAAAGCAGACCTACAAAATAATAAAATCGTTGTAGTTGATTCTTTTAAGGTAAAAAATAGTTTTAGGTAGAAACTGAATTTGTTAAATTAATATATTTTACAGATTGAAAAAGGAATAAAAGTTCATTTGGAATGCCATTGTCCCTATTATTTCATTGAAAGAGATAATAATCCAAATGCTTTATTTGCTATTCCAATAAATGAAGATTTTCGGTCGAATTGTGGTATCAAATTTAATGTATCGATTGATGAACTGAAGAAATATAATCGAATTCTTGTACATGAGTAAGCAAGATTTGAATTATTGTTTTCCTTTATAAACAAATGTCTAAAAAAAGTAAATCAATTTCTAGTATTTTCTTATTCGGTATATGCTGTTCCTCGATTCGTCGATATCAATCAGATTCAGAAGAGTATTTGGAGAAAACAGAATTACCGTTGGTATAGGTTAGATTTTCTATCGATTAATATTAGAATAATTACAGATTTGTGAGAAATCAGTGATATATAATAAATGGATATTTTATTTAACTTTTGAAGGAGATTTAATATCGGTGAATATGGATGATTTATCATTTGAAATTATGAAGACAAAGTGAGTGTAAATAATTAGAATGATATGATTTTTTAAAATAAATTTATTCAAGTTTGGAAAAGTACTCGAATATTATTGGAATTGATGATAGTGGAGTGATGAATGCATACTTCGAGACATCACCAGTTCATCTACTCACTGCTAAACTACCAGAGAAATATACTGTAAGCCCCCTCTCCCCTCCTCCCTCTCTTCCCTCTCCTCCCTCTCTCACACCATCTTACACTTTCCCCTCTTCTCTCTTATTCTTTCTCATCATTATCTTTGCAGGATACACCAAAATTGATCGACCCGAACTAGGAAAGAATTGAAGATCTTGTGAAGAATATTTAAGACATTGGAAGAAAAGTCGCAATTGAGAAGAAAGAGAAAGAAAAAATAAAAAGAAACTAAGAGCAGAACAAAAAGAGAAAGAAGAACTTTAAGGAGAAGATGGAAGATGAATTAGAAAGAAGTGATCTCTCAGGATGATCTTCTTCTTTCGGTATGACATTCCGGAAATGCCGTTCTGGAACAAGAAAACATTTTAGAACCGAACAAATAGGAACGATGACTAATTAGAACAAGATGCATTGGAACTGAACATTCTGAAACTCTCTCGTTGCAGAACGAGGACAATTTGGAACTCTCAATTTATCCGAAAGGGACCATATCCCTGTAATGGTACAATATAACAAACTGCGGAGAGAGAATTATTGCAAAAGATACCGTATTCCGTGAGCTAAATTGGCAACCGGTCATTGTCACCAATGGAAGATCACACCTCTATGAAAATTGAAGCAGACACCGTTGGTTATGAGAAGTTCGTTAGAAGGAGAAGGAGTAAGACGACTGAACAGTTGATCAACTGGGTGCGGTTATTCCGCGAGGCACGATCGGACTTTTATGAAACCAAATGACCGACCAGACTCTAATGGGCAGAATGAAGTTGCTCTACTGTAAATGTAATATAATGTAACATCTTCTTTAAGAAATTTAATTTCCTAGTTTTTCCTAATTCAGGACTATTTTGATAATAGAATCTAGAATTGTAAGGTAACATGCAACTTACAGTTAGGAGAAATACGAAAATGATTGTTATTCTTATTGTTAAATTAAGCAAATGAGAACAGATTTATTCATGATTTCTATCGATTTGGCTCAAACAGCGTTGACAATGATATCGAATCCTCTAACATTGCTTCCACTCGTAGCATTCCAGTGAAGTAACATATCATTCTTATTGCCATTCACTATCTGTACAGCTGACCCAAGGTATCCAGTGAACCTTCAAATAAAGTAAATTATCATAATTGTCAGTTATTTGTTTATTTAATTATTCAAAAAACGAAGAATTTTTTGATATAGAAGTACCCCTTGCATGAGGACCTCAGCACGCCCAGACTACTGTAATCAGTCGTTTAGTGGTATCCATTCCCTCCCCAATGGTTCTGTGCTTGATCATTAAATTGAATTGCAACTATATTCACAACACGGATCTCCTGTAAGAATGAAAGAAGCCATGCGACCGTTTTAATTTTTTTCTCTCCGATTTGTATGATAACCATAATGAGAGAAAGGAGAAGGCATAACCACTTGTTTTCGAAAAATTTGCATTTTTATCGATTTTTTGATCTACCACTTTGGGGAGTCATATCTCACTCAAATTTTGACCTACAGCGTGAAATTTTTTTCAATCGACTCGAATTGAAATAATCTAGAAGTTGCTCATCAAAATGTATGTGCGAAAATACCATCTTCTACCTGTTTTCTTCGAAAAACTGATTTTTTGGGTACAAAATGCTAATTTTCTCAAACTTTTTCCACAAAGGGTACGATTTTTATTCGCGATTCTGTTTCCTCATCCTCAAATTGAGCTACACACATATTTCTTACGTCATGATTCGCGGCACCCGATATCGATCCTCATTGGGAACCCGGACTGCGTTATTTTCATTCAAACATATATTTCGTATCTCCTCTCTCTTCATTTTCGTGTAAATTCGCAATCAAGGTATACCAATCGAAAGCTCTCGACGAGCTCTACAAAAATGACCAAATAGTACAAGTCATGAAATTTGATCGTTTTCAAGATATGCCAGAAAATCCGTATTTTCTTCAAAAAATTCACGCTGTAGGTCAAAATTTGAGTGAGATATGACTCCCCAAAGTGGTAGATGAAAAAAATCGATAAAATGCAAATTTAGCGAAAACAAGTGGTTAGGCCTTCTCGTTTCCCTCATTATAGTTAATGAACCAAGTATCATCCAAAATCGTAGAGAAAATATTTAAAACGGTCACAAAGGGTCTCATTTTCCTACATTTTTGCAGGAGATCCGTGATAAAGATATTGCTGTCAAAGGAAAATAGAGGAAATATGTATATTTCCGTCGCATATAAGCGATTTCGGTCCTTATTGCATAATGTTTTGAAGATATTGGGAAGACTGACGTTTTGAGAATATTACCACCAGTTAGACCATCATAGATGGTCAGAGTGTCACAGCATGAATTTGACTCAAATAATTGAATTTCCAACTGAACCTGAAAAATATTTCTTGTAAAATCACGTAAGACCGAATTATTTCACAAACTTTCTTGCTCGTATCTGGGACCAGAATAATGTATTCGCATGAAGTATTACCACTTGCTTGAGGGTATGATGGAGAATAGATCTGACAATGAGAGATAAAAACAAAGATCAATTTAAAAGATGAACGGTTAACTAACATGATCTCCAGTTGTGAACTCATTATTAACTGGACATCCAGCAGGCTGTTGATTCGGGACTACATATGCTGATAATGATAATTCATGATAAATATTCGGAGTATTCCTCCTTTAATGGTCAGTCAGTGTCGATGATGTCACCTTTTTGTACCCTTTTCACAACTTATTCAGGAACAAAAAAGAGTGTATCTTTTGAATTACTCGAGAAACAATGTACAAATGAAAATTAATTTTCATAAAGAACGTACAAATGCAAGGTTCACACGAAATTAAGCGCGGAAAAAATAAAAAATAAATAAAATCTACTTCACGTCGTCCATTTTCGGGACGGTGTGATTTGTGTTTTAAATATTTTTAGCAGCTATGAAATTTTTATAAAAACTGTATATTACGTTGTCTTGTGCATATTTAGGGCAATCTAGTTGCGGTACAATCGAGATTCGTCCATTGTCCTGGTAACATTGATGTCTCCATTGCCGTACAATCACCGTATTCTCTGTCCGGAAAACCTTAATAATAATAATAATAATAATAATAATAATAATAATAATAATAATAATAATAATAATAATAATAATAATAATAATAATAATAATAATAATTAATAATAATAATAATAATAATAATAATAATAATAATAATAATAATAATAATAATAATAATAATAATAATAATAATAATAATAATAATAATAATAATAATAATAATAATAATAATTATAATAATAATAATAATAATAATAATAATAATAATAATAATAATAATAATAATAATAATAATAATAATAATAATAATAATAATAATAATAATAATAATAATAATAATAGTAATAATAATAATAATAATAATAATTATAATAATAATAATAATAATAATAATAATAATAATCCCCTTCCCTCCGAGGTAGAGGGCTCGCAATGATTTTACGAGCCATTGCGGGCTCACAACAGCCGAATAACCAACTCTACTTCTGATGACATTATCTCCCTATTGTGATCTAGATTGGAAACTCACCAGGCACAAAGTTTTGATAATCTATAGTAGATCCATCAGCCCATGAATAGTTTCCGAAGGCACTAAATGCAAAAATAAATTGATGCTGATATCGGTCCACAAATTATATAATACGGTGTACATTTGCGAGACGGACACCACGCCGTCTTCCCGTAATGATTGACGGTTCCGCTCTCGTAAATTTTGGAGTGTTTTGGGCCTCAACTGGAAACCCCTTATGGTCATAAAATTAATGTAATAGAAATGTAATAGGTTACGGTAGTTAAGCATTATTGATCCGTATTCCAATTGACTATCAAGGTTTTCCAATCGGGACCAAAATCACTCCAAAGTTTAAGCTGACGTACATTTCTCCGAATAGATGTTTACGACAAAAAATACTAAAAAAAGATAATCAATGTAAAACTTACTCGACAGATAATCCAATATGAATACCATTCAACCATCCATAGGACATTCCAGTTCGACGAATAAAATCATTTAACTTAATAAAGATTATAAAGTTTACAATTATTTTTACAAGTTATCCAAAAAGAGTTATCCCTATCTCCGCGTTCATAATATATCTCCATCACGTGATTACCTTATTCTTTTTTTTTGAACATATCATAATCAGTTAAAGGTGGACTCCCGCGAATATTTTCGTGAACAAACTATGCCGACAGAATCATAGCAAAAGTTATTCTACATACCGTACACTATTTATTTTATGATGATTCAGCTTATTGATCGCAAGAAATATGAATGAACCATCAGGCCCCGTGCAGGGAAAGGCGCGCTTTTTGAAAATAGGAAAGTTCGGCAATAGGATTCGAACCCGCGACCATGCGCTTTCTAGTCAGAAGTTTTACCACTACGCTAAGGGAACGATAAGTAGTCCCCTATCTTCTTGCATATGACTACACCCTTGCATTAGCGAGATGTAGGAAATTTGCATGATCATTCGCGGGTCTCCACCTTTAAAGGAGACCCGTGTTATGAGTTACGGCATAGGGTCGAATTCCATTATCTATGAGAGAAGAATTCCTTAGTGATACTTTTCTAGTGAACCATTCCCTTATACATAGATAAGGGATTTTTCTGTGAGTGTATGCACTTTATGTAGGATAAAAGTGTAGAAAAAATAATCGGGTGCTCTGTGGAACAAAATTGGTATAGTGTATGGGATAGAGTGTGTTGTAGAGTGGTACAGTAAATGTGCTGCCATCGCGATTTTTTCGCCTAACCGTGGATGTAATAATGAAATTGGGAATATTGGGAATAATGAAAGTACGAGAACGAAGCGACTGAAGTTTGCTACCGAAATCGTGCATAACTTTCTGCTAAACGTAATAAATGAACTAACGCTTTGATCATGAATGACAGAAACATCAGAAGCATATTTTGCACAATTGTTTTGGGCATCTCTCCACGTAGAGATTAAGCCTGGGATTCTATAACACGTGTCGCTTCCTTTTCCAGACGAGACAAGCTCAAAATCATCACAGGGAGTAGCTGAAAAAAGTCACACGTTTGCACTTGGGAGATCATAAAAAATCAAGAAAAATTTTGAATCACTGTTTCGTCTATTTCGATTGCATGCATTGCTTCATATTTTCGTATCATCTTCTAGAGACTCGTCGCGAAAATCCTTTTTTCGTATTAAAAAATTTTTTAACTTGTGTTTTATGTTCTAGAATAGTTTTAAGATGGAGAAAAAGGCGACCAGAAACGTGAGTTAATCAGCTGGCACAGTGTAACTGCGCATAACGGCGCACATTTTGAAAATTGAAAAGATCGGCAACTGGATACGAACCCTCAAGATGGTACGCTATTTTACCACTACGCAAAGGAGGTTAATTAGCTGTCACCCGTTGATTATTATTTATCCATCGTATATTAGAGGTTTGCATAAACGTTCTCGATGATTTTAAATTGTAAACGTTTTGAAACACTGTGATTATAATTAAAAGTAAATTATAAGTTCATTCCTGTCACCAAATAATTGCGCAAATTCTCAAATATGAATGGCTGAATGAAAATAAATTCAGAATTTGAGCGTGCGCTGTATAATAATCAATGAATAACACCGACAGTTTTCTCGAATCAAATTGAAAACATTTTGTCACGTTGCCCCACTTTTTCGCATTATTCTCAATATAAAAATGTATTCAAACTAACGATAAGGAGCTTTGCATATGACATAGCTAGGCTGGAGTGCGGTATCCATGGCTGATCGCCATTTCATATCTTCGGCAACGAAGAAGTGATGGTCCTTTGTTGCACGCATAATCTTCTGCAAGAAAAAATCATTGTCGAAGATGCGAATATGTGAAATCATCGAAATATTATATAACGAACCAGCAAAATTAGTGTAATTTGCTTCGCTTCCATCGTGCCAAACGAATTTAACTCCGTTGCATTGAAGACCGATCCAATAACTAATTACAGGCTTGCCAACGTGTTGTGCTAACGAATTGTACAATTGAGTGTTCTCCTGAAAACAAAAAAAAAACAAATCTTATTTTCCGCACGAAATCAAAATTTATTATTGTTATTTATTAAAACACCCTTTATCAATATTAGCTTGTCACTGAATGTGTAGTGCCAAAAATCAAAATAACGTGAACCATATCTTATTTATGATTCGTAATGCGTCTTTGCATCTCGCTTCGGTGTAATTTTTGGAGTGTGATGTATCACAAATGGAAAACCGTGATGGGTCATAAGATTATTGCTAAGGGCTACGGTAGTTAATCATTATTGATCGGTCGTTACGGTAGCATCTTACCGTATCCTCATTTGCACTCATAGTTTTCTACTTGAGACAGTACACACTTTAAAATTTTTAATGTGGTGTTAAAATATTGGAAAAGTAGATGAAAAAGTGAAAATTAGTGTTAATTTTGCGATTGTAAAAATAGTTCGAAAGTAGCAATCCAACACTTGCGTAAAGGGTTTTTATTACAAAAGTTTTTCAATTAGATATCACTTTACGATAGAATTTGCCGAGCGTGCGCGAGTTATTCAAAATTTTCGCGCGGCATTTGCCAAAAATTGATAAAAATTATAATTTTCAATATTTTTCTCTCGCTACATTATTTCTAAAAATCCAAACTTTCCTTGAAAAATTCGGTCAATCAAAGAGTAAAAGAACGCGAACAATTTGAACGGCTAATATTCAATATTCAAAGCGTAAAAAATCGAGGGGCCAAAAGGGCGCCCATTTTCACTGGGGGATTCTGCTGTACTGTATGACATATGTACCGATATGAAGAGAGAGAATCTGTTTCATCTAGTAGTTTCCTGTTCAATCTTACCTTTTCGAAATATACTCAAGATGGGTTTTAAAAGCTGCTACCGCATTCACGTGACCTCAGACCTCAGATAAAACAGTGACTTGCCTCGTTTAAGGGTTCAATCAACTAAAATCGGACGACAAGCAAATATCTCCACACTTATAATACAGCTGATAACGTTATGCGAATATTTTACAACCGTAGTTCATATTTCACACTATTCAAACCGTGCAAAGCGTCGAAGTTCGATGCTTACAGTTCAGTCGAGAGTTCAGTAAAAAACCTAAGCAGCTTTTGGCTCTTTTTTAAAATAAATAACTTTACATATACAAAAAGACATAGGTAATCAGGAGATAAAGAAACCAAAATACTTTATTAAACATCTGGATAATTCACAACTTTTTAAGAAAATAACCATGCATAGTCAAATAAAAAACATTGGTGGAATGACAAAAAAACAGAAAATAAGGATGATGAAATGCCTAGATTACGGTAGGAATAAATGAAGAGATTGATCTTTGATCCTTGCAGATCAATAAATCAATGATTCTTTAAAACATTTAATTTAAAGTCTCTTCTTGATGAGCTCTTCGAGAAGACGAGCATCCTTGGCAAAGTTACGGATTCCCTCGGCAAGCTGGAATCAAAATATTAATAAACAACAATAAAAAAAAGGTGATAACTTCGAAAAAATGGCACAGAATATTACATAATATCACTTGCATAATCGGCTATCAAGTGTGCTGGTAATGCACCTATGGTATCAATATTATATAAATCGATAATCATAGTCATTCATTACAGTATACCTTCTCGGTAGCCATAGCATCCTCATTGAGAGCCCATCTGAAGACTGCTTCGTTGACGGGAATCTCGGTTACGGTAGACGAGGCAGCTGAAAAAAAGAAATAAATCGATAAAAAGAAAATAAAAAAGATTAATGTATAGGACGCTTCTTTTTGTCTTTTGCAACTTTCTAACACCTAATTTGAGAAATCTGGAAAAAAGTGAACACTGTAGATACTACAGTATACAATATACTACAGTATACCGACACTGTATATACTGCACTGTGTACGAATACGGTATACTGTACCTGATTCAGGTGAGAGTGCCACAGGCACTTCCTCCTTGTCTTCCGCCAGTTGTTTGAGTAGAGCAGGGGAGATCGTCAGGAGATCACAACCGAAGAGACCCTACACATATAGAGTATTGATCGATTATTGATTGATCACTGAAGACATGATTGACTACAGTACATTTAGACTATAGTACAACATCCTTTCAGAGCGTTGTTGTATATCTCTTCTTATTATTAATAATTAAAAACGCATATTTATTTAAATTTTAAAAACCTTGATTTCCTCGGTGTTACGGAAGGACGCAGCCATGACCTACAATGATCAATTTTTATATTCAATAAATCCAACTGTCGTAGAACATTTCAACGAAATTCGTAGTAATAAAGGTATTATAGAATTACAAAAGTTTTGCACACACCGCGCCAAATGCCGAATATAGTAAACTTCTCCACCGTTGAGAAAAACGCACTCTAAATTTTCGGAAGGTTTTTTCGAACGTTTTTTCAATGCATATAATTTTATTTTTATTGAAAGTCCTGTGAAATGATGAGGACACACCATAAAATTCGATAAAATAAGAGAAAAAGGTATGTCGCGCGAAGAAGTGGGCGGAGTCTGAATATTGCGCGGCAAATATCGGAATTTGTATTGTTCGGACATTTTTAATTCTATAATACAATCATGAAACATGTATGCAACTGCTATGATTTCTAAAACAATCATTCAACCTGTGTCTTGTGGCCAAACTTCTTGTAGTACGTGTAGATCTTCTGGACACTCTATAATTGTACATGGATTAATTATGTCCACAACAGCATGCCCCATCTACACTCCGCTCCCCCACAACAGCATGTCCCATCTACACTCCGCACCCCCACAACAGCATGTCCCATCTGCACTCCGCTCCCCCACTACAGCATGTCCCATCTACATTCCGCTCCCCCCCCCCTATAGCATGTCCCATCTAAACTCCGCTCCCTCACTACATCATGTCCCACCTACACTCCGCTCCCCCTCACCTTCACTCCAGGATCATCATTACGATCGTACGTCTTCTTATCCGTGTTCTTCACGTACCAATCCATAATACGTCCAACGAAGGGAGAGATGAGCGTTACTCCTGCCTGGAAGAACGATATTTACAGTAACTCTAATCGATAACAATAATAGGGTAACTATAGTCGAAGACATCCGAAAACTTGATAGAATATGGCGTCGTATTATACGTTACATGAACAGAATACAGCGCAACAATAAATATAAAAAACTACCGTAACCATAAATAGTGCCCTAAATCTACCGTAACCACCAACCGTACCCTAAATCTACCGAAACTATCAACAGTATCCTAAATCTACTGTACCCATCAAATGTATCCGAAATCTACAGTAACCATAAACCGTATCCTAAACCTACCGTACCCGTCAACCATATCCTACCTGTGCACACGCGATAGCCTGCTCATATCCGAACAACAGGGTCATGTTGCAGTGGATGCCGTACTTGGACTCCAGGATCCTACAATGTGTCTCAATTACCACTCCGTTGTCCCATCCTCGCTCCGCTCCCCCACCCTCTCCAGAACTCACTTGGCTGCCTGGATGCCCTCCCAGGTTGAGGCTAGCTTGATCAGGATGCGTTCCTTGGCGATTCCTTCGGCTTCATATTGTCCGATTAGATTGAGGGCACGAGAGACCGATGCCTCAGTGTCGAATGACAATCTGAGATGAATAAATTCTTTATACTTATTTAATTGTGCCTTATACAACTATCAGATGTGATATATCTTCACCACACCATCTCTCCCCGTCCAGTCCATGTACGTTTGCATTTATTCTACCATCCGGCTTTGTACTAACTCTTATAATTTTGTACTTTTCATGCGGCAGAGCTTACTGGAGGCAGCCGACCATAAAGCCGCTCTCGCAAGTATGCAGCAAGACACATTTAGTCGGACACGATCATTCCTTACCTAGCATCGACTTCGGTGGACACACGTCCAGGGATGACCTCGAGAATCTTCTTTCCGAAGACAACGAACAAACGATCCATCGTAGCCTCCACTACCTGATAATGTACTTGTTACTATTATCATTATTCACATTTAGAGATATTATGTATTGCTTTAGAACGCAACAGTTTGACGAATTATCTTACAAAAGTCAGTTCATGATTCATGATTCAAGAAGACTTTTTCTTGCAATTTTTGTTTAATAGTGGTCGATGAATCGGGAGCCGTGCTCTACATAATCCATATTTTCCTATTTTGACAGTTCACATTGTAAAATCTCACAAGATGGTACAAACGTGGAAATACAGTATCCAAAAATCTGCAGTACACACCTGTGCCTCTCCCTTGCCAGCAGCGTGCTGCTTCGCGTACGCGACAGCCTCATCGATAAGGGCAGAGTACTCGGGCATCTTGGATGCGGCGAGGATGAGGGAAGGGTTGGTGGTGGCATCCGTGGGAAGGAATTGCTTGATTACTGTAATGCATAAGGATTACGATAGGCAAGGTATAGAAGATCTTGCGGTAGGAATAATGTCGAAAATTTACTACTAATGTTCGAGGACGTTACTGTAAACGAATTTTAAGTATTGATTATTTTATTTTAATTAGCAAATATTATATCTGACCATTGAAGTCTCCGGTATCAGCGACGACTGTGGTAACCTTCTTGAGTTGGTCAAGAGTCGAGGCCATGATTGCGATTCTTAATGAACACATTGAATGACTATTATATAACTCTAGAACTATCTCAGAGGCAAAACATCGATTCAACAACGATACAAGAAAATGACAAGAACTGCGATGACATCAAAGGCACACGCCGAGCTTACTCTCTGATCTGACAACACTCTCTCGTAGACAAAGAAAGCGAGAAGATTACCAGAGCGGAGAACTTTTTGGTGTGACTTCAAGAATTGACTGACTGTGAGTGTCCACTACTCGAACTAATTTCTCCGTGTTGTCGGAGGGGGGAATTATGACGAAATGTTCGTCAGTCCACATAGTTGTCACGGGACGTAAACACGGAGTGCATACATTCCCTCCCACTAGTAGCGTTCCCACCAAACACAAGGAACGATCTAGGCGACACAAACTATAACACACTATGGATACAGAACGGAGATCGCAGCATAAGAGCGAGGCTGACAATTTAATAGAGGTAATCACCGCTCTGACAACAACAAGACTTTATACGATCGTGATGGGAGAAAATAATATTATGTAGACAAAATATTGCCAGAAATAGATGCACTTCCAGAGGGAGTAGATCAATTCATAGGGCGCAAAATCTCGTCTAATACTCCATTTCACCCAACGCGCGCTATCGTGAAAATAAATTAATGAACAGTACTCTCGTCGATTCCATCTCTTATCATTTCTCTAATCTCCATTGGGTCATTGGGTGAGAGAGCATGGAACACAATGAGAGTGACACACGATCAGACAGACAGAAATAATGTCAATCGATAAAATATTGGCTAGGCATAGTGATAAGCCTATATCATTCGAGATTCGATTCGGAGACGAAAACGGAGCGAATATTGGAGGGTCAATAGACTTTATCATTCATATATAGCGATCGAAACTTGAAAAGAACAGCGAAGAAACGACGGTATGGATGACAATATACATAGATGTATTGAATGGATTAAGGGAAATGAGTGATAGTCAGGGTAAGAAAAGAATGAATGAATGAACTTATCGATTGACTGAAAGTAGTTCAATACAAAAAAGGGAACAGTCGATCGCAACGAGGAAAGTTTACAGAGCAAATTACAGATATTTAGCATGTATGTACGAATAAAATGAATAAATAAGCGCGAGGAGTTAGGGATTAAACAAGAACGAAAGATGTTGGATACAAGGTATACCATACAAAGTGAACGTCTACTGCGTTTAGCGAGAAAGATGCTAATCTAGTAGAATTTGGAGGTCGATTTAGACGCACGATAAATGTGGGGAGATAAAGGCAACGAAAAATAATAACTCAAAGGGAGTTCAAGTCTACTGCATACTTCTGTGTACGTTATACATATCTACTACCGGACCAAATACAAAACATACCGTATTCCTCTCGCGTTATTCTATTCTACAGTAATAATCTGTATATAGATATAGAGAGAGTATTAAAAATGTGCACATATTGATTGATTGGACTTGTATGGGTAAAGAAGGACCGAGGGAAGCTTTTTGGGTGAACAAATGAATGAATGGTTGGGAATATCGATTGATTATTGGAGAGTGTATATGCTATAGTATGGATGGGAAGATGAGTGAGAGTAGAGTAGAGCGAAATAAGAAACTGAATGAATGGAGGAACGAACGAATGAATATAATAGATATAGAGTACAATGGTGCCAAATCATAGATAATAAGGACAAAACCACCCGTCACAATGTACTATATAGTAGAAGGGGACGATTAGAGAGTGTGTGAAAGTGAGAGAGACATATAGACAGAGTACACACCATACAATACGTATAGACAATATGAAAAAGATGGGCGGAGCTTTCTCGTCTATTTGATTCATTTATAGGATGAGAGATACAAGGTGGATGGTATGTGTGAATGCGAAGAACACACTTAGCATACTGTAACTAGACGACTAATCAATAGTCAGATTACGGTAATCAATCGATAACGACAACGAAATGAATCTAAACATATATCACGAACTTCATTTCTGTTCAAAGGATGAGCATACGCTCGATCAAAGATTGTGGAAGGTACGCTATTTAGAGGTGGCATAGGAGGAGTTAGGAAGGGGGCGGGTCAATTATCGATTGATTGATTGCTGATCTACGATTGATAATGGTAGATTCGATGATTATCCTCCGCTCTCTTCAGGTATTCCCGTTCAATCAGTGACTCGATGCGTGTCTTGATCAATTGAGGATCGGGCTTGAATCGATGATTGAGTTGATTGGTTACCTGAATCAAGGGATACGGTATTACAATATACAGTAATCAAGTAATCGATCGATAGGGGATACGGTATTAAGGCCGAACGTCCGATTGCGGACTGACTACAGTACATCCTGAAAGGTACCGTACCTCAACGACGAGATCATTGTGAGAGAGGGTCTTTCTGGCCTTCATGATTCGGACTATGGCAGCTTCCACTTCATGCTTACGATCCTCATCAATCTATAAGTAATCGATAAATCAATAACCTTAACTCAACCTATAATTTAATTAACATAGTAATCCGTTATTCCCCTCAAGCGATATCTTTACTATTCTGTACAATCTATCCCTTTGTCTATTATCTCCATATTATCGATATCAATGGAGAAAAACAAGGGCATTGCATCAGCCAAAGAGCCATTCATAATGCCATTTCCGTGTGTTCTCGAAAACACATAAATCTCATTATAATCACAATCGCCTCGAATATTGATCGCCAATCAGATCTCTACGATCACTGATATCCATAGGTGGAATAGCTATGCGATCGGGTTTAAAAATCCGGTCACGTTTTCCGATTTTAGTGAAATGTAGGCTCAAAATAAGGTCATACTTGGTTCTTTGTAACATACTTTTCGACCTATGCTGATATCCATAATCATCTCTCACAGGATCCCATCAAAAAGAAATAGAGTTCAATAACGTATCGACAATAGTTACCTTATTCCTGGTCTCCTTCCTCTCCGGTTCAGTCTCACCCTTATTGGACACATTCTGGATCTTGATACGAGTGAGCTTCGATGTGAACGAATCATTCACGGTGAACTCATCCTGAGCTTCTGAAATCAAATCAATCGATATTCACAATCGATACAGTACAAATTTCGAGCCATAAGGATAATCAATATCAATTATTCATAAAATTTACAAAGATTGTTTAAAAAATATCGGATATCATATTCATACAAGGGCGGGGTACCTGGAGCTCGATCCTACAGGGGGGGGGGGCATTCGAACGAAAAGGGTTAATTTTACAGGGGCTTTCATTTTTTTTCAAAAATTTCACCTAAAAGTCATTTTTTACAGTGGTCATTCCACAAATTTTCGAAAAGCCCTAATCTTACAGGGGGCACCCCATGTCGGTGCCCATGTATGATCATATTATCAACTGCCTAGAGAAAGAGTTTGTTAATAGTTGCAGTACAAGTTTAAAGTAAATTATATTATTAATTATTTCAATAAGTAATAATATTATTTTATTTGTCTCACCGATCTCTTTTCCCTTTCCTTTTCTCGTGAGGATTCTCTGGGATGACTTTCCCATAGCCAGAGACTGCAGACACCGCTTCAACTCCTTGTCCGGAATCTGCGTTTCCGCCTACAAATATATACGATTAAAAAATCAGTTCTCGATTACTCGAACAAGTGTGATACCGTACCGCGAGCTGATCAAATGTGAGTCGAGGACGAATGTTGAAGCGCATGAGGACGACCATAGTGTGAGTGGAGACCTGATAATGTTGAGAGTTAACAAGAATTAGTCGGTGACATTTTTAAAGACACGCTCCAAGCGAATTTGAAACTTTCCGTTCTGGTAACACTCTCTCCTCTTGCATTCATTGTGTACACGAGAGAATGACCAGAGTGGACACCCAAATTAGCTGTACCTTTAAAGGTAAAAAATAATAAACAAAATAACCTGTAGAATCTTGTGTTCTTCCTTTCTGGGTGGAGCACTTGAAGGACCCGCCTCCGACTCCTACAATCAATCAATAATATTAAATTATTATTATTTATTAAATTACACAATATGAACATAGCATATGCTATAGATTCCGTAATATTCAGATTCATGATTCAAGAATATCCAGTCAAAATTCAAGAATCAATGTTGTGAAAATACCAGTTCAATCAAGGTTTCAACCATACAATATAGTTAGTACCTGTTGACTGAACTCCTCCGCATTGGGCACAGCTCCATAGAATATGGCCTTGACATCAGCTGATCCGAGAAGCGTGTTCAACGTCATCTTACGACCATTGTGTGAACTCACGTAGTACTGTAATCATTTTTTATTTTCTGTTCGATGACGTATTCCTTAACGTTAACCAGGAAATAGTTCTAAACAAATGTAGTGACAGAAACCGGAACACAACTGGTTTTTATCACATGACTGCGAGAAGAAATATGTTTGGGCTTCAAACGCCACACACCGAGCTAATTTATAATTCTGTCTACATTCTAGCTATCTTCGTCTGCGAATGATCGGTGCGAGAGTAAAATTAGCTTTCTATTGTGCCTTTAAAGACGAGTTTGCAATACGCAGTGTACGCACAAGGTTATGATAAGATAACCTGTGGTGTTTTTCTAATCAAAATACAAAGCTCGGCATACCTCTTCAAAGTGCTTAAATGCCGCTTGACATCCCTCAGGCAGGCTGCATTGGGGAGATCCAGATTGAGTGGGCCATATTCCAGCTGTGAGCACACGAACCGATATGTCCAGACCGACGGGACGCTAAATACGAATATAATAATAATAATTAATAATATAGCAATAATAATAATAATTATTATTATCATATAATGGTAACCAAAGAAACACGAATATTATTGCACATGTGACGGCAATATATGTAATATTAACCAGTGAAAAAATTGGATGGAGTAATAATTAAAATAATCAATACTCACAGTGTTACAGTACTCTCGGAAGTTCGTGTTGAGAGTGCCCCAGATCTCCTGAATTATAAATGCTCATGACCAGGCATAACCATACTATTAATATTAATAATAAAATAAATAATAATAATTAACACTAATAAAACTGAACCTTATCCTTGAACATGCTCTCGAGACGAAGAGTGAACTGACAACCACACTCAGTCTTCAGCTTTGTTATCATCTACAAACAGATCATATCTTCATTAGAACTATAATCGTTGATGATGGCGACTAATCTATTTCCAACGATGGCCAAAGAGTTCCCAGTTTAAAAATAATCAAACGTCAAGATATACGTAAGTTTTAATAAGAACTTCATTATAACGTGTAGCTTAAAACGTATTATTATAAGTTATCATAACTTCATTACATTATCATTATTCCATTGTAGCAACTAGCTTCCCTGTACCTCGCCAATGTATGACAATAATAATAATAATTTACACAATATTACGTACTTGTTTCTCAGCATCATCCGATACACTCTTATCCAATAGAAGTCGTTTGGCCACGTGCTGCTTGTAATATCTATAAAGCAAAATCAATCATTGATTGTCACAATCACTAAACAAAATCAATCGTAATAGGGCATAATCATGCTTCACATACTTCTCAAAAACGTCCTTCTCAGAGAGGAAACGGAAGAGTACCATCGACTTGTCCAACATCGACTCCAATTCATTGTCAGTCATCTAGAATGACAATTTAATTTACTATTTATTTA
Source organism: Parapristionchus giblindavisi (assembly GCA_943737045.1). Classification (NCBI taxonomy): domain Eukaryota; kingdom Metazoa; phylum Nematoda; class Chromadorea; order Rhabditida; family Diplogasteridae; genus Parapristionchus; species Parapristionchus giblindavisi. Next base: position 595,494 of record CALSFV010000020.1, on the reverse strand, counting down.
TATTATTTGTATGTTTTATTTATTCAACTTATTGATCAAATCAAGCACAATCAAAATTATATTCATTGGTTTAACAACTACCATGGTTTCATAACTGAAATCGCAACAAAAATGCGAGAAGAATATGCCACATGTCTACTCTCCCAACCGGGACGTTTAGGAGCTTTAAAGAGCGAAAGTGAATGTGTTCATACAATTTCATACCCTTACAGTGTGATAATCAACCCACTGTATATGGCTCATTTTCAGGATCGACCCACCATATAAACCTCATTTTTTATGCGAAAGATTACAATTTAAGCGAAAAATACCGATTTTTCTAGATCGACCCACTACATTTATAAAAATCCGAAGGGAGCCGAAAATGTATGAATGTGTTCAAATATGAAAATAACGAAAATAGTAAGTTCTTACTCCCTTCTGTCCTTGTCCCTTCTTCAGCTTATCATCAATGTAAAGTGAGAGGAATTCGGGACTGCGTCTGGAATTCACAAAATATTCAACATAATACAACAATATTTTTTAATAATAAAAAAATATATAACAAATAAACTTTAAAAAACTAACCTATTCTTGTTGAAGAAGTACTCAAAGTCTGACTGGATCTTGTTCTTGAAGGCTGCGTCGTTTTGGAACGCGTCCTGCAACAGTCATCATCAAGTTGGATACTGTATCCATGAACCAATATTGATTACCTTGAGGAAGTGATCGAATCGATCTTTGAGATCAATCAATTCTTGAATGAATCGTACAGGTACAGGTAGATTCTTGGCTCCGCCCCCTCCTGATCCTCCCTCATCAGGACCATTGGATGATGCATTCACACCCTTCACTTCATCTACCAACTTCTCACCAATCTTACGAAGATAACTGAAAATGGACAAAATTATACGTGTTATCGATACGAGTGCATGAATCGACGAGAATAACATAGGTGGAAAAGTACGTTACAAACTACGAAGCGTGGCCGAATTTTGGGACATGTTTTTGAAAACCTGGCCGCATTTTGAAAAATCGGCAACGTAGCTATTCGACCTATGTAGAATAGTATAAACATAATTAGGATTATAATCACTTATCCTTCACCCAATCCAGCACAAAAAAATTAAATAATTTAAATGTTTTAGGGAAGAAAAGAGACGAACTTGCTCAAGCATGTCGTCATTACGTTATGTCCATGCTCAACACGTCTTAGCAGCAGATACATGTGGCGCATATCCTCAACCTAAAATGAATAATTAATCAATAAATTTCAAAAAAATCGATAAAATCAATCAATACCGTACCTTGTCGTCCTCCATCATACGTTGCAGTCCACTATTCTCCATATCCACCACAGTCTGCATATGAGTCGTGATGAGCACATCTTCGAGTACCTACAAATCAATCATGTATAGTAGTGTACACGAACAGAGATTAGACAAAGATCAAAGCATAGCGCATACGACAGAAGACTCACTTAGCTATCATACATTCTAGTTTATAGTTATCTGCTCAAGATATCGTACTTTATAGTTACCGTATATCGTAGGATACCGTACTTTATAGATTAAGGATTATTTCGCAGTTAGCCCAGTCTTCTCTTTATGTTCTATATTCCGCGTATACATCTCACAAATCACTCCCCTTCACTCACCGCATGCAGTTTCTTCTCGGTAGCCGGGTCCAGATATCTCTTGGCACGATCAGTTTCCTCGTTCAAACACTGCTCTACCTACAAATATCGATTGATCAGTTTGTGATAGTCCAAAAAGTACCGTATACCTTCTTGACATAGACACTGGCACAATTCTCTTCGAGAAACTTCTGACTGGCAGCGCGATAGTACTCAGCTGTCTCTTTGAGGAAAGGCTGTTCAAAGTCCAATTCGTACACCTGAAATATCAATCAATAATGAACACGAACCAATCGATAATCCTGATCGATATCGTAATCTTACATCTTTATTGTTCACTCCGAGTGCTACAAGCATCTGGCAAGCGTTCTTGATGCCCATCCTGAAAGATACCATAGTCATTATGGTGCAATATGACCTTCGTATTATATATGGTAATTGTCACCACTCACCAATTGACCGATACACCAGCTCGTTCTTCTGCAATCATCGAGAGAAGTTCCTTGCGAAGATGTTCACTCACGCGATCTTGACGCACAATCTCATCTCTGTCAATTAATATCAATCAATATATTGGCTCAATATATGGGCAGAAACGAGATAGATGATATGGTACGGATACATCCAGGTAAAGGCGAGAAAAAAGTTCCAAATGATACTTTTGTTGTTCCTAATTCCTAAATCAAGTGCAAGTCTCAGCAAGTTCTCTTCTTAGAGATAGGTTGTCACTGGACCACCATAGAGAGGTTAGCTTACTCCAAACTCTCTCAAAAAGAAGCGTTTTAGAATAACCTATCGCTCGAGTTGCTAACGGGGATTTGAGTAAGCTAACTAACAATAAGTTACTATCTATATGTTATGCAGGGATGACACAGAATTATGATGAATGAGCCAGACGAAATCGTGTTTCAAGCATAGCATAGATATGCCAATCTCACACGTGATTGATGCTTCACTATTTCTACCGCCTTAGATAACCTACAGCTCAAATATGAGAGAGCTTGCTGCCAGTGTGATGTCATTTCTCACACATACAATATATAATGAGATCGGGTTTCTTGGAAATACAAGGATAATATCTAAATTACGTATAATATTTCGGGTATATTTACCTGAATATTCCCACTCCAAGAGTGTAGACGGGCTCACACTTCTGTTGTTCAACGTAAACACGATCCATGTACATGAAGATATCACGAATCATCACCTACAATCATATTATTATTATATAAATTACTATTAATAATCTCGAATGTACTGCTGTCATTGTATTATAAAAGAAGGGGCTTATTCATAATTAGTCTTATGGGAATTCCAGCATAATATGTTATGCGGGAACAACACAGAATTAGGATGGATGAACCAGTCCGAATCGTGTTTCAGCCGCCTCATAGATAAGTCAATATCATAGATATGCTCACAAGGGAGCTCTGTGGTCTTGTCTTGGCCACATGAGAAGGCACTATCATGACTAGATTAAGTTGTCGATGGTGATTACGAATCTCTTTTTAGGGCTGCCTAGACGACCTGAGTTTCGAGAAAATCGATATTGAAATTCCGATGGTCAACTCGAAAATTTTCGGGGGATAGTACACAAACATTTCCTATGAGTTGGTGAACTCATCTATCATCCTCCGAAGCAACGACCTGTGTAGTGTAGTGGATAGGGTGTCCGCGTTAGATTTTGACTGTCACTGGTTCGATCCCTCTTGCAGAACTTCTCTTTTGCTGATTTTCTTTATGTCAAGATGAAACATCAAAAAACATTTTTTTTAAAACATCAAGCAAAACATAAAAAAACATCGAGATCAAAGATCATTCTTTGTGTGTGTGTGCGTGCGCGTTCTTTAACAACAAAATGATCAAAAGAAAAGCGATTCTTACATCTTGGACACACAAAGAATGATCTTTGATCTCGATGTTTTGCTTGATGTTTAAAAAAAATGTTTTTGATGTTTCATCTTGACATAAAGAAAATCAGCAAAAGAGAAGTTCTGCAAGAGGGATCGAACCAGTGACAGTCAAAATCTAACGCGGACACCTTATCCACTACACTACACAGGTCGTGCCTTCGAAGGTTGATAGATGAGTTCACCAACTCATACGAAATGTTTGTGCACTACTCCCCGAAAATTTTCGAATTGAGCCTCGGAATTTCAATATCGATTTTCTCGAAACTCAGGTCGTCTAGGCAGCCCTAAAAAGAGATTCGTGATCACCATCAAGAACTTAATCTAGTCATGATAGTGCCTTCTCATATGGCCAAGACAAGACCACAGAGCTCCCTTGTCAGTGAATCTTACCATGGCAGTGGTATGGTCGGCCCATGATTCGTTCAGAGCCTCCAGGAAACGTCCATCCATCGAACTAGCAACGCGTTTGCGAATCTAAATAAATAATCAATATATCAAAATAAATCAATAAATCATCGACTTACGTTAACTTTGAGATGGTCGCGTACGGAATCACGAAGTGTGTTGTACAGTCTCTCTCCATGCTTGTGCAGAACCTAAACAATTCACGGTAATCATGTCATCTTTTAGTTTCATTGATAAAAATACAAATGGGGGTCAAAATACATTTCCGGCATTAACAAGGTGAAAACTCGGTCTTTAAAGCGATTTCATAGCAAGATTTTCAGTGAGTAAACTACAAACTACAAACTGACCATGGTATAAGCATTTCTGTACAATTCTTCGAATGATAGGCCTCCGTTGTTCTTTCTCTGAATCTCTTTGATCGCTCCCTGAAGCATCGTCAGAATCTGCTCCACATACGCTTCATCCATCGCAGTCTACAATATCAGACTTCAAACTACAAACTACCAAACCTGAAAATATATCCAAGTCCTCACCCCGAAGTTTCATTACAATCTATTTCGATCAATACTATTCTCGTCATACATGGGCGGGTATTGCCGCTGGAAATGAAAATCGGGTGGGTCGGGTGCCAAAATCGGGTAGGTTTGACACAGGAATCTCATTTTCGAGTGAATTTTGCCCAAATCGTTGTCAATTTTTCAGTGAATTTTGGCTAAATCGGGTGGGTTTGGTGCCAAAATCGGGTGGGTATTGCCGCTAGCGGCAATGCCGCCCACGTATGATTCTCGTACATAATTGCTAAGATAAGAGTTATGCACTGTTACATTTGCCTTACGTGCCTACGCCGTAACCCCCTCCGTCGCCTCTCCGACGCGGCGGAGGGGGTTACGGCGTAGGCACGTAAGGCAAATGTAACAGTGCATTAAAGCTATTGCGCAATATAAAGCCAGACAGAACCTTCGCAACGGGTCAGAACAGGAATATTGTATGGCTATCAAGTATACCGTTTCGAATAGTGATCGGAATATGTACGGAACACGAGGAACAAAGTTATCGCAGTGATATAATACTGCAAATTTATAACTAACAGGAAAAGCTCGGATCCGCATCTTTCCCCCGCCGTTGTTCACGGCAGCACCGCCGCGATTCATTAACGACCTGAAATTAAAATTTCACCAGTCAATCAATAATTGTGAGCAAATAAATGAGGTACGAACATGTCCATGCGAGAATCGACTCAAAGAATAATGAACCGCTTCAAACAAACGAAAAGATAGAAAATGTTTAAAAAATATCTAGTCTAGACAAGAAACGTAGACAACTAATTCAATCCCAATCAATTTGAGCTATGGAAGAGCTGTTCTGTGGTCTGTAGATGAGGTGAAGGGCCTTCTTGATCTATAGTGCGACGATCGATTAAAAGAGAGAAGAAGAAGGAGAAGAAGTGAGACACAAGAAGTAAGTAAGATGAAGAGTATCCTTGAATACTACAACGCAATTTACCCGGCTAATAGTCGAGTGTCATGAGAGACAGTGATAACCTCCAAGTGACAGACCACATCCCTTGAACTAAATCACGCTGACAAACGGTCACTGCTCTCGAGCAATTTTTAGTTGAATTCGAGAAGTCGATATATGTAATTAGTCTCTGTATCGATCCCAGACAGACTATAAGGGCAAAACCTTGAAAACTAACAAGGCATAAGTGCAAATTCAACGGAAATCAAGCAAGAACGAGTGCGCCGACGACAAAGGAGAGAGAGTGAGAGACTTGAAAGGCAGAGAAAGAAAATAGGTATACGGTAGGCGCACACCACGCACGAAGTCAGTTTGCGATTCATATATTTTTCGTAAATGAATTAAAATTAATTTTAAAAAATAGTCAATAACTTTATCTTCCTAAATCAGGAAGCCTATAAAATACGCGAACGAGCAGATATTAAACGAAAATTTTATACAATCAAATACTAATTATTTGAAATTAAATAAATTTATTTACCATTTAATATTACATGTTCAATGGATAATGTAAACTATATATTTTATCGAAATTATATACATAAGCAGTAAGAATGAATGATCAAATATTATTACAATGAGATCAAAACGTAACAACGAGCAATAACAACGGATAACAACAAATATATAAGAGGGACCCTCCAATTTTCCCCTGATTTTTGTACTATTTTGGGGAAAAAAGCTGCTTTATACTATTTCAACCATGCTAAATACTTGAATAGTGCAGAAAATTATGTAGTAATCGAGCGTACGGAGAATGATAAACATGGTGATAACGATGGTCATGATGTTAGTGATAAGTGATAACATTTCAGAGATCAATTTTCAGCACTAATCAAGTATGTAGCGGGGCGCAGCATGGTCAAATTAGAATAAAGCACATCTATCTAAAAAAAAAAACAACGTTAATCCTGACCTGACCCTAACTCCTACAGAATACTGCTACAAATTGTGCTAAAGGTTCACAGAGCTACAGCTTTACAAAAAGGCACTAATGTTTGTATATCGTATACCGTACACCAGTATGCCACTATTTGGTACATCAGAATATACAATTTCTGTGTATACATAGCTAAAAATCAACGATGCAACTCAAAACAAAGCACTTTCAAATCAACTTGGCGCTAATAATTCGACGACAACTCTACATTATTACCATTATTATTACTGATTGTTGAAATAGTCTGAGACACACTACTCAATATTCTAGCTAAGGCGCTGGTTCTTCTCTTTGATCCTTTCTTGCCCATTTCTACCGTATGAAAATCGATCCACCAATCACTTCGATCCTCCCACCAATCGAACAATCGAAGCTCATCACACTGTAAGTACATCGATTAATAATATTCAATAATACCAATCAATAATAGTTTCCAAATACCGTACCCCTTTAAGAGCTTTATCCAGTAAAGTCCACGCACGGACACAATCGCGGTTGCTACCGTAATCCAAGAACAACAACATCGCTTGAGCAATCTCGTTGCAGTTCTACAAAGAATAGAAATGTGAACAAAAAATCAATAAATCGATATTGATTACCTGAGTTGTTCTACCGTACTTTTCCATTCTCATATCAGCCCATTCCAACCATATGGGATCGGATGGATGAATTGACGAATCAGGACGAATAATCTGCAATCGTGATATTATTATAATATTATTGTTTGTATATAACATTTATGTTACAATTTAGACAAAATAATGAACCCAATGATTATTATTTCACAAAAATGGTGGAAGAATGATAATCAGGCCAGAATTCTCAATGGTCAGTCAGAAACATCACTCTGATTCCAAATTCATAGCAAAAGAGGCAGATACGGTACCTTATCGATCAATACATTCGCCTCCTTCTCCATACCGTACTCCTTGAATTGAGCAGCGACTGGACGCACTGCGAGTGGACAGCTAACCGCGTACTCAGATAGATGATCCATACTGTAATATACAATGATTGCTAATCAATAATTATTCTAAAAATAAATCGATAATTCTCACGCGAGGGTATTATTATTGTATTACCATGCTCAGACGTTAGAAAAATAGATTGAATGAGAACAACGACCAGAAAATCAGGAATACTCCATGGCTAGTATCCCTTTCATAAAACATACCCAAATATGCAATTATCACTCTACGACAGCGCGACTGCATTATAGATGAACAATATTTCTCGAGTCAAACAAAGAATGTATGACCAAATTTAGTATTTCTGGATCAAAACATGAAGAAATCGACGTAACAAAAGATCAAAGATCACAACTGACAATGTATCATTCTCTATAGCAGCAATCTTATTCCATCCCTTGATGGCCGCTAGCACGAACACAACGCCCTTTGGTCCTTCTCGAACAGCCACACTCATCAAATCATTCACCAAGTCCATACCTGGATCTCTGATTCCTAAAATAGAAATCAATAATTGAATGAATATCGATTTATCTACCGTACCTTCGAGCGTTCTCTGATCGTCTATCCATAGCCATGCTTGTGCAAGTAGCTTGTACGACTCATACATTGCCATACTCTGAATAATGATAGGATTATTGATTGATTATCTATCAAAATACAGTAATATTTATTTAATCGATCAGAAATACCTTATTGTTCATTTGCTTCTTTTGTAGATACAACAGGTCGAGTTCGATCAGGTAACGAATCATCGCACATTCATCGAGAGATATCAACATTGCAACCGCCTCATTCACTCAAATTTTAAAAATAATTAAATTAATTAAATTATAAATAACATGATTCACATCGTTTCGAGACCGGTCATGGTAGCGAACACGGACGATTGCAGTACATCATTTTGTATTTTCGGCATTTCACAAAGTTTTCAATGACCGCTCTCCATGTGCTTTAAAAACGCTGTGTGATTAAAAAGATGGGTGATTGAATTATCCATTATATTTAGGATAAATCCACAAGGCCTATTTCACATCTGTTCCACATATTGCTTAATATAAAATTATGCGAATAAGCTTACATATATCATAGTAGTAGGGAAATTGTTGAGGCCACATTGAATTAGCAATCAATCTTCTCAGTATGTCTACTAATTGAGAACTTTTGTACTCACGCGAGACCTAAAGAACAATGCTCTCAATATAAAATATTTTGTATATTTCGATTTTTTTAAATGAAAACAAAATGCACACTTTCATATCAACAGTCAATAATTTACCTGCTGCTGGAGAATTCTCAAGGAAGCCGCTTTCCATATAATATGCGCTACAGGTATGGTATCATGGGCGAGAAGGCGTTCGATTCTAAAATATTCAATATTGGTAAATATAATCAATCAATATAATCAATATTAGTCCAAAATCAGAGATGAAAAGGTAGAATAACTAGTAATATTCATGGCAAATGAATTCAATTGAAACGATCGCATAAATACTTTTTTCATTACTCCCTTCGTGTCCTTTCTAGTCTTACAAAGTATATTCAATTGAATACAAATAACTAATGTATGATTAACATGATTATCAAAATAATAGTAATAATCATTATTATTACAAAATAAGAATAATAAAATGAAATATTACTTACTTATACTGGTAGACCTTCTCACGATAAATCGACTTCGAGTTAACCTTAGCGAATGATCGTGTCTCGTCCAGTCGAGGAGCATATCGAAGTATGTCCAGATTATCTACAATGAGAATATCTTAGCCGATCGATCAATGAAGCCAATATTTTTCAGATGTAAAAAGGACAATGGTTCCCGAATGTTTAGGAATGCACATTTACATAAATACTTTAATTTCAACTGATTTCAACCGGATATATTGTAATGAATCGATTACAGCAATAAAAAGCTCGAACATTGTTCGTAGAATTGTGCAAACCGAGCTATATTTATAGTCGGGCGAGTGAAAACGATTTTATTCTGCGCACAGACTTGCCTTCTGCAGAAGAAATAAAGGTCTATTGATCAATTAAAGAAAATCAATACTTGAAATATCTCACTAAGAAACGATCCAAGATCAGACCAACGTCGTTCAGTCAACATTGTGTTCAGAGTATTCAATAGACTGCAAGACAAATAATCATGATTACGATCATTTCATCTGGCTAAACATTAGTTTATTCTCGACTCATTTCCACGATATAATATCATCCATGTCATATTTTTTATAAACAAAATAATAAAAGATGGCTTACTTGAACACATATGTTTGGGATTGAGGGTTGATCTGAAAAGATAATCAATTATCAACTTTGTAAATATCGATCAACCACACTTTCCGTTTACAGTATCTTTGATCAAATGCACCTTATTTTCAATTCATAGAAATGAAACTAAGACTAACGTTTAAATTCGCAGCGGCCAATCCGAACTTGATATGGAGAAAATCATTCAGTGAACGTTCCATCATCGAAAAGTGCTTCAATCTGAATTCCTTGCTAGAGTACTTATTGTTAAATTGGTCAGAAGTTGCGAAAAGAAAATAAGAACACATAAAACTCCTTGTTTTTCTTTTCTTTTTGTAAATTTGAGAAACACATAAATTAATAGTGAAACAAGCAGCAGAAATAATGTGGAAATAGCTTACATTTGTCCTATATCCAATTCAGTGTCGACTCCATTAAAATTGACCATGGCGAATTGATAAGTGTTAACACATCCATTATAATCCTCATCTGAACATGGAAAATGAATTGTATAATGTAAAATAAAGACCATAATCTTAAAGCGGTGGCACAAACCTGTAGTCTTTAATCCAAATGTCGAAAGAACATAGTAGAATTGAGCAACGAGAAACTGAAACAATCAGCACTCGCTTATGGTCAGAAAATATTATATACTAGTACTACTATATCTGTACCTCAGACAGAATGTCGTTGGATACGCGTGAGTCGTAGAGGCTAATTATCCTTTCCAGATAGCCGAACAGTGCATTCTCTGGAAGATATAACTCAATGAGTAAAAAATATTTAACCGAACACTTTTGTCCCACTAAGAACTTTCCAGATCTGCCTAAAGAACATATTATTTTGGTTAGATTTTTTTCCAGAGAACCCAGACATTTTTCCAATTAATGGATGTTATTTGTTAACCAACCGTAAGCCTTCAAGGCCTTCGACTCGTGCAGGACCACTGTTGATGCGCCTATATCTTCTTTTTTCGTGTATTCGCTGTTGGATAGATCTCTCTCAAGATCCTCATGCTTCAATTTAGGCATCGAAGCTGAATATGAATGCATAGACCTTTTCAAACGCAGAGAAGAAACGAAAAACAACAGATTTACAGGGAAACAATCATTGTGTTAACGACGCTTGTGCAAGTTCTTGACTGTCAAGTTATCAAAATACGCGAGTTCTTCTCTTGATAGACAATAAAAAAAATTAAAACCGAATTTCCCTCCTGGCAAAGCGCCAGAGAATCAAACGCGTCTTGCAATCGTTTGCGTACAAATTGTGCACCACTTGTACGTCAGTGACCTTGTTCCATGTCTCTCTCGCTCTCTCATCGCTCGTAGACTACTCTTTTAGTGCATCGATCTATTTCCTGCAGCTTCGGCCTTTCCGTTATTTCATCGTTATCTCACGTGTTCCATATCCCTATATCGCTGTCCATTTTTTCCACCCATTTGCAAGGCTATAATCACTCGATATTGTGTTCCATTGATTGCTCTCGAACTTCTCGAGAGATATCTCTATAGTTTCCAGCGCGGAGATGCTGTTCACTGTACTGTTAGTGCACTCTCGTTTCCCCATCTTCACATGATTACACCGTTTTCTTCATACGCTCACTCTATACGATCAGTAAATCATCTTGAATTGTCTTGTGTTTATAGTATGACTGTACACTATACGTACTGTCCACCCTCACGTACTACCCGTATCGTCTTTTCTTTAACCAATCGATAACACAATCATCAATCAATCCTTTGAAGAGACATGTCGAACTCGGCACCGTACAACTATTCCTATATCTTCAAGTATATTATCATCGGCGATATGGGAGTAGGCAAATCCTGTCTGCTTCACCAATTCACTGAAAAGAAATGTAATCATTTTAATATTTCTCGTTGACTTCTGTATTTCCTGGGGATATTAATTGTTCTGTTTTTTTGTGGAACTAGACATAATAGTAGTTGTATTAGTCATTAATTAGCTCGAGGGCGGGGGAAGGTTCTTTCAAAACGAAGTTTTCTCTAACAGATGACGTCATATTTCAGTTATGGCTGACTGCCCACATACAATTGGTGTCGAATTCGGAACGAGGATCATTGAAGTTGGTATTTATGTTAATCTAACATAATATCATATCACAGAGTTTGGCACAACAGTTTCGTAATCCCTGACTCATCGTCACGGTTTTACCTGATTCTTTCACAAATTCAAAATATTTTCACCATAAATTCTTCATTTTTGCAGGTTGCCAATCAAAAGATCAAGTTGCAGATCTGGGATACTGCCGGACAAGAAAGGTTATATTATACAAAAATATTTTAATTTGTAAACATTTATCTTTACATTTGCCAGCTACGCATACATACCGTCGGCTGTTTATTTAGTGTTTTTTCGTATATAGACTGTGTCTTTGTCGTCTTTTATGATTTGAGAACGTTAAAGAGTCTGCAAGTTGAGCCATACTTTTTCGAGCACCCACATTGTGGGTATGGGTCAGTTTATAAATTGGCGTGCTTATAAAAAACGGGTCACTTTATCACATATTTCGCCAAAATAAGCGAAAATTAACCAGTTTTACGGGCCAGTTTATAATTGGGTCCGTTTACCACAATTACGGGTCAGCTTATAGTTCTGAAAATGTGAGTTAAACAAAAATGTGTGAGTTGAGCTGATAAATCATATAAATGAACTAGTATAGATTCCGAGCGGTGACTCGTTCCTACTATCGTGGTGCAGCGGGTGCGTTGATGGTGTACGATATCACTCGACGATCCACCTACAACCATCTAGCCAGTTGGCTCACTGATGCCAGAAATCTCACCAACCCTAATACGGTAGGTGTACACCGTACTATACTGCAAAGTTATCATTTGAGTACAAATGGAACGCATAAAAACGTTGTATAGAAGCTTTTGTTGCATTGTCTTCACAAAAAAACATTGCCTAGTAAATCCTTTTAGCTTTCGATTAGAACTTTGCTTATTTTTATATATTTATTTATTTTTACATTGCAGGTCATCTTTTTGATTGGAAACAAGTCAGATTTGGACGCACAGAGAGATGTAACTTATGAAGAAGCTAAGGTAAATACATTACTTATGTAATAACATCTAGTCTTATAAATATGTAGTATTATTCACAATTCATAACTCGAAATGGTGAACATACGCGGGCAGCCTTTGTCGCTGGAAATTAAAATCGGGTGTGTCGGACGCAATAATCGGGTGGGTGCATAGGTCGAAAAATATGTTACAAAGTACCAAGCCTGACCGGATTTTGAGCCAAAATGTCACAAAAATCGAAAAACCTGACCGGATTTTGAGCTAAAATTTCATAAAAGTCAAAAAAACCTGACCTGATTTTGAACCAAATTTACCAAAAATCTAAAAACCTGACCGGATTTTGAAAACCGATAACATAGCTATTCGACCTATGGGTGGGTGGCGCCAAAATTCACCGAAAAAGTTAATTTTGCTTGAATTTTTGCAAAATAGTTTTCAATGTTGAGTGAATTTTGGTTAAATCGGGTGGGTCGCGTGCCAAAACCGGGTGGGTCTTGTCGCTAGCGACAATGCCGCCCACGTATGATGGTGAAGCAAAATGAAAATTATTATGATTGTGATGAGTTCCGTAGTATTTATGAATGATTGTTGAATCAAGAGATGAATTATTGATTTTAATTTTAAAAAAACTTATCAATCTATGAAAATGAATAATTATTGATTGATTGATTGATCGATCGATTGATCTATTCTATCATACTACCTAAGTTGTTGGTCGCCGTTAATCTATTGGCTGATTAGTAATTCTTTGACAAATATTGCCATATTCTGTTACTGTAATCATACGTGTGCATGATATACAACATTATGTGAGGGACGCTGCAAATGTTCTGGTACTCCATTTAGAATATTTTAAAATCTCCGCGGTTGATTTAGCATATTTAAAAAAAAAACATTATCTAAATGAGCCCAGCTCACATATAATAGATTTTGTTTTCTTTTTCAATTTCATTTTATTATGATTTATTATTATGATGATTTCTATTTCAGGCGTTTGCTGAGGAGAATGGTCTAACCTTCCTCGAATGCTCGGCGAAGACGTTAGTTTTACTTTTGTACATTTAATCTTTTCTTGTTTGACCGTTATAAAGCTTTTTCCATGTTCCATGATATCCTAGTCATAACGCGTCTTTTGCCCGAAATAGAAAAAAAAATTGTGTGCCTCATATCAGATTTCTGAAACGATTTTTTCTGTGATTTTTCATCTCTTGCAAAAATTGTTCAATCATCGAAAGACTATAATTATACATTTTATTATTATTATTTATTTAATGTTATTTATAGAGGTGAGAACGTCGAGGATGCCTTCCTTGAGACTGCTCGCAAGATCTATCAGAATATCCAAGATGGAAGGTATACTGTCTTATTTCTAATCTAGACAATTTATGATGGCATGGATGACATGTTTTTGGCAACTTTTTATTCTTACATTTTTTTCGCATACATTTTCATACCCTCATTATGTGAGGATCGACCCATTATATAAGGATAATTTTTATTCGAAAGATTATAATTTATGCGAAAAATAATGATCATAGGTGGGCGCGTGAAAACGAATTCTTTTTGCGCACAGCCTTGCCTTCCTTTGCGGGGCCTTGCGCACAGCTTTACCTCGCAAAAATTGGGAAATTTCCAGTAAAATCTGTTAAAAAATAGCCATGCGCATAGCCTTACCTTACAATTCCCCGGTTTGCGCACAGCCTTTCCCCCTGCGTGCCCACCTATGATAATGATTTTTTTCTAAATCAATCCATAATATTTCAAAAACCAGCTCACTATAAAAATAATTCTGCGAGGGCACCGAAGATGCATGATTTTTCTCAATTCAAGACAATAGTCGAATTTGGCCATTGAAGTGCATGAAACCCACAAAAACGTATTGACAATCATTCAAATTTTCAGTTTGGACCTGAACGCAGCAGATACGGGAGTTCAACCAAAGCAGACTCTTCCTCGAGGATCAGCCAATGCTCCTGGTAGTTCGAATGGTGAAAAGAAGGATTGCAACTGTTAATCGATTATTGATTACTTTATTTAATATCGATCGATTTCTCCCCTCACGCAAATCATTGCGCTTCAATGGATACTAGGTAACAATCAATATTTTGTCCATTGATACCGTAACTTATTCACTCTACTTACAGTAATCTTACCCCCTTAAACCAACCATATTTCATTCTTTCACGCTTACATAGGTAGATCTTTTATCATGCTATGTGCTCGTAACCTCTCATACCGTATTCTTGGATATCTACCGTATACCCTATTACCATCTTATCGTCAATCGATAGTTTTGATTATCGATTTTCTCTTTCATTGATCGATCTTATATAGTAAGAGAGACACAGACACATGCGTACTGTACTATCGTCTTGTGATAACTTCCTATCCCCATTCTATCCCTTTTCTTTTCTCTTTATCGATCGATCTTTTCACCCAACTCATATATACTGTAATTGTATTGATTGATTGTGCGCACATAATTATTAATATTTGGTATTCTCCGGTGGTTGTAACTACTTTATTTTTGCATTAATTTATACGAAACGAGCAATCCGTTGAATATTGATGATTATTGGGATTGTCGCATTGAGTCCAGGCAGGTTCATGTTTCAGGCACAAAATAAGTTTATTATATTTTGATCGGAAACTGATTCCTAGCTTGGAGAATCCTGATATATTCATTGTTTGATTGTCATTTTTTTATTGTTGTAATACATTTAGGTCCTGCATGTAGAGATCAAGAAAGAAACTATGAAGATTATATTATTACTATACTTTGATTGTATTTTGCACCAGACATAATATATAATCAATAATGTTCATTTGTAGTTCCTAGTGTTGTCTATATTATATTTTGATTTGTATTATATATTATAAGTGTTCCTTTTTGTGTATATTGTGTCTCTCACTTGCTTATATATCCATGATTTGCGTTAATAAAGATATTTATTAACATTAAGTTAATAATAATTCAAAATTTGCAAATATATATGTTTTACATTTTCGATGATCTTGCGTCCCTTACAAGAGCCATCATCTTATTGTTAATCTCAGCCGTCTCATTATTTAGTTTATTTAGAATACATTTTTTTGCGTTTTTCAGCAATTTGATACAACAAATCTAATTGGTTGCGAAAAGTGGTAGATGTCCTTTTCTCTTGCGATTGCTAACAGGACTGGGAATTTTCGTATTTTTCAGCTTGAGAAAATATTTTCGACAAATGAATTTTTGGAAAAAAATCCGAAAAATCGAAACCTTGGCTAAAGGAATTTGCAGTGTGTTTCAACTGACTTGCTGCCTTATGAACATCACATCATATTGTTTGACAAATTTTGAATGTAACCACAGACATTTAAAAAAATATTCTTCATGCCAATCTAATTACCACATCTCAAAACCCTTTAGTTCATTAGAGAAAACATTGACACTTTAGAGACGACTAGTTATTTTTTGTGTGTAGCACACAACCTTTTCAGACAGTATAGACCACCACTGTACACTATTCATGTAAGCAGCTTCAATTACTGTTGCAACTCTTTCGTTTCCATTTTAGCGATATTGTCCGTATAAAATGTACTTGCATAATTGCCTTGCTACTGCTGCTAAAAAAAGAAAGAACTATCGATCGACTCCCCTTTCCATCCCTTCCCTTCTCTTCGCGCTCTCTGATCTACGTACTATCTCGCATGGACTCTCTCACTAAACACAGAAATTCATTGTGGCTCTGGCTGGCTACTCTCGTACCAAATAAACAAGTGCATTTTATACGCTCAATACTAAAATTTTGCGCATTGACGTTTGAATCATAGTTGTAAATTTTTCGAATATTTTGAGGAAAAAATTCAAAGATTTCATTTTTCTAATTTTTTTCCCGCACAACAATGATTCCTAAGTCACGCCTCAACAATCTTCCCAACCTTTTGCTTTTCTGTAATTTATTTATCTGACCAATATCAAGGACCCTTAAAAGGATTACCGAAACCATAGATGAATGTTGCGCGACATATGTAAATGAAGTGAGAAATGGACAGAAAAGCCGACCGCCCGAGTCCCCAGGGAGCAACCAGAAATGAGTTGTCATAACAAAAGGCGATGGATATGTAGATACAATCAGATGTATATCCATTCTATCCTTATTCCTCTATAGTAGGCCTCTCCCATATACATTCAATTGGGAGCATTATTGTCTTTTACAATTGGGCCAAATCAGATTGCCTTTCCTTCCCATGCGTGTCGTAGTGCGTACAAATAGAAGGAGGTCCATTCATTCATTCATATCACCAATAGTTTATTATTTATTTTACGTTTTTTTTTTTAAATTGCAAACATATTTTTTCCTCGATCTTACAACTGCTGAGATCTTTTCAAGACGGTTTTGTTGTTGTGTGGAAATTTTTGTTTTTTTAAACTGAAGATGAGGAAAAAGCGAAATGAGCTAATTTAGTATTATATTCTTCATCTCAATAAACATACTCCCCATTCCCTATTTATTCTCTTCAATCTCAAGTATTTCCCCATCCATCCTCGTTTTCTGTGTCCAATTCCATCCCCATTTTATATGCTCATTCATTCAGCAGTTTTCTGTTCATGTCCCGATTGGCCTCGTAAGATTGACGTACTTTTAGCCAAGAATATCTCATATGAACTTATGAAATTAGATCAATTTGTTAAATTTCGTCCTGTCCAAAAGTAATTATTTTTCATATTGACTCTCCAGACTGGAAATGCTCTCTCGTAGACAAAGAATTGCCAGAACGGAGAGTTTCAAATTACATCGGGGAGTGCATTTATATTTATATTTCAGCAAAATATCTTTGAGTGATAAATCTAGTATAATTCATTGTCAGTAGTATTCTCTCATATCATAATATTCCCTATAGACTAATCAGTCATAGTCGGAGGCCTTCAATCCGCTCACAAATCCTTTTCACCATAAGAGATTTCACTTCTGACCACCAATATGCTCATTTTTGCCGTGTTTTTATGTCATTTATTTCGCTTAGAAGAGTTCATTCTAGCGTAATCGCACGTAGATTGAGTGCTTTGGTTTCTTTGGGTCGTTAAACAACTCATTAGGAGAGCGCATGAAAAATCTTGTGTTGTCATGTATAACCCTCAAGTGGTAAGAAAGCAAGACCCATTTTCGCCTCCTAGTATCCCAACTCATTAGAGTCTCTACAAATAAATGTATATCCTGTATTAGAAATAAAGCTCAAAAATTCTAATTATTGTCTATGTATGTAGAGCATTCTTTCCGTTATGTTTATTGTTGTGTTCTAACGCACGCAAAAAGCTATCTCAATTCCGGGTCATAGACGTGTAATACAATTATCCCCTCGCTAGCTCGAGTCTATCCCTATTCTGTTATTATTCCCTTCTCCAGTCATTCTCGGAACTTTTTTCAAAACAAAAGTTTTCTAAAGAACAATACCTCTGTGAAATATGTCGGACCTCCCAGACCTTGATTCTAACAAGAGAGAATTGTAAGATGAATGCCTTTTTCCATCCACAATAGTTTCAGCTTCATACATCATCTAGAATGTTCTTCCTCTTTATTTTTGCGCAACTGATGCCATCTGAAGTATTGAGCGCAGCTTGCATTCTCAAGTGTAAAGATAATTATGTAAGTGAATATTATAAAAAAAATATTTAGTAATTACAAGCGAAATCGGAAATTAATTACAGTTTTAAATCAAAGAGCGGAGCATCTGAAAAAAGCAGAGAAAAAAGTACAGTAGAGTAAAAAAACTATGCGTTGTTCAAAAGTGATGAAAAGATCTCTCAATTTTTAAAATTCACTCTTTTTTATCTGTTTTCGCGATTTTACAGCAGCAAAAAAATTCAATTATTTATTGAGATATTTATATTTTTTGCTTATATTTCTATAATTATAATGATCTCAATTCTTAAGATGAACGGAATGTCTCGAGTAATGCACGATGTCACTGGTGATTGGTCCGTAGAAATGGTCACTCCCTTGCAAGTTTGATTTTTAAATGATTTTTAATTGTTTTATTTGCAATATTAAAAATAATTACGGGTCGTGGCATATCGACTCATGCTAATTTAACAATTCACTTTTTTTCTATACTCACAGTCTAATTTGCACAGTGTGGTCAGATCGGAGGGTTATATATATGAGAAAATCATGGTGATCGTCTAAATATTATTGAGTAAATTTGAATGAATTATGAAATTCACAATATGTTCATTCAATTCAGAATATCTTAATGGCAGATGGAAGAAGAGGACGACTGGAGAGAAGATTAGCAAAGATATGCAGGTTTGTAGTTTCAGGAACACTACTAGTTCTTGTAGTGTACTTCCAATCAGAATGTTTACTTAAAATGTTCAAGACTTAAATGAACTGATGGATTGAATTCGCACCCTGAGCTATTTTTCAATGCGCTTTTGTAATGGTCTCTCGCTTTCTTTGTCTATGAAAGAGCGTTACCAGAGTGGAGAGTAGCTCGAGGTGAGTCATTGCCATTAGAAGTACACTTGTTTTTCAAGAGATCTATTTTGGTACATGATTTCTTTAGGAACAACGCTGATTATACACAGTGTCTGAATGGATGCTCCACGGATGTGAGTGTTGCTTATTTATTTATTTATAAAAATGTAACACTGAAGACGAAAAACTCAAATTTGATATGTATTGTGTATATCGGAATAATCGATATGGAAATCGACGAATTCATTGCTTTCGATATAAATAAGGAAAATGTGAAACGTAACCCAATCCAAACACGTACATAATGAGAACAAATCCATCTAATAAATAATATGATGATATTTTTCCCTTTAATAAACTGTTCCGAGATTCATTTTTCAAGTTTTGTGGACGACAGAAATTTTTTTAAAAGTAATACACCTCGAACTAATTTGAAACTCTTCGCTCTGGCAATGCTCTCTCGCTTCCTTTGTCTACGAGAGAGTGTTAAATTAGTTCGGGGATAATCATTGAATGAATGTCACATTGTATATTTCAATAATATTATTATTAATATTAATTTTTTTAAATTAAGTCAGCCGCTGCTCGACATATCCTGATTGAGGGACAGAAGACATGGGATAAGATCTGTGATGACTTCATGAATGACACAAGTGAGTGCCGATGACACATGAGACATTTTGAGTGAAACCTTCCTTGTGTAATATTTCTTCACTGCACACTGCACTTTGAAAAGAAATGCGGATTGGTTTCAAGCCGACAATATTCCCTTGATTTACCTTTTGAATTAATCTAGTTCCCATACTATGAAATGAAGGGTCCAGTCATTTTTCTTATTCATTTTTGCCAAACTATTTTTCGGATACCGTATACTTTATACGCCCCGCTCTCATGCTACTATTGATCCCAATGAATATGAAACCAACAGAGCCTAATATACTCTAATGTAACAAATATTTCAATTGAGAATTCACTACGGATATTCTTCCATGCTGGATATCAAATGGACGTCAACTGGCTTATACCTGCAGTCATGTATGTTCATTTTATTTATTAATTTCTAAAATGCCATTCAAAAGTTGCGAAAAGAAACGAAAAAAAGAGGAGAGAGCGTGTAAAATGGAGAGGGTTTTCTCTAATCTATTTTTCTTTTGTTATGTTCTGCTCAAACCAATGGCTAAAGATTGATTGATTGATTGATTGATTGAGGAAGATAATTTATATTATAATTACTAATCTATGATTAATTCAGGCAGCGGGGATATTACAAACGGAGACTCTACAACTAGCATCTGGAGGAAGAGAAACTGTAGTGGCGAATCTACCGAGATTCTGCAAGTATGTGAATATTCAGTAATCTTGAGTAATTCAGTTCAAATTACTCAAATTACTAAATATTTTTATTACATTTTGACTGGACTGCGAAATATCGAGTTATTGCATGATTTTAATGATCGAAAGTAGCGGGATTTTTAAATTTGTTTCCATTTCGTTAAAATATCATACAAGTAAATCAATATAATGATTTTTGTGTTCCAGAACGATACACACTTACGATCGATGTTTTGCCTCGGCAAACTTTGATTTGTGCAATGATGCAGCAGGGAAATTCATCGTATCTCTTGCTCATACCACAGCCAAGTAAGGAATATTCATTTTCTAAAGAAAATTTCGAAATGTGCCGTAAAAAAGAAATAAAAGTGAAACAATTGTGACAAATTGCGGCAAAATAAGAACAGAAAGCGAGAGAACATTGAAAGTGCGGAGAGTTTCAAATGTACTCGGGATGTGCATTTAACAACCGATGTATGAATCTTTTGTATTTCAGTGTACTGATGGATTTACTGGAACGCACAGGTAAAATGAATGGACTGACTCCCAAGCCATGTCTAGATTGGATGAATCAAGTTGGTAAGTGGACGTTGCAAAAGTATAATTTAAATCCATTTTCGCAGAATTTTGATCATTTGCTCACTATCCACATTCAATCTTATTTTTGTTGTATGAAAACATATCATCTACATATTTTGAATGAATTGCTTATTAATACAATACTCAAGTTAAAATTTGTTTAAAAAAGAATTTAAAATAAATTAAGGTTCTCATCGCCAACACACTAGATCGTCACAATTAACTAGAAGAAACACAGATAATCAATCAATTCTCTCGTTGTCTCTATTCCTTTCACTCCTGATTGTTATAACTATTCATAATTAAACATTCTCAAATTGAAAGTTTATCGATTGCTCAATTGCACTCATTCACTGGTTGTTTATTATATATTATGATAAATTGAATTGTATCAGTTCCATCTCTAAATAACTATCAAGTTTGTGATATTAAAACTACATTTGCTAAATACCATCTTTTCTCATGTAATCCGAGAAAAGAATTTTCAAAAAATTCAAATTCTACTAAAATTTATCGAGGGATTTGATTTGACAAAGGATGTGCATGCCGTTGATTTATTCACTATTATTTAATTGGTTTACCAAAGATTTCTCGACCCAAATCACAGTAAATTTCTTGGCTTTAGCCAGGACAATAGTGAAAGTAATACGAATCAGATGTTACTTCACTTAAATGCAACTAGTAGATCTAATGTTAGAGGATTTCATGTCTTTGTCAATTCTGTTTGAACCAATTTGATACGCATACAAAAATCCGTTGTCTTCTGCATAATTTGGTATTACAATCATTTTCATGTTCTACCCAATACATCTGACTGGAAAAAAATCTATAAAGAAGTTTTTACTAACAGAAAAGACACAAAAAATCTGATAAATAAGGGCATAACTACAAAATACAAAAAAAATACAAACACAATTACGATACAAAAAACACAAATACAAAAATACAATACAAAAACTGATACAAAACGGCCAGGTGATTAAAGCCCAAGTGATTAAAGTTCATTTTTGTTAACTTCTCTGAAACTTACTCGATCGACATGACATTTTTATCCTTTGTATGAGTGGATGATTCTGTGGGCACGTTAACCCGATATGAAAAGCAATTAGGATTTAATTAGCGTATTGCAGGTGGAAGTGTGACTGGAAAGTTTCTTTTTCTAGTCCAATTACGTATTGACTACTGTACATTAATATCATATACATTTTCTCAGACAAGAGATCATTATACCATGACCTTTACGAATTATGCGTGATGCTATAATATATAGTCATCGTTTGTTTGACTACAAGACGGCACATTTGTCATCAGTCTCGTATTGTGTAGAACATGAATTACCTCGATATTCTCGACAAATATCCAATTTTTATAACAATACAATTGATATCATTCGTTATTTCATCTATCCCCGTTGCAATACTAGTTTACGCTACTCAGAAAGCTGCGCTTCACGTAAATTGTCGGTGAGTATCATTGGGTTTGCAGCAAAAAAACACAAAACATGCAAATATTCGTTAAAAGTTGTTGAATTCTTGAAGAGAATTTAAAGGTAGTTTCAGAATTCCTGACGATGACTCTCAAATTTAGGAAAAATATTTTCATTATTTTATTTAAATAATAATAATTATTATTAGGGAGTCTGCCAAGCAAGTCAAGTTGAGGTGATATAACTTATCTGATGCCTTCGACAGCATAAACATAAGTGAAAAATATTATAAAAAAATTCTGAACGAATTATACAGTGATCTGTAGTGCGTGATCTATAAACTTCCTAGTTTTATCGGCTTCAGCTGTATATGATCTGTGCATGTCGGAACGATTTATTGCACCTCTTGTTTCAAAAAACATCTAAACGTTTCAAAAAAATTTTTTTTACTTTACATTGTCTAGTTAGCCTAAATGAAATGCTATTGAAGGGAATTTTTGAATGGCAGTCTCCCTTTAAATTATTATAAATTACATTATTATTATTATTATTATTATTATTATTATTACATTATTATTATTATTATTTAAATTATTTTCAGTTTTTTGATGACAGCTTGGGCTCTGTCTATGGAGAGTCTTCTTATCACTGATTCTGCTATGATGTTCCCACCACTACTCAATTCTTCAGGGTATTTAGCAACTAGCCATGATGAACCAGGTTTATTGATTTATTTGTCCTTTAATGTTTTAATTAATCAAACTCCGTATTTTGTGGTCAAATAATTTAGTCGAGTGTCAAACCAGTGCCAATAATTTGGTGATGGGCCAAGAAGTAGTTCGTTTGATGTGGAGCCACTATGTTGAGCCTATCTTTTGGCTTAGATATTGGCTAAACTGCGGAAAGTTGAGCCTCTTCCCTGTATATATAATAGTATAACAGAATCCTCCAATTCTCATGGAATCTCCGGACGACCTTGATTGTCCCCACTGTCCCCTCTATTTTTCACGCTGTGAATAATGAATATCAGCTCTTCAAACATTTAAAAATTCAATTTTCCGTGATAAATTCGGAATTTTTCTGGAGTAAAACAACGCAAACAACCTGTAGGGCAGCCGTTCGATAATGCTTCGTTGTTTTGCCTTACTTGTCTACGTCATCACGCAAACTATAGTTAACTAGTACTAACAAACTAACAAATTAACTAGCACTAACTAGCAAACTAGTACTAGTATTCCATTTCGCTTGCGTGCACGTCCGCGTAAATTTGGGAATGAACTGGGTCCCAAATGGAAAACCTGGATGGTCCATAAAATCGCTGTAAATGTTTACGGTTGGTTACGGTAGACAAGCATTATTGATCGAAGGCTATGGTAGTAAAAGCACCGATAATAAAGGTATTTTATAGAATACAAATTGTATATATTGGCGATCAATTGTATGTGTTATACATCAGTCTCACTATTCGAATTAGCCATCGCCGTGGAAAGAATTTATTCTGCCTATAATGCGGAAAAATACCATAATAACGAAGCATTAGCCACGTCTGTGTTAACGTTGTTTACAGCTGCCACGGTGAGTTATACAAAGCTAATAGTTATTATAATAATGCATTTATCTTACCCCAGAAAGTTATTTCAATAGATAGAAGAAAACATAGGAGAGTTTGATTAGATCACTAGATGACAGTAGAGCAATGATGATTTTATATTTTGTATACATGCATTTTTTAATGCACACAGTAACAATTGAAAAACGAAAATGATGAGAATAAAGTGGTGATGATCATTATTTACATAGAAGAGAATGGGAAAGGTGGAAATTTCTGGATGAGCCCGGCTCTAAAAATTAGATTTTCTTGACTGATTATGAAGTGTGTCAAACATAAAACAATGAACGGTTATTGTATAATATAACAGGCCTGTCACGAGATAATCGACCTAAAGCTCGGAAGAGAGAGATATTACAAAACTAGTTCTCTCCAGTTTTATTCTTGTTTAGGCATGCCCTACCATCCCCCAAAGTCTTATTGTGCTACTATCATTCTGGGGCTCCCTGCACCGGGTCGGTAACCAGGGAACCCAACTTTGAACTCAAATATCTCGATTCAGGTGCGTTTCTGTGAAAAACTGACACGAGGGTAACCCCCGCTATTTTTCCGAGCTCTATCGATCTAAACAAACCAGAAGTCATGAAAGTGCTTCCGAACACCGCTACACTCTAGGCAAAATAACTCAAAACCTGTCGATTCGGCGCGGACGAGCCTGAAATATGTTATGTAACTTTTCGAGGGCTACAAAATGAGTGGTTCACGAAAAAAATACGTTAATGCATTCGTATGGTTCATCCCCTTGGAAATTTCCTGATGATTTGAAGTCATTTTCGCCCAACCACAATCTCTCGTTTCACACACTCTCTCGTCGGAGAGTGAAAGAAATATAGGGAAGAGAAAGGGAGACAATGATATGTTTCATTCCGCACCGCGCGCTCGAGACGTTGTAGAATGGAATGGTATGGAATGAAAAGGAATGGGCGAGAGAGTGTGTGAAACGAGAGATTGAGGTTGGGCGAAAATAACTTCAAATCATCAGGAAATTTCCAAGGGGATGAACCATACGAATGCATTAACATATTTTTTTCGTAAACCACTCATTTTGTAGCCCTCGAAAAGTTACATAACATATTTCAAGCTCGTCCGCGCCGAATCGACAGGTTTTGAGTTATTTTGCCTAGAGTGTAGCGCTGTTCGGAAGCACTTTCATGACCTCTGGTTTGTTTAGATCGATAGAGCACGGAAAATAGCGGGGGTTTCCCTCGCGCATTTTTTTTTCACAGAAATGCACCTGAACCGATATATTTGAGTTCAAAGTTGGATTCCCGGATGACCGACCCGGTGTAGGGAGCCCCAGAATGATATTTACACAATGGCACTTTGGGGGATGGTAGGACATGCCTAGAGGTACCGAAAACAGATGCAAACTCATTTCATGTTTTTCGCCCCACTCCGAAAAATAGCCATTTTAGGTCGATTCTCTCGTGACAGGCGTGATAATAGGTCAAAGATCGTTTTACAACTTTCCTTTTTGAAACTCAACCTTTTTGGTAATAATAATGTTTCACATCTTTTTGTTTCAATGATAAAGTTCAAAAATCCAATGAAATTCCAAAATGGGATAGTGGCGTTCAATAAGATATCATTAAAATATCGTCGATAATTTTTTTTTCAACCGATTAAAGTATTTTCTTCAGATAACTGGAGGATGTTTGAATGGATACGTAATGTCTATGCTAAGTACGCAAGATAATGATGATAAAATACTTATTTTGTATTTTTTTTCAGATTTGATCGATCTAAGTCTTATAATTTTCAATATCCTTGACTGTCTAACTATTATTGTTAGTGTTTTGAATCATAAAAGCTTTAATTTTTTCCAAGAATTTCAGGTTAATTATTACGGGAGGAAATATTGCCAGAAACAAATATACAAAATGGCTTATAGTACCCTAAATGGAAGATATCAGGTAAATGCATCTTATAGTTAAAGAATGAGACTTTTGATTTTGCATGACTGACTTCCGCAACGATTACCACGGGAAAGAATGTTTAAATTGTTTTGTAAATGTTAATTAGCGTGTGGGACAATGGCAAATTGAGATATTATCAAGTATGCAAATCGGACTGGCACTCTCTACTTGCCTTAAAAGTCGCACTTTCAATGCGCAGCTTCAAACATATTATCAAGCAATATGAAATATGTTGGTCTGTTCGTCTGATAAATCTCCATCATTCTACCCGTATAGTCTTCTCAGGGCTAATTTTAAGAGGCATGTTCCCTAAGACTCGATCATATTTGACCACCCCCGGACACGTGCGCTAGCAGTGGGAACTGGGGGTACATACTTGGGTGTTAGGAGTGTCACCGGCCCTTATTACACAAAACAGCAGAAATTTCATGTTTGGCTAAGAAAAAAATTTTAAAAAAAAGTTAAAAAATCATAATTTTTCAAATTGTTGAGATGAAGTCTAAATATCATTTGCGATACGTCTAGGGTGCACAGAGCTTACTAATTCACTATTAGCATCGAATGTGCGTTGATTCCTAAACCACTTTTTTGACTCAATATTTTGATTTTTTTCGGACAAATTATCGCTTGTTGTAGATTGCTCCCAAAATTTCCGACTAGGTATTGTAGCCTAAGCAATTCTGCATTGATTTCACTTAAAACCGAGGTCTTCCCGTTAGGCCATCTTGCCGAATTTTTCGATCGAAGGTCCGTCATCGATGGTTTTCCCGAACAAATGTATTTTCCAAACGTATTTTTCAAACGATTGGTGCGGAGTTGTGCTCTACACAAAGTTTTGAGGAGAGACCAGTAAAATGACACAAGAAGCCCATCACTTGGATCAATTTGAAAATTTCGATTTTCATGACCCGGGGGCCATGGTCTGAAAATTTCACGCATTTAGAACGAAAATGTTCGAAAAAAATGGTTGAAAGGATAGATCAGCCATTGAGCATTGGCTGAATATTATTCATATCATTAGTACTTCACAATGGGCCGCATAAATGAAAATATTTCAAACTTGAGAAATTTTGAAATTTTCAGACCATGACCCCGGGGTCATGAAAATCGAAATTTTCAAATTGATCCAAGTGAAGGGCTTCTTGTGTCATTTTACTGGTCTCTCCTCAAAACTTTGTGTAGAGCACAACTCCGCACCAATCGTTTGAAAAATACGTTTGGAAAATACATTTGTTCGAGAATACTATCGATGACGGAAATTCGAGCGAAAATTTCGGCAAGATGGTCTAACGGAAAGAACCCGGATTTAAGTGAAATCAATGCAGAATTGCTTAGGCTACAATACCTGGTCGGAAATCTTTCAGAAGTCTACAACAAGCGATAATTTGTCCGAAAAAACCAAAATTTTGAGTCAAAAAAAGTGTTTTAGGAATCAACGCACATTCGATGCTAATAGTGAATTAGCAAGCTCTGTGTACCCTAGACGCATCGCAAATGATATTTAGACTTCATCTCAACAATTTGAAAAATTATGATTTTTTAATGTTTTAAAAAAAATTATTTTTTTTAATAGCCTGAGGGCACAAACAGGAAATTTCTGCATTCGAGTGCCTTAATCCTTAAGTCTTAAGTCTTTAATACGTATCCACAGTGCGCGACATAATGATAGGACACCCCTATAATTTTGTGATTCTGGCCGAATGGTGAATGGAAATCAAAAGATGTATATACCATTTGTATCCCCTCCTCGGAAAACTAATGTAGCCCACGTATGAGAAAATTCAATTTCCCGGTCAACGAGAAAATAATAATATTTCGAAATTTTACCGTGACATAATGATAGGATACCCTGATTTTTTTCAGAAGTTACAATTTTTTTCAAACTTCTGCATAACATCAACGGGTTAACAACAGGATAGTAATTAATCTTATGGCCCTTCCTCGAGAATGGACCGAAGATGCGATTGGGCATATTCCTATAGAGGACAGAAATCACTTGAGGCTCGATGTCGCCCCCACTCCTTTTAGATGACAGCCTTCAACATGGCAACGGATGCATACTGTTTGGTGTTCTTGTGCACACGACTAACCAGGATACCCTATATATTCTACATGTGGTTTGCATCGGGATTGCACGTAGGGCATGGAAGAACTGTGATGTTCTTGACTGCGAACAATGGTTTTGAGGGGTACTGGCATGAATGGAAGCGCTGTCTTTCTGGGAGATCAGGCTGCGGGCATGGCTCTTCCTCATGAACAGAACAAGGGTAGTCTGGTGCATCATCTGATATTCCGGATAGTCCATCCTGCTGGAGCTGAAGGAGATGGGCGACGTGTCGAATTTTAAGAACGCGTCCCAGTACGGTACATGATTTTTTTTGAAAAATTTTTATAATATCGGTTTCTGATTGCATTCACCGATGAGAAGAAGTTCAACCTCAATAGTCCGGAAGGCTATAACTGCTTCTGACGTGAGTTCCTCAAAAAAAACCGCGTAATTTCAGCTGGAGGAACCTCGGTCATGTTCAGGGGCGCGTTCTTAAAATTCGAAAAGCCGCCCATCTCCTTCCGCTCCAGCAGGATAGACTATGCGAAGTATCAAGTGATGCACCAGACTACCCTCGTTCCGTTCATGATGAAGAGCCGTGCCCGCAACCAGATCTCCCAGAAAGATAGCTCCTAAATGCTTGCCATAACTCCCCAAACCATTGTTCGCAGTCAAGAACATCACAGTTCTTCCATGCCCTACGTGCAATCCCGATGCAAACCACATGTAGAATATATAGGGTATCCTGGTTAGTCGTGTGCACAAGAACACCAAACAGTATGCATCCGTTGCCGAGTTGAAGGCTGTCATCTAAAAGGAGTGGGGGCGACATCGAGCCTCAAGTGATTTCTGTCCTCTTTAGGAATATGCCCAATCGCATCTTCGGTCCATTCTCGAGGAAGGGCCATAAGATTGATTACTAACCTGTTGTTAACCCGTTGATGTTATGCAGAAGTTTGAAAAAAATTGTAACTTCTGAAAAAAATCAGGGTATCCTATCATTATGTCACGGTAAAATTTCGAAATATTATTACTTTCTCGTTGACCGGGAAATTGAATTTACTCATACGTGGGCTACATTAGTTTTCCGATGAGTGGATACAAATGGTATATACATCTTTTGATTTCCATTCACCATTCGGCCAGAATCACAAAATTTTAGGGGTATCCTATCATTATGTCGAGCATCTTTCAGGCAAAGGAATCGTTAGATATAGCCCAAGCTATGCACCCTATATATTGTGGAAATCTCATTATAAAGGTAACAATATCATTCAAAATAAACGAAACATCAAAATTGTTTGAACCTGTCCGCTATGGCTATACGAAAGAAATTAAGAATGTCTGATCATAGTGGGGAGTCAAATTAGCATGTAGTGTTGCTAAAGTAATGCTCGGTGAGACCTTTTCGAAAATAAAAGAAATGCGAAAACTCTCTCTATTTCGAGTGCTCTCTCGCCTCTTTTTTTCTTTTCTTTTCGTGTATTTTGGAAAATAACTAATTTTCGCACAGATAGCATCAATAATGATGGGCTTTTTGTACACTGCGCTCGTTCAAGGCCACAAGACCAGGAACTTTGCATTCTTGGAGTTTTTCTATCACTTTGTACGTTTGAAAAATTGTTTTGAATTTCCTATTTTGTATATTTAAGCTTCAATCAATGAGTGTTCTGTATTCATCCACGTTATTTTCGTATAAGAACCCTGCAATACGAAGTGTTATCAACAAACATTTAGGAAAGAAAAGGTCGACCTTCCAAATTTTTCCGTTTATTGATTTTCATGTTCCAGAATCGATATTTATCAAGGAGACAAGGACACGGAAAATGTCACTAATAAGCATTTTGAGATGCTGACGCTATACTGGTCATAAGATCATAACCTTGCAATGTATGGTTCACACTTCATCTTGATCTTATGAGAAGGCCATGTCCAAAAGTAGTTTTCAATGCTGATTACGAATCTACTTTCTTTCCAAGAGAGAGAGAGAGTTTTTAAGAATGACTTTCCCGAAATTCAGGTAGATTAGGCACTTTAAATAACAGATTAGTAATCAGCAGTAAAAAGTGATTCTATTCATTTTATTTTTATATTTTAATTGCTCATTCAGTCTGTAATATCGTGTTCAAAAGCAAATAAAATGGATGCTAGATTGTAGAACGCGTTTATAGTCCGTATAAAATGTACTTGTTTAATTGCCTTGCTACTGGCTGCTAAACAGAGAAAGAACTATCGATTAGCTTCCCACTATTTCATCCCTTCCTTCCTCGCTCTCTCTGAACTACATATGTACCTACTATCTCACTTGTGCTCTCCCTCTAAACATAGAAACACATTGTGGCTGTGGCTGGCTACTCTCGTACCAAATAAACAAGTGCATTTTATACCGTCAATAGTATAGATTTGCTTATTCATACGGATTCACAATCTTTAGTAGAGCGTTAATATTGAACAAGTTTTTTTATTGAGACGATGATATTTCACATATCGCATTTATTTAAAATGATGCATGTATTAGGTTGTGCCATAAGTCTTTTTGAATTTTGCGGTACAACTTCAAATTGAATTATCTCAGTTTAACGACGACATTGAGGAGGAATTTATTCGCTGTTATGGTCCATGACTTATTGCCATTACCCAGCCACGACATGGGCTCACTACTTTTAGAAGGACCTGGGTTATTGTGCAAACTGTGAGGCCACCCACGTTTCGATATCTTCTTAGTTCTTAAACTTTTCATTTACTAAAGCAAGTTGGACGCCTTAACTAAAGTAACAACCAGAGAGAGTAAGGTCCGGAGAGTAAGGAAGCACAGGTAGTATGCGTCTGAAAAATTTGGCTGTCTTAGTATAATGTGTTTTACTGAGACAGTACGAGCGGAGCCGTGAAGAAGAAACATTTGACTGCGCTCTGGACGCGGCGAAATGAGCTATGGCTTCAAATCTTGTATTTATTTACAATTGAAGTCCCCGATTACATCAGTGACCTCAACTACACACATGCAATACATTGGCCAATTTCACATTTCTTTTAACCTAGGGTATCTAAATTTCCAGATCTTTTCAGGTTCAGTGATGGGTCCTGGTTTCTCTCGTTTCCAAATTCATTGGCTATAATGCGCACAGTTATTGCGAATGATCCATCTCTTCAATCAAGCGACCAGATGGTCAACTCAGGCGCATTGTTCTTTTTAGAAAAATAAAAGAGATAGCGGTCTCAATCCGCGAGTTTATTCAAATTTCCGCCAAATGACCACTTTTCGTCTAAAGAACTTTTTGACTTTTTCAAGATTCCTTAATTCTAGCGAAATAGTGGGCTTGGATGATCTAAGTGTGGCTAACATTTAACGGGTGGTATCAAATGGCTCGCTCTCCTTAAAGACGAGTTGCGCAAATCAAAATTCCGAAGTGACCATTCGTCTATTCTATAGTATAGTTTCTGATTTTAAATTTACGTAGGCAATTGGCCAGCGTATGGTTGGAGGGCACATATGTGGGATGCACATAACCTAGTTGTTGATTGATTTTTGTAAAATTCAAGCGAGAGAGAGCAGGGAACAAATTGGACTTCAGAACTAGATTTTTATTTTGGGCAAACAGGCTAGGCATACTCATATTTAGAGGGAAGTCTGAATCGAACGTGATAAGGGTTAGGTAGAGGGGGACACTAGTTAGTGATATGCACCAGTGTAGAGAGCTCCGTTCAAAACGAAGCGAGAAACAAAAGTGCAAACACAGCACTATCAAATTCAAAAAGACTTATGGCACAACCTAATAGATCCATAAAAAAATTGTACAATCGTGTTTTTTCTGTCTTTTACAGTGATATTGTACTCCGCAAATAATTTAAAAAAATATATTTCATAACTATTAATATTTTTCTATGATATTAAAATATATTTCTCTATTTGAACAAGTACAGGTATATAAATGTCTGTAATTGGATATTTCAGAGTTTTTCCGCAATGTATCATATATTTATTTCCCTTATTTTGGTTTAGCTCTGATTCCTCTCAGCGCCGCAGCAAACGTTATGCTGATGTCTTACTTAGAGCGCGTACGCTTTTAAAAACTTGTGCTTTCTCTCTCTCACATCTCTCGTCCCTGCGCCTCATTTGATGAAATCTCTTATTTTCAAAGCTCCTAAATATGTTTGAGATGTTCACAAAGGTTTTTATTCTATTGCTGAAGTTTGATCTTTGATCTTTGTATTTTGATCTTTGATCTTTGTCCACAATTTTTCAAATTATGGGCAAAACCTACTTAATAATGACGATGAAGTACTAAGAAAGTAGTTTCACACATGCACAATTGAATGATAAGTTAGGACAATTTGCCTCTATGTCTGCAGAAATGACAATAGTATTGATTATAAGATAGGAAGTGGTTCCGTTTCAGTGCAAGATCAGTGATAGAGTGGCCAGATGATCAGACGAGATCGATGGGCAGAGACGCAGAGAGTCATCGTGCGCACTGAACTCCACTATTGAGACGGGTGGCGGGCGGGGATAACTTCACTGAACAAAAATATTTAAAATTTCAAAATAATAATTTTAATAAAATAAAGATTCTAAATGGCTCTAATATTTTTATTGGCACATATTTCATATGAAAAATTCGAAATATCTGCGAAAGAAAAGATATCTGGAGCAGGGCTGGGAATTTCTGTTTCTGAATTTTCTGTTTTTTTCTGTTTTCTGGTCATTTTGGCGACCAGAAAATTTTCTGACCAGAAACAGAAAATATATTTTTAAAACAGAAAATTTTCAGAAAATATTATTTTTCGAAATATTTTCAAAGAAAAGGAAAAAAACTCATTTAATGCTACGTTTATGAAGTATTTTTGCAAATACCGTACACGGAGAGTGTAAATTGGCCCAAATATGGCATTAGATTTGCCATGTTTACCTACTTACGTACACGATTTGCCCACATTCTGGCAAATGGTCGAAAAACCAGTGATTTGCCACGTACAGGCAATCACTTTGCAGAATACCGGAAAATCGTTCGCAAACTATCCGTATTCGTCACATTTAATCTCTGTGTATATACGGCCGAAAATTTCATGATCGGTATTTGGTATCTCGCTGTTGAAGCTAGTTCACTGAAGCCGATATCATCGTTTCGATTCTATAATATATTGTTGCTATTTTGTTGTTTTTCGCTGGCGCTTAGATAAAAATGTATGCTAAATTGGTTTTACAACCAAACTAATAAAAAGCATTAAGAAAAGAACGCAAATCAATGATTTTTGACATTTTCTGTTTTTTTCTGAATTTTCTGTTTTTTCTGCTTTTTAAAAACATAAATTTCTGTTTTCTGATTTCAGAAAAAAAAATTTTCTGTCCCAGCCCTGCTCTGGAGGCCAGAACTATATTTAGTTGATGTACTGAACAATTTATGTAGGACGCTCAAAATACTACTTATGATAACCTGATAAATGACTTTAATAAACACTTGCACTGGCAACGCCAGCTACACTACCTGCCAAAAAAACCTGAATAATGATAATAACAATAATAATAAATAATGATAAATTTATGCGTTACATGGATAACTCAGATATAGTGAACAATTTATGTCGTGATATTATGCATTTTACTATTATGCATTAGTTACATGATAATTATATTATGCTGGTAGATTAGATTACACTACACAACAACTAATAACGAAAACGCTACTTCCGTAATATAATTGACCGTATAAAATACACTTGTTTATTTGGTACGAGAGTAGAAAACCACTGCCATAATGAATTGATTATCACGCTAGAGATCATCATTCCCGAGCTATAACACGATTTTCTCAATTTGAAGGAAGTATCCGAATTTCTGTTATCTTTGTTTACATTCGAGATTTTGTTATTAGTAGCTTAATTTTATCAAAAATGGCATGAGTTAGATTACTTTTACACAACTTAAAAAGCTTACATAGAATAGAAATTGAGAATGGAACGGCGGATTCATTTACTGATCGAATACAGGCTCACTAGATAGGTCAGGGTCATCATCCGTGAAGAGATTGTCCTTCTCATTGTTCATTGCCTTTCTGAGAAATTTTCGAGAAACACTCACTTTTCTAATCGAAAAATCAGTTTTGTGGGTGAAACACATTGAAGACGGGTTTTCCGCCATTGTGTGCCGAAAACCTTTTTTGTAGAGCATACTAATAGGATTCGAATGACTCCTGTCCGGTCTCTGTACGATGAAAATGAACCGAGTTATGGCAATTTCCGTGTTAGATCACAAAAAATCGATAATCTGCGATTTTGGCCAAATCAAGTCGATAGGCCTTCTCATGACCCCCAACCACATCCACCAATCGACTTTCATCCAAATCCGAGAGAAAAAATTTTCATAGTGGCAGGCGCTCATACACTTTTACCGGAGACCCGTGTTAGATATGTCGTGATGAATTACATAAAATATGGTACCACAACTTAGGTAGCAAAGAAATAACAAATAATTATTACATATCGAAAAAAAGACAAATGAATACTTTCTCGGGATGATTTAACTGTGGGGCTGCAGTAATCGTCCGTTTTCTTGCTATATTTTCTGTCCTTCGATGAATAAATATTAAAACTCATTCAACAAAACACGGCTATGATAAGATCTACTTAGAAATGTTTATAGTAATTCTAGAAATAAATTCAGTTCACCTCAAATAAAATATGGCAAACGATTCTTCATCAACTTTATCAATGAGTTTTTAAGATGAAGTATATGTTAAACATGTCGTGTTTTCTAATCCACCTCGGGGAATTAAACTTTCCAGTCGGCCTACCGGCCCGATTGATTTCCGGACGTGTTATCCACTATACCATTGGTCACCATTATATGATAAGCCAAATTATATACATAAACTCTCTAGAGCCAGTGCACATACCCCGATTTGTAGCTCCGCCCATTTCTGATTAACCATATCTATAGTGATTCAGACTCCTCCCATTTAACTTCGCGGGCTTGGACACCGCTTGCAAACAATATCACCCAAAATCTTTATTCATTCAAAAAAGCAGCGTGCGAGTGAAGTCTTCGAGGAAATTCTCGTCGTACTCCAAAGTTGGCCATCCATCTTCAAACGTCCGTCGAGTAGATTTGCCATCTCACGACGAAGATGCAGCCTTCCTCGGACGACCTCATCGATGAAGATGATGCGGCTAAAATAGTGAAAAAATAATATAAAATGAAACAAATATTGAAAAAATATTAACTGAGTTTCCGTTTGTGAAGGATTTCAGATGTCGTATTCATGAACGTTGGCAAACCATTAAGTCTACGAACGTGACGTCACTAGATACGTGACGTCACTTTTCGGCATCCGCCAATACCTTATCTTGATAATCATAATAATAAAAATAATCATGTTTGTCGACAAACCGGTTGACAAGATTCATGGATACCAATGTATCAATAGTTCATGTTCCAAAAGGGGAAGAGAGATGCACGGGACTTGAACAATTTAGAGGAAAGAACGCGAAACGATCAAAGATCAAAGATCAAAGAATTATAGAGAAGAGAAGAGAGGGTATAGATCATACAGGAAAAAAGGGAGATGAGGTAAAGACATCATGACCGAAAACTGTCGTGACACTCCACGCGCTCTCTCAAGCGATTTCTTGTGTGGCCCACGTTGATTCCAATTGACCTCGTCACTATCATATGTAGAACTATCCTCGTTTTCCAATTGGACAGACTCCGCTCACTCTTCTAATACAATCTAATATAATACAATATAGGTCTAATACACCATACTCATGTGAAAAATGTGAAATGCTACACTAATCTATCCACGACGCCATACCCAGCCGTACATGGCGTAAACCCGGTGAGCCTTATAAATTGCTCGGTACCGGGAGTAACCCACGAACGGACATTCCGGGCTACGGAACAGTAAGACAGAGGACAAGAACTGTGATATGATACGATGGGGACATGACAAGAGTCAATAGGATATAAACAAGCAGACGGCTAATCTATACTCATAATTGAAAGGGTGGGGAGGGGGTGTCAGGGGCTAACCTCCTCATATGTGATTTTGCTAGTAAAGTAGTTCATGAGCCGATCGATCCAAGATCCTGCGAATTTATTCGGAGAGAATGAACATTGGAGTG
Source organism: Parapristionchus giblindavisi (assembly GCA_943737045.1). Taxonomy (NCBI): domain Eukaryota; kingdom Metazoa; phylum Nematoda; class Chromadorea; order Rhabditida; family Diplogasteridae; genus Parapristionchus; species Parapristionchus giblindavisi. The sequence continues at coordinate 559,347 of CALSFV010000020.1, read as the reverse complement.
GAAGCACGAATGGAAGTTACATCAAATGCATCCAAGTGCCAGACGAGCTACTCAAGAATGGTAATTCCTTCCTGTAATAATTTGTTTAGCTTTCTATATTGACTTTGAGCTTCGTGGGTTAAAATTATGCACAAAAAAGATTATTTTGCTTACCTCGAGAGTGAAGAAGACCTCATGGTGATGGGCTCCTATGAAGTTGGCCAACTTTTGCGCTGCCATGCAATCAGATGAATCCTCATCGACTCCCTCAGCGAAAGAGTGAATGGGAAGACTAAAACGACGCATTTCACGGGCCGCGATAGCACTGTAAGGATAATTTTAGATTAGTAGACCAGGACTATAGATCGATATGTATAGTACCTGACAAGAGAAGAAATGAGTCGTTCCATAGAGTAGAATAGCAATCGATCGATTTCATCTCTTTACAGCAATAACCAAGAGATTATCAATATCATCTACTCTCTATCAGAATCGGTTCCATAATAATAAGAGGATCAATTGATCTACCGTAACCCTATCTAAGCCGCCATACAACGACACATACAAAGTGCTGAAATGCTATTCTAATCTATCCACGACATGAAATGCTATTCTAATCTATCCACGACGCCATACCCATCCGTACATAGAGTAAACCCGGTGAGCCTTATAAATTGCTCGGTACCGGGAGTACCCCACGAACGGACATTCCGGGCTACGGAACCGTAAGACAGAGGACAAGAACTGTGATACGATACGATGGGGACATTCAAGAAGTTCTAGGAGGAACCAATGAGTGTTCTACCCTATTTCTATTATCGCTTACCTGAGTGCACGTGCACTGAGATTGTAAAAGATTAAGTTTAAGGAAGACTATCCTATTGATCTATCAAAAAACCCTATCCCTGAGATCATACCCAACCGTACACTACAACAACTACAACTACGGCAACTGCGGTAAGTCAACGATACGACAAGGCAGAATAAAATGAGAGAACACAGTAACAGAAATATCAATACGACAATAGTAGGGTGGATACGGTACCTCATTGAAGAAACTGACGTATCCATGTGTAGATGACTGATGAATCCACAAGCCGATGAGCGAAGAGTACTCCGGAAGTTGAGAGACGACTCGACGATCATCGCTGTTTTAGTTGAGAAGTTGAGAGATGGAGACGGGTCCAGGGAAAGAGACGATAAATGACAATGGCGGGAATGAGGTTGCCTTATATGCGCATTACAAAGGACCACGCCCACCCGCTAACGCGCTCGATGTTTACGTTCTAGATGGATTGCAAGGAAGGATCTGCCTTGTTCCTAGAGTCATGGAACGGAGTGCATGTGTACTCAGTCGATCAATACTCAGGATTAGAGAGTAGATCACTTGATTATACTCCATCTTGTTCGATATCTCCACGTCTGAGTGCATGTGCACTCAGTTAGGAACAGGGTACAAGATGGGGTCTAATCAAGTGATCTACTACCTGATATCGAATATTGACTGACTGAACATACGTGCTGTGTGCAAAATGGAATCAATATGATAGATCCTTCCTACCAATCCATCTAGAACGTAAACATCGAGCGCGTTAGCGGGTGGGCGTGGTCCTTTGTAATGCGCATATAAGGCAACATCATTCCCGCCATTGTCATTTATCGTCTCTTTCCCTGGACCCGTCTCCATCTCTCAACTTCTCAACTAAAACAGCGATGATCGTCGAGTCGTCTCTCAACTTCCGGAGTACTCTTCGCTCATCGGCTTGTGGATTCATCAGTCATCTACACATGGATACGTCAGTTTCTTCAATGAGGTACCGTATCCACCCTACTATTGTCGTATTGATATTTCTGTTACTGTGTTCTCTCATTTTATTCTGCCTTGTCGTATCGTTGACTTACCGCAGTTGCCGTAGTTGTAGTTGTTGTAGTGTACGGTTGGGTATGATCTCAGGGATAGGGTTTTTTGATAGATCAATAGGATAGTCTTCCTTAAACTTAATCTTTTACAATCTCAGTGCACGTGCACTCAGGTAAGCGATAATAGAAATAGGGTAGAACACTCATTGGTTCCTCCTAGAACTTCTTGAATGTCCCCATCGTATCGTATCACAGTTCTTGTCCTCTGTCTTACGGTTCCGTAGCCCGGAATGTCCGTTCGTGGGGTACTCCCGGTACCGAGCAATTTATAAGGCTCACCGGGTTTACTCTATGAACGGATGGGTATGGCGTCGTGGATAGATTAGAATAGCATTTCACGTCGTGGATAGATTAGAATAGCATTTCAGCACTTTGTATGTGTCGTTGTATGGCGGCTTAGATAGGGTTACGGTAGATCAATTGATCCTCTTATTATTATGGAACCGATTCTGATAGAGAGTAGATGATATTGATAATCTCTTGGTTATTGGTGTAAAGAGATGAAATCGATCGCGGACATCACTGGTTCAAGTTGGCTCAATTTCCTCCAGGACACTTCTACAATCGCAATGCTGGATTCGTTCATTATTACCAGGTATTAGGCACTCATTCACCTATTATTAACAATTATCTAACTCGTGTAATTGTAGACTATATGGTTCGATCATCGCCTCTGCAGTATGGACGCTGATCTGATGAAACTTCGTCAATCCCTCATTGATGCGATGATCAAGAGACACATGCCTGAAGCTCCAATTGCTATTCTACTCTATGGAACGACTCGTTTCTTCTCTTGTCAGGTACTATACATATCGATCTATAGTCCTGGTCTACTAATCTAAAATTATCCTTACAGTGCTATCGCGGCCCGTGAAATGCGTCGTTTTAGTCTTCCCATTCACTCTTTCGCTGAGGGAGTCGATGAGGATTCATCTGATTGCATGGCAGCGCAAAAGTTGGCCAACTTCATAGGAGCCCATCACCATGAGGTCTTCTTCACTCTCGAGGTAAGCAAAATAATCTTTTTTGTGCATAATTTTAACCCACGAAGCTCAAAGTCAATATAGAAAGCTAAACAAATTATTACAGGAAGGAATTACCATTCTTGAGTAGCTCGTCTGGCACTTGGATGCATTTGATGTAACTTCCATTCGTGCTTCCACTCCAATGTTCATTCTCTCCGAATAAATTCGCAGGATCTTGGATCGATCGGCTCATGAACTACTTTACTAGCAAAATCACATATGAGGAGGTTAGCCCCTGACACCCCCTCCCCACCCTTTCAATTATGAGTATAGATTAGCCGTCTGCTTGTTTATATCCTATTGACTCTTGTCATGTCCCCATCGTATCATATCACAGTTCTTGTCCTCTGTCTTACTGTTCCGTAGCCCGGAATGTCCGTTCGTGGGTTACTCCCGGTACCGAGCAATTTATAAGGCTCACCGGGTTTACGCCATGTACGGCTGGGTATGGCGTCGTGGATAGATTAGTGTAGCATTTCACATTTTTCACATGAGTATGGTGTATTAGACCTATATTGTATTATATTAGATTGTATTAGAAGAGTGAGCGGAGTCTGTCCAATTGGAAAACGAGGATAGTTCTACATATGATAGTGACGAGGTCAATTGGAATCAACGTGGGCCACACAAGAAATCGCTTGAGAGAGCGCGTGGAGTGTCACGACAGTTTTCGGTCATGATGTCTTTACCTCATCTCCCTTTTTTCCTGTATGATCTATACCCTCTCTTCTCTTCTCTATAATTCTTTGATCTTTGATCTTTGATCGTTTCGCGTTCTTTCCTCTAAATTGTTCAAGTCCCGTGCATCTCTCTTCCCCTTTTGGAACATGAACTATTGATACATTGGTATCCATGAATCTTGTCAACCGGTTTGTCGACAAACATGATTATTTTTATTATTATGATTATTAAGGTTAGGTATTGGCGGATGCCGAAAAGTGACGTCACGTATCTAGTGACGTCACGTTCGTAGACTTAACGGTATGCCAACATTCATGAATACGACATCTGAAATCCTTCACAAACGGAAACTCAGTTAATATTTTTTCAATATTTGTTTCATTTTATAATATTTTTTCACTATTTTAGCCGCATCATCTTCATCGATGAGGTCGTCCGAGGAAGGCTGCATCTTCGTCGTGAGATGGCAAATCTACTCGACGGACGTTTGAAGATGGATGGCCAACTTTGGAGCACGACGAGAATTTCCTCGAAGACTTCACTCGCACGCTGCTTTTTTGAATGAATAAAGATTTTGGGTGATGTTTTTTGCAAGTGATTTTCTATGTTTAGAGAGAGAGCACCGGTGAGAGAGTAGGTAGATCAGAGAGAGCGAGGAAGGCAAGTAGGAAAGAGTGGGGAGTTAATCGATAGTTCTTCCTCTGTTTAGCAGCAGTAGCAATGCAATTATGCAAGTACATTTTATACGGACAATATCAAGACATAAATTGTTCACTATATCTGAGTTATCCTTGTAACGCATAAATTTATCATTATTTATTATTATTGTTATTATCATTATTCAGGTTTTTTTGGCAGGTAGTGTAGCTGGCGTTGCCAGTGCAAGTGTTTATTAAAGTCATTTAGCAGGTTATCATAAGTAGTATTTTGAGCGTCCTACATAAATTGTTCAGTACATCAACTAAATATAGTTCTGGCTTCCAGAGCAGGGCTGGGACAGAAAATTATTTTTTCTGAAATCAGAAAACAGAAATTTATGTTTTTAAAAAGCAGAAAAAACAGAAAATTCAGAAAAAAAACAGAAAATGTCAAAAAATCATTGATTTGCCTTCTTTTCTTAATGCTTTTTATTAGTTCGGTTGTAAAACCAATTTAGCATACATTTTTATCTAAGCGCCAGCGAAAAACAACAAAATAGCAACAATATATTATAGAATCGAAACGATGATATCGGCTTCAGTGAACTAGCTTCAACTGCGAGATACCAAATACCGATCATGAAATTTTCGGCCGTATATACACAGAGATTAAATGTGACGAATACGGATAGTTTGCGAACGATTTTCCGGTATTCTGCAAAGTGATTGCCTGTACGTGGCAAATCACTGGTTTTTCGACCATTTGTCAGAATGTGGGCAATCGTGTACGTAAGTAGGTAAACATGGCAAATCTAATGCCATATTTGGGCCAATTTACACTCTCCGTGTACGGTATTTGCAAAAATACTTCATAAACGTAGCATTAAATGAGTTTTTTTCCTTTTCTTTGAAAATATTTCGAAAAATAATATTTTCTGAAAATTTTCTGTTTTAAAAATATATTTTCTGTTTCTGGTCAGAAAATTTTCTGGTCGCCAAAATGACCAGAAAACAGAAAAAACAGAAAATTCAGAAACAGAAATTCCCAGCCCTGCTCCAGAGATCTTTTCTTTCGCAGATATTTCGAATTTTTCATATGAAATATGTACCAATAAAAATATTAGAGCCATTTAGAATCTTTATTTTATTAAAATTATTATTTTGAAATTTTAAATATTTTTGTTCAGTGAAGTTATCCCCGCCCGCCACCCGTCTCAATAGTGGAGTTCAGTGCGCACGATGACTCTCTGCGTCTCTGCCCATCGATCTCGTCTGATCATCTGGCCACTCTATCACTGATCTTGCACTGAAACGGAACCACTTCCTATCTTATAATCAATACTATTGTCATTTCTGCAGACATAGAGGCAAATTGTCCTAACTTATCATTCAATTGTGCATGTGTGAAACTACTTTCTTAGTACTTCATCGTCATTATTAAGTAGATTTTGCCAATTGTTTGAAAAATTGAGGACAAAGATCAAAAATCAAAATACAAGGATCAAAGATCAAACTTCAGCAATAGAATAAAAACCTTTGTGAACATCTCAAACATATTTAGGAGCTTTGAAAATAAGAGATTTCATCAAATGAGGCGCAGGGACTAGAGATGTGAGAGAGAGAAAGCACAAGTTTTTAAAAGCGTAAGCGCTCTAACCAAGATGACCTCAGCATAACGTTTGCTGCGGCGCTGAGAGGAATCAGAGCTAAACCAAAATAAGGGAAATAAATCATAACATTGCAAAGCTGTCTGCGGAGGAACCATAATTTTGAAGTCTTCCTCACTGAACAGTAGGGGTCTCAAAATCAGGCCTTCCAAAAAAAATTGTTTTTCATTCACTGAAGGCGAATTGAGAGCTATGACTACCATAATATGTGGTCAAACATCACTCGCCACTAGCGCCATTTTCGCACTTAGAACGGGTCGTTAGCACCGGGTGGACATTTCGGCAACGCCCATTTCGGCAACGAGTTATAAATCGGTTGGGAGATGGTGTATGGAAACAAAAATTGTATCATTGTTATCAGTGTGGGTGTACGGTATTGGGGTACTGTAACCGTCGGGAATCGCGAACTGATTTTTTTCAGTTGGCCCATGACCAAGGAGGGGTTCATGGTTGAAAATGGCCAAAGTCGAAAAATTCATGATGGCCGGAGATCAAATACTATTTACCATTATATCAGCAATGAGCCAACTTTTATCTTTCTGGATACCGTAACCCGAACTACCGTAATCGAACCGGGGTTTTCCGTCATTTTCGCTACAATATTGAAAGGTACGGTATCTAGATTACGGTAGTTCGGGTTACGGTATCCGGAAAGATAAAAGTTGGCTCATTGCTGATATAATGGTAAATAGTATTTGATCTCCGGCCATCATGAATTTTTCGACTTTGGCCATTTTCAACCATGAACCCCTCCCTGGTCATGGGCCAATTGAAAAAAATCAGTTCGCGATTCCCGACGGTTACAGTACCCCAATACCGTCACACTGATAACAATGATACAATTTTTGTTTCCATACACCATCTCCCAACCGATTTATAACTCGTTGCCGAAATGGGCGTTGCCGAAATGTCCACCCCCCGTTATAATAATATTTATTTCCTTATGCGATTAAAACAGATGAACGAAAATGATAAATGTAGAATAAATAAAATAATAAGGGGATGGGTATAGCTGCAATAACTGGATCACAGCATTGGGGGTTGGGGAGGGGGGGGTATGGAAATTTTAATGGGTTTTAAAAGGATAACTCAACCATGACACCATGATCCCTTACAAGTGAACAAGTGAATGCAATGTGCAGTGCATAATTAGAGTGAGCGAGGACGCTTGTGTTGTATGGATGCTTATCACCGGGTGGAGGAGGCCGTGATAAAAATCGTCATTGAGAAAGTCGAGGACCAAGGGTCGGAAGGGAGTTCATGAAGACGACTACTAAGGTGTAATGGTAGGACCTACTGAATGTGAGATGTGAAACAATAAATAAATGAAATGCAACGAAATAAAATAGCTAATAACTAGCGAAGAGTGGGGCATAGAGAGATAGGGAGAGATTACACAGAGGGAGAGATGAGAAGAAGAGAAGAGAAAAGTGCAAAAAAATAAATAAAAAACGATCTCTCACAAGTTAAATGATCTCTCACTCACAAGTTAAACGATCAAACACGATACATCTTGAAATCAGAGCCAGTCCGAAATTGCTGACTGTGCAGCCCTAGTGTGTGTCTCCACTCTCACAATGTTTCAGAAGAACAGGACTTTTCACTAAAGACATATAAAAGTTAAAAAAATACAGTGTACTTCGGTAGCGTCATCACTACACAACAGTAAACTAATTTAATTACATCAATACATGGTTTGATCCCTCGATCATGTTTTTTTCTGTCTTTTACAGTGATATTATTTTTCATAAATTTTAAAAGACACATTCCGTAATATTATTGCTATATGAGGCCGTTTGTGTAAGACTCGGCTAAGTGCCGGCACAGTAAAAAAATATTAAAAAAATTTGGGGAATGGGGTTCTCAATGGTGCTGATGACGATGGTTATGTCCGTTTGACACTTAGCCTTTGAGGCCAGACGACGTCGGGTTGAAATCACGTTTTTAGTCTTTTCTCGTCACCAGATGGTGCTAAAATTTGGAGAGAGGCCCTTTGGGCAGAATTTGATGGCGATCACGCCTGTCTTATTTATTTTCGTGAAAAAGTCTCAGAAATTTTCCAAAATTGAATTTCTCTCAATGGCAAAAGTGTGTTTTGCGAGATACACAGATCGGACCGGAATGGCTTCAGGACCCCATTGAAAAAATTACAGCCAATTTGCTCCCGCGAAATTCGAAAAAAGCAACTTTAAGTGTAGTCCTTTTGCCGTTTAAATGAAAGGCAAGAAGCGAGAGAGTGTGGTGGTGTGAGAGAGCAGAGAGGCAGGCGAGGTGTCATGGGAAGGAAGGGGGGGGGTGGGCGTGATTGCTTCCCTTCAACTTTCTCTGCTCTCTCATACCACCACACTCTCTCGCTTCTGGTCCGATCTGTGTATCTCGCAAAATACACTTTTTCCTTTAAGAGAAATTCCATTTTTTGAAAATTTCTGAAACTTTTTCAGGGAAAATGAATGAGACAGGCGTGATCGCCTTCAAATTCTGCCCCTGGGCGATAATCTGCAAATTTTAGCACTGTCGATTGAGGAGAAATTAATAGAAATGCGATTTCAACGCGACGTCGTCTGGCCTCAACGGTGACTTTAGGTGCAAAATGAACATGACTATCGTCGAAGAGAACCCCAATCAACAAATTTTGATTTTCTCACTGTGCCAGATTTCACTGATGTTAGTCAATTCTTACGCAAACGGCCTCATATGCTATTCAAATTTATTTAACTGCTTGATCAATTGCGTTAACGCAACTGATTTTGAGGGATAAAATGGGTATGAGGGAAAGACAACACAGAATAGATCGAAGTTTTACACTCATTTGCATTGTATCTATGAAAGTGGTTGGACAATGGTTTGCAGCCCATGACATTGCGTACGCCTCCCTTTGGCGAGCTCATTTATCGCATTATTGACTGGAACCACGAAGACGGCGTTATATTGCATGATGTCTGATTTTTCGACGATATCGTCAGCTTCTTCCACTTCTCTTCACGAAAGAAGGTGGATTAAGGTCTCATGAAGAAGAAAAAAAACTAGACTGCAGGCGAATATGAAGAAAGTCATGAAAGGAGTGATATAAACATGATATAATCTTCTGATTCTGATTGGTATATGCCGTATTGTTGCATTTGCAAGATGGGATTATGTTGGTGACATTTCGGAAACGTCATTTCCGCAACCGACATGGATCAGATCGAGCTTGTGGTAACACCTTATTCAGATTGTGATTAACGTTATAGAATCCTTGTTCTACCATGTTTCATCACTAAAAAACAGACGAGATAGCACAGATGTAAAGTTAATCATACTCCGAATGAGCCAGCAGTGAGTAGGACTTCATTTGCTTTGGAAAACTTGATTGTCTTTATATTTATGCTGCGTTCCTACGTTCTTATTCCTATTAAAAATTCTGCGAAACAATATAGATATTCAGGAATCATCATATTCAGACGCATTCTCAAATAAAAATTTGTCCCATACATTGTAATTACGTCGAAATGATTCCAGTGATCCAAAAGTTCGCTCAGTTGGTGATTTAATGTTTCACATAAAACTCAAAATCTCGTAGTCTTCTTCACTTTGCTTACATCATTATCGCATCTTTTTCTGATGTGTGATAAATTAAATTGAATTAAATTACTACTTTGTTGTCGCATCGTTCACAGCCACATAAATATATTCATATAATTATTGCTAATGCAGGTCAAGAGATAACTCTCAACAATAATATCGGACCATTTCCTATTATGTCTGAGATCATTATTGTGAATGACAAATCAATTCTTCATCATCCATCTTTATTTCTTAATCAATTGTTGACTCATCTTCGATATGATTCAGAAGAAAGAAAGAAGAAATGATTATTCTCCTTCTGTTTTCTTCCAATATAATCATTCTCCATCTCGAAATGCTTCTGAAGATATTAAACGTTTTTTTCTCTTCTGTATAGTAAACATGTAATAAACATAAGGATCTATTAATATGCTTGTATTGATTGATTTTTCTCATCACGACATCTACTTATTCAGTGATATACAATATTTGATCAGCTGTTCGTTCGATATCTCGCTTATGTTATATATCCTAATGCATCTTGTTTAATGATTGATCAATCAATATTCAATATTTAGGATGTGTTCATTTATCGTTCAAATCTGTTATGGATTGACCATGCTCCTTGTTCTTGTACTAACGACGCTTACTACTGCAATTGACAGTAATTTATTTTCTCACGAATTTATTTTAATGCTTACCCCCGAGCTAATTTTAAACTCACTGCTCTGACAATGATCTTTCGTTTTCTTTCCCTACGGAGTGTGCATTTAAACTTTTCATAATTAAATTATATGGAATAAAAACATTTAAAAAAACACAAATTTTAAACTGCAGTTTATATTATAGAACTTTTATGCTTATTGCAGAATGAGTCTGGCACATTTGACAGAATATTTTCATATAAATATAAAAATATAATATTGAGGTTTCGTCACAGCGAATAACCAGCCTATTGGTGGACTCTTCTGTCGACGACCGCTAAATGAGCCAATGCAGTTTTATTGTGGCAATACGTGGGAGGTTTGTTGAATTCCGTAATTAGCTCTTAAAGCCTACTTTTACTCTACGCTTTGGCAACGCTTTTTCGCAGAAAAAGAAAACGAGAGATTATGGCCACAGCGTAGTGTCAAATTGGCTGATGAAGTGTCTTTAATGCATTTTATTGTCTGAATGATCTCAGACACTGGACACATCGCAGAAGACAGCATCGGTTTTCATTCTTCTAGCAATTCTTATGGAGGTACAAATTTAATTAATTGATTTGTAACATATTTATACAAAATATTCCAAAATATAAAATATTTAAAATAAAGAATAATAATAGTAATAAAAATAAATGTTTCAGTTGGTGGCTTTAGCTTACAATGCCTTCACAATCTGTGCATGTTGCTGTAAAAAGGTAAATAAAAAGGTACAGGTTATTGAAATCTAAATAAATATTTTTATTGGCTAATACAAAAGTAATGAGATGATTTTCGGTAACGCCAATATATTAATCAAACTCAATATACCCTTGAAGAGAGAAACTGGTAAAATTATATTCATTCCGTTGTAGCATCTCATTCATATTCTTTCTTCGATATCTGGCGCAGTTGTGGTCTGTCTTCTCATTCCAACTGCCATATTTGTAATCAATAGTCAGGAATATATCAGTAAGTGGTCTTCAAAAGTCGCGAAAATTAATTTAAAAAAGAGTGCGTGAGATATGAAGTGTTTGTTCTGCTTTTCTGTTACTGTCGTGTTCCCACGTACACTCAAGATATTTGATGAAATATGAACAGCTCAAATGAACTCTGAATATTTGTATATGCACTCTTTCCATAAAACTCGATCAACTGACCTTCAATTGACCTGTGCTCTAGACCACGAATTGAGAAATTAATCACGTCTGTATAGGGATGGAGTGCTCTTGGCCCCGAAACAACAATGCTGACAAAATTTGGGTCTTACAACGATTTAGAAATTTTCAAGAAAAAATTTGAATGAATGACTCTTCGGAACTTAGCCTAAAATATAGTTTTTTATGTATATCTTCTTTAGAATATGTTTTTGCTCCATGTCCTCAAAGGCAAGAACTAGAGTGAATGTACATATTCAAACTTTGGTCCTAACACGAATTCCAAGATTTCAATGATCATGACTTCCTCCAAAATTGCGATCGTCAGACAGAATTTTTCTTTTTTGATTCAGTTCATTTTCATCGTTTAACTGAAGTCATTTCCAAATTTCGCCAACATGGTTAAAAAACCACTCAACTTCTTAAAGGGCGTTCCTGGTATATGTACTGGAAACGGACCTAACAGGACTTTGCCCTTATTCCGAGGTCTAGTGCACGGATCTGTTCGATTCTTATGCAGAATCTTAATTAATTATTTATGTATATAATAAATCAAAAAGATCTCTCACTTGCTCTATAACCTAATATTTAATTCAAGCCCCCTTGACTCTCCGCTCTGGTAAATTAGCGTCTCTAAAAATTAAAAAAAAACTTTTCAGAGGAGGCAATGGATGAGCAGCTCTTTTTTACGGGGGTTAGCTCTAATTTTTAATATATATTTATAGATTATCGGAAATTATGGTTAACATTTTTTTTCACAATAAAAGGACTACATATTTTTCGTTTCTTTTAATAATTTCTAATATAGGAAGGATATCTCGGAGTATCATTCGTTACTGTCTCAACAGCATTCGGTGTTTCAGTTCTCTGTTCAGTTGTGAGTTTTCGTTGTTTAGTTTTGATGTATTTTATTTGTTTTATGATCTACATAACAGTTCGACAGTGCTTATTTATTTTTTTTGAGGATTTTTCATATTAAATATTATAAGAGAGATGTAATGAGATATTCATAAATTACATTTGCTTAACTAACATTTTAATTAATATTTTAGATATATAAAAAATACATTTTCAGCTTGCCACAGTCGCCATCTTCTTTGCAGATGTTTGCATGTAAATCTTGCATAGTCAATCAATATTATTCATATCAATATTACTCGTTGTGACTTGTAATTATTTATAATGCTCATAAACCGTGAAATTTAAATCTTTTCTTCGGATTCTATACGATGGTATGAAAAACTTATTAAATGTGTTCTTTTTCTGATCTTGCATATCTTGAGTCATTTACCTAAACTTATTATATGAGAGTTGTGAATCATGGTGAGAGATAGCACAACGTGAGGTAGGAAGTTCCAACGTACAGTATCTGACAGTGTTTTTCTCCCTTTAAAAGTCAGAACCGTTGACTTATCTGATAAATCGCCACAGAAACAAAAAAAACGGTTGTCTATATTTTTTTCAAAAATGGTACACGATCAAACCCGAATAATTTTAAAATAAAGAATAAACATTACTGTTGTAAGGAGATGGGGAGAGTTAAGAAAAAGGAATAATAATAATAGTTTGAATGTGGTATAAGTGGAGAAGAAAGCCACGAAATAGAGTGAACACGGTTTACATTACATTACAACAACTTTATCACCATATCGGATGTTATTTCAGCTGGATCGTCATTAAGGTTCTCCTAACAATGTCTCTCTGTATATGTAATGTATATGTCTCTAGTCATAACTCCATGTTTAGTTGAGACCATTCCCTTGTAAGAGGTTCCGATCGTGAATTGCGAACATGGAGGTGCACATAAATTACACTGTGTCGGCACCATAATATAATTTGATCGAACATAAATGGAACACATTCAACGAAGATCTAAAAATTCAACTAAACTATTTATAATAAGGACGAAGAATTATTACAATGGTCCTTCACGTCATTTCATGTATGCAGAGTCTGACCTTATGACAAATTGAGATTTCTGTATTTGATACTGTGTTGTGCTGTGCTCTGTTCATAATACATTTCATACTGTGTATGTGAACCAACGATGAATATAGACCCATCATCATTTGAACACTTACTGACTGATTTGATAAATTGATTGATGTCTTTGTTAACTGTTGATAGATTTAGCAGTGGTGCATTGACTTGAAACGACAATCGAACATATTTTCCTGATATTTTGCCATTGTCGAAGTGATCCGGTTGCGCAAATGAAACACCGCATAAATGTCCACGCTAAACTATTTATTATTTCTAACAGTCACAGAAAAAATTTTTCCCCGAAAAATATACACATTTTACATAATCATAAACAACATTTAAGGTGATGAAAAGTACTTTGATGTGCCTATTTTCATCTTAACAATCATATGTTTTGAACATTTGTGCGATACCTATAGTGCACGGTTCGGATATGAACAGGTTCCTGAATTCTGAATGAACATGATATGAGATACCGTATCCATGATCGGTGGCAATCCGATTGCCGACAAACAGGACGTCACAAGCGTAGGATTTGTGGTAATCGCCTCCGAATAATGTCACAATTTCCTGCAAACGGTTTGTCACATGGATACCTATGCAGATATCTCTCGTTTTTGATAGACTACACGTAAAGGAAAGATTGGCACCCTTGGACTTTGATTTTCTTTGTACTCTGTAGTACACGTAAATATTCTCTCACTTTGTATGAACTAGGACGCATTCTATCACCTGGTCTCTTATCGTCTGCACGTTCTCTGATTGGTCAATTCTCTCACCATCTTTTTCGCCCATCTAATCTCTCACGTATTCCCTTATTTCCCCACACGACCGCCCATTCCGAGCGGCCAATCAAATACCCACCCATAACTTCTCACAAATTTTAGTTTGGCCCAAGCGGTTTTACAAAGAAATTTCTATGATTTTTTTCATTTTCATTTCTTTCTTTTTACAAATTTTTTTCTTCGTTTTTTCTAATCGATAATCCATTAATTATTACAGACAATGAAGATCCTTGGTGATGGTGTTATAGAATGGAAGAAAGATGGACGTGTGCTCACCGCAGAACAGAAAATGTAAACTTTTTCACATTTAATTTAACGGTTATGCCATCTATCTGTCATGTTATCTCATCAGCATGTTCTATTGCAGGTTCTATGAGAAGAACGGATTTATCGTGATCAAAAACTGTGTCCCTCTCTATGAACTCGATAGATTCAAGAAACGTTTCCAAGTAATCCATCTCACTTTTTTTTCTTTTTTTTTCAATAATTATTTAATTTTGTGTTTTCATATTACATTTAATTTTTTTTTATTCTTTAATTTTGATTTCAGGAGATTTGCGAGGCTCCAAGGGGTGCTCACCCTGAGATGACGATCATGAGGGACATATCGATTGCTAAGAGTGAATTCAAGGAGGGTGAGAAGGCTATTACGAAACTACAGGACTTCCAGGTTTGATGATTTGATAATAAATGTCATGTCCATGTGGTTGAAGCGTACCGATAATTATTTTGCACTTTTCATCAAGACCTGACAAGAAAGGACATCGTAGTCTAGTGTAGTTTCATGAGCGATAACACCATCATATCATTAAATGGTAATCATGATCGATAATGTCTCATGGTAATTGAACTTTAGGTAATTTAGACCCCTAGCGACGAAATTACAAAAATTAAAATAATATTGTTAATTGTGATAATTGCAGAATGATGAAGTACTATTCGATTATTGCCGATACCCAGCTGTGAGTTCATAATAATAATAATTACAAAACGTTTACCATAATTACAAGATAGCCCTAGCGCACTTGTACTGCATTCATTATGTGCGTAGATCAATACCATATCTTCTAATAATAATAATGATTTATTCACCACAATTAGGCAAACGTGTGATTAGGCAATGAATGAGTAAATGTAGAAGTGATTCCTTAATCCTAATTCTTCCAATCGTAATTCATATTATGTAATTGATCCGTCTGAAGTATCTCTTGAGTTTCTGATCCTTTAATGCTTAAAGGGAGCGTAACCTCACTCAATGGTCTCTTCATTGCGCACACTATTTCTCTGTTCTGTAACGACGAGAGAGCATTGCACGTCGAAGAGACCACTGAGTGAGGTTACGCTCCCTTTGAAGGCACAGCCGAGCTAATTTTACTCTCCGCTCCTACAACGCTCTAAGACAAAGAAAGTGAGAGAGTATGGCAAGAGCGGAGAGTTTCAAATTTTCTCGGGGTGTCTTAATTGTAAGTATCACGATTTATGAATGTTTTATCCTCGAAACTCGTGGAAAGATCAGTAGCACCCACCATCACAATAGCAAATTTTCTATAAAAAACATTTTTATGAGCTAAAGCCATAATTAGACTTTACGCAGATCGTCGATGCGATAAAGGATGTAATCGGCACACCAACCTCCAATCTTTGTGCAATGCACACTATGTTGATCAACAAGCCTCCTGATACTGGTAATTCCTAACTTTTAAAGACACATCAAAATGTACCATGAGATATGCCTCTCATTGTCAGTATAATATATTCCACGTTATGCGTTGACCAAGCTTAAAATATATCGTGATTCTAATAGGTTCCCTAACATCTCGTCATCCCATGCATCAAGACCTGCACTATTTCCCATTCCGTCCTGAAGATTTCATTGCTTGTGCTTGGACAGCCATGGAGAGAATCAATCGGTTGGTTGTCTGTTGCGAATATAAACTTTATGCGCATACTTTATGCGGGCAAAATAAATTGAAAAATGATTAGATGATTGATATGGGTGTACGCATAAAAACGATATTGCAGAAGGACATACAGTCCCGCACGATCGCCCTGTTGAAAGGCGGGCCTCCGCGACAAGATTCTTGTCGCCTCATGTCGCATCTTTCTAAAAGATTTTTAAAACATTTCATCAGTTGTGACCATTGCATCATCAGATTATATTAAGATCACCGTTGAAACGAATAAAATTGGTTAACTCTGGACAAAGTTATTGAGGATCATAAATGACGGGGGTGCTACCGTAATTTGAATTTCCCGCACTTTTCATTGACCCTGTGAAATCGATTTTCTCACGAACGTGTTTTAGAACGGTTTTCTCTCGTATTGGAAGTATTTTATTTGTAAATACTGTAATTATGTCACAAAATACACGAGAAAATACAAAAGAAAATCCGCGGAAAGCGTTCTAAAACACGTCCGTGAGAAAATCGATTTCACAGGGTCAATGAAAAGTGCGGGAAATTCAAATTTGAAGGGATTACGGTAGCACCCCCGTCATTTATGATCCTCAATAACTTTGTCCAGAGTTAACCAATTTTATTCGTTTCAACGGTGATCTTAATATAATCTGATGATGCAATGGTCACAACCAGGGCTGGGATTTTGTGTTTTGTGTTTTGTGTTTTTTTGTGTTTTTTATGGTTTTGGGCACAAAATTTTTTGTGTTAAAATTTTGTGTAAAAATGACACAAAATAACACAAAAAATTTGCATCAATTTTCCGATTTTCAGGAAGAAAATCGACGATATTTATCGCTACGTATGATATAATTTTATAAGCAGCATTGTAAATTTTACAATAATAGGACAATTTTAATCTAACATTTCGTATTATCGGTAATTCGAAGATTGCTATCTCCACTTTGGTTCGGCAAAATATCAAACTCGTGATTTCTGAGTCGCAGTTCGGTCTTGAATTGCTATTACATGTTGTTTTGCCCATATAAAAGTTCTATATCGACACATACCTTTTTCTTAGCTATAAACTTGCTCAAATTTAGTGAAACAATTTTTTGTGTTTTTTTGTGTTTTGTGTACACAAAAAAATATTTTTGTGTTTTTTGTGTACACAAAATTTTTGTATCAAGAAAACGTTTTGTGTCCCAGCCCTGGTCACAACTGATGAAATGTTTTAAAAATCTTTTAGAAAGATGCGATATGAGGCGACAAGAATCTTGTCGCGGAGGCCCGCCTTTCAACAGGGCGATCGTGCGGGACTGTATAATAAAAATATCATTAAGCTTGTTCCTGGGGCAAAATGATTTGATATAAAATTCAGGCGTAGGATCATGTGATGGTTTTTTAACGTTCGATCTTTTTCAGTGCCAACGGATGTCTCGTTGTAGTTCCTGGCACACACAAGGGAACGCTTCTTCCTCACACTTATCCCAAGTGGGAGGTACGGTTGATTTCATTTTATGTCTACTTTAAGCCATTTGTTAAAATGCGCTGACACAAGCGTAACTTTCCACAACTGTAATCATTCTCTTAAGGGTGGTGTCAATAAAGCCTACCACGGTATCCAAGATTACGATCCAACTATGCCTCGTTTGCATGTTGAGATGGAAGCCGGAGATACCGTATTCTTTCATCCTCTTCTTATTCACGGATCTGGAGCTAACCGCACTAATGGCGAGTGTTATAATTTAATTTCGTGGCGAACATTGGCAGATGAAGATTTTTATTCAAGATTTTTTGAACGACCTTTATCAAGCACATAACCATTTCGCGGAAATGGTTGATTCTAAAAAATGATTAGTCTGGGCGTGCTATTATGAACACTATTGAAAACGGTCTTCAGAATCAAAGTCACACTGAATCTTTTCGAATCATGAATCATGAATAGATCATGAAATAGAATCCCGATAAATGAAGATGCGATAAAAATGGATTCAAGATACGACGTGTAAATAGAGTTTTAAAACAATAGCCACAACCAACAATAGGCAAATGGTGTCATTAAAACGGCTGTCGGCATTCCTTTGATGCTGTCCCTGTTTAGGCTTCCGCAAGGCTATCTCTTGCCACTATGCCAATGGAGACTTGTGCAAGTACATTGACATCAGAGGAACCATGCAGGAGGAGCTCTCACAGGAGATTGCTGACATTCTAAGAAAGAGATTGACAATGTGGGTTAACCAATTCTCATTTATTAGGTTACACAAACCCATATTTTTCCAGATCCGGAATGGACAAGGAAAAAGTGAAGAAGATGGACATTGACTACGCGGATATCTGGCGTGTCCGAGCACGTGATGTCAATGGAACACGTGCTAATCTTTAAATATCCTGCACCTATGTTGAGAAAACAAAAGAATACCAATAAGCTTACACACTCTATCGTCCTTTTTGTCTTTTCTTTTCGTAAATTTGAGCACCCGATTCCTGTAATATGATTGTCGTTGTCGTGTACATTATCCTTTAGATGTAAATAAATATTAAAATTGCATATAATTATATCCTTCGTTTTGAACACTATGATAAAGAATCGACCACAATAAGTTATTTTTCGGCGAATGTTGTGTTTATTCTGATCTTGATCGGTCCATTGACAAGATTCTCGTTTTAATTATGAAATTATGATCTTCAAAATTTATATCGAGAAAGAATGTCGAGATCTGCAAAATTGACAGAGTATGTCAAACTCTTCACTGAGAGGTGGTGTTTTCCGAGTTATTCTATATATCTTATTTTATTCTATACATCTTATTCTCATTTTTCTAACAAGTTCTGACAAAATAAAAATATATTTCTCCAATATAGCGAGAGCGCCAAAGAAGTACGACGGTATGGTACTGAATAGCGTACTCTCATCGTCTGCACTTTCTCACTTTTGTGTACTCTCTCTCTCTCTCTTTGTGTTTCGGTCAACATTGCTCTCCGTCACACCATGACCGCTTTAGAAACGATGTCCCTCATCATGATCAATTCAGATCATGAACAGCAATTTCATACACATCGTGTTCACTATACGAAAGCCACGTTTTGTAGTTTATATCTCAGGCAATGTACACACTATACTCTGCTCTTTTGCAATCCTGTTTCACCTAAACCTGAGATAACGTTGCAATACTCTCACCATTTCTATGAGATGATGTTATCATATCAGTTTTATGGTCAAAACAGTCTCTTAATTCTTCCCAAATATTGACCATTAACAGAGTAATAACTACAATTTGCACACATGTTGTCAATATTTTATTGGTGGCACGCATAGCTTGAATAGTAAGATGCATGAATGTTCTCCGCCTCTAGTATTTAGACCACAAATTTGAATTTTACACGCTGTTGGAAACGTGCTGATTTGTTGAAGGCCAAGTAAAAGTTCTATTAAAGACATGAATTCGGTCGTACGATCATATTTCAAGTGCGAATACATAATAGAAAGATATTTTTATTTAATATATTTCATCAAACAACAAAAAGATGTTTCAGCAAGTAAAACAACGATTTAAATGAAGAAAATTTACATAAAGAGAAAATAAAATGGACAATGTGAAATAGAGAAGGTGAAGATTGTCAAGGAAGTCGCAATTCTCTAGTGCAAAGATCGAAGATCAGAGTGGGATCAATGATGGAGGGTGGATGAAGCCCTAGCGCGAATGAGACGAACAAGAGTAAATCCATCCGATTCTATAGAGTTGATCGGACTCGAATCGAGACTAATGTATCTATCAATGAGAAGAATTGAAGGTCTTTTTATTCCCGATCAACGAACCTCCAACAGTGCAGTCATTGGGTCGTCGATCTCCTAAAGAAAACATTGTTTATGGTGTAGTATAGGAATAAAATGATTTCTATGAGAATGAAAACGATCCAGTTTTTAAATACATTTCTGACATGTGTATAAGATAATTGTACTTTGTAACTCGACTGACCTAACTGTTGAACTTTCTTGTGATTATGATCGAAATGACTCTTCCATCCTTTCAAGTTTTTGAAGACAGGAACAGTCAAGCAAGAATAACAGACAACTTGAGATAGTTTTATATTATCTTCAAAAGTATTATTATTTATGTAAATATTTCATTAATCTTAGTATAAAAGATACCTCATCAGATTGACCGCGATGTTCATCTCTAAAGTGACTCTTTCTCCCTGCTTCGTCTTTCAATAACTCATTGCAACAACGAAATGGACATCAAACAAGCATGTCTGTGTTGCACAATTACATCATTTTATCGATAAAACATTGGTATGAAATAAAACACTGTTCATATAATGTATGAAATAAATAAATTCAAGTAACAAACGCAAATAAATATAGCAAATAATCACATTGACAACGTAACACAGCTTAAACTTGCAGGTATTCATTTCATAAGATGACGTAATACACAACTGCATACAGACAGATTTGAATGACAAATAAGGGAAATAATCCCTAGTTCACTACTAGGGAATATATCCCTTATTCATAATTTCCTTGAATATAAGGGATATCGATGAAAGTAGGGGGGGGGGGGGGGGATCCCTAAGGGATATCCACAGGTCAGATATCCCTAATGCACTGTTACATTTGCCATACGTGTCTACGCCGTAACCCCCTCCGCCGCCTGTCCGACGCGACGGAGGGGGTTACGGCGTAGACACGTATGGCAAATGTAACAGTGCATAAGGGATTTTTCTGTGAGTGAGGGAAAGAAGGAAAGAAGGAGAGAAGGAGAGAAGTAGAGATCCATTTAGAGATTCAACCTACCATATACTTCTTTGGTAGTTTGGCAGTGAGTAGATGAACAGGTGCTTCTTTCCACCATGTCTGTAGATTCACCATTCCATTCTCATCAATTCCAACAATAATCGACCACTCTCGAATCCTTGTATAATTTCTTTTACGAGCTAATTTTACTCTCAGCTCTGACAACACTCTCTTGTAGACAAAGAAAGCGATATAATGCGGCCAGAGCGGAGAGTTTCAAACAAGCACGTGGTATGCCTTTAACTTGATATCATTCTAATTATTTTCACTTACTTTGTGTTCATAATTTCATATGTGAGATCGGTTATATTCACCGATATTAAATCTGCTTCGTGATTTAAATAAAATATCCAATTGTTGAATATCACTGATCGACACCAAATCTGTAATCATTCTGATCTGAATCGATCGAATAACTAAACCATACATCTGGTAATTCTTTTTTCTCCAAATATTCTTCTGAATCCGATTGATATCGACGTATGGATGATGGAGAAAACATACCATTATCAACTATACCGAATAAGAAGTTACTGGAAAGGATATTGAATTTAGAACGATGACAGTGCATTATTATATTCAACATCAAACAGTGTTTTACTATGTCACATCGCCCGTTCAGAATGTGAGTTCCCTTAGACAGTCTCTGATAAAGTTCAAAACTTACTTACTCGTGTACATGAATTTGATAATATTTCTTTAGTTCATCAATCGAAACATTAAATTTAAATCCATTTGTAGATCGGTAATCTTCATTGATTGGGATAGCAAATGATACATTTGGATTATTATCTCTTTCAATGAAATAATGGAGACAATGCCATTCGAAATGGAATTTTATTCCTTTTTCAATCTGTAAAATATATTAAATTAGAAAATTCAGGCTCTGCTTATAAAATTATTTGTTTTTACTTTTACATCATCAACGATTACGATTTGATCGTTTCTTAGTTCTGCCTTCTTAATTATTTGGTTCTGAATATTGATTTTATTCGTTATTTTAATGACAAAATTAACCTTTTTGAAGAAGAACGAATTACAAAGAATTCCGAATGGGATTTCAAATTCAAATTGTTGCTCTGTACATTTATTTCTAAATTGTATTTTTTACATTGAAATATTTGTAAAATAGATTTAATTTTAGTCAGATTTTCAGTGAAATCGTTAGAGAGGTAGAGTGGGAGCGAGGGAAAGATAGAGAGAGAATGAGGAAGAGATTAAAATTATTACTTTATACGTTTTATTCTTTTATTTTTAATTGAAATATTTGAAAAAAATATAATTTCAGTTTGATTTTCAATAAATTCCCAGAAAAGATCAACAAACCCTTTTGTCCATTTAATGACTTTACGATCGTGATCAGTGCAATGAACAAATTCATCTGAAATATTCATTACAATAAAACTCTTGTGAAACATCTCATCTTATCCGTATGTTCTTGCATAAGAAAATGACAAATTTAGGTAAATACCGAGAGAACGGGTGTGAATGCATAACGCTGCGAACTAAATTTTTCGACTTCTCTCTATTTCTCGCCCAACTCTCGATTATTATAGAATTACAAAAGTTTTGCACACACCGCGCCAAATGCCGAATATAGTAAACTTCTTAACCGTTGAGAAAAACGCACTCCAAAATTTTCGCCAAATTTCGGAAGGTTTTTCTGAACGTTTTGTCAATGCTTATAATTTTATTTTTGCTGAAAGCCCAATGAAATGACGAGAAAACGCCATAAAATTCGATAAAATAAGCGAAAATGAAATGTCGCGCGAATAAGTGGGCGGCGTCAGAGTATTGCGCGGCAAACAGCGGAATTTGTATTGTTCGGACAATTTTAATTCTATAATACCTCTCCACTTCCTCACACCTAACCCGCTCGACCTTCACCGCTCTGAATTTTTAGAGATCCTTCAAACAAGGAAATGTTATATTGGATCCCATTCAAAGAAAAGAAAAAGTTTTTATACTCTCAATACCTTGAGAGATTTGGTAGAAATCTCCTCTTGTATCCATAGAATATTCTTCGCGTTTCTTGAACTCCATGATTCAGCTGATAATAAAATTACAAATATAAAAATGAAGTATAATAGAAGTGCGAAAAAAGAAGACTAAAAGAAATTGGATTAATAGGAAAAGAAAAGAATAATAACAATGAAGGATGAGAAAGATAGGAAACAGAAATGGAAAAAAAAATACAAAAATGAAAAGGGTCTCTCCCTCCCTCCTTATCCTTCTCACGTCATCTATCTCTCCCTCTAATGGCTCGTTAAAAAATAGTGGAAAACCGAAATCGGCGACTTTCCACCCGTTAAAAATGTTCCCGGAAAGTCGAAAATGGAAACACGAAATTTGAATTCGCGCGCGCGCAAGGAGGTGCGGGAATTCAAATTCCGACTTTCCGACAGCGAATTTTTGAGGATTGCATTTTTTAGCAAGTAGGAAGTTGAATTTACATTTAATCTGCTAAAATCGATGACGGAAAGTCAGGAATTTGAATTCCCGCACCTCTTTGCACGCGCGCGAATTCAAATTTCGTGTTTCCATTTTCGACTTTCCGGGTACTTTTTTAACGGGTGGAAAGTCGCCGATTTCGGTTTTCCACTATTTTTTAACGAGCCATAATTCTCTCTCATTTTCTCGCTGTTAAAAACGGAAATGGATAAATGAAAAAAAAATGCAGGATAAGAAAGGCTATGATCGCACACTATTCTCAATTGAAATGAATCATAGCAAGGAGAGGATGAGAAAAAAGATAATACAGATAAGAAATGAGTAATAGGATGATATGACTATTGATTGATAAGTAGAAACGACAAACAATGAGTAAAAGAGCTCAAAGTGATCATCCTCATCCTCCTCATACTCCTATTATCAAAGAGATGAGGAAGACAACAAATGTAATATTTGCTTATTGTTTTCTTGTAAAACAATTTTTTGAGGCAATGTAGCATCAATGCTTCTTACAGAATTATTTTAGTACTACGTTGGTGTGATATTTTCTCTGGACTCATTTATCTATCACGACAGGTTTGAAAAGCAAAGTCAAATTGACAAAATTCTCCAATACACTTAATTCAACTTGCATAGACGTAGCAGCCGAAACACCATGAAGCACATTATTACTTAATAGTTTTATTGTTACAATTATTTTAAATACGTGCATGCATATCACTCCTGTACATTGATTTACTTGCTAAATTAATACAAACATTTCGAATTGAATTGCTTGCAAAATTGTTCTCGTGTTGAAAAGCTCGACATACTGATCAACAAATGTATTCGAAAGTAGCAACGCTATGTGAAGAAATTGTATTTCTGTAGCCTGCTCCACACCTCGGGAGAGGTTTCCGAATAACAGTATACTTTTATAATTCGTTCGATGTGAAGTTCAATTGAGTATGACATAACATGTCAATATTTACATTTACAGCATTTATATAACTTTTTTGAAAATATGTATCCATCGAATATCATACAAATGTACTACGCTGTTCACTACAGATGATGGATTTCAAAAAAGAAAGGATCTTTAGGGGAGGAAGCGAGTAGAATTCTTCAGTCTTGAGTAACGTCAGCATCATTGTTATCCTAAAATTGAAAAAAAATATTTATATAATAAAAATAAACAATATAAAAATAAATATATTTTAAGAAAAAACAATCATGCCTTCAATGCCAGAGACAAATATTTTGCATCGATTATTTTTGCCTATCTATGCCTGTTTTTGCAATGATTTCATATATTTATATTTCATATATATCACTCTATCTGAGAAAATTCAACAACTGAATTTTTTTTTGGTATCGACGAAAAATGGATTTTTCTGTTTTATGTATGATAATTACAGGCTCCATGAGTGTAGTTCACTGGTACTTGGAAATTCCTTCCTATTGAAAATTCGCTTCAGGAGGTTACCACACAACGATTTGGCGCCTTTTCCTAAAAAGTTTATTTCGAATCCAATCGATTCGGGAGTGGGTGCAATCGACTCCTTGGCTAATTCTAAGAAACTATTGTTGAGGAGACTTTTTCGATCAAAGATCAACGAAGGCGGGAATTCGGGAATTTTCAGAAAAAAATTCACATTAAGACACCGGCTCAGTAAGCCTCCCGGTAGTGCCGGACATCGACCTCACCGATTTGGCTCAAAATTTTTTTGTGGATACCCCCATGCCCCCCCCCATCACAAAATGGGTATTCATTTGGGCTGGGTCCTTGAAACATAAATGTGGCGGGTTCTCGAAATTTGAAAACTCGATTTTCACCAAAAATAAGTGGAGCGACCTAGGTTCAATGTTAGTGTCGATTAATTACAAGTATGCCTAGACAACAGAAACTCGCTATAGGACGGTTCGGATATCCGATCGCAAACTGATTTTTTTACCTCCTCAAAACACATTAAAATTAATTAAAATTTTAAATTACAAAATCGCACAATTATTTTTGCCTTATCTTATAGAGCAAAAAATTCCGCGTCGAATGAGGGAAAAAATTAAAAAATCGATAGACCCCTATTTTGAGAAAAATGGGCCTGACCATGACTCGAAAATATTTTTGTTTTTGAAACCCCTCATGTTTGTACTCATATTGAAGAGCTCGTCGAGTAGAACAACTTTCATGTTGAACGTTGTATCTGAAACTCATGTACAAGAGAGTTTCACACGTTTTCCTGCAATTTTGATTAAAATGAAAATAAAATATTTTTAAAACAAAAAAAACGCAGTCTAATTTTTACGTCATCTTCTAGAGCAAACAATTCCGCGTCGAATGAGGGTAAAAATTAAAAAATCGATAAACCCCTATTTTGAGAAAAATGGGCCTGACCATGACTCGAAAATATTTTTGTTTTTGAAACCCCTCATGTTTGTACTCATATTGAAGAGCTCGTCGAGTAGAACAACTGTCATGTTGAACGTTTTATCTGAAACTCATGTACAAGAGAGTTTCACACGTTTTCCTGCAATTTTGATTAAAATGAAAATAAAATATTTTTAAAACAAAAAAGCGCAGTCTAATTTTTACGTCATCTTATAGAGCAAACAATTCCGCGTCGAATGAGGGTAAAAATTAAAAAATCGATAAACCCCTATTTTGAGAAAAATGGGCCTGACCATGTCTCGAAAATAGTTTTGTTTTCAAACCCCCTCATATTTGTGCTCATATTGAAGATCTTTTTGAGTTAAACAACTTTCGCGTTGGACATTTTGTCTGAAACTCATGCACAAGAGAGATACACACGATTTTGTGACCAATTTTGAGTTAAGCGAAATAAAAATATTTTTTTGCAAAATCGTGTGTATCTCTCTTGTACATGAGTTTCAGACAAAACGTGCAACATGAAAGTTGTTCTACTCGACGAGCTCTTCAATATGAGTACAAACATGAGGGGTTTCAAAAACAAAAATATTTTCGAGTCATGGTCAGGCCCATTTTTCTCAAAATAGGGGTCTATCGATTTTTTTAATTTTTTCCCTCATTCGACGCGGAATTTTTTGCTCTATAAGATAAGGCAAAAATAATTGTGCGATTTTGTAATTTAAAATTTTAATTAATTTTAATGTGTTTTGAGGAGGTAAAAAAATCAGTTTGCGATCGGATATCCGAACCGTCCTATAGCGAGTTTTTGTTGTCTAGGCATACTTGTAATTAATCGACACTAACATTGAACCTAGGTCGCTCCACTTTTTTTTGGTGAAAATCGAGTTTTCAAATTTCGAGAACCCGCCACATTTATGTTTCAAGGACCCAGCCCAAATGAATACCCATTTTGTGATGGGGGGCCATGGGGGTATCCACAAAAAAATTTTGAGCCAAATCGGTGAGGTCGATGTCCGGGGTCACTGGCTCAACCCTCGAATCTTACAGAGCCGGTGTCTTAAATTAATTCTCACTATTTTCCCATGGCCCAGGTAAATTTTTTATTTGCTCATTAGCTTCTGCATATTATATTACACCTTTAGTTTAAAAGTGGTAATTTTTAAAAAGTGGGAAAATTGTAAACGAAACAATTTTGTTTGCTGTATTCAATTGTGGTGAAGATTGGCGACGTTTCCTAAAAAGTTTATTTCTAACCTAATCGATTCGGGACTGGGCGCATTCGAATCCTTGTCTAATTCTAAGAAACTATTGCTTAGGAGAGTTTTTCGGTCAACGGTCAATGAACGCTGGAATTGGGAATTTTCGAAAAAAATGTTTACATTAAATTAATTCTCACTATTTTCCATGGCGAATGTAAAATTTTTATTTGCTCAATCGCTTCTACATAGTCAGAATTATGGAAAATAGTGAGAATTATTTTAATGTAAACATTTTTTTTCGATAATTCCCAATTCCAGCGTTCGTTGACCGTTGATCGAAAAACTCTCCTGAGCAATAGTTTCTTAGAATTAGACAAGGATTCGAATGCGCCCAGTCCCGAATCGATTAGATTAGAAGTAAACTTTTTAGGGAACGTCGCCAATCCTCACCACAATTGAATACAGCAAACAAAATTGTTTCGTTTACAATTTTCCCACTTTTTAAAAATTACCACTTTTAAACTAAAGGTGTAATATAATATGCAGAAGCTATTGAGCAAATAAAAAATTTACCTGGGCCATGGGAAAATAGTGAGAATTAATTTAATGTGAATTTTTTCTCGAATTCCAGCCTTCGTTGATCTTTGATCAAAAAACTTTCCTCAGCAATAGTTTCTTAGAATTCGCAAAGGAGTCCATTGCACCCACTCCCGAATCGATTGGATTCGAAATAAACTTTTTAGGAAAAGGCGCCAAATCGTTGTGTGGTAACCTCCTGAAGCGAATTTTCAATTGGAAGGAATTTCCAAGTAGCAGTGAACTACACTCATGGAGCCTGTAATTATCATACATAAAACAGAAAAATACATTTTTCGTCGATACCACACATATGTCGACTTTCTCAGATAGCGTGTTATATGGCTTTATTCGATACCTCATCATCAGTTGCTTCCTTCACGGAACGGAAGATCTTCATCTTTGACGAATTGCAAACACTCTGTAATATATATTTTCGCAATATTATCTTCATTTTCAATCATTGTCAAACTATTCTCACTATCACCGGCCTAACAGTGCTCACCATCAAGACTTCGTATGCATTGTATAACGGGTTGTACCTAACAATTTAAAAATTTTACAATTAAATGACCTATGTCAAACACATTTATACCTCTACCTTTAGCACAGTTATAACTTTACCGCAACCTTTTTTACCTTTTAAAATATTTATAATATTTTTTTATTTTTTATTAATTTTAAAATAAATTACATGGTTATGCACTCTGATGCCAATATTGTTGATAATTTCGAAGTTGCAGTCCTTACACAGAAATTTGATACCTTCCTGAAAATATGTATCGTTGATCATGCCAGAGATGTTCACTATTCAAGGTTTTGGGTGAATCTACTGATACGATAGACAACCGGTTGTAGAATCGGCTATTTCTTAGTATTCAAAAAGATTTCTTCAATTAAAATAGTTTAGTTATTTTCTATTTTTTAATTTTTTTTTAAATTCCGAGCTGGTTTACTCTGACAAGGGCATGGTCTCAAATTAACATAGAGTTATACTTATACTTAGTAACATCGGAACCAGGGGTGTGCGGCAACTGAGTTGCCGATTGCCGGAGTTGCCGAAATTGCCGACTTTTGATTGCCGAAATTGGTTGCCGGCAACGGCAACCAATTATGAAAAAATGCCGAAATAAAATTCAAGCAAAAAATGATTGAAAAAAGTCAGATAAGCACAAGTTGTGTGTGCAATATCTTAGAAATTTGATGTATACAGTATACAAAAACGAATAATCGTGTCGTTTTGAGAATGAGAATTCGTTTGCCTTTGTGTTTTCTCCAGGAAGTCGAAAGTTTTCTGGCCACTACACCGGACACTGATCCAGATGATCCTGATGGAGAATGATCCATTCGCTCTTTAGACTAGTAACGTCACGTAGGCATAACACCCGGTTATCTCACGAGTAGCCACGAAGTATCTAATTTGCCCATCCGGATCTGCGAAAGCAGAAAGACTATTCGTGACGGCGGGAATCGTTCTCAAAAATACAGAAAGAATCTTTTCAAATATCACTGTTCAACTCTAAGAAAATTCTACCTAGGGGTACATAAGTAACGAAAAATATTGATATTTCATTCGTTGTTGCAATTTTTTCTTGCCATTGTTTTCGTTTGGTAACGATTTTTGGTAAGTACTTCATGAAAAAAATCGTTGGCTCATTTTAAATAGTTAAATTCAAAATGGCCGAAGTTGCCGAAATTGCCGGCAATTGCCGATTTGTTGAATAAGGTGTTGAATATCAATTCGGCTTTGAGATCCGATTTCGAATTTCATGCCGGTTCTCGTGATATATATCACTAAGTATAATTCTATGGTAATTTGAGACCGTACAAGTGTCAATGTAACCGTGATTATTGACCGTTGGCTGAATTCCAAATAGTATTACCTTTATTAACGATGTCGCGTGTCGGTTCCGGAGATGCCAAGATATTGTGTTAAGCTTCGTCATTGCAAATTTCGCTTTGGGTGGCTGTAATAACAACTTAATTAATTTTATTATTTCAATAAATAAAAGTATCAACTTCCGAATAAATAATATACTATACTATATTATATATTTGTATATTATATATCATATATTATATATTTGAATATTTTTTGGTCTGGAACGTAGATATCCATGGAAATCCTCTCCCTACGCTTGTGACGTCATGTTTGTCGGTTTGCCACCGTTCATGGATACGGTCTCTGTCTCTAATTGTTCCATTGTCTACTTACCGTACACAAAGGGCAAATGAAAGTATCTTCACCAATAAGCTCAAATTGATGATGAACCTGAAAAAAGAACGCTCTTTGAAAACTGAAATGTGATCCTGAGGTACATGAACAATTTGTTAAAAATCTAAACAGTTTCATACATATGGTGATGGTTTCTTGTAAAACGTCATGGTCTTGGAGTTGCAGTCTTTCTGAAATTAATGTTTTCAAGTACTTCTGAACTGAACAATATTAGCCCAATCTGCTCATTTTCATTTTCTTGATCGGCTTTCACATAATGTCAGCAATTATTATCATTGAAGGAATTTTCGATTGTTGTATCAAACAATCAGGGAATTGATTCATTTTGAAGTACACAATTATAATAGAGTAGAAAAACGCGAGAGAATGTATAAAACTATGAGATTTTTCTCTGCTTCTCCTCTGGTATTTCAAAACTTAAAGCGTACTGGCACTTTCACTTTAAGTCGACTTGTAATTCTACTTCAAGTGAAACGTAAGTCTACTTAAAATGAGACGCAAGTCGATTTAAGGTGAAAAAGAGACGTCACTCACTTGAAGTCAGTGGCGTATTTTAAGTGGAAGTTTTGAAATACCAGACTCTTTTCTTTTCTTAACTTTTGAAAAGAGAATAAGAGTTGCTAACCTTATGAGCTTCCATCTTATGTCGAGTATCAATTATAGCTGAACATTCATCACATTTCATATGAAAGCCATTCTGTTTCAAATTAATATTCATTATATAAACATTAAATTATTTCAATTATTAAATTATTGATTTAGGATTTGAACAACAGCGAAGGGAAAGGCTGTAAAGTATTGAGAAAAGTATTTTCAATTAAACTCTATTTTGATGAATTTAAATTTTTTCAAACCTTTTTCAGAGAAGAATGGAGGCGATGGAAATGGGCAGCAAATGAGGATGGATTTGAGGAGATATTCTGAAACTTATGAATAATATGATTTTTATTATAGAATATGTATTATATAACAACATATTTATTGTGTATTCCTTTTTAAAAAAGCTTTCGCCATATCTTCGCTAATTTATATCGGGGATTTGTTATCTCCCTCGATACAACATTGGATGGTGAAAATATCGTTCACAAAGTAAAGAAACATTAAAGAAAATACAAGTAGCATAACAGCCGGGAAATGGACGTTTGAGAACTAACACCCGTTTCAGATCATTTTACTGGGCGAAAAAAAGTGAGCATTTAAATTCAAGCAAGTTCCAAAATGCCAATTTCATACTGTCATGATTCATGTTCATACATTACATAGAGGACATATATAAGGTGCTTGACTTCCTCCACTTTTTCTTTGTTCTGCCTTCTTACATTCCGACTGCTGCAAATACATTGATTATATCATGTTGTCTAATCAAACAACCTTACACTCTCATATAAAAAATTTAGCTCTATTTTCTCTCTAGAAAAATTTATGGTGTCTAGATGTAGCAGCCGAAACACGGTAAGGCACATAAAACAATTGTCATTATTTAATATTTCTAATTATTATTTATAACGGGCATGCGATTCAAAAATTTTGTATCTTTCAGATTTATTCATATATTATAAATGTATCACGTATGAAGCAATCAAAGCATGTTCTTACCTTATCGATATTGTCCAAATCCTTATCCGTTCTTTCTTGAATTTTCGGCATTTTAGGAGTGGGTCCTTCCTAAAATTCAATTTCTAGAGATTTTGCCCACAACCTTTTCGTCTTTTCTAAGAGAAAGACGCAATGTCTATATCATGAAAAGAATTACGAAGCTTTTGTCATACTAGAAATAACTGTTCAACATTTAATAAAAATAATATCTCACCTTATTAGATCGATGCTTTTTCCTTTTCACAGAATTGGAACTATATTCGCTATCATCTTCAGATATGTATTCCTAAACGTTTCATAATCTTTTTTTCCTACATAACTTTTTAAAAATAATTAACATTTTCTATGTAAAAGAATATTCAAAAGCGGGAAAAGACTAGAAGACAAGGAAACAATGACAAAGGATTTTGATTAGATCTCGTGACTTTTGAATAATTTGAGCTAAAAACTTACACTTTCATCGGAAACAGAATTGTTTGAAGTAACTGATTCGATAGCCGTATCATTTTCAATATAAACTACGTCGTTGATTTCTGGAACAACTGACGGTTTCGGGTCTTCTTCAATTGTTTCGGAATTCTTAAAAAAATAAATTATTATTGCACAATTTGAGACCGTATTATGGGTTGTTTACTTTGGAAGAAAGTGCGCGGCAACATGAAAAAGGTGGTTCGAACCAGGGCTGTGCATTTTTCGTTTTTCGTTTTTTTCGTTTTTTCGGACTTTTTCGACGAAAAATTTGTGGAAAATAATCGAACAATTCGAAAAAAGACATAGAAAAAAGGCACAAAATATCAAAAATTTATGATGTTTTAAGAAAAAAACAAAATTTGGGAATAAAAATTACAATTTCACTTGAGTAAAATATATATATTTAAATTTTTTTTTGTATCATGTAAACAGCTTCAATTAAGAATCACACTGTGGCAATTTTAGCGATTCCATTTTATCGATAGTAAAATTTAGCGAATTAATGTTTTCGACAGAGAAAGCATTGTTTAATTCTTTTCTCGATTTTTTCGGTTTTTTTTTTCGAATTTTTCGAAAAAAATTTAAAAAAATTTTTTTTTCGAAATTTTATCGAAATAATTTTTTCGCACAGCCCTGGTTCGAACAGTATAAAAAAAACTGCAACCTTCTAAACTCACATATGTAAATTCGGAAGAAGCGTGGTCAGTGATCAGCTCCTGCTTGAGATCAACGTTGCCAGTTGCATATTCGATTCCACTGGAACTCTGGAAATGCAAACATAACACATAATAAAAGAAATGTGTAAATAGATTTTAAAATAAGTCGATCGATTTTTCAAATAATGATAAAAAAGTCATAGAAAGAGATATACAATAAGGTGATGGGGTTTGAATTTTTAAAAAAATTAACGAAGATTCGTATTTTTCATTCATATATGATGATATCCATACATTTCATGTCCTTGTGCGGTGTTTCGTTTTCCTTACGTGCCTACGCCGTAACCCCCGCCGTAACTACGGAGACGCGGCGGAGGGAGTTACGGTGTGGAAAATGTAAAACCGCATTATAATGCGAGGATCGAACAATTATATTCGGCTCATTTTCAGCATCGACTCAGTATATAAGGCTCATTTGTATGTTAAAAATTACAATTTATGCGAAAAATAACGATTTTTCGAAAATCAGACGACTATATAAAAAATCTATGTGAGGGTGACGAAAATGTATGATGATATCTCATACCTGTTGATGAAATACTAGTGCAGAGTTCGATTCAATTATCGATTCAACCATTTCCATCGTTGATTGGGCAATACCATATACAAGTTCATGAACCGGATCGATCCTGAAATAAAGTGATTTGCATGGACTTTTACAGAATTAGTAAAACACGGTTATAAAAGGTTAGAAAAAAGAAGAGGGAATCGCTTGATCTAAATTCAATTTTATTTTTCAGATCCACAATTTGATAAAAATAGTGATAGCACTAAAGGAAATTCCATGTACCTATTGGGGTCAAAACGATATCGTTTCAAGGCGTGCTTAACCTCTAGAAATTCCATATTGTTGACCTGAACGAAGAGTATTTAATATTTCCCACAATTAGATGTCGTCTGCATCTTTTATAAAAGCTTTCCAGTATTCTAGATGTTCAACCGTTCAAGTAATTTTCACTTACCGTGATGTTCCGACAAGTGGAATATTTGGCCAGTTTGAGCAGATTCAGAATTCTTTTCATCAGATTCAAAATCTCTATATTATTATTGATCGATAAATCGATTGCCTGAAATTGAGAAATAACAAAATATCCCTGCCTAATTTAAACTCTTATTGTCCGTATAAAATGTACTAGTATAAGCGAATCACAATATGTCGATAAATACCAAGTGAAAGGTGTAAGGAAAGTAACAACCGGAACGAGACATTTTCAATTTCGACAAGCGTACCCCAGCGATAGTTTATTTACTTATTAGTTCTGTTACGGGCTTATTTTGTTTGCCATTCGTTTCAAAATTACAGTCACTCCTGAACCAGGTCCGTGAAATTGTTCAGTTTAAGAAAAAAAAGTGATTTTTACACGGTCAATACCGCACTCTCTCACTTTCTTTTTCTCTGAAGAGATGGATCAGAAAATTTAGATTCAAGAACATTTAATATATCTAAAGAGTTAATCAAGAATAACAAAGTTAAACTCACAATTTCACACCATTCATCAATCGATCGATGGGGTAATGATGAAGGAAGGACCTCCATTACTGAAAATCTTTACATACGAATAATTAACAAAACGGGTTACATTAAATATTAATGACGAAGGCAATAGATAGCGCTTGAAGAGACGTGATATGTTACGTATAATGGACTGCTATATAAGCCAAAGGTCAGGTCAAGAAAAGACAGGTCATGCATATCTTTCCCTAGGTCTAGGTATTGAGTGGAGAAAGACATTGTATTTTCTCTTCTGGTAGACAATAAGTAATCAAAGACACGAGTTAAAGTCAATCAAAGACAGAAATCTGGCCAAACTCTCTTTTAGACAATTATAATGAGAGAATGTTGCCAGAATTATTATCATAAAGCCATCCTGAACGATATCACACGTACGCATCTACATTTTGCCTAGAATATTGATCGGACCAGTATTAAAATTCGGTAATCTGACCCGTCATTCCCAAGTTGACCAAGTTGCACGCAGAGAGTTGAGATACGTCGAGTGTTTATTTGTTGAGAAATAATGCAAACAAATTGGAATAGAATTAGATTTGTGATGAACTAATGTGATAAAGATTGAAATCAAAATTTGTTCGTGTATATAAAGGAATATTGAATTGAAAGAATATGAAGAATAGAGAAATAAAGAGAAAAGGAGAAGGAGGAAGAGAGGTAGAACAGTTGCCTAAAGATTACGGTATGCAGTTAAAGTTATGTCAGATATATGATTTTTAGTTGAAACAGAAATAACAGCTAATAAGAGCAATAATTTTTTTGATTTCACGCAAATTGTTTGGTGCAATAATAAACTATGAGAGCGAATATCGTTAAAAAACTTTCATAGATATCACATCATATCAAATACCATTTATTTATTTATTTATTTATTTTTTAAATTAATTAATTAGCAATGTTTATTTATTTATTTCCGCTTTATGAGTGTTTTCTGATTTTAATTATGATTTGATTAGCTGTTCCGCTGTACAGTGGTCCATTTTTATTGCATTGACATACTTTTGCAATTGTAAGACAAACGTAAAATTCTTTAATTAAAAATGAAGTAGTAGTAGGTACATGATTTCAAAGAGTGAGAAGATTAATCCGACTTTACAATGTTCGTTTTCGTAATCGTTTGGCAAGAAGTTTTTTTTTGCTGAAATTTATCGAAAATTGTAATAGTCACGACTAAAAACAAACCTTTGCTTACTTTTCTGGACAACTTTTCAAAAGGAATACGACAGAGACTGAACATATTGAGATTGATACGAACATCTGCAGAAAATAATATTTTTATGGTTTTTTTTCGAAAACGGGTACGTCTGTTTTTTGGACCAGGCAAAATTGTAGTCTCCTTTCTCCAGCATCCCACTTCCATTCTTCATTTATTATACTCTTCTGCGTTCTCAATCACGGCCAAAATGAGCGTGCATATGACTTGCAAAACAGCATGGGCAAAAAAAGAGTTCTACTCGAAAAAGCATCGCGATTACGGTAGGGATGAAACTCAAATCAATCATCATTGACAACAGACGCATCGAAACAGGAAAAGCGTAGAAGATTAGACACACAATGAGCTGAGAATAATTAATAATAAGAACGTATTTTCAATATAGTGCAAAACAATCGCCTTTTCCTAGCTCTTCGGTGTTCTGGCATAAGCCATTTTTCTTTGAAAACCAGATATTGTCCGTATAAAATGTTTTCTCTGGATTCTTTTCTTCATCTCGCCACATTTGAAAAGTAAAGTGATGTTGACGCGTAATTCTCCAATAAACTTAATTCAACCAGTATTTAAATATATCGACTCAAAGTGCCTAATTGATCTCATGTTGATACTCTAGAACAACTGATCAGAAATATGTATTTGAAATTAACAACGGTATGGAAAGAGGCTGCATTACTGTAGCCTGCTCCACACCACAGGCGAGGTTTCCGAATCACAGTAAACTTCATCTTTTTAGTTAGTTCGATGTAAAATTCAACGGATTGAGCACATATAGCATGTCAATGTTTACATTTGCAAAATTTCGATTACCATTTTGAAAATATTTATTATTCTAATACAAATGCGCTACGATGTTCACTATATATGATGGATTTCAAAAAAAAGAAAGGATCTTTAGGATAGGAAACGAGACGAATTCTTCAGTCTTGAGTAACGTCATCATCGTTGTTATCCTAAAATAGATAAAATTATATAATTAAAATAAAAGAGAAAAAATAAATAATATTTAAAAAAAATAAATTAAAGAAATAATATTGTGTATCGATTATTTTTACCTATCAATGCAATGAATTCAAATGTTCGACCTTCAATAAGCTTGATCACCCAACTCTTTATAAAATAAGATGTAACCAAGTACAACACTATTGTCCGTATAAAATGTACTTGCGTAATTTCCTTGCTACTGCTGCTAAACGCAGAAATATTCTATCGATCAACTGCCCTTTCCCCTTCCCTTATCGCGGTTTTTCTGATCTACCTACTATCTCGCTTGAACTCTCTCTCTCTCTCTAAACATAGAAAATCATTGTGGCTGTGCCTGTCTACTCTCGTACCAAATAAACAAGGGTATTTTATACGGTCAATAACATACTATCCACGCTATGTCGATAACTCTCTTTAATAGATTACCTCGTCTTCAGTTCTTTCCTTCACGGAATGGAAGATCTTCATCTTTGATGAATTGCAATCACTCTGTAAAATGAAATCTCGAAATATTATCTTCATTTACAATCATTTTCAACCTATTATCACTATCACTGGCCCAGCAGTGGACACCCACAGGACTACGGGTTGTACCTTACAATTTACAATTTAATGACCTTTATCAAGCACAGTTATACCTATACCATTACCTTTAGCACGGTTATAACTTTTTCGATACCTTTTTACTTTTCAAATTATTTATAACACTCATTATTATTTTTATTATTCAAAAAAAGAATTACATGGTTATGCACGCTGATGCCAAGATTGTTCCGAACTTCGAAGCCGCATTCCTTACACAGAAATTTGATACCCTCCTGAAATTATTTATCGTTTACAGACGTCGATTATACCAGAGGAGTTCACAGATGTCAGGTTCAAAGTTCAAAGTTCAAAGTTCAAGGTTAAAGGTTCAAAGAAAGAAGAGCAGAGAAAGATCAGAGGAGAAAGAAAGATCAAAGATTAAGAAAGAATCAATATTTCGGATGAAATAGTAGTTCGATAGATAACCGTCCGTAAGATCTTCGTACTAATATTTTTAACAATTTGTTTACTTCAATTAAAGCGCAAAATGTTTAGCTACTTTCTGAGTTTTTTTTCCAATTTCAATCTAGTTCGCTCTCACAAGGTTTCAAATTACCACGGAGTTATACTTACATGGGAATGGTCGGAACTCACATTTCCCGATTTTCACGAAAGTTGCAGGGTTTACTAAATCGACTACGCTGATTTCAAATCAGCCTTAAAAACCTGCCAAATGTTTTTCTGAAGCGAGTTATAGCCCGATGAAAATCGATTTTTTTTCATTTTTCAGGCATTTTTTCAACAGATTTCCCCACGCGACATGAGCTTGCACTTTTTCTCCACTCCCAGATGTAGCGTAGTCAAGTAATACGTTGTTTGCTTGGTATCCAAGAGGGATCGTGTGAAATTTAAAAAAAAAAGATCGCGCATGAATCAGTAAAGGAAGTTCACAGCCGGGGAATCGAAGCAGCTCCCTCCGGAATGCCAACAAAACATCATAACACTTTACCATGCTGCAGCTAGGAATGGATAGAGAAGAGAAGAGAAGAGAATAGAGGGATAAAATTCATGTTGCGCGGGGAAATCAGTTGAACAATCGTCAGAAAAATAAAAAATCGTCTTTTGTCGGGCTATAACTTGCTTCAGAAAAACATTTGGCAGGTTTTTAAGACTGATTTGGAATCAGCGTAGTCGATTTAGTAAACCCTGCAACTTTCGTGAAAATCGGGAAATGGGAGTTCCGACCATTCCCATGTTAGCGACATCGGAACCACGAGAATCGGGAAGAAATTCTGACTGAAAATCCATCGAGTTTATCACAAAATTGTGGTATTCGAGTTAATCGAGAATGAAAATCGCGAATCTTGAAGGCCTTGAATATCAATTCGGCTTTCAGATCTGATGTCGAATTAGATGTCGATTCTCGTGATATACGTCACTATCAATCAGTATAACTCCATGGTAAATTGAGACCGTCAATGTAATAGTGAGATCATTGATTGCTATAATTTACCATTGGAAAAAATAACCTTTATTAACGTTGTCTCGTGTCGGTTCCTTAGATGCCAAGCTATGGTGTTCAGTTTCGACATTGGAATTTTCACTTTGGGTGACTGCAATAACAACATGAATAATGAGAGTTTACATAACTGACTCCCGCAACGATTATTACGGGGCAGAATGTTTTTTTTCAATGGGAAAGTGAGAGTTAGGTATGCAAATCGGATAGGCACTCTCTACTTTCCTTAAAAGTTGTACTTTCAATGTGCATAACAAGCTTCAGACATGTCATCAAGCAATAAACTCGAGGGTCTCCATCTTTAATTATTCGTATAATTTCAATTAACAAACAATATAAACAATATAGTATACTACATCATAGTAGTTGTCGTATATTCTATATCTAAAATGTGAGTTTTGGCGTAAAACTCTATATGTCCATGAACGGTGGAAAAAAATTTGCCGACAAACGTGACGGCACAAGCGTAGGTTGAGGCGCTTGCCGAAAATCCTCTCTCTACGATGGTGACGCCACGTTTGTCGGCAAACGGTATGCGAATGATCAGAATAATCAGACATAATCAGAATGGTTCAAACATAATCAGAATGGTTAATTGTTCGAACTTACCGTACACAAAGGGCAAATGAAAGTATCTTCACCAATAAGCTCAAATTGATGATGAACCTTAAAAAGAACGCTCTTTGAACTGAACAATTTGTTAAAAAATCTCGAAATGTTAAAAAAAAATCCTACATATGGTGATGGTTTCTTGTAAAACGTCATGGTTGTGAAGTTACACTGTTTCTGTAATTAATGTTTCCAAGTTCCTCTGAACTAATTGAATATTAGCCCAGTCCGCTCATTCATTTTCTTGAGCGTCTTTCGCATAATGTAAAAAATTATCAGAGAATTGAATTAGCAGTCATTATCAGTGAAGGATTATTCAAATTTTGTATCCAGCCACATTCACAGAACCAACTACACTCATGTATTGGACAAAAATAACAAAATATCACTCAGAATAAGGATAACTCGAATTGTGGTACTATTCAAAAGTCAGAAAATAGAAAAAAAAGCGAGAGAGTGTTTAAAACGAGGAGTTTTTCTCTGCTTTTATTTTCGTTTCTTAATATTTAAAAAAAGTATAATAAATCACGCTATCTGAGAAAATCCACATAGGTGCGGTATCGATGAAAAATGAATTTTTCTGTTTTATGTATGATAATTACAGGCTCCATGAGTGAAGTACACTGGTACTTGGAAATTGCTTCCAATTGAAAATTCGCTTCAAGGGGCGACCACACAACGATTTGGCGCCTTTTCCTAAAAAGTTTATTTGGAATCCAATTGATGCGGGAGGGAGCTCAATCGAATCCTTAGCTAATTCTAAGAAACTATTGTCTAGGTGAGTTTTTTGATCAACGGACAACGAAGGCTGGAATCGGGAATTTTCGAAAAAAAATTCACATTTAATTAATTTTCACTATTTCACTATAACAAGCCTACAACTTTTTATTTGCTCAATCGCTTCTAAATATCATAACACATCTTCAGTTTGAAAATCATATTTTTTTTTAAATATGAATAATGCGAACAAATCGTTTTTATAACGAAAATCGTAATTATGGTGTGCACCTACAGTAATCCCTAATCGGTCAATTTGGAAATTTAATAGTTTTAAACATATTTTACCGCTGTTCTTGACATGACTGAGGTATACGACTACTTCGGCGCGCACCTGCACGGTAAAGTGCTGGCCAATATTCTATGATATTTTGGTTTTTCAGCAATAACTTTCTTCGCAGTCAACCGTTTCTCTTTATTTTTTAGTATGTTTGTATAGATGGTAAAATGAAATAATGATCCAATTTTTATCGATATTGGATCACAAACAACGAAATAGTGATCAATTTACGAAAAATGTCAATTTTCATCAACATCAGCACCTGGGCACGGGTGCACTCCGAAGACGAGGAGTAGTCGTATACCTCAGTCACGTCAAGAACAGCGGTAAAATATGTTTAAAACTATCAAATTTCCAAATTGACCGATTAGGGATTACTGTAGGTGCACACCATAATTACGATTTTCGTTATAAAAACGATTTGTTCGCATTATTCATATTTTTAAAAAAATATGATTTTCAAACTGAAGATGTGTTATGATATTTAGAAGCGATTGAGCAAATAAAAAGTTGTAGACTTGTTATAGTGAAATAGTGAAAATTAATTAAATGTGATTTTTTTTTCGAAAATTAACGATTCCAGCCTTCGTTGTCCGTTGATCAAAAAACTCACCTAGATAATAGTTTCTTAGAATTAGCTAAGGATTCGATTGAGCCCACTCCCGCATCGATTGGATTCCAAATAAACTTTTTAGGAAAAGGCGCCAAATCGTTGTGTGGTCACCCCCTAAAGCGAATTTTCAATTGGAAGCAATTTCCAAGTACCAGTGTACTTCACTCATGGAGCCTGTAATTATCATACATAAAACAGAAAAATTCATTTTTCATCGATACCAAAAAATATTCCAGTTATTGAATTCTCTCAG
The DNA here is from genome assembly GCA_943737045.1 of Parapristionchus giblindavisi. Classification (NCBI taxonomy): domain Eukaryota; kingdom Metazoa; phylum Nematoda; class Chromadorea; order Rhabditida; family Diplogasteridae; genus Parapristionchus; species Parapristionchus giblindavisi. The sequence continues at coordinate 518,697 of CALSFV010000020.1, read as the reverse complement.
ATAGTGCTTTATAAGTGCTAACCCGGTGAGCAATCATTTTATGTCGAGTATCCACAATCGCAGAGCAGTCATCACATTTCATATGAAAGCCATTCTGTTTGAAATTTCATAATTATTAATTGTATATATTAAATTATTTATTTAGCATATGAAAACTCTGGTATTTCAAAACTAACTTTCACTTTCACTTTAAGTAGACTTGTAAGTCTACTTCAAGTGAAACGTAAGTCTACTTAAAGTGAAAATGTGACGTCACTCACTTGGAGTAGACTTAAAGTAAACTTCAAGTCAGTGACGTATTTTAAGTAGACTTTAAGTTTTGAAATGCCAGAGAAATAGCAAAATATTGGGAAAAAGAAAGATTTTTTTAATGATTTTTTAAAATTTTTCATGAGAATCACCTTTTGCAGAGAAGAATGCAGGCGATGGAAATGGGTAGCGAATGCATATGGAGTGGAGGAAGTCATCTGAAAATAATGAACAATATGACCATTATTATATGCTTATATAACACAATATTTATTGTGTAATTCTATTAAAAAAGATTTAACCCATATCTTGGCTTCTTTATATCAACGATGTTTATCCCTACAGAATTGGACGGTGAAAAGATTAGGAAAATAAATGAAAATAAAACAGAAAAAGATTATGACATTCGTGAAGTGGACGTTTGGGAACTAGTACAAACTTGTTTTAGAAAATAATTCTTCGGGCGAATCAAGAAAAAGTAAACATTTTCATTCAAATAAGTTCCAAAATGCCAGTTCCATACTGTCATACATCCTGTTCGTATACTCACATTACATAGAGGACATGTGTAAGGTTCTTGACTTCCTCCACTTTTCCTTTTTCCTGTCTTCTTACATTCCGACTGCTGTAAATACCATTCAATAGAATTTATATTATTTATGATGATATAGATATTAAATAGAATTACAAAAGTTTTGCACACAGTGCGCCAAATGCCAAATATAGTAAACTTCTCCACCGTTGAGAAAAACACACTCCAAAATTTTCGCCAAATTTTGGGAAGTTTTTCCGAACGTTTTGTTAATGCTTATAATTTTATTTTTGCTGAAAGCTCAATGAAATGACGAGAAAACGCCATAAAATTCGATAAAATAAGCGAAAAAGAAATGTCGCGCGAATAAGTGGGCGGAGTCAGAGTATTGCGCGGCAAATAGCGGAATTTGTATTGTTCGGAAAGTTTTAATTCTATAATATTGAGCCTTTTCTTCTTCACAAAAGAAAAAGACTCAATATCTCATCAAAAGAATTACGAAGCTTTTGTCATACTAGAAATAACTGTTTAACATTTAATAAATATAATTTTTCTCACCTTATTCGATCGACGCTTTTTCCTTTTCACAGAATTGGAACTGTAATCGCTATCATCGTCAGATATGTATTCCTAAAAGATGCGAAATGTTTTTTCTGCATAACCTTTTTTTAAATAATTAACATTTTCTATTTAAATATCCAAAAGCGTGAAAAGACTAGAATACAAGGGAACAATGACAAGGGATTTTGATTCTGATTAACTCTCTTGACTTTTGAATAGTTTGAGGTAAAAACTTACACTTTCATCGGAAACAGAATTGTTTGAAGTAACTGATTCGATAGCCGTATCATTTTCAATATAAACTACGTCGTTGTTTTCTTGGACAACTGGCGGTTTGGGGTCTTCTTCAATTGTTTCGGAATTCTTAAAAAAAGGAAATTATTATTGCCCAGTTTGAGACGTATTATGGTACTTTCAAGGAAAGTGCGCGGCAAAATGAAAAAAAAAGGATGTAGAGGGTGGTTCGAACAGTATAAAAAATTGCAACCTTCTAAACTCACATATGTAAATTCGGAAGAAGCTTGGTCATTGATCAACTCCTGCTTGAGGTCAACGTTGCCTGTTGTATATTCAATTCCACTGGAGCTCTGGAAAGGAAAAAATAACGCACAATAAAAGAAATTAGTAAATAGATTTTAAAATATGTCGTTCGATTTTTTTCAATTTTATTTCCATCAAAAGAGATATACAAAAAGGTGATGGGGTTTGTATTTGAAAATTAACGAAGATTCGTATTTTTGATTCATATATGATGATATCCACGCAATTCATATCCTCATAATGCGAGGATCGTAATTTTATTCGGCTCATTTTCAGCAGCGACCATATAACTATATAAGGCTCATTTTTATGTTAAAATGACAATTTATGCGAAAAATAAAGATTTTTCCGTATTTCAAAAATAAAACGACTATATAAAAATCTATGTGGGGGTGGCGAAAATGTATGATGATATCTCATACCTGTTGATGAAATACTAGTGCAGAGTTAGATTCAATTATCGATTCAACCATTTCCATCGTTGATTGGGCAATACCATATACAAGTTCATGAACCGGATCGATCCTGAAATAGTGATTTGCATGTCTTTTACAGAATTAGTAAAACACGGTTATAAAAGGTTAGAAAGAAGAAGAGGGAATCGCTTGATCTAAATTCAATTTTATTTTTCAGATCCACAATTTGATAAAAATAGTGATAGCACTAAGCGAAATTCCATGTACCTGTTGGGGTCAAAACGATATCGTTTCAAGGCGTGCTTAACCTCTAGAAATTCCATATTGTTGACCTGAACGAAGAGTATTTAATATTTCCCACAATTAGATGTCGTCTGCATCTTTTATAAAAGCTTTCCAGTATTCTAGATGTTCAACCGTTCAAGTAATTTTCACTTACCGTGATGTTCCGACATGTGGAATATTTTGCCAGCTTGAGCAGATTCAGAATTCTTTTCATCAGATTCAAAATCTCTATGTTATTATTGATCGATAAATCGACTGCCTGAAATTGAGAAATAACAAAATATCCCTGCCTAATTTAAACTCATATTGTCCGTATAAAATGTACTAGTATAAGCGAATCACAATATGTCGATAAATACCAAGTGAAAGGTGTAAGGAAAGTAACAACCGGAACGAGACATTTTCAATTTCGACAAGCGTACCCCAGCGATAGTTTAGTTACTTATTGGTTTTGTTACGGGCTTATTTTGTTTGCCATTCGTTCCAAAATTACATTCACTCCTAAGCCAGGTCCGTGAAATAGTTCAGTTGAAGAATGCAAGTCCACCTACATCATGGATGTAATAATGAATTCTCTCATACAAAACAAAAAAGATGATTTTTTATACGGTCAATATCACACTCTCTAATTTTCTTGGATCTCTAAAGAGATTGGTCAGAGCGTTTAGATCAAAAAATTTAAAGTTTTTAAAGAGTCAATCAAGAATAATAAAGTTAAACTCACAATTTCACACCATTCATCAATCGATCGATGGGGTAATGATGAAGGAAGGACCTCCATTACTGAAAATCTTTAAATATAGAAATAATGAACAAAAACTGGATACATGGAATATGAATGGCGAAGACAATAGATAGCGCTTAAAGGGACGTGATATATAAGAGAGACTCAGTGAACATATTTTGCTTATGGCTTGGCACTTGGCCAAAAAGCGATCTCGCCCAAATTGTGCACAGCTGTAGTATGGGGTGGCATGAGCTCACAGACGGAGTTTGGGTTCGTCATATCTGCACCCTCGCTAAATAACGTAAGTTCGATAAAGTGGCATCAAAAATTCAAAGTTTACGGATTCGTTCGATATGTGCATGTGACGATGGGCAATAATAAGTAGGTAAATACCACCAAGTGTCATCTCGATCCAAAACCTTGAGACCCAGAAAAAATTTAAAAAACAAAAAAAAATTTGTTTTATTTTTCCTACAATTGCCTATCGGTGAGGGTCATTTTTTATTCCTTCAATTTGACGAGTATCTATTAGTGTAACTACTGTATGAAAATGAACTAAAACACAATCGTGAAATGCTACTTTATTTCCGAAAAACCACGACTAATCCGCCTTTTTATCGCAAACTGACTGAATAAACATAAGCCGGTTACGGTTATGCGAATTCGGAAATACAAAATTCATGTTTTTTTCGAAAAAATACTGTCTTATTACACCTCATATATTTATATAACAAACAACTGATAAAAGAAAACAACAGTATAATACCGAACATCGAATGCTAAATAATAGTGATTGCTGAATTTTGAATTTCTGCATTTGGATTACGGTAGGGCGCACGATAATTCCTTTCAATTTGCGATAAAAAGGCGAATTAGTCGTGGTTTTTCTTAAATAAAGTAACATTTCACGATTGTGTTTTAGTTCATTTTCATACAGTAGTTACACTAATATATACTGGTCAAATTGAAGGAATAAAAAATGACCCTTACCGATAGGCAATTGTAGGAAAAATAAAACAAAAATTTTTTAAATGTTTTTTTAAAATTTTTCTGAGTCTCAAGGTTTTGGATCGGGATGACACTTGGTGGTATTTACCTACTTCTTATTGCCCATCGTTACATATGCATATCGAACGAATCCGTAAACTTTGAAATTTTGATGCCACTTTATCGAAGTTACGTTATTTAGCGAGGGTGCAGATATGACGAACCCAAACTCCGTCTGTGAGCTCATGCCACCTCATACTACAGCTGTGCACAATTTGGGCGCGAGCGGTTCATATCACTTTTTGGCCAAGTGCCAAGAGAATGTCACTTGAGCCAGATAGTCTCTCATAATGATCAGCTATACAAGGCAAAGGTCAGGTCAAGATAGGACAGGTCATACATATCTTTCCCTAGGTCTAGGTATTGAGTGTAGAAAGACATTGCATTTTCTCGAGGGCAAGACGAAAAGAATTCAAATAAACGAGTTGAAATCAATCAAAGACAGAATACTGCCCAAACGCTCTTATACACAATTATAATGCGAGAATGTTGCCAGAGCTAGGCTTATTATAAAGCCATCCTGAACGATATCACACGTACGCATCTACATTTTGCCGAGAATGTTGATCTGACTATTATTAAAATTTGGCAATCTGACCCGTCGTTCCCAAGTTGACCAAATTGCACGCACTTAGACGAGATACGTCGAGTGATTATTTGTTGTGAATTAATACAAAAATATTGAAGGTGAATTAGATCTGTGAGGAACTAATGTCTTAAAGATTCAAAATGAAATTTGTTTATGCATATGAAGGATTATTGAATTGAGAGAATATGAAGAATAGAGAAATAAAGAGAAAAGGAGAAGGAGGAAGAGAGGTAGAAGAGTTGTCCGAAGATTACGGTATGTAGAGCTGTTCGTTAGAGTTAGGTCAGATATATGATTTCTAGCAGAAACACTAATAACTGCTGATAAGAGCTATAAATTGTGATTTCACGCAAAGTTTTTGGTTTAATGATTAACTCTGAGAACGAATATGTATATCAAATACCATTTATTTATTTACATATTTATGTATTAATAAATAAATTAATAATATTTATTTGTTTATGTACGCTTTATAAGTTTTTTCTGATTATAATTATTGTTTGATTTGCAGTCCCGCTGTAAAATTGTTCATTTTAATTTATTGGCCTATTTTTACAATGGTAACACAAACGAAAAATTCTTTAATTTAAAGGTGGAGTCCCACGAATACTTTCGGGAACAAACTGTGAAGACAGACAGATACCGAAAGTTGTTCTGCATACCGTACATAAATTATTTTGTGCTAATTCAGCTTATTGATCGCTAGAATCATGAATGAATCATTCTTACAGGTTAATTGTGCAGGCAAAGACTCGAAATTTTGAAAAAAAAAAGAAAGTTCGGCAATATGTTTCGAACCCGCGACGTTACGCAGCACTTTTACCACTACGCCATGGGATAGATGATTGTCCATGCTATTTTCTTGCATATCACTTATCCCTTACATAGCCGATATGTTACGCATTTTGCATAGACATTCAAGGGCCTCCATCTTTAATAAAAAGACGTAGTATATAGTTTTTCGCACATAATTTAAAAAAGTGAGAATATTAATCCGAGTTTACAATGTTTGTTCTCATAATCGTCTGGCGAGTTGATTTTGCTGAAATTTATCGAAAAGTTTAATAATCACTATTAAAACAAACCTTTTATGAACTTTTCTGGGCAACTTTTCAAAAGGAATACAACAGAGACTGAACATGCTGAGATTGATAGAAACATCTGCAGAAAATAATATTTTTATGATTTGTTGTTTTTTTTTGAAAACGACCACGTCTCTGTTTTTTTGGTAGAGGCAAAATTATATTCTCCTTTGTCCAGCATCCCACTTCCATTCTTCATTTATTATACTCTTCTGCGAGGTCAAACACGGCCAAAATGAGTGTGTTTTTGAATTGCAAAACAACCTGTGCCTAAAGCAGAGATGTACCCGAAAACGTACTGCCAGGAACAATCTGAATAGTGCTGCAATTATTGTAGGTATGCCACTCAAATGGATCATCATTGACAACAGACACATCGAAACAGGTAAAGCGTACAAGAACAAACAGACAATGAGCTGAGAATTAATTAATCATAAGAAAGTATGTACAATGTATACAATAAATACAATGACTAGTTCATCTAGGGCTTATAATACTTCATCTGTAAACTCATGATCAAGACTTTGAGAATCGAAAAATTAGCATACTCCGCTGAAATAAATGATGCGTCTAAATTCATGTTTTGCGTGGCTACATTTTTCTTCTTCATTACGTCCAGTCTTGGTCTGAAGATGAATAAAACATATAAAACGATTTCTGACAAAATTCACATAGATGCGGTACTGACGAAAAAAATGAATTTTCCTGTTTTATGTATGATAATTAGAGGCTCCACGAGTGACGGTCACTGGCACTTCGAAATTCCTTTCACTTGACAATGCGCTACAGGAGGTGTGTTTAGTGTGGTTTAGTGATTTTTTAGTAAAAAGTGTGTTTCGATTCCAATCGATGCGTGAGTGGTCGAAATCGAATCCTTGGCTAACTTATTCTAAGAAACTATTACTAAGGTGAGTTTTTCGATCAAAGATCAACGAACGCTGGAAACGGGAATTTTCGAAAAAAATTCACATTGAATTAATTCTCACTATTTCCAGGTAAGTTTGTATTTGCTCAATATCTTCTACATAGGGTATGTAATACGGTGCATCCTTATTTTGATGTAGCCTTATTTTAAAATTCATAATTTATTAAAAATGGGAAATTTGTAAAAGAAACCTTGATGTTACGAAAATTGTGAATTGTGGTGATCTTTGATTTAAAAAAAACATTTTGTATAATTTTCAAATAGTGAGAGCTTTGATCCGAGTTGACGTTCGTTCTCGTCCTCGACTGAGAAATTTCTTTTTCTGAAATTTAACTTAAAACTGTAATAATTAATATTAAAAACAAACCTTTTCTGGTCTTTTACTTTTCAAAAGGAATACAACAGAGACTGAACAGGCTGAATGTGACAAAAGCATCTGCAAAAAATATTGTTCTAAGGATTTTTTTCGAAGACGTACCATCAGAAACAATCTGTAGAGTGCACATATTATGGGAGGCATGAAACTCAAATGAAATAAAGCTGACAAAAGATACATTAGAAGTGGTGTTGAGTAGGAGAATACGCACACAATTAGCTGAGATATGATTAATAATAAGAAAAATTAACAATAGGATGGTTTACTGAAAATTTATGAGCGAGTACGATACTTTCGCAGTAAAAGGTAAAGGTAAAGGTAGGTACAACAAGTTATTCAAGGCACACGAAGTCCTGCGGGTGATCACTTCAGTGATAATTTCAACGTCATTTCGGAGTACATATATAATATTCAAAAGAATAATGACCTGTGCAAGAAAAATATTCATGAATCGGATTTGCAACTGTTGCGATGCCGTCGATAACGATGTCTTCTGTAAATATCCATATAAAAATACCGTGCTGTCCAATATGTATTCTATCATATTTTATATTTTAGAGTTTCAGCCACAGCCTTCACAGTCAACCATTTCTGTTCATTTTTAGTTATGATATTTATATCGATATTGGATCGCAAACAACAGAATAGTAGTCAATTTGCGAAAAATAACAATTTTCAGCACTCGTTGTCAGCACCAGGGCATATCGGCCATTGGGTTGACTGGGGGAAACTTTTATTCAGTAATTCGTGCACAGAGATTAAATTTACCCGAATGCCGTTAGTTGGCGAACGATTTGCCCGTATTCAGACAAATGCTACCCTGTATATGGGCAAATCGGTGGTTTTTGGGCTACCATTTGCCCGAATGTGGGGAAATCGTGTACACAAGTATCGTAAGTTGGCAAATCTATTACCCATATTTGGGTAAGTTTGCTCTCAGTGTGGGGAAGTTTTTTGCAGCATGACTGTGGCAATGATCTTTGACGGCAATATTAATGACTAATAAATTGACCACTATTTGTGATCCAAGCTCGATAAAACTGGAGAACTGTATAACGGAGCCATCTATAAAAACATAGTAAAAATGATGAGAAACAGTTGACTGCGAAGAAAGTTGTGACTGGAAAATCTATATGTGATCGAATATTGGCAAGCACTGTCCATAGATCGGATAACTTTCAGTTTCCCTGAGTGAAAATTGGCAGGCCTACACCTCATTTGCCCATTCCTCGATAATCACGTTTTACCCTGTTATTGACCGTATAAAATACAATTGTTTATTTGGTACGAGAGTAGCCAACCACTGCCACAATGAATTTCTATGTTTAGAGAGAGCGCACCGGTGAGAGAGTAGGTAGATCAGAGAGAGCGAGGAAGGAAAGGAGGAAAGAGTGAGGAGTTAATCGATAGTTCTTCCTCTGTTTAGCAGCAGTAACAATACAATTATGCAAGTACATTTTATACGGACAATAATTTATGATCTTGTTTATCTTCGATTCAGCAAATTTATCTATTTATTTACTGATCCGTATTTCTTGTAAACGCATAAATAATTATTGTTAGATAAGACTACCGTTCGTTTCCTGACTGTGATTATACCATGAGTAAGAAAGAAAATGAAGGAAGGGCAGAATAAGAGGAAACAGACGAAAAATATTGCAACTTCTGAAAAAAATTTAATGGTAGAGGATCACTGCCGAAACAGTATTCCTCTAATTATTATTGAGTACATTTACATGATTTGTAAAGTCTCTATTTATATATTTATATATATCATTATTTGTTCTTTCAATACTTTATCACAGTCAGCCTTAAAGGGAGAGAAACAGGCAGATATAAAAAAAGGCCAGACATATTTTGAAATTTCGTTGAGAGAAATGTCTTTTGAAAAAGCGACAAAAGTCCTCGATAAATTTTAATTAAATTCATCATCTAAAATGTGCCCTGGCTCTTAAATCTATAGATTCATCTTAATTCTTTGCGGGAGTAAGATGGTTCAAATCGTTTAATAGAAATAGGTTACACTCCCTTTAAGTTTCTCTGTTCGCTTTGTCAGGCAATAGACAAATCTGTTCGATATTAAAGGTGGTGTCCGGCGAATATTTTCGTGAACAAACTGTGAAGGCAGAAATATAGCCAAAGTGATTCTGCATACCTTTCATAGATTATTTTATGCTAATTCAGCTCATTGATCGCTAGAATCATGAATGAATCATGCTTGATGTATAGGTGTTGGATACCTTGATATGTGGAGACTAGAGTAGTAACCAATACAAGTTTATCACAAATAATATAGAGTTCGAGTCTAAGACTAGGGATAGAAGAGACCTACTTGTAACCTACGCTAAGCTAAGAATGAAATAGAGAATCATGTGTAGAGTAATAGATATGATAATTAGGGATAATGCACAATGACTATTATGCATTAGCTATATGATAATTATATTATGCTAACTAGATTAGATTACACTACACAACACCTCCTTCCTAAGATTCTAAGTTAAAGACAACAGAATCGATAATCAATACAATAAAAACTAATTTACAATTGAACTAACGTAACTACTACATTCGGAGGTATTACTAACAACGGGCCTTCGGTCTCTGACCGGACGATGATATGCCTTGCTTGAAGGGTCTGGGATAGGCATGACGATGACAGCTCCAGTTGAATTATCCTTCGTAGTTTCTTCTGTAGGCTTCTTGATATCGAATGAATCGATATGAAGATCAAGTATATCATCTTCATCTTGATCTCTTCGGGAGATTAATTGATGGGCATGAGCCTTCATTCTCCTTCCTCCCTTATCAATGAGATAAACAACTCGACCGAGTTTATCTACAATGATAGCTTCACTACATTTCACATTATTAGGTCCATCTTTTTCACGGGAGTAGACCTTATCACCAGTTTTGAATTCTTTGTGTTTTGCACCATGTTTCAGGTCAAACTGGTTTTTCATATCTTCATCCTTCTTATCTGATCTACGACTTGGAACCAAGAGGCTTTGTCTTGTTCTCAGTTTTCGTCCGAGAAATACTTCAGCTGGTGACTTATCAGCTAGTTGTCTGTTCGGATTCGATCGATATTCCATGAGGAATGTCTTAACATTCTCTACTTCAGGTCGTTCTCCATTCAATTTCAGGAGTGTTCGTTTGAATTTATCAACGAATCGTTCTGCTTGACCATTAGATTGAGGATGATATGGCGGAGTCAGCACGTGATTGATACCGTAGTTGTTACAGTATTCTCGGAAATCACTCGAAGTGAATTGTGTTCCGTTATCACTGACCAATGTTTCTGGACAACCATATGCAGATATGAACTTGTGAATATGTGTGATGGTAGAATTAGTATCTATTCTATCCATTTCTATTACTTCAGGCCATTTACTGTGTGCATCTACGATAATCAAGTAATACTTTCCATTCATAGGTCCTGCGAAATCAACGTGAATTCGCTCCATTGGTCTATCAGTTGATGGCCATGGTTCTATTGGTACCTTGATTGGATTCTTGATTTGATTCATTACGAGTTGATCTTCAACTTCATTCTGTAATGGTCTGATGAGATTCAGTTTCCAGAACCAATCAGTTCCGATTAAATTTACAGGCGAATCTGTTACATAAACAAATCCCCTATTCTCATCATTCTTATATTTCATTTTACAATGAAATTTTCCGAGTATGGATACACCTGTGCCATTCGCACACTTAGCCTGTATTCTTCCCTCTTTTAGGGTGGGAGATCCCAGTGTTTTCCATACATTCTTGGAGATAAAGGTTAGATCTGAACCAGTATCTACTCGGAATTCAATGCTCTTTCCATTAACATTGACTTGTGCATAGACTCGATTACTGACGACCTGATTACAGAACACAGCATTGTTGTTCTTTCTCTTATAGAATTTATTTCTTTTGTAATCTTTCTTTGGTCGTTTATCTGGATATTTCTTCCAGCATTCATGCACTGCATGACCATGTCTATCACAATATGCACATTTATTATCTGATGAACTCTTATCACTTTTTGTCTTCGAATCAACCACAGCGGTATCATCGTTCACCTTGTTCGACTTATTATCCCGTAACAGGTAGACATTATTTTGATCTTCTACAGCAGCAACATCTCTTTCAAGTGCTTGAAGTGTAGAGAACTTCTCTACGAGTTCATTCAAAGTGAAATCTTGTTTGTTATTAACAATGTTCATCAGATTTGTTCGAGCCTTTTTCAGGTTTGGTAGATCAAGACCTGCAAGGAATACAGTGACCTTCAATTCGTCTTCTGTAATCTCCTTCATCTTTCCCTTCTGATATAGATTGTTGACTTCAGATGCAAATTTCTTGACATCAGTCAATCCAAGTATAGACATTCTTTGATTGAGAAATCTTAGACGTAGTTCAAAATCAGAAACTTGTCTACCGAATAGATTAGTCAATTCTTTCACTGTATTCTCAAATGTCTCACTATACACATCTTTAGGTGACAAATGATTCTTATACTGTGAATTGCATTTTGTACTCAAATGTCTCAACATGATTCTTACTCTGAGTTTCTCATCTAAGTGAATCATATCATGTTCGAAGATGTCTTTGTATCTATCATACCAATTCTCGAACGTACACTCATCTTCAGGTTCATATTGGAACTCATTTATTCAAGCTTCAAGTGCATCAATCGATGGGCCACATACAGTATGCACGCTTTGGCTACTGTCACCTGAGGTTACTGTAGGATCAGTCGTAACTCTCGCTCCATTCGATTCATTGAGAGCTCTGATTAGTTTCTCAACTCTCTTATCAGACTCTTCTTGCATCTTGAGCATCATCTTCATGAACGTATCCATCATAGAGTTCATTCCATTCGAATCACTCGATTTGGTTATACCTGAATCAGTCATGATTATAGTCTGTACTGTTCAATGATAACTATCACGTACTCTATAGTCTGTACTGTCTCTGACCTGATGTGTACTAGCTACTCGTATCGTGTACGGTGCTCTGATCTTTGATCTCTTATGTGCTTGCTACTCGTATCGTGTACGGTGCTTTGATCTTTGATCTCAGTTATCTGGTGGATGATCTTTGATCTCCAGTCTCTGGTATCAGCATGATCTATGACCTTTGGTCTCTGATCTTTGGTCTCTAGTCTCAATGGACAACGATCTTAAGATACGGTGATCTTGATCAGACCTGTGTCAACCTCGGTATCACAATAGCGATACAGTATCCAACCGGGAATCACAACGGTGGTACAGGTTACACTCGGCTCTTACAATGGTTGCTTTAAATATCAAGTGTGGATCACAAGATAGCAGAGCCAAGGGCCGTGACCAATCGCAGCAACAATCGAGCGTATCGAAGTGCCGGTCACAGTGACTATCTCCAGGTGTTACAATATCCACAGACACCAGTCACAGTGGCTATCTCCAGGCTAAGATCTATGCTTTGCCAGCCACGACTTACCAGAAACTTACCAGATACTGATTCTTAGCAAAACTAGGTAAAGTCTAAGTCTAATACTAATCCTAAGTCTTAAACCTAAGATCCTGGTCGCCAATGTTGGATACCTTGATATGTGGAGACTAGAGTAGTAACCAATACAAGTTTATCACAAATAATATAGAGTTCGAGTCTAAGACTAGGGATAGAAGAGACCTACTTGTAACCTACGCTAAGCTAAGAATGAAATAGAGAATCATGTGTAGAGTAATAGATATGATAATTAGGGATAATGCACAATGACTATTATGCATTAGCTATATGATAATTATATTATGCTAACTAGATTAGATTACACTACACAACAATAGGCAAAGGCGCGAAATTTTGAAAATAAGAAAGTTCGGCAATAGGTTTCGAACCCGCGACGTTACGCTAACTAGACAGCGCATTTACCACTTCACCAAGGGATAGATGCCTTGTCAAGCTAATTTCTTGCATATCACTAATCTCTTGGACAAATGATATTACGTATTTGCATAGACATTCGAGGGCCTCCATCTTTAATATTCACCGCCATATATCCACAGCCTCATTAAAGGTACACCCTTTAAAATAGTGTACCCAAATTTAAATGGACATTTCGAACTAATTTTACTCTCCGCAATGGCAATACTCTCTCGTGGATAAAGAAAGCGAGAGAATATTGCCAGAGCGGACAAATTCAAATGAGCTCGGGGTGTCCCTTTAAGAGTCAATATGCATGGACTATTACTTTATGATTACTCCTTACCAAATCTGAACAATTCAGAAAAGACAAATAGAGTTCCTCCCCGTTTGACAAAGTATTGCATCTCAGGTAACTATAACGAAAGCATAAAAATCGGAAGAAAGAATAATGAGGTATTGTCCGTATAAAATACATTTGCATAATTGCATTGCTACTGCTGCTATTATAGAATTACAAAAGTTTTGCATACATCGCGCAAATGCCGAATATAGTAAACTTCTCCACCGTTGAGAAAAACGCACTCCAAAATTTTCGCCAAATTTCGGGAGGTTTTTCCGAACGTTTTGTTAATGCTTATAATTTTATTTTTGCTGAAAGCTCAATGAAATGACGAGAAAACGCCATAAAATTCGATAAAATAAGCGAAAAAGAAATGTCGCGCGAATAAGTGGGCGGAGTCAGAGTATTGCGCGGCAAATAGCGGAATTTGTATTGTTCGGAAAGTTTTCATTCTATAATAAACAGAGGAAGAGCTATCGATTAACTCCCGACTCTTTCCTCCTTTCCTTCCTCGCTCTCTCTGATCTACCTACTCTCTCACCGGTGCTCTCTCTCTCTAAACATAGAAATTCATTGTGGCAGTGGTTGGCTACTCTCGTACCAAATAAACAAGTGTATTTTATACGGTCAATAATATTACGGAAGTAGCGTTTTCGTTATTAGTTGTTGTGTAGTGTAATCTAATCTATCAGCATAATATAATTATCATGTAACTAATGCATAATAGTAATTGTGCATTATCCCTAATTAGCATATTTATTACTCTACACATGATTCTCCAATTCATTCTTAGCATATATATCTAGTCTTACAAGGAAACCTTCCCAACTTGTCCTGGCCATATGAGATGGCGATAGCATGAATAGACTCAGTTTTCGATGCTGATCACGAATCCGCTTTCATACGTTGCCCAATCGAGCTGAGCTTCGAGAAAATAGATATTGAAATATGACTAGCTGATTCGAAAATTCATATCCTATCTACCTTATCTTCTAAACCACACCTGCAGTTGTTTGGATAATTGATATATGAGTTCTTGAACTCATTAGGATGGTTTGTGTAGAAATCCACACTAATTTCCGAATCAACTAGACGATTTTCAATATCGATTTCCTCGAAGCTCAGCTCAATTGGACAGCTTTTGAAAGCGGATTCGTAATCAGCATCGAAAACTGATTCTATTCATGCGATTGCCATCTCATATGGCGAGGACAAGTTTGGAACGTTCCCTTGTTTGTCTCGAACTCTATAGTATTTGTGATAGACTTGCATTGGATACTCTCTTCTATCCACATATCAAGGTGTCCAACATTATTCAAGCTCTTATTTCATGATAGCTTTGCTTTTTTGTATTACTTAACACTACCTGAACTAGCATATCATAGTTTTCCGAATCTCTGCCGAATACAACAAATCCAACAGTGTTGACATATAAACATATTATTTCAAAAATAATTAGAATGAATTGTGTTCTGAAAGAAATAAATACTGAAAATTTAATTGGAATTGGAAAGCTTGCCTTTTTGACAGTTTAAAGGCACTTTCTGTTCCCAATAAAAGAATTTGATGAATGCGTAACAGAATGAAGTGTACTGGTGCAACGGGAGTGACAATAGCGAATGCTTGGATAAACTGAAAAAAACATACTAATTTTTCCATTTGATATATCTCTTCTGATATTCGATAATTGCCATCTAATTGGAAAACATGTTAATTTTCTATAAGCGATAACAATAAGGACAGCGATTAATAAACACTGGTGTAGTAAGCAATTTTTTTTCGCATAGCGAATCTCAACGATTTGTAAAAGTTATTTAAGGCAAAAAAAACAATCTGAAAATTTGTACACAGACGCAATATTGCCAGTAATTTTATTTTTAAATAAAAATTTTTGCGATTTTGAAATCAAAATTTTCGCGCATGCATTACGGTATGTTATTTTAAAATTCGCGATTTATTAATTTGAAAATTTTTTAACTATCTTTTGCGCATTGAATGAACACGACCGAACGGCTCTACAAAACGTATTTGATTCACATCATATAAATAAGCATAGCACTGCACAAAAGGCCGGACGATAAATGGCGAGGCACCTGTTAAGGCGGTGATTATCCGGGACTGTATATCGACTGCACTTAATAGTTCTAACTGACCAATATTATTGGCTTTGGTAGTTGCCATCTTGTGCATAGTTCACAATAGAATCCTGGATAGGGAGTCATGGGATAGAAGCAAAGCCCAAAATTGAAGAAAATATCAAGAGAAAACATTCCAAACTGAAATAAAAACAACTAAGTAAAATTATGGATGTTTTCTCCGCAATTTTAGTGAGGCCAATAATTTGGACGAAGCTGAGCCTAAAATTTGGCTACAAGACAGAATTTAGTGTCGACCACCAAATTATAAGTGGCACTTGTCTTGTAGCCAAATTTTAGGCACTCAAAAATGTTCGACCAAGATATTGGCCCCACTACCGAGTTATATTTACCTGATTGGCGATATATCCCCACAGCATATCTTTTTTCATTTGACATCTCTGTCGATAAATCATGAAGAATGTTGCAGGATGGAGGATAAGAAGTGACACAGAACACAGTATCTTCTGATAACAGGAAAAATCGAATATATATATATATATATACTAGCCGCGCCTAACGGCGCGACTATCGGGGGGAAACCCCCCGAACCCCCCCCCCCATATATATATAAATACATAAATAAATATATATATATATATAAATATATAAATATATATATAAATTGTTTAGCGCTAATGCACTGTTACATTTGCCTTACGTGTCTACGCCGTAACCCCCTCCGCCGCCTGTCCTACGCGACGGAGGGGGTTACGGCGTAGACACGTAAGGCAAATGTAACAGTGCATAAGGAAGATGTTTAAGTAAACCAATATAGTATTACGGGAACTAACGCTAAGACTACCGTAACTAAAGGAACATTGCTAAGTGTGAATGGTAACTGAATCGATAGAATCTTTAAGTAGATCAATATAGATCTAACTATTGTAGCATCGACCTCTCCTCATGTATTTAGTAATTCTGTAAAAGATGAAATCCAGTAATTGCAACTATATCGTCGCAACTTCTTGTCATAATATGTATTTTGATTGTTCTCTTTTCTCACTTCTTTTCTCTCTTCTCCAAGATGCGATAAATATATTATTATAAACTACAATATAGTATCACGGGAGCTAACGCTAAGACTTCCTTAACTTAAGGAACATTGCTAACATGGGAATGGTGTGAACTCACATTTCCCTATTTTCACGAAAGTTGCAGGGAATACTAACTCGAATACGCTGATTCCAAATCTGCATTAAAAACCTGCGAAATGTTTTTCTGAAGCGAGTTATAGACCGGAAAAGAGCGATTTTTTTACTTTTCAAGCCATTTTCAGCTGATTTTTCAGCTTTTTTCTTCACTCGATGTGAATTTTATCGCTCTTCTCTTCTCTTATATTCTCGCTCAAATCCTACTGCAGCATTTTAAGGTGGAATGATGTTTTGCTGGTATTCCGGAAGGGGCTGGTTCGATTCCCAGGCAGTGAACTTCTTTTTCTGATTCATGGGTGATAAAATTTTTTAAATGACAAAAGATCCCTCCGGAATACCAACCAAACATCGTAAGACTTGACCACGATGCAGCTTGGAGTGGAAAAAGATGATTATGATTATATTGCTCAGGGAAATCAGCTGAACAATCATTTGAAACATTAAAAAAAATCACTTTTCGTCGGACTATAACTCGCTCCAGAAAAACATTTTGCAGGTTTTTAAAGCAGACTTGAAATCAGCACAGTCGATTTAGTAAACCCTGCAATTTTCGTGAAAATCGGGATATGTGAGTTCACACCATTCCCATGTAAGTGTGAATGGTAACTAAATCGATAGAATTTAAGTAGATCAATATAAATCTAACTATTGTAGCATCGACCTCTCCTCATGCATTTAGTAATTCTGTAAAAGTTGCAATCCAGTAATTTCAACTATATCGTCGCAACTTCTTGTCATAATATGTATTTTGATTGTTCTCTTTTCTCACTTCTTTTCTCTCTTCTCCAAGATGCGATAAATATATTATTATAATTATTATTATAAACTACAATATAGTATCACGGGAGCTAACGCTAAGACTACCGTAACTAAAGGAACATTGCTAAGTGTGAATGGTAACTGAATCGATAGAATCTTTAAGTAGATCAATATAGATCTAACTATTGTAGCATCGACCTCTCCTCATGTATTTAGTAATTCTGTAAAAGATGAAATCCAGTAATTGCAACTATATCGTCGCAACTTCTTGTCATAATATGTATTTTGATTGTTCTCTTTTCTCACTTCTTTTCTCTCTTCTCCAAGATGCGATAAATATATTATTATAAACTACAATATAGTATCACGGGAGCTAACGCTAAGACTTCCTTAACTTAAGAAACATTGCTAACATGGGAATGGTGTGAACTCACATTTCCCTATTTTCACGAAAGTTGCAGGGAATACTAACTCGAATACGCTGATTCCAAATCTGCATTAAAAACCTGCGAAATGTTTTTCTGAAGCGAGTTATAGACCGGAAAAGAGCGATTTTTTTACTTTTCAAGCCATTTTCAGCTGATTTTTCAGCTTTTTTCTTCACTCGATGTGAATTTTATCGCTCTTCTCTTCTCTTATATTCTCGCTCAAATCCTACTGCAGCATTTTAAGGTGGTATGATGTTTTGCGGGTATTCCGGAAGGGGCTGGTTCGATTCCCCGGCAGTGAACTTCTTTTTCTGATACATGGGTGATAAAATTTTTTAAATGACAAAAGATACCTCCGGAATACCAACCAAACATCGTAAGACTTGACCACGATGCAGCTTGGAGTGGAAAAAGATGATTATGATTATATTGCTCAGGGAAATCAGCTGAACAATCATTTGAAACATTAAAAAAATCACTTTTCGTCGGACTATAACTCGCTCCAGAAAAACATTTTGCAGGTTTTTAAAGCAGACTTGAAATCAGCACAGTCGATTTAGTAAACCCTGTAATTTTCGTGAAAATCGGGATATGTGAGTTCACACCATTCCCATGTAAGTGTGAATGGTAACTAAATCGATAGAATTTAAGTAGATCAATATAAATCTAACTATTGTAGCATCGACCTCTTCTCATGCATTTAGTAATTCTGTAAAAGTTGCAATCCAGTAATTTCAACTATATCGTCGCAACTTCTTGTCATAATATGTATTTTGATTGTTCTCTTTTCTCACTTCTTTTCTCTCTTCTCCAAGATGCGATAAATATATTATTATAATTATTATTATAAACTACAATATAGTATCACGGGAGCTAACGCTAAGACTACCGTAACTAAAGGAACATTGCTAAGTGTGAATGGTAACTGAATCGATAGAATCTTTAAGTAGATCAATATAGATCTAACTATTGTAGCATCGACCTCTCCTCATGTATTTAGTAATTCTGTAAAAGATGAAATCCAGTAATTGCAACTATATCGTCGCAACTTCTTGTCATAATATGTATTTTGATTGTTCTCTTTTCTCACTTCTTTTCTCTCTTCTCCAAGATGCGATAAATATATTATTATAAACTACAATATAGTATCACGGGAGCTAACGCTAAGACTTCCTTAACTTAAGGAACATTGCTAACATGGGAATGGTGTGAACTCACATATCCCGATTTTCACGAAAATTGCAGGGTTTACTAAATCGACTGTGCTGATTTCAAGTCTGCTTTAAAAACCTGCGAAATGTTTTTCTGAAGCGAGTTATAGACCGGAAAAGAGCGATTTTTTTTACTTTTCAAGCCATTTTCAGCTGATTTTTCAGCTTTTTTCTCCACTCGATGTGAATTTTATCGCTCTTCTCTTCTCTTATATTCTCGCTCAAATCCTACAGCAGCATTTTAAGGTGGTATGATGTTTTGCTGGTATTCCGGAAGGGGCTGGTTCGATTCCCCGGCAGTGAACTTCTTTTTCTGATTCATGGGTGATAAAATTTTTTAAATGACAAAAGATCCCTCCGGAATACCAACCAAACATCGTAAGACTTGACCACGATGCAGCTTGGAGTGGAAAAAGATGATTATGATTATATTGCTCAGGGAAATCAGCTGAACAATCATTTGAAACATTAAAAAAATCACTTTTCGTCGGACTATAACTCGCTCCAGAAAAACATTTTGCAGGTTTTTAAAGCAGACTTGAAATCAGCACAGTCGATTTAGTAAACCCTGTAATTTTCGTGAAAATCGGGATATGTGAGTTCACACCATTCCCATGTAAGTGTGAATGGTAACTAAATCGATAGAATTTAAGTAGATCAATATAAATCTAACTATTGTAGCATCGACCTCTTCTCATGCATTTAGTAATTCTGTAAAAGTTGCAATCCAGTAATTTCAACTATATCGTCGCAACTTCTTGTCATAATATGTATTTTGATTGTTCTCTTTTCTCACTTCTTTTCTCTCTTCTCCAAGATGCGATAAATATATTATTATAATTATTATTATAAACTACAATATAGTATCACGGGAGCTAACGCTAAGACTACCGTAACTAAAGGAACATTGCTAAGTGTGAATGGTAACTGAATCGATAGAATCTTTAAGTAGATCAATATAGATCTAACTATTGTAGCATCGACCTCTCCTCATGTATTTAGTAATTCTGTAAAAGATGAAATCCAGTAATTGCAACTATATCGTCGCAACTTCTTGTCATAATATGTATTTTGATTGTTCTCTTTTCTCACTTCTTTTCTCTCTTCTCCAAGATGCGATAAATATATTATTATAAACTACAATATAGTATCACGGGAGCTAACGCTAAGACTTCCTTAACTTAAGGAACATTGCTAACATGGGAATGGTGTGAACTCACATTTCCCTATTTTCACGAAAGTTGCAGGGAATACTAACTCGAATACGCTGATTCCAAATCTGCATTAAAAACCTGCGAAATGTTTTTCTGAAGCGAGTTATAGACCGGAAAAGAGCGATTTTTTTACTTTTCAAGCCATTTTCAGCTGATTTTTCAGCTTTTTTCTTCACTCGATGTGAATTTTATCGCTCTTCTCTTCTCTTATATTCTCGCTCAAATCCTACTGCAGCATTTTAAGGTGGTATGATGTTTTGCGGGTATTCCGGAAGGGGCTGGTTCGATTCCCCGGCAGTGAACTTCTTTTTCTGATACATGGGTGATAAAATTTTTTAAATGACAAAAGATACCTCCGGAATACCAACCAAACATCGTAAGACTTGACCACGATGCAGCTTGGAGTGGAAAAAGATGATTATGATTATATTGCTCAGGGAAATCAGCTGAACAATCATTTGAAACATTAAAAAAATCACTTTTCGTCGGACTATAACTCGCTCCAGAAAAACATTTTGCAGGTTTTTAAAGCAGACTTGAAATCAGCACAGTCGATTTAGTAAACCCTGTAATTTTCGTGAAAATCGGGATATGTGAGTTCACACCATTCCCATGTAAGTGTGAATGGTAACTAAATCGATAGAATTTAAGTAGATCAATATAAATCTAACTATTGTAGCATCGACCTCTTCTCATGCATTTAGTAATTCTGTAAAAGTTGCAATCCAGTAATTTCAACTATATCGTCGCAACTTCTTGTCATAATATGTATTTTGATTGTTCTCTTTTCTCACTTCTTTTCTCTCTTCTCCAAGATGCGATAAATATATTATTATAATTATTATTATAAACTACAATATAGTATCACGGGAGCTAACGCTAAGACTACCGTAACTAAAGGAACATTGCTAAGTGTGAATGGTAACTGAATCGATAGAATCTTTAAGTAGATCAATATAGATCTAACTATTGTAGCATCGACCTCTCCTCATGTATTTAGTAATTCTGTAAAAGATGAAATCCAGTAATTGCAACTATATCGTCGCAACTTCTTGTCATAATATGTATTTTGATTGTTCTCTTTTCTCACTTCTTTTCTCTCTTCTCCAAGATGCGATAAATATATTATTATAAACTACAATATAGTATCACGGGAGCTAACGCTAAGACTTCCTTAACTTAAGGAACATTG
The DNA here is from genome assembly GCA_943737045.1 of Parapristionchus giblindavisi. Classification (NCBI taxonomy): domain Eukaryota; kingdom Metazoa; phylum Nematoda; class Chromadorea; order Rhabditida; family Diplogasteridae; genus Parapristionchus; species Parapristionchus giblindavisi. The sequence continues at coordinate 497,043 of CALSFV010000020.1, read as the reverse complement.
CTAACATGGGAATGGTGTGAACTCACATATCCCGATTTTCACGAAAATTGCAGGGTTTACTAAATCGACTGTGCTGATTTCAAGTCTGCTTTAAAAACCTGCGAAATGTTTTTCTGAAGCGAGTTATAGACCGGAAAAGAGCGATTTTTTTTACTTTTCAAGCCATTTTCAGCTGATTTTTCAGCTTTTTTCTCCACTCGATGTGAATTTTATCGCTCTTCTCTTCTCTTATATTCTCGCTCAAATCCTACAGCAGCATTTTAAGGTGGTATGATGTTTTGCTGGTATTCCGGAAGGGGCTGGTTCGATTCCCCGGCAGTGAACTTCTTTTTCTGATTCATGGGTGATAAAATTTTTTAAATGACAAAAGATCCCTCCGGAATACCAACCAAACATCGTAAGACTTGACCACGATGCAGCTTGGAGTGGAAAAAGATGATTATGATTATATTGTTCAGGGAAATCAGCTGAACAATCATTTGAAACATTAAAAAAATCACTTTTCGTCGGACTATAACTCGCTCCAGAAAAACATTTTGCAGGTTTTTAAAGCAGACTTGAAATCAGCACAGTCGATTTAGCAAACCCTGCAATTTTCGTGAAAATCGGGATATGTGAGTTCACACCATTCCCATGTAAGTGTGAATGGTAACTAAATCGATAGAATTTAAGTAGATCAATATAGATCTAACTATTGTAGCATCGACCTCTCCTCATGTATTTAGTAATTCTGTAAAAGATGAAATCCAGTAATTGCAACTATATCGTCGCAACTTCTTGTCATAATATGTATTTTGATTGTTCTCTTTTCTCTCTTCTCCAAGATGCGATAAATATATTACTATTATTATAAACTACAATATAGTATCACGGGAACTAACGCTAAGACTACCTTAACTAAAGAAACATTGCTAAGTATGAATGGTAACTGAATCAATATAATCTTTATGTAGATTAATATAGTGTCAAGGAAGCTAACGCTAATGCACCGTTACATCTGCTTTACGTGCCTACGCCGTAACACCCCCCCCCCCCCGCCGCGTGTCCAACGCGGCGGAGAGGGGTTACGGCGTAAGTACGTAAGGCAAATGTAACGGTGCATAAGTCAATCGATAGAATGAATAAGTAGATCAAAATAGTATCACGGGAACTAACGCTAAGATTACCTTAAATAATAACTTTTGCTACGTGTGAATGGTAACTGAATCGATAGAATTTATTTATTTATTTATCGTACACCGCAAAGGTGTTTCAACAAGTACAGAATGTTCGAGTGCAAGAAAAAAAATATGTGAGAGAATAAAAATTATTAAAAGAGAGGTGGATGGGGATGGGGGGGGGGGAAGGTGAGAGATCAATTGATCACGCCTTCTGCTACAGTCAGGAAGAGTGAAGAGGGGAGGAGCCTCTTGTGCGGTGGAGCAGCCGCAAATCCAATGTATATCGTATTGGATCTCTGAGTGAGCAGGGAGGGAGAGATCAAAGATCAAGTCGACCGGGAAGATGGGACGGGGATTACAAATTTGGGACAGCAACACCTAGTTTATTCGGAAGATCAGGGAAAACAATTAGATGACGTTTAATACAAGGGATCGACAATTTAGGGTCACAAATTGTATGCAGTTTATTCAAAAATAAGTATAAGTAAGTAGACCAATATAGTATCAGGGGTTTATATTTCCATTATTAGTAGTTTCTCCGTTCATGATTTAAGTTTCAAGTCAATTGGATCATTTTGAGCTTAAATATGAAGTAAAAAGTGTGTAAGGTTATACAATGGCCGGGTTCTTAAACTTGTGGTTATAATACCAAGACTCAAGATTACAATCTATACTTTATCTCCAAATTCCAACCACAATTAAACAATATTTGGTGATGGAGACTTACGAGAGCGGGGCGAGAGACGAGAGAGGGACAGGGAGGACCAGAAAGAACCAAATGAAAGAGGCATAAAGCCTCTATTTATATGCAATACTAATTAAATTAAAATGATAAGAAAGACAAGAACAGGGTAACCTAATTATAAAACAAAGAAAGTACAATGTGGTGCAGAAATCATTCTAATAAAATGTAAAGGGGTTTAGGGGTCGAAAAGGGGAGAAAGGGGAATAGGGGAGGCGGTTAGCCTGGGGTATATGGATATAGGGAGTATCCCTAACATCTCCCTCCTCCTGCGAAAATGAGCCTCCTGGCTCATAGGCGATTCTTCTTTCTTCTAAAATGACTGTTGATGACGACCGAAAGTTCTATTCCTGAAAAACTCCTTCCTCTTCTCGATACTTCGATCGGAGTTATAACTAATCCTCCATATTCTTCTCGCATCATTCATGCAATCACCATTTATCCGATAATCATTTCCTTGATCAATACCACATTTACTACAGTATTGGTTCACAAAGCAGTTATCTCTCCTATTTGATTCAAAAGTAATGTTCTTATGACCATTCATAGTACTCACCGATTTCTTATGAACTTCTCTCTTGGCACCATAACCATTCTTTCTGCCAAAATTAATCTTAATTCCGAGCACATTGAATGCATTCATTCCAATAACTGGATCCAAATCTTTACAATTGATAACATGGAAACATATTAAACGTTTCTCACTTTTCCCACTTAATTGAATATCTAACTCACACTTTCCAATCACTTCGACCATTCCATTTACAGTGGCAATCTTATCACGAGAAGGTTTAAACTTTAACTGACCGAAAGTTTTATCAGCTTGATCAATAAACGAAAAAGGAACGAGACTAACGTCTGCACCGGAATCAATAATCACTTTGCAAGATTTTCCCTCTAAGACAGCATCAATACATAACCTCTTTCCAATATATGGATCAACTTTATTTTCTCTTTCTTTCACATTACGACCACCTCCAAGCAATCTATTCATATATGCTCCAGGAGAATTGCCCATATCTCTTGACGGTTCTTTTGTCTCTTCAGTTCTACCATAACCACCTTGATTACCGTAACCCTGATAATTATTAGCACTGCCACTGTATTGTGCTCCATTCATTTCTCTTAGACCATGATATACTTTAGACGTGCATACACTCGCTACATGACCTCTTCCACCACATTTTAGACAAGTAACATAATCATTCTTGTTCTGATGATTGTTACAGTTATTACCGTTCTGATAGTCTTTATCATAACTATCATGATCATATTCTTCTCTACTTCTTTCCACAGTCTTATTCACATATTCCATCCTCAACATATACTCCTTCATCGCTTCATACGATTCATTCACTCTCTGCGATAACAACAATACTTCGGGATGTTCCTTACGTCCTTTCACAACACGCAGCAAATGAAGTTTCCTCATTCTTTCCAACGTCATTTGATCACCACGGTATAACTGATTAGTATACTTTTCTAACTTCACAAAGTAGTCACTAGCCGTTATTAATTTGAGAGAGTTCAACTTCTCATTACACTCCACATCAGCATAAGGGGTCACTCCATTTACTTTATCCTCAAACCATTCCATCATCTCATTATACTTTCCTTTATTTCTTATCCTATCAGGCATAGTCAACCATATATCAATAGCTCTATCCCTCAAAAATGATTCAAAATAGGCTACTCTCATAAGTTCACTAGCTGATCCAAATCTCAAAGTAAAAGCTCGCTTGAATATTTCAAACTTCTCATCTTTATTACCATGGAAAGGCTCCAACGGACTCAATCTGGACAATCGAGCCTCCTCTGCATTAGTATTCAAAGTCTGCTGCATCACTTTGACACAGTCCATCATTTTGTCTGCAAATGTAGCTATACTACTATTCCTACTCGATATTGATTCATTATCACTTAACCGACTATCAATATTATCTCTGTATACATTATCCTCTCTATCATTACCAACTAAACTGTGATAATCTTTACTTCCACCCTGAAATTGAGACATGTCAATATCAAAACCTTTCTTATCTCTACCTCTACGAACATTTCCTTTCTGAACGAAAATATCATTTTTTGATCTACGGTTACAATCATCATCACCTATACCAACTCCACATACATTAGCACTCTGAGATGTATCAATAATTGGTCTATGTTTGCCTGCATAATTCGCAGCACAATTCACTCTACCAATAACACCAATATTCTCTTGCGTTGCCTTCATTTCATCTATCTCACTCTCCAATTGCATACACTTCTCATGATACATTTTAAGAACCTTGATTTGGTTACATTCTCTATCACGAATCTTAGTCTTAATCGTATTCACCGTCCTTTCATTCTCATCTTCATGTACCTCCAAAAATGATCTCAAATTATCTAGTTGAACATTACTTGGTCTCTTTTTGTACTGACTGACTCGTTGTATTACACTATCTACAAATCTCTGCCTCGTATCAGTCCATACATTAAATAACGTATCTATTTCGTTTACATGAGCACGAGGATCTCCCATAACGACCTCATTATTCCTCTCCTTGCCCAAAGCTGTGTCCATATCCTCACACCACACTTTCCCAAATGACATTATCTGACTGATCAATAACTCCACACCTTAGTGACTCAAATGCCTTATCTCCTTTAAGCCTCAACAACTGAACACCTTAGCACCTTAACACCTTAAGGCCTCAACACCTCAGTACCACCACACCTTAACACCTCAACGCCTTAGAATCTTAACACCTTAAGGCCTCAACACCTCAATACCACCACACCTTAACACCTCAAGACCTTGACACCACAAGGTCACCACACCTTAACACCTCAACGCCTTTTCACCTCAAGACCTTAACACCACAAGGTCACGGACTTCCAAGTCTTAAGACTTCCTAGTCACTCACAGATCTCTTCAACACTGGCTTCCAAGTCACCGTGGACTTCCTAGCCTCAGATCTCAACAACACTGGCTTCCAAGTCACTGGGACTTCCTAGCCTCAGATCTCAACAACACTGGCTTCCAAGTCACTGGGACTTCCTAGCCTCAGATCTCAACAACACTGGCTTCCAAGTCACTGGGACTTCCTAGCCTCAGATTTCAACAACACTGGCTTCCAAGTCACTGGGACTTCCTAGCCTCAGATCTCAACAACACTGGCTTCCAAGTCACTGGGACTTCCTAGCCTCAGATCTCACACCTCAAGATCACACCACGTTCACCAAACGGGTTCAATATCAATCGACCGGGATCAACTAGCTGGTTAGGCTAGATGCGTCGGTAACGATGATAAGTCCAATCGATCTCAATACAGTATCCTCTCCTCGATCAACTCCTGAATCAACTCACAAGATAAAATTAATCAAGAATCTTAGTACCTAACACACAAGAGTCGGTTCGGCCCCCATGTAAGGTTATACAATGGCCGGGTTCTTAAACTTGTGGTTATAATACCAAGACTCAAGATTACAATCTATACTTTATCTCCAAATTCCAACCACAATTAAACAATATTTGGTGATGGAGACTTACGAGAGCGGGGCGAGAGACGAGAGAGGGACAGGGAGGACCAGAAAGAACCAAATGAAAGAGGCATAAAGCCTCTATTTATATGCAATACTAATTAAATTAAAATGATAAGAAAGACAAGAACAGGGTAACCTAATTATATAACAAAGAAAGTACAATGTGGTGCAGAAATCATTCTAATAAAATGTAAAGGGGTTTAGGGGTCGAAAAGGGGAGAAAGGGGAATAGGGGAGGCGGTTAGCCTGGGGTATATGGATATAGGGAGTATCCCTAACAAGTGGATCGTTACCGCGCGAGGGCGCGGCATGAGCGTAACCTACATATCGAAAGCTGTTGACGTTCCACGACAGGTCTACCGGACGCTGGCGAGGTACAGGGAAACTGGACCGTCCCGGGAGAGGAATAAAGCCCAAGGTGGTCACACCAAAGGTCGTCGTGGCTGTGAAAAACAGAATCGGACGAAATCCGCACCGCTCGACAAAGAAGCTGGCTCTGGACTTCAATATGGGCCCCGGATCCATGGGGAAACTGGGAATGGGGAAGCGACGGAGAAACTGAATATGACCCCGTAACGTGTGAGAAAAGCGGCCATCCTCAGTGGGAAGAACCTCAAGAAGTGTCGCGTCGTCCTCACTCGCACGCACCCCCTGGCCGCACCTCGCAATCATGTTCTCCGAAGAGAAGATGTTCACCGCACGGCGGTTCAATGAAGAGAAATCCCTACATTTAACTTTGGCTTGAAGGCTCTTGCATTACGAAAAATCGGCAAAGTTGATTTGCACTGGGCGGGATTCGAACCTACGAGGTTCGGATCGCTAAACAAAAGCTCTATCCACTAAGCCATCTCGGTATGTCTCGCGAATCGTAAAACTCGATGATAGGTCTAGTCAAAAGCGAGCGCCCAGATATACCGTAATCAACTTTCGCGCTGGGAGAACCTAGATGTTTTACTGCTTATCATCACTCAGTTTGCGATACTTTCTTTCTCAGGCAAGAGCATCTTAGTTACTATCATTGAGCCGCCGTGCACCGTGCAAGCCGACGACAACCCCCATAGTCACCAAGTGCTTACTGCGGACCCCAAGGTAGCTAACTGCAATGGTCAGATTGCCCATGCCACCTCCCAAACCTTGTAAACTAATGGTTTTGATAGCGATGCGCGCCTCCGTAAGACACACCTGGTTTTTGTGACTCCGGGCGCCATGATCAAAAACGAGTGCTACTTAGAGAAGATAGTCAAGGACGCCCAGCTCCCCTGCGGCCGTTCCCACTTAGGAAATTCATCGTAGACCTTATCGTATCGTATCATATCTTATCTTATCGTAGCACGATGGAGCACCAGTTTATACGGCAAATTTCGTCAAGGTGTGGTGAAAGGAGCAGTTTCTCGACTTAATTCGAGGAGCTTAGTGGCTGCCTCCTAGCCCGATCTCAGTCCCCTGGTCTGCTCAGTCTGGGGCACCTTGGAGGGAAGGTCCTGCGCTATTCCCCACCCAAATATGGAGTCGCTGAAGTAAGCATTGGAGAAGGAGTGGTCGAAGATGGACACCACCTACCTGCGTGTTGTGATAGGCGATGTGAACGCTAAGACTACCATAACTAAATCAACTTTGCTACGTGTGAATGGTAACTGAATCGATAGAATCTTTAAGTAGATCAATATAGTATCACGGGAACAAACGCTAAGATTGCATTAACTAAATGAATAGTAACTGTATCGATAGAATATTTAAGTAGATGACTTGAATCCCCTGAACCTCAGTGCCGGGAGTTCTGGAGAGCAAGATCTCTACTACCAAGTACTGGACTCTGGCAAGCCTGAAGTCGGCTCCCCTCCGAGCATGGAACAAACTCAACGACAACTACCTCCGTAAAACGCCTTCGAGAAGTTCCTACGGGCTTGTATTAACGCGAAAAGGGGGCATATCGAAATCCATTGACATACTTTTGTTACTAATGAATTGAATAAATAATGGTATGAAACTGGTTGCTCAACTCGCGTTCTAAGGGGAGATACAGATAACAGTTCGAGTCCAAGTAATTATCACGCACCCCGTATGGTAGAACTAACGCTAAGATTTCGACAGTCACGCACGCTGACGCGTACGTAGATAAGATGAACTATCAGAATCATGAATTGTAAAACGTTAAATGAAACACGACAGCACAATTCATAATTGGATGAAATTTTTAGGAAAAGATTTCGAAAGTGACACACGCTGACGCATACACAACGCACACGTGCAACGCGTGGTGAAGTGAGTGGTTGGTTAGGCCAAATTAATGAACTCGCTTTCGTTTTTAGCTAATTTGGAAGCCTTAACGATATAAGCGTGGTCGGAGGTTGTTTGCATCGTGTTTTCCGTATGCCATTTGGTAAACCTATGCAGAAAAACACAAACATAAAGCTATAATCTCGGAAAAAAGGACTTTTGACCGTTTGTAACTTCAATCGATATTTAAATGAGTTGTAGGCATTTTTTCAAAAAGTTGTCCGATAGTTTACCTAATTCGCCTATGCTGAAGCTAATGCCGAAAACCGCATGGCTCTATCTTCAGCGGTAGCTGAGGACTGAGCTGCCCCAAAAAAGGCTTATGAACTTCTATCTATATGGGAAATTGCTAAGATTATGCTAAGAATACCTTAACTAAATGAATAGTAACTGTATCGATAGAATTGTATAAGTAGATCAATATAGTGTCACGAGAACTAACGCTAACACTACCTTAACTAAACGAACTTTGCTAAGTGTGAGTGGTAACTGAATTGATAGAATCTTTAAGTAGATAAATATACTCAGGTGTTTGAATCCTTGCATGATCCAAGTAAAATTCGTGCAATTAATGGCATGATCATGCATGGATTATCCGAGATCATGCATGGATTCTGTCATTCCATGCATGATCACGGAAAATTCGTGCACGAACACGGAAGATCCATGCATGATCACGAACCACGGATATTCCATGCATGATCATGCATGGAATGTCGAATCATGCATGATTATACTTCTATTCGTGATCATGCAAGTATTTAAACACCAGAGTAGTATCACGTATCAGTAGTAGTATCAGAGTAGTATCACTGGAACTAAAGCTAAGATTTCGAAAGTCACGCACGCTGACGCATACATAGATAAGATGAACTATCAGAATTAATGAATCGTAAAACGTTAAATGAAACGCGAAAGCACAATTCATAAAGCTACGAAATGTTTAGTGAAAGATTTCGAAAGCGACGCTGACCCATACGCAACGCGTGGTGCAGTGAGTGGTTCGTTAGGTCATGAGTGGTTCGCTAGGTCAAATGAATGAACACGCTTTCGTTTGTGCCTAATTTGCACGTCTTAACGATGTGAGTGAGGTCGGAGGTTGTTCGTATCGTGTTCTCCGTATGTCATTTGGTAAACCTACGCAGAAAAACACAAGCATAAAGCTATAATCTCGGAAATAAGGGCATTTGACCGTTTAACACTTCAATCGATATTTAAATGAGTTTTAGGCATTTTTTCAAAAAGTTGTCCGAAAGTTTACCTAATTCGCCTATGCTGAATCTAATTCCATAAACCGCATGGCTCTAACTTCAACGGTGTTCGTGAAAACGTGACGTGAATAAAAACGCTATTTAACTTCTATACATATGGGATAATACTATATTATAGTAATGGCCCCCATCCAGGGATAGCCTGAAGGTATAGTGATGATATGAATACTATGAATGAAGAAATGAAATAAGAATTTAGCACTAAACCCCACGATTGAATTGGCTTTCTTTGGAATGAAGCGAGCACACGCGACGCGTGTGCGACGCGTCGCGTGTAAAATGTTTAAGTGCAAAATTAAGGCGTAAATCGATGAAATTGCGATCGGAGGTTGTTCGCATCGTGTTCCCCGTATGCTAATTGGTAAACGTACACAGAAAAACACAAGCATAAAGCTATAATCTCGGAATAAAGCATGTTTAACGTTTTTAACTTCAATCGATAATTAAATGAGTTTTAGGCATTTTTTCAAAAAGTTGTCCGAAAGTTTTCTTAATTCGCCGATGCTGAATCTAATGGCGCAAACCGCAAGTCGCTAGCTTCAACGGTGTTCGTGAAAACGTGACGCAAAAAAAACGCACTTAATCTTCTATACATATGGGATATATATACAGTCCCGCAGAATCGCCGCCTTAACAGGCGTCACGCCACGTCACGCGGCGTGACGCCTTGATCGCCATGCTGTTTTCTGCTCAACTGTAAGTGTTTTAGGTGTCTCAAATACGTTTTTGATGAGCTATTCGGTCATATGCATATAATGCACATGAGAAAAGAATAGAAAATTATTTTAAAATTAATGAAAATTAATTTTTAAAATATGGCACGGCAATACCGTTTTGTGGTGTACTACTGTATTTCTTCATTTTCCCAATCGATAATTGAGAATTTCGGTATTACACGACAACACTGAATATTTTAAAAATTAATTTTCATTAATTTTAAAATAATTTTCTATTCTTTTCTCATGTGCATTATATGCATATGACCGAATAGCTTATCAAAAACGTATTTGAGACACCTAAAACACTTACAGTTGAGCAGAAAACAGCATGGCGATCAAGGCGTCACGCCGCGTGACGTGGCGTGACGCCTGTTAAGGCGGCGATTCTGCGGGACTGTATATATATATATATATATATATATATATATATATATATATATATATATATATATATATATATATATATATATATATACAGTAGCGCCGAAAAGTCTGAATACACTTTTTATTTCTGTTGTAATTTTTGGGTCAGTTGAGATATCAAGCTGAAATGTGGACATTATGTACCCAATGTATGTATGTATTCGATACCCTTATAAGGTCTCACGGGCCTTTCTTGTTATTGCATAGTGATGACGCAACCGAACAACACTTTTTCGAAAATTCATTATTCTTTCAGGGATTTTTTCGTACTTGTCAAACTTCGTGAGCATTGAGAGAACTACAAGGCCTATCCAGAAAAAAGTTTCAGGTTGCGGCGAATTCGGGTGTTGGCTGCAGACTTGCTGCAATTTCGCGGTCGCAAAATCATATCTCGGAATACTGGAACAGTGCATTTCTTTTAAACTTTTTAAAGTAAGTTATTAAAATAAGCTCTTACTTGAAGAAAAAGTCCATGAGCCAAAGCCTATCATAGTCGAAGCCGTACGGAAGTCGATTCATCGTATTCTTATGTTCTTGATTAAACATTAATCTTGCCTGAACATGCATTTCACCTGCGCAAAAAACAATAAACCTGTAACGTAACATGTGTAACGAGACCGGAAAAAAGTAACAAACAAAAAAAACAATATTTGAAGATTTTTTAGTCTTTTTTATCTGACCGGTCATAGTTCTAACCCATTTATTTATTTATTTATTTATTTATTTATTTATTTATTTATTTATTTATTTATTTATTTATTTATTTATTTATTTATTTATTTATTTATTTATTTATTTATCCATCAATTAAAACATGAATAATGAGAAAAAACAACAAAGAGGGAGTGATGGAGTTCCGTCGCTTTGAGCGATTTCGGTTGGGGAGTGGAAGCTTAAACTGAATATCGATATTAAGGACGAATACGAGATTGGGTTATAATATTGAGAGGGACAAATTTAGTTATTTAGTTAAATTATGCGCAAATAATAATCAACAATCACGTATATAGCGTTGTTGTTCATTGAGCGGAGAGTTTCTTCGAGAGTTCTTCTGTACAGTACATCTGGGTCTAGTTATACTCCACTGCAGAATTTTCCCTTACTTTTGTATTACTGAGGAATTTGTGAATGTATACCGATGTATTGAATCTAGCGGTAATCAGCAATTTTCATCGATATGATTAGATAGGAAAACTACCAAAATTTATACGTGTGACCGATGAAATTGAGTGGTCAAGCTACATTTAGATTTTTAATGATTGAAAGTGGCGCATCGCCAGTCAATGAAATATTTTCTATAATATATGTAATGCTAGCAGAAAAATGCAGACATCGATGCATATGTATTTAATAATAATAATACACTAATGCAATATTATATGGCGTTCACATTGGTGCGGTGAGTCATGACGCGGGACATTCATAAATCATGCGGCCATATTTAATCGAATACAAGTTATCTCTTCGATGCGACACTTCGTACTGTTGATGCAGTAGGTTCAGCATCGGTAAGAATCGATGTTCGTGCTCCACAGAATAGAGTTCTGAACAATATACTTATTTTGCAAACAAATGATAATATTACCGTATTTCCGATCTTATACTTCCGTTGGTTATCATCATGAGAGCTGGTGGTGTGAGGGTCTTGCACATTATAACCCAAGGAACGCATTGGAATACAACAATACCGAAATCGGATACCTCAGCAAGCAACCAATATAACTGAGAAAATTATGTTTATTCTGTAGTTTTAGATGAAATACCTGACAGACGATTGCTGGAATATTAGTTAGGAGAATTGAAAAGCCTAAGATCAACAGACGAACATCCGAACCGATTTCCACCAAAACAAAGGACACATTATTCGATGGATATCCAACCCGTGTAAGGTTAGAGTCGCTCATGACAATCGTAATATTTTACATATTTTTAAAATTCATAATATTTGGCAAATGAACTTTCACATTATATTGAATCAATAAACAATTCAATATAGACTAACATTGGTTGATATCAAGTGTATGACAATCCTACCATACACCAGGAAAGCAAGGCCGTTCATGGAAAATGTGTATGCCGCTACAGTGATATTTAATGGCACCTGAATAGCATTCATCCGAATGTCTACTCTCAAAACGAAAAAAAAGTTTTTTAAATATTATCAAAAAAAATGTCACATTGTCCATTCGTGATAAAAGGACTGGGGCTAATTCCGGAAATAGATGTCGAGTACGGTATGGATAGTGGTTCGGTATTTGAAGCTTTGAGCATTGAGGAAGTGATGGAGCGCCGGGAAGAGGTGACAACCATATTCGGCAAGGTCGGGTGAGTACGGAGGGTGGTGGAATATAACTCAGCCATACCCCGTTAGCTCAGCCTGGGTCTTTCTTTTGGTATGATGTCGAGCATTGTTGTGTTGAAGTTAGATCCGAGTGTCCTTCCCGCTTGTTTGTTCGAGGTGGAGTCTTAACTTCCGCAGCTGGAGAGTGTAGACATGTGCCGTGATAGTCGTACCCTCGGGGAGGAGTTCCCAGTACTCGACTCCAAGTACCGAATACCAGATGCGCAACATCACTTTTTGGCGGTGGAAATCGGGTTTGGGGGCATCTGCAGGCAATTCGTGCTCACCTAACCACAGTCTCCTTTCTCATCGTAATCGTAGAGCACCCACTTTTTTATCACCGGTTATAACATTCTTTGCGTTTGTCTCGGTTGTGAGCGGTCCATCTCTCGTTCGTCTGTTCTACTCTTACCAAATTAACATCAACTACGTAAAAGGATCCCCTCCTAGAAGACTATCACGCGTGTCGCGTAAGATTCGAATAAACGGTGGCACATTGAAAAAATCGAAAATGAGCAGAGATCATTTTTGGTAGTCTATATGGTCCCTAACAAGGTACCGTCGAGCTTTTTCGCATATCTTCATTTTCAACGTCGACAGACGTCATCAAACTTTTTAGACGCCGAAAATTGCCAACTTTGGAGCTCTGTAGCTCTTCAGGATGAAGATTTGGTATCAAATCGTCAACAGAAGAATTCCTCGGAGTATCAAAGAGAATGCGCCTGCATCATTGCCAGGTCGATATTTTAATTAGTATTTTCGCAAATCGATTTTATTGATTATTTTTCTTAAAAATATAGAAGCCAAAACTTTTCAATAGCTCAATCGACTCATCTCGACGAGAGGAATTCAATGGTATGCTGAAAGTTTTTGTATGTGGTTGTCTTCGAAAGTTATGAGCATTTCAAGTTTTCATTGCGTGCGATCACACGAGAGAAGAGTGACGCAGCCAGTGATCTACCCTCTCTTCTGCCTCGTGTGAACAATTCATCTATTTTAATTAGTTTTACTGTTGTTCTAGTGCATCCCCAAGATATTTTTGATAACTTTCAAATATTCATTTCAATATTTCAATTCATAAATTACAACTAATCGATGAATATTGCTCACAATGAATAAAAATTACAATATAACGATAATGAGGCTTCAAATTTATAGGAATATTTCATCACACTCTCCCTCGACTACCATCCTAAAGTCATCTTCGTGTTGATCTAGAATCTCCTCATCCCCTCGCTCCTCCAAGATGTCTATCTCCGAGTCCTCCATTTCCTATCCAACACTTCTCTTTCTGGTCGCGATACAATACTCCTGGTTTGCAGCGATAATCACCCGGGAAAAATTCTTTTCTGTTTTTTATAATCACAGAAAAAACATTTTGACAATTAAAAAAACTGCAAAAGAAAATTGCGCCAAGGAGGATCGAACCCATGGCAGTCAAAAACAAGCGCAGACATCTTATCCACTACACTACACACTCTTGTTGAGCGACGTTGATAGAAGAGTTCACTAACCTATCTGGATAGATGGTGTAGGAAAACACGAATTTCTCATTAAAGAAAAAACTTGAAATGCTCATAACTTTCGAAGACAACCACATACAAAAACGTTCAGCATACCATTGAATTCCTCTCGTCGAGATGAGTCGATTGAGCTATTGAAAAGTTTTGGCTTCTATATTTTTAAGAAAAATAATCAATAAAATCGATTTACGAAAATACTAATTAAAATATCGACCTGGCAATGATGCAGGCGCATTCTCTTTGATACTCCGAGGAATTCTTCTGTTGACGATTTGATACCAAATCTTCATCCTGAAGAGCTACAGAGCTCCAAAGTTGGCAATTTTCGGCGTCTAAAAAGTTTGATGACGTCTGTCGACGTTGAAAATGAAGATATGCGAAAAAGCTCAACGGTACCTTTTTAGGGACCATATAGACTATCGAAAATTGCAATAATATGTGGGGGTAAAAAATGTGCCAACCACCCCCCCCCCCCCCCCCCCCCCCCGATTTTACTCGATTCTTCAGTGACACGCGTGCTATAGATCACACTATCTGAGAAAATTCAACAACTGAATTTTTTTTGGTATCGACGAAAAATGGATTTTTCTGTTTTATGTATGATAATTACAGGCTCCATGAGTGTAGTTCGCTGGTACTTGGAAATTCCTTCCAATTGAAAATTCGCTTCAGGAGGTGACCATACAACGATTTGGCGCCTTTTCCTAAAAGGTTTATTTCGAATCCAATCGATTCGGGAGTGGGTGCAATAGACTCCTTGGCGAATTCTAAGAAACTATTGCTGAGGAAATTTTTTTGATCAAAAATCAACGAAGGCTGGAATTCGGGATTTTCAGAAAAAAATTCACATTAAATTAATTCTCACTATTTTCCCATGGCCCAGGTAAATTTTTTATTTGCTCAATAGCTTCTGCATATTATATTACACCTTCAGTTTAATATTGATAATTTTTAAATCAAGGCAAGTTTATAAACGAATCAATTTTGTTTGCTGTATTCAATTGTGGTGAGGATTGGCGACGTTCCCTAAAACGTTTATTTCTAATCTAATCGATTCGTTACTGGGCGCATTCGAATCCTTGTCTAATTCTAAGAAACTATTTCTAAGAAACTATCCATGGCGAATGTAAACTTTTTATTTGTTCAATCGCTTCTACATGTGATAATTATGGAAAATGGTGAGAATTAATTTAATGTAAACATTTTTTTCGAAAATTCCCAATTCCAGAGTTCGTTGACCGTTGATCGAAAAACTCTCCTAAGCAATAGTTTCTTAGAATTAGACAAGGATTCGAATGCGCCCAGTCACGAATCTATTAGATTAGAAATAAATGTTTTTGGGAACGTCGCCAATCCTCACCACAATTGAATACAGCAAACAAAATTGATTCGTTTATAAACTTGCCTTGATTTAAAAATTATCAATATTAAACTGAAGGTGTAATATAATATATATATATTTTATCAACGTGCGTATGCACGAAACGAAACACATAAAAGTGACTAGTGAAAATTCATGAAATTTAAATGTGATATAATGGGGGGTCAGGGTTTGATATCTCAGGGTGGAAAGGGGGATCTCTCATAGGATACAGTGGTCCCTCTCTTGGACGAAGACAGAGGGTAACAGTGCGAGTGAGCGAGGAGTGTGTGGTGGTGGACTCAGTTGTGGACCATGAGAACTTGCGGAGTTATGCATAAGCTATTGAGCAAATAAAAAATTTACCTGGGCCATGGGAAAATAGTGAGAATTAATTTAATGTGAATTTTTTTCTGAAAAATCCCGAATTCTAGCCTTCGTTGATCTTTGATCAAAAAACTTTCCTCAGCAATAGTTTCTTAGAATTCGCCAAGGAGTCCATTGCACTCACTCACGAATCGATTGGATTCGAAATAAACCTTTTAGGAAAAGGCGCCAAATCGTTGTGTGGTCACCTCCTGAAGCGAATTTTCAATTGGAAGGAATTTCCAAGTACCCGCGAACTACACTCATGGAGCCTGTAATTATCATACATAAAACAGAAAAATCCATTTTTCGTCGATACCACACATATGTCGACTTTCTCAGATAGCGTGTTATAGGCAAGTCAGGAGTGGTATGCCTATCATCAAGCAATTGTTGACGAAGTATTGAGCGAGGAGTTCGTGGGTTATCTCTATTTTTTTTTTCTCAATTCTATTTCATGATTCACAATTCGAAAAGGATCAAGTGTAGCGACTTTGATTCTGAAGAACGTCTTAATTGTTGATCAGAAGATGAAGAAGATGAAGAGAATTATGCCCCTTGTATGGGACCTCAGCACGCCCAGACTAATCTGTCGTTTAGTGGCAACCATTCCCTCCCCAATGGGTCTGTGCTTGATAAAGGTCATTAAACTGTAAATAACGTTGATCAGCCAAACATGCCGGCGACGTAGAGTTAGAAAAGTCTTTGACATGTCCAGTCGGCGATCTTTGTCGTAGTCGGCTAGGACGTGGGGTAGATCTGACTGCATGTCCCGCATTTTCTTGCATTTTCCAATTTCTGAACACTGCATTAGTAGAACTAATAGATATTTCATAGGCATATCCAAATTGTGATTTATCACTCAATATCTTGCGTTGCTAAAGTTGTGACATAGTATTTAAAGGTGGTGCCCCGCGAATATTTTCGTGAACAAACTGTGAAGACAGAAAGATAGCAAAAATTATTCTGTATAACATACAGTACTGGCCAAAAATGTGTAACATTTGGATTTTTCGCCATAACTTTTTTCAAACTCAACCAATCGAGTCCAGATTTTCAGGGATAATTTTGATAGTGTTTTGACGTGTTTTACACAACAAATTAGCCCGGGTTATCCCTTACAGTGAAATTTATTTAGAATTTATCAAAAGTCACAAAAGTGAGATTTTCGGTTTCTTCGATTTCGTCTTAATTTTTTCACTAATTTTGCTAGCTATGTGTGTTGTATCGTTTTAAAAGTATGAGACGGATTCTTGGGAGCAAGAATCTACCGAGATCCGAGCGAGAATCCATTAGTCGTGGACGTCAGATGGGACTGTCACTGGCACTCTGTCACAGCAGTTCCGAGTGACTGTTTCGACTATCCTGAAGGTCATCAAAACTTCAATCCGTGCTCAAACAATGAAGAAGGTTAATGTACGGCCCCGCAAGTCGACCACGACATCGGATCGTCTGATTACATGCATCTCGAAGGAGAAACTGAGGCTCACTACAATGGACATAAAGCGAGCACTAGCGGAAATTCGCTAATTTGAGGTGGCTAAGGTTTCTAAACATGGCTGAAAAGATGTTTGAAGGAATGAAAAGTGTCTCTAGCATATCTCCTTCTTCATAATTCTCTTCACGTGAACCAGGGGTCCAACCTCATCTTCAGAGAAACAACAACGAACATGATTTATTTCCACCGTACCAATCATCAGAAACTTGTTTTCGTCTGAGAAAAAGACCTAATTCTACTGTTAGGGGGTCCAATATCAGTGCTCTTTTGCCCATGTGATCCATGCTTTGCGATTCTTTTCGGACATCAGCTGTTTCTTGATATGTCGACGTTCGAAGAGACCCGAAGCACGAAGACGATGCTGTACATTGTTCACGGACACCTCAAACATCTTTTCAGCCATGTTTAGAAATCTTAGCTACCTCAAATTAGCGAATCTCCGCTAGTGCTTGCTTGATGTCCATTGTAGTGAGTCTAAGTTTCTCCTTCGAGATGCAGATAATCGGACTATCATATGTCCTGGTCGTCTTGCGAGGTCGTACATTAACCTTCTTCATTATTTGAGCACGGATTGAAGTATTTATGACCTTCAGGGTAGTCGAAAAAGTCACTCGGAGCTGCTGTGACACAGTGCCAGTGACAGCCCCATCTGACGTCCACGACGAAGAGATTCCCGCTCGGATCTCGGTAGATTCTTGCTCCCAAGAATCCGTGTCATGCTTTTAAATTGATATAGAACACATTGATGGCAAAATAAGTGGAAAAAATCGAAGAATTCGAAAAAAACGAATATTTCATTTTTGTGACTTTTGATAAAATCGAAATAAAATTCACCGGAAGAGCTCAACCGCGGTGGTTTTTGTGTAAGACACGTAAAAACACTCTCAAAATTATCCCTGAAAATCTGGACTCGATCGGTTGAGTTTGAAAAAAGTTATGGCGAAAAATCCAAATGTTACACTTTTTTGGCCAGTACTGTACATAAATTATTTTATGCTAATTCAGCTTATTGATCGCTAGAATCACCAATGAATCATGCTTGATGTACAAAGGCGCGAAATTATCAAAATAGGAAAGTTCGGCAATAGGTTTCGAACCCGCGTCGCTACTAGATAGCGCTTTTACCACTACGCCAGGGGATAAATGAATGATAATTTCTTGCATATCACTTATACTTTGCATAACCGATATGCTACGCATTTGCATAGACATTCGCAGGCCTCCATCTTTTATATGTACTACTGTAATGTATGGAAATCTCTTCACGTTGCAACTTGCAACCATATAACACGGATCTCCTGTAAAAGTGTATGAAACCATTCGACAGAAAAAAATTGATTTCCTCCGTTTTTATTGATTGTTGTTAGACTGGCCTAACTGAGTGCGAAAACAACATTTTCAAATTTTGTTTTTCGGAATTTGCATATCTATGCAATTTGTTTCCTGTAAACTTCAGATGAGTGTAACTCGCTTCGTTTTTGTGCTACCGTGTTCAATTTTTTTAGATCGGTTGCTAATTACCTCGTCTACAAATAACTCAATCGAGGATATGGTCGGAAATGTTGTTTTTCATGTGTTATTGCATGAAAACTGTTTTTCAGCATACAAAATGAGATATTTCTCAAAAAGTTTCTCTAAAGGATAAGAGTTTTATTGCAGATTCGGATTCCCCGTCCACAAATTGGGGCATCCTGATATATCTTTTAACCGAACTCTGTCCCCCCAATAGTGCTACTGTATATCGTCCAGGACTTAGTGTAATTTTCTCTCAAATCACATTTTTGGCTGTAAATCAGCTCAAACTTATGCTAATTTTCTTATTAGTATATTTAAACCCTGTATCTCGACCAGCCTTACAAAATTGTCTTAGTGGTTCGAATTCTCAACAACAATCTTTTTTGAGTTATGAATCGAAAACTGATTTTATTACCGATATGACTTTCACTGTTCCTATTTATCGTTTATTGGTATTTGTTTATTGATCGTTAAAGGTGGTGTCCCACGAATATTTTCGTGAACAAACTGTGAAGACAGAAAGGTAGCAAAAGTTATTCTACGTACAGTACACTATTTATTTTGTGCTGATTTAGTCTATTGATCGCTAGAAACATTAATAAACCATCAGGCCCGGTTCAGGGAAGGGCGCGCTTTTTGAAAATTGAGGAAATTCGGCAATAGGTTTCGAACTTGCGTCAAACGGGTAACGAGTCTGAACGTTTACCACTGCGCTATGGGATCATAACTCAAAAATGATTGTTGTTGAGAATTCGAACCACTAAGACAATTTTATAAGGCTGGTCGAGATACAGGGTTTAAATATACTAATAAGAAAATTAGCATAAGTTTGAGCTGATTTACAGCCAAAAATGTGATTTGAGAGAAAATTACACTAAGTCCTGGACGATATACAGTAGCACTATTGGGGAGACAGAGTTGGGTTAAGAGGCCGTTTGCGTAAGAGTCGGGCAAATCTGGAGGGGGCTTGGCACAGACCAAAAATATCGATGCAGTCAAAACTTGTGCATAGGGGTTATCGACCACGCTGATAAAGATGGGCATAGTCATTTTGGCCCCAGTGGTCCCGCAACGCCCGGGTGGGATTACGGTAAAATCACCCTTTTAAGCCGTTCTCGGTCCATGATTGAGCTAGATGGATGAAAATTGGGCGCCTGGTGCGGAATTCAATGGCAATGGCGGCTGTCTACTTCATTTGTTCTGAAATTTTTCCAAAAAGCTCGTAAAGTGCAACGTTTGATGGAGACGTTTGCGCCCCTGACAAGTACCACCGTTCGAACCGGCGTGACGAGAGGATTCCAACGATGTATTTTGATCTCATATCTCCGTTGGGTGGCCAATATTGCTTCGATATAAATTTCAAAATAAATGAAGTAGACAGCCGTCATTGCCATTGAATTCTGCACCAGACGCCCAATTCTCATCCATCTAGCTCAATCATGGACCGAGAACGGCCTAAAAAAGTGATTTTACCATAATCCCACCCGGGCGTTGCGGGACCACTGGGGCCAAAATCACTATGCCCATCTTCATCAGCGTGGTCGATAACCCCTATGCACAAGTTTTGAGGGTATCGAAATTTTTGGTCTGTGCTAAGCCTTGTTCGACTCTTACGCAAACGGCCTCTTAAAATATATATCAGGATACCCCAACCTCCTTCACCCCATATTCATAAAGGTTACTGTCGTTTTTTTCTTTATCTTTGATCCCTTTCCCATTTGCATACATTACCGTTGCTGTCTAACACTTTATCCATTGCATAGAAATTTTTAAAGAATCTTCGATATACATTGTGTTCTCATTTTTGTTCTCTTTGCATGCAGAAACGCTAAACATTTTATGTTTAGCGTTTTCCGTACCAGAGAGTTCTCGATCGGACTGTCATTGCCTCCAACTCTATCTCTATCGCTCTCTGCTATTATCCTTTCCCTCACAATCTTTCCAGTCTTTCCCTTCCTGTCTCTATCGATCGATCTCCTATTTCAATTTGCATGTATGATCACAGTTGTTTGTCTACCTATTCATTCATTATATTCCAATTTGCGTGTGATTCCTTAGCATAAGAAGTCCACTTGTTCCTACTCTTGTTCATTTCTTGTGCAGCTTTCGGTAGTCTTCCACACGTTTACCCTTTTGTCCGTTTTCTTAATTTTGATCTTTGATCTTTACAATGTCGTTACTCGTTCATTTTCCCTCTCTCGTTTCTCCAAATCATTCAAATCCTTTTCAGAACCATCGGGGGTGGAAGGCGGTGAATCGAAGGACGATCGTGCCACCTCAAAGGAAGGACGAATTCTGTTTTGGATTGAGCTGTGGATTTGGACTCTAGGACTGCTATGTTAGTTATTTTTATCTTATATTTTCGCATTATCGAATGGTGCCGTATTCTAAAATTGCAAAAAAAAGAAGCGAAGGAAGAGACTGTATTCTTTACTGTTCTTTTGAACACGAAATCTGTTGAATACATCATGAATAAACGGGAACAGAAACCTTTGTCAACGTTCTCTTCACCATTCAATACTTCCCTTTGGAAGAGATCAAAAAGTGTACAAAGTGATGAGAACATTGGCAAAGGTCTCTAATCATTGAATATATTCTAATCTCTTATTCATTTTATAGATCGTCACGTCATGTTCAAACAGCATCCTCTCGTACAGAATCGTCGTCGTTGGTTTCAATCTGAAGGAGCGAGGAATGAGTCAAGATGCCGCAACGACTTGGATTCATCAGGAGAGTTTCATATTTCTACATTCGTTTACCTCATTTCAAATCTATTTCAGATCATCGTCGCACGTCTTCGGGATATCGTCAAAGATAGCATCTGGCAACCAGCAACTTCGTCGTCAGCGTCACCGATGAGGACATATATCAATGTCCAATTTGCTGCTACTCTTCAAGGTACTTTGTTGTTTTAGTTGAATGTTCAAATCGTTGAATCCTATCTAACTTCGCATTCAACAGGGCGAATCGTCTTTACGTACCGCTTGTTGATGACGTGTCCGAAGGCTGGATCATCTACTACTTCAGAAGCACGTTCTCTCAAGATTCGTCTTCTGGCAGCCTTCTTTCTAGAATTGATAAAGATTTTGGGGTGTGTTCATGTTGGCATGTGGTATCCAAGCCCGCGAAGTTAAATGGGCGGAGTCAAAATCAGTATATATGTGTCGGGCCTACCAGTAAGGGGCGGAGCCATGTATCGGTAAATATGTAAGGAATTCAAGTGAATTCATGTAGACTCTGAATTTTTATATTATGAGAATCCCAGACGTAGCGTTCGGACGACAAATCCGAACTGTTGGTCGACATAAAAGTTGTGTGCAAAAGTTGTGTAATGCTTTCGAATATTTTTGCGATTTTTGGTTCTCGATATCCCTAGGAAAGTGTGAGAAAGTGCTTCATGAATTGTGAACCATTTTTCGAGATATTTCGATATTAGAGATATTTCGAAATGCCTTTTGTAGTGGTTTACATATTCTATGTACTTTCAATGACTTTCTATCTTTATCAATCACGATTCATTTTACAGTCCATCAATCTCTTTCTCACACACAGTTGCGCACAATTACTCTCAATTATTTGTAGTTTTCATATTCTACAGCAATCAATTAGATTTATTTTTTTTTGAACCTCCTCGAGCATTCTCTTGTACAGTCCAAGGGCGAAATCCATCATTGATACTCTCTCCGGTCTGATCTTGTGCTCTCCTCTGTCCCAGTGACGTTCAAGATTCCAATGACGGAGGAAAGTGGCAGAGCATTTGCTGCACACGTAAAATTCAATCTTCCCCTATCTTCCCCTATCATCCCATATCACCCCCTATCATCCCCTATCTTCCCCTATCTTCCCCTTTCTAAAATAACCATATCGTTTCTATTTTATAAAATTCAACCTTCCCTATCTTCCCCTATCATCCCCTATCATCCCCTATCATCAACTATCATCCCCTATCTACCCCTATCTTAAATTACCATATCTTTTTCTATTTTATAATATTCAACCTTCCCTATCTTCCCCTATCATCCCCTATCATCCCCTATCATCAACTATCATCCCCTATCTACCCCTATCTTAAATTACCATATCTTTTTCTATTTTATAATATTCAACCTTCCCTATCTACCCCTATCATCCTCTATCATCAACTATCATCCCCTATCTTCCCCTATCTTAAATTACACTATCGTTTCTATTTTATAAAATTCAACCTTCCCTATCTTCCCCTATCATCCCCTATCATCCCCTATCATCAACTATCATCCCCTATCTACCCCTATCTTAAATTACCATATCTTTTTCTATTTTATAATATTCAACCTTCCCTATCTACCCCTATCATCCCCTATCATCAACTATCATCCCCTATCTTCCCCTATCTTAAATTACAATATCTTTTCTATTTTATAAAATTCAACCTTCCCCTATCTTCCCCTATCATCCCATATCACCCCCTATCATCCCCTATCTTCCCCTATCTTCCCCTTTCTAAAATTACCATATCGTTTCTATTTTATAAAAAATCAACCTTCACCTATCTTCCCCTATCATCCCCTATCATCCCCTATCATCAACTATCTTCCCCTATCTTCCCCTATCCAAAATAACCATATCTTTTTCTATTTTATAAAATTCAACCTTCCCCTATCTTCCCCTATCATCCCATATCACCCCCTATCATCCCCTATCTTCTCCCCATCTCCCCATCTCCCCATCTCCCCATCTCCCCATCCCCCCATTTCCCCATCTCCCCATCTCCCCATCTCCCCATCTCCCCATCTCCCCATCTCCCCATCTCCCCATCTCCCCATCTCCCCATCTCCCCATCTCACCATATCGTTTCTATTTTATAAAAATTCAACCTTCCCCTATCTTCCCCTATCATCCCCTATCATCAACTATCATCCCCTATCTTCCCCTATCTAAAATTACCATATCTTTTCTATTTTATAAAAATTCAACCTTTCTCTATCTTCCCCTATCCTCCCCTATCATCCCCTATCTTCCACTATCTAAAATTACCATATCGTTTCTATTTTATAAAAATTCAACCTTCCCCTATCTTCCCCTATCATCCCCAATCATCAACTATCATCCCCTATCTACCCCTATCTTAAATTACCATATCTTTTTCTATTTTATAATATTCAACCTTCCCTATCTACCCCTATCATCCCCTATCATCAACTATCATCCCCTATCTTCCCCTATCTTAAATTACAATATCTTTTCTATTTTATAAAATTCAACCTTCCCCTATCTTCCCCTATCATCCCATATCACCCCATATCATCCCCTATCTTCCCCTATCTTCCCCTTTCTAAAATTACCATATCGTTTCTATTTTATAAAAAATCAACCTTCACCTATCTTCCCCTATCATCCCCTATCATCCCCTATCATCAACTATCTTCCCCTATCCAAAATAACCATATCGTTTCTATTTTATAAAATTCAACCTTCCCCTATCTTCCCCTATCATCCCCTATCATCAACTATCATCCCCTATCTAAAATTACCATATCTTTTTTATTTTATAAAAATTCAACCTTTCTCTATCTTCCCCTATCATCCCCTATCTTCCCCATATCTTCCCCTTTCTAAAATTACCATATCGTTTCTATTTTATAAAAAATCAACCTTCACCTATCTTCCCCTATCATCCCCTATCATCAACTATCATCCCCTATCTTCCCCTATCTTAAATTACAATATCTTTTCTATTTTATAAAATTCAATCTTCCCCTATCTTCCCCTATCATCCCATATCACCCCCTATCATCCCCTATCTTCCCCTATCTTCCCCTTTCTAAAATTACCATATCGTTTCTATTTTATAAAAAATCAACCTTCACCTATCTTCCCCTATCATCCCCTATCATCCCCTATCATCAACTATCTTCCCCTATCTTCCCCTATCCAAAATAACCATATCGTTTCTATTTTATAAAATTCAACCTTCCCTATCTTCCCCTATCATCCCCTATCATCAACTATCATCCCCTATCTACCCCTATCTTAAATTACCATATCTTTTTCTATTTTATAATATTCAACCTTCCCTATCTACCCCTATCATCCTCTATCATCAACTATCATCCCCTATCTTCCCCTATCTTAAATTACACTATCTTTTCTATTTTATAAAATTCAACCTTCCCTATCTACCCCTATCATCCCCTATCATCAACTATCATCCCCTATCTTCCCCTATCTTAAATTACAATATCTTTTCTATTTTATAAAATTCAACCTTCCCTATCTACCCTTATCATCCCCTATCATCAACTATCATCCCCTATCTTCCCCTATCTTAAATTACAATATCTTTTCTATTTTATAAAATTCAACCTTCCCCTATCTTCCCCTATCATCCCATATCACCCCCTATCATCCCCTATCTTCCCCTATCTTCCCCTTTCTAAAATTACCATATCGTTTCTATTTTATAAAAAATCAACCTTCCCCTATCTTCCCCTATCATCCCCTATCATCAACTATCATCCCCTATCTTCCCCTATCTAAAATTACCATATCTTTTCTATTTTATAAAAATGCAACCTTTCTCTATCTTCCCCTATCCTCCCCTATCATCCCCTATCTTCCACTATCTAAAATTACCATATCGTTTCTATTTTATAAAAATTCAACCTTCCCCTATCTTCCCCTATCATTCCCTATCATCAACTATCATCCCCTATCTTCCCCTATCATCCCCTATCATCAACTATCATCCCCTATCTTCCCCTATCTTAAATTACAATATCTTTTCTATTTTATAAAATTCAACCTTCCCCTATCTTCCCCTATCATCCCCTATCTTCCCCTATCTTCCCCTTTCTAAAATTACCATATCGTTTCTATTTTATAAAAAATCAACCTTCACCTATCTTCCCCTATCATCCCCTATCATCCCCTATCATCAACTATCTTCCCCTATCTTCCCCTATCCAAAATAACCATATCGTTTCTATTTTATAAAATTCAACCTTCCCTATCTTCCCCTATCATCCCTTATCATCCCCTATCATCAACTATCTTCCCCTATCTTCCCCTTTCTAAAATTACAATATATTTTCTATTTTATAAAATTCAACCTTCCCCTATCTTCCCCTATCATCCCATATCACCCCCTATCATCCCCTATCTTCCCCTATCTTCCCCTTTCTAAAATTACCATATCGTTTCTATTTTATAAAAAATCAACCTTCACCTATCTTCCCCTATCATCCCCTATCATCCCCTATCATCAACTATCTTCCCCTATCTTCCCCTATCCAAAATAACCATATCGTTTCTATTTTATAAAATTCAACCTTCCCTATCTTCCCCTATCATCCCCTATCATCCCCTATCATCAACTATCATCCCCTATCTACCCCTATCTTAAATTACCATATCTTTTTCTATTTTATAAAATTCAACCTTCCCTATCTACCCCTATCATCCCCTATCATCAACTATCATCCCCTATCTTCCCCTATCTTAAATTACAATATCTTTTCTATTTTATAAAATTCAACCTTCCCCTATCTTCCCCTATCATCCCATATCACCCCCTATCATCCCCTATCTTCTCCCCATCTCCCCATCTCCCCATCTCCCCATCTCCCCATCTCCCCATCTCCCCGTCTCCCCATCTCCCCATCTCCCCATCTCCCCATCTCACCATATCGTTTCTATTTTATAAAAATTCAACCTTCCCCTATCTTCCCCTATCATCCCCTATCATCAACTATCATCCCCTATCTTCCCCTATCTAAAATTACCATATCTTTTCTATTTTATAAAAATTCAACCTTTCTCTATCTTCCCCTATCCTCCCCTATCATCCCCTATCTTCCACTATCTAAAATTACCATATCGTTTCTATTTTATAAAATTCAACCTTCCCTATCTTCCCCTATCATCCCCTATCATCCCCTATCATCAACTATCTTCCCCTATCTTCCCCTTTCTAAAATTACAATATCTTTTCTATTTTATAAAATTCAACCTTCCCCTATCTTCCCCTATCATCCCATATCACCCCCTATCATCCCCTATCTTCCCCTATCTTCCCCTTTCTAAAATTACCATATCGTTTCTATTTTATAAAATTCAACCTTCCCTATCTTCCCCTATCATCCCCTATCATCCCCTATCATCAACTATCATCCCCTATCTACCCCTATCTTAAATTACCATATCTATTTCTATTTTATAAAATTCAACCTTCCCTATCTACCCCTATCATCCCCTATCATCAACTATCATCCCCTATCTTCCCCTATCTTAAATTACAATATCTTTTCTATTTTATAAAATTCAACCTTCCCCTATCTTCCCCTATCATCCCATATCACCCCCTATCATCCCCTATCTTCTCCCCATCTCCCCATCTCCCCATCTCCCCATCTCCCCATCTCCCCATCTCCCCATCTCCCCATCTCCCCATCTCCCCATCTCCCCATCTCCCCATCTCCCCATCTCCCCATCTCCCCATCTCCCCATCTCCCCATCTCCCCATCTCCCCATCTCACCATATCGTTTCTATTTTATAAAAATTCAACCTTCCCCTATCTTCCCCTATCATCCCCTATCATCAACTATCATCCCCTATCTTCCCCTATCTAAAATTACCATATCTTTTCTATTTTATAAAAATTCAACCTTTCTCTATCTTCCCCTATCCTCCCCTATCATCCCCTATCTTCCACTATCTAAAATTACCATATCGTTTCTATTTTATAAAAATTCAACCTTCCCCTATCTTCCCCTATCATCCCCTATCATCAACTATCATCCCCTATCTACCCCTATCTTAAATTACCATATCTTTTTCTATTTTATAATATTCAACCTTCCCTATCTACCCCTATCATCCCCTATCATCAACTATCATCCCCTATCTTCCCCTATCTTAAATTACAATATCTTTTCTATTTTATAAAATTCAACCTTCCCCTATCTTCCCCTATCATCCCATATCAGCCCTTATCATCCCCTATCTTCCCCTATCTTCCCCTTTCTAAAATTACCATATCGTTTCTATTTTATAAAAAATCAACCTTCACCTATCTTCCCCTATCATCCCCTATCATCCCCTATCATCAACTATCTTCCCCTATCTTCCCCTATCCAAAATAACCATATCGTTTCTATTTTATAAAATTCAACCTTCCCTATCTTCCCCTATCTTCCCCTATCATCCCATATCACCCCCTATCATCCCCTATCTTCTCCCTATCTCCCCATCTCCCCATCTCCCCATATCGTTTCTATTTTATAAAAATTCAACCTTCCCCTATCTTCCCCTATCATCCCCTATCATCAACTATCATCCCCTATCTTCCCCTATCTTAAATTACAATATCTTTTCTATTTTATAAAATCAACCTTCCCCTATCTACCCCTATCATCCCCTATCATCAACTATCATCCCCTATCTTCCCCTATCTTAAATTACAATATCTTTTCTATTTTATAAAATTCAACCTTCCCCTATCTTCCCCTATCATCCCATATCACCCCCTATCATCCCCTATCTTCTCCCCATCTCCCCATCTCCCCATCTCCCCATCTCCCCATCTCCCCATCTCCCCGTCTCCCCATCTCCCCATCTCCCCATCTCCCCATCTCACCATATCGTTTCTATTTTATAAAAATTCAACCTTCCCCTATCTTCCCCTATCATCCCCTATCATCAACTATCATCCCCTATCTTCCCCTATCTAAAATTACCATATCTTTTCTATTTTATAAAAATTCAACCTTTCTCTATCTTCCCCTATCCTCCCCTATCATCCCCTATCTTCCACTATCTAAAATTACCATATCGTTTCTATTTTATAAAATTCAACCTTCCCTATCTTCCCCTATCATCCCCTATCATCCCATATCATCAACTATCTTCCCCTATCTTCCCCTTTCTAAAATTACAATATCTTTTCTATTTTATAAAATTCAACCTTCCCCTATCTTCCCCTATCATCCCATATCACCCCCTATCATCCCCTATCTTCCCCTATCTTCCCCTTTCTAAAATTACCATATCGTTTCTATTTTATAAAAAATCAACCTTCACCTATCTTCCCCTATCATCCCCTATCATCCCCTATCATCAACTATCTTCCCCTATCTTCCCCTATCCAAAATAACCATATCGTTTCTATTTTATAAAATTCAACCTTCCCTATCTTCCCCTATCTTCCCCTATCATCCCATATCACCCCCTATCATCCCCTATCTTCTCCCTATCTCCCCATCTCCCCATCTCCCCATATCGTTTCTATTTTATAAAAATTCAACCTTCCCCTATCTTCCCCTATCATCCCCTATCATCAACTATCATCCCCTATCTTCCCCTATCTTAAATTACAATATCTTTTCTATTTTATAAAATCAACCTTCCCCTATCTACCCCTATCATCCCCTATCATCAACTATCATCCCCTATCTTCCCCTATCTTAAATTACAATATCTTTTCTATTTTATAAAATTCAACCTTCCCCTATCTTCCCCTATCATCCCATATCACCCCCTATCATCCCCTATCTTCTCCCCATCTCCCCATCTCCCCATCTCCCCATCTCCCCATCTCCCCATCTCCCCGTCTCCCCATCTCCCCATCTCCCCATCTCCCCATCTCACCATATCGTTTCTATTTTATAAAAATTCAACCTTCCCCTATCTTCCCCTATCATCCCCTATCATCAACTATCATCCCCTATCTTCCCCTATCTAAAATTACCATATCTTTTCTATTTTATAAAAATTCAACCTTTCTCTATCTTCCCCTATCCTCCCCTATCATCCCCTATCTTCCACTATCTAAAATTACCATATCGTTTCTATTTTATAAAATTCAACCTTCCCTATCTTCCCCTATCATCCCCTATCATCCCATATCATCAACTATCTTCCCCTATCTTCCCCTTTCTAAAATTACAATATCTTTTCTATTTTATAAAATTCAACCTTCCCCTATCTTCCCCTATCATCCCATATCACCCCCTATCATCCCCTATCTTCCCCTATCTTCCCCTTTCTAAAATTACCATATCGTTTCTATTTTATAAAAAATCAACCTTCACCTATCTTCCCCTATCATCCCCTATCATCCCCTATCATCAACTATCTTCCCCTATCTTCCCCTATCCAAAATAACCATATCGTTTCTATTTTATAAAATTCAACCTTCCCTATCTTCCCCTATCATCCCCTATCATCCCCTATCATCAACTATCATCCCCTATCTACCCCTATCTTAAATTACCATATCTATTTCTATTTTATAAAATTCAACCTTCCCTATCTACCCCTATCATCCCCTATCATCAACTATCATCCCCTATCTTCCCCTATCTTAAATTACAATATCTTTTCTATTTTATAAAATTCAACCTTCCCCTATCTTCCCCTATCATCCCATATCACCCCCTATCATCCCCTATCTTCTCCCCATCTCCCCATCTCCCCATCTCCCCATCTCCCCATCTCCCCATCTCCCCATCTCCCCATCTCCCCATCTCCCCATCTCCCCATCTCCCCATCTCCCCATCTCCCCATCTCCCCATCTCCCCATCTCCCCATCTCACCATATCGTTTCTATTTTATAAAAATTCAACCTTCCCCTATCTTCCCCTATCATCCCCTATCATCAACTATCATCCCCTATCTTCCCCTATCTAAAATTACCATATCTTTTCTATTTTATAAAAATTCAACCTTTCTCTATCTTCCCCTATCCTCCCCTATCATCCCCTATCTTCCACTATCTAAAATTACCATATCGTTTCTATTTTATAAAAATTCAACCTTCCCCTATCTTCCCCTATCATCCCCTATCATCAACTATCATCCCCTATCTACCCCTATCTTAAATTACCATATCTTTTTCTATTTTATAATATTCAACCTTCCCTATCTACCCCTATCATCCCCTATCATCAACTATCATCCCCTATCTTCCCCTATCTTAAATTACAATATCTTTTCTATTTTATAAAATTCAACCTTCCCCTATCTTCCCCTATCATCCCATATCAGCCCTTATCATCCCCTATCTTCCCCTATCTTCCCCTTTCTAAAACTACCATATCGTTTCTATTTTATAAAAAATCAACCTTCACCTATCTTCCCCTATCATCCCCTATCATCCCCTATCATCAACTATCTTCCCCTATCTTCCCCTATCCAAAATAACCATATCGTTTCTATTTTATAAAATTCAACCTTCCCTATCTTCCCCTATCTTCCCCTATCATCCCATATCACCCCCTATCATCCCCTATCATCCCCTATCATCAACTATCTTCCCCTATCTTCCCCTATCCAAAATAACCATATCGTTTCTATTTTATAAAATTCAACCTTCCCTATCTTCCCCTATCTTCCCCTATCATCCCATATCACCCCCTATCATCCCCTATCTTCTCCCTATCTCCCCATCTCCCCATCTCCCCATATCGTTTCTATTTTATAAAAATTCAACCTTCCCCTATCTTCCCCTATCATCCCCTATCATCAACTATCATCCCCTATCTTCCCCTATCTTAAATTACGACAATATCTTTTCTATTTTATAAAATCAACCTTCCCCTATCTTCCCCTATCATCCCCTATCATCCCCTATCTTCCCCTTTCTAAAATTACCATATCGTTTCTATTTTATAAAAAATCAACCTTCACCTATCTTCCCCTATCATACCCTATCATCCCCTATCATCAACTATCTTCCCCTATCTTCCCCTATCCAAAATAACCATATTGTTTCTATTTTATAAAATTCAACCTTCCCTATCTTCCCCTATCATCCCCTATCATCCCCTATCATCAACTATCTTCCCCTATCTTCCCCTATCCAAAATAACCATATCGTTTCTATTTTATAAAATTCAACCTTCCCTATCTTCCCCTATCATCCCCTATCATCCCCTATCATCAACTATCATCCCCTATCTACCCCTATCTTAAATTACCATATCTTTTTCTATTTTATAAAATTCAACCTTCCCTATCTACCCCTATCATCCCCTATCATCAACTATCATCCCCTATCTTCCCCTATCTTAAATTACAATATCTTTTCTATTTTATAAAATTCAACCTTCCCCTATCTTCCCCTATCATCCCATATCACCCCCTATCATCCCCTATCTTCTCCCCATCTCCCCATCTCCCCATCTCCCCATCTCCCCATCTCCCCATCTCCCCATCTCACCATATCGTTTCTATTTTATAAAAATTCAACCTTCCCCTATCTTCCCCTATCATCCCCTATCATCAACTATCATCCCCTATCTTCCCCTATCTAAAATTACCATATCTTTTCTATTTTATAAAAATTCAACCTTTCTCTATCTTCCCCTATCCTCCCCTATCATCCCCTATCTTCCACTATCTAAAATTACCATATCGTTTCTATTTTATAAAATTCAACCTTCCCTATCTTCCCCTATCATCCCCTATCATCCCCTATCATCAACTATGTTCCCCTATCTTCCCCTTTCTAAAATTACAATATCTTTTCTATTTTATAAAATTCAACCTTCCCCTATCTTCCCCTATCATCCCATATCACCCCCTATCATCCCCTATCTTCCCCTATCTTCCCCTTTCTAAAATTACCATATCGTTTCTATTTTATAAAAAATCAACCTTCACCTATCTTCCCCTATCATCCCCTATCATCCCCTATCATCAACTATCTTCCCCTATCTTCCCCTATCCAAAATAACCATATCGTTTCTATTTTATAAAATTCAACCTTCCCTATCTTCCCCTATCATCCCCTATCATCCCCTATCATCAACTATCATCCCCTATCTACCCCTATCTTAAATTACCATATCTTTTTCTATTTTATAAAATTCAACCTTCCCTATCTACCCCTATCATCCCCTATCATCAACTATCATCCCCTATCTTCCCCTATCTTAAATTACAATATCTTTTCTATTTTATAAAATTCAACCTTCCCCTATCTTCCCCTATCATCCCATATCACCCCCTATCATCCCCTATCTTCTCCCCATCTCCCCATCTCCCCATCTCCCCATCTCCCCATCTCCCCATCTCCCCATCTCCCCATCTCCCCATCTCCCCATCTCCCCATCTCCCCATCTCACCATATCGTTTCTATTTTATAAAAATTCAACCTTCCCCTATCTTCCCCTATCATCCCCTATCATCAACTATCATCCCCTATCTTCCCCTATCTAAAATTACCATATCTTTTCTATTTTATAAAAATTCAACCTTTCTCTATCTTCCCCTATCCTCCCCTATCATCCCCTATCTTCCACTATCTAAAATTACCATATCGTTTCTATTTTATAAAAATTCAACCTTCCCCTATCTTCCCCTATCATCCCCTATCATCAACTATCATCCCCTATCTTCCCCTATCTTAAATTACAATATCTTTTCTATTTTATAAAATCAACCTTCCCCTATCTTCCCCTATCATCCCCTATCTTCCCCTATCTTCCCCTTTCTAAAATTACCATATCGTTTCTATTTTATAAAAAATCAACCTTCACCTATCTTCCCCTATCATACCCTATCATCCCCTATCATCAACTATCTTCCCCTATCTTCCCCTATCCAAAATAACCATATCGTTTCTATTTTATAAAATTCAACCTTCCCTATCTTCCCCTATCATCCCCTATCATCCCCTATCATCAACTATCATCCCCTATCTACCCCTATCTTAAATTACCATATCTTTTTCTATTTTATAATATTCAACCTTCCCTATCTACCCCTATCATCCTCTATCATCAACTATCATCCCCTATCTTCCCCTATCTTAAATTACAATATCTTTTCTATTTTATAAAATTCAACCTTCCCCTATCTTCCCCTATCATCCCATATCACCCCCTATCATCCCCTATCTTCCCCTATCTTCCCCTTTCTAAAATTACCATATCGTTTCTATTTTATAAAAAATCAACCTTCACCTATCTTCCCCTATCATCCCCTATCATCCCCTATCATCAACTATCTTCCCCTATCTTCCCCTATCCAAAATAACCATATCGTTTCTATTTTATAAAATTCAACCTTCCCTATCTTCCCCTATCATCCCCTATCATCCCCTATCATCAACTATCATCCCCTATCTACCCCTATCTTAAATTACCATATCTTTTTCTATTTTATAAAATTCAACCTTCCCTATCTACCCCTAT
This sequence comes from Parapristionchus giblindavisi, assembly GCA_943737045.1. Taxonomy (NCBI): domain Eukaryota; kingdom Metazoa; phylum Nematoda; class Chromadorea; order Rhabditida; family Diplogasteridae; genus Parapristionchus; species Parapristionchus giblindavisi. The sequence continues at coordinate 463,140 of CALSFV010000020.1, read as the reverse complement.
CATCCCCTATCATCAACTATCATCCCCTATCTTCCCCTATCTTAAATTACAATATCTTTTCTATTTTATAAAATTCAACCTTCCCCTATCTTCCCCTATCATCCCATATCACCCCCTATCATCCCCTATCTTCTCCCCATCTCCCCATCTCCCCATCTCCCCATCTCCCCATCTCCCCATCTCCCCATCTCCCCATCTCCCCATCTCCCCATCTCCCCATCTCCCCATCTCCCCATCTCACCATATCGTTTCTATTTTATAAAAATTCAACCTTCCCCTATCTTCCCCTATCATCCCATATCAGCCCTTATCATCCCCTATCTTCCCCTATCTTCCCCTTTCTAAAATTACCATATCGTTTCTATTTTATAAAAAATCAACCTTCACCTATCTTCCCCTATCATCCCCTATCATCCCCTATCATCAACTATCATCCCCTATCTACCCCTATCTTAAATTACCATATCTTTTTCTATTTTATAATATTCAACCTTCCCTATCTACCCCTATCATCCTCTATCATCAACTATCATCCCCTATCTTCCCCTATCTTAAATTACAATATCTTTTCTATTTTATAAAATTCAACCTTCCCCTATCTTCCCCTATCATCCCATATCACCCCCTATCATCCCCTATCTTCCCCTATCTTCCCCTTTCTAAAATTACCATATCGTTTCTATTTTATAAAAAATCAACCTTCACCTATCTTCCCCTATCATCCCCTATCATCCCCTATCATCAACTATCTTCCCCTATCCAAAATAACCATATCGTTTCTATTTTATAAAATTCAACCTTCCCCTATCTTCCCCTATCATCCCCTATCATCAACTATCATCCCCTATCTTCCCCTATCTTAAATTACCATATCTTTTCTATTTTATAAAAATTCAACCTTTCTCTATCTTCCCCTATCATCCCCTATCTTCCACTATCTAAAATTACCATATCGTTTCTATTTTATAAAAATTCAACCTTCCCCTATCTTCCCCTATCATTCCCTATCATCAACTATCATCCCCTATCTACCCCTATCATCCCCTATCATCAACTATCATCCCCTATCTTCCCCTATCTTAAATTACAATATCTTTTCTATTTTATAAAATTCAACCTTCCCCTATCTTCCCCTATCATCCCATATCATCCCCTATCATCAACTATCTTCCCCTATCTTCCCCTATCCAAAATAACCATATCGTTTCTATTTTATAAAATTCAACCTTCCCTATCTTCCCCTATCATCCCCTATCATCCCCTATCATCAACTATCATCCCCTATCTACCCCTATCTTAAATTACCATATCTTTTTCTATTTTATAATATTCAACCTTCCCTATCTACCCCTATCATCCTCTATCATCAACTATCATCCCCTATCTTCCCCTATCTTAAATTACAATATCTTTTCTATTTTATAAAATTCAACCTTCCCCTATCTTCCCCTATCATCCCATATCACCCCCTATCATCCCCTATCTTCCCCTATCTTCCCCTTTCTAAAATTACCATATCGTTTCTATTTTATAAAAAATCAACCTTCACCTATCTTCCCCTATCATCCCCTATCATCCCCTATCATCAACTATCTTCCCCTATCTTCCCCTATCCAAAATAACCATATCGTTTCTATTTTATAAAATTCAACCTTCCCTATCTTCCCCTATCATCCCCTATCATCCCCTATCATCAACTATCATCCCCTATCTACCCCTATCTTAAATTACCATATCTTTTTCTATTTTATAAAATTCAACCTTCCCTATCTACCCCTATCATCCCCTATCATCAACTATCATCCCCTATCTTCCCCTATCTTAAATTACAATATCTTTTCTATTTTATAAAATTCAACCTTCCCCTATCTTCCCCTATCATCCCATATCACCCCCTATCATCCCCTATCTTCTCCCTATCTCCCCATCTCCCCATCTCCCCATATCGTTTCTATTTTATAAAAATTCAACCTTCCCCTATCTTCCCCTATCATCCCCTATCATCAACTATCATCCCCTATCTTCCCCTATCTTAAATTACAATATCTTTTCTATTTTATAAAATTCAACCTTCCCCTATCTTCCCCTATCATCCCATATCACCCCCTATCATCCCCTATCTTCCCCTATCTTCCCCTTTCTAAAATTACCATATCGTTTCTATTTTATAAAAAATCAACCTTCACCTATCTTCCCCTATCATCCCCTATCATCCCCTATCATCAACTATCTTCCCCTATCTTCCCCTATCCAAAATAACCATATCGTTTCTATTTTATAAAATTCAACCTTCCCTATCTTCCCCTATCATCCCCTATCATCCCCTATCATCAACTATCATCCCCTATCTACCCCTATCTTAAATTACCATATCTTTTTCTATTTTATAAAATTCAACCTTCCCTATCTACCCCTATCATCCCCTATCATCAACTATCATCCCCTATCTTCCCCTATCTTAAATTACAATATCTTTTCTATTTTATAAAATTCAACCTTCCCCTATCTTCCCCTATCATCCCATATCACCCCCTATCATCCCCTATCTTCTCCCTATCTCCCCATCTCCCCATCTCCCCATATCGTTTCTATTTTATAAAAATTCAACCTTCCCCTATCTTCCCCTATCATCCCCTATCATCAACTATCATCCCCTATCTTCCCCTATCTTAAATTACAATATCTTTTCTATTTTATAAAATTCAACCTTCCCCTATCTTCCCCTATCATCCCATATCACCCCCTATCATCCCCTATCTTCCCCTATCTTCCCCTTTCTAAAATTACCATATCGTTTCTATTTTATAAAAAATCAACCTTCACCTATCTTCCCCTATCATCCCCTATCATCCCCTATCATCAACTATCTTCCCCTATCTTCCCCTATCCAAAATAACCATATCGTTTCTATTTTATAAAATTCAACCTTCCCTATCTTCCCCTATCATCCCCTATCATCCCCTATCATCAACTATCATCCCCTATCTACCCCTATCTTAAATTACCATATCTTTTTCTATTTTATAAAATTCAACCTTCCCTATCTACCCCTATCATCCCCTATCATCAACTATCATCCCCTATCTTCCCCTATCTTAAATTACAATATCTTTTCTATTTTATAAAATTCAACCTTCCCCTATCTTCCCCTATCATCCCATATCACCCCCTATCATCCCCTATCTTCTCCCTATCTCCCCATCTCCCCATCTCCCCATATCGTTTCTATTTTATAAAAATTCAACCTTCCCCTATCTTCCCCTATCATCCCCTATCATCAACTATCATCCCCTATCTTCCCCTATCTTAAATTACAATATCTTTTCTATTTTATAAAATTCAACCTTCCCCTATCTTCCCCTATCATCCCATATGACCCCCTATCATCCCCTATCTTCCCCTATCTTCCCCTTTCTAAAATTACCATATCGTTTCTATTTTATAAAAAATCAACCTTCACCTATCTTCCCCTATCATACCCTATCATCCCCTATCATCAACTATCTTCCCCTATCTTCCCCTATCCAAAATAACCATATCGTTTCTATTTTATAAAATTCAACCTTCCCTATCTTCCCCTATCATCCCCTATCATCCCCTATCATCAACTATCATCCCCTATCTACCCCTATCTTAAATTACCATATCTTTTTCTATTTTATAATATTCAACCTTCCCTATCTACCCCTATCATCCTCTATCATCAACTATCATCCCCTATCTTCCCCTATCTTAAATTACAATATCTTTTCTATTTTATAAAATTCAACCTTCCCCTATCTTCCCCTATCATCCCATATCACCCCCTATCATCCCCTATCTTCCCCTATCTTCCCCTTTCTAAAATTACCATATCGTTTCTATTTTATAAAAAATCAACCTTCACCTATCTTCCCCTATCATCCCCTATCATCCCCTATCATCAACTATCTTCCCCTATCTTCCCCTATCCAAAATAACCATATCGTTTCTATTTTATAAAATTCAACCTTCCCTATCTTCCCCTATCATCCCCTATCATCCCCTATCATCAACTATCATCCCCTATCTACCCCTATCTTAAATTACCATAACTTTTTCTATTTTATAAAATTCAACCTTCCCTATCTACCCCTATCATCCCCTATCATCAACTATCATCCCCTATCTTCCCCTATCTTAAATTACAATATCTTTTCTATTTTATAAAATTCAACCTTCCCCTATCTTCCCCTATCATCCCATATCACCCCCTATCATCCCCTATCTTCTCCCCATCTCCCCATCTCCCCATCTCCCCATCTCACCATATCGTTTCTATTTTATAAAAATTCAACCTTCCCCTATCTTCCCCTATCATCCCCTATCATCAACTATCTTCCCCTATCTTCCCCTATCCAAAATAACCATATCGTTTCTATTTTATAAAATTCAACCTTCCCTATCTTCCCCTATCATCCCCTATCATCCCCTATCATCAACTATCATCCCCTATCTACCCCTATCTTAAATTAAGATATCTTTTTCTATTTTATAATATTCAACCTTCCCTATCAACCCCTATCATCCTCTATCATCAACTATCATCCCCTATCTTCCCCTATCTTAAATTACAATATCTTTTCTATTTTATAAAATTCAACCTTCCCCTATCTTCCCCTATCATCCCATATCACCCCCTATCATCCCCTATCTTCCCCTTTCTAAAATTACCATATCGTTTCTATTTTATAAAAAATCAACCTTCACCTATCTTCCCCTATCATCCCCTATCATCCCCTATCATCAACTATCTTCCCCTATCCAAAATAACCATATCGTTTCTATTTTATAAAATTCAACCTTCCCCTATCTTCCCCTATCATCCCCTATCATCAACTATCATCCCCTATCTTCCCCTATCTAAAATTACCATATCTTTTCTATTTTATAAAATTCAACCTTCCCCTATCTTCCCCTATCATCCCATATCATCCCCTATCATCAACTATCTTCCCCTATCTTCCCCTATCCAAAATAACCATATCGTTTCTATTTTATAAAATTCAACCTTCCCTATCTTCCCCTATCATCCCCTATCATCCCCTATCATCAACTATCTTCCCCTATCTTCCCCTATCCAAAATAACCATATCGTTTCTATTTTATAAAATTCAACCTTCCCTATCTTCCCCTATCATCCCCTATCATCCCCTATCATCAACTATCATCCCCTATCTACCCCTATCTTAAATTACCATAACTTTTTCTATTTTATAAAATTCAACCTTCCCTATCTACCCCTATCATCCCCTATCATCAACTATCATCCCCTATCTTCCCCTATCTTAAATTACAATATCTTTTCTATTTTATAAAATTCAACCTTCCCCTATCTTCCCCTATCATCCCATATCACCCCCTATCATCCCCTATCTTCTCCCCATCTCCCCATCTCCCCATCTCCCCATCTCCCCATCTCACCATATCGTTTCTATTTTATAAAAATTCAACCTTCCCCTATCTTCCCCTATCATCCCCTATCATCAACTATCTTCCCCTATCTTCCCCTATCCAAAATAACCATATCGTTTCTATTTTATAAAATTCAACCTTCCCTATCTTCCCCTATCATCCCCTATCATCCCCTATCATCAACTATCATCCCCTATCTACCCCTATCTTAAATTACCATATCTTTTTCTATTTTATAATATTCAACCTTCCCTATCAACCCCTATCATCCTCTATCATCAACTATCATCCCCTATCTTCCCCTATCTTAAATTACAATATCTTTTCTATTTTATAAAATTCAACCTTCCCCTATCTTCCCCTATCATCCCATATCACCCCCTATCATCCCCTATCTTCCCCTTTCTAAAATTACCATATCGTTTCTATTTTATAAAAAATCAACCTTCACCTATCTTCCCCTATCATCCCCTATCATCCCCTATCATCAACTATCTTCCCCTATCCAAAATAACCATATCGTTTCTATTTTATAAAATTCAACCTTCCCCTATCTTCCCCTATCATCCCCTATCATCAACTATCATCCCCTATCTTCCCCTATCTAAAATTACCATATCTTTTCTATTTTATAAAATTCAACCTTCCCCTATCTTCCCCTATCATTCCATATCATCCCCTATCATCAACTATCTTCCCCTATCTTCCCCTATCCAAAATAACCATATCGTTTCTATTTTATAAAATTCAACCTTCCCTATCTTCCCCTATCATCCCCTATCATCCCCTATCATCAACTATCATCCCCTATCTACCCCTATCTTAAATTACCATATCTTTTTCTATTTTATAATATTCAACCTTCCCTATCTTCCCCTATCTTAAATTACAATATCTTTTCTATTTTATAAAATTCAACCTTCCCCTATCTTCCCCTATCATCCCATATCATCCCCTATCATCAACTATCTTCCCCTATCTTCCCCTATCCAAAATAACCATATCGTTTCTATTTTATAAAATTCAACCTTCCCTATCTTCCCCTATCATCCCCTATCATCCCCTATCATCAACTATCATCCCCTATCTTCCCCTATCTTAAATTACAATATCTTTTCTATTTTATAAAATTCAACCTTCCCCTATCTTCCCCTATCATCCCATATCACCCCCTATCATCCCCTATCTTCCCCTATCTTCCCCTTTCTAAAATTACCATATCGTTTCTATTTTATAAAAAATCAACCTTCACCTATCTTCCCCTATCATCCCCTATCATCCCCTATCATCAACTATCTTCCCCTATCTTTCCCTATCCAAAATAACCATATCGTTTCTATTTTATAAAATTCAACCTTCCCTATCTTCCCCTATCATCCCCTATCATCCCCTATCATCAACTATCATCCCCTATTACCCCTATCTTAAATTACCATATCTTTTTCTATTTTATAAAATTCAACCTTCCCTATCTACCCCTATCATCCCCTATCATCAACTATCATCCCCTATCTTCCCCTATCTTAAATTACAATATCTTTTCTATTTTATAAAATTCAACCTTCCCCTATCTTCCCCTATCATCCCATATCACCCCCTATCATCCCCTATCTTCTCCCTATCTCCCCATCTCCCCATCTCCCCATATCGTTTCTATTTTATAAAAATTCAACCTTCCCCTATCTTCCCCTATCATCCCCTATCATCAACTATCATCCCCTATCTTCCCCTATCTTAAATTACAATATCTTTTCTATTTTATAAAATTCAACCTTCCCCTATCTTCCCCTATCATCCCATATGACCCCCTATCATCCCCTATCTTCCCCTATCTTCCCCTTTCTAAAATTACCATATCGTTTCTATTTTATAAAAAATCAACCTTCACCTATCTTCCCCTATCATACCCTATCATCCCCTATCATCAACTATCTTCCCCTATCTTCCCCTATCCAAAATAACCATATCGTTTCTATTTTATAAAATTCAACCTTCCCTATCTTCCCCTATCATCCCCTATCATCCCCTATCATCAACTATCATCCCCTATCTACCCCTATCTTAAATTACCATATCTTTTTCTATTTTATAATATTCAACCTTCCCTATCTACCCCTATCATCCTCTATCATCAACTATCATCCCCTATCTTCCCCTATCTTAAATTACAATATCTTTTCTATTTTATAAAATTCAACCTTCCCCTATCTTCCCCTATCATCCCATATCACCCCCTATCATCCCCTATCTTCCCCTATCTTCCCCTTTCTAAAATTACCATATCGTTTCTATTTTATAAAAAATCAACCTTCACCTATCTTCCCCTATCATCCCCTATCATCCCCTATCATCAACTATCTTCCCCTATCTTCCCCTATCCAAAATAACCATATCGTTTCTATTTTATAAAATTCAACCTTCCCTATCTTCCCCTATCATCCCCTATCATCCCCTATCATCAACTATCATCCCCTATCTACCCCTATCTTAAATTACCATATCTTTTTCTATTTTATAAAATTCAACCTTCCCTATCTACCCCTATCATCCCCTATCATCAACTATCATCCCCTATCTTCCCCTATCTTAAATTACAATATCTTTTCTATTTTATAAAATTCAACCTTCCCCTATCTTCCCCTATCATCCCATATCACCCCCTATCATCCCCTATCTTCTCCCCATCTCCCCATCTCCCCATCTCCCCATCTCCCCATCTCCCCATCTCACCATATCGTTTCTTTTTTATAAAAATTCAACCTTCCCCTATTTTCCCCTATCATCCCCTATCATCAACTATCATCCCCTATCTTCCCCTATCTAAAATTACCATATCTTTTCTATTTTATAAAAATTCAACCTTTCTCTATCTTCCCCTATCCTCCCCTATCATCCCCTATCTTCCACTATCTAAAATTACCATATCGTTTCTATTTTATAAAAATTCAACCTTCCCCTATCTTCCCCTATCATCCCCTATCATCAACTATCATCCCCTATCTACCCCTATCTTAAATTACCATATCTTTTTCTATTTTATAATATTCAACCTTCCCTATCTACCCCTATCATCCCCTATCATCAACTATCATCCCCTATCTTCCCCTATCTTAAATTACAATATCTTTTCTATTTTATAAAATTCAACCTTCCCCTATCTTCCCCTATCATCCCATATCACCCCCTATCATCCCCTATCTTCCCCTATCTTCCCCTTTCTAAAATTACCATATCGTTTCTATTTTATAAAAAATCAACCTTCACCTATCTTCCCCTATCATCCCCTATCATCAACTATCATCCCCTATCTTCCCCTATCTAAAATTACCATATCTTTTCTATTTTATAAAAATTCAACCTTTCTCTATCTTCCCCTATCCTCCCCTATCATCCCCTATCTTCCACTATCTAAAATTACCATATCGTTTCTATTTTATAAAAATTCAACCTTCCCCTATCTTCCCCTATCATCCCCTATCATCAACTATCATCCCCTATCTACCCCTATCTTAAATTACCATATCTTTTTCTATTTTATAATATTCAACCTTCCCTATCTACCCCTATCATCCCCTATCATCAACTATCATCCCCTATCTTCCCCTATCTTAAATTACAATATCTTTTCTATTTTATAAAATTCAACCTTCCCCTATCTTCCCCTATCATCCCATATCACCCCCTATCATCCCCTATCTTCCCCTATCTTCCCCTTTCTAAAATTACCATATCGTTTCTATTTTATAAAAAATCAACCTTCACCTATCTTCCCCTATCATCCCCTATCATCAACTATCATCCCCTATCTTCCCCTATCTAAAATTACCATATCTTTTCTATTTTATAAAAATTCAACCTTTCTCTATCTTCCCCTATCCTCCCCTATCATCCCCTATCTTCCACTATCTAAAATTACCATATCGTTTCTATTTTATAAAAATTCAACCTTCCCCTATCTTCCCCTATCATCCCCTATCATCAACTATCATCCCCTATCTACCCCTATCTTAAATTACAATATCTTTTCTATTTTATAAAATTCAACCTTCCCCTATCTTCCCCTATCATCCCATATCACTCCCTATCATCCCCTATCTTCCCCTATCTTCCCCTTTCTAAAATTACCATATCGTTTCTATTTTATAAAAAATCAACCTTCACCTATCTTCCCCTATCATCCCCTATCATCCCCTATCATCAACTATCTTCCCCTATCTTCCCCTATCCAAAATAACCATATCGTTTCTATTTTATAAAATTCAACCTTCCCCTATCTTCCCCTATCATCCCCTATCATCAACTATCATCCCCTATCTTCCCCTATCTAAAACTACCATATCTTTTCTATTTTATAAAAATTCAACCTTTCTCTATCTTCCCCTATCCTCCCCTATCATCCCCTATCTTCCACTATCTAAAATTACCATATCGTTTCTATTTTATAAAAATTAAACCTTCCCCTATCTTCCCCTATCATCCCCTATCATCAACTATCATCCCCTATCTACCCCTATCTTAAATTACCATATCTTTTTCTATTTTATAATATTCAACCTTCCCTATCTACCCCTATCATCCCCTATCATCAACTATCATCCCCTATCTTCCCCTATCTTAAATTACAATATCTTTTCTATTTTATAAAATTCAACCTTCCCCTATCTTCCCCTATCATCCCATATCACCCCCTATCATCCCCTATCTTCCCCTATCTTCCCCTTTCTAAAATTACCATATCGTTTCTATTTTATAAAATTCAACCTTCCCTATCTACCCCTATCATCCCCTATCATCAACTATCATCCCCTATCTTCCCCTATCTTAAATTACAATATCTTTTCTATTTTATAAAATTCAACCTTCCCCTATCTTCCCCTATCATCCCCTATCTTCTCCCCATCTCCCCATCTCCCCATCTCCCCATCTCCCCATCTCCCCATCTCCCCATCTCCCCATCTCCCCATCTCCCCATCTCCCCATCTCACCATATCGTTTCTATTTTATAAAAATTCAACCATCCCCTATCTTCCCCTATCATCCCCTATCATCAACTATCATCCCCTATCTTCCCCTATCTAAAATTACCATATCTTTTCTATTTTATAAAAATTCAACCTTTCTCTATCTTCCCCTATCCTCCCCTATCATCCCCTATCTACCCCTATCTTAAATTACCATATCTTTTTCTATTTTATAATATTCAACCTTCCCTATCTACCCCTATCATCCCCTATCTTCCCCTATCTAAAATTACCATATCTTTTCTATTTTATAAAAATTCAACCTTTCTCTATCTTCCCCTATCCTCCCCTATCATCCCCTATCTTCCACTATCTACCCCTATCTTAAATTACCATATCTTTTTCTATTTTATAATATTCAACCTTCCCTATCTACCCCTATCATCCCCTATCATCAAGTATCATCCCCTATCTTCCCCTATCTTAAATTACAATATCTTTATCATCCCCTATCTTCCCCTATCTTAAATTACAATATCTTTTCTATTTTATAAAATTCAACCTTCCCCTATCTTCCCCTATCATCCCATATCACCCCCTATCATCCCCTATCTTCCCCTATCTTCCCCTTTCTAAAATTACCATATCGTTTCTATTTTATAAAAAATCAACCTTCACCTATCTTCCCCTATCATCCCCTATCATCCCCTATCATCAACTATCTTCCCCTATCTTCCCCTATCCAAAATAACCATATCGTTTCTATTTTATAAAATTCAACCTTCCCCTATCTTCCCTATCATCCCCTATCATCAACTATCATCCCCTATCTTCCCCTATCTAAAATTACCATATCTTTTCTATTTCATAAAAATTCAACCTTTCTCTATCTTCCCCTATCCTCCCCTATCATCCCCTATCTTCCACTATCTAAAATTACCATATCGTTTCTATTTTATAAAAATTCAACCTTCCCCTATCTTCCCCTATCATCCCCTATCATCAACTATCATCCCCTATCTACCCCTATCTTAAATTACCATATCTTTTTCTATTTTATAATATTCAACCTTCCCTATCTACCCCTATCATCCCCTATCATCAACTATCATCCCCTATCTTCCCCTATCTTAAATTACAATATCTTTTCTATTTTATAAAATTCAACCTTCCCCTATCTTCCCCTATCATCCCATATCACCCCCTATCATCCCCTATCTTCCCCTATCTTCCCCTTTCTAAAATTACCATATCGTTTCTATTTTATAAAAAATCAACCTTCACCTATCTTCCCCTATCATCCCCTATCATCAACTATCATCCCCTATCTTCCCCTATCTAAAATTACCATATCTTTTCTATTTTATAAAAATTCAACCTTTCTCTATCTTCCCCTATCCTCCCCTATCATCCCCTATCTTCCACTATCTAAAATTACCATATCGTTTCTATTTTATAAAAATTCAACCTTCCCCTATCTTCCCCTATCATCCCCTATCATCAACTATCATCCCCTATCTACCCCTATCTTAAATTACAATATCTTTTCTATTTTATAAAATTCAACCTTCCCCTATCTTCCCCTATCATCCCATATCACCCCCTATCATCCCCTATCTTCCCCTATCTTCCCCTTTCTAAAATTACCATATCGTTTCTATTTTATAAAAAATCAACCTTCACCTATCTTCCCCTATCATCCCCTATCATCCCCTATCATCAACTATCTTCCCCTATCTTCCCCTATCCAAAATAACCATATCGTTTCTATTTTATAAAATTCAACCTTCCCCTATCTTCCCCTATCATCCCCTATCATCAACTATCATCCCCTATCTTCCCCTATCTAAAATTACCATATCTTTTCTATTTTATAAAAATTCAACCTTTCTCTATCTTCCCCTATCCTCCCCTATCATCCCCTATCTTCCACTATCTAAAATTACCATATCGTTTCTATTTTATAAAAATTAAACCTCCCCCTATCTTCCCCTATCATCCCCTATCATCAACTATCATCCCCTATCTACCCCTATCTTAAATTACCATATCTTTTTCTATTTTATAATATTCAACCTTCCCTATCTACCCCTATCATCCCCTATCATCAACTATCATCCCCTATCTTCCCCTATCTTAAATTACAATATCTTTTCTATTTTATAAAATTCAACCTTCCCCTATCTTCCCCTATCATCCCATATCACCCCCTATCATCCCATATCTTCCCCTATCTTCCCCTTTCTAAAATTACCATATCGTTTCTATTTTATAAAATTCAACCTTCCCTATCTACCCCTATCATCCCCTATCATCAACTATCATCCCCTATCTTCCCCTATCTTAAATTACAATATCTTTTCTATTTTATAAAATTCAACCTTCCCCTATCTTCCCCTATCATCCCATATCACCCCCTATCATCCCCTATCTTCTCCCCATCTCCCCATCTCCCCATCTCCCCATCTCCCCATCTCCCCATCTCCCCATCTCCCCATCTCCCCATCTCCCCATCTCCCCATCTCCCCATCTCCCCATCTCCCCATCTCACCATATCGTTTCTATTTTATAAAAATTCAACCATCCCCTATCTTCCCCTATCATCCCCTATCATCAACTATCATCCCCTATCTTCCCCTATCTAAAATTACCATATCTTTTCTATTTTATAAAAATTCAACCTTTCTCTATCTTCCCCTATCCTCCCCTATCATCCCCTATCTACCCCTATCTTAAATTACCATATCTTTTTCTATTTTATAATATTCAACCTTCCCTATCTACCCCTATCATCCCCTATCTTCCCCTATCTTAAATTACAATATCTTTTCTATTTTATAAAATTCAACCTTCACCTATCTTCCCCTATCATCCCCTATCATCCCCTATCATCAACTATCATCCCCTATCTTCCCCTATCTTAAATTACAATATCTTTTCTATTTTATAAAATTCAACCTTCCCCTATCTTCCCCTATCATCCCATATCACCCCTATCATCCCCTATCTTCTCCCCATCTCCCCATCTCCCCATCTCCCCATCTCCCCATCTCCCCATCTCCCCATCTCCCCATCTCCCCATCTCCCCATCTCCCCATCTCCCCATCTCCCCATCTCCCCATCTCTCCATCTCCCCATCTCCCCATCTCCCCATCTCCCCATCTCCCCATCTCCCCATCTCACCATATCGTTTCTATTTTATAAAAAATCAACCTTCACCTATCTTCCCCTATCATCCCCTATCATCCCCTATCATCAACTATCTTCCCCTATCTTCCCCTATCCAAAATAACCATATCGCTTCTATTTTATAAAATTCAACCTTCCCCTATCTTCCCCTATCATCCCCTATCATCAACTATCATCCCCTATCTTCCCCTATCTAAAATTACCATATCTTTTCTATTTTATAAAAATTCAACCTTTCTCTATCTTCCCCTATCCTCCCCTATCATCCCCTATCTTCCACTATCTAAAATTACCATATCGTTTCTATTTTATAAAAATTCAACCTTCCCCTATCTTCCCCTATCATCCCCTATCATCAACTATCATCCCCTATCTACCCCTATCTTAAATTACCATATCTTTTTCTATTTTATAATATTCAACCTTCCCTATCTACCCCTATCATCCCCTATCATCAACTATCATCCCCTATCTTCCCCTATCTTAAATTACAATATCTTTTCTATTTTATAAAATTCAACCTTCCCCTATCTTCCCCTATCATCCCATATCACCCCCTACCATCCCCTATCTTCCCCTATCTTCCCCTTTCTAAAATTACCATATCGTTTCTATTTTATAAAAAATCAACCTTCACCTATCTTCCCCTATCATCCCCTATCATCAACTATCTTCCCCTATCTTCCCCAATCCAAAATAACCATATCGCTTCTATTTTATAAAATTCAACCTTCCCCTATCTTCCCCTATCATCCCCTATCATCAACTATCATCCCCTATCTTCCCCTATCTAAAATTACCATATCTTTTCTATTTTATAAAAATTCAACCTTTCTCTATCTTCCCCTATCCTCCCCTATCATCCCCTATCTTCCACTATCTAAAATTACCATATCGTTTCTATTTTATAAAAATTCAACCTTCCCCTATCTTCCCCTATCATCCCCTATCATCAACTATCATCCCCTATCTACCCCTATCTTAAATTACAATATCTTTTCTATTTTATAAAATTCAACCTTCCCCTATCTTCCCCTATCATCCCATATCACCCCCTATCATCCCCTATCTTCCCCTATCTTCCCCTTTCTAAAATTACCATATCGTTTCTATTTTATAAAAAATCAACCTTCACCTATCTTCCCCTATCATCCCCTATCATCCCCTATCATCAACTATCTTCCCCTATCTTCCCCTATCCAAAATAACCATATCGTTTCTATTTTATAAAATTCAACCTTCCCCTATCTTCCCCTATCATCCCCTATCATCAACTATCATCCCCTATCTTCCCCTATCTAAAATTACCATATCTTTTCTATTTTATAAAAATTCAACCTTTCTCTATCTTCCCCTATCCTCCCCTATCATCCCCTATCTTCCACTATCTAAAATTACCATATCGTTTCTATTTTATAAAAATTAAACCTTCCCCTATCTTCCCCTATCATCCCCTATCATCAACTATCATCCCCTATCTACCCCTATCTTAAATTACCATATCTTTTTCTATTTTATAATATTCAACCTTCCCTATCTACCCCTATCATCCCCTATCATCAACTATCATCCCCTATCTTCCCCTATCTTAAATTACAATATCTTTTCTATTTTATAAAATTCAACCTTCCTCTATCTTCCCCTATCATCCCATATCACCCCCTACCATCCCCTATCTTCCCCTATCTTCCCCTTTCTAAAATTACCATATCGTTTCTATTTTATAAAAAATCAACCTTCACCTATCTTCCCCTATCATCCCCTATCATCAACTATCATCCCCTATCTTCCCCTATCTAAAATTACCATATCTTTTCTATTTTATAAAAATTCAACCTTTCTCTATCTTCCCCTATCCTCCCCTATCATCCCCTATCTTCCACTATCTAAAATTACCATATCGTTTCTATTTTATAAAAATTCAACCTTCCCCTATCTTCCCCTATCATCCCCTATCATCAACTATCATCCCCTATCTACCCCTATCTTAAATTACAATATCTTTTCTATTTTATAAAATTCAACCTTCCCCTATCTTCCCCTATCATCCCATATCACCCCCTATCATCCCCTATCTTCCCCTATCTTCCCCTTTCTAAAATTACCATATCGTTTCTATTTTATAAAAAATCAACCTTCACCTATCTTCCCCTATCATCCCCTATCATCAACTATCATCCCCTATCTTCCCCTATCTAAAATTACCATATCTTTTCTATTTTATAAAAATTCAACCTTTCTCTATCTTCCCCTATCCTCCCCTATCATCCCCTATCTTCCACTATCTAAAATTACCATATCGTTTCTATTTTATAAAAATTCAACCTTCCCCTATCTTCCCCTATCATCCCCTATCATCAACTATCATCCCCTATCTACCCCTATCTTAAATTACAATATCTTTTCTATTTTATAAAATTCAACCTTCCCCTATCTTCCCCTATCATCCCATATCACCCCCTATCATCCCCTATCTTCCCCTATCTTCCCCTTTCTAAAATTACCATATCGTTTCTATTTTATAAAAAATCAACCTTCACCTATCTTCCCCTATCATCCCCTATCATCCCCTATCATCAACTATCTTCCCCTATCTTCCCCTATCCAAAATAACCATATCGTTTCTATTTTATAAAATTCAACCTTCCCCTATCTTCCCCTATCATCCCCTATCATCAACTATCATCCCCTATCTTCCCCTATCTAAAATTACCATATCTTTTCTATTTTATAAAAATTCAACCTTTCTCTATCTTCCCCTATCCTCCCCTATCATCCCCTATCTTCCACTATCTAAAATTACCATATCGTTTCTATTTTATAAAAATTAAACCTCCCCCTATCTTCCCCTATCATCCCCTATCATCAACTATCATCCCCTATCTACCCCTATCTTAAATTACCATATCTTTTTCTATTTTATAATATTCAACCTTCCCTATCTACCCCTATCATCCCCTATCATCAACTATCATCCCCTATCTTCCCCTATCTTAAATTACAATATCTTTTCTATTTTATAAAATTCAACCTTCCCCTATCTTCCCCTATCATCCCATATCACCCCCTATCATCCCATATCTTCCCCTATCTTCCCCTTTCTAAAATTACCATATCGTTTCTATTTTATAAAATTCAACCTTCCCTATCTACCCCTATCATCCCCTATCATCAACTATCATCCCCTATCTTCCCCTATCTTAAATTACAATATCTTTTCTATTTTATAAAATTCAACCTTCCCCTATCTTCCCCTATCATCCCATATCACCCCCTATCATCCCCTATCTTCTCCCCATCTCCCCATCTCCCCATCTCCCCATCTCCCCATCTCCCCATCTCCCCATCTCCCCATCTCCCCATCTCCCCATCTCCCCATCTCCCCATCTCACCATATCGTTTCTATTTTATAAAAATTCAACCATCCCCTATCTTCCCCTATCATCCCCTATCATCAACTATCATCCCCTATCTTCCCCTATCTAAAATTACCATATCTTTTCTATTTTATAAAAATTCAACCTTTCTCTATCTTCCCCTATCCTCCCCTATCATCCCCTATCTACCCCTATCTTAAATTACCATATCTTTTTCTATTTTATAATATTCAACCTTCCCTATCTACCCCTATCATCCCCTATCTTCCCCTATCTTAAATTACAATATCTTTTCTATTTTATAAAATTCAACCTTCACCTATCTTCCCCTATCATCCCCTATCATCCCCTATCATCAACTATCATCCCCTATCTTCCCCTATCTTAAATTACAATATCTTTTCTATTTTATAAAATTCAACCTTCCCCTATCTTCCCCTATCATCCCATATCACCCCTATCATCCCCTATCTTCTCCCCATCTCCCCATCTCCCCATCTCCCCATCTCCCCATCTCCCCATCTCCCCATCTCCCCATCTCCCCATCTCCCCATCTCCCCATCTCCCCATCTCCCCATCTCCCCATCTCCCCATCTCTCCATCTCCCCATCTCCCCATCTCCCCATCTCCCCATCTCCCCATCTCCCCATCTCACCATATCGTTTCTATTTTATAAAAAATCAACCTTCACCTATCTTCCCCTATCATCCCCTATCATCCCCTATCATCAACTATCTTCCCCTATCTTCCCCTATCCAAAATAACCATATCGCTTCTATTTTATAAAATTCAACCTTCCCCTATCTTCCCCTATCATCCCCTATCATCAACTATCATCCCCTATCTTCCCCTATCTAAAATTACCATATCTTTTCTATTTTATAAAAATTCAACCTTTCTCTATCTTCCCCTATCCTCCCCTATCATCCCCTATCTTCCACTATCTAAAATTACCATATCGTTTCTATTTTATAAAAATTCAACCTTCCCCTATCTTCCCCTATCATCCCCTATCATCAACTATCATCCCCTATCTACCCCTATCTTAAATTACCATATCTTTTTCTATTTTATAATATTCAACCTTCCCTATCTACCCCTATCATCCCCTATCATCAACTATCATCCCCTATCTTCCCCTATCTTAAATTACAATATCTTTTCTATTTTATAAAATTCAACCTTCCCCTATCTTCCCCTATCATCCCATATCACCCCCTACCATCCCCTATCTTCCCCTATCTTCCCCTTTCTAAAATTACCATATCGTTTCTATTTTATAAAAAATCAACCTTCACCTATCTTCCCCTATCATCCCCTATCATCAACTATCTTCCCCTATCTTCCCCAATCCAAAATAACCATATCGCTTCTATTTTATAAAATTCAACCTTCCCCTATCTTCCCCTATCATCCCCTATCATCAACTATCATCCCCTATCTTCCCCTATCTAAAATTACCATATCTTTTCTATTTTATAAAAATTCAACCTTTCTCTATCTTCCCCTATCCTCCCCTATCATCCCCTATCTTCCACTATCTAAAATTACCATATCGTTTCTATTTTATAAAAATTCAACCTTCCCCTATCTTCCCCTATCATCCCCTATCATCAACTATCATCCCCTATCTACCCCTATCTTAAATTACAATATCTTTTCTATTTTATAAAATTCAACCTTCCCCTATCTTCCCCTATCATCCCATATCACCCCCTATCATCCCCTATCTTCCCCTATCTTCCCCTTTCTAAAATTACCATATCGTTTCTATTTTATAAAAAATCAACCTTCACCTATCTTCCCCTATCATCCCCTATCATCCCCTATCATCAACTATCTTCCCCTATCTTCCCCTATCCAAAATAACCATATCGTTTCTATTTTATAAAATTCAACCTTCCCCTATCTTCCCCTATCATCCCCTATCATCAACTATCATCCCCTATCTTCCCCTATCTAAAATTACCATATCTTTTCTATTTTATAAAAATTCAACCTTTCTCTATCTTCCCCTATCCTCCCCTATCATCCCCTATCTTCCACTATCTAAAATTACCATATCGTTTCTATTTTATAAAAATTAAACCTTCCCCTATCTTCCCCTATCATCCCCTATCATCAACTATCATCCCCTATCTACCCCTATCTTAAATTACCATATCTTTTTCTATTTTATAATATTCAACCTTCCCTATCTACCCCTATCATCCCCTATCATCAACTATCATCCCCTATCTTCCCCTATCTTAAATTACAATATCTTTTCTATTTTATAAAATTCAACCTTCCTCTATCTTCCCCTATCATCCCATATCACCCCCTACCATCCCCTATCTTCCCCTATCTTCCCCTTTCTAAAATTACCATATCGTTTCTATTTTATAAAAAATCAACCTTCACCTATCTTCCCCTATCATCCCCTATCATCAACTATCATCCCCTATCTTCCCCTATCTAAAATTACCATATCTTTTCTATTTTATAAAAATTCAACCTTTCTCTATCTTCCCCTATCCTCCCCTATCATCCCCTATCTTCCACTATCTAAAATTACCATATCGTTTCTATTTTATAAAAATTCAACCTTCCCCTATCTTCCCCTATCATCCCCTATCATCAACTATCATCCCCTATCTACCCCTATCTTAAATTACAATATCTTTTCTATTTTATAAAATTCAACCTTCCCCTATCTTCCCCTATCATCCCATATCACCCCCTATCATCCCCTATCTTCCCCTATCTTCCCCTTTCTAAAATTACCATATCGTTTCTATTTTATAAAAAATCAACCTTCACCTATCTTCCCCTATCATCCCCTATCATCCCCTATCATCAACTATCTTCCCCTATCTTCCCCTATCCAAAATAACCATATCGTTTCTATTTTATAAAATTCAACCTTCCCCTATCTTCCCCTATCATCCCCTATCATCAACTATCATCCCCTATCTTCCCCTATCTAAAATTACCATATCGTTTCTATTTTATAAAAATTAAACCTTCCCCTATCTTCCCCTATCATCCCCTATCATCAACTATCATCCCCTATCTACCCCTATCTTAAATTACCATATCTTTTTCTATTTTATAATATTCAACCTTCCCTATCTACCCCTATCATCCCCTATCATCAACTATCATCCCCTATCTTCCCCTATCTTAAATTACAATATCTTTTCTATTTTATAAAATTCAACCTTCCTCTATCTTCCCCTATCATCCCATATCACCCCCTACCATCCCCTATCTTCCCCTATCTTCCCCTTTCTAAAATTACCATATCGTTTCTATTTTATAAAAAATCAACCTTCACCTATCTTCCCCTATCATCCCCTATCATCAACTATCATCCCCTATCTTCCCCTATCTAAAATTACCATATCTTTTCTATTTTATAAAAATTCAACCTTTCTCTATCTTCCCCTATCCTCCCCTATCATCCCCTATCTTCCACTATCTAAAATTACCATATCGTTTCTATTTTATAAAAATTCAACCTTCCCCTATCTTCCCCTATCATCCCCTATCATCAACTATCATCCCCTATCTACCCCTATCTTAAATTACAATATCTTTTCTATTTTATAAAATTCAACCTTCCCCTATCTTCCCCTATCATCCCATATCACCCCCTATCATCCCCTATCTTCCCCTATCTTCCCCTTTCTAAAATTACCATATCGTTTCTATTTTATAAAAAATCAACCTTCACCTATCTTCCCCTATCATCCCCTATCATCCCCTATCATCAACTATCTTCCCCTATCTTCCCCTATCCAAAATAACCATATCGTTTCTATTTTATAAAATTCAACCTTCCCCTATCTTCCCCTATCATCCCCTATCATCAACTATCATCCCCTATCTTCCCCTATCTAAAATTACCATATCTTTTCTATTTTATAAAAATTCAACCTTTCTCTATCTTCCCCTATCCTCCCCTATCATCCCCTATCTTCCACTATCTAAAATTACCATATCGTTTCTATTTTATAAAAATTAAACCTTCCCCTATCTTCCCCTATCATCCCCTATCATCAACTATCATCCCCTATCTACCCCTATCTTAAATTACAATATCTTTTCTATTTTATAAAATTCAACCTTCCCCTATCTTCCCCTATCATCCCATATCACCCCCTATCATCCCCTATCATCCCCTATCTTCCCCTATCTAAAATTACCATATCGTTTCTATTTTATAAAAATTAAACCTTCCCCTATCTTCCCCTATCATCCCCTATCATCAACTATCATCCCCTATCTACCCCTATCTTAAATTACCATATCTTTTTCTATTTTATAATATTCAACCTTCCCTATCTACCCCTATCATCCCCTATCATCAACTATCATCCCCTATCTTCCCCTATCTTAAATTACAATATCTTTTCTATTTTATAAAATTCAACCTTCCTCTATCTTCCCCTATCATCCCATATCACCCCTACCATCCCCTATCTTCCCCTTTCTAAAATTACCATATCGTTTCTATTTTATAAAAAATCAACCTTCACCTATCTTCCCCTATCATCCCCTATCATCAACTATCATCCCCTATCTTCCCCTATCTAAAATTACCATATCTTTTCTATTTTATAAAAATTCAACCTTTCTCTATCTTCCCCTATCCTCCCCTATCATCCCCTATCTTCCACTATCTAAAATTACCATATCGTTTCTATTTTATAAAAATTCAACCTTCCCCTATCTTCCCCTATCATCCCCTATCATCAACTATCATCCCCTATCTACCCCTATCTTAAATTACAATATCTTTTCTATTTTATAAAATTCAACCTTCCCCTATCTTCCCCTATCATCCCATATCACCCCCTATCATCCCCTATCTTCCCCTATCTTCCCCTTTCTAAAATTACCATATCGTTTCTATTTTATAAAAAATCAACCTTCACCTATCTTCCCCTATCATCCCCTATCATCCCCTATCATCAACTATCTTCCCCTATCTTCCCCTATCCAAAATAACCATATCGTTTCTATTTTATAAAATTCAACCTTCCCCTATCTTCCCCTATCATCCCCTATCATCAACTATCATCCCCTATCTTCCCCTATCTAAAATTACCATATCTTTTCTATTTTATAAAAATTCAACCTTTCTCTATCTTCCCCTATCCTCCCCTATCATCCCCTATCTTCCACTATCTAAAATTACCATATCGTTTCTATTTTATAAAAATTCAACCTTCCCCTATCTTCCCCTATCATCCCCTATCATCAACTATCATCCCCTATCTACCCCTATCTTAAATTACAATATCTTTTCTATTTTATAAAATTCAACCTTCCCCTATCTTCCCCTATCATCCCATATCACCCCCTATCATCCCCTATCTTCCCCTATCTTCCCCTTTCTAAAATTACCATATCGTTTCTATTTTATAAAAAATCAACCTTCACCTATCTTCCCCTATCATCCCCTATCATCCCCTATCATCAACTATCTTCCCCTATCTTCCCCTATCCAAAATAACCATATCGTTTCTATTTTATAAAATTCAACCTTCCCCTATCTTCCCCTATCATCCCCTATCATCAACTATCATCCCCTATCTTCCCCTATCTAAAATTACCATATCTTTTCTATTTTATAAAAATTCAACCTTTCTCTATCTTCCCCTATCCTCCCCTATCATCCCCTATCTTCCACTATCTAAAATTACCATATCGTTTCTATTTTATAAAAATTAAACCTTCCCCTATCTTCCCCTATCATCCCCTATCATCAACTATCATCCCCTATCTACCCCTATCTTAAATTACAATATCTTTTCTATTTTATAAAATTCAACCTTCCCCTATCTTCCCCTATCATCCCATATCACCCCCTATCATCCCCTATCATCCCCTATCTTCCCCTATCTAAAATTACCATATCGTTTCTATTTTATAAAAATTAAACCTTCCCCTATCTTCCCCTATCATCCCCTATCATCAACTATCATCCCCTATCTACCCCTATCTTAAATTACCATATCTTTTTCTATTTTATAATATTCAACCTTCCCTATCTACCCCTATCATCCCCTATCATCAACTATCATCCCCTATCTTCCCCTATCTTAAATTACAATATCTTTTCTATTTTATAAAATTCAACCTTCCTCTATCTTCCCCTATCATCCCATATCACCCCTACCATCCCCTATCTTCCCCTTTCTAAAATTACCATATCGTTTCTATTTTATAAAAAATCAACCTTCACCTATCTTCCCCTATCATCCCCTATCATCAACTATCATCCCCTATCTTCCCCTATCTAAAATTACCATATCTTTTCTATTTTATAAAAATTCAACCTTTCTCTATCTTCCCCTATCCTCCCCTATCATCCCCTATCTTCCACTATCTAAAATTACCATATCGTTTCTATTTTATAAAAATTCAACCTTCCCCTATCTTCCCCTATCATCCCCTATCATCAACTATCATCCCCTATCTACCCCTATCTTAAATTACAATATCTTTTCTATTTTATAAAATTCAACCTTCCCCTATCTTCCCCTATCATCCCATATCACCCCCTATCATCCCCTATCTTCCCCTATCTTCCCCTTTCTAAAATTACCATATCGTTTCTATTTTATAAAAAATCAACCTTCACCTATCTTCCCCTATCATCCCCTATCATCCCCTATCATCAACTATCTTCCCCTATCTTCCCCTATCCAAAATAACCATATCGTTTCTATTTTATAAAATTCAACCTTCCCCTATCTTCCCCTATCATCCCCTATCATCAACTATCATCCCCTATCTTCCCCTATCTAAAATTACCATATCTTTTCTATTTTATAAAAATTCAACCTTTCTCTATCTTCCCCTATCCTCCCCTATCATCCCCTATCTTCCACTATCTAAAATTACCATATCGTTTCTATTTTATAAAAATTAAACCTTCCCCTATCTTCCCCTATCATCCCCTATCATCAACTATCATCCCCTATCTACCCCTATCTTAAATTACCATATCTTTTTCTATTTTATAATATTCAACCTTCCCTATCTACCCCTATCATCCCCTATCATCAACTATCATCCCCTATCTTCCCCGATCTTAAATTACAATATCTTTTCTATTTTATAAAATTCAACCTTCCCCTATCTTCCCCTATCATCCCATATCACCCCCTATCATCCCCTATCTTCCCCTATCTTCCCCTTTCTAAAATTACCATATCGTTTCTATTTTATAAAAGATCAACCTTCACCTATCTTCCCCTATCATCCCCTATCATCAACTATCATCCCCTATCTTCCCCTATCTAAAATTACCATATCTTTTCTATTTTATAAAAATTCAACCTTTCTCTATCTTCCCCTATCCTCCCCTATCATCCCCTATCTTCCACTATCTAAAATTACCATATCGTTTCTATTTTATAAAAATTCAACCTTCCCCTATCTTCCCCTATCATCCCCTATCATCAACTATCATCCCCTATCTACCCCTATCTTAAATTACAATTTCTTTTCTATTTTATAAAATTCAACCTTTCCCTATCTTCCCCTATCATCCCATATCACCCCCTATCATCCCCTATCTTCCCCTATCTTCCCCTTTCTAAAATTACCATATCGTTTCTATTTTATAAAAAATCAACCTTCACCTATCTTCCCCTATCATCCCCTATCATCCCCTATCATCAACTATCTTCCCCTATCTTCCCCTATCCAAAATAACCATATCGTTTCTATTTTATAAAATTCAACCTTCCCCTATCCTCCCCTATCATCCCCTATCATCAACTATCATCCCCTATCTTCCCCTATCTAAAATTACCATATCTTTTCTATTTTATAAAAATTCAACCTTTCTCTATCTTCCCCTATCCTCCCCTATCATCCCCTATCTTCCACTATCTAAAATTACCATATCGTTTCTATTTTATAAAAATTAAACCTTCCCCTATCTTCCCCTATCATCCCCTATCATCAACTATCATCCCCTATCTACCCCTATCTTAAATTACCATATCTTTTTCTATTTTATAATATTCAACCTTCCCTATCTACCCCTATCATCCCCTATCATCAACTATCATCCCCTATCTTCCCCTATCTTAAATTACAATATCTTTTCTATTTTATAAAATTCAACCTTCCCCTATCTTCCCCTATCATCCCATATCACCCCCTATCATCCCCTATCTTCCCCTATCTTCCCCTTTCTAAAATTACCATATCGTTTCTATTTTATAAAATTCAACCTTCCCTATCTACCCCTATCATCCCCTATCATCAACTATCATCCCCTATCTTCCCCTATCTTAAATTACAATATCTTTTCTATTTTATAAAATTCAACCTTCCCCTATCTTCCCCTATCATCCCATATCACCCCCTATCATCCCCTATCTTCTCCCCATCTCCCCATCTCACCATATCGTTTCTATTTTATAAAAAATCAACCTTCCTCTATCTTCCCCTATCATCCCATATCACCCCCTACCATCCCCTATCTTCCCCTATCTTCCCCTTTCTAAAATTACCATATCGTTTCTATTTTATAAAAAAATCAACCTTCACCTATCTTCCCCTATCATCCCCTATCATCAACTATCATCCCCTATCTTCCCCTATCTAAAATTACCATATCTTTTCTATTTTATAAAAATTCAACCTTTCTCTATCTTCCCCTATCCTCCCCTATCATCCCCTATCTTCCACTATCTAAAATTACCATATCGTTTCTATTTTATAAAAATTCAACCTTCCCCTATCTTCCCCTATCATCCCCTATCATCAACTATCATCCCCTATCTACCCCTATCTTAAATTACAATATCTTTTCTATTTTATAAAATTCAACCTTCCCCTATCTTCCCCTATCATCCCATATCACCCCCTATCATCCCCTATCTTCCCCTATCTTCCCCTTTCTAAAATTACCATATCGTTTCTATTTTATAAAAGATCAACCTTCACCTATCTTCCCCTATCATCCCCTATCATCAACTATCATCCCCTATCTTCCCCTATCTAAAATTACCATATCTTTTCTATTTTATAAAAATTCAACCTTTCTCTATCTTCCCCTATCCTCCCCTATCATCCCCTATCTTCCACTATCTAAAATTACCATATCGTTTCTATTTTATAAAAATTCAACCTTCCCCTATCTTCCCCTATCATCCCCTATCATCAACTATCATCCCCTATCTACCCCTATCTTAAATTTCAATTTCTTTTCTATTTTATAAAATTCAACCTTTCCCTATCTTCCCCTATCATCCCATATCACCCCCTATCATCCCCTATCTTCCCCTATCTTCCCCTTTCTAAAATTACCATATCGTTTCTATTTTATAAAAAATCAACCTTCACCTATCTTCCCCTATCATCCCCTATCATCCCCTATCATCAACTATCTTCCCCTATCTTCCCCTATCCAAAATAACCATATCGTTTCTATTTTATAAAATTCAACCTTCCCCTATCTTCCCCTATCATCCCCTATCATCAACTATCATCCCCTATCTTCCCCTATCTAAAATTACCATATCTTTTCTATTTTATAAAAATTCAACCTTTCTCTATCTTCCCCTAACCTCCCCTATCATCCCCTATCTTCCACTATCTAAAATTACCATATCGTTTCTATTTTATAAAAATTAAACCTTCCCCTATCTTCCCCTATCATCCCCTATCATCAACTATCATCCCCTATCTACCCCTATCTTAAATTACCATATCTTTTTCTATTTTATAATATTCAACCTTCCCTATCTACCCCTATCATCCCCTATCATCAACTATCATCCCCTATCTTCCCCTATCTTAAATTACAATATCTTTTCTATTTTATAAAATTCAACCTTCCCCTATCTTCCCCTATCATCCCATATCACCCCCTATCATCCCCTATCTTCCCCTATCTTCCCCTTTCTAAAATTACCATATCGTTTCTATTTTATAAAATTCAACCTTCCCTATCTACCCCTATCATCCCCTATCATCAACTATCATCCCCTATCTTCCCCTATCTTAAATTACAATATCTTTTCTATTTTATAAAATTCAACCTTCCCCTATCTTCCCCTATCATCCCATATCACCCCCTATCATCCCCTATCTTCTCCCCATCTCCCCATCTCACCATATCGTTTCTATTTTATAAAAAATCAACCTTCACCTATCTTCCCCTATCATCCCCTATCATCCCCTATCATCAACTATCTTCCCCTATCTTCCCCTATCCAAAATAACCATATCGCTTCTATTTTATAAAATTCAACCTTCCCCTATCTTCCCCTATCATCCCCTATCATATCATCCCCTATCTTCCCCTATCTAAAATTACCATATCTTTTCTATTTTATAAAAATTCAACCTTTCTCTATCTTCCCCTATCCTCCCCTATTATCCCCTATCTTCCACTATCTAAAATTACCATATCGTTTATATTTTATAAAAATTAAACCTTCCCCTATCTTCCCCTATCATCCCCTATCATCAACTATCATCCCCTATCTACCCCTATCTTAAATTACCATATCTTTTTCTATTTTATAATATTCAACCTTCCCTATCTACCCCTATCATCCCCTATCATCAACTATCATCCCCTATCTTCCCCTATCTTAAATTACAATATCTTTTCTATTTTATAAAATTCAACCTTCCCCTATCTTCCCCTATCATCCCATATCACCCCCTATCATCCCCTATCTTCTCCCCATCTCCCCATCTCACCATATCGTTTCTATTTTATAAAAAATCAACCTTCACCTATCTTCCCCTATCATCCCCTATCATCCCCTATCATCAACTATCTTCCCCTATCTTCCCCTATCCAAAATAACCATATCGCTTCTATTTTATAAAATTCAACCTTCCCCTATCTTCCCCTATCATCCCCTATCATCAACTATCATCCCCTATCTTCCCCTATCTAAAATTACCATATCTTTTCTATTTTATAAAAATTCAACCTTTCTCTATCTTCCCCTATCCTCCCCTATCATCCCCTATCTTCCACTATCTAAAATTACCATATCGTTTCTATTTTATAAAAATTCAACCTTCCCCTATCTTCCCCTATCATCCCCTATCATCAACTATCATCCCCTATCTACCCCTATCTTAAATTACCATATCTTTTTCTATTTTATAATATTCAACCTTCCCTATCTACCCCTATCATCCCCTATCATCAACTATCATCCCCTATCTTCCCCTATCTTAAATTACAATATCTTTTCTATTTTATAAAATTCAACCTTCCCCTATCTTCCCCTATCATCCCATATCACCCCCTACCATCCCCTATCTTCCCCTATCTTCCCCTTTCTAAAATTACCATATCGTTTCTATTTTATAAAAAATCAACCTTCACCTATCTTCCCCTATCATCCCCTATCATCAACTATCTTCCCCTATCTTCCCCTATCCAAAATAACCATATCGCTTCTATTTTATAAAATTCAACCTTCCCCTATCTTCCCCTATCATCCCCTATCATCAACTATCATCCCCTATCTTCCCCTATCTAAAATTACCATATCTTTTCTATTTTATAAAAATTCAACCTTTCTCTATCTTCCCCTATCCTCCCCTATCATCCCCTATCTTCCACTATCTAAAATTACCATATCGTTTCTATTTTATAAAAATTCAACCTTCCCCTATCTTCCCCTATCATCCCCTATCATCAACTATCATCCCCTATCTACCCCTATCTTAAATTACAATATCTTTTCTATTTTATAAAATTCAACCTTCCCCTATCTTCCCCTATCATCCCATATCACCCCCTATCATCCCCTATCTTCCCCTATCTTCCCCTTTCTAAAATTACCATATCGTTTCTATTTTATAAAAAATCAACCTTCACCTATCTTCCCCTATCATCCCCTATCATCCCCTATCATCAACTATCTTATCCCCCTATCTTCCCCTATCCAAAATAAAAAATCCATATCGTTTCTATTTTATAAAATTCAACCTTCCCCTATCTTCCCCTATCATCCCCTATCATCAACTATCATCCCCTATCTTCCCCTATCTAAAATTACCATATCTTTTCTATTTTATAAAAATTCAACCTTTCTCTATCTTCCCCTATCCTCCCCTATCATCCCCTATCTTCCACTATCTAAAATTACCATATCGTTTCTATTTTATAAAAATTAAACCTTCTCCTATCTTCCCCTATCATCCCCTATCATCAACTATCATCCCCTATCTACCCCTATCTTAAATTACCATATCTTTTTCTATTTTATAATATTCAACCTTCCCTATCTACCCCTATCATCCCCTATCATCAACTATCATCCCCTATCTTCCCCTATCTTAAATTACAATATCTTTTCTATTTTATAAAATTCAACCTTCCCCTATCTTCCCCTATCATCCCATATCACCCCCTACCATCCCCTATCTTCCCCTATCTTCCCCTTTCTAAAATTACCATATCGTTTCTATTTTATAAAAAATCAACCTTCACCTATCTTCCCCTATCATCCCCTATCATCAACTATCATCCCCTATCTTCCCCTATCTAAAATTACCATATCTTTTCTATTTTATAAAAATTCAACCTTTCTCTATCTTCCCCTATCCTCCCCTATCATCCCCTATCTTCCACTATCTAAAATTACCATATCGTTTCTATTTTATAAAAATTCAACCTTCCCCTATCTTCCCCTATCATCCCCTATCATCAACTATCATCCCCTATCTACCCCTATCTTAAATTACAATATCTTTTCTATTTTATAAAATTCAACCTTCCCCTATCTTCCCCTATCATCCCATATCACCCCCTATCATCCCCTATCTTCCCCTATCTTCCCCTTTCTAAAATTACCATATCGTTTCTATTTTATAAAAAATCAACCTTCACCTATCTTCCCCTATCATCCCCTATCATCCCCTATCATCAACTATCTTCCCCTATCTTCCCCT
The DNA here is from genome assembly GCA_943737045.1 of Parapristionchus giblindavisi. NCBI lineage: Eukaryota > Metazoa > Nematoda > Chromadorea > Rhabditida > Diplogasteridae > Parapristionchus > Parapristionchus giblindavisi. The sequence continues at coordinate 433,238 of CALSFV010000020.1, read as the reverse complement.
ATCCAAAATAACCATATCGTTTCTATTTTATAAAATTCAACCTTCCCCTATCTTCCCCTATCATCCCCTATCATCAACTATCATCCCCTATCTTCCCCTATCTAAAATTACCATATCTTTTCTATTTTATAAAAATTCAACCTTTCTCTATCTTCCCCTATCCTCCCCTATCATCCCCTATCTTCCACTATCTAAAATTACCATATCGTTTCTATTTTATAAAAATTAAACCTTCCCCTATCTTCCCCTATCATCCCCTATCATCAACTATCATCCCCTATCTACCCCTATCTTAAATTACCATATCTTTTTCTATTTTATAATATTCAACCTTCCCTATCTACCCCTATCATCCCCTATCATCAACTATCATCCCCTATCTTCCCCTATCTTAAATTACAATATCTTTTCTATTTTATAAAATTCAACCTTCCCCTATCTTCCCCTATCATCCCATATCACCCCCTACCATCCCCTATCTTCCCCTATCTTCCCCTTTCTAAAATTACCATATCGTTTCTATTTTATAAAAAATCAACCTTCACCTATCTTCCCCTATCATCCCCTATCATCAACTATCATCCCCTATCTTCCCCTATCTAAAATTACCATATCTTTTCTATTTTATAAAAATTCAACCTTTCTCTATCTTCCCCTATCCTCCCCTATCATCCCCTATCTTCCACTATCTAAAATTACCATATCGTTTCTATTTTATAAAAATTCAACCTTCCCCTATCTTCCCCTATCATCCCCTATCATCAACTATCATCCCCTATCTACCCCTATCTTAAATTACAATATCTTTTCTATTTTATAAAATTCAACCTTCCCCTATCTTCCCCTATCATCCCATATCACCCCCTATCATCCCCTATCTTCCCCTATCTTCCCCTTTCTAAAATTACCATATCGTTTCTATTTTATAAAAAATCAACCTTCACCTATCTTCCCCTATCATCCCCTATCATCCCCTATCATCAACTATCTTCCCCTATCTTCCCCTATCCAAAATAACCATATCGTTTCTATTTTATAAAATTCAACCTTCCCCTATCTTCCCCTATCATCCCCTATCATCAACTATCATCCCCTAACTTCCCCTATCTAAAATTACCATATCTTTTCTATTTTATAAAAATTCAACCTTTCTCTATCTTCCCCTATCCTCCCCTATCATCCCCTATCTTCCACTATCTAAAATTACCATATCGTTTCTATTTTATAAAAATTAAACCTTCCCCTATCTTCCCCTATCATCCCCTATCATCAACTATCATCCCCTATCTACCCCTATCTTAAATTACCATATCTTTTTCTATTTTATAATATTCAACCTTCCCTATCTACCCCTATCATCCCCTATCATCAACTATCATCCCCTATCTTCCCCTATCTTAAATTACAATATCTTTTCTATTTTATAAAATTCAACCTTCCCCTATCTTCCCCTATCATCCCATATCACCCCCTATCATCCCCTATCTTCCCCTTTCTAAAATTACCATATCGTTTCTATTTTATAAAAGATCAACCTTCACCTATCTTCCCCTATCATCCCCTATCATCAACTATCATCCCCTATCTTCCCCTATCTAAAATTACCATATCTTTTCTATTTTATAAAAATTCAACCTTTCTCTATCTTCCCCTATCCTCCCCTATCATCCCCTATCTTCCACTATCTAAAATTACCATATCGTTTCTATTTTATAAAAATTCAACCTTCCCCTATCTTCCCCTATCATCCCCTATCATCAACTATCATCCCCTATCTACCCCTATCTTAAATTACAATTTCTTTTCTATTTTATAAAATTCAACCTTTCCCTATCTTCCCCTATCATCCCATATCACCCCCTATCATCCCCTATCTTCCCCTATCTTCCCCTTTCTAAAATTACCATATCGTTTCTATTTTATAAAAAATCAACCTTCACCTATCTTCCCCTATCATCCCCTATCATCCCCTATCATCAACTATCTTCCCCTATCTTCCCCTATCCAAAATAACCATATCGTTTCTATTTTATAAAATTCAACCTTCCCCTATCTTCCCCTATCATCCCCTATCATCAACTATCATCCCCTATCTTCCCCTATCTAAAATTACCATATCTTTTCTATTTTATAAAAATTCAACCTTTCTCTATCTTCCCCTATCCTCCCCTATCATCCCCTATCTTCCACTATCTAAAATTACCATATCGTTTCTATTTTATAAAAATTAAACCTTCCCCTATCTTCCCCTATCATCCCCTATCATCAACTATCATCCCCTATCTACCCCTATCTTAAATTACCATATCTTTTTCTATTTTATAATATTCAACCTTCCCTATCTACCCCTATCATCCCCTATCATCAACTATCATCCCCTATCTTCCCCTATCTTAAATTACAATATCTTTTCTATTTTATAAAATTCAACCTTCCCCTATCTTCCCCTATCATCCCATATCACCCCCTATCATCCCCTATCTTCCCCTATCTTCCCCTTTCTAAAATTACCATATCGTTTCTATTTTATAAAATTCAACCTTCCCTATCTACCCCTATCATCCCCTATCATCAACTATCATCCCCTATCTTCCCCTATCTTAAATTACAATATCTTTTCTATTTTATAAAATTCAACCTTCCCCTATCTTCCCCTATCATCCCATATCACCCCCTATCATCCCCTATCTTCTCCCCATCTCCCCATCTCCCCATCTCCCCATCTCCCCATCTCCCCATCTCCCCATCTCCCCATCTCCCCATCTCCCCATCTCCCCATCTCCCCATCTCCCCATCTCACCATATCGTTTCTATTTTATAAAAATTCAACCATCCCCTATCTTCCCCTATCATCCCCTATCATCAACTATCATCCCCTATCTTCCCCTATCTAAAATTACCATATCTTTTCTATTTTATAAAAATTCAACCTTTCTCTATCTTCCCCTATCCTCCCCTATCGACCCCTATCTTCCACTATCTAAAATTACCATATCGTTTCTATTTTATAAAAATTCAACCTTCCCCTATCTTCCCCTATCATCCCCTATCATCAACTATCATCCCCTATCTACCCCTATCTTAAATTACCATATCTTTTTCTATTTTATAATATTCAACCTTCCCTATCTACCCCTATCATCCCCTATCTTCCCCTATCTTAAATTACAATATCTTTTCTATTTTATAAAATTCAACCTTCACCTATCTTCCCCTATCATCCCCTATCATCCCCTATCATCATCTATCTTCCCCTATCTTCCCCTATCCAAAATAACCATATCGTTTCTATTTTATAAAAATTCAACCTTTCTCTATCTTCCCCTATCATCCCCTATCATCCCTATCATCCCCTATCTTCCACTATCTAAAATTACCATATCTTTTCTATTTTATAATATTCAACCTTCTCTATCTACCCCTATCATCCCCTATCATCAACTATCATCCCCTATCTTCCCCTATCTAAAATTACCATATCTTTTCTATTTTATAAAAATTCAACCTTTCTCTATCTTCCCCTATCCTCCCCTATCATCCCCTATCTTCCCCTATCTTAAATTACAATATCTTTTCTATTTTATAAAATTCAACCTTCACCTATCTTCCCCTATCATCCCCTATCATCCCCTATCATCAACTATCTTCCCCTATCTTCCCCTATCCAAAATAACCATATCGTTTCTATTTTATAAAAATTCAACCTTTCTCTATCTTCCCCTATCATCCCCTATCATCCCTATCATCCCCTATCTTCCACTATCTAAAATTACCATATCTTTTCTATTTTATAATATTCAACCTTCCCTATCTACCCCTATCATCCCCTATCATCAACTATCATCCCCTATCTTCCCCTATCTAAAATTACCATATCTTTTCTATTTTATAAAAATTCAACCTTTCTCTATCTTCCCCTATCCTCCCCTATCATCCCCTATCTTCCACTATCTAAAATTACCATATCGTTTCTATTTTATAAAAATTCAACCTTCCCTATCTACCCCTATCATCCCCTATCATCAACTATCATCCCCTATCTTCCCCTATCTAAAATTACCATATCTTTTCTATTTTATAAAAATTCAACCTTTCTCTATCTTCCCCTATCCTCCCCTATCATCCCCTATCTTCCACTATCTAAAATTACCATATCGTTTCTATTTTATAAAAATTCAACCTTCCCCTATCTTCCCCTATCATCCCCTATCATCAACTATCATCAACTATCTTCCCCTATCTTCCCCTATCCAAAATAACCATATCGTTTCTATTTTATAAAAATTCAACCTTTCTCTATCTTCCCCTATCATCCTAATGTTACCTAACCTAATGTCCTATACCTAATGTTGTGAGATAGATATATAATTAAATCCGTTATTTTCGTCTTCATCACAAATACAGTATCATAATACGATACAGTACTGAGAGAAGATCAAAGATTAAAATCACAACAACACGTAAACATCTTTATTCGATATCGGTCAATCAATAATTCACTGTATTACCTTGTGGAGTTTACATCGCTGTAGACCAATCAATATGAGGAGCGAAGGCCTCATACTTCTCGAAAGACTCGGTCTGAAACAATTGATATATAATTAAATCCATTATATTCATCTTCATCACAAATAGAGTATCATTATACGATACAGTACAGAGGGAAGATCAAAGATCACAACAACACATAAACATCTTTATTCGGTATCGGTCAATCAATAATTCACTGTATTACCTTGTGGAGTTTACATCGCTGTAGATCAATAAATATGATGCGTGAAGGCCTCATACTTCTCGAAAGACTCGGTCTGAAACTATAGATATATAATTAAATCCATTATATTCGTCTTCATCACAAATAGAGTATCATTATACGATATAGTACTGAGAGAAGATCAAAGATCACAACAACACATAAACAACTTTATTCGACATCGATCAAGCAATAATTCACTGTATTACCTTGTGGAGTTTACATCGCTGTAGATCAATAAATATGATGCGTGAAGGCCTCATACTTCTCGAAAGACTCGGTCTGAAACAATAGATATATAATTAAATCCATTATTTTCGTCTTCATCACAAATACAGTATCATAATACGATACAGTACTGAGAGAAGATCAAAGATTAAAATCACAACAACACGTAAACATCTTTATTCGATATCGGTCAATCAATAATTCACTGCATTACCTTGTGGAGTTTACATCGCTGTAGACCAATCAATATGAGGAGTGAAGGCCTCATGCTTCTTGAAAGACTCGGTCTGAAACAATAGATATATAATTAAATCCATTATATTCGTCTTCATCACAAATAGAGTATCATTATACGATACAGTACTGAGAGAAGATCAAAGATCACAACAACACATAAACATCTTTATTCGGTATCGGTCAATCAATAATTCACTGTATTACCTTGTGGAGTTTACATCGCTGTAGATCAATAAATACGATGCGTGAAGGCCTCATACTTCTGGAAAGACTCGGTCTGAAACAAGAGATATATAATTAAATCCATTATTTTCGTCTTCATCACAAATACAGTATCATAATACGATACAGTACTGAGAGAAGATCAAAGATTAAAATCACAACTACACATAAACATCTTTATTCGGTATCGGTCAATCAATAATTCACTGTATTACCTTGTGGAGTTTACATCGCTGTAGGCCAATCAATATGAGGAGCGAAGGCCTCATACTTCTCGAAAGACTCGGTCTGAAATAATAGATATATAATTAAATCCGTTATTTTCGTCTTCATCACAAATACAGTATCATAATACGATACAGTACTGAGAGAAGATCAAAGATTAAAATCACAACAACACGTAAACATCTTTATTCGATATCGGTCAATCAATAATTCACTGAATTACCTTGTGGAGTTTACATCGCTGTAGATCAATAAATATGATGCGTGAAGGCCTCATACTTCTCGAAAGACTCGGTCTGAAACTATAGATATATAATTAAATCCATTATATTCGTCTTCATCACAAATAGAGTATCATTATACGATATAGTACTGAGAGAAGATCAAAGATCACAACAACACATAAACAACTTTATTCGACATCGATCAATCAATAATTCACTGTATTACCTTGTGGAGTTTACATCGCTGTAGATCAATAAATATGATGCGTGAAGGCCTCATACTCTCGAAAGACTCGGTCTGAAACAATAGATATATAATTAAATCCGTTATTTTCGTCTTCATCACAAATACAGTATCATAATACGATACAGTACTGAGAGAAGATTTAAGATTAAAATCACAACAACACAAAAACATCTTTATTCGGTATCGGTCAATCAATAATTCACTGTATTACCTTGTGGAGTTTACATCGCTGTAGACCAATCAATATGAGGAGCGAAGGCCTCATACTACTCGAAAGACTCGGTCTGAAACAATAGATATATAATTAAATCCATTATTTTCGTCTTCATCACAAATACAGTATCATAATACGATACAGTACTGAGAGAAGATTTAAGATTAAAATCACAACAACACGTAAACATCTTTATTCGATATCGGTCAATCAATAATTCACTGTATTACCTTGTGGAGTTTACATCGCTGTAGACCAATCAATATGAGGAGCGAAGGCCTCATACTTCTCGAAAGACTCGGTCTGAAACAATTGATATATAATTAAATCCATTATGTTCGTCTTCATCACAAATACAGTATCATAATACGATACATTGCTGAGAGAAGATTTAAGATTAAAATCACAACAACACAAAAACATCTTTATTCGGTATCGGTCAATCAATAATTCACTGTATTACCTTGTGGAGTTTACATCGCTGTAGACCAATCAATATGAGGAGCGAAGGCCTCATACTTCTCGAAAGACTCGGTCTGAAACAATTGATATATAATTAAATCCATTATGTTCGTCTTCATCACAAATAGAGTATCATTATACGATACAGTACTGAGAGAAGATCAAAGATCACAACAACACATAAACATCTTTATTCGGTATCGGTCAATCAATAGTTCACTGTATTACCTTGTGGAGTTTACATCGCTGTAGATCAATAAATATGATTCGTGAAGGCCTCATACTTCTCGAAAGACTCGGTCTGAAACAATAGATATATAATTAAATCCGTTATTTTCGTCTCCATCACAAATACAGTATCATAATACGATACAGTACTGAGAGAAGATTTAAGATTAAAATCACAACAACACAAAAACATCTTTATTCGGTATCGGTCAATCAAAAATTCACTGCATTACCTTGTGGAGTTTACATCGCTGTAGACCAATCAATATGAGGAGTGAAGGCCTCATGCTTCTCGAAAGACTCGGTCTGAAACATAATAATAATAATAATAATCTTTATCACATTCTCACATTGGTGCGGTGAGTCATGGCAGGGGATTCTTCATAGATCAAAAACGTTCAATTCTTTCTTCTATACATCGGTTCAACGGGTATATCTTGACGTTCTTTCAACATCTGTGCTCGAAGTAGAATCCAGAAAAGAATGCATTAGAAATTGAAGTTAACAACCCACGTAGCAGTAGAAGCTCCGTCCAAAGTGGCTGCATGAAGTAGGAAATACACCTCCCGGCTTTCCAAACACCTTCTGGGAGGGGATCCAACTGGGTTTCTTATCTGTTGTCTGAAACAATAGATATATAATTAAATCCATTATATTCGTCTTCATCACAAATAGAGTATCATTATACGATACAGTACTGAGAGAAGATCAAAGATCACAACAACACATAAACATCTTTATTCGATATCGGTCAATCAATAATTCACTGTATTACTTTGTGGAGTTTACATCGCTGTAGATCAATAAATATGATTCGTGAAGGCCTCATACTTCTGGAAAGACTCGGTCTGAAACAACAGATATATAATTAAATCCATTATATTCGTCTTCATCACAAATAGAGTATCATTATACGATACAGTACTGAGAGAAGATCAAAGATCACAACAACACATAAACATCTTTATTCGGTATCGGTCAATCAATAATTCACTGTATTACCTTGTGGAGTTTACATCGCTGTAGACCAATCAATATGAGGAGCGAAGGCCTCATACTACTCGAAAGACTCGGTCTGAAACAATAGATATATAATTAAATCCATTATTTTCGTCTTCATCACAAATACAGTATCATAATACGATACAGTACTGAGAGAAGATTTAAGATTAAAATCACAACAACACGTAAACATCTTTATTCGATATCGGTCAATCAATAATTCACTGTATTACCTTGTGGAGTTTACATCGCTGTAGACCAATCAATATGAGGAGCGAAGGCCTCATACTTCTCGAAAGACTCGGTCTGAAACAATTGATATATAATTAAATCCATTATGTTCGTCTTCATCACAAATACAGTATCATAATACGATACAGTACTGAGAGAAGTTCAAAGATCACAACAACACATAAACATCTTTATTCGGTATCGGTCAATCAATAATTCACTGTATTACCTTGTGGAGTTTACATCGCTGTAGATCAATAAATACGATGCGTGAAGGCCTCATACTTCTGGAAAGACTCGGTCTGAAACAAGAGATATATAATTAAATCCATTATTTTCGTCTTCATCACAAATACAGTATCATAATACGATACAGTACTGAGAGAAGATCAAAGATTAAAATCACAACTACACATAAACATCTTTATTCGGTATCGGTCAATCAATAATTCACTGTATTACCTTGTGGAGTTTACATCGCTGTAGGCCAATCAATATGAGGAGCGAAGGCCTCATACTTCTCGAAAGACTCGGTCTGAAATAATAGATATATAATTAAATCCGTTATTTTCGTCTTCATCACAAATACAGTATCATAATACGATACAGTACTGAGAGAAGATCAAAGATTAAAATCACAACAACACGTAAACATCTTTATTCGATATCGGTCAATCAATAATTCACTGAATTACCTTGTGGAGTTTACATCGCTGTAGATCAATAAATATGATGCGTGAATGCCTCATACTTCTCGAAAGACTCGGTCTGAAACTATAGATATATAATTAAATCCATTATATTCGTCTTCATCACAAATAGAGTATCATTATACGATATAGTACTGAGAGAAGATCAAAGATCACAACAACACATAAACAACTTTATTCGACATCGATCAATCAATAATTCACTGTATTACCTTGTGGAGTTTACATCGCTGTAGATCAATAAATATGATGCGTGAAGGCCTCATACTCTCGAAAGACTCGGTCTGAAACAATAGATATATAATTAAATCCGTTATTTTCGTCTTCATCACAAATACAGTATCATAATACGATACAGTACTGAGAGAAGATTTAAGATTAAAATCACAACAACACAAAAACATCTTTATTCGGTATCGGTCAATCAATAATTCACTGTATTACCTTGTGGAGTTTACATCGCTGTAGACCAATCAATATGAGGAGCGAAGGCCTCATACTACTCGAAAGACTCGGTCTGAAACAATAGATATATAATTAAATCCATTATTTTCGTCTTCATCACAAATACAGTATCATAATACGATACAGTACTGAGAGAAGATTTAAGATTAAAATCACAACAACACGTAAACATCTTTATTCGATATCGGTCAATCAATAATTCACTGTATTACCTTGTGGAGTTTACATCGCTGTAGACCAATCAATATGAGGAGCGAAGGCCTCATACTTCTCGAAAGACTCGGTCTGAAACAATTGATATATAATTAAATCCATTATGTTCGTCTTCATCACAAATACAGTATCATAATACGATACATTGCTGAGAGAAGATTTAAGATTAAAATCACAACAACACAAAAACATCTTTATTCGGTATCGGTCAATCAATAATTCACTGTATTACCTTGTGGAGTTTACATCGCTGTAGACCAATCAATATGAGGAGCGAAGGCCTCATACTTCTCGAAAGACTCGGTCTGAAACAATTGATATATAATTAAATCCATTATGTTCGTCTTCATCACAAATAGAGTATCATTATACGATACAGTACTGAGAGAAGATCAAAGATCACAACAACACATAAACATCTTTATTCGGTATCGGTCAATCAATAATTCACTGTATTACCTTGTGGAGTTTACATCGCTGTAGATCAATAAATATGATTCGTGAAGGCCTCATACTTCTCGAAAGACTCGGTCTGAAACAATAGATATATAATTAAATCCGTTATTTTCGTCTCCATCACAAAAACAGTATCATAATACGATACAGTACTGAGAGAAGATTTAAGATTAAAATCACAACAACACAAAAACATCTTTATTCGGTATCGGTCAATCAAAAATTCACTGCATTACCTTGTGGAGTTTACATCGCTGTAGACCAATCAATATGAGGAGTGAAGGCCTCATGCTTCTCGAAAGACTCGGTCTGAAACATAATAATAATAATAATAATCTTTATCACATTCTCACATTGGCGCGGTGAGTCATGGCAGGGGATTCTTCATAGATCAATAACGTTCAATTCTTTCTTCTATACATCGGTTCAACGGGTATATCTTGACGTTCTTTCAACATCTGTGCTCGAAGTAGAATCCAGAAAAGAATGCATTAGAAATTGAAGTTAACAACCCACGTAGCAGTAGAAGCTCCGTCCAAAGTGGCTGCATGAAGTAGGAAATACACCTCCCGGCTTTCCAAACACCTTCTGGGAGGGGATCCAACTGGGTTTCTTATCTGTTGTCTGAAACAATAGATATATAATTAAATCCATTATATTCGTCTTCATCACAAATAGAGTATCATTATACGATACAGTACTGAGAGAAGATCAAAGATCACAACAACACATAAACATCTTTATTCGATATCGGTCAATCAATAATTCACTGTATTACTTTGTGGAGTTTACATCGCTGTAGATCAATAAATATGATTCGTGAAGGCCTCATACTTCTGGAAAGACTCGGTCTGAAACAACAGATATATAATTAAATCCATTATATTCGTCTTCATCACAAATAGAGTATCATTATACGATACAGTACTGAGAGAAGATCAAAGATCACAACAACACATAAACATCTTTATTCGGTATCGGTCAATCAATAATTCACTGTATTACCTTGTGGAGTTTACATCGCTGTAGACCAATCAATATGAGGAGCGAAGGCCTCATACTACTCGAAAGACTCGGTCTGAAACAATAGATATATAATTAAATCCATTATTTTCGTCTTCATCACAAATACAGTATCATAATACGATACAGTACTGAGAGAAGATTTAAGATTAAAATCACAACAACACGTAAACATCTTTATTCGATATCGGTCAATCAATAATTCACTGTATTACCTTGTGGAGTTTACATCGCTGTAGACCAATCAATATGAGGAGCGAAGGCCTCATACTTCTCGAAAGACTCGGTCTGAAACAATTGATATATAATTAAATCCATTATGTTCGTCTTCATCACAAATACAGTATCATAATACGATACAGTACTGAGAGAAGATCAAAGATCACAACAACACATAAACATCTTTATTCGGTATCGGTCAATCAATAATTCACTGTATTACCTTGTGGAGTTTACATCGCTGTAGATCAATAAATATGATGCGTGAAGGCCTCATACTTCTCGAAAGACTCGGTCTGAAACAATAGATATATAATTAAATCCGTTATTTTCGTCTTCATCACAAATACAGTATCATAATACGATACAGTACTGAGAGAAGATTTAAGATTAAAATCACAACAACACAAAAACATCTTTATTCGGTATCGGTCAATCAATAATTCACTGTATTACCTTGTGGAGTTTACATCGCTGTAGATCAATAAATATGATGCGTGAAGGCCTCATACTTCTCGAAAGACTCGGTCTGAAACAATAGATATATAATTAAATCCATTATGTTCGTCTTCATCACAAATACAGTATCATAATACGATACAGTACTGAGAGAAGATCAAAGATCACAACAACACATAAACATCTTTATTCGGTATCGGTCAATCAATAATTCACTGTATTACCTTGTGGAGTTTACATCGCTGTAGATCAATAAATACGATGCGTGAAGGCCTCATACTTCTGGAAAGACTCGGTCTGAAACAAGAGATATATAATTAAATCCATTATTTTCGTCTTCATCACAAATACAGTATCATAATACGATACAGTACTGAGAGAAGATCAAAGATTAAAATCACAACTACACATAAACATCTTTATTCGGTATCGGTCAATCAATAATTCACTGTATTACCTTGTGGAGTTTACATCGCTGTAGGCCAATCAATATGAGGAGCGAAGGCCTCATACTTCTCGAAAGACTCGGTCTGAAATAATAGATATATAATTAAATCCGTTATTTTCGTCTTCATCACAAATACAGTATCATAATACGATACAGTACTGAGAGAAGATCAAAGATTAAAATCACAACAACACGTAAACATCTTTATTCGATATCGGTCAATCAATAATTCACTGAATTACCTTGTGGAGTTTACATCGCTGTAGATCAATAAATATGATGCGTGAAGGCCTCATACTTCTCGAAAGACTCGGTCTGAAACTATAGATATATAATTAAATCCATTATATTCGTCTTCATCACAAATAGAGTATCATTATACGATATAGTACTGAGAGAAGATCAAAGATCACAACAACACATAAACAACTTTATTCGACATCGATCAATCAATAATTCACTGTATTACCTTGTGGAGTTTACATCGCTGTAGATCAATAAATATGATGCGTGAAGGCCTCATACTCTCGAAAGACTCGGTCTGAAACAATAGATATATAATTAAATCCGTTATTTTCGTCTTCATCACAAATACAGTATCATAATACGATACAGTACTGAGAGAAGATTTAAGATTAAAATCACAACAACACAAAAACATCTTTATTCGGTATCGGTCAATCAATAATTCACTGTATTACCTTGTGGAGTTTACATCGCTGTAGACCAATCAATATGAGGAGCGAAGGCCTCATACTACTCGAAAGACTCGGTCTGAAACAATAGATATATAATTAAATCCATTATTTTCGTCTTCATCACAAATACAGTATCATAATACGATACAGTACTGAGAGAAGATTTAAGATTAAAATCACAACAACACGTAAACATCTTTATTCGATATCGGTCAATCAATAATTCACTGTATTACCTTGTGGAGTTTACATCGCTGTAGACCAATCAATATGAGGAGCGAAGGCCTCATACTTCTCGAAAGACTCGGTCTGAAACAATTGATATATAATTAAATCCATTATGTTCGTCTTCATCACAAATACAGTATCATAATACGATACATTGCTGAGAGAAGATTTAAGATTAAAATCACAACAACACAAAAACATCTTTATTCGGTATCGGTCAATCAATAATTCACTGTATTACCTTGTGGAGTTTACATCGCTGTAGACCAATCAATATGAGGAGCGAAGGCCTCATACTTCTCGAAAGACTCGGTCTGAAACAATTGATATATAATTAAATCCATTATGTTCGTCTTCATCACAAATAGAGTATCATTATACGATACAGTACTGAGAGAAGATCAAAGATCACAACAACACATAAACATCTTTATTCGGTATCGGTCAATCAATAATTCACTGTATTACCTTGTGGAGTTTACATCGCTGTAGATCAATAAATATGATTCGTGAAGGCCTCATACTTCTCGAAAGACTCGGTCTGAAACAATAGATATATAATTAAATCCGTTATTTTCGTCTCCATCACAAATACAGTATCATAATACGATACAGTACTGAGAGAAGATTTAAGATTAAAATCACAACAACACAAAAACATCTTTATTCGGTATCGGTCAATCAAAAATTCACTGCATTACCTTGTGGAGTTTACATCGCTGTAGACCAATCAATATGAGGAGTGAAGGCCTCATGCTTCTCGAAAGACTCGGTCTGAAACATAATAATAATAATAATAATCTTTATCACATTCTCACATTGGTGCGGTGAGTCATGGCAGGGGATTCTTCATAGATCAATAACGTTCAATTCTTTCTTCTATACATCGGTTCAACGGGTATATCTTGACGTTCTTTCAACATCTGTGCTCGAAGTAGAATCCAGAAAAGAATGCATTAGAAATTGAAGTTAACAACCCACGTAGCAGTAGAAGCTCCGTCCAAAGTGGCTGCATGAAGTAGGAAATACACCTCCCGGCTTTCCAAACACCTTCTGGGAGGGGATCCAACTGGGTTTCTTATCTGTTGTCTGAAACAATAGATATATAATTAAATCCATTATATTCGTCTTCATCACAAATAGAGTATCATTATACGATACAGTACTGAGAGAAGATCAAAGATCACAACAACACATAAACATCTTTATTCGATATCGGTCAATCAATAATTCACTGTATTACTTTGTGGAGTTTACATCGCTGTAGATCAATAAATATGATTCGTGAAGGCCTCATACTTCTGGAAAGACTCGGTCTGAAACAACAGATATATAATTAAATCCATTATATTCGTCTTCATCACAAATAGAGTATCATTATACGATACAGTACTGAGAGAAGATCAAAGATCACAACAACACATAAACATCTTTATTCGGTATCGGTCAATCAATAATTCACTGTATTACCTTGTGGAGTTTACATCGCTGTAGACCAATCAATATGAGGAGCGAAGGCCTCATACTACTCGAAAGACTCGGTCTGAAACAATAGATATATAATTAAATCCATTATTTTCGTCTTCATCACAAATACAGTATCATAATACGATACAGTACTGAGAGAAGATTTAAGATTAAAATCACAACAACACGTAAACATCTTTATTCGATATCGGTCAATCAATAATTCACTGTATTACCTCGTGGAGTTTACATCGCTGTAGACCAATCAATATGAGGAGCGAAGGCCTCATACTTCTCGAAAGACTCGGTCTGAAACAATTGATATATAATTAAATCCATTATGTTCGTCTTCATCACAAATACAGTATCATAATACGATACAGTACTGAGAGAAGATCAAAGATCACAACAACACATAAACATCTTTATTCGGTATCGGTCAATCAATAATTCACTGTATTACCTTGTGGAGTTTACATCGCTGTAGATCAATAAATATGATGCGTGAAGGCCTCATACTTCTCGAAAGACTCGGTCTGAAACAATAGATATATAATTAAATCCGTTATTTTCGTCTTCATCACAAATACAGTATCATAATACGATACAGTACTGAGAGAAGATTTAAGATTAAAATCACAACAACACAAAAACATCTTTATTCGGTATCGGTCAATCAATAATTCACTGTATTACCTTGTGGAGTTTACATCGCTGTAGATCAATAAATATGATGCGTGAAGGCCTCATACTTCTCGAAAGACTCGGTCTGAAACAATAGATATATAATTAAATTCGTTATTTTCGTCTTCATCACAAATACAGTATCATAATACGATACAGTACTGAGAGAAGATTTAAGATTAAAATCACAACAACACGTAAACATCTTTATTCGATATCGTTCAATCAATAATTCACTGCATTACCTTGTGGAGTTTACATCGGTGTAGATCAAAGATCAAATCCACAACAACACGCAAACATCTTTATTCGGTATCGGTCAATCAATAATTCACTGTATTACCTTGTGGAGTTTACATCGCTGTAGACCAATCACTATGAGGAGCGAAGGCCTCATACTTCTCGAAAGACTCGGTCTGAAACAATAGATATATAATTAAATGCATTCTATTCGTTTTCAGGTAAATCTGACCCTCGATTACACTCAGCTGAAAGATGCTTAGCAAACGCGTTGCATACGCCTTTGCTTAGCGAGAAGATCGCTTATAGTTAAGCATATCATATGCTTAGTTGAGGGATGCTTAAATTTAAGCATGTCATATGCTTAAAAGGGGCGGAGTCTTGTGCCCTATGGATCAAGTGCTTCTTCTTCAGCTTCCGGCAGTTTACTGTGTTTCTATTTCTTTTCATTTTCTGATACTATTGTATATTGTTTATTGTATAGCGTGAACGATAAACTGTTGCATTTATCTTTGCCTTTGCTTAAATGTCTACACCATCACAGATGAGGTGCCCATATCCGACTTGTGGGGCCTCCATTGATTCGCCTGAAGAACGAAAGACTCACTTCCGGAAAATCATGCACGATAAAGATGTATGAATTAATTTAATAAATGATTTATAGCATGGTTAGTAAGAATTAATTCATTTTAGAGACGTTTAGTATGTTACGAGTGTTTTGCTCTACCTGACTTCTCATCACTAAAAACATGGAGTGAACACCATAAAAGAGAACATGGGCCGAAAACAGGTATGCATTTTATTCACGAACAATAAACATTAACAAGTAAAACACTTCGTCATCTTGGAAAGTATGAAGGGGTAGAGCTTTAGTGGAAATTATCTGAAAATAAAATAAGTCATGTGACAGAAGATTGGTGGTCTTTGATCTTTGTTAAACTATGGTGTATATATTTGTTTGAAAGTTCATAGATCCGTTTATTACTAAAAATGAACTATCAATATCCGCTTTTGCGAGGTCAAATGCTCAGTCCAGAGTTTAAAATATTGATTTACCTGCGATTTTGATTAGTAGCAGCGTTGTGGGCTTACGCGAGGTTACTGAAAAGAAAAAGATTAAACATTCTAGTAAACTAAATGCGTTTTGGCTCAATACATTGTATAGAGAGCAGAATAGGTCGAAAAGTATGTATATATTTTGAGCCAAAATTTCACAAAAATCGAAAAACCTGACCGGAATTTTAAAACCGATAACCTAGCTATTCGACCTATGGAGAAATACTAATCAGATGTGACTGTGTTGCATGTATATCATACAATTATCGACATTGCCAATGAACAGTACTCACACGTAACCCGCTGATTTGAAGTTTCATTCTATCTACAAGATCGGAAATTCGTAAATTATGCCCGAGTCTATCCGCTTCTTGCCGATACCGCAGACGAGAGTGGCGATGAGGTGAAGATTCGCGCCTATCGTTGAGATGTAGAAGCCGTCCTGCCAGGAGAACAGTAATATAATATATGTACAGACAACAATCTCTAAGCACTCACGCGTCACCCATCTTCAATAGCATGTCGAAACATGAATCCAACAGGACCCCCCCTCCAATATTTCCAGAAAAAAAACATTTATTGTATCATACCAACATTTATTTAATGAGAAAATTGAAAGGACACTCCTATAAAGTTCACTCCTTTTTGTAGTAAAGGTAAAAAGGTGTAGATTATTCCCTATTTCAAAGCACACAAAGTTCTGGGGGGGGGGGGGGGAATCACTGATTGGCCACTCATAATTTTTGCAGAATTTAAATAAAATGCAATATTTAGCCCGAATATTTAATTTTGCACAAAGAAAAATAAAGTTTTTATTGTATTTATTGTTAGTAGCAGTATCGTTTTTGTTAGTTGTGTGGTATGAGGCATATCACACCCCAAATCTCCTGATTCTCCTTCCTTACAAACAAAGGTGAATAGACAACATTTTTTGCAATACATTTATTGTGCTTTGGCTTCCGAAAAGGGCAGAATCAATAGTCAAAAAGAAGAATATTTTGCGCCAAAGAAAAAAGAAGCAATAATCGATGATCCAGATAAAAATCAATAATTCTCTGCAATTACAGTAAATCTCATGTTACATTATTCATAGAACATCGTCGAATTGCTTACTCAAAGCATGCTATGATACATGACGAGCGAAACGAGAGTAACTTATTAAACAAACAACATTTCAAAATGTGTTGATCAGCGATAAATACGATAGATTAAAAAATGTCTTGTACATAATTAATTTTTAGATAATATATAAAATTACACCAAATGTTGGCTCCGCCTAGGCAGAGCCTTTCCAAATTTTGTGGTTGAGGCCACGTCTTTTAACGAGCCAAATATAATATTAACCTCAAACTTGGGTAATTAAACCGACCCTGTCATCGTCGGTCAGCCCTTACCCAGTGGGCCCGACGGACTATCGCCGGTGTTGTTCACACACGAACTCTTTTGGTGGCAAATAAATTAACTAGCTAATCACTTATCGTAGAGACTTCTACCATATAAATTAAGAATCCTCACTAGAATCCGCTTTGAAAAAAATACTTTCAGCTTGAAATTATGTGAAAGCATTGACAAAATCTCACTAAAATGACCATAACTTCCTCCAAAATGCTCCTATCGAGCTCCGAGTTTGCGCATTCGAGGCGTCGCAGCGCCCGCTACGCAGCCCAGTCAAAATCGCGAATGGAAAGGGGCTAAATCGTGCGTGATGTTTCACATGAACATGTGTTCCTTTATTAAGATTTTCAGAAATAAGGGCTAATTCGCTCTCAATCGAAAAAAAAACGCTAAAGTTGGGATGGTTCGTGAACGCAGAAAGGTATTATGTCACTACGACAACAGAGATTAAAGCACCGATGACAAACAGGAAGAAAATCTGGTTTGAAACTGTTGAATCAACTCATCTAATGCTGATCTTCCATGATCAACATCTTCTTAAATTCAAATTTAAACCCTCAACTATTATTCTCATGAATTATAAACGAGCAACAAAGACTGGATGGAATTATTGGGCTCATTTCTACGATTTCGCATTATTGATTGACTTTCTAGAAGTATTATTAAAAGTAAAAGAAGAATGAAATTATGATAAGATAGCTTTTAAATGACTCAGCTTACATAAGCATCAAACGTTGAGTGAATACATTGTTTCATCTAAATGGTGTGTAGAACATCACAATCAAGATCAATCTTTAGAGAGCGCAACTCCGCGAACGTTGTCTCCTCTATTTCTCCCCACTCTCTCCACTTTGTGCAATCTTTCTTTATCTCACATTCGCTATCATGGAAAGGATAGATCCACGTCAATTGTTTAGCTATATAAGATGAGAAAGAAGAAGATTGAACCATTCTACTGTTCTCATCAGTACTTCTATACTTCTACCTGCCCATTCATAGATGCTTCGTAACATTCTACTTATTTGTGCTCTCGTAGCTGTTTCATTTGCAATCATCTCTGATGAAAAGGAATCTGAAACCAAATCCATTGAACATTCAAAGGTTGGTCATGGATTCTGGAGACACAAGTTCGGACATCACGGTATGTCTTTCCTTATCTACACATTATACTTAATATATCTATCAATCATAATCATTTAACAGTTATCTTCAGGTCGTCATCATGGTCATCATGGACATCATTTCCGTTTCCCTTTCCTCAAGAATGTAACTGAAGAGGCAAAGAAGGAGTTCTTCCAGATCGCTTTCAACAAAGAATCCACCAAGGCTCAAATCAAGGAGAACGTCAAGCAATGGGCTATCAAATATCAACTTGAGGTACTATATCATTCATATATATATAATGTATTCATATGTATTACAACTTGTACTTAACGAATTGTATTATAGGAAGAAGTGTCTGCCTTCTATGCCAAGAGAAAGCAATTCTTCATTGATCACAACAAGAATGTTACTGAAGCCATTGGACATCTTGAGGAGGCACGTGATGCTGTAAGTGTTGGAATCATATTGAGCATTAGCTTCCATACATATTGCAATCTATAATCTTGAATATTTTCAGATCATTGCCATCTTCAAGGATGATTCACTAACACACAAGCAGACTTTCGAAAAGGTTCATGAACTAACAAAGGGATACTCTCGTGAACTCCGTTCTCTTCTTTTCGCTACTCGACCACATTTCCATGGTAGACATCATAGATTTGGACACAGATTTGGAGGAAAGAAGATTCTAGGAAATGGACCTCAAATTCCTTCTGATAATGATGATGCACAAGAATCAAATGATGAGGAACGTATTAATCTCATTGAAACTTTGAATGAATCTCACGAGTTTGTTTTGTAAATACGATTGTAACATTTTGTAGATCTCTTCATTCCATGTCATACGGTTATTCTATTGTTTGTTGTTATTTATAACATTTGTACATAAATATTTTACCACTTACGAGTGATCGTTTAATACGTTGTATAACAATTACAGCAATAACTTTTCACGAGTGAAATATGATTCAAAAATATTTCCAGAAAAAAACATTTATTGTATCATACCCACATTTATTTAATGAGAAATTTGAAAGGACACTCCTATAAAGTTCACTCCTTTTTGTAGTAAAGGTAAAAAGGTGTAGATTATTCCCTAGTTCAAAGCACACAAAGTTCTGGGGGGGGGGGGGAAATCACTGATTGGCCACTCATAATTTTTGCAGAATTTAAATAAAATGCAGTATTTAGCCCGAATATTTAATTTTGCACAAAGAAAAATAAAGTTTTTATTGTATTTATTGTTAGTAGTAGTATCGTTTTTGTTAGTTGTGTGGTATGAGGCATATCACACCCCAAATCTCCTGATTCTCCTTCCTTACAAACAAAGGTGAATAGACAACATTTTTTGCAATACATTTATTGTGCTTTGGCTTCCGAAAAGGGCAGAATCAATAGTCAAAAAGAAGAATATTTTGCGCCAAAGAAAAATGAAGCAATAATCGATGATCCAGATAAAAATCAATAATTCTCTGCAATTACAGTAAATCTCATGTTACATTATTCATAGAACATCGTCGAATTGCTTACTCAAAGCATGCTATGATACATGACGAGCGAAACGAGAGTAACTTATTAAACAAACAACATTTCAAAATGTGTTCATCAGCGAAAAATACGAAAGATTAAAAAATGTCTTGTACATAATTAATTTTTAGATAATATATAAAATTACACCAAATGTTGGCTCCGCCTAGGCAGAGCCTTTCCAAAATTTGTGGTTGAGGCCACGTCTTTTAACGAGCCAAATATAATATTAACCTCAAACTTGGGTAATTAAACCGACCCTGTCATCGTCGGTCAGCCCTTACCCAGTGGGCCCGACGGACTATCGCCGGTGTTGTTCACACACGAACTCTTTTGGTGGCAAATAAATTAACTAGCTAATCACTTATCGTAGAGACTTCTACCATATAAATTAAGAATCCTCACTAGAATCCGCTTTGAAAAAAATACTTTCAGCTTGAAATTATGTGAAAGCATTGACAAAATCTCACTAAAATGACCATAACTTCCTCCAAAATGCTCCTATCGAGCTCCGAGTTTGCGCATTCGAGGCGTCGCAGCGCCCGCTACGCAGCCCAGTCAAAATCGCGAATGGAAAGGGGCTAAATCGTGCGTGATGTTTCACATGAACATGTGTTCCTTTATTAAGATTTTCAGAAATAAGGGCAAATTCGCTCTCAATCGAAAAAAAACGCTAAAGTTGGGATGGTTCGTGAACGCAGAAAGGTATTATGTCACTACGACAACAGAGATAAAAGCACCGATGACAAACAGGAAGAAAATCTGGTTTGAAACTGTTGAATCAACTCATCTAATGCTGATCTTCCATGATCAACATCTTCTTAAATTCAAATTTAAACCCTCAACTATTATTCTCATGAATTATAAACGAGCAACAAAGACTGGATGGAATTATTGGGCTCATTTCTACGATTTCGCATTATTGATTGACTTTCTAGAAGTATTATTAAAAGTAAAAGAAGAATGAAATTATGATAAGATAGCTTTTAAATGACTCAGCTTACATAAGCATCAAACGTTGAGTGAATACATTGTTTCATCTAAATGGTGTGTAGAACATCACAATCAAGATCAATCTTTAGAGAGCGCAACTCCGCGAACGTTGTCTCCTCTATTTCTCCCCACTCTCTCCACTTTGTGCAATCTTTCTCTATCTCACATTCGCTATCATGGAAAGGATAGATCCACGTCAATTGTTTAGCTATATAAGATGAGAAAGAAGAAGATTGAACCATTCTACTGTTCTCATCAGTACTTCTATACTTCTACCTGCCCATTCATAGATGCTTCGTAACATTCTACTTATTTGTGCTCTCGTAGCTGTTTCATTTGCAATCATCTCTGATGAAAAGGAATCTGAAACCAAATCCATTGAACATTCAAAGGTTGGTCATGGATTCTGGAGACACAAGTTCGGACATCACGGTATGTCTTTCCTTATCTACACATTATACTTAATATATCTATCAATCATAATCATTTAACAGTTATCTTCAGGTCGTCATCATGGTCATCATGGACATCATTTCCGTTTCCCTTTCCTCAAGAATGTAACTGAAGAGGCAAAGAAGGAGTTCTTCCAGATCGCTTTCAACAAAGAATCCACCAAGGCTCAAATCAAGGAGAACGTCAAGCAATGGGCTATCAAATATCAACTTGAGGTACTATATCATTCATATATATATAATGTATTCATATGTATTACAACTTGTACTTAACGAATTTTATTATAGGAAGAAGTGTCTGCCTTCTATGCCAAGAGAAAGCAATTCTTCATTGATCACAACAAGAATGTTACTGAAGCCATTGGACATCTTGAGGAGGCACGTGATGCTGTAAGTGTTGGAATCATATTGAGCATTAGCTTCCATACATATTGCAATCTATAATCTTGAATATTTTCAGATCATTGCCATCTTCAAGGATGATTCACTAACACACAAGCAGACTTTCGAAAAGGTTCATGAACTAACAAAGGGATACTCTCGTGAACTCCGTTCTCTTCTTTTCGCTACTCGACCACATTTCCATGGTAGACATCATAGATTTGGACACAGATTTGGAGGAAAGAAGATTCTAGGAAATGGACCTCAAATTCCTTCTGATAATGATGATGCACAAGAATCAAATGATGAGGAACGTATTGATCTCATTGAAACTTTGAATGAATCTCACGAGGTTGTTTTGTAAATACGATTGTAACATTTTGTAGATCTCTTCATTCCATGTCATACGGTTATTCTATTGTTTGTTGTTATTTATAACATTTGTACATAAATATTTTACCACTTACGAGTGATCGTTTAATACGTTGTATAACAATTACAGCTATAACTTTTCACGAGTGAAATATGATTCAAAAATATTTCCAGAAAAAAACATTTATTGTATCATACCCACATTTATTTAATGAGAAATTTGAAAGGACACTCCTATAAAGTTCACTCCTTTTTGTAGTAAAGGTAAAAAGGTGTAGATTATTCCCTAGTTCAAAGCACACAAAGTTCTGGGGGGGGAAATCACTGATTGGCCACTCATAATTTTTGCAGAATTTAAATAAAATGCAGTATTTAGCCCGAATATTTAATTTTGCACAAAGAAAAATAAAGTTTTTATTGTATTTATTGTTAGTAGTAGTATCGTTTTTGTTAGTTGTGTGGTATGAGGCATATCACACCCCAAATCTCCTGATTCCCGCTACGCAGCCCAGTCAAAATCGCGAATGGAAAGGGGTTAAATCGTGCGTGATGTTTCACATGAACATGTGTTCCTTTATTAAGATTTTCAGAAATAAGGGCAAATTCGCTCTCAATCGAAAAAAAACGCTAAAGTTGGGATGGTTCGTGAACGCAGAAAGGTATTATGTCACTACGACAACAGAGATAAAAGCACCGATGACAAACAGGAAGAAAATCTGGTTTGAAACTGTTGAATCAACTCATCTAATGCTGATCTTCCATGATCAACATCTTCTTAAATTCAAATTTAAACCCTCAACTATTATTCTCATGAATTATAAACGAGCAACAAAGACTGGATGGAATTATTGGGCTCATTTCTACGATTTCGCATTATTGATTGACTTTCTAGAAGTATTATTAAAAGTAAAAGAAGAATGAAATTATGATAAGATAGCTTTTAAATGACTCAGCTTACATAAGCATCAAACGTTGAGTGAATACATTGTTTCATCTAAATGGTGTGTAGAACATCACAATCAAGATCAATCTTTAGAGAGCGCATCTCCGCGAACGTTGTCTCCTCTATTTCTCCCCACTCTCTCCACTTTGTGCAATCTTTCTCTATCTCACATTCGCTATCATGGAAAGGATAGATCCACGTCAATTGTTTAGCTATATAAGATGAGAAAGAAGAAGATTGAACCATTCTACTGTTCTCATCAGTACTTCTATACTTCTACCTGCCCATTCATAGATGCTTCGTAACATTCTACTTATTTGTGCTCTCGTAGCTGTTTCATTTGCAATCATCTCTGATGAAAAGGAATCTGAAACCAAATCCATTGAACATTCAAAGGTTGGTCATGGATTCTGGAGACACAAGTTCGGACATCACGGTATGTCTTTCCTTATCTACACATTATACTTAATATATCTATCAATCATAATCATTTAACAGTTATCTTCAGGTCGTCATCATGGTCATCATGGACATCATTTCCGCTTCCCTTTCCTCAAGAATGTAACTGAAGAGGCAAAGAAGGAGTTCTTCCAGATCGCTTTCAACAAAGAATCCACCAAGGCTCAAATCAAGGAGAACGTCAAGCAATGGGCTATCAAATATCAACTTGAGGTACTATATCATTCATATATATAATGTATTCATATGTATTACAACTTGTACTTAACGAATTGTATTATAGGAAGAAGTGTCTGCCTTCTATGCCAAGAGAAAGCAATTCTTCATTGATCACAACAAGAATGTTACTGAAGCCATTGGACATCTTGAGGAGGCACGTGATGCTGTAAGTGTTGGAATCATATTGAGCATTAGCTTCCATACATATTGCAATCTATAATCTTGAATATTTTCAGATCATTGCCATCTTCAAGGATGATTCACTAGCACACAAGCAGACTTTCGAAAAGGTTCATGAACTAACAAAGGGATACTCTCGTGAACTCCGTTCTCTTCTTTTCGCTACTCGACCACATTTCCATGGTAGACATCATAGATTTGGACACAGATTTGGAGGAATGAAGATTCTAGGAAATGGACCTCAAATTCCTTCTGATAATGATGATGCACAAGAATCAAATGATGAGGAACGTATTGATCTCATTGAAACTTTGAATGAATCTCACGAGTTTGTTTTGTAAATACGATTGTAACATTTTGTAGATCTCTTCATTCCATGTCATACGGTTATTCTATTGTTTGTTGTTATTTATAACATTTGTACATAAATATTTTACCACTTACGAGTGATCGTTTAATACGTTGTATAACAATTACAATAACTTTTCACGAGTGAAATATGATTCAAAAATATTTCCAGAAAAAAACATTTATTGTATCATACCCACATTTATTTGATGAGAAATTTGAAAGGACGCTCCTATAAAGTTCACTCCTTTTTGTAGTAAAGGTAAAAAGGTGTAGATTATTCCCTAGTTCAAAGCACACAAAGTTCTGGGGGGGGGGGGGAAATCACTGATTGGCCACTCATAATTTTTGCAGAATTTAAATAAAATGCAGTATTTAGCCCGAATATTTAATTTTGCACAAAGAAAAATAAAGTTTTTATTGTATTTATTGTTAGTAGTAGTATCGTTTTTGTTAGTTGTGTGGTATGAGGCATATCACACCCCAAATCTCCTGATTCTCCTTCCTTACAAACAAAGGTGAATAGACAACATTTTTTGCAATACATTTATTGTGCTTTGGCTTCCGAAAAGGGCAGAATCAATAGTCAAAAAGAAGAATATTTTGCGCGAAAGAAAAAAGAAGCAATAATCGATGATCCAGATAAAAATCAATAATTCTCTGCAATTACAGTAAATCTCATGTTACATTATTCATAGAACATCGTCGAATTGCTTACTCAAAGCATGCTATGATACATGACGAGCGAAACGAGAGTAACTTATTAAACAAACAACATTTCAAAATGTGTTGATCAGCGAAAAATACGAAAGATTAAAAAATGTCTTGTACATAATTAATTTTTAGATAATATATAAAATTACACCAAATGTTGGCTCCGCCTAGGCAGAGCCTTTCCAAAATTTGTGGTTGAGGCCACGTCTTTTAACGAGCCAAATATAATATTAACCTCAAACTTGGGTAATTAAACCGACCCTGTCATCGTCGGTCAGCCCTTACCCAGTGGGCCCGACGGACTATCGCCGGTGTTGTTCACACACGAACTCTTTTGGTGGCAAATAAATTAACTAGCTAATCACTTATCGTAGAGACTTCTACCATATAAATTAAGAATCCTCACTAGAATCCGCTTTGAAAAAAATACTTTCAGCTTGAAATTATGTGAAAGCATTGACAAAATCTCACTAAAATGACCATAACTTCCTCCAAAATACTCCTATCGAGCTCCGATTTTGCGCATTCGAGGCGTCGCAGCGCCCGCTACGCAGCCCAGTCAAAATCGCGAATGGAAAGGGGCTAAATCGTGCGTGATGTTTCACATGAACATGTGTTCCTTTATTAAGATTTTCAGAAATAAGGGCAAATTCGCTCTCAATCGAAAAAAAACGCTAAAGTTGGGATGGTTCGTGAACGCAGAAAGGTATTATGTCACTACGACAACAGAGATAAAAGCACCGATGACAAACAGGAAGAAAATCTGGTTTGAAACTGTTGAATCAACTCATCTAATGCTGATCTTCCATGATCAACATCTTCTTAAATTCAAATTTAAACCCTCAACTATTATTCTCATGAATTATAAACGAGCAACAAAGACTGGATGGAATTATTGGGCTCATTTCTACGATTTCGCATTATTGATTGACTTTCTAGAAGTATTATTAAAAGTAAAAGAAGAATGAAATTATGATAAGATAGCTTTTAAATGACTCAGCTTACATAAGCATCAAACGTTGAGTGAATACATT
The DNA here is from genome assembly GCA_943737045.1 of Parapristionchus giblindavisi. Taxonomy (NCBI): domain Eukaryota; kingdom Metazoa; phylum Nematoda; class Chromadorea; order Rhabditida; family Diplogasteridae; genus Parapristionchus; species Parapristionchus giblindavisi. Next base: position 406,478 of record CALSFV010000020.1, on the reverse strand, counting down.
GTTTCATCTAAATGGTGTGTAGAACATCACAATCAAGATCAATCTTTAGAGAGCGCAACTCCGCGAACGTTGTCTCCTCTATTTCTCCCCACTCTCTCCACTTTGTGCAATCTTTCTCTATCTCACATTCGCTATCATGGAAAGGATAGATCCACGTCAATTGTTTAGCTATATAAGATGAGAAAGAAGAAGATTGAACCATTCTACTGTTCTCATCAGTACTTCTATACTTCTACCTGCCCATTCATAGATGCTTCGTAACATTCTACTTATTTGTGCTCTCGTAGCTGTTTCATTTGCAATCATCTCTGATGAAAAGGAATCTGAAACCAAATCCATTGAACATTCAAAGGTTGGTCATGGATTCTGGAGACACAAGTTCGGACATCACGGTATGTCTTTCCTTATCTACACATTATACTTAATATATCTATCAATCATAATCATTTAACAGTTATCTTCAGGTCGTCATCATGGTCATCATGGACATCATTTCCGTTTCCCTTTCCTCAAGAATGTAACTGAAGAGGCAAAGAAGGAGTTCTTCCAGATCGCTTTCAACAAAGAATCCACCAAGGCTCAAATCAAGGAGAACGTCAAGCAATGGGCTATCAAATATCAACTTGTACTTAACGAATTTTATTATAGGAAGAAGTGTCTGCCTTCTATGCCAAGAGAAAGCAATTCTTCATTGATCACAACAAGAATGTTACTGAAGCCATTGGACATCTTGAGGAGGCACGTGATGCTGTAAGTGTTGGAATCATATTGAGCATTAGCTTCCATACATATTGCAATCTATAATCTTGAATATTTTCAGATCATTGCCATCTTCAAGGATGATTCACTAACACACAAGCAGACTTTCGAAAAGGTTCATGAACTAACAAAGGGATACTCTCGTGAACTCCGTTCTCTTCTTTTCGCTACTCGACCACATTTCCATGGTAGACATCATAGATTTGGACACAGATTTGGAGGAAAGAAGATTCTAGGAAATGGACCTCAAATTCCTTCTGATAATGATGATGCACAAGAATCAAATGATGAGGAACGTATTGATCTCATTGAAACTTTGAATGAATCTCACGAGGTTGTTTTGTAAATACGATTGTAACATTTTGTAGATCTCTTCATTCCATGTCATACGGTTATTCTATTGTTTGTTGTTATTTATAACATTTGTACATAAATATTTTACCACTTACGAGTGATCGTTTAATACGTTGTATAACAATTACAGCTATAACTTTTCACGAGTGAAATATGATTCAAAAATATTTCCAGAAAAAAAACATTTATTGTATCATACCCACATTTATTTAATGAGAAATTTGAAAGGACACTCCTATAAAGTTCACTCCTTTTTGTAGTAAAGGTAAAAAGGTGTAGATTATTCCCTAGTTCAAAGCACACAAAGTTCTGGGGGGGGGGGGGAAATCACTGATTGGCCACTCATAATTTTTGCAGAATTTAAATAAAATGCAGTATTTAGCCCGAATATTTAATTTTGCACAAAGAAAAATAAAGTTTTTATTGTATTTATTGTTAGTAGTAGTATCGTTTTTGTTAGTTGTGTGGTATGAGGCATATCACACCCCAAATCTCCTGATTCCCGCTACGCAGCCCAGTCAAAATCGCGAATGGAAAGGGGTTAAATCGTGCGTGATGTTTCACATGAACATGTGTTCCTTTATTAAGATTTTCAGAAATAAGGGCAAATTCGCTCTCAATCGAAAAAAAACGCTAAAGTTGGGATGGTTCGTGAACGCAGAAAGGTATTATGTCACTACGACAACAGAGATAAAAGCACTGATGACAAACAGGAAGAAAATCTGGTTTGAAACTGTTGAATCAACTCATCTAATGCTGATCTTCCATGATCAACATCTTCTTAAATTCAAATTTAAACCCTCAACTATTATTCTCATGAATTATAAACGAGCAACAAAGACTGGATGGAATTATTGGGCTCATTTCTACGATTTCGCATTATTGATTGACTTTCTAGAAGTATTATTAAAAGTTAAAGAAGAATGAAATTATGATAAGATAGCTTTTAAATGACTCAGCTTACATAAGCATCAAACGTTGAGTGAATACATTGTTTCATCTAAATGGTGTGTAGAACATCACAATCAAGATCAATCTTTAGAGAGCGCAACTCCGCGAACGTTGTCTCCTCTATTTCTCCCCACTCTCTCCACTTTGTGCAATCTTTCTCTATCTCACATTCGCTATCATGGAAAGGATAGATCCACGTCAATTGTTTAGCTATATAAGATGAGAAAGAAGAAGATTGAACCATTCTACTGTTCTCATCAGTACTTCTATACTTCTACCTGCCCATTCATAGATGCTTCGTAACATTCTACTTATTTGTGCTCTCGTAGCTGTTTCATTTGCAATCATCTCTGATGAAAAGGAATCTGAAACCAAATCCATTGAACATTCAAAGGTTGGTCATGGATTCTGGAGACACAAGTTCGGACATCACGGTATGTCTTTCCTTATCTACACATTATACTTAATATATCTATCAATCATAATCATTTAACAGTTATCTTCAGGTCGTCATCATGGTCATCATGGACATCATTTCCGCTTCCCTTTCCTCAAGAATGTAACTGAAGAGGCAAAGAAGGAGTTCTTCCAGATCGCTTTCAACAAAGAATCCACCAAGGCTCAAATCAAGGAGAACGTCAAGCAATGGGCTATCAAATATCAACTTGAGGTACTATATCATTCATATATATAATGTATTCATATGTATTACAACTTGTACTTAACGAATTGTATTATAGGAAGAAGTGTCTGCCTTCTATGCCAAGAGAAAGCAATTCTTCATTGATCACAACAAGAATGTTACTGAAGCCATTGGACATCTTGAGGAGGCACGTGATGCTGTAAGTGTTGGAATCATATTGAGCATTAGCTTCCATACATATTGCAATCTATAATCTTGAATATTTTCAGATCATTGCCATCTTCAAGGATGATTCACTAGCACACAAGCAGACTTTCGAAAAGGTTCATGAACTAACAAAGGGATACTCTCGTGAACTCCGTTCTCTTCTTTTCGCTACTCGACCACATTTCCATGGTAGACATCATAGATTTGGACACAGATTTGGAGGAAAGAAGATTCTAGGAAATGGACCTCAAATTCCTTCTGATAATGTTGATGCACAAGAATCAAATGATGAGGAACCTATTGATCTCACTGAAAGTTTGAATGAATCTCACGAGTTTGTTTTGTAAATACGATTGTAACATTTTGTAGATCTCTTCATTCCATGTCATACGGTTATTCTATTGTTTGTTGTTATTTATAACATTTGTACATAAATATTTTACCACTTACGAGTGATCGTTTAATACGTTGTATAACAATTACAGCAATAACTTTTCACGAGTGAAATATGATTCAAAAATATTTCCAGAAAAAAACATTTATTGTATCATACCCACATTTATTTAATGAGAAATTTGAAAGGACACTCCTATAAAGTTCACTCCTTTTTGTAGTAAAGGTAAAAAGGTGTAGATTATTCCCTAGTTCAAAGCACACAAAGTTCTGGGGGGGGGGGGGGAATCACTGATTGGCCACTCATAATTTTTGCAGAATTTAAATAAAATGCAGTATTTAGCCCGAAAATTTAATTTTGTAGTATCGGCCTTACCAATCTATATATTGTCCGTATAAAATGCACTTGCATAAGAAAATGACTAGCTGTATCTAAATACCGAGACAATGGGCATTTTAATAATAATAATAATAATAATATTTATTTCCTTATGCGATACATTAAAACAGATGAAAGAAATTTGATAGATGGAGAATAAATAAATTAATAAGGGAATGCTTATAGCTGCAATAACTAGATCACAGCATTGCGTCGCGTTGAAATCGCGTTTTTGGTCATTTCTTGTCGCCTGAATTTGCTAAAATTAACAGACCAATGTTTCCGGTGTAGAATTTGATGGCGATCACGCCTGTCTAATTCATTTTTCATGAAAGCTTCAAATACAAGCTTCAAATATGTAACTTTTCTCAGAGGCAAAAGTGTGCGAGTGATATAGCTAGATCGGATCGGAATTACCTCAGGATGCTACAGAAAAAAATTCAACGATTTTGGTGAATGGAAAAGCGAGAAAATCAACTTTTAGTGAAGTAATCTGGTCGCTCACAACAGATAGATAGTTTCCTCTCGCCTGAGAGAGTGTGGGGAATTGAGAGAGCACGAGAGAGTCTAGGGAAAGGAGAGACGCGATCGAAGGGGAAGAGAGACTCGAGGTAGGTCAGTGGGCACATTGCCTCTCTTACAGTGACCAGATTACGATTTTGGTGAATGGAAAAGCGAGAAAATCAACACTAAAAGTTGATTTTCTCGCTTTTCCATTCACCAAAATCGTTGAAATTTTTTCTGTAGCACCCTGAGGTAATTCCGATCCGATCTAGCTATGTCACTCGCACACTTTTGCCTCTGAGAAAAGTTATATATTTGAAGCTTGTGAAATTTTTTTCATGAAAAATGAATTAGACAGGCGTGATCGCCATCAAATTCTACACCGGAAACATTGGTCTGTTAATTTTAGCACCTTCGGGCGACAAGAAATGACCAAAAACGCGATTTCAACGCGACGCCGTCTGGCCTCAACGGTGACTCCAGGTGCAAAATGAACATGCCCATCGTCATCAGCACCCTTGAGAACCCCTTCTCGCAGGTTTTCGAAAAATTGATGTACCAGACCTTGTTCGACTTTCTCGCAATCGGCCTCATATCTATTGTTTCAGACCGAGTCTTTCGAGAAGTATGAGGCCTTCGCTCCTCATATTGATTGGTCTACAGCGATGTAAACTCCACAAGGTAATACAGTGAATTATTGATTGACCGATATCGAATAAAGATGTTTACGTGTTGTTGTGATCTTTGATCTTCTCTCAGTACTGTATCGTATAATGATACTCTATTTGTGATGAAGACGAATATAATGGATTTAATTATATATCTATTGTTTCAGACCGAGTCTTTCGAGAAGTATGAGGCCTTCACGCATCATATTTATTGATCTACAGCGATGTAAACTCCACAAGGTAATGCAGTGAATTATTGATTGACCGATATCGAATAAAGATGTTTACGTGTTGTTGTGATTTTAATCTTTGATTTTCTCTCAGTACTGTATCGTATAATGATACTGTATTTGTGATGAAGACGAATATAATGGATTTAATTATATATCTATTGTTTCAGACCGAGTCTTTCGAGAAGTATGAGGCCTTCACGCATCATATTTATTGATCTACAGCGATGTAAACTCCACAAGGTAATGCAGTGAATTATTGATTGACCCATATCGAATAAAGATGTTTACGTGTTGTTGTGATTTTAATCTTCGATTTTCTCTCAGTACTGTATCGTATAATGATACTCTATTTGTGATGAAGACGAATATAATGGATTTAATTATATATCTGTTGTTTCAGACCGGGTCTTTCGAGAAGTATGAGGCCTTCGCTCCTCATATTGATTGGTCTACAGCGATGTAAACTCCACAAGGTAATACAGTGAATTATTGATTGACCGATACCGAATAAAAATGTTTATGTGTTGTTGTAATCTTTGATCTTCTCTCAGTACTGTATCGTATAATGATACTGTATTTGTGATGAAGACGAATATAATGGATTTAATTATATATCTATTGTTTCAGACCGAGTCTTTCGAGAAGTATGAGGCCTTCACGCATCATATTTATTGATCTACAGCGATGTAAACTCCACAAGGTAATGCAGTGAATTATTGATTGACCGATATCGAATAAAGATGTTTACGTGTTGTTGTGATTTTAATCTTTGATTTTCTCTCAGTACTGTATCGTATAATGATACTCTATTTGTGATGAAGACGAATATAATGGATTTAATTATATATCTATTGTTTCAGACCGAGTCTTTCCAGAAGTATGAGGCCTTCACGCATCATATTGATTGGTCTACAGCGATGTAAACTCCACAAGGTAATACAGTGAATTATTGATTGACCGATATCGAATAAAGATGTTTACGTTTTGTTGTGATTTTAATCTTTGATCTTCTCTCAGTACTGTATCGTATAATGATACTCTATTTGTGATGAAGACGAATATAATGGATTTAATTATATATCTGTTGTTTCAGACCGGGTCTTTCGAGAAGTATGAGGCCTTCGCTCCTCATATTGATTGGTCTACAGCGATGTAAACTCCACATGGTAATACAGTGAATTATTGATTGACCGATACCGAATAAAAATGTTTATGTGTTGTTGTGATCTTTGATCTTCTCTCAGTACTGTATCGTATAATGATATTCTATTTTTTATGAAGACGAAAATAATGGATTTAATTATATATCTATTGTTTCAGACCGAGTCTTTCGAGAAGTATGAGGCCTTCGCTCCTCATATTGATTGGTCTACAGCGATGTAAACTCCACAAGGTAATACAGTGAATTATTGATTGACCGATACCGAATAAAGATATTTATGTGTTGTTGTGATTTTAATCTTTGATCTTCTCTCAGTACTGTATCGTATTATGATACTGTATTTGTGATGAAGACGAAAATAATGGATTTAATTATATATCTATGGTTTCAGACCGAGTCTTTCCAGAAGTATGAGGCCTTCACGCATCATATTTATTGATCTACAGCGATGTAAACTCCACAAGGTAATACAGTGAATTATTGATTGACCGATACCGAATAAAAATGTTTATGTGTTGTTGTGATCTTTGACCTTCTCTCAGTACTGTATCGTATAATGATATTCTATTTGTGATGAAGACGAATATAATGGATTTAATTATATATCTATTGTTTCAGACCGAGTCTTTCCAGAAGTATGAGGCCTTCGCTCCTCATATTGATTGGTCTACAGCGATGTAAACTCCACAAGGTAATACAGTGAATTATTGATTGACCGATACCGAATAAAAATGTTTATGTGTTGTTGTAATCTTTGATCTTCTCTCAGTACTGTATCGTATAATGATACTGTATTTGTGATGAAGACGAATATAATGGATTTAATTATATATCTATTGTTTCAGACCGAGTCTTTCGAGAAGTATGAGGCCTTCACGCATCATATTTATTGATCTACAGCGATGTAAACTCCACAAGGTAATGCAGTGAATTATTGATTGACCGATATCGAATAAAGATGTTTACGTGTTGTTGTGATTTTAATCTTTGATTTTCTCTCAGTACTGTATCGTATAATGATACTCTATTTGTGATGAAGACGAATATAATGGATTTAATTATATATCTATTGTTTCAGACCGAGTCTTTCCAGAAGTATGAGGCCTTCACGCATCATATTGATTGGTCTACAGCGATGTAAACTCCACAAGGTAATACAGTGAATTATTGATTGACCGATATCGAATAAAGATGTTTACGTTTTGTTGTGATTTTAATCTTTGATCTTCTCTCAGTACTGTATCGTATAATGATACTCTATTTGTGATGAAGACGAATATAATGGATTTAATTATATATCTGTTGTTTCAGACCGGGTCTTTCGAGAAGTATGAGGCCTTCGCTCCTCATATTGATTGGTCTACAGCGATGTAAACTCCACATGGTAATACAGTGAATTATTGATTGACCGATACCGAATAAAAATGTTTATGTGTTGTTGTGATCTTTGATCTTCTCTCAGTACTGTATCGTATAATGATATTCTATTTTTTATGAAGACGAAAATAATGGATTTAATTATATATCTATTGTTTCAGACCGAGTCTTTCGAGAAGTATGAGGCCTTCGCTCCTCATATTGATTGGTCTACAGCGATGTAAACTCCACAAGGTAATACAGTGAATTATTGATTGACCGATACCGAATAAAGATATTTATGTGTTGTTGTGATTTTAATCTTTGATCTTCTCTCAGTACTGTATCGTATTATGATACTGTATTTGTGATGAAGACGAAAATAATGGATTTAATTATATATCTATGGTTTCAGACCGAGTCTTTCCAGAAGTATGAGGCCTTCACGCATCATATTTATTGATCTACAGCGATGTAAACTCCACAAGGTAATACAGTGAATTATTGATTGACCGATACCGAATAAAAATGTTTATGTGTTGTTGTGATCTTTGACCTTCTCTCAGTACTGTATCGTATAATGATATTCTATTTGTGATGAAGACGAATATAATGGATTTAATTATATATCTATTGTTTCAGACCGAGTCTTTCCAGAAGTATGAGGCCTTCACGCATCATATTGATTGGTCTACAGCGATGTAAACTCCACAAGGTAATACAGTGAATTATTGATTGACCGATATCGAATAAAGATGTTTACGTTTTGTTGTGATTTTAATCTTTGATCTTCTCTCAGTACTGTATCGTATAATGATACTCTTTTTGTGATGAAGACGAATATAATGGATTTAATTATATATCTGTTGTTTCAGACCGGGTCTTTCGAGAAGTATGAGGCCTTCGCTCCTCATATTGATTGGTCTACAGCGATGTAAACTCCACATGGTAATACAGTGAATTATTGATTGACCGATACCGAATAAAAATGTTTATGTGTTGTTGTGATCTTTGATCTTCTCTCAGTACTGTATCGTATAATGATATTCTATTTGTTATGAAGACGAAAATAATGGATTTAATTATATATCTATTGTTTCAGACCGAGTCTTTCGAGAAGTATGAGGCCTTCGCTCCTCATATTGATTGGTCTACAGCGATGTAAACTCCACAAGGTAATACAGTGAATTATTGATTGACCGATACCGAATAAAGATATTTATGTGTTGTTGTGATTTTAATCTTTGATCTTCTCTCAGTACTGTATCGTATTATGATACTGTATTTGTGATGAAGACGAAAATAATGGATTTAATTATATATCTATGGTTTCAGACCGAGTCTTTCCAGAAGTATGAGGCCTTCACGCATCATATTTATTGATCTACAGCGATGTAAACTCCACAAGGTAATACAGTGAATTATTGATTGACCGATACCGAATAAAAATGTTTATGTGTTGTTGTGATCTTTGATCTTCTCTCAGTACTGTATCGTATAATGATATTCTATTTGTGATGAAGACGAATATAATGGATTTAATTATATATCTATTGTTTCAGACCGAGTCTTTCCAGAAGTATGAGGCCTTCACGCATCATATTGATTGGTCTACAGCGATGTAAACTCCACAAGGTAATACAGTGAATTATTGATTGACCGATATCGAATAAAGATGTTTACGTTTTGTTGTGATTTTAATCTTTGATCTTCTCTCAGTACTGTATCGTATAATGATACTCTTTTTGTGATGAAGACGAATATAATGGATTTAATTATATATCTGTTGTTTCAGACCGGGTCTTTCGAGAAGTATGAGGCCTTCGCTCCTCATATTGATTGGTCTACAGCGATGTAAACTCCACATGGTAATACAGTGAATTATTGATTGACCGATACCGAATAAAAATGTTTATGTGTTGTTGTGATCTTTGATCTTCTCTCAGTACTGTATCGTATAATGATACTTTATTTGTGATGAAGACGAATATAATGGATTTAATTATATATCTATTGTTTCAGACCGAGTCTTTGCAGAAGTATGATACCTTCACGCATCATATTGATTGGTCTACAGCGATGTAAACTCCACAAGGTAATGCAGTGAATTATTGATTGACCGATACCGAATAAAAATGTTTATGTGTTGTTGTGATCTTTGATCTTCTCTCAGTACTGTATCGTATAATGATACTCTATTTGTGATGAAGACGAATATAATGGATTTAATTATATATCTATTGTTTCAGACCGAGTCTTTCGAGAAGTATGAGGCCTTCACGCATCATATTGATTGGTCTACAGCGATGTAAACTCCACAAGGTAATACAGTGAATTATTGATTGACCGATACCGAATAAAAATGTTTATGTGTTGTTGTGATCTTTGATCTTCTCTCAGTACTGTATCGTATAATGATACTCTATTTGTGATGAAGACGAATATAATGGATTTAATTATATATCTATTGTTTCAGACCGAGTCTTTCGAGAAGTATGAGGCCTTCACGCATCATATTTATTGATCTACAGCGATGTAAACTCCACAAGGTAATACAGTGAATTATTGATTGACCGATACCGAATAAAAATGTTTATGTGTTGTTGTGATCTTTGATCTTCTCTCAGTACTGTATCGTATAATGATATTCTATTAGTTATGAAGACGAAAATAATGGATTTAATTATATATCTATTGTTTCAGACCGAGTCTTTCGAGAAGTATGAGGCCATCGCTCCTCATATTGATTGGTCTACAGCGATGTAAACTCCACATGGTAATACAGTGAATTATTGATTGACCGATACCGAATAAAAATGTTTATGTGTTGTTATGATCTTTGATCTTCTCTCAGTACTGTATCGTATAATGATATTCTATTTGTTATGAAGACGAAAATAATGGATTTAATTATATATCTATTGTTTCAGACCGAGTCTTTCGAGAAGTATGAGGCCTTCGCTCCTCATATTGATTGGTCTACAGCGATGTAAACTCCACAAGGTAATACAGTGAATTATTGATTGACCGATACCGAATAAAGATATTTATGTGTTGTTGTGATTTTAATCTTTGATCTTCTCTCAGTACTGTATCGTATTATGATACTGTATTTGTGATGAAGACGAAAATAATGGATTTAATTATATATCTATGGTTTCAGACCGAGTCTTTCCAGAAGTATGAGGCCTTCACGCATCATATTTATTGATCTACAGCGATGTAAACTCCACAAGGTAATACAGTGAATTATTGATTGACCGATACCGAATAAAAATGTTTATGTGTTGTTGTGATCTTTGATCTTCTCTCAGTACTGTATCGTATAATGATATTCTATTTGTGATGAAGACGAATATAATGGATTTAATTATATATCTATTGTTTCAGACCGAGTCTTTCCAGAAGTATGAGGCCTTCACGCATCATATTGATTGGTCTACAGCGATGTAAACTCCACAAGGTAATACAGTGAATTATTGATTGACCGATACCGAATAAAAATGTTTATGTGTTGTTGTGATCTTTGATCTTCTCTCAGTACTGTATCGTATAATGATACTCTATTTGTGATGAAGACGAATATAATGGATTTAATTATATATCTATTGTTTCAGACCGAGTCTTTCGAGAAGTATGAGGCCTTCACGCATCATATTTATTGATCTACAGCGATGTAAACTCCACAAGGTAATACAGTGAATTATTGATTGACCGATACCGAATAAAAATGTTTATGTGTTGTTGTGATCTTTGATCTTCTCTCAGTACTGTATCGTATAATGATATTCTATTTGTTATGAAGACGAAAATAATGGATTTAATTATATATCTATTGTTTCAGACCGAGTCTTTCGAGAAGTATGAGGCCATCGCTCCTCATATTGATTGGTCTACAGCGATGTAAACTCCACATGGTAATACAGTGAATTATTGATTGACCGATACCGAATAAAAATGTTTATGTGTTGTTATGATCTTTGATCTTCTCTCAGTACTGTATCGTATAATGATATTCTATTTGTTATGAAGACGAAAATAATAGATTTAATTATATATCTATTGTTTCAGACCGAGTCTTTCGAGAAGTATGAGGCCTTCGCTCCTCATATTGATTGGTCTACAGCGATGTAAACTCCACAAGGTAATACAGTGAATTATTGATTGACCGATACCGAATAAAAATGTTTATGTGTTGTTGTGATCTTTGATCTTCTCTCAGTACTGTATCGTATAATGATATTCTATTTGTGATGAAGACGAATATAATGGATTTAATTATATATCTATTGTTTCAGACCGAGTCTTTCCAGAAGTATGAGGCCTTCACGCATCATATTGATTGGTCTACAGCGATGTAAACTCCACATGGTAATACAGTGAATTATTGATTGACCGATACCGAATAAAGATATTTATGTGTTGTTGTGATTTTAATCTTTGATCTTCTCTCAGTACTGTATCGTATTATGATACTGTATTTGTGATGAAGACGAAAATAATGGATTTAATTATATATCTATGGTTTCAGACCGAGTCTTTCCAGAAGTATGAGGCCTTCACGCATCATATTTATTGATCTACAGCGATGTAAACTCCACAAGGTAATACAGTGAATTATTGATTGACCGATACCGAATAAAAATGTTTATGTGTTGTTGTGATCTTTGATCTTCTCTCAGTACTGTATCGTATAATGATATTCTATTTGTTATGAAGACGAAAATAATGGATTTAATTATATATCTATTGTTTCAGACCGAGTCTTTCGAGAAGTATGAGGCCATCGCTCCTCATATTGATTGGTCTACAGCGATGTAAACTCCACATGGTAATACAGTGAATTATTGATTGACCGATACCGAATAAAAATGTTTATGTGTTGTTGTGATCTTTGATCTTCTCTCAGTACTGTATCGTATAATGATATTCTATTTGTGATGAAGACGAATATAATGGATTTAATTATATATCTATGGTTTCAGACCGAGTCTTTCCAGAAGTATGAGGCCTTCACGCATCATATTGATTGGTCTACAGCGATGTAAACTCCACAAGGTAATACAGTGAATTATTGATTGACCGATACCGAATAAAGATATTTATGTGTTGTTGTGATTTTAATCTTTGATCTTCTCTCAGTACTGTATCGTATTATGATACTGTATTTGTGATGAAGATGAAAATAATGGATTTAATTATATATCTATGGTTTCAGACCGAGTCTTTCCAGAAGTATGAGGCCTTCACGCATCATATTTATTGATCTACAGCGATGTAAACTCCACAAGGTAATACAGTGAATTATTGATTGACCGATACCGAATAAAGATATTTATGTGTTGTTGTGATTTTAATCTTTGATCTTCTCTCAGTACTGTATCGTATTATGATACTGTATTTGTGATGAAGACGAAAATAATGGATTTAATTATATATCTATGGTTTCAGACCGAGTCTTTCCAGAAGTATGAGGCCTTCACGCATCATATTGATTGGTCTACAGCGATGTAAACTCCACAAGGTAATACAGTGAATTATTGATTGACCGATATCGAATAAAGATGTTTACGTTTTGTTGTGATTTTAATCTTTGATCTTCTCTCAGTACTGTATCGTATAATGATACTCTTTTTGTGATGAAGACGAATATAATGGATTTAATTATATATCTGTTGTTTCAGACCGGGTCTTTCGAGAAGTATGAGGCCTTCGCTCCTCATATTGATTGGTCTACAGCGATGTAAACTCCACATGGTAATACAGTGAATTATTGATTGACCGATACCGAATAAAAATGTTTATGTGTTGTTGTGATCTTTGATCTTCTCTCAGTACTGTATCGTATAATGATACTTTATTTGTGATGAAGACGAATATAATGGATTTAATTATATATCTATTGTTTCAGACCGAGTCTTTGCAGAAGTATGAGGCCTTCACGCATCATATTGATTGGTCTACAGCGATGTAAACTCCACAAGGTAATACAGTGAATTATTGATTGACCGATACCGAATAAAAATGTTTATGTGCTGTTGTGATCTTTGATCTTCTCTCAGTACTGTATCGTATAATGATATTCTATTTGTTATGAAGACGAAAATAATGGATTTAATTATATATCTATTGTTTCAGACCGAGTCTTTCGAGAAGTATGAGGCCATCGCTCCTCATATTGATTGGTCTACAGCGATGTAAACTCCACATGGTAATACAGTGAATTATTGATTGACCGATACCGAATAAAAATGTTTATGTGTTGTTGTGATCTTTGATCTTCTCTCAGTACTGTATCGTATAATGATATTCTATTTGTGATGAAGACGAATATAATGGATTTAATTATATATCTATGGTTTCAGACCGAGTCTTTCCAGAAGTATGAGGCCTTCACGCATCATATTGATTGGTCTACAGCGATGTAAACTCCACAAGGTAATACAGTGAATTATTGATTGACCGATACCGAATAAAGATATTTATGTGTTGTTGTGATTTTAATCTTTGATCTTCTCTCAGTACTGTATCGTATTATGATACTGTATTTGTGATGAAGACGAAAATAATGGATTTAATTATATCTCTATGGTTTCAGACCGAGTCTTTCCAGAAGTATGAGGCCTTCACGCATCATATTTATTGATCTACAGCGATGTAAACTCCACAAGGTAATACAGTGAATTATTGATTGACCGATACCGAATAAAGATATTTATGTGTTGTTGTGATTTTAATCTTTGATCTTCTCTCAGTACTGTATCGTATTATGATACTGTATTTGTGATGAAGACGAAAATAATGGATTTAATTATATATCTATGGTTTCAGACCGAGTCTTTCCAGAAGTATGAGGCCTTCACGCATCATATTGATTGGTCTACAGCGATGTAAACTCCACAAGGTAATACAGTGAATTATTGATTGACCGATATCGAATAAAGATGTTTACGTTTTGTTGTGATTTTAATCTTTGATCTTCTCTCAGTACTGTATCGTATAATGATACTCTTTTTGTGATGAAGACGAATATAATGGATTTAATTATATATCTGTTGTTTCAGACCGGGTCTTTCGAGAAGTATGAGGCCTTCGCTCCTCATATTGATTGGTCTACAGCGATGTAAACTCCACATGGTAATACAGTGAATTATTGATTGACCGATACCGAATAAAAATGTTTATGTGTTGTTGTGATCTTTGATCTTCTCTCAGTACTGTATCGTATAATGATACTTTATTTGTGATGAAGACGAATATAATGGATTTAATTATATATCTATTGTTTCAGACCGAGTCTTTGCAGAAGTATGAGGCCTTCACGCATCATATTGATTGGTCTACAGCGATGTAAACTCCACAAGGTAATACAGTGAATTATTGATTGACCGATACCGAATAAAAATGTTTATGTGTTGTTGTGATCTTTGATCTTCTCTCAGTACTGTATCGTATAATGATATTATATTTGTGATGAAGACGAAAATAATGGATTTAATTATATATCTATTGTTTCAGACCGAGTCTTTCGGGAAGTATGAGGCCTTCGCTCCTCATATTGATTGGTCTACAGCGATGTAAACTCCACAAGGTAATACAGTGAATTATTGATTGACCGATACCGAATAAAAATGTTTATGTGTTGTTGTGATCTTTGATCTTCTCTCAGTACTGTATCGTATAATGATACTCTATTTGTGATGAAGACGAATATAATGGATTTAATTATATATCTATTGTTTCAGACCGAGTCTTTCGAGAAGTATGAGGCCTTCACGCATCATATTGATCGGTCTACAGCGATGTAAACTCCACAAGGTAATGCAGTGAATTATTGATTGACCGATATCGAATAAAGATGTTTACGTGTTGTTGTGATTTTAATCTTTGATTTTCTCTCAGTACTGTATCGTATAATGATACTCTATTTGTGATGAAGACGAATATAATGGACTTAATTATATATCTATTGTTTCAGACCGAGTCTTTCCAGAAGTATGAGGCCTTCACGCATCATATTGATTGGTCTACAGCGATGTAAACTCCACAAGGTAATACAGTGAATTATTGATTGACCGATACCGAATAAAAATGTTTATGTGTTGTTGTGATCTTTGATCTTCTCTCAGTACTGTATCGTATAATGATACTCTATTTGTGATGAAGACGAAAATAATGGATTTAATTATATATCTATTGTTTCAGACCGAGTCTTTCGGGAAGTATGAGGCCTTCGCTCCTCATATTGATTGGTCTACAGCGATGTAAACTCCACAAGGTAATACAGTGAATTATTGATTGACCGATACCGAATAAAGATATTTATGTGTTGTTGTGATTTTAATCTTTGATCTTCTCTCAGTACTGTATCGTATTATGATACTGTATTTGTGATGAAGACGAAAATAATGGATTTAATTATATATCTATTGTTTCAGACCGAGTCTTTCGAGAAGTATGAGGCCTTCACGCATCATATTGATCGGTCTACAGCGATGTAAACTCCACAAGGTAATGCAGTGAATTATTGATTGACCGATATCGAATAAAGATGTTTACGTGTTGTTGTGATTTTAATCTTTGATTTTCTCTCAGTACTGTATCGTATAATGATACTCTATTTGTGATGAAGACGAATATAATGGACTTAATTATATATCTATTGTTTCAGACCGAGTCTTTCCAGAAGTATGAGGCCTTCACGCATCATATTGATTGGTCTACAGCGATGTAAACTCCACAAGGTAATACAGTGAATTATTGATTGACCGATACCGAATAAAAATGTTTATGTGTTGTTGTGATCTTTGATCTTCTCTCAGTACTGTATCGTATAATGATACTCTATTTGTGATGAAGACGAAAATAATGGATTTAATTATATATCTATTGTTTCAGACCGAGTCTTTCGGGAAGTATGAGGCCTTCGCTCCTCATATTGATTGGTCTACAGCGATGTAAACTCCACAAGGTAATACAGTGAATTATTGATTGACCGATACCGAATAAAGATATTTATGTGTTGTTGTGATTTTAATCTTTGATCTTCTCTCAGTACTGTATCGTATTATGATACTGTATTTGTGATGAAGACGAAAATAATGGATTTAATTATATATCTATTGTTTCAGACCGAGTCTTTCGAGAAGTATGAGGCCTTCACGCATCATATTGATCGGTCTACAGCGATGTAAACTCCACAAGGTAATGCAGTGAATTATTGATTGACCGATATCGAATAAAGATGTTTACGTGTTGTTGTGATTTTAATCTTTGATTTTCTCTCAGTACTGTATCGTATAATGATACTCTATTTGTGATGAAGACGAATATAATGGACTTAATTATATATCTATTGTTTCAGACCGAGTCTTTCCAGAAGTATGAGGCCTTCACGCATCATATTGATTGGTCTACAGCGATGTAAACTCCACAAGGTAATACAGTGAATTATTGATTGACCGATACCGAATAAAAATGTTTATGTGTTGTTGTGATCTTTGATCTTCTCTCAGTACTGTATCGTATAATGATACTCTATTTGTGATGAAGACGAAAATAATGGATTTAATTATATATCTATTGTTTCAGACCGAGTCTTTCGGGAAGTATGAGGCCTTCGCTCCTCATATTGATTGGTCTACAGCGATGTAAACTCCACAAGGTAATACAGTGAATTATTGATTGACCGATACCGAATAAAGATATTTATGTGTTGTTGTGATTTTAATCTTTGATCTTCTCTCAGTACTGTATCGTATTATGATACTGTATTTGTGATGAAGACGAAAATAATGGATTTAATTATATATCTATTGTTTCAGACCGAGTCTTTCGAGAAGTATGAGGCCTTCGCTCCTCATATTGATTGGTCTACAGCGATGTAAACTCCACAAGGTAATACAGTGAATTATTGATTGACCGATATCGAATAAAGATGTTTACGTTTTGTTGTGATTTTAATCTTTGATCTTCTCTCAGTACTGTATCGTATAATGATACTCTATTTGTGATGAAGACGAATATAATGGATTTAATTATATATCTGTTGTTTCAGACCGGGTCTTTCGAGAAGTATGAGGCCTTCGCTCCTCATATTGATTGGTCTACAGCGATGTAAACTCCACAAGGTAATACAGTGAATTATTGATTGACCGATACCGAATAAAGATATTTATGTGTTGTTGTGATTTTAATCTTTGATCTTCTCTCAGTACTGTATCGTATTATGATACTGTATTTGTGATGAAGACGAAAATAATGGATTTAATTATATATCTATGGTTTCAGACCGAGTCTTTCCAGAAGTATGAGGCCTTCACGCATCATATTTATTGATCTACAGCGATGTAAACTCCACAAGGTAATACAGTGAATTATTGATTGACCGATACCGAATAAAAATGTTTATGTGTTGTTGTGATCTTTGATCTTCTCTCAGTACTGTATCGTATAATGATATTCTATTTGTGATGAAGACGAATATAATGGATTTAATTATATATCTATGGTTTCAGACCGAGTCTTTCCAGAAGTATGAGGCCTTCACGCATCATATTGATTGGTCTACAGCGATGTAAACTCCACAAGGTAATACAGTGAATTATTGATTGACCGATACCGAATAAAGATATTTATGTGTTGTTGTGATTTTAATCTTTGATCTTCTCTCAGTACTGTATCGTATTATGATACTGTATTTGTGATGAAGACGAAAATAATGGATTTAATTATATATCTATGGTTTCAGACCGAGTCTTTCCAGAAGTATGAGGCCTTCACGCATCATATTTATTGATCTACAGCGATGTAAACTCCACAAGGTAATACAGTGAATTATTGATTGACCGATACCGAATAAAGATATTCATGTGTTGTTGTGATTTTAATCTTTGATCTTCTCTCAGTACTGTATCGTATTATGATACTGTATTTGTGATGAAGACGAAAATAATGGATTTAATTATATATCTATGGTTTCAGACCGAGTCTTTCCAGAAGTATGAGGCCTTCACGCATCATATTGATTGGTCTACAGCGATGTAAACTCCACAAGGTAATACAGTGAATTATTGATTGACCGATATCGAATAAAGATGTTTACGTTTTGTTGTGATTTTAATCTTTGATCTTCTCTCAGTACTGTATCGTATAATGATACTCTTTTTGTGATGAAGACGAATATAATGGATTTAATTATATATCTGTTGTTTCAGACCGGGTCTTTCGAGAAGTATGAGGCCTTCGCTCCTCATATTGATTGGTCTACAGCGATGTAAACTCCACATGGTAATACAGTGAATTATTGATTGACCGATACCGAATAAAAATGTTTATGTGTTGTTGTGATCTTTGATCTTCTCTCAGTACTGTATCGTATAATGATACTTTATTTGTGATGAAGACGAATATAATGGATTTAATTATATATCTATTGTTTCAGACCGAGTCTTTGCAGAAGTATGAGGCCTTCACGCATCATATTGATTGGTCTACAGCGATGTAAACTCCACAAGGTAATACAGTGAATTATTGATTGACCGATACCGAATAAAAATGTTTATGTGTTGTTGTGATCTTTGATCTTCTCTCAGTACTGTATCGTATAATGATATTATATTTGTGATGAAGACGAAAATAATGGATTTAATTATATATCTATTGTTTCAGACCGAGTCTTTCGGGAAGTATGAGGCCTTCGCTCCTCATATTGATTGGTCTACAGCGATGTAAACTCCACAAGGTAATACAGTGAATTATTGATTGACCGATACCGAATAAAAATGTTTATGTGTTGTTGTGATCTTTGATCTTCTCTCAGTACTGTATCGTATAATGATACTCTATTTGTGATGAAGACGAATATAATGGATTTAGTTATATATCTATTGTTTCAGACCGAGTCTTTCGAGAAGTATGAGGCCTTCACGCATCATATTGATCGGTCTACAGCGATGTAAACTCCACAAGGTAATGCAGTGAATTATTGATTGACCGATATCGAATAAAGATGTTTACGTGTTGTTGTGATTTTAATCTTTGATTTTCTCTCAGTACTGTATCGTATAATGATACTCTATTTGTGATGAAGACGAATATAATGGACTTAATTATATATCTATTGTTTCAGACCGAGTCTTTCCAGAAGTATGAGGCCTTCACGCATCATATTGATTGGTCTACAGCGATGTAAACTCCACAAGGTAATACAGTGAATTATTGATTGACCGATATCGAATAAAGATGTTTACGTTTTGTTGTGATTTTAATCTTTGATCTTCTCTCAGTACTGTATCGTATAATGATACTCTTTTTGTGATGAAGACGAATATAATGGATTTAATTATATATCTGTTGTTTCAGACCGGGTCTTTCGAGAAGTATGAGGCCTTCGCTCCTCATATTGATTGGTCTACAGCGATGTAAACTCCACATGGTAATACAGTGAATTATTGATTGACCGATACCGAATAAAAATGTTTATGTGTTGTTGTGATCTTTGATCTTCTCTCAGTACTGTATCGTATAATGATATTATATTTGTGATGAAGACGAAAATAATGGATTTAATTATATATCTATTGTTTCAGACCGAGTCTTTCGGGAAGTATGAGGCCTTCGCTCCTCATATTGATTGGTCTACAGCGATGTAAACTCCACAAGGTAATACAGTGAATTATTGATTGATCGATATCGAATAAAGATGTTTACGTGTTGTTGTGATTTTAATCTTTGATCTTCTCTCAGTACTGTATCGTATTATGATACTGTATTTGTGATGAAGACGAAAATAATGGATTTAATTATATATCTATTGTTTCATACCGAGTCTTTCGAGAAGTATGAGGCCTTCGCTTCTCATATTGATTGGTCTACAGCGATGTAAACTCCACAAGGTAATACAGTGAATTATTGATTGACCGATACCGAATAAAAATGTTTATGTGTTGTTGTGATCTTTGATCTTCTCTCAGTACTGTATCGTATTATGATACTGTATTTGTGATGAAGACGAAAATAATGGATTTAATTATATATCTATTGTTTCAGACCGAGTCTTTCGAGAAGTATGAGGCCTTCGCTCCTCATATTGATTGGTCTACAGCGATGTAAACTCCACAAGGTAATACAGTGAATTATTGATTGACCGATATCGAATAAAGATGTTTACGTTTTGTTGTGATTTTAATCTTTGATCTTCTCTCAGTACTGTATCGTATAATGATACTCTTTTTGTGATGAAGACGAATATAATGGATTTAATTATATATCTGTTGTTTCAGACCGGGTCTTTCGAGAAGTATGAGGCCTTCGCTCCTCATATTGATTGGTCTACAGCGATGTAAACTCCACATGGTAATACAGTGAATTATTGATTGACCGATACCGAATAAAAATGTTTATGTGTTGTTGTGATCTTTGATCTTCTCTCAGTACTGTATCGTATAATGATACTTTATTTGTGATGAAGACGAATATAATGGATTTAATTATATATCTATTGTTTCAGACCGAGTCTTTGCAGAAGTATGAGGCCTTCACGCATCATATTGATTGGTCTACAGCGATGTAAACTCCACAAGGTAATACAGTGAATTATTGATTGACCGATACCGAATAAAAATGTTTATGTGTTGTTGTGATCTTTGATCTTCTCTCAGTACTGTATCGTATAATGATATTATATTTGTGATGAAGACGAAAATAATGGATTTAATTATATATATATTGTTTCAGACCGAGTCTTTCGGGAAGTATGAGGCCTTCGCTCCTCATATTGATTGGTCTACAGCGATGTAAACTCCACAAGGTAATACAGTGAATTATTGATTGACCGATACCGAATAAAAATGTTTATGTGTTGTTGTGATCTTTGATCTTCTCTCAGTACTGTATCGTATAATGATACTCTATTTGTGATGAAGACGAATATAATGGATTTAGTTATATATCTATTGTTTCAGACCGAGTCTTTCGAGAAGTATGAGGCCTTCACGCATCATATTGATCGGTCTACAGCGATGTAAACTCCACAAGGTAATGCAGTGAATTATTGATTGACCGATATCGAATAAAGATGTTTACGTGTTGTTGTGATTTTAATCTTTGATTTTCTCTCAGTACTGTATCGTATAATGATACTCTATTTGTGATGAAGACGAATATAATGGACTTAATTATATATCTATTGTTTCAGACCGAGTCTTTCCAGAAGTATGAGGCCTTCACGCATCATATTGATTGGTCTACAGCGATGTAAACTCCACAAGGTAATACAGTGAATTATTGATTGACCGATATCGAATAAAGATGTTTACGTTTTGTTGTGATTTTAATCTTTGATCTTCTCTCAGTACTGTATCGTATAATGATACTCTTTTTGTGATGAAGACGAATATAATGGATTTAATTATATATCTGTTGTTTCAGACCGGGTCTTTCGAGAAGTATGAGGCCTTCGCTCCTCATATTGATTGGTCTACAGCGATGTAAACTCCACATGGTAATACAGTGAATTATTGATTGACCGATACCGAATAAAAATGTTTATGTGTTGTTGTGATCTTTGATCTTCTCTCAGTACTGTATCGTATAATGATATTATATTTGTGATGAAGACGAAAATAATGGATTTAATTATATATCTATTGTTTCAGACCGAGTCTTTCGGGAAGTATGAGGCCTTCGCTCCTCATATTGATTGGTCTACAGCGATGTAAACTCCACAAGGTAATACAGTGAATTATTGATTGATCGATATCGAATAAAGATGTTTACGTGTTGTTGTGATTTTAATCTTTGATCTTCTCTCAGTACTGTATCGTATTATGATACTGTATTTGTGATGAAGACGAAAATAATGGATTTAATTATATATCTATTGTTTCATACCGAGTCTTTCGAGAAGTATGAGGCCTTCGCTCCTCATATTGATTGGTCTACAGCGATGTAAACTCCACAAGGTAATACAGTGAATTATTGATTGACCGATATCGAATAAAGATGTTTAAGTTTTGTTGTGATTTTAATCTTTGATCTTCTCTCAGTACTGTATCGTATAATGATACTCTATTTGTGATGAAGACGAATATAATGGATTTAATTATATATCTATTGTTTCAGACCGAGTCTTTCGAGAAGTATGAGGCCTTCACGCATCATATTGATCGGTCTACAGCGATGTAAACTCCACAAGGTAATGCAGTGAATTATTGATTGACCGATATCGAATAAAGATGTTTACGTGTTGTTGTGATTTTAATCTTTGATTTTCTCTCAGTACTGTATCGTATAATGATACTCTATTTGTGATGAAGACGAATATATTGGACTTAATTATATATCTATTGTTTCAGACCGAGTCTTTCCAGAAGTATGAGGCCTTCACGCATCATATTGATTGGTCTACAGCGATGTAAACTCCACAAAGTAATTCAGTGAATTATTGATTGACCGATACCGAATAAAAATGTTTATGTGTTGTTGTGATCTTTGATCTTCTCTCAGTACTGTATCGTATAATGATACTCTATTTGTGATGAAGACGAAAATAATGGATTTAATTATATATCTATTGTTTCAGACCGAGTCTTTCGAGAAGTATGAGGCCTTCGCTCCTCATATTGATTGGTCTACAGCGATGTAAACTCCACAAGGTAATACAGTGAATTATTGATTGACCGATATCGAATAAAGATGTTTACGTTTTGTTGTGATTTTAATCTTTGATCTTCTCTCAGTACTGTATCGTATAATGATATTATATTTGTAATGAAGACGAAAATAATGGATTTAATTATATATCTATTGTTTCAGACCGAGTCTTTCGGGAAGTATGAGGCCTTCGCTCCTCATATTGATTGGTCTACAGCGATGTAAACTCCACAAGGTAATACAGTGAATTATTGATTGACCGATACCGAATAAAGATATTTATGTGTTGTTGTGATTTTAATCTTTGATCTTCTCTCAGTACTGTATCGTATAATGATATTATATTTGTAATGAAGACGAAAATAATGGATTTAATTATATATCTATTGTTTCAGACCGAGTCTTTCGGGAAGTATGAGGCCTTCGCTCCTCATATTGATTGGTCTACAGCGATGTAAACTCCACAAGGTAATACAGTGAATTATTGATTGACCGATACCGAATAAAGATATTTATGTGTTGTTGTGATTTTAATCTTTGATCTTCTCTCAGTACTGTATCGTATAATGATATTATATTTGTAATGAAGACGAAAATAATGGATTTAATTATATATCTATTGTTTCAGACCGAGTCTTTCGGGAAGTATGAGGCCTTCGCTCCTCATATTGATTGGTCTACAGCGATGTAAACTCCACAAGGTAATACAGTGAATTATTGATTGACCGATACCGAATAAAGATATTTATGTGTTGTTGTGATTTTAAGAGACCGGCTCGGTAAGACTCGAGCATTTTGACCCCCTGCCGGACATTCGCGAGGACTTTCGATCTGGCCCTCAATACTTTCATCATAGACACATACCGGGGGGAGACCGATGAAAGTTATAGTGAAAATGCCCTTAGGCTCAAACCCGGCTCACATATGTCGCATAAAATAAAAAATTGAAAAATTCATAACTTTTCAATCGTGATAGCTAGCAGCGTTATTTCTTTTTATTGGTGAATAACATGTCATGCGCCCTTATAAACACAGCTGAGCAGTGATATCATATCGTTCTGGATATGTTTTTTCGTGTATGATTTTCCGATTTTTCCTCTTCCATCCTCGTTGAAGAGAGACGGCAAGCATTGACATAGTACATATTGTAGCCCTGACACTTCTGTACATGATGGTCACATTCCCTTGGAAATCCAACTTTTCTGAAGCATCGAGAATTGCAACTGAATGTGAGATATGTGTAATTTGCAAAAATCGAAAATTAAATTTCTTGTAAATCGCAAGAGTAGTAGGTAGCTTTATTATGCCTTTTTACTTGTAGTGATGCGCCTACACAGAAAAAATATTCAAGTAGACTCAGACTAAATTTTTAAAAATTTTTAAAAATAATTATTTTATTTTTATTTTTTTCAACCCTGACATTGAGTCGACCGTCAAGGCAAGTTGATTCATAGGGCGGATGGTAGCTGATGCATGTCCGTTTGCGAAAACAACTGCCACGAAAAGAATCGTCGTTTCGCAGATCTAGAATTTATTTTTTTAATTATCAAACTTGAATATTTATATGTTTCTTTCACATAAATCGGTTGGAAGGTGGCGTATGGCAACCAAAGCTGTACCATTGTTATCAGTAGGAGTGTACTGTACTGCACTACCGTAACCGTCAGGAATCACGAACTAACTTTTTTTCAGTCGACCCATGATTCACAACCATGACCCCGGGTTCATGGTTGAGAATAGCTGAGGTCGAAAAATTCATGATGATCCCAGACCAAATAATATTTGGCAATATATCAACAGTGAGCCAACTTCTAGTTTTCTGGATACCGTAACCCAAAATACAGTAATCTAGTTACCGTACCCTATAATAATGTGGTGAAATTCTCGGAAAATTCAAGTGCGTGCCTTACAATTACTGTAGTTTGGGTTACGGTATCCAGAAAACTAGAAGTTGTCTCACTGTTGATATATTGCCAAATAGTATTTGGTCTGGGATCATCATGAATTTTTCGACCTCAGCTATTCTCAACCATGAACCCGGGGTCATGGTTGAGAATCATGGGTCGAATGAAAAAAAATCAGTTCGCGATTCCTGACGATTATGGTATTCAAGTACAGTTCACTCCCACTGATAACAATGGTACAGCTTTGGTTGCCATACGCCACCTTCCAACCGATTTATGTGAAAGAAACATGTATTTTTTCAAGTTTGATAATTAAAAAAATAAATTCTAGATCTGCGAAACGACGATTCTTTTCGTGGCAGTTGTTTTCGCAAACGGACATGCATCAGCTACCATCCGCCCTATGAATCAACTTGCTTTGACGGTCGACTCAATGTCAGGGTTGAAAAACATAAAAATAAAATAATTATTTTTAAAATTTTAAAAAAATGTAGTCTGAGTCTACTAGTATATTTTTTTCTGTGTAGGCACATCACTACAAGTAAAATGACATAATAAAGCTACCTACTACTCTTGCGATTTACAAGAAATTTAATTTTCGATTTTTACAAATTACACATATCTCACATTCAGTTGCAATTCTCGATGCTTCAGAAAAGTTGGATTTCCAAGGGAATGAGACCATCATGTACAGAAGTGTCAGGGCTACAATATGTACTATGTCAATGCTTGCCGTCTCTCTTCAACGAGGATGGAAGAGGAAAAATCGGAAAATCATACACGAAAAAACATATCCAGAACGACATGATATTACTGCTCAACTGTGTTTGTAAGAGTGCATGACATGTTATTCACCAATAAAAAGAAATAAAAGTCCTAGCTATCGCGATTGAAAAGTTATGAATTTTTCAATTTTTATTTTATGCGACATATGTGAGCCGGGTTTGAGCCTAAGGGCATTTTCACTATAACTTTCATCGGTCTCCCCCCGGTATGTGTCTATGATGAAAGTATTGAGGGCCAGATCGAAAGTCCTCGCGAATGTCCGGACCATGCTCGAGTCTTACCGAGCCGGTCTCTTAATCTTTGATCTTCTCTCAGTACTGTATCGTATAATGATACTCTATTTGTGATGAAGACGAATATAATGGATTTAATTATATATCTGTTGTTTCAGACCGGGTCTTTCGAGAAGTATGAGGCCTTCGCTCCTCATATTGATTGGTCTACAGCGATGTAAACTCCACAAGGTAATACAGTGAATTATTGATTGACCGATACCGAATAAAAATGTTTATGTGTTGTTGTGATTTTAATCTTTGATTTTCTCTCAGTACTGTATCGTATAATGATACTCTATTTGTGATGAAGACGAATATATTGGACTTAATTATATATCTATTGTTTCAGACCGAGTCTTTCCAGAAGTATGAGGCCTTCACGCATCATATTGATTGGTCTACAGCGATGTAAACTCCACAAAGTAATTCAGTGAATTATTGATTGACCGATACCGAATAAAAATGTTTATGTGTTGTTGTGATCTTTGATCTTCTCTCAGTACTGTATCGTATAATGATACTCTATTTGTGATGAAGACGAAAATAATGGATTTAATTATATATCTATTGTTTCAGACCGAGTCTTTCGAGAAGTATGAGGCCTTCGCTCCTCATATTGATTGGTCTACAGCGATGTAAACTCCACAAGGTAATACAGTGAATTATTGATTGACCGATATCGAATAAAGATGTTTACGTTTTGTTGTGATTTTAATCTTTGATCTTCTCTCAGTACTGTATCGTATAATGATATTATATTTGTAATGAAGACGAAAATAATGGATTTAATTATATATCTATTGTTTCAGACCGAGTCTTTCGGGAAGTATGAGGCCTTCGCTCCTCATATTGATTGGTCTACAGCGATGTAAACTCCACAAGGTAATACAGTGAATTATTGATTGACCGATACCGAATAAAGATATTTATGTGTTGTTGTGATTTTAATCTTTGATCTTCTCTCAGTACTGTATCGTATAATGATACTCTATTTGTGATGAAGACGAATATAATGGATTTAATTATATATCTGTTGTTTCAGACCGGGTCTTTCGAGAAGTATGAGGCCTTCGCTCCTCATATTGATTGGTCTACAGCGATGTAAACTCCACAAGGTAATACAGTGAATTATTGATTGACCGATACCGAATAAAAATGTTTATGTGTTGTTGTGATCTTTGATCTTCTCTCAGTACTGTATCGTATAATGATACTCTATTTGTGATGAAGACGAATATAATGGATTTAATTATATATCTATTGTTTCAGACCGAGTCTTTCGAGAAGTATGACGCCTTCACGCATCATATTGATCGGTCTACAGCGATGTAAACTCCACAAGGTAATGCAGTGAATTATTGATTGACCGATATCGAATAAAGATGTTTACGTGTTGTTGTGATTTTAATCTTTGATTTTCTCTCAGTACTGTATCGTATAATGATACTCTATTTGTGATGAAGACGAATATAATGGACTTAATTATATATGTATTGTTTCAGACCGAGTCTTTCCAGAAGTATGAGGCCTTCACGCATCATATTGATTGGTCTACAGCGATGTAAACTCCACAAAGTAATTCAGTGAATTATTGATTGACCGATACCGAATAAAAATGTTTATGTGTTGTTGTGATCTTTGATCTTCTCTCAGTACTGTATCGTATAATGATATTATATTTGTGATGAAGACGAATATCATTTACTTAATTATATATCTATTGTTTCAGACCGAGTCTTTCCAGAAGTATGAGGCCTTCACGCATCATATTGATTGGTCTACAGCGATGTAAACTCCACAAAGTAATTCAGTGAATTATTGATTGACCGATACCGAATAAAAATGTTTATGTGTTGTTGTGATCTTTGATCTTCTCTCAGTACTGTATCGTATAATGATATTATATTTGTGATGAAGACGAAAATAATGGATTTAATTATATATCTATTGTTTCAGACCGAGTCTTTCGGGAAGTATGAGGCCTTCGCTCCTCATATTGATTGGTCTACAGCGATGTAAACTCCACAAGGTAATACAGTGAATTATTGATTGACCGATACCGAATAAAGATATTTATGTGTTGTTGTGATTTTAATCTTTGATCTTCTCTCAGTACTGTATCGTATTATGATACTGTATTTGTGATGAAGACGAAAATAATGGATTTAATTATATATCTATTGTTTCAGACCGAGTCTTTCGAGAAGTATGAGGCCTTCGCTCCTCATATTGATTGGTCTACAGCGATGTAAACTCCACAAGGTAATACAGTGAATTATTGATTGACGGATATCGAATAAAGATGTTTACGTTTTGTTGTGATTTTAATCTTTGATCTTCTCTCAGTACTGTATCGTATAATGATACTCTATTTGTGATGAAGACGAATATGATGGATTTAATTATATATCTGTTGTTTCACACCGGGTCTTTCGAGAAGTATGAGGCCTTCGCTCCTCATATTGATTGGTCTACAGCGATGTAAACTCCACAAGGTAATACAGTGAATTATTGATTGACCGATACCGAATAAAAATGTTTATGTGTTGTTGTGATCTTTGATCTTCTCTCAGTACTGTATCGTATAATGATACTCTATTTGTGATGAAGACGAATATAATGGATTTAATTATATATCTATTGTTTCAGACCGAGTCTTTCGAGAAGTATGAGGCCTTCACGCATCATATTGATCGGTCTACAGCGATGTAAACTCCACAAGGTAATGCAGTGAATTATTGATTGACCGATATCGAATAAAGATGTTTACGTGTTGTTGTGATTTTAATCTTTGATTTTATCTCAGTACTGTATCGTATAATGATACTCTATTTGTGATGAAGACGAATATAATGGACTTAATTATATATCTATTGTTTCAGACCGAGTCTTTCCAGAAGTATGAGGCCTTCACGCATCATATTGATTGGTCTACAGCGATGTAAACTCCACAAAGTAATTCAGTGAATTATTGATTGACCGATACCGAATAAAAATGTTTATGTGTTGTTGTGATCTTCTCTCAGTACTGTATCGTATAATGATATTATATTTGTGATGAAGACGAATATCATGGACTTAATTATATATCTATTGTTTCAGACCGAGTCTTTCCAGAAGTATGAGGCCTTCACGCATCATATTGATTGGTCTACAGCGATGTAAACTCCACAAAGTAATTCAGTGAATTATTGATTGACCGATACCGAATAAAAATGTTTATGTGTTGTTGTGATCTTTGATCTTCTCTCAGTACTGTATCGTATAATGATATTATATTTGTGATGAAGACGAAAATAATGGATTTAATTATATATCTATTGTTTCAGACCGAGTCTTTCGGGAAGTATGAGGCCTTCGCTCCTCATATTGATTGGTCTACAGCGATGTAAACTCCACAAGGTAATACAGTGAATTATTGATTGACCGATACCGAATAAAGATATTTATGTGTTGTTGTGATTTTAATCTTTGATCTTCTCTCAGTACTGTATCGTATTATGATACTGTATTTGTGATGAAGACGAAAATAATGGATTTAATTATATATCTATTGTTTCAGACCGAGTCTTTCGAGAAGTATGAGGCCTTCGCTCCTCATATTGATTGGTCTACAGCGATGTAAACTCCACAAGGTAATACAGTGAATTATTGATTGACCGATATCGAATAAAGATGTTTACGTTTTGTTGTGATTTTAATCTTTGATCTTCTCTCAGTACTGTATCGTATAATGATACTCTATTTGTGATGAAGACGAATATAATGGATTTAATTATATATCTGTTGTTTCAGACCGGGTCTTTCGAGAAGTATGAGGCCTTCGCTCCTCATATTGATTGGTCTACAGCGATGTAAACTCCACAAGGTAATACAGTGAATTATTGATTGACCGATACCGAATAAAAATGTTTATGTGTTGTTGTGATCTTTGATCTTCTCTCAGTACTGTATCGTATAATGATACTCTATTTGTGATGAAGACGAATATAATGGATTTAATTATATATCTATTGTTTCAGACCGAGTCTTTCGAGAAGTATGAGGCCTTCACGCATCATATTGATCGGTCTACAGCGATGTAAACTCCACAAGGTATTGCAGTGAATTATTGATTGACCGATATCGAATAAAGATGTTTACGTGTTGTTGTGATTTTAATCTTTGATTTTCTCTCAGTACTGTATCGTATAATGATACTCTATTTGTGATGAAGACGAATATAATGGACTTAATTATATATCTATTGTTTCAGACCGAGTCTTTCCAGAAGTATGAGGCCTTCACGCATCATATTGATTGGTCTACAGCGATGTAAACTCCACAAAGTAATTCAGTGAATTATTGATTGACCGATACCGAATAAAAATGTTTATGTGTTGTTGTGATCTTTGATCTTCTCTCAGTACTGTATCGTATAATGATATTATATTTGTGATGAAGACGAATATCATGGACTTAATTATATATCTATTGTTTCAGACCGAGTCTTTCCAGAAGTATGAGGCCTTCACGCATCATATTGATTGGTCTACAGCGATGTAAACTCCACAAAGTAATTCAGTGAATTATTGATTGACCGATACCGAATAAAAATGTTTACGTTTTGTTGTGATTTTAATCTTTGATCTTCTCTCAGTACTGTATCGTATAATGATACTGTATTTGTGATGAAGACGAAAATAATGGATTTAATTATATATCTATTGTTTCAGACCGAGTCTTTCGAGAAGTATGAGGCCTTCGCTCCTCATATTGATTGGTCTACAGCGATGTAAACTCCACAAGGTAATACAGTGAATTATTGATTGACCGATATCGAATAAAGATGTTTACGTTTTGTTGTGATTTTAATCTTTGATCTTCTCTCAGTACTGTATCGTATAATGATACTCTATTTGTGATGAAGACGAATATAATGGATTTAATTATATATCTGTTGTTTCAGACCGGGTCTTTCGAGAAGTATGAGGCCTTCGCTCCTCATATTGATTGGTCTACAGCGATGTAAACTCCACAAGGTAATACAATGAATTATTGATTGACCGATACCGAATAAAAATGTTTATGTGTTGTTGTGATCTTTGATCTTCTCTCAGTACTGTATCGTATAATGATACTCTATTTGTGATGAAGACGAATATAATGGATTTAATTATATATCTATTGTTTCAGACCGAGTCTTTCGAGAAGTATGAGGCCTTCACGCATCATATTGATCGGTCTACAGCGATGTAAACTCCACAAGGTAATGCAGTGAATTATTGATTGACCGATATCGAATAAAGATGTTTACGTGTTGTTGTGATTTTAATCTTTGATTTTCTCTCAGTACTGTATCGTATAATGATACTCTATTTGTGATGAAGACGAATATAATGGACTTAATTATATATCTATTGTTTCAGACCGAGTCTTTCCAGAAGTATGAGGCCTTCACGCATCATATTGATTGGTCTACAGCGATGTAAACTCCACAAAGTAATTCAGTGAATTATTGATTGACCGATACCGAATAAAAATGTTTATGTGTTGTTGTGATCTTTGATCTTCTCTCAGTACTGTATCGTATAATGATATTATATTTGTGATGAAGACGAATATCATGGACTTAATTATATATCTATTGTTTCAGACCGAGTCTTTCCAGAAGTATGAGGCCTTCACGCATCATATTGATTGGTCTACAGCGATGTAAACTCCACAAAGTAATTCAGTGAATTATTGATTGACCGATACCGAATAAAAATGTTTATGTGTTGTTGTGATCTTTGATCTTCTCTCAGTACTGTATCGTATAATGATACTGTATTTGTGATGAAGACGAAAATAATGGATTTAATTATATATCTATTGTTTCAGACCGGGTCTTTCGAGAAGTATGAGGCCTTCGCTCCTCATATTGATTGGTCTACAGCGATGTAAACTCCACAAGGTAATACAGTGAATTATTGATTGACCGATACCGAATAAAAATGTTTATGTGTTGTTGTGATCTTTGATCTTCTCTCAGTACTGTATCGTATTATGATACTGTATTTGTGATGAAGACGAATATAATGGATTTAATTATATATCTATTGTTTCAGACCGAATCTTTGCAGAAGTATGAGGCCTTCACGCATCATATTGATTGGTCTACAGCGATGTAAACTCCACAAGGTAATACAGTGAATTATTGATTGACCGATACCGAATAAAAATGTTTATGTGTTGTTGTGATCTTTGATCTTCTCTCAGTACTGTATCGTATAATGATACTGTATTTGTGATGAAGACGAATATAATGGATTTAATTATATATCTATTGTTTCAGACCGAGTCTTTGCAGAAGTATGAGGCCTTCACGCATCATATTGATTGGTCTACAGCGATGTAAACTCCACAAGGTAATACAGTGAATTATTGATTGACCGATACCGAATAAAAATATTTATGTGTTGTTGTGATCTTTGATCTTCTCTCAGTACTGTATCGTATAATGATATTATATTTGTGATGAAGACGAAAATAATGGATTTAATTATATATCTATTGTTTCAGACCGAGTCTTTCGGGAAGTATGAGGCCTTCGCTCCTCATATTGATTGGTCTACAGCGATGTAAACTCCACAAGGTAATACAGTGAATTATTGATTGACCGATACCGAATAAAAATATTTATGTGTTGTTGTGATCTTTGATCTTCTCTCAGTACTGTATCGTATTATGATACTGTATTTGTGATGAAGACGAAAATAATGGATTTAATTATATATCTATTGGTTCAGACCGAGTCTTTCGAGAAGTATGAGGCCTTCACGCATCATATTGATCGGTCTACAGCGATGTAAACTCCACAAGGTAATTCAGTGAATTATTGATTGACCGATACCGAATAAAAATGTTTATGTGTTGTTGTGATCTTTGATCTTCTCTCAGTACTGTATCGTATAATGATACTGTATTTGTGATGAAGACGAAAATAATGGATTTAATTATATATCTATTGTTTCAGACCGAGTCTTTCGAGAAGTATGAGGCCTTCGCTCCTCATATTGATTGGTCTACAGCGATGTAAACTCCACAAGGTAATACAGTGAATTATTGATTGACCGATATCGAATAAAGATGTTTACGTTTTGTTGTGATCTTAATCTTTGATCTTCTCTCAGTACTGTATCGTATAATGATACTCTATTTGTGATGAAGACGAATATAATGGATTTAATTATATATCTATTGTTTCAGACCGAGTCTTTGCAGAAGTATGAGGCCTTCACGCATCATATTGATTGGTCTACAGCGATGTAAACTCCACAAGGTAATACAGTGAATTATTGATTGACCGATACCGAATAAAAATGTTTATGTGTTGTTGTGATCTTTGATCTTCTCTCAGTACTGTATCGTATAATGATACTGTATTTGTGATGAAGACGAAAATAATGGATTTAATTATATATCTATTGTTTCAGACCGAGTCTTTCGGGAAGTATGAGGCCTTCGCTCCTCATATTGATTGGTCTACAGCGATGCAAACTCCACAAGGTAATACAGTGAATTATTGATTGACCGATACCGAATAAAGATATTTATGTGTTGTTGTGATTTTAATCTTTGATCTTCTCTCAGTACTGTATCGTATTATGATACTGTATTTGTGATGAAGACGAAAATAATGGATTTAATTATATATCTATTGTTTCAGACCGAGTCTTTCGAGAAGTATGAGGCCTTCGCTCCTCATATTGATTGGTCTACAGCGATGTAAACTCCACAAGGTAATACAGTGAATTATTGATTGACCGATATCGAATAAAGTTGTTTACGTTTTGTTGTGATCTTAATCTTTGATCTTCTCTCAGTACTGTATCGTATAATGATACTCTATTTGTGATGAAGACGAATATAATGGATTTAATTATATATCTATTGTTTCAGACCGAGTCTTTGCAGAAGTATGAGGCCTTCACGCATCATATTGATTGGTCTACAGCGATGTAAACTCCACAAGGTAATACAGTGAATTATTGATTGACCGATACCGAATAAAAATGTTTATGTGTTGTTGTGATCTTTGATCTTCTCTCAGTACTGTATCGTATAATGATACTGTATTTGTGATGAAGACGAATATAATGGATTTAATTATATATCTATTGTTTCAGACCGAGTCTTTGCAGAAGTATGAGGCCTTCACGCATCATATTGATTGGTCTACAGCGATGTAAACTCCACAAGGTAATACAGTGAATTATTGATTGACCGATACCGAATAAAAATATTTATGTGTTGTTGTGATCTTTGATCTTCTCTCAGTACTGTATCGTATAATGATATTATATTTGTGATGAAGACGAAAATAATGGATTTAATTATATATCTATTGTTTCAGACCGAGTCTTTCGGGAAGTATGAGGCCTTCGCTCCTCATATTGATTGGTCTACAGCGATGTAAACTCCACAAGGTAATACAGTGAATTATTGATTGACCGATACCGAATAAAGATGTTTATGTGTTGTTGTGATTTTAATCTTTGATCTTCTCTCAGTACTGTATCGTATTATGATACTGTATTTGTGATGAAGACGAAAATAATGGATTTAATTATATATCTATTGGTTCAGACCGAGTCTTTCGAGAAGTATGAGGCCTTCACGCATCATATTGATTGGTCTACAGCGATGTAAACTCCACAAGGTAATACAGTGAATTATTGATTGACCGATACCGAATAAAAATGTTTATGTGTTGTTATGATCTTTGATCTTCTCTCAGTACTGTATCGTATAATGATATTCTATTTGTTATGAAGACGAAAATAATGGATTTAATTATATATCTACTGTTTCAGACCGAGTCTTTCGAGAAGTATGAGGCCTTCGCTCCTCATATTGATTGGTCTACAGCGATATAAACTCCACAAGGTAATACAGTGAATTATTGATTGACCGATACCGAATAAAAATGTTTATGTGTTGTTATGATCTTTGATCTTCTCTCAGTACTGTATCGTATAATGATATTCTATTTGTTATGAAGACGAAAATAATGGATTTAATTATATATCTAATGTTTCAGACCGAGTCTTTCGAGAAGTATGAGGCCTTCGCTCCTCATATTGATTGGTCTACAGCGATGTAAACTCCACAAGGTAATAAAGTGAATTATTGATTGACCGATACCGAATAAAAATGTTTATGTGTTGTTATGATCTTTGATCTTCTCTCAGTACTGTATCGTATAATGATATTCTATTTGTTATGAAGACGAAAATAATGGATTTAATTATATATCTAATGTTTCAGACCGAGTCTTTCGAGAAGTATGAGGCCTTCGCTCCTCATATTGATTGGTCTACAGCGATGTAAACTCCACAAGGTAATACAGTGAATTATTGATTGACCGATACCGAATAAAAATGTTTATGTGTTGTTATGATCTTTGATCTTCACTCAGTACTGTATCGTATAATGATA
The DNA here is from genome assembly GCA_943737045.1 of Parapristionchus giblindavisi. NCBI lineage: Eukaryota > Metazoa > Nematoda > Chromadorea > Rhabditida > Diplogasteridae > Parapristionchus > Parapristionchus giblindavisi. The sequence continues at coordinate 370,788 of CALSFV010000020.1, read as the reverse complement.
TTCTATTTGTTATGAAGACGAAAATAATGGATTTAATTATATATCTACTGTTTCAGACCGAGTCTTTCGAGAAGTATGAGGCCTTCGCTCCTCATATTGATTGGTCTACAGCGATGTAAACTCCACAAGGTAATACAGTGAATTATTGATTGACCGATACCGAATAAAAATGTTTATGTGTTGTTATGATCTTTGATCTTCTCTCAGTACTGTATCGTATAATGATATTCTATTTGTTATGAAGACGAAAATAATGGATTTAATTATATATCTAATGTTTCAGACCGAGTCTTTCGAGAAGTATGAGGCCTTCGCTCCTCATATTGATTGGTCTACAGCGATGTAAACTCCACAAGGTAATACAGTGAATTATTGATTGACCGATACCGAATAAAGATATTTATGTGTTGTTGTGATTTTAATCTTTGATCTTCTCTCAGTACTGTATCGTATTATGATACTGTATTTGTGATGAAGACGAAAATAATGGATTTAATTATATATCTATTGTTTCAGAACGAGTCTTTCCAGAAGTATGAGGCCTTCGCTCCTCATATTGATTGGTCTACAGCGATGTAAACTCCACAAGGTAATACAGTGAATTATTGATTGACCGATATCGAATAAAGATATTTATGTGTTGTTGTGATTTTAATCTTTGATCTTCTCTCAGTACTGTATCGTATTATGATACTGTATTTGTGATGAAGACGAAAATAATGGATTTAATTATATATCTATTGTTTCAGAACGAGTCTTTCGAGAAGTATGAGGCCTAAACGCATCATATTGATTGGTCTACATCGATGTAAACTCCACAAGGTAATACAGTGAATTATTGATTGACCGATACCGAATAAAAATGTTTATGTGTTGTTGTGATCTTTGATCTTATCTCAGTGCTGTATCGTATAATGATACTGTATTTGTGATGAAGACGAATATAATGGATTTAATTATATATCTATTGTTTCAGACCGAGTCTTTGCAGAAGTATGAGGCCTTCGCTCCTCATATTGATTGGTCTACAGCGATGTAAACTCCACAAGGTAATACAGTGAATTATTGATTGACCGATACCGAATAAAGATATTTATGTGTTGTTGTGATTTTAATCTTTGATCTTCTCTCAGTACTGTATCGTATTATGATACTGTATTTGTGATGAAGACGAAAATAATGGATTTAATTATATATCTATTGTTTCAGAACGAGTCTTTCCAGAAGTATGAGGCCTTCGCTCCTCATATTGATTGGTCTACAGCGATGTAAACTCCACAAGGTAATACAGTGAATTATTGATTGACCGATACCGAATAAAAATGTTTATGTGTTGTTATGATCTTTGATCTTCTCTCAGTACTGTATCGTATAATGATACTGTATTTGTGATGAAGACGAATATAATGGATTTAATTATATATCTATTGTTTCAGACCGAGTCTTTGCAGAAGTATGAGGCCTTCACGCATCATATTGATTGGTCTACAGCGATGTAAACTCCACAAGGTAATACAGTGAATTATTGATTGACCGATACCGAATAAAAATGTTTATGTGTTGTTGAGATCTTTGATCTTCTCTCAGTACTGTATCGTATAATGATATTATATTTTTGATGAAGACGAAAATAATGGATTTAATTATATATCTATTGTTTCAGACCGAGTCTTTCGGGAAGTATGAGGCCTTCGCTCCTCATATTGATTGGTCTACAGCGATGTAAACTCCACAAGGTAATACAGTGAATTATTGATTGACCGATACCGAATAAAGATATTTATGTGTTGTTGTGATATTAATCTTTGATCTTCTCTCAGTACTGTATCGTATTATGATACTGTATTTGTGATGAAGACGAAAATAATGGATTTAATAATATATCTATTGTTTCAGACCGAGTCTTTCCAGAAGTATGAGGCCTTCGCTCCTCATATTGATTGGTCTACAGCGATGTAAACTCCACAAGGTAATACAGTGAATTATTGATTGACCGATACCGAATAAAAATGTTTATGTGTTGTTATGATCTTTGATCTTCTCTCAGTACTGTATCGTATAATGATACTGTATTTGTGATGAAGACGAATATAATGGATTTAATTATATATCTATTGTTTCAGACCGAGTCTTTGCAGAAGTATGAGGCCTTCACGCATCATATTGATTGGTCTACAGCGATGTAAACTCCACAAGGTAATACAGTGAATCATTGATTGACCGATACCGAATAAAAATGTTTATGTGTTGTTGTGATCTTTGATCTTCTCTCAGTACTGTATCGTATAATGATATTCTATTTGTTATGAAGACGAAAATAATGGATTTAATTATATATCTAATGTTTCAGACCGAGTCTTTCGAGAAGTATGAGGCCTTCGCTACTCATATTGATTGGTCTACAGCGATGTAAACTCCACAAGGTAATACAGTCAATTATTGATTGACCGATACCGAATAAAGATATTTATGTGTTGTTGTGATTTTAATCTTTGATCTTCTCTCAGTACTGTATCGTATTATGATACTGTATTTGTGATGAAGACGAAAGAAATGGATTTAATTATATATCTATTGTTTCAGAACGAGTCTTTCCAGAAGTATGAGGCCTTCGCTCCTCATATTGATTGGTCTACAGCGATGTAAACTCCACAAGGTAATACAGTGAATTATTGATTGACCGATACCGAATAAAAATTTTTATGTGTTGTTATGATCTTTGATCTTCTCTCAGTACTGTATCGTATAATGATACTGTATTTGTGATGAAGACGAATATAATGGATTTAATTATATATCTATTGTTTCAGACCGAGTCTTTGCAGAAGTATGAGGCCTTCACGCATCATATTGATTGGTCTACAGCGATGTAAACTCCACAAGGTAATACAGTGAATCATTGATTGACCGATACCGAATAAAAATGTTTATGTGTTGTTGTGATCTTTGATCTTCTCTCAGTACTGTATCGTATAATGATATTCTATTTGTTATGAAGACGAAAATAATGGATTTAATTATATATCTAATGTTTCAGACCGAGTCTTTCGAGAAGTATGAGGCCTTCGCTCCTCATATTGATTGGTCTACAGCGATGTAAACTCCACAAGGTAATACAGTCAATTATTGATTGACCGATACCGAATAAAAATGTTTATGTGTTGTTGTGATCTTTGATCTTCTCTCAGTACTGTATCGTATAATGATATTCTATTTGTTATGAAGACGAAAATAATGGATTTAATTATATATCTAATGTTTCAGATCGAGTCTTTCGAGAAGTATGAGGCCTTCGCTCCTCATATTGATTGGTCTACAGCGATGTAAACTCCACAAGGTACTTCTCGAAAGACTCGGTCTGAAACAATAGATATATAATTAAATCCATTATTTTCGTCTTCATCACAAATAGAATATCATTATACGATACAATACTGAGAGAAGATCAAAGATCACAACAAGACATAAACATTTTTATTCGGTATCGGTCAATCAATAATTCACTGTATTACCTTGTGGAGTTTACATCGCTGTAGACCAATCAATATGATGCGTGAAGGCCTCATACTTCTGGAAAGACTCGGTCTGAAACAATAGATATATAATTAAATCCATTATTTTCGTCTTCATCACAAATAGAATATCATTATACGATACAGTACTGAGAGAAGATCAAAGATCACAACAACACATAAACATATTTATTCGGTATCGGTCAATCAATAATTCACTGTATTACCTTGTGGAGTTTACATCGCTGTAGACCAATCAATATGATGCGTGAAGGCCTCATACTTCTAGAAAGACTCGGTCTGAAACAATAGATATATAATTAAATCCATTATATTCGTCTTCATCACAAATACAGTATCATTATACGATACAGTACTGAGAGAAGATCAAAGATTACAACAACACATTAACATTTTTATTCGGTATCGGTCAATCAATAATTCACTGTATTACCTTGTGAAGTTTACATCGCTGTAGACCAATCAATATGAGGAGCGAAGGCCTCATACTTCTCGAAAGACCCGGTCTGAAACAACAGATATATAATTAAATCCATTATATTCGTCTTCATCACAAATAGAGTATCATTATACAAGACAGTACTGAGAGAAGATAAAAGATTAAAATCACAACAAAACGTAAACATCTTTATTCGATATCGGTCAATCAATAATTCACTGTATTACCTTGTGAAGTTTACATCGCTGTAGATCAATAAATATGATGCGTGAAGGCCTCATACTTCTCGAAAGACTCGGTCTGAAACAATAGATATATAATTAAATCCATTATTTTCGTCTTCATAACAAATAGAATATCATTATACGATACAGTACTGAGAGAAGATCAAAGATTTAAATCACAACAACACGTAAACATCTTTATTCGATATCGTTCAATCATTAATTCACTACATTACCTTGTGGAGTTTACATCGCTGTAGACCAATCAATATGATGCGTGACGGCCTCATACTTCTGGAAAGACTCGGTCTGAAACCATAGATATATAATTAAATCCATTATTTTCGTCTTCATCACAAATACAGTATCATAATACGATACAGTACTGAGAGAAGATCAAAGATCATAACAACACATAAACATTTTTATTCGGTATCGGTCAATCAATAATTCACTGTATTGCCTTGTGGAGTTTACATCGCTGTAGACCAATCAATATGAGGAGCGAAGGCCTCATACTTCTCGAAAGACCCGGTCTGAAACAACAGATATATAATTAAATCCATTATATTCGTCTTCATCACAAATAGAGTATCATTATACGATACAGTACTGAGAGAAGATCAAAGATTAAAATCACAACAACACATAAATATCTTTATTCGGTATCGGTCAATCAATAATTCACTGTATTACCTTGTGGAGTTTACATCGCTGTAGACCAATCAATATGAGGAGCGAAGGCCTCATACTTCTCGAAAGACTCGGTCTGAAACAATAGATATATAATTAAATCCATTATTTTCGTCTTCATCACAAATAGAATATCATTATACGATACAGTACTGAGAGAAGATCAAAGATTAAAATCACAACAACACGTAAACATCTTTATTCGATATCGTTCAATCATTAATTCACTACATTACCTTGTGGAGTTTACATCGCTGTAGACCAATCAATATGATGCGTGAAGGCCTCATACTTCTGGAAAGACTCGGTCTGAAACCATAGATATATAATTAAATCCATTATTTTCGTCTTCATCACAAATACAGTATCATAATACGATACAGTACTGAGAGAAGATCAAAGATCATAACAACACATAAACATTTTTATTCGGTATCGGTCAATCAATAATTCACTGTATTGCCTTGTGGAGTTTACATCGCTGTAGACCAATCAATATGAGGAGCGAAGGCCTCATACTTCTCGAAAGACCCGGTCTGAAACAACAGATATATAATTAAATCCATTATATTCGTCTTCATCACAAATAGAGTATCATTATACGATACAGTACTGAGAGAAGATCAAAGATTAAAATCACAACAACACATAAATATCTTTATTCGGTATCGGTCAATCAATAATTCACTGTATTACCTTGTGGAGTTTACATCGCTGTAGACCAATCAATATGAGGAGCGAAGGCCTCATACTTCTCGAAAGACTCGGTCTGAAACAATAGATATATAATTAAATCCATTATTTTCGTCTTCATCACAAATAGAATATCATTATACGATACAATACCGAGAGAAGATCAAAGATCACAACAAGACATAAACATTTTTATTCGGTATCGGTCAATCAATAATTCACTGTATTACCTTGTGGAGTTTACATCGCTGTAGACCAATCAATATGAGGAGCGAAGGCCTCATACTTCTCGAAAGACCCGGTCTGAAACAACAGATATATAATTAAATCCATTATATTCGTCTTCATCACAAATAGAGTATCATTATACGATACAGTACTGAGAGAAGATCAAAGATTAAAATCACAACAAAACGTAAACATCTTTATTCGATATCGGTCAATCAATAATTCACTGTATTACCTTGTGGAGTTTACATCGCTGTAGATCAATAAATATGATGCGTGAAGGCCTCATACTTCTCGAAAGACTCGGTCTGAAACAATAGATATATAATTAAATCCATTATTTTCGTCTTCATAACAAATAGAATATCATTATACGATACAGTACTGAGAGAAGATCAAAGATTAAAATCACAACAACACGTAAACATCTTTATTCGATATCGTTCAATCATTAATTCACTACATTACCTTGTGGAGTTTACATCGCTGTAGACCAATCAATATGATGCGTGAAGGCCTCATACTTCTGGAAAGACTCGGTCTGAAAGAATAGACATATAATTAAATCCATTATTTTCGTCTTCATAACAAATAGAATATCATTATACGATACAGTACTGAGAGAAGATCAAAGATCATAACAACACATAAACATTTTTATTCGGTATCGGTCAATCAATAATTCACTGTATTGCCTTGTGGAGTTTACATCGCTGTAGACCAATCAATATGAGGAGCGAAGGCCTCATACTTCTTGAAAGACCCGGTCTGAAACAACAGATATATAATTAAATCCATTATATTCGTCTTCATCACAAATACAGTATCATAATACGATACAGTACTGAGAGAAGATCAAAGATTAAAATCACAACAACACATAAATATCTTTATTCGGTATCGGTCAATCAATAATTCACTGTATTACCTTGTGGAGTTTACATCGCTGTAGACCAATCAATATGAGGAGTAGACCAATCAATATGATGCGTGAAGGCCTCATACTTCTGGAAAGAATCGGTCTGAAACAATAGATATATAATTAAATCCATTATTTTCGTCTTCATCACAAATACAGTATCATAATACGATACAGTACTGAGAGAAGAACAAAGATTAAAATCACAACAACAGGTAAACATCTTTATTCGATATTGGTCAATCAATAATTCACTGTATTACCTTGTGGAGTTTACATCGCTGTAGACCAATCAATATGAGGAGCGAATGCCTCATACTTCTCGAAAGACTCGGTCTGAAACAATAAATATATAATTAAATCCATTATTTTCGTCTTCATCACAAATACAGTATCATTATACGATACAGTACTGAGAGAAGATCAAAGATTACAACAACACATTAACATTTTTATTCGGTTTCGGTCAATCAATAATTCACTGTATTACCTTGTGGAGTTTACATCGCTGTAGACCAATCAATATGAGGAGCGAAGGCCTCATACTTCTCGAAAGACTCGGTCTGAAACAATAGACATATAATTAAATCCATTATTTTCGTCTTCATAACAAATAGAATATCATTATACGATACAGTACTGAGAGAAGATAAAAGATTAAAATCACAACAAAACGTAAACATCTTTATTCGATATCGGTCAATCAATAATTCACTGTATTACCTTGTGGAGTTTACATCGCTGTAGATCAATAAATATGATGCGTGAAGGCCTCATACTTCTCGAAAGACTCGGTCTGAAACAATAGATATATAATTAAATCCATTATTTTCGTCTTCATAACAAATAGAATATCATTATACGATACAGTACTGAGAGAAGATCAAAGATTAAAATCACAACAACACGTAAACATCTTTATTCGATATCGTTCAATCATTAATTCACTACATTTCCTTGTGGAGTTTACATCGCTGTAGACCAATCAATATGATGCGTGAAGGCCTCATACTTCTGGAAAGACTCGGTCTGAAACAATAGACATATAATTAAATCCATTATTTTCGTCTTCATAACAAATAGAATATCATTATACGATACAGTACTGAGAGAAGATCAAAGATTAAAATCACAACAACACATAAATATCTTTATTCGGTATCGGTCAATCAATAATTCACTGTATTGCCTTGTGGAGTTTACATCGCTGTAGACCAATCAATATGAGGAGCGAAGGCCTCATACTTCTCGAAAGACTCGGTCTGAAACAATAGACATATAATTAAATCCATTATTTTCGTCTTCATAACAAATAGAATATCATTATACGATACAGTACTGAGAGAAGATCAAAGATCATAACAACACATAAACATTTTTATTCGGTATCGGTCAATCAATAATTCACTGTATTGCCTTGTGGAGTTTACATCGCTGTAGACCAATCAATATGAGGAGCGAAGGCCTCATACTTCTCGAAAGACCCGGTCTGAAACAACAGATATATAATTAAATCCATTATATTCGTCTTCATCACAAATAGAGTATCATTATACGATACAGTACTGAGAGAAGATCAAAGATTAAAATCACAACAACACATAAATATCTTTATTCGGTATCGGTCAATCAATAATTCACTGTATTACCTTGTGGAGTTTACATCGCTGTAGACCAATCAATATGAGGAGTAGACCAATCAATATGATGCGTGAAGGCCTCATACTTCTGGAAAGAATCGGTCTGAAACAATAGATATATAATTAAATCCATTATTTTCGTCTTCATCACAAATAGAGTATCATTATACGATACAGTACTGAGAGAAGATCAAAGATTAAAATCACAACAACACATAAATATCTTTATTCGGTATCGGTCAATCAATAATTCACTGTATTACCTTGTGGAGTTTACATCGCTGTAGACCAATCAATATGAGGAGCGAAGGCCTCATACTTCTCGAAAGACTCGGTCTGAAACAATAGATATATAATTAAATCCATTATTTTCGTCTTCATCACAAATAGAATATCATTATACGATACAATACCGAGAGAAGATCAAAGATCACAACAAGACATAAACATTTTTATTCGGTATCGGTCAATCAATAATTCACTGTATTACCTTGTGGAGTTTACATCGCTGTAGACCAATCAATATGAGGAGCGAAGGCCTCATACTTCTCGAAAGACCCGGTCTGAAACAACAGATATATAATTAAATCCATTATATTCGTCTTCATCACAAATAGAGTATCATTATACGATACAGTACTGAGAGAAGATCAAAGATTAAAATCACAACAAAACGTAAACATCTTTATTCGATATCGGTCAATCAATAATTCACTGTATTACCTTGTGGAGTTTACATCGCTGTAGATCAATAAATATGATGCGTGAAGGCCTCATACTTCTCGAAAGACTCGGTCTGAAACAATAGATATATAATTAAATCCATTATTTTCGTCTTCATAACAAATAGAATATCATTATACGATACAGTACTGAGAGAAGATCAAAGATTAAAATCACAACAACACGTAAACATCTTTATTCGATATCGTTCAATCATTAATTCACTACATTACCTTGTGGAGTTTACATCGCTGTAGACCAATCAATATGATGCGTGAAGGCCTCATACTTCTGGAAAGACTCGGTCTGAAAGAATAGACATATAATTAAATCCATTATTTTCGTCTTCATAACAAATAGAATATCATTATACGATACAGTACTGAGAGAAGATCAAAGATCATAACAACACATAAACATTTTTATTCGGTATCGGTCAATCAATAATTCACTGTATTGCCTTGTGGAGTTTACATCGCTGTAGACCAATCAATATGAGGAGCGAAGGCCTCATACTTCTTGAAAGACCCGGTCTGAAACAACAGATATATAATTAAATCCATTATATTCGTCTTCATCACAAATACAGTATCATAATACGATACAGTTCTGAGAGAAGATCAAAGATTAAAATCACAACAACACATAAATATCTTTATTCGGTATCGGTCAATCAATAATTCACTGTATTACCTTGTGGAGTTTACATCGCTGTAGACCAATCAATATGAGGAGTAGACCAATCAATATGATGCGTGAAGGCCTCATACTTCTGGAAAGAATCGGTCTGAAACAATAGATATATAATTAAATCCATTATTTTCGTCTTCATCACAAATACAGTATCATAATACGATACAGTACTGAGAGAAGAACAAAGATTAAAATCACAACAACAGGTAAACATCTTTATTCGATATTGGTCAATCAATAATTCACTGTATTACCTTGTGGAGTTTACATCGCTGTAGACCAATCAATATGAGGAGCGAATGCCTCATACTTCTCGAAAGACTCGGTCTGAAACAATAAATATATAATTAAATCCATTATTTTCGTCTTCATCACAAATACAGTATCATTATACGATACAGTACTGAGAGAAGATCAAAGATTACAACAACACATTAACATTTTTATTCGGTTTCGGTCAATCAATAATTCACTGTATTACCTTGTGGAGTTTACATCGCTGTAGACCAATCAATATGAGGAGCGAAGGCCTCATACTTCTCGAAAGACTCGGTCTGAAACAATAGACATATAATTAAATCCATTATTTTCGTCTTCATAACAAATAGAATATCATTATACGATACAGTACTGAGAGAAGATAAAAGATTAAAATCACAACAAAACGTAAACATCTTTATTCGATATCGGTCAATCAATAATTCACTGTATTACCTTGTGGAGTTTACATCGCTGTAGATCAATAAATATGATGCGTGAAGGCCTCATACTTCTCGAAAGACTCGGTCTGAAACAATAGATATATAATTAAATCCATTATTTTCGTCTTCATAACAAATAGAATATCATTATACGATACAGTACTGAGAGAAGATCAAAGATTAAAATCACAACAACACGTAAACATCTTTATTCGATATCGTTCAATCATTAATTCACTACATTTCCTTGTGGAGTTTACATCGCTGTAGACCAATCAATATGATGCGTGAAGGCCTCATACTTCTGGAAAGACTCGGTCTGAAACAATAGACATATAATTAAATCCATTATTTTCGTCTTCATAACAAATAGAATATCATTATACGATACAGTACTGAGAGAAGATCAAAGATTAAAATCACAACAACACATAAATATCTTTATTCGGTATCGGTCAATCAATAATTCACTGTATTGCCTTGTGGAGTTTACATCGCTGTAGACCAATCAATATGAGGAGCGAAGGCCTCATACTTCTCGAAAGACTCGGTCTGAAACAATAGACATATAATTAAATCCATTATTTTCGTCTTCATAACAAATAGAATATCATTATACGATACAGTACTGAGAGAAGATCAAAGATCATAACAACACATAAACATTTTTATTCGGTATCGGTCAATCAATAATTCACTGTATTGCCTTGTGGAGTTTACATCGCTGTAGACCAATCAATATGAGGAGCGAAGGCCTCATACTTCTCGAAAGACCCGGTCTGAAACAACAGATATATAATTAAATCCATTATATTCGTCTTCATCACAAATAGAGTATCATTATACGATACAGTACTGAGAGAAGATCAAAGATTAAAATCACAACAACACATAAATATCTTTATTCGGTATCGGTCAATCAATAATTCACTGTATTACCTTGTGGAGTTTACATCGCTGTAGACCAATCAATATGAGGAGTAGACCAATCAATATGATGCGTGAAGGCCTCATACTTCTGGAAAGAATCGGTCTGAAACAATAGATATATAATTAAATCCATTATTTTCGTCTTCATCACAAATACAGTATCATAATACAATACAGTACTGAGAGAAGATCAAAGATTAAAATCACAACAACAGGTAAACATCTTTATTCGATATTGGTCAATCAATAATTCACTGTATTACCTTGTGGAGTTTACATCGCTGTAGACCAATCAATATGAGGAGCGAAGGCCTCATACTTCTCGAAAGACTCGGTCTTAAACAATAGATATATAATTAAATCCATTATTTTCGTCTTCATCACAAATACAGTATCATAATACGATACAGTACTGAGAGAAGATCAAAGAATACAATCACAACAACACATAAACATATTTATTCGGTATCGGTCAATCAATAATTCACTGTATTACCTTGTGGAGTTTACATCGCTGTAGACCAATCAATATGATGCGTGAAGGCCTCATACTTCTGGAAAGAATCGGTCTGAAACAATAAATATATAATTAAATCCATTATTTTCGTCTTCATCACAAATACAGTATCATAATACGATACAGTACTGAGAGAAGATCAAAGATTAAAATCACAACAACAGGTAAACATCTTTATTCGATATTGGTCAATCAATAATTCACTGTATTACCTTGTGGAGTTTACATCGCTGTAGACCAATCAATATGAGGAGCGAATGCCTCATACTTCTCGAAAGACTCGGTCTGAAACAATAGACATATAATTAAATCCATTATTTTCGTCTTCATAACAAATAGAATATCATTATACGATACAGTACTGAGAGAAGATCAAAGATCATAACAACACATAAACATTTTTATTCGGTATCGGTCAATCAATAATTCACTGTATTGCCTTGTGGAGTTTACATCGCTGTAGACCAATCAATATGAGGAGCGAAGGCCTCATACTTCTCGAAAGACCCGGTCTGAAACAACAGATATATAATTAAATCCATTATATTCGTCTTCATCACAAATAGAGTATCATTATACGATACAGTACTGAGAGAAGATCAAAGATTAAAATCACAACAACACATAAATATCTTTATTCGGTATCGGTCAATCAATAATTCACTGTATTACCTTGTGGAGTTTACATCGCTGTAGACCAATCAATATGAGGAGTAGACCAATCAATATGATGCGTGAAGGCCTCATACTTCTGGAAAGAATCGGTCTGAAACAATAGATATATAATTAAATCCATTATTTTCGTCTTCATCACAAATACAGTATCATAATACGATACAGTACTGAGAGAAGATCAAAGATTAAAATCACAACAACAGGTAAACATCTTTATTCGATATTGGTCAATCAATAATTCACTGTATTACCTTGTGGAGTTTACATCGCTGTAGACCAATCAATATGAGGAGCGAAGGCCTCATACTTCTCGAAAGACTCGGTCTTAAACAATAGATATATAATTAAATCCATTATTTTCGTCTTCATCACAAATACAGTATCATAATACGATACAGTACTGAGAGAAGATCAAAGAATACAATCACAACAACACATAAACATATTTATTCGGTATCGGTCAATCAATAATTCACTGTATTACCTTGTGGAGTTTACATCGCTGTAGACCAATCAATATGATGCGTGAAGGCCTCATACTTCTGGAAAGAATCGGTCTGAAACAATAAATATATAATTAAATCCATTATTTTCGTCTTCATCACAAATACAGTATCATAATACGATACAGTACTGAGAGAAGATCAAAGATTAAAATCACAACAACAGGTAAACATCTTTATTCGATATTGGTCAATCAATAATTCACTGTATTACCTTGTGGAGTTTACATCGCTGTAGACCAATCAATATGAGGAGCGAATGCCTCATACTTCTCGAAAGACTCGGTCTGAAACAATAGATATATAATTAAATCCATTATTTTCGTCTTCATCACAAATACAGTATCATAATACGATACAGTACTGAGAGAAGAACAAAGAATACAATCACAAAAACACATAAACATATTTATTCGGTATCGGTCAATCAATAATTCACTGTATTACCTTGTGGAGTTTACATCGCTGTAGACCAATCAATATGATGCGTGAAGGCCTCATACTTCTGGAAAGAATCGGTCTGAAACAATAGATATATAATTAAATCCATTATTTTCGTCTTCATCACAAATACAGTATCATAATACGATACAGTACTGAGAGAAGATCAAAGATTAAAATCACAACAACAGGTAAACATCTTTATTCGATATTGGTCAATCAATAATTCACTGTATTACCTTGTGGAGTTTACATCGCTGTAGACCAATCAATATGAGGAGCGAATGCCTCATACTTCTCGAAAGACTCGGTCTGAAACAATAGACATATAATTAAATCCATTATTTTCGTCTTCATAACAAATAGAATATCATTATACGATACAGTACTGAGAGAAGATCAAAGATCATAACAACACATAAACATTTTTATTCGGTATCGGTCAATCAATAATTCACTGTATTGCCTTGTGGAGTTTACATCGCTGTAGACCAATCAATATGAGGAGCGAAGGCCTCATACTTCTCGAAAGACCCGGTCTGAAACAACAGATATATAATTAAATCCATTATATTCGTCTTCATCACAAATAGAGTATCATTATACGATACAGTACTGAGAGAAGATCAAAGATTAAAATCACAACAACACATAAATATCTTTATTCGGTATCGGTCTATCAATAATTCACTGTATTACCTTGTGGAGTTTACATCGCTGTAGACCAATCAATATGAGGAGTAGACCAATCAATATGATGCGTGAAGGCCTCATACTTCTGGAAAGAATCGGTCTGAAACAATAGATATATAATTAAATCCATTATTTTCGTCTTCATCACAAATACAGTATCATAATACGATACAGTACTGAGAGAAGATCAAAGATTAAAATCACAACAACAGGTAAACATCTTTATTCGATATTGGTCAATCAATAATTCACTGTATTACCTTGTGGAGTTTACATCGCTGTAGACCAATCAATATGAGGAGCGAAGGCCTCATACTTCTCGAAAGACTCGGTCTTAAACAATAGATATATAATTAAATCCATTATTTTCGTCTTCATCACAAATACAGTATCATAATACGATACAGTACTGAGAGAAGATCAAAGAATACAATCACAACAACACATAAACATATTTATTCGGTATCGGTCAATCAATAATTCACTGTATTACCTTGTGGAGTTTACATCGCTGTAGACCAATCAATATGATGCGTGAAGGCCTCATACTTCTGGAAAGAATCGGTCTGAAACAATAAATATATAATTAAATCCATTATTTTCGTCTTCATCACAAATACAGTATCATAATACGATACAGTACTGAGAGAAGATCAAAGATTAAAATCACAACAACAGGTAAACATCTTTATTCGATATTGGTCAATCAATAATTCACTGTATTACCTTGTGGAGTTTACATCGCTGTAGACCAATCAATATGAGGAGCGAATGCCTCATACTTCTCGAAAGACTCGGTCTGAAACAATAGATATATAATTAAATCCATTATTTTCGTCTTCATCACAAATACAGTATCATAATACGATACAGTACTGAGAGAAGAACAAAGAATACAATCACAACAACACATAAACATATTTATTCGGTATCGGTCAATCAGTAATTCACTGTATTACCTTGTGGAGTTTACATCGCTGTAGACCAATCAATATGAGGAGCGAAGGCCTCATACTTCTCGAAAGAATCGGTCTGAAACAATAAATATATAATTAAATCCATTATTTTCGTCTTCATCACAAATACAGTATCATTATACGATACAGTACTGAGAGAAGATCAAAGATTACAACAACACATTAACATTTTTATTCGGTATCGGTCAATCAATAATTCACTGTATTACCTTGTGGAGTTTACATCGCTGTAGACCAATCAATATGATGCGTGAAGGCCTCATACTTCTGGAAAGACTCGGTCTGAAACAATAGATATATAATTAAATCCATTATATTCGTCTTCATCACAAATACAGTATCATTATACGATACAGTACTGAGAGAAGATCAAAGATTACAACAACACATTAACATTTTTATTCGGTATCGGTCAATCAATAATTCACTGTATTACCTTGTGGAGTTTACATCGCTGTAGACCAATCAATATGAGGAGCGAAGGCCTCATACTTCTCGAAAGACCCGGTCTGAAACAACAGATATATAATTAAATCCATTATATTCGTCTTCATCACAAATAGAGTATCATTATACGATACAGTACTGAGAGAAGATCAAAGATTAAAATCACAACAAAACGTAAACATCTTTATTCGATATCGGTCAATCAATAATTCACTGTATTACCTTGTGAAGTTTACATCGCTGTAGATCAATAAATATGATGCGTGAAGGCCTCATACTTCTCGAAAGACTCGGTCTGAAACAATAGATATATAATTAAATCCATTATTTTCGTCTTCATAACAAATAGAATATCATTATACGATACAGTACTGAGAGAAGATCAAAGATTAAAATCACAACAACACGTAAACATCTTTATTCGATATCGTTCAATCATTAATTCACTACATTACCTTGTGGAGTTTACATCGCTGTAGACCAATCAATATGATGCGTGACGGCCTCATACTTCTGGAAAGACTCGGTCTGAAACCATAGATATATAATTAAATCCATTATTTTCGTCTTCATCACAAATACAGTATCATAATACGATACAGTACTGAGAGAAGATCAAAGATCAGAACAACAACACATAAACATATTTATTCGGTATCGGTCAATCAATAATTCACTGTATTGCCTTGTGGAGTTTACATCGCTGTAGACCAATCAATATGAGGAGCGAAGGCCTCATACTTCTCGAAAGACCCGGTCTGAAACAACAGATATATAATTAAATCCATTATATTCGTCTTCATCACAAATAGAGTATCATTATACGATACAGAACTGAGAGAAGATCAAAGATTAAAATCACAACAACACATAAATATCTTTATTCGGTATCGGTCAATCAATAATTCACTGTATTACCTTGTGGAGTTTACATCGCTGTAGACCAATCAATATGAGGAGCGAAGGCCTCATACTTCTCGAAAGACTCGGTCTGAAACAATAGATATATAATTAAATCCATTATTTTCGTCTTCATCACAAATAGAATATCATTATACGATACAATACCGAGAGAAGATCAAAGATCACAACAAGACATAAACATTTTTATTCGGTATCGGTCAATCAATAATTCACTGTATTACCTTGTGGAGTTTACATCGCTGTAGACCAATCAATATGAGGAGCGAAGGCCTCATACTTCTCGAAAGACCCGGTCTGAAACAACAGATATATAATTAAATCCATTATATTCGTCTTCATCACAAATAGAGTATCATTATACGATACAGTACTGAGAGAAGATAAAAGATTAAAATCACAACAAAACGTAAACATCTTTATTCGATATCGGTCAATCAATAATTCACTGCATTACCTTGTGGAGTTTACATCGCTGTAGACCAATCAATATGATGCGTGAAGGCCTCATACTTCTGGAAAGACTCGGTCTGAAACCATAGATATATAATTAAATCCATTATTTTCGTCTTCATCACAAATACAGTATCATAATACGATTCAGTACTGAGAGAAGATCAAAGATTAAAATCACAACAACACATAAATATCTTTATTCGGTATCGGTCAATCAATAATTCACTGTATTGCCTTGTGGAGTTTACATCGCTGTAGACCAATCAATATGAGGAGCGAAGGCCTCATACTTCTCGAAAGACTCGGTCTGAAACAATAGACATATAATTAAATCCATTATTTTCGTCTTCATAACAAATAGAATATCATTATACGATACAGTACTGAGAGAAGATCAAAGATCATAACAACACATAAACATTTTTATTCGGTATCGGTCAATCAATAATTCACTGTATTGCCTTGTGGAGTTTACATCGCTGTAGACCAATCTATATGAGGAGCGAAGGCCTCATACTTCTCGAAAGACCCGGACTGAAACAACAGATATATAATTAAATCCATTATATTCGTCTTCATCACAAATAGAGTATCATTATACGATACAGTACTGAGAGAAGATCAAAGATTAAAATCACAACAACACATAAATATCTTTATTCGGTATCGGTCAATCAATAATTCACTGTATTACCTTGTGGAGTTTACATCGCTGTAGACCAATGAATATGAGGAGCGAAGGCCTCATACTTCTCGAAAGACTCGGTCTGAAACAATAGATATATAATTAAATCCATTATTTTCGTCTTCATCACAAATAGAATATCATTATACGATACAATACCGAGAGAAGATCAAAGATCACAACAAGACATAAACATTTTTATTCGGTATCGGTCAATCAATAATTCACTGTATTACCTTGTGGAGTTTACATCGCTGTAGACCAATCAATATGATGCGTGAAGGCCTCATACTTCTGGAAAGACTCGGTCTGAAACCATAGATATATAATTAAATCCATTATTTTCGTCTTCATCACAAATACAGTATCATAATACGATTCAGTACTGAGAGAAGATCAAAGATTAAAATCACAACAACACATAAATATCTTTATTCGGTATCGGTCAATCAATAATTCACTGTATTGCCTTGTGGAGTTTACATCGCTGTAGACCAATCAATATGAGGAGCGAAGGCCTCATACTTCTCGAAAGACTCGGTCTGAAACAATAGACATATAATTAAATCCATTATTTTCGTCTTCATAACAAATAGAATATCATTATACGATACAGTACTGAGAGAAGATCAAAGATCATAACAACACATTAACATTTTTATTCGGTATCGGTCAATCAATAATTCACTGTATTGCCTTGTGGAGTTTACATCGCTGTAGACCAATCAATATGAGGAGCGAAGGCCTCATACTTCTCGAAAGACCCGGTCTGAAACAACAGATATATAATTAAATCCATTATATTCGTCTTCATCACAAATAGAGTATCATTATACGATACAGTACTGAGAGAAGATCAAAGATTAAAATCACAACAACACATAAATATCTTTATTCGGTATCGGTCAATCAATAATTCACTGTATTACCTTGTGGAGTTTACATCGCTGTAGACCAATCAATATGAGGAGCGAAGGCCTCATACTTCTCGAAAGACTCGGTCTGAAACAATAGATATATAATTAAATCCATTATTTTCGTCTTCATCACAAATAGAATATCATTATACGATACAATACCGAGAGAAGATCAAAGATCACAACAAGACATAAACATTTTTATTCGGTATCGGTCAATCAATAATTCACTGTATTACCTTGTGGAGTTTACATCGCTGTAGACCAATCAATATGATGCGTGAAGGCCTCATACTTCTGGAAAGACTCGGTCTGAAACAATAGATATATAATTAAATCCATTATTTTCGTCTTCATCACAAATAGAATATCATTATACGATACAGTACTGAGAGAAGATCAAAGATCACAACAAAACGTAAACATCTTTATTCGATATCGGTCAATCAATAATTCACTGTATTACCTTGTGGAGTTTACATCGCTGTAGATCAATAAATATGATGCGTGAAGGCCTCATACTTCTCGAAAAACTCGGTCTGAAACAATAGATATATAATTAAATCCATTATTTTCGTCTTCATAACAAATAGAATATCATTATACGATAGAGTACTGAGAGAAGATCAAAGATTAAAATCACAACAACACGTAAACATCTTTATTCGATATCGTTCAATCATTAATTCACTACATTTCCTTGTGGAGTTTACATCGCTGTAGACCAATCAATATGATGCGTGAAGGCCTCATACTTCTGGAAAGACTCGGTCTGAAACCATAGATATATAATTAAATCCATTATTTTCGTCTTCATCACAAATACAGTATCATAATACGATACAGTACTGAGAGAAGATCAAAGATCAGAACAACACATAAACATTTTTATTCGGTATCGGTCAATCAATAATTCACTGTATTACCTTGTGGAGTTTACATCGCTGTAGATCAATAAATATGATGCGTGAAGGCCTCATACTTCTGGAAAGACTCGGTCTGAAACAATAGACATATAATTAAATCCATTATTTTCGTCTTCATAACAAATAGAATATCATTATACGATACAGTACTGAGAGAAGATCAAAGATCATAACAACACATTAACATTTTTATTCGGTATCGGTCAATCAATAATTCACTGTATTGCCTTGTGGAGTTTACATCGCTGTAGACCAATCAATATGAGGAGCGAAGGCCTCATACTTCTCGAAAGACCCGGTCTGAAACAACAGATATACAATTAAATCCATTATATTCGTCTTCATCACAAATAGAGTATCATTATACGATACAGTACTGAGAGAAGATCAAAGATTAAAATCACAACAACACATAAATATCTTTATTCGGTATCGGTCAATCAATAATTCACTGTATTACCTTGTGGAGTTTACATCGCTGTAGACCAATCAATATGAGGAGTAGACCAATCAATATGATGCGTGAAGGCCTCATACTTCTGGAAAGAATCGGTCTGAAACAATAGATATATAATTAAATCCATTATTTTCGTCTTCATCACAAATACAGTATCATAATACGATACAGTACTGAGAGAAGATCAAAGATTAAAATCACAACAACAGGTAAACATCTTTATTCGATATTGGTCAATCAATAATTCACTGTATTACCTTGTGGAGTTTACATCGCTGTAGACCAATCAATATGAGGAGCGAAGGCCTCATACTTCTCGAAAGACTCGGTCTTAAACAATAGATATATAATTAAATCCATTATTTTCGTCTTCATCACAAATACAGTATCATAATACGATACAGTACTGAGAGAAGATCAAAGAATACAATCACAACAACACATAAACATATTTATTCGGTATCGGTCAATCAATAATTCACTGTATTACCTTGTGGAGTTTACATCGCTGTAGACCAATCAATATGATGCGTGAAGGCCTCATACTTCTGGAAAGAATCGGTCTGAAACAATAAATATATAATTAAATCCATTATTTTCGTCTTCATCACAAAAACAGTATCATAATACGATACAGTACTGAGAGAAGATTTAAGATTAAAATCACAACAACACGTAAACATCTTTATTCGATATCGGACAATCAATAATTCACTGCATTACCTTGTGGAGTTTACATCGCAATAATTCACTGTATTACCTAGTTTACATCGCTGTAGACCAATCAATATGATGCGTGAAGGCCTCATACTTCTGGAAAGAATCGGTCTGAAACAATAAATATATAATTAAATCCATTATTTTCGTCTTCATCACAAATACAGTATCATAATACGATACAGTACTGAGAGAAGATCAAAGATTAAAATCACAACAACACATAAATATCTTTATTCGGTATCGGTCAATCAATAATTCACTGTATTGCCTTGTGGAGTTTACATCGCTGTAGACCAATCAATATGAGGAGCGAAGGCCTCATACTTCTCGAAAGACTCGGTCTGAAACAATAGACATATAATTAAATCCATTATTTTCGTCTTCATAACAAATAGAATATCATTATACGATACAGTACTGAGAGAAGATCAAAGATCATAACAACACATTAACATTTTTATTCGGTATCGGTCAATCAATAATTCACTGTATTGCCTTGTGGAGTTTACATCGCTGTAGACCAATCAATATGAGGAGCGAAGGCCTCATACTTCTCGAAAGACCCGGTCTGAAACAACAGATATATAATTAAATCCATTATATTCGTCTTCATCACAAATAGAGTATCATTATACGATACAGTACTGAGAGAAGATCAAAGATTAAAATCACAACAACACATAAATATCTTTATTCGGTATCGGTCAATCAATAATTCACTGTATTACCTTGTGGAGTTTACATCGCTGTAGACCAATCAATATGAGGAGTAGACCAATCAATATGATGCGTGAAGGCCTCATACTTCTGGAAAGAATCGGTCTGAAACAATAGATATATAATTAAATCCATTATTTTCGTCTTCATCACAAATACAGTATCATAATACGATACAGTACTGAGAGAAGATCAAAGATTAAAATCACAACAACAGGTAAACATCTTTATTCGATATTGGTCAATCAATAATTCACTGTATTACCTTGTGGAGTTTACATCGCTGTAGACCAATCAATATGAGGAGTAGACCAATCAATATGATGCGTGAAGGCCTCATACTTCTGGAAAGAATCGGTCTGAAACAATAGATATATAATTAAATCCATTATTTTCGTCTTCATCACAAATACAGTATCATAATACGATACAGTACTGAGAGAAGATCAAAGATTAAAATCACAACAACACATAAATATCTTTATTCGGTATCGGTCAATCAATAATTCACTGTATTGCCTTGTGGAGTTTACATCGCTGTAGACCAATCAATATGAGGAGCGAAGGCCTCATACTTCTCGAAAGACTCGGTCTGAAACAATAGACATATAATTAAATCCATTATTTTCGTCTTCATAACAAATAGAATATCATTATACGATACAGTACTGAGAGAAGATCAAAGATCATAACAACACATTAACATTTTTATTCGGTATCGGTCAATCAATAATTCACTGTATTGCCTTGTGGAGTTTACATCGCTGTAGACCAATCAATATGAGGAGCGAAGGCCTCATACTTCTCGAAAGACCCGGTCTGAAACAACAGATATATAATTAAATCCATTATATTCGTCTTCATCACAAATAGAGTATCATTATACGATACAGTACTGAGAGAAGATCAAAGATTAAAATCACAACAACACATAAATATCTTTATTCGGTATCGGTCAATCAATAATTCACTGTATTACCTTGTGGAGTTTACATCGCTGTAGACCAATCAATATGAGGAGTAGACCAATCAATATGATGCGTGAAGGCCTCATACTTCTGGAAAGAATCGGTCTGAAACAATAGATATATAATTAAATCCATTATTTTCGTCTTCATCACAAATACAGTATCATAATACGATACAGTACTGAGAGAAGATCAAAGATTAAAATCACAACAACAGGTAAACATCTTTATTCGATATTGGTCAATCAATAATTCACTGTATTACCTTGTGGAGTTTACATCGCTGTAGACCAATCAATATGAGGAGCGAAGGCCTCATACTTCTCGAAAGACCCGGTCTGAAACAACAGATATATAATTAAATCCATTATATTCGTCTTCATCACAAATAGAGTATCATTATACGATACAGTACTGAGAGAAGATCAAAGATTAAAATCACAACAACACATAAATATCTTTATTCGGTATCGGTCAATCAATAATTCACTGTATTACCTTGTGGAGTTTACATCGCTGTAGACCAATCAATATGAGGAGTAGACCAATCAATATGATGCGTGAAGGCCTCATACTTCTGGAAAGAATCGGTCTGAAACAATAGATATATAATTAAATCCATTATTTTCGTCTTCATCACAAATACAGTATCATAATACGATACAGTACTGAGAGAAGATCAAAGATTAAAATCACAACAACAGGTAAACATCTTTATTCGATATTGGTCAATCAATAATTCACTGTATTACCTTGTGGAGTTTACATCGCTGTAGACCAATCAATATGAGGAGCGAAGGCCTCATACTTCTCGAAAGACTCGGTCTTAAACAATAGATATATAATTAAATCCATTATTTTCGTCTTCATCACAAATACAGTATCATAATACGATACAGTACTGAGAGAAGATCAAAGAATACAATCACAACAACACATAAACATATTTATTCGGTATCGGTCAATCAATAATTCACTGTATTACCTTGTGGAGTTTACATCGCTGTACACCAATCAATATGATGCGTGAAGGCCTCATACTTCTGGAAAGAATCGGTCTGAAACAATAAATATATAATTAAATCCATTATTTTCGTCTTCATCACAAAAACAGTATCATAATACGATACAGTACTGAGAGAAGATTTAAGATTAAAATCACAACAACACGTAAACATCTTTATTCGATATCGGACAATCAATAATTCACTGCATTACCTTGTGGAGTTTACATCGCAATAATTCACTGTATTACCTAGTTTACATCGCTGTAGACCAATCAATATGATGCGTGAAGGCCTCATACTTCTGGAAAGAATCGGTCTGAAACAATAAATATATAATTAAATCCATTATTTTCGTCTTCATCACAAATACAGTATCATAATACGATACAGTACTGAGAGAAGATCAAAGATTAAAATCACAACAACACATAAATATCTTTATTCGGTATCGGTCAATCAATAATTCACTGTATTGCCTTGTGGAGTTTACATCGCTGTAGACCAATCAATATGAGGAGCGAAGGCCTCATACTTCTCGAAAGACTCGGTCTGAAACAATAGACATATAATTAAATCCATTATTTTCGTCTTCATAACAAATAGAATATCATTATACGATACAGTACTGAGAGAAGATCAAAGATCATAACAACACATTAACATTTTTATTCGGTATCGGTCAATCAATAATTCACTGTATTGCCTTGTGGAGTTTACATCGCTGTAGACCAATCAATATGAGGAGCGAAGGCCTCATACTTCTCGAAAGACCCGGTCTGAAACAACAGATATATAATTAAATCCATTATATTCGTCTTCATCACAAATAGAGTATCATTATACGATACAGTACTGAGAGAAGATCAAAGATTAAAATCACAACAACACATAAATATCTTTATTCGGTATCGGTCAATCAATAATTCACTGTATTACCTTGTGGAGTTTACATCGCTGTAGACCAATCAATATGAGGAGTAGACCAATCAATATGATGCGTGAAGGCCTCATACTTCTGGAAAGAATCGGCCTGAAACAATAGATATATAATTAAATCCATTATTTTCGTCTTCATCACAAATACAGTATCATAATACGATACAGTACTGAGAGAAGATCAAAGATTAAAATCACAACAACAGGTAAACATCTTTATTCGATATTGGTCAATCAATAATTCACTGTATTACCTTGTGGAGTTTACATCGCTGTAGACCAATCAATATGAGGAGCGAAGGCCTCATACTTCTCGAAAGACTCGGTCTGAAACAATAGATATATAATTAAATCCATTATTTTCGTCTTCATCACAAATACAGTATCATAATACGATACAGTACTGAGAGAAGATCAAAGAATACAATCACAACAACACATAAACATATTTATTCGGTATCGGTCAATCAATAATTCACTGTATTACCTTGTGGAGTTTACATCGCTGTAGACCAATCAATATGATGCGTGAAGGCCTCATACTTCTCGAAAGACTCGGTCTGAAACAATAGACATATAATTAAATCCATTATTTTCGTCTTCATCACAAATACAGTATCATAATAGGATACAGTACTGAGAGAAGATTTAAGATTAAAATCACAACAACACGTAAACATCTTTATTCGATATCGGTCAATCAATAATTCACTGCATTACCTTGTGGAGTTTACATCGCAATAATTCACTGTATTACCTA
This sequence comes from Parapristionchus giblindavisi, assembly GCA_943737045.1. Classification (NCBI taxonomy): domain Eukaryota; kingdom Metazoa; phylum Nematoda; class Chromadorea; order Rhabditida; family Diplogasteridae; genus Parapristionchus; species Parapristionchus giblindavisi. Next base: position 345,649 of record CALSFV010000020.1, on the reverse strand, counting down.
GTTTACATCGCTGTAGACCAATCAATATGATGCGTGAAGGCCTCATACTTCTGGAAAGAATCGGTCTGAAACAATAGATATATAATTAAATCCATTATTTTCGTCTTCATCACAAATACAGTATCATAATACGATACAGTACTGAGAGAAGATCAAAGAATACAATCACAACAACACATAAACATATTTATTCGGTATCGGTCAATCAATAATTCACTGTATTACCTTGTGGAGTTTACATCGCTGTAGACCAATCAATATGAGGAGTAGACCAATCAATATGATGCGTGAAGGCCTCATACTTCTGGAAAGAATCGGTCTGAAACAATAGATATATAATTAAATCCATTATTTTCGTCTTCATCACAAATACAGTATCATAATACGATACAGTACTGAGAGAAGATCAAAGATTAAAATCACAACAACAGGTAAACATCTTTATTCGATATTGGTCAATCAATAATTCACTGTATTACCTTGTGGAGTTTACATCGCTGTAGACCAATCAATATGAGGAGTAGACCAATCAATATGATGCGTGAAGGATTCATACTTCTGGAAAGAATCGGTCTGAAACAATAGATATATAATTAAATCCATTATTTTCGTCTTCATCACAAATACAGTATCATAATACGATACAGTACTGAGAGAAGATCAAAGATTAAAATCACAACAACAGGTAAACATCTTTATTCGATATCGGTCAATCAATAATTCACTGCATTACCTTGTGGAGTTTACATCGCAATAATTCACTGTATTACCTAGTTTACATCGCTGTAGACCAATCAATATGATGCGTGAAGGCCTCATACTTCTGGAAAGAATCGGTCTGAAACAATAGATATATAATTAAATCCATTATTTTCGTCTTCATCACAAATACAGTATCATAATACGATACAGTACTGAGAGAAGATCAAAGAATACAATCACAACAACACATAAACATATTTATTCGGTATCGGTCAATCAATAATTCACTGTATTACCTTGTGGAGTTTACATCGCTGTAGACCAATCAATATGATGCGTGAAGGCCTCATACTTCTGGAAAGAATCGGTCTGAAACAATAGATATATAAATAAATCCATTATTTTCGTCTTCATCACAAATACAGTATCATAATACGATACAGTACTGAGAGAAGATTTAAGATTAAAATCACAACAACACGTAAACATCTTTATTCGATATCGGTCAATCAATAATTCACTGCATTACGTTGTGGAGTTTACATCGCAATAATTCACTGTATTACCTAGTTTACATCGCTGTAGACCAATCAATATGATGCGTGAAGGCCTCATACTTCTGGAAAGAATCGGCCTGAAACAATAGATATATAATTAAATCCATTATTTTCGTCTTCATCACAAATACAGTATCATAATACGATACAGTACTGAGAGAAGATCAAAGATTAAAATCACAACAACAGGTAAACATCTTTATTCGATATTGGTCAATCAATAATTCACTGTATTACCTTGTGGAGTTTACATCGCTGTAGACCAATCAATATGAGGAGCGAAGGCCTCATACTTCTCGAAAGACTCGGTCTGAAACAATAGATATATAATTAAATCCATTATTTTCGTCTTCATCACAAATACAGTATCATAATACGATACAGTACTGAGAGAAGATCAAAGAATACAATCACAACAACACATAAACATATTTATTCGGTATCGGTCAATCAATAATTCACTGTATTACCTTGTGGAGTTTACATCGCTGTAGACCAATCAATATGATGCGTGAAGGCCTCATACTTCTGGAAAGAATCGGTCTGAAACAATAGATATATAATTAAATCCATTATTTTCGTCTTCATCACAAATACAGTATCATAATAGGATACAGTACTGAGAGAAGATTTAAGATTAAAATCACAACAACACGTAAACATCTTTATTCGATATCGGTCAATCAATAATTCACTGCATTACCTTGTGGAGTTTACATCGCAATAATTCACTGTATTACCTAGTTTACATCGCTGTAGACCAATCAATATGATGCGTGAAGGCCTCATACTTCTGGAAAGAATCGGTCTGAAACAATAGATATATAATTAAATCCATTATTTTCGTCTTCATCACAAATACAGTATCATAATACGATACAGTACTGAGAGAAGATCAAAGAATACAATCACAACAACACATAAACATATTTATTCGGTATCGGTCAATCAATAATTCACTGTATTACCTTGTGGAGTTTACATCGCTGTAGACCAATCAATATGATGCGTGAAGGCCTCATACTTCTCGAAAGACTCGGTCTGAAACAATAGATATATAATTAAATCCATTATTTTCGTCTTCATCACAAATACAGTATCATAATACGATACAGTACTGAGAGAAGATCAAAGAATACAATCACAACAACACATAAACATATTTATTCGGTATCGGTCAATCAATAATTCACTGTATTACCTTGTGGAGTTTACATCGCTGTAGACCAATCAATATGATGCGTGAAGGCCTCATACTTCTGGAAAGAATCGGTCTGAAACAATAGATATATAATTAAATCCATTATTTTCGTCTTCATCACAAATACAGTATCATAATAGGATACAGTACTGAGAGAAGATTTATGATTAAAATCACAACAACACGTAAACATCTTTATTCGATATCGGTCAATCAATAATTCACTGCATTACCTTGTGGAGTTTACATCGCAATAATTCACTGTATTACCTAGTTTACATCGCTGTAGACCAATCAATATGATGCGTGAAGGCCTCATACTTCTGGAAAGAATCGGTCTGAAACAATAGATATATAATTAAATCCATTATTTTCGTCTTCATCACAAATACAGTATCATAATACGATACAGTACTGAGAGAAGATCAAAGAATACAATCACAACAACACATAAACATATTTATTCGGTATCGGTCAATCAATAATTCACTGTATTACCTTGTGGAGTTTACATCGCTGTAGACCAATCAATATGATGCGTGAAGGCCTCATACTTCTGGAAAGAATCGGCCTGAAACAATAGATATATAATTAAATCCATTATTTTCGTCTTCATCACAAATACAGTATCATAATACGATACAGTACTGAGAGAAGATTTAAGATTAAAATCACAACAACACGTAAACATCTTTATTCGATATCGGTCAATCAATAATTCACTGCATTACCTTGTGGAGTTTACATCGCAATAATTCACTGTATTACCTAGTTTACATCGCTGTAGACCAATCAATATGATGCGTGAAGGCCTCATACTTCTGGAAAGAATCGGTCTGAAACAATAGATATATAATTAAATCCATTATTTTCGTCTTCATCACAAATACAGTATCATAATACGATACAGTACTGAGAGAAGATCAAAGAATACAATCACAACAACACATAAACATATTTATTCGGTATCGGTCAATCAATAATTCACTGTATTACCTTGTGGAGTTTACATCGCTGTAGACCAATCAATATGAGGAGTAGACCAATCAATATGATGCGTGAAGGCCTCATACTTCTGGAAAGAATCGGTCTGAAACAATAGATATATAATTAAATCCATTATTTTCGTCTTCATCACAAATACAGTATCATAATACGATACAGTACTGAGAGAAGATCAAAGATTAAAATCACAACAACAGGTAAACATCTTTATTCGATATTGGTCAATCAATAATTCACTGTATTACCTTGTGGAGTTTACATCGCTGTAGACCAATCAATATGAGGAGTAGACCAATCAATATGATGCGTGAAGGATTCATACTTCTGGAAAGAATCGGTCTGAAACAATAGATATATAATTAAATCCATTATTTTCGTCTTCATCACAAATACAGTATCATAATACGATACAGTACTGAGAGAAGATCAAAGATTAAAATCACAACAACAGGTAAACATCTTTATTCGATATCGGTCAATCAATAATTCACTGCATTACCTTGTGGAGTTTACATCGCTGTAGACCAATCAATATGATGCGTGAAGGCCTCATACTTCTGGAAAGAATCGGTCTGAAACAATAGATATATAATTAAATCCATTATTTTCGTCTTCATCACAAATACAGTATCATAATACGATACAGTACTGAGAGAAGATCAAAGAATACAATCACAACAACACATAAACATATTTATTCGGTATCGGTCAATCAATAATTCACTGTATTACCTTGTGGAGTTTACATCGCTGTAGACCAATCAATATGATGCGTGAAGGCCTCATACTTCTGGAAAGAATCGGTCTGAAACAATAGATATATAATTAAATCCATTATTTTCGTCTTCATCACAAATACAGTATCATAATACGATACAGTACTGAGAGAAGATTTAAGATTAAAATCACAACAACACGTAAACATCTTTATTCGATATCGGTCAATCAATAATTCACTGCATTACGTTGTGGAGTTTACATCGCAATAATTCACTGTATTACCTAGTTTACATCGCTGTAGACCAATCAATATGATGCGTGAAGGCCTCATACTTCTGGAAAGAATCGGCCTGAAACAATAGATATATAATTAAATCCATTATTTTCGTCTTCATCACAAATACAGTATCATAATACGATACAGTACTGAGAGAAGATCAAAGATTAAAATCACAACAACAGGTAAACATCTTTATTCGATATTGGTCAATCAATAATTCACTGTATTACCTTGTGGAGTTTACATCGCTGTAGACCAATCAATATGAGGAGCGAAGGCCTCATACTTCTCGAAAGACTCGGTCTGAAACAATAGATATATAATTAAATCCATTATTTTCGTCTTCATCACAAATACAGTATCATAATACGATACAGTACTGAGAGAAGATCAAAGAATACAATCACAACAACACATAAACATATTTATTCGGTATCGGTCAATCAATAATTCACTGTATTACCTTGTGGAGTTTACATCGCTGTAGACCAATCAATATGATGCGTGAAGGCATCATACTTCTGGAAAGAATCGGTCTGAAACAATAGATATATAATTAAATCCATTATTTTCGTCTTCATCACAAATACAGTATCATAATAGGATACAGTACTGAGAGAAGATTTAAGATTAAAATCACAACAACACGTAAACATCTTTATTCGATATCGGTCAATCAATAATTCACTGCATTACCTTGTGGAGTTTACATCGCAATAATTCACTGTATTACCTAGTTTACATCGCTGTAGACCAATCAATATGATGCGTGAAGGCCTCATACTTCTGGAAAGAATCGGTCTGAAACAATAGATATATAATTAAATCCATTATTTTCGTCTTCATCACAAATACAGTATCATAATACGATACAGTACTGAGAGAAGATCAAAGAATACAATCACAACAACACATAAACATATTTATTCGGTATCGGTCAATCAATAATTCACTGTATTACCTTGTGGAGTTTACATCGCTGTAGACCAATCAATATGATGCGTGAAGGCCTCATACTTCTCGAAAGACTCGGTCTGAAACAATAGATATATAATTAAATCCATTATTTTCGTCTTCATCACAAATACAGTATCATAATACGATACAGTACTGAGAGAAGATCAAAGAATACAATCACAACAACACATAAACATATTTATTCGGTATCGGTCAATCAATAATTCACTGTATTACCTTGTGGAGTTTACATCGCTGTAGACCAATCAATATGATGCGTGAAGGCCTCATACTTCTGGAAAGAATCGGTCTGAAACAATAGATATATAATTAAATCCATTATTTTCGTCTTCATCACAAATACAGTATCATAATAGGATACAGTACTGAGAGAAGATTTATGATTAAAATCACAACAACACGTAAACATCTTTATTCGATATCGGTCAATCAATATTTCACTGCATTACCTTGTGGAGTTTACATCGCAATAATTCACTGTATTACCTAGTTTACATCGCTGTAGACCAATCAATATGATGCGTGAAGGCCTCATACTTCTGGAAAGAATCGGTCTGAAACAATAGATATATAATTAAATCCATTATTTTCGTCTTCATCACAAATACAGTATCATAATACGATACAGTACTGAGAGAAGATCAAAGAATACAATCACAACAACACATAAACATATTTATTCGGTATCGGTCAATCAATAATTCACTGTATTACCTTGTGGAGTTTACATCGCTGTAGACCAATCAATATGATGCGTGAAGGCCTCATACTTCTGGAAAGAATCGGCCTGAAACAATAGATATATAATTAAATCCATTATTTTCGTCTTCATCACAAATACAGTATCATAATACGATACAGTACTGAGAGAAGATCAAAGATTAAAATCACAACAACAGGTAAACATCTTTATTCGATATTGGTCAATCAATAATTCACTGTATTACCTTGTGGAGTTTACATCGCTGTAGACCAATCAATATGAGGAGCGAAGGCCTCATACTTCTCGAAAGACTCGGTCTGAAACAATAGATATATAATTAAATCCATTATTTTCGTCTTCATCACAAATACAGTATCATAATACGATACAGTACTGAGAGAAGATCAAAGAATACAATCACAACAACACATAAACATATTTATTCGGTATCGGTCAATCAATAATTCACTGTATTACCTTGTGGAGTTTACATCGCTGTAGACCAATCAATATGATGCGTGAAGGCCTCATACTTCTGGAAAGAATCGGTCTGAAACAATAGATATATAATTAAATCCATTATTTTCGTCTTCATCACAAATACAGTATCATAATAGGATACAGTACTGAGAGAAGATTTAAGATTAAAATCACAACAACACGTAAACATCTTTATTCGATATCGGTCAATCAATAATTCACTGCATTACCTTGTGGAGTTTACATCGCAATAATTCACTGTATTACCTAGTTTACATCGCTGTAGACCAATCAATATGATGCGTGAAGGCCTCATACTTCTGGAAAGAATCGGTCTGAAACAATAGATATATAATTAAATCCATTATTTTCGTCTTCATCACAAATACAGTATCATAATACGCTACAGTACTGAGAGAAGATCAAAGAATACAATCACAACAACACATAAACATATTTATTCGGTATCGGCCAATCAATAATTCACTGTATTACCTTGTGGAGTTTACATCGCTGTAGACCAATCAATATGATGCGTGAAGGCCTCATACGTCTGGAAAGAATCGGTCTGAAACAATAGATATATAATTAAATCCATTATTTTCGTCTTCATCACAAATACAGTATCATAATAGGATACAGTACTGAGAGAAGATTTATGATTAAAATCACAACAACACGTAAACATCTTTATTCGATATCGGTCAATCAATAATTCACTGCATTACCTTGTGGAGTTTACATCGCAATAATTCACTGTATTACCTAGTTTACATCGCTGTAGACCAATCAATATGATGCGTGAAGGCCTCATACTTCTGGAAAGAATCGGTCTGAAACAATAGATATATAATTAAATCCATTATTTTCGTCTTCATCACAAATACAGTATCATAATACGATACAGTACTGAGAGAAGATCAAAGAATACAATCACAACAACACATAAACATATTTATTCGGTATCGGTCAATCAATAATTCACTGTATTACCTTGTGGAGTTTACATCGCTGTAGACCAATCAATATGATGCGTGAAGGCCTCATACTTCTGGAAAGAATCGGTCTGAAACAATAGATATATAATTAAATCCATTATTTTCGTCTTCATCACAAATACAGTATCATAATACGATACAGTACTGAGAGAAGATCAAAGATTAAAATCACAACAACAGGTAAACATCTTTATTCGATATTGGTCAATCAATAATTCACTGTATTACCTTGTGGAGTTTACATCGCTGTAGACCAATCAATATGAGGAGCGAAGGCCTCATACTTCTCGAAAGACTCGGTCTGAAACAATAGATATATAATTAAATCCATTATTTTCGTCTTCATCACAAATACAGTATCATAATACGATACAGTACTGAGAGAAGATCAAAGAATACAATCACAACAACACATAAACATATTTATTCGGTATCGGTCAATCAATAATTCACTGTATTACCTTGTGGAGTTTACATCGCTGTAGACCAATCAATATGATGCGTGAAGGCCTCATACTTCTGGAAAGAATCGGTCTGAAACAATAGATATATAATTAAATCCATTATTTTCGTCTTCATCACAAATACAGTATCATAATAGGATACAGTACTGAGAGAAGATTTAAGATTAAAATCGCAACAACACGTAAACATCTTTATTCGATATCGGTCAATCAATAATTCACTGCATTACCTTGTGGAGTTTACATCGCAATAATTCACTGTATTACCTAGTTTACATCGCTGTAGACCAATCAATATGATGCGTGAAGGCCTCATACTTCTGGAAAGAATCGGTCTGAAACAATAGATATATAATTAAATCCATTATTTTCGTCTTCATCACAAATACAGTATCATAATACGATACAGTACTGAGAGAAGATCAAAGAATACAATCACAACAACACATAAACATATTTATTCGGTATCGGTCAATCAATAATTCACTGTATTACCTTGTGGAGTTTACATCGCTGTAGACCAATCAATATGATGCGTGAAGGCCTCATACTTCTGGAAAGAATCGGTCTGAAACAATAGATATATAATTAAATCCATTATTTTCGTCTTCATCACAAATACAGTATCATAATACGATACAGTACTGAGAGAAGATCAAAGATTAAAATCACAACAACAGGTAAACATCTTTATTCGATATTGGTCAATCAATAATTCACTGTATTACCTTGTGGAGTTTACATCGCTGTAGACCAATCAATATGAGGAGCGAAGGCCTCATACTTCTCGAAAGACTCGGTCTGAAACAATAGATATATAATTAAATCCATTATTTTCGTCTTCATCACAAATACAGTATCATAATACGATACAGTACTGAGAGAAGATCAAAGAATACAATCACAACAACACATAAACATATTTATTCGGTATCGGTCAATCAATAATTCACTGTATTACCTTGTGGAGTTTACATCGCTGTAGACCAATCAATATGATGCGTGAAGGCCTCATACTTCTGGAAAGAATCGGTCTGAAACAATAGATATATAATTAAATCCATTATTTTCGTCTTCATCACAAATACAGTATCATAATAGGATACAGTACTGAGAGAAGATTTAAGATTAAAATCGCAACAACACGTAAACATCTTTATTCGATATCGGTCAATCAATAATTCACTGCATTACCTTGTGGAGTTTACATCGCAATAATTCACTGTATTACCTAGTTTACATCGCTGTAGACCAATCAATATGATGCGTGAAGGCCTCATACTTCTGGAAAGAATCGGTCTGAAACAATAGATATATAATTAAATCCATTATTTTCGTCTTCATCACAAATACAGTATCATAATACGATACAGTACTGAGAGAAGATCAAAGAATACAATCACAACAACACATTAACATATTTATTCGGTATCGGTCAATCAATAATTCACTGTATTACCTTGTGGAGTTTACATCGCTGTAGACCAATCAATATGATGCGTGAAGGCCTCATACGTCTGGAAAGAATCGGTCTGAAACAATAGATATATAATTAAATCCATTATTTTCGTCTTCATCACAAATACAGTATCATAATAGGATACAGTACTGAGAGAAGATTTATGATTAAAATCACAACAACACGTAAACATCTTTATTCGATATCGGTCAATCAATAATTCACTGCATTACCTTGTGGAGTTTACATCGCAATAATTCACTGTATTACCTAGTTTACATCGCTGTAGACCAATCAATATGATGCGTGAAGGCCTCATACTTCTGGAAAGAATCGGTCTGAAACAATAGATATATAATTAAATCCATTATTTTCGTCTTCATCACAAATACAGTATCATAATACGATACAGTACTGAGAGAAGATCAAAGAATACAATCACAACAACACATAAACATATTTATTCGGTATCGGTCAATCAATAATTCACTGTATTACCTTGTGGAGTTTACATCGCTGTAGACCAATCAATATGATGCGTGAAGGCCTCATACTTCTGGAAAGAATCGGTCTGAAACAATAGATATATAATTAAATCCATTATTTTCGTCTTCATCACAAATACAGTATCATAATACGATACAGTACTGAGAAAAGATCAAAGATTAAAATCACAACAACAGGTAAACATCTTTATTCGATATCGGTCAATCAATAATTCACTGTATTACCTTGTGGAGTTTACATCGCTGTAGACCAATCAATATGAGGAGCGAAGGCCTCATACTTCTCGAAAGACTCGGTCTGAAACAATAGATAAATAATTAAATCCATTATTTTCGTCTTCATCACAAATACAGTATCATAATACGATACAGTACTGAGAGAAGATTTAAGATTAAAATCACAACAACACGTAAACATTTTTATTCGATATCGGTCAATCAATAATTCACTGCATTACCTTGTGGAGTTTAAATCGCAATAATTCACTGTATTACCTAGTTTACATCGCTGTAGACCAATCAATATGATGCGTGAAGGCCTCATACTTCTGGAAAGAATCGGTCTGAAACAATAGATATATAATTAAATCCATTATTTTCGTCTTCATCACAAATACAGTATCATAATACGACACAGTACTGAGAGAAGATCAAAGATTAAAATCACAACAACAGGTAAACATCTTTATTCGATATCGGTCAATCAATAATTCACTGCATTACCTTGTGGAGTTTAAATCGCAATAATTCACTGTATTACCTAGTTTACATCGCTGTAGACCAATCAATATGATGCGTGAAGGCCTCATACTTCTGGAAAGAATCGGTCTGAAACAATAGATATATAATTAAATCCATTATTTTCGTCTTCATCACAAATACAGTATCATAATACGATACAGTACTGAGAGAAGATCAAAGATTAAAATCACAACAACAGGTAAACATCTTTATTCGATATCGGTCAATCAATAATTCACTGTATTACCTTGTGGAGTTTACATCGCTGTAGACCAATCAATATGAGGAGCGAAGGCCTCATACTTCTCGAAAGACTCGGTCTGAAACAATGGATATATAATTAAATCCATTATTTTCGTCTTCATCACAAATACAGTATCATAATACGATACAGTACTGAGAGAAGATCAAAGAATACAATCACAACAACACATAAACATATTTATTCGGTATCGGTCAATCAATAATTCACTGTATTACCTTGTGGAGTTTACATCGCTGTAGACCAATCAATATGAGGAGTAGACCAATCAATATGATGCGTGAAGGCCTCATACTTCTGGAAAGAATCGGTCTGAAACAATAGATATATAATTAAATCCATTATTTTCGTCTTCATCACAAATACAGTATCATAATAGGATACAGTACTGAGAGAAGATTTATGATTAAAATCACAACAACACGTAAACATCTTTATTCGATATCGGTCAATCAATAATTCACTGCATTACCTTGTGGAGTTTACATCGCAATAATTCACTGTATTACCTAGTTTACATCGCTGTAGACCAATCAATATGATGCGTGAAGGCCTCATACTTCTGGAAAGAATCGGTCTGAAACAATAGATATATAATTAAATCCATTATTTTCGTCTTCATCACAAATACAGTATCATAATACGATACAGTACTGAGAGAAGATCAAAGAATACAATCACAACAACACATAAACATATTTATTCGGTATCGGTCAATCAATAATTCACTGTATTACCTTGTGGAGTTTACATCGCTGTAGACCAATCAATATGATGCGTGAAGGCCTCATACTTCTGGAAAGAATCGGTCTGAAACAATAGATATATAATTAAATCCATTATTTTCGTCTTCATCACAAATACAGTATCATAATACGATACAGTACTGAGAAAAGATCAAAGATTAAAATCACAACAACAGGTAAACATCTTTATTCGATATCGGTCAATCAATAATTCACTGTATTACCTTGTGGAGTTTACATCGCTGTAGACCAATCAATATGAGGAGCGAAGGCCTCATACTTCTCGAAAGACTCGGTCTGAAACAATAGATAAATAATTAAATCCATTATTTTCGTCTTCATCACAAATACAGTATCATAATACGATACAGTACTGAGAGAAGATCAAAGAATACAATCACAACAACACATAAACATATTTATTCGGTATCGGTCAATCAATAATTCACTGTATTACCTTGTGGAGTTTACATCGCTGTAGACCAATCAATATGATGCGTGAAGGCCTCATACTTCTGGAAAGAATCGGTCTGAAACAATAGATATATAATTAAATCCATTATTTTCGTCTTCATCACAAATACAGTATCATAATACGATACAGTACTGAGAGAAGATCAAAGAATACAATCACAACAACACATAAACATATTTATTCGGTATCGGTCAATCAATAATTCACTGTATTACCTTGTGGAGTTTACATCGCTGTAGACCAATCAATATGATGCGTGAAGGCCTCATACTTCTCGAAAGACTCGGTCTGAAACAATAGATATATAATTAAATCCATTATTTTCGTCTTCATCACAAATACAGTATCATAATACGATACAGTACTGAGAGAAGATCAAAGATTAAAATCACAACAACAGGTAAACATCTTTATTCGATATCGGTCAATCAGTAATTCACTGTATTACCTTGTGGAGTTTACATCGCTGTAGACCAATCAATATGAGGAGCGAAGGCCTCATACTTCTCGAAAGACTCGGTCTGAAACAATAGATATATAATTAAATCCATTATTTTCGTCTTCATCACAAATACAGTATCATAATACGATACAGTACTGAGAGAAGATTTAAGATTAAAATCACAACAACACGTAAACATTTTTATTCGATATCGGTCAATCAATAATTCACTGCATTACCTTGTGGAGTTTAAATCGCAATAATTCACTGTATTACCTAGTTTACATCGCTGTAGACCAATCAATATGATGCGTGAAGGCCTCATACTTCTGGAAAGAATCGGTCTGAAACAATAGATATATAATTAAATCCATTATTTTCGTCTTCATCACAAATACAGTATCATAATACGATACAGTACTGAGAAAAGATCAAAGATTAAAGTCACAACAACACGTAAACATCTTTATTCGATATCGGTCAATCAATAATTCACTGTATTACTTTGTGGAGTTTACATCGCTGTAGACCAATCAATATGATGCGTGAAGGCCTCATACTTCTGGAAAGAATCGGTCTGAAACAATAGATATATAATTAAATCCATTATTTTCGTCTTCATCACAAATACAGTATCATAATACGCTACAGTACTGAGAGAAGATCAAAGAATACAATCACAACAACACATAAACATATTTATTCGGTATCGGTCAATCAATAATTCACTGTATTACCTTGTGGAGTTTACATCGCTGTAGACCAATCAATATGAGGAGCGAAGGCCTCATACTTCTCGAAAGACTCGGTCTGAAACAATAGATATATAATTAAATCCATTATTTTCGTCTTCATCACAAATACAGTATCATAATACGATACAGTACTGAGAGAAGATCAAAGAATACAATCACAACAACACATAAACATATTTATTCGGTATCGGTCAATCAATAATTCACTGTATTACCTTGTGGAGTTTACATCGCTGTAGACCAATCAATATGATGCGTGAATGCCTCATACTTCTGGAAAGAATCGGTCTGAAACAATAGATATATAATTAAATCCATTTTTTTCGTCTTCATCACAAATACAGTATCATAATACGATACAGTACTGAGAGAAGATCAAAGAATAAAATCACAACAACAGGTAAACATCTTTATTCGATATCGGTCAATCAATAATTCACTGTATTACCTTGTGGAGTTTACATCGCTGTAGACCAATCAATATGAGGAGCGAAGGCCTCATACTTCTCGAAAGACTCGGTCTGAAACAATGGATATATAATTAAATCCATTATTTTCGTCTTCATCACAAATACAGTATCATAATACGATACAGTACTGAGAGAAGATCAAAGAATACAATCACAACAACACATAAACATATTTATTCGGTATCGGTCAATCAATAATTCACTGTATTACCTTGTGGAGTTTACATCGCTGTAGACCAATCAATATGATGCGTGAATGCCTCATACTTCTGGAAAGAATCGGTCTGAAACAATAGATATATAATTAAATCCATAATTTTCGTCTTCATCACAAATACAGTATCATAATACGATACAGTACTGAGAGAAGATCAAAGATTAAAATCACAACAACAGGTAAACATCTTTATTCGATATCGGTCAATCAATAATTCACTGTATTACCTTGTGGAGTTTACATCGCTGTAGACCAATCAATATGAGGAGCGAAGGCCTCATACTTCTCGAAAGACTCGGTCTGAAACAATGGATATATAATTAAATCCATTATTTTCGTCTTCATCACAAATACAGTATCATAATACGATACAGTACTGAGAGAAGATCAAAGAATACAATCACAACAACACATAAACATATTTATTCGGTATCGGTCAATCAATAATTCACTGTATTACCTTGTGGAGTTTACATCGCTGTAGACCAATCAATATGATGCGTGAATGCCTCATACTTCTGGAAAGAATCGGTCTGAAACAATAGATATATAATTAGATCCATAATTTTCGTCTTCATCACAAATACAGTATCATAATACGATACAGTACTGAGAGAAGATTTAAGATTAAAATCACAACAACACGTAAACATTTTTATTCGATATCGGTCAATCAATAATTCACTGCATTACCTTGTGGAGTTTACATCGCAATAATTCACTGTATTACCTAGTTTACATCGCTGTAGACCAATCAATATGATGCGTGAAGGCCTCATACTTCTGGAAAGAATCGGTCTGAAACAATAGATATATAATTAAATCCATTATTTTCGTCTTCATCACAAATACAGTATCATAATACGATACAGTACTGAGAGAAGATCAAAGATTAAAATCACAACAACAGGTAAACATCTTTATTCGATATCGGTCAATCAATAATTCACTGTATTACCTTGTGGAGTTTACATCGCTGTAGACCAATCAATATGAGGAGCGAAGGCCTCATACTTCTCGAAAGACTCGGTCTGAAACAATGGATATATAATTAAATCCATTATTTTCGTCTTCATCACAAATACAGTATCATAATACGATACAGTACTGAGAGAAGATCAAAGAATACAATCACAACAACACATAAACATATTTATTCGGTATCGGTCAATCAATAATTCACTGTATTACCTTGTGGAGTTTACATCGCTGTAGACCAATCAATATGATGCGTGAATGCCTCATACTTCTGGAAAGAATCGGTCTGAAACAATAGATATATAATTAGATCCATAATTTTCGTCTTCATCACAAATACAGTATCATAATACGATACAGTACTGAGAGAAGATTTAAGATTAAAATCACAACAACACGTAAACATTTTTATTCGATATCGGTCAATCAATAATTCACTGCATTACCTTGTGGAGTTTACATCGCTGTAGACCAATCAATATGAGGAGCGAAGGCCTCATACTTCTCGAAAGACTCGGTCTGAAACAATGGATATATAATTAAATCCATTATTTTCGTCTTCATCACAAATACAGTATCATAATACGATACAGTACTGAGAGAAGATCAAAGAATACAATCACAACAACACATAAACATATTTATTCGGTATCGGTCAATCAATAATTCACTGTATTACCTTGTGGAGTTTACATGGCTGTAGACCAATCAATATGATGCGTGAATGCCTCATACTTCTGGAAAGAATCGGTCTGAAACAATAGATATATAATTAAATCCATAATTTTCGTCTTCATCACAAATACAGTATCATAATACGATACAGTACTGAGAGAAGATCAAAGATTAAAATCACAACAACAGGTAAACATCTTTATTCGATATCGGTCAATCAATAATTCACTGTATTACCTTGTGGAGTTTACATCGCTGTAGACCAATCAATATGAGGAGCGAAGGCCTCATACTTCTGGAAAGAATCGGTCTGAAACAATGGATATATAATTAAATCCATTATTTTCGTCTTCATCACAAATACAGTATCATAATAAGATACAGTACTGAGAGATGATCAAAGAATACAATCACAACAACACATAAACATATTTATTCGGTATCGGTCAATCAATAATTCACTGCATTACCTTGTGGAGTTTACATCGCTGTAGACCAATCAATATGATGCGTGAAGGCCTCATACTTCTGGAAAGAATCGGTCTGAAACAATAGATATATAATTAAATCCATTATTTTCGTCTTCATCACAAATACAGTATCATAATACGCTACAGTACTGAGAGAAGATCAAAGAATACAATCACAACAACACATAAACATATTTATTCGGTATCGGTCAATCAATAATTCACTGTATTACCTTGTGGAGTTTACATCGCTGTAGACCAATCAATATGAGGAGCGAAGGCCTCATACTTCTCGAAAGACTCGGTCTGAAACAATAGATATATAATTAAATCCATTATTTTCGTCTTCATCACAAATACAGTATCATAATACGATACAGTACTGAGAGAAGATCAAAGAATACAATCACAACAACACATAAACATATTTATTCGGTATCGGTCAATCAATAATTCACTGTATTACCTTGTGGAGTTTACATCGCTGTAGACCAATCAATATGATGCGTGAAGGCCTCATACTTCTGGAAAGAATCGGTCTGAAACAATAGATATATAATTAAATCCATTATTTTCGTCTTCATCACAAATACAGTATCATAATACGCTACAGTACTGAGAGAAGATCAAAGAATACAATCACAACAACACATAAACATATTTATTCGGTATCGGTCAATCAATAATTCACTGTATTACCTTGTGGAGTTTACATCGCTGTAGACCAATCAATATGAGGAGCGAAGGCCTCATACTTCTCGAAAGACTCGGTCTGAAACAATAGATATATAATTAAATCCATTATTTTCGTCTTCATCACAAATACAGTATCATAATACGATACAGTACTGAGAGAAGATCAAAGAATACAATCACAACAACACATAAACATATTTATTCGGTATCGGTCAATCAATAATTCACTGTATTACCTTGTGGAGTTTACATCGCTGTAGACCAATCAATATGATGCGTGAATGCCTCATACTTCTGGAAAGAATCGGTCTGAAACAATAGATATATAATTAAATCCATTAATTTCGTCTTCATCACAAATACAGTATCATAATACGATACAGTACTGACAATGAGAGAAGATTTAAGATTAAAATCACAACAACACGTAAACATTTTTATTCGATATCGGTCAATCAATAATTCACTGCATTACCTTGTGGAGTTTACATCGCAATAATTCACTGTATTACCTAGTTTACATCGCTGTAGACCAATCAATATGATGCGTGAAGGCCTCATACTTCTGGAAAGAATCGGTCTGAAACAATAGATATATAATTAAATCCATTATTTTCGTCTTCATCACAAATACAGTATCATAATACGATACAGTACTGAGAGAAGATCAAAGATTAAAATCACAACAACAGGTAAACATCTTTATTCGATATCGGTCAATCAATAATTCACTGTATTACCTTGTGGAGTTTACATCGCTGTAGACCAATCAATATGAGGAGCGAAGGCCTCATACTTCTCGAAAGACTCGGTCTGAAACAATGGATATATAATTAAATCCATTATTTTCGTCTTCATCACAAATACAGTATCATAATACGATACAGTACTGAGAGAAGATCAAAGAATACAATCACAACAACACATAAACATATTTATTCGGTATCGGTCAATCAATCATTCACTGTATTACCTTGTGGAGTTTACATCGCTGTAGACCAATCAATATGATGCGTGAAGGCCTCATACTTCTGGAAAGAATCGGTCTGAAACAATAGATATATAATTAAATCCATTATTTTCGTCTTCATCACAAATACAGTATCATAATACGCTACAGTACTGAGAGAAGATCAAAGAATACAATCACAACAACACATAAACATATTTATTCGGTATCGGTCAATCAATAATTCACTGTATTACCTTGTGGAGTTTACATCGCTGTAGACCAATCAATATGAGGAGCGAAGGCCTCATACTTCTCGAAAGACTCGGTCTGAAACAATAGATATATAATTAAATCCATTATTTTCGTCTTCATCACAAATACAGTATCATAATACGATACAGTACTGAGAGAAGATCAAAGAATACAATCACAACAACACATAAACATATTTATTCGGTATCGGTCAATCAATAATTCACTGTATTACCTTGTGGAGTTTACATCGCTGTAGACCAATCGATATGATGCGTGAAGGCCTCATACTTCTGGAAAGAATCGGTCTGAAACAATAGATACATAATTAAATCCATTATTTTCGTCTTCATCACAAATACAGTATCATAATACGCTACAGTACTGAGAGAAGATCAAAGAATACAATCACAACAACACATAAACATATTTATTCGGTATCGGTCAATCAATAATTCACTGTATTACCTTGTGGAGTTTACATCGCTGTAGACCAATCAATATGAGGAGCGAAGGCCTCATACTTCTCGAAAGACTCGGTCTGAAACAATAGATATATAATTAAATCCATTATTTTCGTCTTCATCACAAATACAGTATCATAATACGATACAGTACTGAGAGAAGATCAAAGAATACAATCACAACAACACATAAACATATTTATTCGGTATCGGTCAATCAATAATTCACTGTATTACCTTGTGGAGTTTACATCGCTGTAGACCAATCAATATGATGCGTGAATGCCTCAAACTTCTGGAAAGAATCGGTCTGAAACAATAGATATATAATTAAATCCATAATTTTCGTCTTCATCACAAATACAGTATCATAATACGATACAGTACTGAGAGAAGATTTAAGATTAAAATCACAACAACACGTAAACATTTTTATTCGATATCGGTCAATCAATAATTCACTGCATTACCTTGTGGAGTTTACATCGCAATAATTCACTGTATTACCTAGTTTACATCGCTGTAGACCAATCAATATGATGCGTGAAGGCCTCATAATTCTGGAAAGAATCGGTCTGAAACAATAGATATATAATTAAATCCATTATTTTCGTCTTCATCACAAATACAGTATCATAATACGATACAGTACTGAGAGAAGATCAAAGATTAAAATCACAACAACAGGTAAACATCTTTATTCGATATCGGTCAATCAATAATTCACTGTATTACCTTGTGGAGTTTACATCGCTGTAGACCAATCAATATGAGGAGCGAAGGCCTCATACTTCTCGAAAGACTCGGTCTGAAACAATGGATATATAATTAAATCCATTATTTTCGTCTTCATCACAAATACAGTATCATAATACGATACAGTACTGAGAGAAGATCAAAGAATACAATCACAACAACACATAAACATATTTATTCGGTATCGGTCAATCAATAATTCACTGTATTACCTTGTGGAGTTTACATCGCTGTAGACCAATCAATATGATGCGTGAATTCCTCATACTTCTGGAAAGAATCGGTCTGAAACAATAGATATATAATTAAATCCATTATTTTCGTCTTCATCACAAATACAGTATCATAATACGATACAGTACTGAGAGAAGATCAAAGATTAAAATCACAACAACAGGTAAACATCTTTATTCGATATCGGTCAATCAGTAATTCACTGTATTACCTTGTGGAGTTTACATCGCTGTAGACCAATCAATATGAGGAGCGAAGGCCTCATACTTCTCGAAAGACTCGGTCTGAAACAATAGATATATAATTAAATCCATTATTTTCGTCTTCATCACAAATACAGTATCATAATAGGATACAGTACTGAGAGAAGATTTAAGATTAAAATCACAACAACAGGTAAACATCTTTATTCGATATCGGTCAATCAATAATTCACTGTATTACCTTGTGGAGTTTACATCGCTGTAGACCAATCATTATGATGCGTGAAGGCCTCATACTTCTGGAAAGAATCGGTCTGAAACAATAGATATATAATTAAATCCATTATTTTCGTCTTCATCACAAATACAGTATCATAATACGATACAGTACTGAGAGAAGATCAAAGATTAAAATCACAACAACAGGTAAACATCTTTATTCGATATCGGTCAATCAGTAATTCACTGTATTACCTTGTGGAGTTTACATCGCTGTAGACCAATCAATATGATGCGTGAAGGCCTCATACTTCTGGAAAGAATCGGTCTGAAACAATAGATATATAATTAAATCCATTATTTTCGTCTTCATCACAAATACAGTATCATAATACGATACAGTACTGAGAAAAGATCAAAGATTAAAATCACAACAACAGGTAAACATCTTTATTCGATATCGGTCAATCAATAATTCACTGTATTACCTTGTGGAGTTTACATCGCTGTAGACCAATCAATATGAGGAGCGAAGGCCTCATACTTCTCGAAAGACTCGGTCTGAAACAATAGATAAATAATTAAATCCATTATTTTCGTCTTCATCACAAATACAGTATCATAATACGATACAGTACTGAGAGAAGATCAAAGAATACAATCACAACAACACATAAACATATTTATTCGGTATCGGTCAATCAATAATTCACTGTATTACCTTGTGGAGTTTACATCGCTGTAGACCAATCAATATGATGCGTGAAGGCCTCATACTTCTGGAAAGAATCGGTCTGAAACAATAGATATATAATTAAATCCATTATTTTCGTCTTCATCACAAATACAGTATCATAATACGATACAGTACTGAGAAAAGATCAAAGATAAAAATCACAACAACAGGTAAACATCTTTATTCGATATCGGTCAATCAATAATTCACTGTATTACCTTGTGGAGTTTACATCGCTGTAGACCAATCAATATGAGGAGCGAAGGCCTCATACTTCTCGAAAGACTCGGTCTGAAACAATAGATATATAATTAAATCCATTATTTTCGTCTTCATCACAAATACAGTATCATAATACGATACAGTACTGAGAGAAGATCAAAGAATACAATCACAACAACACATAAACATATTTATTCGGTATCGGTCAATCAATAATTCACTGTATTACCTTGTGGAGTTTACATCGCTGTAGACCAATCAATATGATGCGTGAATGCCTCATACTTCTGGAAAGAATCGGTCTGAAACAATAGATATATAATTAAATCCATAATTTTCGTCTTCATCACAAATACAGTATCATAATACGATACAGTACTGAGAGAAGATTTAAGATTAAAATCACAACAACACGTAAACATTTTTATTCGATATCGGTCAATCAATAATTCACTGCATTACCTTAGTGGAGTTTACATCGCAATAATTCACTGTATTACCTAGTTTACATCGCTGTAGACCAATCAATATGATGCGTGAAGGCCTCATACTTCTGGAAAGAATCGGTCTGAAACAATAGATATATTATTAAATCCATTATTTTCGTCTTCATCACAAATACAGTATCATAATACGATACAGTACTGAGAGAAGATCAAAGATTAAAATCACAACAACAGGTAAACATCTTTATTCGATATCGGTCAATCAATAATTCACTGTATTACCTTGTGGAGTTTACATCGCTGTAGACCAATCAATATGAGGAGCGAAGGCCTCATACTTCTCGAAAGACTCGGTCTGAAACAATGGATATATAATTAAATCCATTATTTTCGTCTTCATCACAAATACAGTATCATAATACGATACAGTACTGAGAGAAGATCAAAGATTAAAATCACAACAACAGGTAAACATCTTTATTCGATATCGGTCAATCAGTAATTCACTGTATTACCTTGTGGAGTTTACATCGCTGTAGACCAATCAATATGAGGAGCGAAGGCCTCATACTTCTCGAAAGACTCGGTCTGAAACAATAGATATATAATTAAATCCATTATTTTCGTCTTCATCACAAATACAGTATCATAATAGGATACAGTACTGAGAGAAGATTTAAGATTAAAATCACAACAACACGTAAACATCTTTATTCGATATCGGTCAATCAATAATTCACTGCATTACCTTGTGGAGTTTACATCGCAATAATTCACTGTATTACCTAGTTTACATCGCTGTAGACCAATCAATATGATGCGTGAAGGCCTCATACTTCTGGAAAGAATCGGTCTGAAACAATAGATATATAATTAAATCCATTATTTTCGTCTTCATCACAAATACAGTATCATAATACGATACAGTACTGAGAGAAGATCAAAGAATACAATCACAACAACACATAAACATATTTATTCGGTATCGGTCAATCAATAATTCACTGTATTACCTTGTGGAGTTTACATCGCTGTAGACCAATCATTATGATGCGTGAAGGCCTCATACTTCTGGAAAGAATCGGTCTGAAACAATAGATATATAATTAAATCCATTATTTTCGTCTTCATCACAAATACAGTATCATAATACGATACAGTACTGAGAGAAGATCAAAGATTAAAATCACAACAACAGGTAAACATCTTTATTCGATATCGGTCAATCAATAATTCACTGTATTACCTTGTGGAGTTTACATCGCTGTAGACCAATCAATATGAGGAGCGAAGGCCTCATACTTCTCGAAAGACTCGGTCTGAAACAATAGATATATAATTAAATCCATTATTTTCGTCTTCATCACAAATACAGTATCATACTACGATACAGTACTGAGAGAAGATCAAAGAATACAATCACAACAACACATAAACATATTTATTCGGTATCGGTCAATCAATAATTCACTGTATTACCTTGTGGAGTTTACATCGCTGTAGACCAATCAATATGATGCGTGAATGCCTCATACTTCTGGAAAGAATCGGTCTGAAACAATAGATATATAATTAAATCCATAATTTTCGTCTTCATCACAAATACAGTATCATAATACGATACAGTACTGAGAGAAGATTTAAGATTAAAATCACAACAACACGTAAACATTTTTATTCGATATCGGTCAATCAATAATTCACTGCATTACCTTGTGGAGTTTACATCGCAATAATTCACTGTATTACCTAGTTTACATCGCTGTAGACCAATCAATATGATGCGTGAAGGCCTCATACTTCTGGAAAGAATCGGTCTGAAACAATAGATATATTATTAAATCCATTATTTTCGTCTTCATCACAAATACAGTATCATAATACGATACAGTACTGAGAGAAGATCAAAGATTAAAATCACAACAACAGGTAAACATCTTTATTCGATATCGGTCAATCAATAATTCACTGTATTACCTTGTGGAGTTTACATCGCTGTAGACCAATCAATATGAGGAGCGAAGGCCTCATACTTCTCGAAAGACTCGGTCTGAAACAATGGATATATAATTAAATCCATTATTTTCGTCTTCATCACAAATACAGTATCATAATACGATACAGTACTGAGAGAAGATCAAAGAATACAATCACAACAACACATAAACATATTTATTCGGTATCGGTCAATCAATAATTCACTGTATTACCTTGTGGAGTTTACATCGCTGTAGACCAATCAATATGATGCGTGAAGGCCTCATACTTCTGGAAAGAATCGGTCTGAAACAATAGATATATAATTATATCCATTATTTTCGTCTTCATCACAAATACAGTATCATAATACGATACAGTACTGAGAGAAGATCAAAGATTAAAATCACAACAACAGGTAAACATCTTTATTCGATATCGGTCAATCAGTAATTCACTGTATTACCTTGTGGAGTTTACATCGCTGTAGACCAATCAATATGAGGAGCGAAGGCCTCATACTTCTCGAAAGACTCGGTCTGAAACAATAGATATATAATTAAATCCATTATTTTCGTCTTCATCACAAATACAGTATCATAATAGGATACAGTACTGAGAGGAGATTTAAGATTAAAATCACAACAACACGTAAACATCTTTATTCGATATCGGTCAATCAATAATTCACTGCATTACCTTGTGGAGTTTACATCGCAATAATTCACTGTATTACCTAGTTTACATCGCTGTAGACCAATCAATATGATGCGTGAAGGCCTCATACTTCTGGAAAGAATCGGTCTGAAACAATAGATATATAATTAAATCCATTATTTTCGTCTTCATCACAAATACAGTATCATAATACGATACAGTACTGAGAGAAGATCAAAGAATACAATCACAACAACACATAAACATATTTATTCGGTATCGGTCAATCAATAATTCACTGTATTACCTTGTGGAGTTTACATCGCTGTAGACCAATCAATATGATGCGTGAAGGCCTCATACTTCTGGAAAGAATCGGTCTGAAACAATAGATATATAATTAAATCCATTATTTTCGTCTTCATCACAAATACAGTATCATAATACGATACAGTACTGAGAGAAGATCAAAGATTAAAATCACAACAACAGGTAAACATCTTTATTCGATATCGGTCAATCAGTAATTCACTGTATTACCTTGTGGAGTTTACATCGCTGTAGACCAATCAATATGATGCGTGAAGGCCTCATACTTCTGGAAAGAATCGGTCTGAAACAATAGATATATAATTAAATCCATTATTTTCGTCTTCATCACAAATACAGTATCATAATACGATACAGTAATGAGAAAAGATCAAAGATTAAAATCACAACAACAGGTAAACATCTTTATTCGATATCGGTCAATCAATAATTCACTGTATTACCTTGTGGAGTTTACATCGCTGTAGACCAATCAATATGAGGAGCGAAGGCCTCATACTTCTCGAAAGACTCGGTCTGAAACAATAGATAAATAATTAAATCCATTATTTTCGTCTTCATCACAAATACAGTATCATAATACGATACAGTACTGAGAGAAGATCAAAGAATACAATCACAACAACACATAAACATATTTATTCGGTATCGGTCAATCAATAATTCACTGTATTACCTTGTGGAGTTTACATCGCTGTAGACCAATCAATATGATGCGTGAAGGCCTCATACTTCTGGAAAGAATCGGTCTGAAACAATAGATGTATAATTAAATCCATTATTTTCGTCTTCATCACAAATACAGTATCATAATACGATACAGTACTGAGAAAAGATCAAAGATTAAAATCACAACAACAGGTAAACATCTTTATTCGATATCGGTCAATCAATAATTCACTGTATTACCTTGTGGAGTTTACATCGCTGTAGACCAATCAATATGAGGAGCGAAGGCCTCATACTTCTCGAAAGACTCGGTCTGAAACAATAGATATATAATTAAATCCAATATTTTCGTCTTCATCACAAATACAGTATCATAATACGATACAGTAGTGAGAGAAGATCAAAGAATACAATCACAACAACACATAAACATATTTATTCGGTATCGGTCAATCAATAATTCACTGTATTACCTTGTGGAGTTTACATCGCTGTAGACCAATCAATATGATGCGTGAATGCCTCATACTTCTGGAAAGAATCGGTCTGAAACAATAGATATATAATTAAATCCATAATTTTCGTCTTCATCACAAATACAGTATCATAATACGATACAGTACTGAGAGAAGATTTAAGATTAAAATCACAACAACACGTAAACATTTTTATTCGATATCGGTCAATCAATAATTCACTGCATTACCTTGTGGAGTTTACATCGCAATAATTCACTGTATTACCTAGTTTACATCGCTGTAGACCAATCAATATGATGCGTGAACGCCTCATACTTCTGGAAAGAATCGGTCTGAAACAATAGATATATAATTAAATCCATTATTTTCGTCTTCATCACAAATACAGTATCATAATACGATACAGTACTGAGAAAAGATCAAAGATTAAAATCACAACAAAAGGTAAACATCTTTATTCGATATCGGTCAATCAATAATTCACTGTATTACCTTGTGGAGTTTACATCGCTGTAGACCAATCAATATGAGGAGCGAAGGCCTCATACTTCTCGAAAGACTCGGTCTGAAACAATGGATATATAATTAAATCCATTATTTTCGTCTTCATCACAAATACAGTATCATAATACGATACAGTACTGAGAGAAGATCAAAGAATACAATCACAACAACACGTAAACATCTTTATTCGATATCGGTCAATCAATAATTCACTGTATTACTTTGTGGAGTTTACATCGCTGTAGACCAATCAATATGATGCGTGAAGGCCTCATACTTCTCGAAAGACTCGGTCTGAAACAATAGATAAATAATTAAATCCATTATTTTCGTCTTCATCACAAATACAGTATCATAATACGATACAGTACTGAGAGAAGATCAAAGAATACAATCACAACAACACATAAACATATTTATTCGGTATCGGTCAATCAATAATTCACTGTATTACCTTGTGGAGTTTAAATCGCTGTAGACCAATCAATATGATGCGTGAAGGCCTCATACTTCTGGAAAGAATCGGTCTGAAACAATAGATATATAATTAAATCCATTATTTTCGTCTTCATCACAAATACAGTATCATAATACGATACAGTACTGAGAAAAGATCAAAGATTAAAATCACAACAACAGGTAAACATCTTTATTCGATATCGGTCAATCAATAATTCACTGTATTACCTTGTGGAGTTTACATCGCTGTAGACCAATCAATATGAGGAGCGAAGGCCTCATACTTCTCGAAAGACTCGGTCTGAAACAATTGATATATAATTAAATCCATTATTTTCGTCTTCATCACAAATACAGTATCATAATACGATACAGTACTGAGAGAAGATCAAAGAATACAATCACAACAACACATAAACATATTTATTCGGTATCGGTCAATCAATAATTCACTGTATTACCTTGTGGAGTTTACATCGCTGTAGACCAATCAATATGATGCGTGAATGCCTCATACTTCTGGAAAGAATCGGTCTGAAACAATAGATATATAATTAAATCCATTATTTTCGTCTTCATCACAAATACAGTATCATAATACGATACAGTACTGAGAGAAGATTTAAGATTAAAATCACAACAACACGTAAACATTTTTATTCGATATCGGTCAATCAATAATTCACTGCATTACCTTGTGGAGTTTACATCGCAATAATTCACTGTATTACCTAGTTTACATCGCTGTAGACCAATCAATATGATGCGTGAAGGCCTCATACTTCTGGAAAGAATCGGTCTGAAACAATAGATATATAATTAAATCCATTATTTTCGTCTTCATCACAAATACAGTATCATAATACGATACAGTACTGAGAGAAGATCAAAGATTAAAATCACAACAACAGGTAAACATCTTTATTCGATATCGGTCAATCAATAATTCACTGTATTACCTTGTGGAGTTTACATCGCTGTAGACCAATCAATATGAGGAGCGAAGGCCTCATACTTCTCGAAAGACTCGGTCTGAAACAATGGATATATAATTAAATCCATTATTTTCGTCTTCATCACAAATACAGTATCATAATACGATACAGTACTGAGAGGAGATCAAAGAATACAATCACATCAACACATAAACATATTTATTCGGTATCGGTCAATCAATAATTCACTGGAGTTTACATCGCTGTAGACCAATCAATATGATGCGTGAAGGCCTCATACTTCTGGAAAGAATCGGTCTGAAACAATAGATATATAATTAAATCCATTATTTTCGTCTTCATCACAAATACAGTATCATAATACGATACAGTACTGAGAAAAGATCAAAGATTAAAATCACAACAACACGTAAACATCTTTATTCGATATCGGTCAATCAATAATTCACTGTATTACTTTGTGGAGTTTACATCGCTGTAGACCAATCAATATGATGCGTGAAGGCCTCATACTTCTGGAAAGAATCGGTCTGAAACAATAGATATATAATTAAATCCATTATTTTCGTCTTCATCACAAATACAGTATCATAATACGCTACAGTACTGAGAGAAGATCAAAGAATACAATCACAACAACACATAAACATATTTATTCGGTATCGGTCAATCAATAATTCACTGCATTACCTTGTGGAGTTTACATCGCAATAATTCACTGTATTACCTAGTTTACATCGCTGTAGACCAATCAATATGATGCGTGAAGGCCTCATACTTCTGGAAAGAATCGGTCTGAAACAATAGATATATAATTAAATCCATTATTTTCGTCTTCATCACAAATACAGTATCATAATACGATACAGTACTGAGAAAAGATCAAAGATTAAAATCACAACAAAAGGTAAACATCTTTATTCGATATCGGTCAATCAATAATTCACTGTATTACCTTGTGGAGTTTACATCGCTGTAGACCAATCAATATGAGGAGCGAAGGCCTCATACTTCTCGAAAGACTCGGTCTGAAACAATGGATATATAATTAAATCCATTATTTTCGTCTTCATCACAAATACAGTATCATAATACGATACAGTACTGAGAGAAGATCAAAGAATACAATCACAACAACACGTAAACATCTTTATTCGATATCGGTCAATCAATAATTCACTGTATTACTTTGTGGAGTTTACATCGCTGTAGACCAATCAATATGATGCGTGAAGGCCTCATACTTCTGGAAAGAATCGGTCTGAAACAATAGATATATAATTAAATCCATTATTTTCGTCTTCATCACAAATACAGTATCATAATACGCTACAGTACTGAGAGAAGATCAAAGAATACAATCACAACAACACATAAACATATTTATTCGGTATCGGTCAATCAATAATTCACTGCATTACCTTGTGGAGTTTACATCGCAATAATTCACTGTATTACCTAGTTTACATCGCTGTAGACCAATCAATATGATGCGTGAAGGCCTCATACTTCTGGAAAGAATCGGTCTGAAACAATAGATATATAATTAAATCCATTATTTTCGTCTTCATCACAAATACAGTATCATAATACGATACAGTACTGAGAAAAGATCAAAGATTAAAATCACAACAAAAGGTAAACATCTTTATTCGATATCGGTCAATCAATAATTCACTGTATTACCTTGTGGAGTTTACATCGCTGTAGACCAATCAATATGAGGAGCGAAGGCCTCATACTTCTCGAAAGACTCGGTCTGAAACAATGGATATATAATTAAATCCATTATTTTCGTCTTCATCACAAATACAGTATCATAATACGATACAGTACTGAGAGAAGATCAAAGAATACAATCACAACAACACGTAAACATCTTTATTCGATATCGGTCAATCAATAATTCACTGTATTACTTTGTGGAGTTTACATCGCTGTAGACCAATCAATATGATGCGTGAAGGCCTCATACTTCTGGAAAGAATCGGTCTGAAACAATAGATATATAATTAAATCCATTATTTTCGTCTTCATCACAAATACAGTATCATACTACGCTACAGTACTGAGAGAAGATCAAAGAATACAATCACAACAACACATAAACATATTTATTCGGTATCGGTCAATCAATAATTCACTGTATTACCTTGTGGAGTTTACATCGCTGTAGACCAATCAATATGAGGAGCGAAGGCCTCATACTTCTCGAAAGACTCGGTCTGAAACAATAGATAAATAATTAAATCCATTATTTTCGTCTTCATCACAAATACAGTATCATAATACGATACAGTACTGAGAGAAGATCAAAGAATACAATCACAACAACACATAAACATATTTATTCGGTATCGGTCAATCAATAATTCACTGTATTACCTTGTGGAGTTTAAATCGCTGTAGACCAATCAATATGATGCGTGAAGGCCTCATACTTCTGGAAAGAATCGGTCTGAAACAATAGATATATAATTAAATCCATTATTTTCGTCTTCATCACAAATACAGTATCATAATACGATACAGTACTGAGAAAAGATCAAAGATTAAAATCACAACAACAGGTAAACATCTTTATTCGATATCGGTCAATCAATAATTCACTGTATTACCTTGTGGAGTTTACATCGCTGTAGACCAATCAATATGAGGAGCGAAGGCCTCATACTTCTCGAAAGACTCGGTCTGAAACAATAGATATATAATTAAATCCATTATTTTCGTCTTCATCACAAATACAGTATCATAATACGATACAGTACTGAGAGAAGATCAAAGAATACAATCACAACAACACATAAACATATTTATTCGGTATCGGTCAATCAATAATTCACTGTATTACCTTGTGGAGTTTACATCGCTGTAGACCAATCAATATGATGCGTGAATGCCTCATACTTCTGGAAAGAATCGGTCTGAAACAATAGATATATAATTAAATCTATTATTTTCGTCTTCATCACAAATACAGTATCATAATACGATACAGTACTGAGAGAAGATTTAAGATTAAAATCACAACAACACGTAAACATTTTTATTCGATATCGGTCAATCAATAATTCACTGCATTACCTTGTGGAGTTTACATCGCAATAATTCACTGTATTACCTAGTTTACATCGCTGTAGACCAATCAATATGATGCGTGAAGGCCTCATACTTCTGGAAAGAATCGGTCTGAAACAATAGATATATAATTAAATCCATTATTTTCGTCTTCATCACAAATACAGTATCATAATACGATACAGTACTGAGAGAAGATCAAAGATTAAAATCACAACAACAGGTAAACATCTTTATTCGATATCGGTCAATCAATAATTCACTGTATTACCTTGTGGAGTTTACATCGCTGTAGACCAATCAATATGAGGAGCGAAGGCCTCATACTTCTCGAAAGACTCGGTCTGAAACAATGGATATATAATTAAATCCATTATTTTCGTCTTCATCACAAATACAGTATCATAATACGATACAGTACTGAGAGAAGATCAAAGAATACAATCACATCAACACATAAACATATTTATTCGGTATCGGTCAATCAATAATTCACTGGAGTTTACATCGCTGTAGACCAATCAATATGATGCGTGAAGGCCTCATACTTCTGGAAAGAATCGGTCTGAAACAATAGATATATAATTAAATCCATTATTTTCGTCTTCATCACAAATACAGTATCATAATACGATACAGTACTGAGAAAAGATCAAAGATTAAAATCACAACAACACGTAAACATCTTTATTCGATATCGGTCAATCAATAATTCACTGTATTACTTTGTGGAGTTTACATCGCTGTAGACCAATCAATATGATGCGTGAAGGCCTCATACTTCTGGAAAGAATCGGTCTGAAACAATAGATATATAATTAAATCCATTATTTTCGTCTTCATCACAAATACAGTATCATAATACGCTACAGTACTGAGAGAAGATCAAAGAATACAATCACAACAACACATAAACATATTTATTCGGTATCGGTCAATCAATAATTCACTGTATTACCTTGTGGAGTTTACATCGCTGTAGACCAATCAATATGAGGAGCGAAGGCCTCATACTTCTCAAAAGACTCGGTCTGAAACAATAGATATATAATTAAATCCATTATTTTCGTCTTCATCACAAATACAGTATCATAATACGATACAGTACTGAGAGAAGATCAAAGAATACAATCACAACAACACATAAACATATTTATTCGGTATCGGTCAATCAATAATTCACTGTATTACCTTGTGGAGTTTACATCGCTGTAGACCAATCAATATGATGCGTGAAGGCCTCATACTTCTGGAAAGATTCGGTCTGAAACAATAGATATATAATTAAATCCATTATTTTCGTCTTCATCACAAATACAGTATCATAATACGATACAGTACTGAGAGAAGATCAAAGATTAAAATCACAACAACAGGTAAACATCTTTATTCGATATCGGTCAATCAATAATTCACTGTATTACCTTGTGGAGTTTACATCGCTGTAGACCAATCAATATGAGGAGCGAAGGCCTCATACTTCTCGAAAGACTCGGTCTGAAACAATGGATATATAATTAAATCCATTATTTTCGTCTTCATCACAAATACAGTATCATAATACGATACAGTACTGAGAGAAGATCAAAGAATACAATCACATCAACACATAAACATATTTATTCGGTATCGGTCAATCAATAATTCACTGGAGTTTACATCGCTGTAGACCAATCAATATGATGCGTGAAGGCCTCATACTTCTGGAAAGAATCGGTCTGAAACAATAGATATATAATTAAATCCATTATTTTCGTCTTCATCACAAATACAGTATCATAATACGATACAGTACTGAGAAAAGATCAAAGATTAAAATCACAACAACACGTAAACATCTTTATTCGATATCGGTCAATCAATAATTCACTGTATTACTTTGTGGAGTTTACATCGCTGTAGACCAATCAATATGATGCGTGAAGGCCTCATACTTCTGGAAAGAATCGGTCTGAAACAATAGATATATAATTAAATCCATTATTTTCGTCTTCATCACAAATACAGTATCATAATACGCTACAGTACTGAGAGAAGATCAAAGAATACAATCACAACAACACATAAACATATTTATTCGGTATCGGTCAATCAATAATTCACTGTATTACCTTGTGGAGTTTACATCGCTGTAGACCAATCAATATGATGCGTGAAGGCCTCATACTTCTGGAAAGAATCGGTCTGAAACAATAGATATATAATTAAATCCATTATTTTCGTCTTCATCACAAATACAGTATCATAATACGATACAGTACTGAGAGAAGATCAAAGATTAAAATCACAACAACAGGTAAACATCTTTATTCGATATCGGTCAATCAATAATTCACTGTATTACCTTGTGGAGTTTACATCGCTGTAGACCAATCAATATGAGGAGCGAAGGCCTCATACTTCTCGAAAGACTCGGTCTGAAACAATGGATATATAATTAAATCCATTATTTTCGTCTTCATCACAAATACAGTATCATAATACGATACAGTACTGAGAGAAGATCAAAGAATACAATCACATCAACACATAAACATATTTATTCGGTATCGGTCAATCAATAATTCACTGGAGTTTACATCGCTGTAGACCAATCAATATGATGCGTGAAGGCCTCATACTTCTGGAAAGAATCGGTCTGAAACAATAGATATATAATTAAATCCATTATTTTCGTCTTCATCACAAATACAGTATCATAATACGATACAGTACTGAGAAAAGATCAAAGATTAAAATCACAACAACACGTAAACATCTTTATTCGATATCGGTCAATCAATAATTCACTGTATTACTTTGTGGAGTTTACATCGCTGTAGACCAATCAATATGATGCGTGAAGGCCTCATACTTCTGGAAAGAATCGGTCTGAAACAATAGATATATAATTAAATCCATTATTTTCGTCTTCATCACAAATACAGTATCATAATACGCTACAGTACTGAGAGAAGATCAAAGAATACAATCACAACAACACATAAACATATTTATTCGGTATCGGTCAATCAATAATTCACTGTATTACCTTGTGGAGTTTACATCGCTGTAGACCAATCAATATGAGGAGCGAAGGCCTCATACTTCTCGAAAGACTCGGTCTGAAACAATAGATATATAATTAAATCCATTATTTTCGTCTTCATCACAAATACAGTATCATAATACGATACAGTACTGAGAGAAGATCAAAGAATACAATCACAACAACACATAAACATATTTATTCGGTATCGGTCAATCAATAATTCACTGTATTACCTTGTGGAGTTTACATCGCTGTAGACCAATCAATATGATGCGTGAATGCCTCATACTTCTGGAAAGAATCGGTCTGAAACAATAGATATATAATTAAATCCATAATTTTCGACTTCATCACAAATACAGTATCATAATACGATACAGTACTGAGAGAAGATCAAAGAATACAATCACAACAACACATAAACATATTTATTCGGTATCGGTCAATCAATAATTCACTGTATTACCTTGTGGAGTTTACATCGCTGTAGACCAATCAATATGATGCGTGAATGCCTCATACTTCTGGAAAGAATCGGTCTGAAACAATAGATATATAATTAAATCCATAATTTTCGACTTCATCACAAATACAGTATCATAATACGATACAGTACTGAGAGAAGATTTAAGATTAAAATCACAACAACACGTAAACATTTTTATTCGATATCGGTCAATCACTAATTCACTGCATTACCTTGTGGAGTTTACATCGCAATAATTCACTGTATTACCTAGTTTACATCGCTGTAGACCAATCAATATGATGCGTGAAGGCCTCATACTTCTGGAAAGAATCGGTCTGAAACAATAGATATATAATTAAATCCATTATTTTCGTCTTCATCACAAATACAGTATCATAATACGATACAGTACTGAGAGAAGATCAAAGAATACAATCACATCAACACATAAACATATTTATTCGGTATCGGTCAATCAATAATTCACTGGAGTTTACATCGCTGTAGACCAATCAATATGATGCGTGAAGGCCTCATACTTCTGGAAAGAATCGGTCTGAAACAATAGATATATAATTAAATTCATTATTTTCGTCTTCATCACAAATACAGTATCATAATACGATACAGTACTGAGAAAAGATCAAAGATTAAAATCACAACAACACGTAAACATCTTTATTCGATATCGGTCAATCAATAATTCACTGTATTACTTTGTGGAGTTTACATCGCTGTAGACCAATCAATATGATGCGTGAAGGCCTCATACTTCTGGAAAGAATCGGTCTGAAACAATAGATATATAATTAAATCCATTATTTTCGTCTTCATCACAAATACAGTATCATAATACGATACAGTACTGAGAAAAGATCAAAGATTAAAATCACAACAACAGGTAAACATCTTTATTCGATATCGGTCAATCAATAATTCACTGTATTACCTTGTGGAGTTTACATCGCTGTAGACCAATCAATATGAGGAGCGAAGGCCTCATACTTCTCGAAAGACTCGGTCTGAAACAATAGATAAATAATTAAATCCATTATTTTCGTCTTCATCACAAATACAGTATCATAATACGATACAGTACTGAGAGAAGATCAAAGAATACAATCACAACAACACATAAACATATTTATTCGGTATCGGTCAATCAATAATTCACTGTATTACCTTGTGGAGTTTACATCGCTGTAGACCAATCAATATGAGGAGCGAAGGCCTCATACTTCTCGAAAGACTCGGTCTGAAACAATAGATATATAATTAAATCCATTATTTTCGTCTTCATCACAAATACAGTATCATAATACGATACAGTACTGAGAGAAGATCAAAGAATACAATCACAACAACACATAAACATATTTATTCGGTATCGGTCAATCAATAATTCACTGTATTACCTTGTGGAGTTTACATCGCTGTAGACCAATCAATATGATGCGTGAATGCCTCATACTTCTGGAAAGAATCGGTCTGAAACAATAGATATATAATTAAATCCATAATTTTCGACTTCATCACAAATACAGTATCATAATACGATACAGTACTGAGAGAAGATTTAAGATTAAAATCACAACAACACGTAAACATTTTTATTCGATATCGGTCAATCACTAATTCACTGCATTACCTTGTGGAGTTTACATCGCAATAATTCACTGTATTACCTAGTTTACATCGCTGTAGACCAATCAATATGATGCGTGAAGGCCTCATACTTCTGGAAAGAATCGGTCTGAAACAATAGATATATAATTAAATCCATTATTTTCGTCTTCATCACAAATACAGTATCATAATACGATACAGTACTGAGAGAAGATCAAAGATTAAAATCACAACAACAGGTAAACATCTTTATTCGATATCGGTCAATCAATAATTCACTGTATTACCTTGTGGAGTTTACATCGCTGTAGACCAATCAATATGAGGAGCGAAGGCCTCATACTTCTCGAAAGACTCGGTCTGAAACAATGGATATATAATTAAATCCATTATTTTCGTCTTCATCACAAATACAGTATCATAATACGATACAGTACTGAGAGAAGATCAAAGAATACAATCACAACAACACATAAACATATTTATTCGGTATCGGTCAATCAATAATTCACTGTATTACCTTGTG
Source organism: Parapristionchus giblindavisi (assembly GCA_943737045.1). NCBI lineage: Eukaryota > Metazoa > Nematoda > Chromadorea > Rhabditida > Diplogasteridae > Parapristionchus > Parapristionchus giblindavisi. Next base: position 309,424 of record CALSFV010000020.1, on the reverse strand, counting down.
GAGTTTACATCGCTGTAGACCAATCAATATGATGCGTGAAGGCCTCATACTTCTGGAAAGAATCGGTCTGAAACAATAGATATATAATTAAATCCATAATTTTCGTCTTCATCACAAATACAGTATCATAATACGATACAGTACTGAGAGAAGATTTAAGATTAAAATCACAACAACACGTAAACATTTTTATTCGATATCGGTCAATCAATAATTCACTGCATTACCTTGTGGAGTTTACATCGCAATAATTCACTGTATTACCTAGTTTACATCGCTGTAGACCAATCAATATGAGGAGCGAAGGTCTCATACTTCTCGAAAGACTCGGTCTGAAACAATAGAAATATAATTAAATCCATTATTTTCGTCTTCATCACAAATACAGTATCATAATACGATACAGTACTGAGAGAAGATCAAAGAATACAATCACAACAACACATAAACATATTTATTCGGTATCGGTCAATCAATAATTCACTGTATTACCTTGTGGAGTTTACATCGCTGTAGACCAATCAATATGATCAATCAATCAATAATTCACTGTATTACCTTGTGGAGTTTACATCGCTGTAGACCAATCAATATGATGCGTGAAGGCCTCATACTTCTGGAAAGAATCGGTCTGAAACAATAGATATATAATTAAATCCATTATTTTCGTCTTCATCACAAATACAGTATCATAATACGATACAGTACTGAGAGAAGATTTAAGATTAAAATCACAACAACACGTAAACATCTTTATTCGATATCGGTCAATCAATAATTCACTGCATTACGTTGTGGAGTTTACATCGCAATAATTCACTGTATTACCTAGTTTACATCGCTGTAGACCAATCAATATGATGCGTGAAGGCCTCATACTTCTGGAAAGAATCGGCCTGAAACAATAGATATATAATTAAATCCATTATTTTCGTCTTCATCACAAATACAGTATCATAATACGATACAGTACTGAGAGAAGATCAAAGATTAAAATCACAACAACAGGTAAACATCTTTATTCGATATTGGTCAATCAATAATTCATTGTATTACCTTGTGGAGTTTACATCGCTGTAGACCAATCAATATGAGGAGCGAAGGCCTCATACTTCTCGAAAGACTCGGTCTGAAACAATAGATATATAATTAAATCCATTATTTTCGTCTTCATCACAAATACAGTATCATAATACGATACAGTACTGAGAGAAGATCAAAGAATACAATCACAACAACACATAAACATATTTATTCGGTATCGGTCAATCAATAATTCACTGTATTACCTTGTGGAGTTTACATCGCTGTAGACCAATCAATATGATGCGTGAAGGCCTCATACTTCTGGAAAGAATCGGTCTGAAACAATAGATATATAATTAAATCCATTATTTTCGTCTTCATCACAAATACAGTATCATAATAGGATACAGTACTGAGAGAAGATTTAAGATTAAAATCACAACAACACGTAAACATCTTTATTCGATATCGGTCAATCAATAATTCACTGCATTACCTTGTGGAGTTTACATCGCAATAATTCACTGTATTACCTAGTTTACATCGCTGTAGACCAATCAATATGATGCGTGAAGGCCTCATACTTCTGGAAAGAATCGGTCTGAAACAATAGATATATAATTAAATCCATTATTTTCGTCTTCATCACAAATATAGTATCATAATACGATACAGTACTGAGAGAAGATCAAAGAATACAATCACAACAACACATAAACATATTTATTCGGTATCGGTCAATCAATAATTCACTGTATTACCTTGTGGAGTTTACATCGCTGTAGACCAATCAATATGATGCGTGAAGGCCTCATACTTCTCGAAAGACTCGGTCTGAAACAATAGATATATAATTAAATCCATTATTTTCGTCTTCATCACAAATACAGTATCATAATACGATACAGTACTGAGAGATGATCAAAGAATACAATCACAACAACACATAAACATATTTATTCGGTATCGGTCAATCAATAATTCACTGTATTACCTTGTGGAGTTTACATCGCTGTAGACCAATCAATATGATGCGTGAAGGCCTCATACTTCTGGAAAGAATCGGTCTGAAACAATAGATATATAATTAAATCCATTATTTTCGTCTTCATCACAAATACAGTATCATAATAGGATACAGTACTGAGAGAAGATTTAAGATTAAAATCACAACAACACGTAAACATCTTTATTCGATATCGGTCAATCAATAATTCACTGCATTACCTTGTGGAGTTTACATCGCAATAATTCACTGTATTACCTAGTTTACATCGCTGTAGACCAATCAATATGATGCGTGAAGGCCTCATACTACTGGAAAGAATCGGTCTGAAACAATAGATATATAATTAAATCCATTATTTTCGTCTTCATCACAAATACAGTATCATAATACGATACAGTACTGAGAAAAGATCAAAGATTAAAATCACAACAACAGGTAAACATCTTTATTCGATATCGGTCAATCAATAATTCACTGTATTACCTTGTGGAGTTTACATCGCTGTAGACCAATCAATATGAGGAGCGAAGGCCTCATACTTCTCGTAAGACTCGGTCTGAAACAATAGATAAATAATTAAATCCATTATTTTCGTCTTCATCACAAATACAGTATCATAATACGATACAGTACTGAGAGAAGATCAAAGAATACAATCACAACAACACATAAACATATTTATTCGGTATCGGTCAATCAATAATTCACTGTATTACCTTGTGGAGTTTACATCGCTGTAGACCAATCAATATGATGCGTGAAGGCCTCATACTTCTCGAAAGACTCGGTCTGAAACAATAGATATATAATTAAATCCATTATTTTCGTCTTCATCACAAATACAGTATCATAATACGATACAGTACTGAGAGAAGATCAAAGAATACAATCACAACAACACATAAACATATTTATTCGGTATCGGTCAATCAATAATTCACTGTATTACCTTGTGGAGTTTACATCGCTGTAGACCAATCAATATGATGCGTGAAGGCCTCATACTTCTGGAAAGAATCGGTCTGAAACAATAGATATATAATTAAATCCATTATTTTCGTCTTCATCACAAATACAGTATCATAATAGGATACAGTACTGAGAGAAGATTTAAGATTAAAATCACAACAACACGTAAACATCTTTATTCGATATCGGTCAATCAATAATTCACTGCATTACCTTGTGGAGTTTACATCGCAATAATTCACTGTATTACCTAGTTTACATCGCTGTAGACCAATCAATATGATGCGTGAAGGCCTCATACTTCTGGAAAGAATCGGTCTGAAACAATAGATATATAATTAAATCCATTATTTTCGTCTTCATCACAAATACAGTATCATAATAGGATACAGTACTGAGAGAAGATTTAAGATTAAAATCACAACAACACGTAAACATCTTTATTCGATATCGGTCAATCAATAATTCACTGCATTACCTTGTGGAGTTTACATCGCAATAATTCACTGTATTACCTAGTTTACATCGCTGTAGACCAATCAATATGATGCGTGAAGGCCTCATACTTCTGGAAAGAATCGGTCTGAAACAATAGATATATAATTAAATCCATTATTTTCGTCTTCATCACAAATACAGTATCATAATACGATACAGTACTGAGAAAAGATCAAAGATTAAAATCACAACAACAGGTAAACATCTTTATTCGATATCGGTCAATCAATAATTCACTGTATTACCTTGTGGAGTTTACATCGCTGTAGACCAATCAATATGAGGAGCGAAGGCCTCATACTTCTCGAAAGACTCGGTCTGAAACAATAGATAAATAATTAAATCCATTATTTTCGTCTTCATCACAAATACAGTATCATAATACGATACAGTACTGAGAGAAGATCAAAGAATACAATCACAACAACACACAAACATATTTATTCGGTATCGGTCAATCAATAATTCACTGTATTACCTTGTGGAGTTTACATCGCAATAATTCACTGTATTACCTAGTTTACATCGCTGTAGACCAATCAATATGATGCGTGAAGGCCTCATACTTCTGGAAAGAATCGGTCTGAAACAATAGATATATAATTAAATCCATTATTTTCGTCTTCATCACAAATACAGTATCATAATACGATACAGTACTGAGAAAAGATCAAAGATTAAAATCACAACAACAGGTAAACATCTTTATTCGATATCGGTCAATCAATAATTCACTGTATTACCTTGTGGAGTTTACATCGCTGTAGACCAATCAATATGAGGAGCGAAGGCCTCATACTTCTCGAAAGACTCGGTCTGAAACAATAGATAAATAATTAAATCCATTATTTTCGTCTTCATCACAAATACAGTATCATAATACGATACAGTACTGAGAGAAGATCAAAGAATACAATCACAACAACACATAAACATATTTATTCGGTATCGGTCAATCAATAATTCACTGTATTACCTTGTGGAGTTTACATCGCTGTAGACCAATCAATATGATCAATCAATCAATAATTCACTGTATTACCTTGTGGAGTTTACATCGCTGTAGACCAATCAATATGATGCGTGAAGGCCTCATACTTCTGGAAAGAATCGGTCTGAAACAATAGATATATAATTAAATCCATTATTTTCGTCTTCATCACAAATACAGTATCATAATAGGATACAGTACTGAGAGAAGATTTAAGATTAAAATCACAACAACACGTAAACATCTTTATTCGATATCGGTCAATCAATAATTCACTGCATTACCTTGTGGAGTTTACATCGCAATAATTCACTGTATTACCTAGTTTACATCGCTGTAGACCAATCAATATGATGCGTGAAGGCCTCATACTTCTGGAAAGAATCGGTCTGAAACAATAGATATATAATTAAATCCATTATTTTCGTCTTCATCACAAATACAGTATCATAATACGATACAGTACTGAGAAAAGATCAAAGATTAAAATCACAACAACAGGTAAACATCTTTATTCGATATCGGTCAATCAATAATTCACTGTATTACCTTGTGGAGTTTACATCGCTGTAGACCAATCAATATGAGGAGCGAAGGCCTCATACTTCTCGAAAGACTCGGTCTGAAACAATAGATAAATAATTAAATCCATTATTTTCGTCTTCATCACAAATACAGTATCATAATACGATACAGTACTGAGAGAAGATCAAAGAATACAATCACAACAACACATAAACATATTTATTCGGTATCGGTCAATCAATAATTCACTGTATTACCTTGTGGAGTTTATATCGCTGTAGACCAATCAATATGATGCGTGAAGGCCTCATCCTTCTGGAAAGAATCGGTCTGAAACAATAGATATATAATTAAATCCATTATTTTCGTCTTCATCACATATACAGTATCATAATACGATACAGTACTGAGAGAAGATCAAAGAATACAATCACAACAACACATAAACATATTTATTCGGTATCGGTCAATCAATAATTCACTGTATTACCTTGTGGAGTTTACATCGCTGTAGACCAATCAATATGATGCGTGAAGGCCTCATACTTCTGGAAAGAATCGGTCTGAAACAATAGATATATAATTAAATCCATTATTTTCGTCTTCATCACAAATACAGTATCATAATACGATACAGTACTGAGAGAAGATTTAAGATTAAAATCACAACAACACGTAAACATTTTTATTCGATATCGGTCAATCAATAATTCACTGCATTACCTTGTGGAGTTTACATCGCAATAATTCACTGTATTACCTAGTTTACATCGCTGTAGACCAATCAATATGAGGAGCGAAGGTCTCATACTTCTCGAAAGACTCGGTCTGAAACAATAGATATATAATTAAATCCATTATTTTCGTCTTCATCACAAATACAGTATCATAATACGATACAGTACTGAGAGAAGATCAAAGAATACAATCACAACAACACATAAACATATTTATTCGGTATCGGTCAATCAATAATTCACTGTATTACCTTGTGGAGTTTACATCGCTGTAGACCAATCAATATGATCAATCAATCAATAATTCACTGTATTACCTTGTGGAGTTTACATCGCTGTAGACCAATCAATATGATGCGTGAAGGCCTCATACTTCTGGAAAGAATCGGTCTGAAACAATAGATATATAATTAAATCCATTATTTTCGTCTTCATCACAAATACAGTATCATAATAGGATACAGTACTGAGAGAAGATTTAAGATTAAAATCACAACAACACGTAAACATCTTTATTCGATATCGGTCAATCAATAATTCACTGCATTACCTTGTGGAGTTTACATCGCAATAATTCACTGTATTACCTAGTTTACATCGCTGTAGACCAATCAATATGATGCGTGAAGGCCTCATACTTCTGGAAAGAATCGGTCTGAAACAATAGATATATAATTAAATCCATTATTTTCGTCTTCATCACAAATACAGTATCATAATACGATACAGTACTGAGAGAAGATCAAAGAATACAATCACAACAACACATAAACATATTTATTCGGTATCGGTCAATCAATAATTCACTGTATTACCTTGTGGAGTTTACATCGCTGTAGACCAATCAATATGATGCGTGAAGGCCTCATACTTCTCGAAAGACTCGGTCTGAAACAATAGATATATAATTAAATCCATTATTTTCGTCTTCATCACAAATACAGTATCATAATACGATACAGTACTGAGAGAAGATCAAAGAATACAATCACAACAACACATAAACATATTTATTCGGTATCGGTCAATCAATAATTCACTGTATTACCTTGTGGAGTTTACATCGCTGTAGACCAATCAATATGATGCGTGAAGGCCTCATACTTCTGGAAAGAATCGGTCTGAAACAATAGATATATAATTAAATCCATTATTTTCGTCTTCATCACAAATACAGTATCATAATAGGATACAGTACTGAGAGAAGATTTAAGATTAAAATCACAACAACACGTAAACATCTTTATTCGATATCGGTCAATCAATAATTCACTGCATTACCTTGTGGAGTTTACATCGCAATAATTCACTGTATTACCTAGTTTACATCGCTGTAGACCAATCAATATGATGCGTGAAGGCCTCATACTTCTGGAAAGAATCGGTCTGAAACAATAGATATATAATTAAATCCATTATTTTCGTCTTCATCACAAATACAGTATCATAATACGATACAGTACTGAGAAAAGATCAAAGATTAAAATCACAACAACAGGTAAACATCTTTATTCGATATCGGTCAATCAATAATTCACTGTATTACCTTGTGGAGTTTACATCGCTGTAGACCAATCAATATGAGGAGCGAAGGCCTCATACTTCTCGTAAGACTCGGTCTGAAACAATAGATAAATAATTAAATCCATTATTTTCGTCTTCATCACAAATACAGTATCATAATACGATACAGTACTGAGAGAAGATCAAAGAATACAATCACAACAACACATAAACATATTTATTCGGTATCGGTCAATCAATAATTCACTGTATTACCTTGTGGAGTTTACATCGCTGTAGACCAATCAATATGATGCGTGAAGGCCTCATACTTCTCGAAAGACTCGGTCTGAAACAATAGATATATAATTAAATCCATTATTTTCGTCTTCATCACAAATACAGTATCATAATACGATACAGTACTGAGAGAAGATCAAAGAATACAATCACAACAACACATAAACATATTTATTCGGTATCGGTCAATCAATAATTCACTGTATTACCTTGTGGAGTTTACATCGCTGTAGACCAATCAATATGATGCGTGAAGGCCTCATACTTCTGGAAAGAATCGGTCTGAAACAATAGATATATAATTAAATCCATTATTTTCGTCTTCATCACAAATACAGTATCATAATAGGATACAGTACTGAGAGAAGATTTAAGATTAAAATCACAACAACACGTAAACATCTTTATTCGATATCGGTCAATCAATAATTCACTGCATTACCTTGTGGAGTTTACATCGCAATAATTCACTGTATTACCTAGTTTACATCGCTGTAGACCAATCAATATGATGCGTGAAGGCCTCATACTTCTCGAAAGACTCGGTCTGAAACAATAGATATATAATTAAATCCATTATTTTCGTCTTCATCACAAATACAGTATCATAATACGATACAGTACTGAGAGATGATCAAAGAATACAATCACAACAACACATAAACATATTTATTCGGTATCGGTCAATCAATAATTCACTGTATTACCTTGTGGAGTTTACATCGCTGTAGACCAATCAATATGATGCGTGAAGGCCTCATACTTCTGGAAAGAATCGGTCTGAAACAATAGATATATAATTAAATCCATTATTTTCGTCTTCATCACAAATACAGTATCATAATAGGATACAGTACTGAGAGAAGATTTAAGATTAAAATCACAACAACACGTAAACATCTTTATTCGATATCGGTCAATCAATAATTCACTGTATTACCTTGTGGAGTTTACATCGCTGTAGACCAATCAATATGATCAATCAATCAATAATTCACTGTATTACCTTGTGGAGTTTACATCGCTGTAGACCAATCAATATGATGCGTGAAGGCCTCATACTTCTGGAAAGAATCGGTCTGAAACAATAGATATATAATTAAATCCATTATTTTCGTCTTCATCACAAATACAGTATCATAATAGGATACAGTACTGAGAGAAGATTTAAGATTAAAATCACAACAACACGTAAACATCTTTATTCGATATCGGTCAATCAATAATTCACTGCATTACCTTGTGGAGTTTACATCGCAATAATTCACTGTATTACCTAGTTTACATCGCTGTAGACCAATCAATATGATGCGTGAAGGCCTCATACTTCTGGAAAGAATCGGTCTGAAACAATAGATATATAATTAAATCCATTATTTTCGTCTTCATCACAAATACAGTATCATAATACGATACAGTACTGAGAGAAGATCAAAGAATACAATCACAACAACACATAAACATATTTATTCGGTATCGGTCAATCAATAATTCACTGTATTACCTTGTGGAGTTTACATCGCTGTAGACCAATCAATATGATGCGTGAAGGCCTCATACTTCTCGAAAGACTCGGTCTGAAACAATAGATATATAATTAAATCCATTATTTTCGTCTTCATCACAAATACAGTATCATAATACGATACAGTACTGAGAGAAGATCAAAGAATACAATCACAACAACACATAAACATATTTATTCGGTATCGGTCAATCAATAATTCACTGTATTACCTTGTGGAGTTTACATCGCTGTAGACCAATCAATATGATGCGTGAAGGCCTCATACTTCTGGAAAGAATCGGTCTGAAACAATAGATATATAATTAAATCCATTATTTTCGTCTTCATCACAAATACAGTATCATAATAGGATACAGTACTGAGAGAAGATTTAAGATTAAAATCACAACAACACGTAAACATCTTTATTCGATATCGGTCAATCAATAATTCACTGTATTACCTTGTGGAGTTTACATCGCTGTAGACCAATCAATATGATCAATCAATCAATAATTCACTGTATTACCTTGTGGAGTTTACATCGCTGTAGACCAATCAATATGATGCGTGAAGGCCTCATACTTCTGGAAAGAATCGGTCTGAAACAATAGATATATAATTAAATCCATTATTTTCGTCTTCATCACAAATACAGTATCATAATAGGATACAGTACTGAGAGAAGATTTAAGATTAAAATCACAACAACACGTAAACATCTTTATTCGATATCGGTCAATCAATAATTCACTGCATTACCTTGTGGAGTTTACATCGCAATAATTCACTGTATTACCTAGTTTACATCGCTGTAGACCAATCAATATGATGCGTGAAGGCCTCATACTTCTGGAAAGAATCGGTCTGAAACAATAGATATATAATTAAATCCATTATTTTCGTCTTCATCACAAATACAGTATCATAATACGATACAGTACTGAGAGAAGATCAAAGAATACAATCACAACAACACATAAACATATTTATTCGGTATCGGTCAATCAATAATTCACTGTATTACCTTGTGGAGTTTACATCGCTGTAGACCAATCAATATGATGCGTGAAGGCCTCATACTTCTCGAAAGACTCGGTCTGAAACAATAGATATATAATTAAATCCATTATTTTCGTCTTCATCACAAATACAGTATCATAATACGATACAGTACTGAGAGAAGATCAAAGAATACAATCACAACAACACATAAACATATTTATTCGGTATCGGTCAATCAATAATTCACTGTATTACCTTGTGGAGTTTACATCGCTGTAGACCAATCAATATGATGCGTGAAGGCCTCATACTTCTGGAAAGAATCGGTCTGAAACAATAGATATATAATTAAATCCATTATTTTCGTCTTCATCACAAATACAGTATCATAATAGGATACAGTACTGAGAGAAGATTTAAGATTAAAATCACAACAACACGTAAACATCTTTATTCGATATCGGTCAATCAATAATTCACTGCATTACCTTGTGGAGTTTACATCGCAATAATTCACTGTATTACCTAGTTTACATCGCTGTAGACCAATCAATATGATGCGTGAAGGCCTCATACTTCTGGAAAGAATCGGTCTGAAACAATAGATATATAATTAAATCCATTATTTTCGTCTTCATCACAAATACAGTATCATAATACGATACAGTACTGAGAAAAGATCAAAGATTAAAATCACAACAACAGGTAAACATCTTTATTCGATATCGGTCAATCAATAATTCACTGTATTACCTTGTGGAGTTTACATCGCTGTAGACCAATCAATATGAGGAGCGAAGGCCTCATACTTCTCGTAAGACTCGGTCTGAAACAATAGATAAATAATTAAATCCATTATTTTCGTCTTCATCACAAATACAGTATCATAATACGATACAGTACTGAGAGAAGATCAAAGAATACAATCACAACAACACATAAACATATTTATTCGGTATCGGTCAATCAATAATTCACTGTATTACCTTGTGGAGTTTACATCGCTGTAGACCAATCAATATGATGCGTGAAGGCCTCATACTTCTCGAAAGACTCGGTCTGAAACAATAGATATATAATTAAATCCATTATTTTCGTCTTCATCACAAATACAGTATCATAATACGATACAGTACTGAGAGAAGATCAAAGAATACAATCACAACAACACATAAACATATTTATTCGGTATCGGTCAATCAATAATTCACTGTATTACCTTGTGGAGTTTACATCGCTGTAGACCAATCAATATGATGCGTGAAGGCCTCATACTTCTGGAAAGAATCGGTCTGAAACAATAGATATATAATTAAATCCATTATTTTCGTCTTCATCACAAATACAGTATCATAATAGGATACAGTACTGAGAGAAGATTTAAGATTAAAATCACAACAACACGTAAACATCTTTATTCGATATCGGTCAATCAATAATTCACTGCATTACCTTGTGGAGATTACATCGCAATAATTCACTGTATTACCTAGTTTACATCGCTGTAGACCAATCAATATGATGCGTGAAGGCCTCATACTTCTGGAAAGAATCGGTCTGAAACAATAGATATATAATTAAATCCATTATTTTCGTCTTCATCACAAATACAGTATCATAATAGGATACAGTACTGAGAGAAGATTTAAGATTAAAATCACAACAACACGTAAACATCTTTATTCGATATCGGTCAATCAATAATTCACTGCATTACCTTGTGGAGTTTACATCGCAATAATTCACTGTATTACCTAGTTTACATCGCTGTAGACCAATCAATATGATGCGTGAAGGCCTCATACTTCTGGAAAGAATCGGTCTGAAACAATAGATATATAATTAAATCCATTATTTTCGTCTTCATCACAAATACAGTATCATAATACGATACAGTACTGAGAAAAGATCAAAGATTAAAATCACAACAACAGGTAAACATCTTTATTCGATATCGGTCAATCAATAATTCACTGTATTACCTTGTGGAGTTTACATCGCTGTAGACCAATCAATATGAGGAGCGAAGGCCTCATACTTCTCGAAAGACTCGGTCTGAAACAATAGATAAATAATTAAATCCATTATTTTCGTCTTCATCACAAATACAGTATCATAATACGATACAGTACTGAGAGAAGATCAAAGAATACAATCACAACAACACATAAACATATTTATTCGGTATCGGTCAATCAATAATTCACTGTATTACCTTGTGGAGTTTACATCGCAATAATTCACTGTATTACCTAGTTTACATCGCTGTAGACCAATCAATATGATGCGTGAAGGCCTCATACTTCTGGAAAGAATCGGTCTGAAACAATAGATATATAATTAAATCCATTATTTTCGTCTTCATCACAAATACAGTATCATAATACGATACAGTACTGAGAAAAGATCAAAGATTAAAATCACAACAACAGGTAAACATCTTTATTCGATATCGGTCAATCAATAATTCACTGTATTACCTTGTGGAGTTTACATCGCTGTAGACCAATCAATATGAGGAGCGAAGGCCTCATACTTCTCGAAAGACTCGGTCTGAAACAATAGATAAATAATTAAATCCATTATTTTCGTCTTCATCACAAATACAGTATCATAATACGATACAGTACTGAGAGAAGATCAAAGAATACAATCACAACAACACATAAACATATTTATTCGGTATCGGTCAATCAATAATTCACTGTATTACCTTGTGGAGTTTACATCGCTGTAGACCAATCAATATGATGCGTGAAGGCCTCATCCTTCTGGAAAGAATCGGTCTGAAACAATAGATATATAATTAAATCCATTATTTTCGTCTTCATCACATATACAGTATCATAATACGATACAGTACTGAGAGAAGATCAAAGAATACAATCACAACAACACATAAACATATTTATTCGGTATCGGTCAATCAATAATTCACTGTATTACCTTGTGGAGTTTACATCGCTGTAGACCAATCAATATGATGCGTGAAGGCCTCATACTTCTGGAAAGAATCGGTCTGAAACAATAGATATATAATTAAATCCATTATTTTCGTCTTCATCACAAATACAGTATCATAATACGATACAGTACTGAGAGAAGATTTAAGATTAAAATCACAACAACACGTAAACATTTTTATTCGATATCGGTCAATCAATAATTCACTGCATTACCTTGTGGAGTTTACATCGCAATAATTCACTGTATTACCTAGTTTACATCGCTGTAGACCAATCAATATGAGGAGCGAAGGTCTCATACTTCTCGAAAGACTCGGTCTGAAACAATAGATATATAATTAAATCCATTATTTTCGTCTTCATCACAAATACAGTATCATAATACGATACAGTACTGAGAGAAGATCAAAGAATACAATCACAACAACACATAAACATATTTATTCGGTATCGGTCAATCAATAATTCACTGTATTACCTTGTGGAGTTTACATCGCTGTAGACCAATCAATATGATCAATCAATCAATAATTCACTGTATTACCTTGTGGAGTTTACATCGCTGTAGACCAATCAATATGATGCGTGAAGGCCTCATACTTCTGGAAAGAATCGGTCTGAAACAATAGATATATAATTAAATCCATTATTTTCGTCTTCATCACAAATACAGTATCATAATACGATACAGTACTGAGAGAAGATTTAAGATTAAAATCACAACAACACGTAAACATCTTTATTCGATATCGGTCAATCAATAATTCACTGCATTACGTTGTGGAGTTTACATCGCAATAATTCACTGTATTACCTAGTTTACATCGCTGTAGACCAATCAATATGATGCGTGAAGGCCTCATACTTCTGGAAAGAATCGGCCTGAAACAATAGATATATAATTAAATCCATTATTTTCGTCTTCATCACAAATACAGTATCATAATACGATACAGTACTGAGAGAAGATCAAAGAATACAATCACAACAACACATAAACATATTTATTCGGTATCGGTCAATCAATAATTCACTGTATTACCTTGTGGAGTTTACATCGCAATAATTCACTGTATTACCTAGTTTACATCGCTGTAGACCAATCAATATGATGCGTGAAGGCCTCATACTTCTGGAAAGAATCGGTCTGAAACAATAGATATATAATTAAATCCATTATTTTCGTCTTCATCACAAATACAGTATCATAATACGATACAGTACTGAGAAAAGATCAAAGATTAAAATCACAACAACAGGTAAACATCTTTATTCGATATCGGTCAATCAATAATTCACTGTATTACCTTGTGGAGTTTACATCGCTGTAGACCAATCAATATGAGGAGCGAAGGCCTCATACTTCTCGAAAGACTCGGTCTGAAACAATAGATAAATAATTAAATCCATTATTTTCGTCTTCATCACAAATACAGTATCATAATACGATACAGTACTGAGAGAAGATCAAAGAATACAATCACAACAACACATAAACATATTTATTCGGTATCGGTCAATCAATAATTCACTGTATTACCTTGTGGAGTTTACATCGCTGTAGACCAATCAATATGATGCGTGAAGGCCTCATCCTTCTGGAAAGAATCGGTCTGAAACAATAGATATATAATTAAATCCATTATTTTCGTCTTCATCACATATACAGTATCATAATACGATACAGTACTGAGAGAAGATCAAAGAATACAATCACAACAACACATAAACATATTTATTCGGTATCGGTCAATCAATAATTCACTGTATTACCTTGTGGAGTTTACATCGCTGTAGACCAATCAATATGATGCGTGAAGGCCTCATACTTCTGGAAAGAATCGGTCTGAAACAATAGATATATAATTAAATCCATTATTTTCGTCTTCATCACAAATACAGTATCATAATACGATACAGTACTGAGAGAAGATTTAAGATTAAAATCACAACAACACGTAAACATTTTTATTCGATATCGGTCAATCAATAATTCACTGCATTACCTTGTGGAGTTTACATCGCAATAATTCACTGTATTACCTAGTTTACATCGCTGTAGACCAATCAATATGAGGAGCGAAGGTCTCATACTTCTCGAAAGACTCGGTCTGAAACAATAGATATATAATTAAATCCATTATTTTCGTCTTCATCACAAATACAGTATCATAATACGATACAGTACTGAGAGAAGATCAAAGAATACAATCACAACAACACATAAACATATTTATTCGGTATCGGTCAATCAATAATTCACTGTATTACCTTGTGGAGTTTACATCGCTGTAGACCAATCAATATGATCAATCAATCAATAATTCACTGTATTACCTTGTGGAGTTTACATCGCTGTAGACCAATCAATATGATGCGTGAAGGCCTCATACTTCTGGAAAGAATCGGTCTGAAACAATAGATATATAATTAAATCCATTATTTTCGTCTTCATCACAAATACAGTATCATAATACGATACAGTACTGAGAGAAGATTTAAGATTAAAATCACAACAACACGTAAACATCTTTATTCGATATCGGTCAATCAATAATTCACTGCATTACGTTGTGGAGTTTACATCGCAATAATTCACTGTATTACCTAGTTTACATCGCTGTAGACCAATCAATATGATGCGTGAAGGCCTCATACTTCTGGAAAGAATCGGCCTGAAACAATAGATATATAATTAAATCCATTATTTTCGTCTTCATCACAAATACAGTATCATAATACGATACAGTACTGAGAGAAGATCAAAGATTAAAATCACAACAACAGGTAAACATCTTTATTCGATATTGGTCAATCAATAATTCACTGTATTACCTTGTGGAGTTTACATCGCTGTAGACCAATCAATATGAGGAGCGAAGGCCTCATATCTTCTCGAAAGACTCGGTCTGAAACAATAGATATATAATTAAATCCATTATTTTCGTCTTCATCACAAATACAGTATCATAATACGATACAGTACTGAGAGAAGATCAAAGAATACAATCACAACAACACATAAACATATTTATTCGGTATCGGTCAATCAATAATTCACTGTATTACCTTGTGGAGTTTACATCGCTGTAGACCAATCAATATGATGCGTGAAGGCCTCATACTTCTGGAAAGAATCGGTCTGAAACAATAGATATATAATTAAATCCATTATTTTCGTCTTCATCACAAATACAGTATCATAATACGATACAGTACTGAGAGAAGATTTAAGATTAAAATCACAACAACACGTAAACATTTTTATTCGATATCGGTCAATCAATAATTCACTGCATTACCTTGTGGAGTTTACATCGCAATAATTCACTGTATTACCTAGTTTACATCGCTGTAGACCAATCAATATGAGGAGCGAAGGTCTCATACTTCTCGAAAGACTCGGTCTGAAACAATAGATATATAATTAAATCCATTATTTTCGTCTTCATCACAAATACAGTATCATAATACGATACAGTACTGAGAGAAGATCAAAGAATACAATCACAACAACACATAAACATATTTATTCGGTATCGGTCAATCAATAATTCACTGTATTACCTTGTGGAGTTTACATCGCTGTAGACCAATCAATATGATCAATCAATCAATAATTCACTGTATTACCTTGTGGAGTTTACATCGCTGTAGACCAATCAATATGATGCGTGAAGGCCTCATACTTCTGGAAAGAATCGGTCTGAAACAATAGATATATAATTAAATCCATTATTTTCGTCTTCATCACAAATACAGTATCATAATACGATACAGTACTGAGAGAAGATCAAAGAATACAATCACAACAACACATAAACATATTTATTCGGTATCGGTCAATCAATAATTCACTGTATTACCTTGTGGAGTTTACATCGCTGTAGACCAATCAATATGATCAATCAATCAATAATTCACTGTATTACCTTGTGGAGTTTACATCGCTGTAGACCAATCAATATGATGCGTGAAGGCCTCATACTTCTGGAAAGAATCGGTCTGAAACAATAGATATATAATTAAATCCATTATTTTCGTCTTCATCACAAATACAGTATCATAATACGATACAGTACTGAGAGAAGATTTAAGATTAAAATCACAACAACACGTAAACATCTTTATTCGATATCGGTCAATCAATAATTCACAGCATTACGTTGTGGAGTTTACATCGCAATAATTCACTGTATTACCTAGTTTACATCGCTGTAGACCAATCAATATGATGCGTGAAGGCCTCATACTTCTGGAAAGAATCGGCCTGAAACAATAGATATATAATTAAATCCATTATTTTCGTCTTCATCACAAATACAGTATCATAATACGATACAGTACTGAGAGAAGATCAAAGATTAAAATCACAACAACAGGTAAACATCTTTATTCGATATTGGTCAATCAATAATTCACTGTATTACCTTGTGGAGTTTACATCGCTGTAGACCAATCAATATGAGGAGCGAAGGCCTCATACTTCTCGAAAGACTCGGTCTGAAACAATAGATATATAATTAAATCCATTATTTTCGTCTTCATCACAAATACAGTATCATAATACGATACAGTACTGAGAGAAGATCAAAGAATACAATCACAACAACACATAAACATATTTATTCGGTATCGGTCAATCAATAATTCACTGTATTACCTTGTGGAGTTTACATCGCTGTAGACCAATCAATATGATGCGTGAAGGCCTCATACTTCTGGAAAGAATCGGTCTGAAACAATAGATATATAATTAAATCCATTATTTTCGTCTTCATCACAAATACAGTATCATAATACGATACAGTACTGAGAGAAGATTTAAGATTAAAATCACAACAACAGGTAAACATCTTTATTCGATATCGGTCAATCAATAATTCACTGCATTACGTTGTGGAGTTTACATCGCAATAATTCACTGTATTACCTAGTTTACATCGCTGTAGACCAGTCAATATGATGCGTGAAGGCCTCATACTTCTGGAAAGAATCGGCCTGAAACAATAGATATATAATTAAATCCATTATTTTCGTCTTCATCACAAATACAGTATCATAATACGATACAGTACTGAGAGAAGATCAAAGATTAAAATCACAGCAACAGGTAAACATCTTTATTCGATATTGGTCAATCAATAATTCACTGTATTACCTTGTGGAGTTTACATCGCTGTAGACCAATCAATATGAGGAGCGAAGGCCTCATACTTCTCGAAAGACTCGGTCTGAAACAATAGATATATAATTAAATCCATTATTTTCGTCTTCATCACAAATACAGTATCATAATACGATACAGTACTGAGAGAAGATCAAAGAATACAATCACAACAACACATAAACATATTTATTCGGTATCGGTCAATCAATAATTCACTGTATTACTTTGTGGAGTTTACATCGCTGTAGACCAATCAATATGATGCGTGAAGGCCTCATACTTCTGGAAAGAATCGGTCTGAAACAATAGATATATAATTAAATCCATTATTTTCGTCTTCATCACAAATACAGTATCATAATAGGATACAGTACTGAGAGAAGATTTAAGATTAAAATCACAACAACACGTAAACATCTTTATTCGATATCGGTCAATCAATAATTCACTGCATTACCTTGTGGAGTTTACATCGCAATAATTCACTGTATTACCTAGTTTACATCGCTGTAGACCAATCAATATGATGCGTGAAGGCCTCATACTTCTGGAAAGAATCGGTCTGAAACAATAGATATATAATTAAATCCATTATTTTCGTCTTCATCACAAATACAGTATCATAATACGATACAGTACTGAGAGAAGATCAAAGAATACAATCACAACAACACATAAACATATTTATTCGGTATCGGTCAATCAATAATTCACTGTATTACCTTGTGGAGTTTACATCGCTGTAGACCAATCAATATGATGCGTGAAGGCCTCATACTTCTCGAAAGACTCGGTCTGAAACAATAGATATATAATAAAATCCATTATTTTCGTCTTCATCACAAATACAGTATCATAATACGATACAGTACTGAGAGAAGATCAAAGAATACAATCACAACAACACATAAACATATTTATTCGGTATCGGTCAATCAATAATTCACTGTATTACCTTGTGGAGTTTACATCGCTGTAGACCAATCAATATGATGCGTGAAGGCCTCATACTTCTGGAAAGAATCGGTCTGAAACAATAGATATATAATTAAATCCATTATTTTCGTCTTCATCACAAATACAGTATCATAATAGGATACAGTACTGAGAGAAGATTTAAGATTAAAATCACAACAACACGTAAACATCTTTATTCGATATCGGTCAATCAATAATTCACTGCATTACCTTGTGGAGTTTACATCGCAATAATTCACTGTATTACCTAGTTTACATCGCTGTAGACCAATCAATATGATGCGTGAAGGCCTCATACTTCTGGAAAGAATCGGTCTGAAACAATAGATATATAATTAAATCCATTATTTTCGTCTTCATCACAAATACAGTATCATAATACGATACAGTACTGAGAAAAGATCAAAGATTAAAATCACAACAACAGGTAAACATCTTTATTCGATATCGGTCAATCAATAATTCACTGTATTACCTTGTGGAGTTTACATCGCTGTAGACCAATCAATATGAGGAGCGAAGGCCTCATACTTCTCGAAAGACTCGGTCTGAAACAATAGATAAATAATTAAATCCATTATTTTCGTCTTCATCACAAATACAGTATCATAATACGATACAGTACTGAGAGAAGATCAAAGAATACAATCACAACAACACATAAACATATTTATTCGGTATCGGTCAATCAATAATTCACTGTATTACCTTGTGGAGTTTACATCGCTGTAGACTAATCAATATGATGCGTGAAGGCCTCATACTTCTGGAAAGAATCGGTCTGAAACAATAGATATATAATTAAATCCATTATTTTCGTCTTCATCACAAATACAGTATCATAATACGATACAGTACTGAGAGAAGATCAAAGAATACAATCACAACAACACATAAACATATTTATTCGGTATCGGTCAATCAATAATTCACTGTATTACCTTGTGGAGTTTACATCGCTGTAGACCAATCAATATGATGCGTGAAGGCCTCATACTTCTGGAAAGAATCGGTCTGAAACAATAGATATATAATTAAATCCATTATTTTCGTCTTCATCACAAATACAGTATCATAATAGTATACAGTACTGAGAGAAGATTTAAGATTAAAATCACAACAACACGTAAACATCTTTATTCGATATCGGTCAATCAATAATTCACTGCATTACCTTGTGGAGTTTACATCGCAATAATTCACTGTATTACCTAGTTTACATCGCTGTAGACCAATCAATATGATGCGTGAAGGCCTCATACTTCTGGAAAGAATCGGTCTGAAACAATAGATATATAATTAAATCCATTATTTTCGTCTTCATCACAAATACAGTATCGTAATACGATACAGTACTGAGAGAAGATTTAAGATTAAAATCACAACAACACGTAAACATTTTTATTCGATATCGGTCAATCAATAATTCACTGCATTACCTTGTGGAGTTTACATCGCAATAATTCACTGTATTACCTAGTTTACATCGCTGTAGACCAATCAATATGATGCGTGAAGGCCTCATACTTCTGGAAAGAATCGGTCTGAAACAATAGATATATAATTAAATCCATTATTTTCGTCTTCATCACAAATACAGTATCATAATACGATACAGTACTGAGAGAAGATCAAAGAATACAATCACAACAACACATAAACATATTTATTCGGTATCGGTCAATCAATAATTCACTGTATTACCTTGTGGAGTTTACATCGCTGTAGACCAATCAATATGATGCGTGAAGGCCTCATACTTCTGGAAAGAATCGGTCTGAAACAATAGATATATAATTAAATCCATTATTTTCGTCTTCATCACAAATACAGTATCATAATAGGATACAGTACTGAGAGAAGATTTAAGATTAAAATCACAACAACACGTAAACATCTTTATTCGATATCGGTCAATCAATAATTCACTGCATTACCTTGTGGAGTTTACATCGCAATAATTCACTGTATTACCTAGTTTACATCGCTGTAGACCAATCAATATGATGCGTGAAGGCCTCATACTTCTGGAAAGAATCGGTCTGAAACAATAGATATATAATTAAATCCATTATTTTCGTCTTCATCACAAATACAGTATCGTAATACGATACAGTACTGAGAGAAGATTTAAGATTAAAATCACAACAACACGTAAACATTTTTATTCGATATCGGTCAATCAATAATTCACTGCATTACCTTGTGGAGTTTACATCGCAATAATTCACTGTATTACCTAGTTTACATCGCTGTAGACCAATCAATATGAGGAGCGAAGGTCTCATACTTCTCGAAAGACTCGGTCTGAAACAATAGATATATAATTAAATCCATTATTTTCGTCTTCATCACAAATACAGTATCATAATACGATACAGTACTGAGAGAAGATCAAAGAATACAATCACAACAACACATAAACATATTTATTCGGTATCGGTCAATCAATAATTCACTGTATTACCTTGTGGAGTTTACATCGCTGTAGACCAATCAATATGATCAATCAATCAATAATTCACTGTATTACCTTGTGGAGTTTACATCGCTGTAGACCAATCAATATGATGCGTGAAGGCCTCATACTTCTGGAAAGAATCGGTCTGAAACAATAGATATATAATTAAATCCATTATTTTCGTCTTCATCACAAATACAGTATCATAATACGATACAGTACTGAGAGAAGATTTAAGATTAAAATCACAACAACACGTAAACATCTTTATTCGATATCGGTCAATCAATAATTCACTGCATTACGTTGTGGAGTTTACATCGCAATAATTCACTGTATTACCTAGTTTACATCGCTGTAGACCAATCAATATGATGCGTGAAGGCCTCATACTTCTCGAAAGACTCGGTCTGAAACAATAGATAAATAATTAAATCCATTATTTTCGTCTTCATCACAAATACAGTATCATAATACGATACAGTACTGAGAGAAGATCAAAGAATACAATCACAACAACACATAAACATATTTATTCGGTATCGGTCAATCAATAATTCACTGTATTACCTTGTGGAGTTTACATCGCTGTAGACCAATCAATATGATGCGTGAAGGCCTCATACTTCTCGAAAGACTCGGTCTGAAACAATAGATATATAAGTAAATCCATTATTTTCGTCTTCATCACAAATACAGTATCATAATACGATACAGTACTGAGAGAAGATCAAAGAATACAATCGCAACAAGACATAAACATATTTATTCGATATCGGTCAATCAATAATTCACTGCATTACCTTGTGGAGTTTACATCGCAATAATTCACTGTATTACCTAGTTTACATCGCTGTAGACCAATCAATATGATGCGTGAAGGCCTCATACTTCTGGAAAGAATCGGTCTGAAACAATAGATATATAATTAAATCCATTATTTTCGTCTTCATCACAAATACAGTATCATAATACGATACAGTACTGAGAGAAGATCAAAGATTAAAATCACAACAACAGGTAAACATCTTTATTCGATATTGGTCAATCAATAATTCACTGTATTACCTTGTGGAGTTTACATCGCTGTAGACCAATCAATATGAGGAGCGAAGGCCTCATACTTCTCGAAAGACTCGGTCTGAAACAATAGATATATAATTAAATCCATTATTTTCGTCTTCATCACAAATACAGTATCATAATACGATACAGTACTGAGAGAAGATCAAAGAATACAATCACAACAACACATAAACATATTTATTCGGTATCGGTCAATCAATAATTCACTGTATTACCTTGTGGAGTTTACATCGCTGTAGACCAATCAATATGATGCGTGAAGGCCTCATACTTCTGGAAAGAATCGGTCTGAAACAATAGATATATAATTAAATCCATTATTTTCGTCTTCATCACAAATACAGTATCATAATACGATACAGTACTGAGAGAAGATTTAAGATTAAAATCACAACAACACGTAAACATCTTTATTCGATATCGGTCAATCAATAATTCACTGCATTACGTTGTGGAGTTTACATCGCAATAATTCACTGTATTACCTAGTTTACATCGCTGTAGACCAGTCAATATGATGCGTGAAGGCCTCATACTTCTGGAAAGAATCGGCCTGAAACAATAGATATATAATTAAATCCATTATTTTCGTCTTCATCACAAATACAGTATCATAATACGATACAGTACTGAGAGAAGATCAAAGATTAAAATCACAACAACAGGTAAACATCTTTATTCGATATTGGTCAATCAATAATTCACTGTATTACCTTGTGGAGTTTACATCGCTGTAGACCAATCAATATGAGGAGCGAAGGCCTCATACTTCTCGAAAGACTCGGTCTGAAACAATAGATATATAATTAAATCCATTATTTTCGTCTTCATCACAAATACAGTATCATAATACGATACAGTACTGAGAGAAGATCAAAGAATACAATCACAACAACACATAAACATATTTATTCGGTATCGGTCAATCAATAATTCACTGTATTACTTTGTGGAGTTTACATCGCTGTAGACCAATCAATATGATGCGTGAAGGCCTCATACTTCTGGAAAGAATCGGTCTGAAACAATAGATATATAATTAAATCCATTATTTTCGTCTTCATCACAAATACAGTATCATAATAGGATACAGTACTGAGAGAAGATTTAAGATTAAAATCACAACAACACGTAAACATCTTTATTCGATATCGGTCAATCAATAATTCACTGCATTACCTTGTGGAGTTTACATCGCAATAATTCACTGTATTACCTAGTTTACATCGCTGTAGACCAATCAATATGATGCGTGAAGGCCTCATACTTCTGGAAAGAATCGGTCTGAAACAATAGATATATAATTAAATCCATTATTTTCGTCTTCATCACAAATACAGTATCATAATACGATACAGTACTGAGAGAAGATCAAAGAATACAATCACAACAACACATAAACATATTTATTCGGTATCGGTCAATCAATAATTCACTGTATTACCTTGTGGAGTTTACATCGCTGTAGACCAATCAATATGATGCGTGAAGGCCTCATACTTCTCGAAAGACTCGGTCTGAAACAATAGATATATAATTAAATCCATTATTTTCGTCTTCATCACAAATACAGTATCATAATACGATACAGTACTGAGAGAAGATCAAAGAATACAATCACAACAACACATAAACATATTTATTCGATATCGGTCAATCAATAATTCACTGTATTACCTTGTGGAGTTTACATCGCTGTAGACCAATCAATATGATGCGTGAAGGCCTCATACTTCTGGAAAGAATCGGTCTGAAACAATAGATATATAATTAAATCCATTATTTTCGTCTTCATCACAAATACAGTATCATAATACGATACAGTACTGAGAGAAGATCAAAGAATACAATCACAACAACACATAAACATATTTATTCGGTATCGGTCAATCAATAATTCACTGTATTACCTTGTGGAGTTTACATCGCTGTAGACCAATCAATATGATGCGTGAAGGCCTCATACTTCTGGAAAGAATCGGTCTGAAACAATAGATATATAATTAAATCCATTATTTTCGTCTTCATCACAAATACAGTATCATAATACGATACAGTACTGAGAGAAGATCAAAGAATACAATCACAACAACACATAAACATATTTATTCGGTATCGGTCAATCAATAATTCACTGTATTACCTTGTGGAGTTTACATCGCTGTAGACCAATCAATATGATGCGTGAAGGCCTCATACTTCTGGAAAGAATCGGTCTGAAACAATAGATATATAATTAAATCCATTATTTTCGTCTTCATCACAAATACAGTATCATAATAGGATACAGTACTGAGAGAAGATTTAAGATTAAAATCACAACAACACGTAAACATCTTTATTCGATATCGGTCAATCAATAATTCACTGCATTACCTTGTGGAGTTTACATCGCAATAATTCACTGTATTACCTAGTTTACATCGCTGTAGACCAATCAATATGATGCGTGAAGGCCTCATACTTCTGGAAAGAATCGGTCTGAAACAATAGATATATAATTAAATCCATTATTTTCGTCTTCATCACAAATACAGTATCATAATACGATACAGTACTGAGAGAAGATTTAAGATTAAAATCACAACAACACGTAAACATCTTTATTCGATATCGGTCAATCAATAATTCACTGCATTACCTTGTGGAGTTTACATCGCAATAATTCACTGTATTACCTAGTTTACATCGCTGTAGACCAATCAATATGATGCGTGAAGGCCTCATACTTCTGGAAAGAATCGGTCTGAAACAATAGATATATAATTAAATCCATTATTTTCGTCTTCATCACAAATACAGTATCATAATACGATACAGTACTGAGAGAAGATCAAAGAATACAATCACAACAACACATAAACATATTTATTCGGTATCGGTCAATCAATAATTCACTGTATTACCTTGTGGAGTTTACATCGCTGTAGACCAATCAATATGATGCGTGAAGGCCTCATACTTCTCGAAAGACTCGGTCTGAAACAATAGATATATAATTAAATCCATTATTTTCGTCTTCATCACAAATACAGTATCATAATACGATACAGTACTGAGAGAAGATCAAAGAATACAATCACAACAACACATAAACATATTTATTCGATATCGGTCAATCAATAATTCACTGTATTACCTTGTGGAGTTTACATCGCTGTAGACCAATCAATATGATGCGTGAAGGCCTCATACTTCTGGAAAGAATCGGTCTGAAACAATAGATATATAATTAAATCCATTATTTTCGTCTTCATCACAAATACAGTATCATAATACGATACAGTACTGAGAGAAGATCAAAGAATACAATCACAACAACACATAAACATATTTATTCGGTATCGGTCAATCAATAATTCACTGTATTACCTTGTGGAGTTTACATCGCTGTAGACCAATCAATATGATGCGTGAAGGCCTCATACTTCTGGAAAGAATCGGTCTGAAACAATAGATATATAATTAAATCCATTATTTTCGTCTTCATCACAAATACAGTATCATAATACGATACAGTACTGAGAGAAGATCAAAGAATACAATCACAACAACACATAAACATATTTATTCGGTATCGGTCAATCAATAATTCACTGTATTACCTTGTGGAGTTTACATCGCTGTAGACCAATCAATATGATGCGTGAAGGCCTCATACTTCTGGAAAGAATCGGTCTGAAACAATAGATATATAATTAAATCCATTATTTTCGTCTTCATCACAAATACAGTATCATAATAGGATACAGTACTGAGAGAAGATTTAAGATTAAAATCACAACAACACGTAAACATCTTTATTCGATATCGGTCAATCAATAATTCACTGCATTACCTTGTGGAGTTTACATCGCAATAATTCACTGTATTACCTAGTTTACATCGCTGTAGACCAATCAATATGATGCGTGAAGGCCTCATACTTCTGGAAAGAATCGGTCTGAAACAATAGATATATAATTAAATCCATTATTTTCGTCTTCATCACAAATACAGTATCATAATACGATACAGTACTGAGAGAAGATTTAAGATTAAAATCACAACAACACGTAAACATCTTTATTCGATATCGGTCAAT
Source organism: Parapristionchus giblindavisi (assembly GCA_943737045.1). Lineage (NCBI taxonomy): Eukaryota > Metazoa > Nematoda > Chromadorea > Rhabditida > Diplogasteridae > Parapristionchus > Parapristionchus giblindavisi. The sequence continues at coordinate 282,609 of CALSFV010000020.1, read as the reverse complement.
CAATAATTCACTGCATTACCTTGTGGAGTTTACATCGCAATAATTCACTGTATTACCTAGTTTACATCGCTGTAGACCAATCAATATGATGCGTGAAGGCCTCATACTTCTGGAAAGAATCGGTCTGAAACAATAGATATATAATTAAATCCATTATTTTCGTCTTCATCACAAATACAGTATCATAATACGATACAGTACTGAGAGAAGATCAAAGAATACAATCACAACAACACATAAACATATTTATTCGGTATCGGTCAATCAATAATTCACTGTATTACCTTGTGGAGTTTACATCGCTGTAGACCAATCAATATGATGCGTGAAGGCCTCATACTTCTCGAAAGACTCGGTCTGAAACAATAGATATATAATTAAATCCATTATTTTCGTCTTCATCACAAATACAGTATCATAATACGATACAGTACTGAGAGAAGATCAAAGAATACAATCACAACAACACATAAACATATTTATTCGATATCGGTCAATCAATAATTCACTGTATTACCTTGTGGAGTTTACATCGCTGTAGACCAATCAATATGATGCGTGAAGGCCTCATACTTCTGGAAAGAATCGGTCTGAAACAATAGATATATAATTAAATCCATTATTTTCGTCTTCATCACAAATACAGTATCATAATACGATACAGTACTGAGAGAAGATCAAAGAATACAATCACAACAACACATAAACATATTTATTCGGTATCGGTCAATCAATAATTCACTGTATTACCTTGTGGAGTTTACATCGCTGTAGACCAATCAATATGATGCGTGAAGGCCTCATACTTCTGGAAAGAATCGGTCTGAAACAATAGATATATAATTAAATCCATTATTTTCGTCTTCATCACAAATACAGTATCATAATACGATACAGTACTGAGAGAAGATCAAAGAATACAATCACAACAACACATAAACATATTTATTCGGTATCGGTCAATCAATAATTCACTGTATTACCTTGTGGAGTTTACATCGCTGTAGACCAATCAATATGATGCGTGAAGGCCTCATACTTCTGGAAAGAATCGGTCTGAAACAATAGATATATAATTAAATCCATTATTTTCGTCTTCATCACAAATACAGTATCATAATAGGATACAGTACTGAGAGAAGATTTAAGATTAAAATCACAACAACACGTAAACATCTTTATTCGATATCGGTCAATCAATAATTCACTGCATTACCTTGTGGAGTTTACATCGCAATAATTCACTGTATTACCTAGTTTACATCGCTGTAGACCAATCAATATGATGCGTGAAGGCCTCATACTTCTGGAAAGAATCGGTCTGAAACAATAGATATATAATTAAATCCATTATTTTCGTCTTCATCACAAATACAGTATCATAATACGATACAGTACTGAGAAAAGATCAAAGATTAAAATCACAACAACAGGTAAACATCTTTATTCGATATCGGTCAATCAATAATTCACTGTATTACCTTTTGGAGTTTACATCGCTGTAGACCAATCAATATGAGGAGCGAAGGCCTCATACTTCTCGAAGGACTCGGTCTGAAACAATAGATAAATAATTAAATCCATTATTTTCGTCTTCATCACAAATACAGTATCATAATACGATACAGTACTGAGAGAAGATCAAAGAATACAATCACAACAACACATAAACATATTTATTCGGTATCGGTCAATCAATAATTCACTGTATTACCTTGTGGAGTTTACATCGCTGTAGACCAATCAATATGATGCGTGAAGGCCTCATACTTCTGGAAAGAATCGGTCTGAAACAATAGATATATAATTAAATCCATTATTTTCGTCTTCATCACAAATACAGTATCATAATACGATACAGTACTGAGAGAAGATCAAAGAATACAATCACAACAACACATAAACATATTTATTCGGTATCGGTCAATCAATAATTCACTGTATTACCTTGTGGAGTTTACATCGCTGTAGACCAATCAATATGATGCGTGAAGGCCTCATACTTCTGGAAAGAATCGGTCTGAAACAATAGATATATAATTAAATCCATTATTTTCGTCTTCATCACAAATACAGTATCATAATAGGATACAGTACTGAGAGAAGATTTAAGATTAAAATCACAACAACACGTAAACATCTTTATTCGATATCGGTCAATCAATAATTCACTGCATTACCTTGTGGAGTTTACATCGCAATAATTCACTGTATTACCTAGTTTACATCGCTGTAGACCAATCAATATGATGCGTGAAGGCCTCATACTTCTGGAAAGAATCGGTCTGAAACAATAGATATATAATTAAATCCATTATTTTCGTCTTCATCACAAATACAGTATCATAATACGATACAGTACTGAGAAAAGATCAAAGATTAAAATCACAACAACAGGTAAACATCTTTATTCGATATCGGTCAATCAATAATTCACTGTATTACCTTGTGGAGTTTACATCGCTGTAGACCAATCAATATGAGGAGCGAAGGCCTCATACTTCTCGAAAGACTCGGTCTGAAACAATAGATAAATAATTAAATCCATTATTTTCGTCTTCATCACAAATACAGTATCATAATACGATACAGTACTGAGAGAAGATCAAAGAATACAATCACAACAACACATAAACATATTTATTCGGTATCGGTCAATCAATAATTCACTGTATTACCTTGTGGAGTTTACATCGCTGTAGACCAATCAATATGATGCGTGAAGGCCTCATACTTCTGGAAAGAATCGGTCTGAAACAATAGATATATAATTAAATCCATTATTTTCGTCTTCATCACATATACAGTATCATAATACGATACAGTACTGAGAGAAGATCAAAGAATACAATCACAACAACACATAAACATATTTATTCGGTATCGGTCAATCAATAATTCACTGTATTACCTTGTGGAGTTTACATCGCTGTAGACCAATCAATATGATGCGTGAAGGCCTCATACTTCTCGAAAGACTCGGTCTGAAACAATAGATATATAAGTAAATCCATTATTTTCGTCTTCATCACAAATACAGTATCATAATACGATACAGAACTGAGAGAAGATCAAAGAATACAATCACAACAACACATAAACATATTTATTCGATATCGGTCAATCAATAATTCACTGCATTACCTTGTGGAGTTTACATCGCAATAATTCACTGTATTACCTAGTTTACATCGCTGTAGACCAATCAATATGATGCGTGAAGGCCTCATACTTCTGGAAAGAATCGGTCTGAAACAATAGATATATAATTAAATCCATTATTTTCGTCTTCATCACAAATACAGTATCATAATACGATACAGTACTGAGAAAAGATCAAAGATTAAAATCACAACAACAGGTAAACATCTTTATTCGATATCGGTCAATCAATAATTCACTGTATTACCTTGTGGAGTTTACATCGCTGTAGACCAATCAATATGAGGAGCGAAGGCCTCATACTTCTCGAAAGACTCGGTCTGAAACAATAGATAAATAATTAAATCCATTATTTTCGTCTTCATCACAAATACAGTATCATAATACGATACAGTACTGAGAGAAGATCAAAGAATACAATCACAACAACACATAAACATATTTATTCGGTATCGGTCAATCAATAATTCACTGTATTACCTTGTGGAGTTTACATCGCTGTAGACCAATCAATATGATGCGTGAAGGCCTCATACTTCTGGAAAGAATCGGTCTGAAACAATAGATATATAATTAAATCCATTATTTTCGTCTTCATCACATATACAGTATCATAATACGATACAGTACTGAGAGAAGATCAAAGAATACAATCACAACAACACATAAACATATTTATTCGGTATCGGTCAATCAATAATTCACTGTATTACCTTGTGGAGTTTACATCGCTGTAGACCAATCAATATGATGCGTGATGGCCTCATACTTCTCGAAAGACTCGGTCTGAAACAATAGATATATAAGTAAATCCATTATTTTCGTCTTCATCACAAATACAGTATCATAATACGATACAGTACTGAGAGAAGATCAAAGAATACAATCACAACAACACATAAACATATTTATTCGGTATCGGTCAATCAATAATTCACTGTATTACCTTGTGGAGTTTACATCGCTGTAGACCAATCAATATGATGCGTGAAGGCCCCATACTTCTGGAAAGAATCGGTCTGAAACAATAGATATATAATTAAATCCATTATTTTCGTCTTCATCACAAATACAGTATCATAATACGATACAGTACTGAGAGAAGATTTAAGATTAAAATCACAACAACACGTAAACATTTTTATTCGATATCGGTCAATCAATAATTCACTGCATTACCTTGTGGAGTTTACATCGCAATAATTCACTGTATTACCTAGTTTACATCGCTGTAGACCAATCAATATGAGGAGCGAAGGTCTCATACTTCTCGAAAGACTCGGTCTGAAACAATAGATATATAATTAAATCCATTATTTTCGTCTTCATCACAAATACAGTATCATAATACGATACAGTACTGAGAGAAGATCAAAGAATACAATCACAACAACACATAAACATATTTATTCGGTATCGGTCAATCAATAATTCACTGTATTACCTTGTGGAGTTTACATCGCTGTAGACCAATCAATATGATCAATCAATCAATAATTCACTGTATTACCTTGTGGAGTTTACATCGCTGTAGACCAATCAATATGATGCGTGAAGGCCTCATACTTCTGGAAAGAATCGGCCTGAAACAATAGATATATAATTAAATCCATTATTTTCGTCTTCATCACAAATACAGTATCATAATACGATACAGTACAGAGAGAAGATCAAAGATTAAAATCACAACAACAGGTAAACATCTTTATTCGATATTGGTCAATCAATAATTCACTGTATTACCTTGTGGAGTTTACATCGCTGTAGACCAATCAATATGAGGAGCGAAGGCCTCATACTTCTCGAAAGACTCGGTCTGAAACAATAGATATATAATTAAATCCATTATTTTCGTCTTCATCACAAATACAGTATCATAATACGATACAGTACTGAGAGAAGATCAAAGAATACAATCACAACAACACATAAACATATTTATTCGGTATCGGTCAATCAATAATTCACTGTATTACCTTGTGGAGTTTACATCGCTGTAGACCAATCAATATGATGCGTGAAGGCCTCATACTTCTGGAAAGAATCGGTCTGAAACAATAGATATATAATTAAATCCATTATTTTCGTCTTCATCACAAATACAGTATCATAATACGATACAGTACTGAGAGAAGATTTAAGATTAAAATCACAACAACACGTAAACATCTTTATTCGATATCGGTCAATCAATAATTCACTGTATTACCTTGTGGAGTTTACATCGCTGTAGACCAATCAATATGAGGAGCGAAGGCCTCATACTTCTCGAAAGACTCGGTCTGAAACAATAGATATATAATTAAATCCATTATTTTCGTCTTCATCACAAATACAGTATCATAATACGATACAGTACTGAGAGAAGATCAAAGAATACAATCACAACAACACATAAACATATTTATTCGGTATCGGTCAATCAATAATTCACTGTATTACCTTGTGGAGTTTACATCGCTGTAGACCAATCAATATGATGCGTGAAGGCCTCATACTTCTCGAAAGACTCGGTCTGAAACAATAGATATATAAGTAAATCCATTATTTTCGTCTTCATCACAAATACAGTATCATAATACGATACAGTACTGAGAGAAGATCAAAGAATACAATCACAACAACACATAAACATATTTATTCGATATCGGTCAATCAATAATTCACTGCATTACCTTGTGGAGTTTACATCGCAATAATTCACTGTATTACCTAGTTTACATCGCTGTAGACCAATCAATATGATGCGTGAAGGCCTCATACTTCTGGAAAGAATCGGTCTGAAACAATAGATATATAATTAAATCCATTATTTTCGTCTTCATCACAAATACAGTATCATAATACGATACAGTACTGAGAAAAGATCAAAGATTAAAATCACAACAACAGGTAAACATCTTTATTCGATATCGGTCAATCAATAATTCACTGTATTACCTTGTGGAGTTTACATCGCTGTAGACCAATCAATATGAGGAGCGAAGGCCTCATACTTCTCGAAAGACTCGGTCTGAAACAATAGATAAATAATTAAATCCATTATTTTCGTCTTCATCACAAATACAGTATCATAATACGATACAGTACTGAGAGAAGATCAAAGAATACAATCACAACAACACATAAACATATTTATTCGGTATCGGTCAATCAATAATTCACTGTATTACCTTGTGGAGTTTACATCGCTGTAGACCAATCAATATGATGCGTGAAGGCCTCATACTTCTGGAAAGAATCGGTCTGAAACAATAGATATATAATTAAATCCATTATTTTCGTCTTCATCACATATACAGTATCATAATACGATACAGTACTGAGAGAAGATCAAAGAATACAATCACAACAACACATAAACATATTTATTCGGTATCGGTCAATCAATAATTCACTGTATTACCTTGTGGAGTTTACATCGCTGTAGACCAATCAATATGATGCGTGAAGGCCTCATACTTCTCGAAAGACTCGGTCTGAAACAATAGATATATAAGTAAATCCATTATTTTCGTCTTCATCACAAATACAGTATCATAATACGATACAGTACTGAGAGAAGATCAAAGAATACAATCACAACAACACATAAACATATTTATTCGATATCGGTCAATCAATAATTCACTGCATTACCTTGTGGAGTTTACATCGCAATAATTCACTGTATTACCTAGTTTACATCGCTGTAGACCAATCAATATGATGCGTGAAGGCCTCATACTTCTGGAAAGAATCGGTCTGAAACAATAGATATATAATTAAATCCATTATTTTCGTCTTCATCACAAATACAGTATCATAATACGATACAGTACTGAGAAAAGATCAAAGATTAAAATCACAACAACAGGTAAACATCTTTATTCGATATCGGTCAATCAATAATTCACTGTATTACCTTGTGGAGTTTACATCGCTGTAGACCAATCAATATGAGGAGCGAAGGCCTCATACTTCTCGAAAGACTCGGTCTGAAACAATAGATAAATAATTAAATCCATTATTTTCGTCTTCATCACAAATACAGTATCATAATACGATACAGTACTGAGAGAAGATCAAAGAATACAATCACAACAACACATAAACATATTTATTCGGTATCGGTCAATCAATAATTCACTGTATTACCTTGTGGAGTTTACATCGCTGTAGACCAATCAATATGATGCGTGAAGGCCCCATACTTCTGGAAAGAATCGGTCTGAAACAATAGATATATAATTAAATCCATTATTTTCGTCTTCATCACAAATACAGTATCATAATACGATACAGTACTGAGAGAAGATTTAAGATTAAAATCACAACAACACGTAAACATTTTTATTCGATATCGGTCAATCAATAATTCACTGCATTACCTTGTGGAGTTTACATCGCAATAATTCACTGTATTACCTAGTTTACATCGCTGTAGACCAATCAATATGAGGAGCGAAGGTCTCATACTTCTCGAAAGACTCGGTCTGAAACAATAGATATATAATTAAATCCATTATTTTCGTCTTCATCACAAATACAGTATCATAATACGATACAGTACTGAGAGAAGATCAAAGAATACAATCACAACAACACATAAACATATTTATTCGGTATCGGTCAATCAATAATTCACTGTATTACCTTGTGGAGTTTACATCGCTGTAGACCAATCAATATGATCAATCAATCAATAATTCACTGTATTACCTTGTGGAGTTTACATCGCTGTAGACCAATCAATATGAAGCGTGAAGGCCTCATACTTCTGGAAAGAATCGGCCTGAAACAATAGATATATAATTAAATCCATTATTTTCGTCTTCATCACAAATACAGTATCATAATACGATACAGTACTGAGAGAAGATCAAAGATTAAAATCACAACAACAGGTAAACATCTTTATTCGATATTGGTCAATCAATAATTCACTGTATTACCTTGTGGAGTTTACATCGCTGTAGACCAATCAATATGAGGAGCGAAGGCCTCATACTTCTCGAAAGACTCGGTCTGAAACAATAGATATATAATTAAATCCATTATTTTCGTCTTCATCACAAATACAGTATCATAATACGATACAGTACTGAGAGAAGATCAAAGAATACAATCACAACAACACATAAACATATTTATTCGGTATCGGTCAATCAATAATTCACTGTATTACCTTGTGGAGTTTACATCGCTGTAGACCAATCAATATGATGCGTGAAGGCCTCATACTTCTGGAAAGAATCGGTCTGAAACAATAGATATATAATTAAATCCATTATTTTCGTCTTCATCACAAATACAGTATCATAATACGATACAGTACTGAGAGAAGATTTAAGATTAAAATCACAACAACACGTAAACATATTTATTCGATATCGGTCAATCAATAATTCACTGCATTACGTTGTGGAGTTTACATCGCAATAATTCACTGTATTACCTAGTTTACATCGCTGTAGACCAATCAATATGATGCGTGAAGGCCTCATACTTCTGGAAAGAATCGGCCTGAAACAATAGATATATAATTAAATCCATTATTTTCGTCTTCATCACAAATACAGTATCATAATACGATACAGTACTGAGAGAAGATCAAAGATTAAAATCACAACAACAGGTAAACATCTTTATTCGATATTGGTCAATCAATAATTCACTGTATTACCTTGTGGAGTTTACATCGCTGTAGACCAATCAATATGAGGAGCGAAGGCCTCATACTTCTCGAAAGACTCGGTCTGAAACAATAGATATATAATTAAATCCATTATTTTCGTCTTCATCACAAATACAGTATCATAATACGATACAGTACTGAGAGAAGATCAAAGAATACAATCACAACAACACATAAACATATTTATTCGGTATCGGTCAATCAATAATTCACTGTATTACCTTGTGGAGTTTACATCGTTGTAGACCAATCAATATGATGCGTGAAGGCCTCATACTTCTGGAAAGAATCGGTCTGAAACAATAGATATATAATTAAATCCATTATTTTCGTCTTCATCACAAATACAGTATCATAATAGGATACAGTACTGAGAGAAGATTTAAGATTAAAATCACAACAACACGTAAACATCTTTATTCGATATCGGTCAATCAATAATTCACTGCATTACCTTGTGGAGTTTACATCGCAATAATTCACTGTATTACCTAGTTTACATCGCTGTAGACCAATCAATATGATGCGTGAAGGCCTCATACTTCTGGAAAGAATCGGTCTGAAACAATAGATATATAATTAAATCCATTATTTTCGTCTTCATCACAAATACATTATCATAATACGATACAGTACTGAGAGAAGATCAAAGAATACAATCACAACAACACATAAACATATTTATTCGGTATCGGTCAATCAATAATTCACTGTATTACCTTGTGGAGTTTACATCGCTGTAGACCAATCAATATGATGCGTGAAGGCCTCATACTTCTCGAAAGAATCGGTCTGAAACAATAGATATATAATTAAATCCATTATTTTCGTCTTCATCACAAATACAGTATCATAATACGCTACAGTACTGAGAGAAGATCAAAGAATACAATCACAACAACACATAAACATATTTATTCGGTATCGGTCAATCAATAATTCACTGTATTACCTTGTGGAGTTTACATCGCTGTAGACCAATCAATATGAGGAGCGAAGGCCTCATACTTCTCGAAAGACTCGGTCTGAAACAATAGATATATAATTAAATCCATTATTTTCGTCTTCATCACAAATACAGTATCATAATACGATACAGTACTGAGAGAAGATCAAAGAATACAATCACAACAACACATAAACATATTTATTCGGTATCGGTCAATCAATAATTCACTGTATTACCTTGTGGAGTTTACATCGCTGTAGACCAATCAATATGATGCGTGAATGCCTCGTACTTCTGGAAAGAATCGGTCTGAAACAATAGATATATAATTAAATCCATAATTTTCGTCTTCATCACAAATACAGTATCATAATACGATACAGTACTGAGAGAAGATTTAAGATTAAAATCACAACAACACGTAAACATTTTTATTCGATATCGGTCAATCAATAATTCACTGCATTACCTTGTGGAGTTTACATCGCAATAATTCACTGTATTACCTAGTTTACATCGCTGTAGACCAATCAATATGATGCGTGAAGGCCTCATACTTCTCGAAAGAATCGGTCTGAAACAATAGATATATAATTAAATCCATTATTTTCGTCTTCATCACAAATACAGTATCATAATACGCTACAGTACTGAGAGAAGATCAAAGAATACAATCACAACAACACATAAACATATTTATTCGGTATCGGTCAATCAATAATTCACTGTATTACCTTGTGGAGTTTACATCGCTGTAGACCAATCAATATGAGGAGCGAAGGCCTCATACTTCTCGAAAGACTCGGTCTGAAACAATAGATATATAATTAAATCCATTATTTTCGTCTTCATCACAAATACAGTATCATAATACGATACAGTACTGAGAGAAGATCAAAGAATACAATCACAACAACACATAAACATATTTATTCGGTATCGGTCAATCAATAATTCACTGTATTACCTTGTGGAGTTTACATCGCTGTAGACCAATCAATATGATGCGTGAATGCCTCGTACTTCTGGAAAGAATCGGTCTGAAACAATAGATATATAATTAAATCCATAATTTTCGTCTTCATCACAAATACAGTATCATAATACGATACAGTACTGAGAGAAGATTTAAGATTAAAATCACAACAACACGTAAACATTTTTATTCGATATCGGTCAATCAATAATTCACTGCATTACCTTGTGGAGTTTACATCGCAATAATTCACTGTATTACCTAGTTTACATCGCTGTAGACCAATCAATATGAGGAGCGAAGGTCTCATACTTCTCGAAAGACTCGGTCTGAAACAATAGATATATAATTAAATCCATTATTTTCGTCTTCATCACAAATACAGTATCATAATACGATACAGTACTGAGAGAAGATCAAAGAATACAATCACAACAACACATAAACATATTTATTCGGTATCGGTCAATCAATAATTCACTGTATTACCTTGTGGAGTTTACATCGTTGTAGACCAATCAATATGATCAATCAATCAATAATTCACTGTATTACCTTGTGGAGTTTACATCGCTGTAGACCAATCAATATGATGCGTGAAGGCCTCATACTTCTGGAAAGAATCGGTCTGAAACAATAGATATATAATTAAATCCATTATTTTCGTCTTCATCACAAATACAGTATCATAATACGATACAGTACTGAGAGAAGATTTAAGATTAAAATCACAACAACACGTAAACATCTTTATTCGATATCGGTCAATCAATAATTCACTGCATTACGTTGTGGAGTTTACATAGCAATAATTCACTGTATTACCTAGTTTACATCGCTGTAGACCAATCAATATGATGCGCGAAGGCCTCATACTTCTGGAAAGAATCGGCCTGAAACAATAGATATATAATTAAATCCATTATTTTCGTCTTAATCACAAATACAGTATCATAATACGATACAGTACTGAGAGAAGATCAAAGATTAAAATCACAACAACACATAAACATATTTATTCGGTATCGGTCAATCAATAATTCACTGTATTACCTTGTGGAGTTTACATCGCTGTAGACCAATCAATATGATGCGTGAAGGCCTCATACTTCTCGAAAGACTCGGTCTGAAACAATAGATATATAAGTAAATCCATTATTTTCGTCTTCATCACAAATACAGTATCATAATACGATACAGTACTGAGAGAAGATCAAAGAATACAATCACAACAACACATAAACATATTTATTCGGTATCGGTCAATCAATAATTCACTGTATTACCTTGTGGAGTTTACATCGCTGTAGACCAATCAATATGATGCGTGAATGCCTCGTACTTCTGGAAAGAATCGGTCTGAAACAATAGATATATAATTAAATCCATAATTTTCGTCTTCATCACAAATACAGTATCATAATACGATACAGTACTGAGAGAAGATTTAAGATTAAAATCACAACAACACGTAAACATTTTTATTCGATATCGGTCAATCAATAATTCACTGCATTACCTTGTGGAGTTTACATCGCAATAATTCACTGTATTACCTAGTTTACATCGCTGTAGACCAATCAATATGAGGAGCGAAGGTCTCATACTTCTCGAAAGACTCGGTCTGAAACAATAGATATATAATTAAATCCATTATTTTCGTCTTCATCACAAATACAGTATCATAATACGATACAGTACTGAGAGAAGATCAAAGAATACAATCACAACAACACATAAACATATTTATTCGGTATCGGTCAATCAATAATTCACTGTATTACCTTGTGGAGTTTACATCGCTGTAGACCAATCAATATGATCAATCAATCAATAATTCACTGTATTACCTTATGGAGTTTACATCGCTGTAGACCAATCAATATGATGCGTGAAGGCCTCATACTTCTGGAAAGAATCGGTCTGAAACAATAGATATATAATTAAATCCATTATTTTCGTCTTCATCACAAATACAGTATCATAATACGATACAGTACTGAGAGAAGATCAAAGAATACAATCACAACAACACATAAACATATTTATTCGGTATCGGTCAATCAATAATTCACTGTATTACCTTGTGGAGTTTACATCGCTGTAGACCAATCAATATGATGCGTGAAGGCCTCATACTTCTGGAAAGAATCGGTCTGAAACAATAGATATATAATTAAATCCATTATTTTCGTCTTCATCACAAATACAGTATCATAATACGATACAGTACTGAGAGAAGATTTAAGATTAAAATCACAACAACACGTAAACATCTTTATTCGATATCGGTCAATCAATAATTCACTGCATTACGTTGTGGAGTTTACATCGCAATAATTCACTGTATTACCTAGTTTACATCGCTGTAGACCAATCAATATGATGCGTGAAGGCCTCATACTTCTGGAAAGAATCGGCCTGAAACAATAGATATATAATTAAATCCATTATTTTCGTCTTCATCACAAATACAGTATCATAATACGATACAGTACTGAGAGAAGATCAAAGATTAAAATCACAACAACAGGTAAACATCTTTATTCGATATTGGTCAATCAATAATTCACTGTATTACCTTGTGGAGTTTACATCGCTGTAGACCAATCAATATGAGGAGCGAAGGCCTCATACTTCTGGAAAGAATCGGCCTGAAACAATAGATATATAATTAAATCCATTATTTTCGTCTTCATCACAAATACAGTATCATAATACGATACAGTACTGAGAGAAGATCAAAGATTAAAATCACAACAACAGGTAAACATCTTTATTCGATATTGGTCAATCAATAATTCACTGTATTACCTTGTGGAGTTTACATCGCTGTAGACCAATCAATATGATGCGTGAAGGCCTCATACTTCTCGAAAGACTCGGTCTGAAACAATAGATATATAATTAAATCCATTATTTTCGTCTTCATCACAAATACAGTATCATAATACGATACAGTACTGAGAGAAGATCAAAGAATACAATCACAACAACACATAAACATATTTATTCGGTATCGGTCAATCAATAATTCACTGTATTACCTTGTGGAGTTTACATCGCTGTAGACCAATCAATATGATGCGTGAAGGCCTCATACTTCTGGAAAGAATCGGTCTGAAACAATAGATATATAATTAAATCCATTATTTTCGTCTTCATCACAAATACAGTATCATAATACGATACAGTACTGAGAGAAGATTTAAGATTAAAATCACAACAACACGTAAACATCTTTATTCGATATCGGTCAATCAATAATTCACTGCATTACGTTGTGGAGTTTACATCGCAATAATTCACTGTATTACCTAGTTTACATCGCTGTAGACCAATCAATATGATGCGTGAAGGCCTCATACTTCTGGAAAGAATCGGCCTGAAACAATAGATATATAATTAAATCCATTATTTTCGTCTTCATCACAAATACAGTATCATAATACGATACAGTACTGAGAGAAGATCAAAGATTAAAATCACAACAACAGGTAAACATCTTTATTCGATATTGGTCAATCAATAATTCACTGTATTACCTTGTGGAGTTTACATCGCTGTAGACCAATCAATATGATGCGCGAAGGCCTCATACTTCTGGAAAGAATCGGCCTGAAACAATAGATATATAATTAAATCCATTATTTTCGTCTTCATCACAAATACAGTATCATAATACGATACAGTACTGAGAGAAGATCAAAGATTAAAATCACAACAACAGGTAAACATCTTTATTCGATATTGGTCAATCAATAATTCACTGTATTACCTTGTGGAGTTTACATCGCTGTAGACCAATCAATATGAGGAGCGAAGGCCTCATACTTCTCGAAAGACTCGGTCTGAAACAATAGATATATAATTAAATCCATTATTTTCGTCTTCATCACAAATACAGTATCATAATACGATACAGTACTGAGAGAAGATCAAAGAATACAATCACAACAACACATAAACATATTTATTCGGTATCGGTCAATCAATAATTCACTGTATTACCTTGTGGAGTTTACATCGCTGTAGACCAATCAATATGATGCGTGAAGGCCTCATACTTCTGGAAAGAATCGGTCTGAAACAATAGATATATAATTAAATCCATTATTTTCGTCTTCATCACAAATACAGTATCATAATAGGATACAGTACTGAGAGAAGATTTAAGATTAAAAGCACAACAACACGTAAACATCTTTATTCAATATCGGTCAATCAATAATTCACTGCATTACCTTGTGGAGTTTACATCGCAATAATTCACTGTATTACCTAGTTTACATCGCTGTAGACCAATCAATATGATGCGTGAAGGCCTCATACTTCTGGAAAGAATCGGTCTGAAACAATAGATATATAATTAAATCCATTATTTTCGTCTTCATCACAAATACAGTATCATAATACGATACAGTACTGAGAAAAGATCAAAGATTAAAATCACAACAACAGGTAAACATCTTTATTCGATATCGGTCAATCAATAATTCACTGTATTACCTTGTGGAGTTTACATCGCTGTAGACCAATCAATATGAGGAGCGAAGGCCTCATACTTCTCGAAAGACTCGGTCTGAAACAATAGATAAATAATTAAATCCATTATTTTCGTCTTCATCACAAATACAGTATCATAATACGATACAGTACTGAGAGAAGATCAAAGAATACAATCACAACAACACATAAACATATTTATTCGGTATCGGTCAATCAATAATTCACTGTATTACCTTGTGGAGTTTACATCGCTGTAGACCAATCAATATGATGCGTGAAGGCCTCATACTTCTGGAAAGAATCGGTCTGAAACAATAGATATATAATTAAATCCATTATTTTCGTCTTCATCACAAATACAGTATCATAATACGATACAGTACTGAGAGAAGATCAAAGAATACAATCACAACAACACATAAACATATTTATTCGGTATCGGTCAATCAATAATTCACTGTATTACCTTGTGGAGTTTACATCGCTGTAGACCAATCAATATGATGCGTGAAGGCCTCATACTTCTGGAAAGAATCGGTCTGAAACAATAGATATATAATTAAATCCATTATTTTCGTCTTCATCACAAATACAGTATCATAATACGATACAGTACTGAGAGAAGATTTAAGATTAAAATCACAACAACACGTAAACATTTTTATTCGATATCGGTCAATCAATAATTCACTGCATTACCTTGTGGAGTTTACATCGCAATAATTCACTGTATTACCTAGTTTACATCGCTGTAGACCAATCAATATGAGGAGCGAAGGTCTCATACTTCTCGAAAGACTCGGTCTGAAACAATAGATATATAATTAAATCCATTATTTTCGTCTTCATCACAAATACAGTATCATAATACGATACAGTACTGAGAGAAGATCAAAGAATACAATCACAACAACACATAAACATATTTATTCGGTATCGGTCAATCAATAATTCACTGTATTACCTTGTGGAGTTTACATCGCTGTAGACCAATCAATATGATCAATCAATCAATAATTCACTGTATTACCTTGTGGAGTTTACATCGCTGTAGACCAATCAATATGATGCGTGAAGGCCTCATACTTCTGGAAAGAATCGGTCTGAAACAATAGATATATAATTAAATCCATTATTTTCGTCTTCATCACAAATACAGTATCATAATAGGATACAGTACTGAGAGAAGATCAAAGAATACAATCACAACAACACATAAACATATTTATTCGGTATCGGTCAATCAATAATTCACTGTATTACCTTGTGGAGTTTACATCGCTGTAGACCAATCAATATGATGCGTGAAGGCCTCATACTTCTCGAAAGACTCGGTCTGAAACAATAGATATATAATTAAATCCATTATTTTCGTCTTCATCACAAATACAGTATCATAATAGGATACAGTACTGAGAGAAGATTTAAGATTAAAATCACAACAACACGTAAACATCTTTATTCGATATCGGTCAATCAATAATTCACTGCATTACCTTGTGGAGTTTACATCGCAATAATTCACTGTATTACCTAGTTTACATCGCTGTAGACCAATCAATATGATGCGTGAAGGCCTTATACTTCTGGAAAGAATCGGTCTGAAACAATAGATATATAATTAAATCCATTATTTTCGTCTTCATCACAAATACAGTATCATAATACGATACAGTACTGAGAGAAGATCAAAGAATACAATCACAACAACACATAAACATATTTATTCGGTATCGGTCAATCAATAATTCACTGTATTACCTTGTGGAGTTTACATCGCTGTAGACCAATCAATATGATGCGTGAAGGCCTCATACTTCTGGAAAGAATCGGTCTGAAACAATAGATATATAATTAAATCCATTATTTTCGTCTTCATCACAAATACAGTATCATAATACGATACAGTACTGAGAGAAGATCAAAGATTAAAATCACAACAACAGGTAAACATCTTTATTCGATATCGGTCAATCAGTAATTCACTGTATAACCTTGTGGAGTTTACATCGCTGTAGACCAATCAATATGAGGAGCGAAGGCCTCATACTTCTCGAAAGACTCGGTCTGAAACAATAGATATATAATTAAATCCATTATTTTCGTCTTCATCACAAATACAGTATCATAATAGGATACAGTACTGAGAGAAGATTTAAGATTAAAATCACAACAACACGTAAACATCTTTATTCGATATCGGTCAATCAGTAATTCACTGTATTACCTTGTGGAGTTTACATCGCTGTAGACCAATCAATATGAGGAGCGAAGGCCTCATACTTCTCGAAAGACTCGGTCTGAAACAATAGATATATAATTAAATCCATTATTTTCGTCTTCATCACAAATACAGTATCATAATACGATACAGTACTGAGAGAAGATCAAAGAATACAATCACAACAACACATAAACATCTTTATTCGATATCGGTCAATCAGTAATTCACTGTATTACCTTGTGGAGTTTACATCGCTGTAGACCAATCAATATGAGGAGCGAAGGCCTCATACTTCTCGAAAGACTCGGTCTGAAACAATAGATATATAATTAAATCCATTATTTTCGTCTTCATCACAAATACAGTATCATAATACGATACAGTACTGAGAGAAGATCAAAGAATACAATCACAACAACACATAAACATATTTATTCGGTATCGGTCAATCAATAATTCACTGTATTACCTTGTGGAGTTTACATCGCTGTAGACCAATCAATATGATGCGTGAAGGCCTCATACTTCTCGAAAGACTCGGTCTGAAACAATAGATATATAATTAAATCCATTATTTTCGTCTTCATCACAAATACAGTATCATAATAGGATACAGTACTGAGAGAAGATTTAAGATTAAAATCACAACAACACGTAAACATCTTTATTCGATATCGGTCAATCAATAATTCACTGCATTACCTTGTGGAGTTTACATCGCAATAATTCACTGTATTACCTAGTTTACATCGCTGTAGACCAATCAATATGATGCGTGAAGGCCTTATACTTCTGGAAAGAATCGGTCTGAAACAATAGATATATAATTAAATCCATTATTTTCGTCTTCATCACAAATACAGTATCATAATACGATACAGTACTGAGAGAAGATCAAAGAATACAATCACAACAACACATAAACATATTTATTCGGTATCGGTCAATCAATAATTCACTGTATTACCTTGTGGAGTTTACATCGCTGTAGACCAATCAATATGATGCGTGAAGGCCTCATACTTCTGGAAAGAATCGGTCTGAAACAATAGATATATAATTAAATCCATTATTTTCGTCTTCATCACAAATACAGTATCATAATACGATACAGTACTGAGAGAAGATCAAAGATTAAAATCACAACAACAGGTAAACATCTTTATTCGATATCGGTCAATCAGTAATTCACTGTATAACCTTGTGGAGTTTACATCGCTGTAGACCAATCAATATGAGGAGCGAAGGCCTCATACTTCTCGAAAGACTCGGTCTGAAACAATAGATATATAATTAAATCCATTATTTTCGTCTTCATCACAAATACAGTATCATAATAGGATACAGTACTGAGAGAAGATTTAAGATTAAAATCACAACAACACGTAAACATCTTTATTCGATATCGGTCAATCAGTAATTCACTGTATTACCTTGTGGAGTTTACATCGCTGTAGACCAATCAATATGAGGAGCGAAGGCCTCATACTTCTCGAAAGACTCGGTCTGAAACAATAGATATATAATTAAATCCATTATTTTCGTCTTCATCACAAATACAGTATCATAATACGATACAGTACTGAGAGAAGATCAAAGAATACAATCACAACAACACATAAACATCTTTATTCGATATCGGTCAATCAGTAATTCACTGTATTACCTTGTGGAGTTTACATCGCTGTAGACCAATCAATATGAGGAGCGAAGGCCTCATACTTCTCGAAAGACTCGGTCTGAAACAATAGATATATAATTAAATCCATTATTTTCGTCTTCATCACAAATACAGTATCATAATACGATACAGTACTGAGAGAAGATCAAAGAATACAATCACAACAACACATAAACATATTTATTCGGTATCGGTCAATCAATAATTCACTGTATTACCTTGTGGAGTTTACATCGCTGTAGACCAATCAATATGAGGAGCGAAGGCCTCATACTTCTGGAAAGAATCGGTCTGAAACAATAGATATATAATTAAATCCATTATTTTCGTCTTCATCACAAATACAGTATCATAATACGATACAGTACTGAGAAAAGATCAAAGATTAAAATCACAACAACAGGTAAACATCTTTATTCGATATCGGTCAATCAATAATTCACTGTATTACCTTGTGGAGTTTACATCGCTGTAGACCAATCAATATGAGGAGCGAAGGCCTCATACTTCTCGAAAGACTCGGTCTGAAACAATAGATAAATAATTAAAACCATTATTTTCGTCTTCATCACAAATACAGTATCATAATACGATACAGTACTGAGAGAAGATCAAAGAATACAATCACAACAACACATAAACATATTTATTCGGTATCGGTCAATCAATAATTCACTGTATTACCTTGTGGAGTTTACATCGCTGTAGACCAATCAATATGATGCGTGAATGCCTCATACTTCTGGAAAGAATCGGTCTGAAACAATAGATATATAATTAAATCCATAATTTTCGTCTTCATCACAAATACAGTATCATAATACGATACAGTACTGAGAGAAGATTTAAGATTAAAATCACAACAACACGTAAACATTTTTATTCGATATCGGTCAATCAATAATTCACTGCATTACCTTGTGGAGTTTACATCGCAATAATTCACTGTATTACCTAGTTTACATCGCTGTAGACCAATCAATATGATGCGTGAAGGCCTCATACTTCTGGAAAGAATCGGTCTGAAACAATAGATATATAATTAAATCCATTATTTTCGTCTTCATCACAAATACAGTATCATAATACGATACAGTACTGAGAGAAGATCAAAGATTAAAATCACAACAACAGGTAAACATCTTTATTCGATATCGGTCAATCAATAATTCACTGTATTACCTTGTGGAGTTTACATCGCTGTAGACCAATCAATATGAGGAGCGAAGGCCTCATACTTCTCGAAAGACTCGGTCTGAAACAATGGATATATAATTAAATCCATTATTTTCGTCTTCATCACAAATACAGTATCATAATACGATACAGTACTGAGAGAAGATCAAAGAATACAATCACAACAACACATAAACATATATATTCGGTATCGGTCAATCAATAATTCACTGTATTACCTTGTGGAGTTTACATCGCTGTAGACCAATCAATATGAGGAGTAGACCAATCAATATGATGCGTGAAGGCCTCATACTTCTGGAAAGAATCGGTCTGAAACAATAGATATATAATTAAATCCATTATTTTCGTCTTCATCACAAATACAGTATCATAATACGATACAGTACTGAGAAAAGATCAAAGATTAAAATCACAACAACACGTAAACATCTTTATTCGATATCGGTCAATCAATAATTCACTGTATTACTTTGTGGAGTTTACATCGCTGTAGACCAATCAATATGATGCGTGAAGGCCTCATACTTCTGGAAAGAATCGGTCTGAAACAATAGATATATAATTAAATCCATTATTTTCGTCTTCATCACAAATACAGTATCATAAAACGCTACAGTACTGAGAGAAGATCAAAGAATACAATCACAACAACACATAAACATATTTATTCGGTATCGGTCAATCAATAATTCACTGTATTACCTTGTGGAGTTTACATCGCTGTAGACCAATCAATATGAGGAGCGAAGGCCTCATACTTCTCGAAAGACTCGGTCTGAAACAATAGATATATAATTAAATCCATTATTTTCGTCTTCATCACAAATACAGTATCATAATACGATACAGTACTGAGAGAAGATCAAAGAATACAATCACAACAACACATAAACATATTTATTCGGTATCGGTCAATCAATAATTCACTGTATTACCTTGTGGAGTTTACATCGCTGTAGAACAATCAATATAATGCGTGAATGCCTCATACTTCTGGAAAGAATCGGTCTGAAACAATAGATATATAATTAAATCCATAATTTTCGTCTTCATCACAAATACAGTATCATAATACGATACAGTACTGAGAGAAGATTTAAGATTAAAATCACAACAACACGTAAACATTTTTATTCGATATCGGTCAATCAATAATTCACTGCATTACCTTGTGGAGTTTACATCGCAATAATTCACTGTATTACCTAGTTTACATCGCTGTAGACCAATCAATATGATGCGTGAAGGCCTCATACTTCTGGAAAGAATCGGTCTGAAACAATAGATATATAATTAAATCCATTATTTTCGTCTTCATCACAAATACAGTATCATAATACGATAGAGTACTGAGAGAAGATCAAAGATTAAAATCACAACAACAGGTAAACATCTTTATTCGATATCGGTCAATCAATAATTCACTGTATTACCTTGTGGAGTTTACATCGCTGTAGACCAATCAATATGAGGAGCGAAGGCCTCATACTTCTCGAAAGACTCGGTCTGAAACAATGGATATATAATTAAATCCATTATTTTCGTCTTCATCACAAATACAGTATCATAATACGATACAGTACTGAGAGAAGATCAAAGAATACAATCACAACAACACATAAACATATTTATTCGGTATCGGTCAATCAATAATTCACTGTATTACCTTGTGGAGTTTACATCGCTGTAGACCAATCAATATGATGCGTGAAGGCCTCATACTTCTGGAAAGAATCGGTCTGAAACAATAGATATATAATTAAATCCATTATTTTCGTCTTCATCACAAATACAGTATCATAATACGCTACAGTACTGAGAGAAGATCAAAGAATACAATCACAACAACACATAAACATATTTATTCGGTATCGGTCAATCAATAATTCACTGTATTACCTTGTGGAGTTTACATCGCTGTAGACCAATCAATATGAGGAGCGAAGGCCTCATACTTCTCGAAAGACTCGGTCTGAAACAATAGATATATAATTAAATCCATTATTTTCGTCTTCATCACAAATACAGTATCATAATACGATACAGTACTGAGAGAAGATCAAAGAATACAATCACAACAACACATAAACATATTTATTCGGTATCGGTCAATCAATAATTCACTGTATTACCTTGTGGAGTTTACATCGCTGTAGACCAATCAATATGATGCGTGAAGGCCTCATACTTCTGGAAAGAATCGGTCTGAAACAATAGATATATAATTAAATCCATTATTTTCGTCTTCATCACAAATACAGTATCATAATACGCTACAGTACTGAGAGAAGATCAAAGAATACAATCACAACAACACATAAACATATTTATTCGGTATCGGTCAATCAATAATTCACTGTATTACCTTGTGGAGTTTACATCGCTGTAGACCAATCAATATGAGGAGCGAAGGCCTCATACTTCTCGAAAGACTCGGTCTGAAACAATAGATATATAATTAAATCCATTATTTTCGTCTTCATCACAAATACAGTATCATAATACGATACAGTACTGAGAGAAGATCAAAGAATACAATCACAACAACACATAAACATATTTATTCGGTATCGGTCAATCAATAATTCACTGTATTACCTTGTGGAGTTTACATCGCTGTAGACCAATCAATATGATGCGTGAATGCCTCATACTTCTGGAAAGAATCGGTCTGAAACAATAGATATATAACTAAATCCATAATTTTCGTCTTCATCACAAATACAGTATCATAATACGATACAGTACTGAGAGAAGATTTAAGATTAAAATCACAACAACACGTAAACATTTTTATTCGATATCGGTCAATCAATAATTCACTGCATTACCTTGTGGAGTTTACATCGCAATAATTCACTGTATTACCTAGTTTACATCGCTGTAGACCAATCAATATGATGCGTGAAGGCCTCATACTTCTGGAAAGAATCGGTCTGAAACAATAGATATATAATTAAATCCATTATTTTCGTCTTCATCACAAATACAGTATCATAATACGATACAGTACTGAGAGAAGATCAAAGATTAAAATCACAACAACAGGTAAACATCTTTATTCGATATCGGTCAATCAATAATTCACTGTATTACCTTGTGGAGTTTACATCGCTGTAGACCAATCAATATGATGCGTGAAGGCCTCATACTTCTGGAAAGACTCGGTCTGAAACAATGGATATATAATTAAATCCATTATTTTCGTCTTCATCACAAATACAGTATCATAATACGATACAGTACTGAGAGAAGATCAAAGAATACAATCACAACAACACATAAACATATTTATTCGGTATCGGTCAATCAATAATTCACTGTATTACCTTGTGGAGTTTACATCGCTGTAGACCAATCAATATGATGCGTGAAGGCCTCATACTTCTGGAAAGAATCGGTCTGAAACAATAGATATATAATTAAATCCATTATTTTCGTCTTCATCACAAATACAGTATCATAATACGCTACAGTACTGAGAGAAGATCAAAGAATACAATCACAACAACACATAAACATATTTATTCGGTATCGGTCAATCAATAATTCACTGTATTACCTTGTGGAGTTTACATCGCTGTAGACCAATCAATATGATGCGTGAATGCCTCATACTTCTGGAAAGAATCGGTCTGAAACAATAGATATATAACTAAATCCATAATTTTCGTCTTCATCACAAATACAGTATCATAATACGATACAGTACTGAGAGAAGATTTAAGATTAAAATCACAACAACACGTAAACATTTTTATTCGATATCGGTCAATCAATAATTCACTGCATTACCTTGTGGAGTTTACATCGCTGTAGACCAATCAATATGATGCGTGAAGGCCTCATACTTCTGGAAAGAATCGGTCTGAAACAATAGATATATAATTAAATCCATTATTTTCGTCTTCATCACAAATACAGTATCATAATACGCTACAGTACTGAGAGAAGATCAAAGAATACAATCACAACAACACATAAACATATTTATTCGGTATCGGTCAATCAATAATTCACTGTATTACCTTGTGGAGTTTACATCGCTGTAGACCAATCAATATGATGCGTGAATGCCTCATACTTCTGGAAAGAATCGGTCTGAAACAATAGATATATAACTAAATCCATAATTTTCGTCTTCATCACAAATACAGTATCATAATACGATACAGTACTGAGAGAAGATCAAAGATTAAAATCACAACAACAGGTAAACATCTTTATTCGATATCGGTCAATCAATAATTCACTGTATTACCTTGTGGAGTTTACATCGTTGTAGACCAATCAATATGAGGAGCGAAGGCCTCATACTTCTCGAAAGACTCGGTCTGAAACAATGGATATATAATTAAATCCATTATTTTCGTCTTCATCACAAATACAGTATCATAATACGATACAGTACTGAGAGAAGATCAAAGAATACAATCACAACAACACATAAACATATTTATTCGGTATCGGTCAATCAATAATTCACTGTATTACCTTGTGGAGTTTACATCGCTGTAGACCAATCAATATGATGCGTGAAGGCCTCATACTTCTGGAAAGAATCGGTCTGAAACAATAGATATATAATTAAATCCATTATTTTCGTCTTCATCACAAATACAGTATCATAATACGCTACAGTACTGAGAGAAGATCAAAGAATACAATCACAACAACACATAAACATATTTATTCGGTATCGGTCAATCAATAATTCACTGTATTACCTTGTGGAGTTTACATCGCTGTAGACCAATCAATATGAGGAGCGAAGGCCTCATACTTCTCGAAAGACTCGGTCTGAAACAATAGATATATAATTAAATCCATTATTTTCGTCTTCATCACAAATACAGTATCATAATACGATACAGTACTGAGAGAAGATCAAAGAATACAATCACAACAACACATAAACATATTTATTCGGTATCGGTCAATCAATAATTCACTGCATTACCTTGTGGAGTTTACATCGCAATAATTCACTGTATTACCTAGTTTACATCGCTGTAGACCAATCAATATGATGCGTGAAGGCCTCATACTTCTGGAAAGAATCGGTCTGAAACAATAGATATATAATTAAATCCATTATTTTCGTCTTCATCACAAATACAGTATCATAATACGATACAGTACTGAGAGAAGATCAAAGATTAAAATCACAACAACAGGTAAACATCTTTATTCGATATCGGTCAATCAATAATTCACTGTATTACCTCGTGGAGTTTACATCGCTGTAGACCAATCAATATGATGCGTGAAGGCCTCATACTTCTGGAAAGACTCGGTCTGAAACAATGGATATATAATTAAATCCATTATTTTCGTCTTCATCACAAATACAGTATCATAATACGATACAGTACTGAGAGAAGATCAAAGAATACAATCACAACAACACATAAACATATTTATTCGGTATCGGTCAATCAATAATTCACTGTATTACCTTGTGGAGTTTACATCGCTGTAGACCAATCAATATGATGCGTGAAGGCCTCATACTTCTGGAAAGAATCGGTCTGAAACAATAGATATATAATTAAATCCATTATTTTCGTCTTCATCACAAATACAGTATCATAATACGCTACAGTACTGAGAGAAGATCAAAGAATACAATCACAACAACACATAAACATATTTATTCGGTATCGGTCAATCAATAATTCACTGTATTACCTTGTGGAGTTTACATCGCTGTAGACCAATCAATATGAGGAGCGAAGGCCTCATACTTCTCGAAAGACTCGGTCTGAAACAATAGATATATAATTAAATCCATTATTTTCGTCTTCATCACAAATACAGTATCATAATACGATACAGTACTGAGAGAAGATCAAAGAATACAATCACAACAACACATAAACATATTTATTCGGTATCGGTCAATCAATAATTCACTGTATTACCTTGTGGAGTTTACATCGCTGTAGACCAATCAATATGATGCGTGAATGCCTCATACTTCTGGAAAGAATCGGTCTGAAACAATAGATATATAACTAAATCCATAATTTTCGTCTTCATCACACATACAGTATCATAATACGATACAGTACTGAGAGAAGATTTAAGATTAAAATCACAACAACACGTAAACATTTTTATTCGATATCGGTCAATCAATAATTCACTGCATTACCTTGTGGAGTTTACATCGCAATAATTCACTGTATTACCTAGTTTACATCGCTGTAGACCAATCAATATGATGCGTGAAGGCCTCATACTTCTGGAAAGAATCGGTCTGAAACAATAGATATATAATTAAATCCATTATTTTCGTCTTCATCACAAATACAGTATCATAATACGATACAGTACTGAGAGAAGATCAAAGATTAAAATCACAACAACAGGTAAACATCTTTATTCGATATCGGTCAATCAATAATTCACTGTATTACCTTGTGGAGTTTACATCGCTGTAGACCAATCAATATGAGGAGCGAAGGCCTCATACTTCTCGAAAGACTCGGTCTGAAACAATGGATATATAATTAAATCCATTATTTTCGTCTTCATCACAAATACAGTATCATAATACGATACAGTACTGAGAGAAGATCAAAGAATACAATCACAACAACACATAAACATATTTATTCGGTATCGGTCAATCAATAATTCACTGTATTACCTTGTGGAGTTTACATCGCTGTAGACCAATCAATATGATGCGTGAAGGCCTCATACTTCTGGAAAGAATCGGTCTGAAACAATAGATATATAATTAAATCCATTATTTTCGTCTTCATCACAAATACAGTATCATAATACGCTACAGTACTGAGAGAAGATCAAAGAATACAATCACAACAACACATAAACATATTTATTCGGTATCGGTCAATCAATAATTCACTGTATTACCTTGTGGAGTTTACATCGCTGTAGACCAATCAATATGAGGAGCGAAGGCCTCATACTTCTCGAAAGACTCGGTCTGAAACAATAGATATATAATTAAATTCATTATTTTCGTCTTCATCACAAATACAGTATCATAATACGATACAGTACTGAGAGAAGATCAAAGAATACAATCACAACAACACATAAACATATTTATTCGGTATCGGTCAATCAATAATTCACTGTATTACCTTGTGGAGTTTACATCGCTGTAGACCAATCAATATGATGCGTGAAGGCCTCATACTTCTGGAAAGAATCGGTCTGAAACAATAGGTATATAATTAAATCCATTATTTTCGTCTTCATCACAAATACAGTATCATAATACGCTACAGTACTGAGAGAAGATCAAAGAATACAATCACAACAACACATAAACATATTTATTCGGTATCGGTCAATCAATAATTCACTGTATTACCTTGTGGAGTTTACATCGCTGTAGACCAATCAATATGAGGAGCGAAGGCCTCATACTTCTCGAAAGACTCGGTCTGAAACAATAGATATATAATTAAATCCATTATTTTCGTCTTCATCACAAATACAGTATCATAATACGATACAGTACTGAGAGAAGATCAAAGATTAAAATCACAACAACAGGTAAACATCTTTATTCGATATCGGTCAATCAATAATTCACTGTATTACCTTGTGGAGTTTACTTCGCTGTAGACCAATCAATATGAGGAGCGAAGGCCTCATACTTCTCGAAAGACTCGGTCTGAAACAATGGATATATAATTAAATCCATTATTTTCGTCTTCATCACAAATACAGTATCATAATACGCTACAGTACTGAGAGAAGATCAAAGAATACAATCACAACAACACATAAACATATTTATTCGGTATCGGTCAATCAATAATTCACTGTATTACCTTGTGGAGTTTACATCGCTGTAGACCAATCAATATGAGGAGCGAAGGCCTCATACTTCTCGAAAGACTCGGTCTGAAACAATAGATATATAATTAAATTCATTATTTTCGTCTTCATCACAAATACAGTATCATAATACGATACAGTACTGAGAGAAGATCAAAGAATACAATCACAACAACACATAAACATATTTATTCGGTATCGGTCAATCAATAATTCACTGTATTACCTTGTGGAGTTTACATCGCTGTAGACCAATCAATATGATGCGTGAAGGCCTCATACTTCTGGAAAGAATCGGTCTGAAACAATAGGTATATAATTAAATCCATTATTTTCGTCTTCATCACAAATACAGTATCATAATACGCTACAGTACTGAGAGAAGATCAAAGAATACAATCACAACAACACATAAACATATTTATTCGGTATCGGTCAATCAATAATTCACTGTATTACCTTGTGGAGTTTACATCGCTGTAGACCAATCAATATGAGGAGCGAAGGCCTCATACTTCTCGAAAGACTCGGTCTGAAACAATAGATATATAATTAAATCCATTATTTTCGTCTTCATCACAAATACAGTATCATAATACGATACAGTACTGAGAGAAGATCAAAGATTAAAATCACAACAACAGGTAAACATCTTTATTCGATATCGGTCAATCAATAATTCACTGTATTACCTTGTGGAGTTTACTTCGCTGTAGACCAATCAATAT
Source organism: Parapristionchus giblindavisi (assembly GCA_943737045.1). NCBI lineage: Eukaryota > Metazoa > Nematoda > Chromadorea > Rhabditida > Diplogasteridae > Parapristionchus > Parapristionchus giblindavisi. The sequence goes on along the minus strand of CALSFV010000020.1, from coordinate 253,676 downwards.
GAGGAGCGAAGGCCTCATACTTCTCGAAAGACTCGGTCTGAAACAATGGATATATAATTAAATCCATTATTTTCGTCTTCATCACAAATACAGTATCATAATACGATACAGTACTGAGAGAAGATCAAAGAATACAATCACAACAACACATAAACATATTTATTCGGTATCGGTCAATCAATAATTCACTGTATTACCTTGTGGAGTTTACATCGCTGTAGACCAATCAATATGATGCGTGAAGGCCTCATACTTCTGGAAAGAATCGGTCTGAAACAATAGATATATAATTAAATCCATTATTTTCGTCTTCATCACAAATACAGTATCATAATACGCTACAGTACTGAGAGAAAATCAAAGAATACAATCACAACAACACATAAACATATTTATTCGGTATCGGTCAATCAATAATTCACTGTATTACCTTGTGGAGTTTACATCGCTGTAGACCAATCAATATGATGCGTGAAGGCCTCATACTTCTGGAAAGAATCGGTCTGAAACAATAGATATATAATTAAATCCATTATTTTCGTCTTCATCACAAATACAGTATCATAATACGCTACAGTACTGAGAGAAAATCAAAGAATACAATCACAACAACACATAAACATATTTATTCGGTATCGGTCAATCAATAATTCACTGTATTACCTTGTGGAGTTTACATCGCTGTAGACCAATCAATATGAGGAGCGAAGGCCTCATACTTCTCGAAAGACTCGGTCTGAAACAATAGATATATAATTAAATTCATTATTTTCGTCTTCATCACAAATACAGTATCATAATACGATACAGTACTGAGAGAAGATCAAAGAATACAATCACAACAACACATAAACATATTTATTCGGTATCGGTCAATCAATAATTCACTGTATTACCTTGTGGAGTTTACATCGCTGTAGACCAATCAATATGATGCGTGAATGCCTCATACTTCTGGAAAGAATCGGTCTGAAACAATAGATATATAACTAAATCCATAATTTTCGTCTTCATCACAAATACAGTATCATAATACGATACAGTACTGAGAGAAGATTTAAGATTAAAATCACAACAACACGTAAACATTTTTATTCGATATCGGTCAATCAATAATTCACTGCATTACCTTGTGGAGTTTACATCGCAATAATTCACTGTATTACCTAGTTTACATCGCTGTAGACCAATCAATATGATGCGTGAAGGCCTCATACTTCTGGAAAGAATCGGTCTGAAACAATAGATATATAATTAAATCCATTATTTTCGTCTTCATCACAAATACAGTATCATAATACGATACAGTACTGAGAGAAGATCAAAGATTAAAATCACAACAACAGGTAAACATCTTTATTCGATATCGGTCAATCAATAATTCACTGTATTACCTTGTGGAGTTTACATCGCTGTAGACCAATCAATATGAGGAGCGAAGGCCTCATACTTCTCGAAAGACTCGGTCTGAAACAATGGATATATAATTAAATCCATTATTTTCGTCTTCATCACAAATACAGTATCATAATACGATACAGTACTGAGAGAAGATCAAAGAATACAATCACAACAACACATAAACATATTTATTCGGTATCGGTCAATCAATAATTCACTGTATTACCTTGTGGAGTTTACATCGCTGTAGACCAATCAATATGATGCGTGAAGGCCTCATACTTCTGGAAAGAATCGGTCTGAAACAATAGATATATAATTAAATCCATTATTTTCGTCTTCATCACAAATACAGTATCATAATACGCTACAGTACTGAGAGAAGATCAAAGAATACAATCACAACAACACATAAACATATTTATTCGGTATCGGTCAATCAATAATTCACTGTATTACCTTGTGGAGTTTACATCGCTGTAGACCAATCAATATGATGCGTGAAGGCCTCATACTTCTGGAAAGAATCGGTCTGAAACAATAGATATATAATTAAATCCATTATTTTCGTCTTCATCACAAATACAGTATCATAATACGCTACAGTACTGAGAGAAGATCAAAGAATACAATCACAACAACACATAAACATATTTATTCGGTATCGGTCAATCAATAATTCACTGTATTACCTTGTGGAGTTTACATCGCTGTAGACCAATCAATATGAGGAGCGAAGGCCTCATACTTCTCGAAAGACTCGGTCTGAAACAATAGATATATAATTAAATCCATTATTTTCGTCTTCATCACAAATACAGTATCATAATACGATACAGTACTGAGAGAAGATCAAAGAATACAATCACAACAACACATAAACATATTTATTCGGTATCGGTCAATCAATAATTCACTGTATTACCTTGTGGAGTTTACATCGCTGTAGACCAATCAATATGAGGAGCGAAGGCCTCATACTTCTCGAAAGACTCGGTCTGAAACAATAGATATATAATTAAATCCATTATTTTCGTCTTCATCACAAATACAGTATCATAATACGATACAGTACTGAGAGAAGATCAAAGAATACAATCACAACAACACATAAACATATTTATTCGGTATCGGTCAATCAATAATTCACTGTATTACCTTGTGGAGTTTACATCGCTGTAGACCAATCAATATGAGGAGCGAAGGCCTCATACTTCTCGAAAGACTCGGTCTGAAACAATAGATATATAATTAAATCCATTATTTTCGTCTTCATCACAAATACAGTATCATAATACGATACAGTACTGAGAGAAGATCAAAGAATACAATCACAACAACACATAAACATATTTATTCGGTATCGGTCAATCAATAATTCACTGTATTACCTTGTGGAGTTTACATCGCTGTAGACCAATCAATATGATGCGTGAAGGCCTCATACTTCTGGAAAGAATCGGTCTGAAACAATAGATATATAATTAAATCCATTATTTTCGTCTTCATCACAAATACAGTATCATAATACGCTACAGTACTGAGAGAAAATCAAAGAATACAATCACAACAACACATAAACATATTTATTCGGTATCGGTCAATCAATAATTCACTGTATTACCTTGTGGAGTTTACATCGCTGTAGACCAATCAATATGATGCGTGAAGGCCTCATACTTCTGGAAAGAATCGGTCTGAAACAATAGATATATAATTAAATCCATTATTTTCGTCTTCATCACAAATACAGTATCATAATACGCTACAGTACTGAGAGAAAATCAAAGAATACAATCACAACAACACATAAACATATTTATTCGGTATCGGTCAATCAATAATTCACTGTATTACCTTGTGGAGTTTACATCGCTGTAGACCAATCAATATGAGGAGCGAAGGCCTCATACTTCTCGAAAGACTCGGTCTGAAACAATAGATATATAATTAAATTCATTATTTTCGTCTTCATCACAAATACAGTATCATAATACGATACAGTACTGAGAGAAGATCAAAGAATACAATCACAACAACACATAAACATATTTATTCGGTATCGGTCAATCAATAATTCACTGTATTACCTTGTGGAGTTTACATCGCTGTAGACCAATCAATATGATGCGTGAATGCCTCATACTTCTGGAAAGAATCGGTCTGAAACAATAGATATATAACTAAATCCATAATTTTCGTCTTCATCACAAATACAGTATCATAATACGATACAGTACTGAGAGAAGATTTAAGATTAAAATCACAACAACACGTAAACATTTTTATTCGATATCGGTCAATCAATAATTCACTGCATTACCTTGTGGAGTTTACATCGCAATAATTCACTGTATTACCTAGTTTACATCGCTGTAGACCAATCAATATGATGCGTGAAGGCCTCATACTTCTGGAAAGAATCGGTCTGAAACAATAGATATATAATTAAATCCATTATTTTCGTCTTCATCACAAATACAGTATCATAATACGATACAGTACTGAGAGAAGATCAAAGATTAAAATCACAACAACAGGTAAACATCTTTATTCGATATCGGTCAATCAATAATTCACTGTATTACCTTGTGGAGTTTACATCGCTGTAGACCAATCAATATGAGGAGCGAAGGCCTCATACTTCTCGAAAGACTCGGTCTGAAACAATGGATATATAATTAAATCCATTATTTTCGTCTTCATCACAAATACAGTATCATAATACGATACAGTACTGAGAGAAGATCAAAGAATACAATCACAACAACACATAAACATATTTATTCGGTATCGGTCAATCAATAATTCACTGTATTACCTTGTGGAGTTTACATCGCTGTAGACCAATCAATATGATGCGTGAAGGCCTCATACTTCTGGAAAGAATCGGTCTGAAACAATAGATATATAATTAAATCCATTATTTTCGTCTTCATCACAAATACAGTATCATAATACGCTACAGTACTGAGAGAAGATCAAAGAATACAATCACAACAACACATAAACATATTTACTCGGTATCGGTCAATCAATAATTCACTGTATTACCTTGTGGAGTTTACATCGCTGTAGACCAATCAATATGAGGAGCGAAGGCCTCATACTTCTCGAAAGACTCGGTCTGAAACAATAGATATATAATTAAATTCATTATTTTCGTCTTCATCACAAATACAGTATCATAATACGATACAGTACTGAGAGAAGATCAAAGAATACAATCACAACAACACATAAACATATTTATTCGGTATCGGTCAATCAATAATTCACTGTATTACCTTGTGGAGTTTACATCGCTGTAGACCAATCAATATGATGCGTGAAGGCCTCATACTTCTGGAAAGAATCGGTCTGAAACAATAGGTATATAATTAAATCCATTATTTTCGTCTTCATCACAAATACAGTATCATAATACGCTACAGTACTGAGAGAAGATCAAAGAATACAATCACAACAACACATAAACATATTTATTCGGTATCGGTCAATCAATAATTCACTGTATTACCTTGTGGAGTTTACATCGCTGTAGACCAATCAATATGAGGAGCGAAGGCCTCATACTTCTCGAAAGACTCGGTCTGAAACAATAGATATATAATTAAATCCATTATTTTCGTCTTCATCACAAATACAGTATCATAATACGATACAGTACTGAGAGAAGATCAAAGATTAAAATCACAACAACAGGTAAACATCTTTATTCGATATCGGTCAATCAATAATTCACTGTATTACCTTGTGGAGTTTACATCGCTGTAGACCAATCAATATGAGGAGCGAAGGCCTCATACTTCTCGAAAGACTCGGTCTGAAACAATGGATATATAATTAAATCCATTATTTTCGTCTTCATCACAAATACAGTATCATAATACGATACAGTACTGAGAGAAGATCAAAGAATACAATCACAACAACACATAAACATATTTATTCGGTATCGGTCAATCAATAATTCACTGTATTACCTTGTGGAGTTTACATCGCTGTAGACCAATCAATATGATGCGTGAAGGCCTCATACTTCTCGAAAGACTCGGTCTGAAACAATAGATATATAATTAAATTCATTATTTTCGTCTTCATCACAAATACAGTATCATAATACGATACAGTACTGAGAGAAGATCAAAGAATACAATCACAACAACACATAAACATATTTATTCGGTATCGGTCAATCAATAATTCACTGTATTACCTTGTGGAGTTTACATCGCTGTAGACCAATCAATATGATGCGTGAAGGCCTCATACTTCTGGAAAGAATCGGTCTGAAACAATAGGTATATAATTAAATCCATTATTTTCGTCTTCATCACAAATACAGTTTCATAATACGCTACAGTACTGAGAGAAGATCAAAGAATACAATCACAACAACACATAAACATATTTATTCGGTATCGGTCAATCAATAATTCACTGTATTACCTTGTGGAGTTTACATCGCTGTAGACCAATCAATATGAGGAGCGAAGGCCTCATACTTCTCGAAAGACTCGGTCTGAAACAATAGATATATAATTAAATCCATTATTTTCGTCTTCATCACAAATACAGTATCATAATACGATACAGTACTGAGAGAAGATCAAAGAATACAATCACAACAACACATAAACATATTTATTCGGTATCGGTCAATCAATAATTCACTGTATTACCTTGTGGAGTTTACATCGCTGTAGACCAATCAATATGATGCGTGAATGCCTCATACTTCTGGAAAGAATCGGTCTGAAACAATAGATATATAATTAAATCCATAATTTTCGTCTTCATCACAAATACAGTATCATAATACGATACAGTACTGAGAGAAGATCAAAGAATACAATCACAACAACACATAAACATATTTATTCGGTATCGGTCAATCAATAATTCACTGTATTACCTTGTGGAGTTTACATCGCTGTAGACCAATCAATATGATGCGTGAAGGCCTCATACTTCTCGAAAGACTCGGTCTGAAACAATAGATATATAATTAAATTCATTATTTTCGTCTTCATCACAAATACAGTATCATAATACGATACAGTACTGAGAGAAGATCAAAGAATACAATCACAACAACACATAAACATATTTATTCGGTATCGGTCAATCAATAATTCACTGTATTACCTTGTGGAGTTTACATCGCTGTAGACCAATCAATATGATGCGTGAAGGCCTCATACTTCTGGAAAGAATCGGTCTGAAACAATAGGTATATAATTAAATCCATTATTTTCGTCTTCATCACAAATACAGTTTCATAATACGCTACAGTACTGAGAGAAGATCAAAGAATACAATCACAACAACACATAAACATATTTATTCGGTATCGGTCAATCAATAATTCACTGTATTACCTTGTGGAGTTTACATCGCTGTAGACCAATCAATATGAGGAGCGAAGGCCTCATACTTCTCGAAAGACTCGGTCTGAAACAATAGATATATAATTAAATCCATTATTTTCGTCTTCATCACAAATACAGTATCATAATACGATACAGTACTGAGAGAAGATCAAAGAATACAATCACAACAACACATAAACATATTTATTCGGTATCGGTCAATCAATAATTCACTGTATTACCTTGTGGAGTTTACATCGCTGTAGACCAATCAATATGATGCGTGAATGCCTCATACTTCTGGAAAGAATCGGTCTGAAACAATAGATATATAATTAAATCCATAATTTTCGTCTTCATCACAAATACAGTATCATAATACGATACAGTACTGAGAGAAGATTTAAGATTAAAATCACAACAACACGTAAACATTTTTATTCGATATCGGTCAATCAATAATTCACTGCATTACCTTGTGGAGTTTACATCGCAATAATTCACTGTATTACCTAGTTTACATCGCTGTAGACCAATCAATATGATGCGTGAAGGCCTCATACTTCTGGAAAGAATCGGTCTGAAACAATAGATATATAATTAAATCCATTATTTTCGTCTTCATCACAAATACAGTATCATAATACGATACAGTACTGAGAGAAGATCAAAGATTAAAATCACAACAACAGGTAAACATCTTTATTCGATATCGGTCAATCAATAATTCACTGTATTACCTTGTGGAGTTTACATCGCTGTAGACCAATCAATATGAGGAGCGAAGGCCTCATACTTCTCGAAAGACTCGGTCTGAAACAATGGATATATAATTAAATCCATTATTTTCGTCTTCATCACAAATACAGTATCATAATACGATACAGTACTGAGAGAAGATCAAAGAATACAATCACAACAACACATAAACATATTTATTCGGTATCGGTCAATCAATAATTCACTGTATTACCTTGTGGAGTTTACATCGCTGTAGACCAATCAATATGATGCGTGAAGGCCTCATACTTCTGGAAAGAATCGGTCTGAAACAATAGATATATAATTAAATCCATTATTTTCGTCTTCATCACAAATACAGTATCATAATACGCTACAGTACTGAGAGAAGATCAAAGAATACAATCACAACAACACATAAACATATTTATTCGGTATCGGTCAATCAATAATTCACTGTATTACCTTGTGGAGTTTACATCGCTGTAGACCAATCAATATGAGGAGCGAAGGCCTCATACTTCTCGAAAGACTCGGTCTGAAACAATAGATATATAATTAAATTCATTATTTTCGTCTTCATCACAAATACAGTATCATAATACGATACAGTACTGAGAGAAGATCAAAGAATACAATCACAACAACACATAAACATATTTATTCGGTATCGGTCAATCAATAATTCACTGTATTACCTTGTGGAGTTTACATCGCTGTAGACCAATCAATATGAGGAGCGAAGGCCTCATACTTCTCGAAAGACTCGGTCTGAAACAATAGATATATAATTAAATCCATTATTTTCGTCTTCATCACAAATACAGTATCATAATACGATACAGTACTGAGAGAAGATCAAAGATTAAAATCACAACAACAGGTAAACATCTTTATTCGATATCGGTCAATCAATAATTCACTGTATTACCTCGTGGAGTTTACATCGCTGTAGACCAATCAATATGAGGAGCGAAGGCCTCATACTTCTCGAAAGACTCGGTCTGAAACAATGGATATATAATTAAATCCATTATTTTCGTCTTCATCACAAATACAGTATCATAATACGATACAGTACTGAGAGAAGATCAAAGAATACAATCACAACAACACATAAACATATTTATTCGGTATCGGTCAATCAATAATTCACTGTATTACCTTGTGGAGTTTACATCGCTGTAGACCAATCAATATGATGCGTGAAGGCCTCATACTTCTCGAAAGACTCGGTCTGAAACAATAGATATATAATTAAATTCATTATTTTCGTCTTCATCACAAATACAGTATCATAATACGATACAGTACTGAGAGAAGATCAAAGAATACAATCACAACAACACATAAACATATTTATTCGGTATCGGTCAATCAATAATTCACTGTATTACCTTGTGGAGTTTACATCGCTGTAGACCAATCAATATGATGCGTGAAGGCCTCATACTTCTGGAAAGAATCGGTCTGAAACAATAGGTATATAATTAAATCCATTATTTTCGTCTTCATCACAAATACAGTTTCATAATACGCTACAGTACTGAGAGAAGATCAAAGAATACAATCACAACAACACATAAACATATTTATTCGGTATCGGTCAATCAATAATTCACTGTATTACCTTGTGGAGTTTACATCGCTGTAGACCAATCAATATGAGGAGCGAAGGCCTCATACTTCTCGAAAGACTCGGTCTGAAACAATAGATATATAATTAAATCCATTATTTTCGTCTTCATCACAAATACAGTATCATAATACGATACAGTACTGAGAGAAGATCAAAGAATACAATCACAACAACACATAAACATATTTATTCGGTATCGGTCAATCAATAATTCACTGTATTACCTTGTGGAGTTTACATCGCTGTAGACCAATCAATATGATGCGTGAATGCCTCATACTTCTGGAAAGAATCGGTCTGAAACAATAGATATATAATTAAATCCATAATTTTCGTCTTCATCACAAATACAGTATCATAATACGATACAGTACTGAGAGAAGATCAAAGAATACAATCACAACAACACATAAACATATTTATTCGGTATCGGTCAATCAATAATTCACTGTATTACCTTGTGGAGTTTACATCGCTGTAGACCAATCAATATGATGCGTGAAGGCCTCATACTTCTCGAAAGACTCGGTCTGAAACAATAGATATATAATTAAATTCATTATTTTCGTCTTCATCACAAATACAGTATCATAATACGATACAGTACTGAGAGAAGATCAAAGAATACAATCACAACAACACATAAACATATTTATTCGGTATCGGTCAATCAATAATTCACTGTATTACCTTGTGGAGTTTACATCGCTGTAGACCAATCAATATGATGCGTGAAGGCCTCATACTTCTGGAAAGAATCGGTCTGAAACAATAGGTATATAATTAAATCCATTATTTTCGTCTTCATCACAAATACAGTTTCATAATACGCTACAGTACTGAGAGAAGATCAAAGAATACAATCACAACAACACATAAACATATTTATTCGGTATCGGTCAATCAATAATTCACTGTATTACCTTGTGGAGTTTACATCGCTGTAGACCAATCAATATGAGGAGCGAAGGCCTCATACTTCTCGAAAGACTCGGTCTGAAACAATAGATATATAATTAAATCCATTATTTTCGTCTTCATCACAAATACAGTATCATAATACGATACAGTACTGAGAGAAGATCAAAGAATACAATCACAACAACACATAAACATATTTATTCGGTATCGGTCAATCAATAATTCACTGTATTACCTTGTGGAGTTTACATCGCTGTAGACCAATCAATATGATGCGTGAATGCCTCATACTTCTGGAAAGAATCGGTCTGAAACAATAGATATATAATTAAATCCATAATTTTCGTCTTCATCACAAATACAGTATCATAATACGATACAGTACTGAGAGAAGATTTAAGATTAAAATCACAACAACACGTAAACATTTTTATTCGATATCGGTCAATCAATAATTCACTGCATTACCTTGTGGAGTTTACATCGCAATAATTCACTGTATTACCTAGTTTACATCGCTGTAGACCAATCAATATGATGCGTGAAGGCCTCATACTTCTCGAAAGACTCGGTCTGAAACAATAGATATATAATTAAATTCATTATTTTCGTCTTCATCACAAATACAGTATCATAATACGATACAGTACTGAGAGAAGATCAAAGAATACAATCACAACAACACATAAACATATTTATTCGGTATCGGTCAATCAATAATTCACTGTATTACCTTGTGGAGTTTACATCGCTGTAGACCAATCAATATGATGCGTGAAGGCCTCATACTTCTGGAAAGAATCGGTCTGAAACAATAGGTATATAATTAAATCCATTATTTTCGTCTTCATCACAAATACAGTTTCATAATACGCTACAGTACTGAGAGAAGATCAAAGAATACAATCACAACAACACATAAACATATTTATTCGGTATCGGTCAATCAATAATTCACTGTATTACCTTGTGGAGTTTACATCGCTGTAGACCAATCAATATGAGGAGCGAAGGCCTCATACTTCTCGAAAGACTCGGTCTGAAACAATAGATATATAATTAAATCCATTATTTTCGTCTTCATCACAAATACAGTATCATAATACGATACAGTACTGAGAGAAGATCAAAGAATACAATCACAACAACACATAAACATATTTATTCGGTATCGGTCAATCAATAATTCACTGTATTACCTTGTGGAGTTTACATCGCTGTAGACCAATCAATATGATGCGTGAATGCCTCATACTTCTGGAAAGAATCGGTCTGAAACAATAGATATATAATTAAATCCATAATTTTCGTCTTCATCACAAATACAGTATCATAATACGATACAGTACTGAGAGAAGATTTAAGATTAAAATCACAACAACACGTAAACATTTTTATTCGATATCGGTCAATCAATAATTCACTGCATTACCTTGTGGAGTTTACATCGCAATAATTCACTGTATTACCTAGTTTACATCGCTGTAGACCAATCAATATGATGCGTGAAGGCCTCATACTTCTGGAAAGAATCGGTCTGAAACAATAGATATATAATTAAATCCATTATTTTCGTCTTCATCACAAATACAGTATCATAATACGATACAGTACTGAGAGAAGATCAAAGAATACAATCACAACAACACATAAACATATTTATTCGGTATCGGTCAATCAATAATTCACTGTATTACCTTGTGAAGTTTACATCGCTGTAGACCAATCAATATGATGCGTGAAGGCCTCATACTTCTGGAAAGATTCGGTCTGAAACAATAGATATATAATTAAATCCATTATTTTCGTCTTCATCACAAATACAGTATCATAATACGATACAGTACTGAGAGAAGATCAAAGATTAAAATCACAACAACAGGTAAACATCTTTATTCGATATCGGTCAATCAGTAATTCACTGTATTACCTTGTGGAGTTTACATCGCTGTAGACCAATCAATATGAGGAGCGAAGGCCTCATACTTCTCGAAAGACTCGGTCTGAAACAATAGATATATAATTAAATCCATTATTTTCGTCTTCATCACAAATACAGTATCATAATAGGATACAGTTCTGAGAGAAGATTTAAGATTAAAATCACAACAACACGTAAACATCTTTATTCGATATCGGTCAATCAATAATTCACTGCATTACCTTGTGGAGTTTACATCGCAATAATTCACTGTATTACCTAGTTTACATCGCTGTAGACCAATCAATATGACGCGTGAAGGCCTCATACTTCTGGAAAGAATCGGTCTGAAACAATAGATATATAATTAAATCCATTATTTTCGTCTTCATCACAAATACAGTATCATAATACGATACAGTACTGAGAGAAGATCAAAGATTAAAATCACAACAACAGGTAAACATCTTTATTCGATATCGGTCAATCAATAATTCACTGTATTACCTTGTGGAGTTTACATCGCTGTAGACCAATCAATATGAGGAGCGAAGGCCTCATACTTCTCGAAAGACTCGGTCTGAAACAATGGATATATAATTAAATCCATTATTTTCGTCTTCATCACAAATACAGTATCATAATACGATACAGTACTGAGAGAAGATCAAAGAATACAATCACAACAACACATAAACATATTTATTCGGTATCGGTCAATCAATAATTCACTGTATTACTTTGTGGAGTTTACATCGCTGTAGACCAATCAATATGATGCGTGAAGGCCTCATACTTCTGGAAAGAATCGGTCTGAAACAATAGATATATAATTAAATCCATTATTTTCGTCTTCATCACAAATACAGTATCATAATACGATACAGTACTGAGAGAAGATCAAAGATTAAAATCACAACAACAGGTAAACATCTTTATTCGATATCGGTCAATCAGTAATTCACTGTATTACCTTGTGGAGTTTACATCGCTGTAGACCAATCAATATGAGGAGCGAAGGCCTCATACTTCTCGAAAGACTCGGTCTGAAACAATAGATATATAATTAAATCCATTATTTTCGTCTTCATCACAAATACAGTATCATAATAGGATACAGTACTGAGAGAAGATTTAAGATTAAAATCACAACAACACGTAAACATCTTTATTCGATATCGGTCAATCAATAATTCACTGCATTACCTTGTGGAGTTTACATCGCAATAATTCACTGTATTACCTAGTTTACATCGCTGTAGACCAATCAATATGATGCGTGAAGGCCTCATACTTCTGGAAAGAATCGGTCTGAAACAATAGATATATAATTAAATCCATTATTTTCGTCTTCATCACAAATACAGTATCATAATACGATACAGTACTGAGAGAAGATCAAAGAATACAATCACAACAACACATAAACATATTTATTCGGTATCGGAAAATCAATAATTCACTGTATTACCTTGTGGAGTTTACATCGCTGTAGACCAATCAATATGATGCGTGAAGGCCTCATACTTCTGGAAAGAATCGGTCTGAAACAATAGATATATAATTAAATCCATTATTTTCGTCTTCATCACAAATACAGTATCATAATACGATACAGTACTGAGAAAAGATCAAAGATTAAAATCACAACAACAGGTAAACATCTTTATTCGATATCGGTCAATCAATAATTCACTGTATTACCTTGTGGAGTTTACATCGCTGTAGACCAATCAATATGAGGAGCGAAGGCCTCATACTTCTCGAAAGACTCGGTCTGAAACAATAGATATATAATTAAATCCATTATTTTCGTCTTCATCACAAATACAGTATCATAATACGATACAGTACTGAGAGAAGATCAAAGAATACAATCACAACAACACATAAACATATTTATTCGGTATCGGTCAATCAATAATTCACTGTATTACCTTGTGGAGTTTACATCGCTGTAGACCAATCAATATGATGCGTGAATGCCTCATACTTCTGGAAAGAATCGGTCTGAAACAATAGATATATAATTAAATCCATAATTTTCGTCTTCATCACAAATACAGTATCATAATACGCTACAGTACTGAGAGAAGATTTAAGATTAAAATCACAACAACACGTAAACATTTTTATTCGATATCGGTCAATCAATAATTCACTGCATTACCTTGTGGAGTTTACATCGCAATAATTCACTGTATTACCTAGTTTACATCGCTGTAGACCAATCAATATGATGCGTGAAGGCCTCATACTTCTGGAAAGAATCGGTCTGAAACAATAGATATATAATTAAATCCATTATTTTCGTCTTCATCACAAATACAGTATCATAATACGATACAGTATTGAGAGAAGATCAAAGATTAAAATCACAACAACAGGTAAACATCTTTATTCGGTATCGGTCAATCAATAATTCACTGTATTACCTTGTGGAGTTTACATCGCTGTAGACCAATCAATATGATGCGTGAATGCCTCATACTTCTGGAAAGAATCGGTCTGAAACAATAGATATATAATTAAATACATAATTTTCGTCTTCATCACAAATACAGTATCATAATACGATACAGTACTGAGAGAAGATTTAAGATTAAAATCACAACAACACGTAAACATTTTTATTCGATATCGGTCAATCAATAATTCACTGCATTACCTTGTGGAGTTTACATCGCAATAATTCACTGTATTACCTAGTTTACATCGCTGTAGACCAATCAATATGATGCGTGAAGGCCTCATACTTCTGGAAAGAATCGGTCTGAAACAATAGATATATAATTAAATCCATTATTTTCGTCTTCATCACAAATACAGTATCATAATACGATACAGTACTGAGAGAAGATCAAAGATTAAAATCACAACAACAGGTAAACATCTTTATTCGATATCGGTCAATCAATAATTCACTGTATTACCTTGTGGAGTTTACATCGCTGTAGACCAATCAATATGAGGAGCGAAGGCCTCATACTTCTCGAAAGACTCGGTCTGAAACAATGGATATATAATTAAATCCATTATTTTCGTCTTCATCACAAATACAGTATCATAATACGATACAGTACTGAGAGAAGATCAAAGAATACAATCACAACAACACATAAACATATTAATTCGGTATCGGTCAATCAATAATTCACTGTATTACCTTGTGGAGTTTACATCGCTGTAGACCAATCAATATGATGCGTGAAGGCCTCATACTTCTGGAAAGAATCGGTCTGAAACAATAGATATATAATTAAATCCAATATTTTCGTCTTCATCACAAATACAGTATCATAATACGATACAGTACTGAGAAAAGATCAAAGATTAAAATCACAACAACACGTAAACATCTTTATTCAATATCGGTCAATCAATAATTCACTGTATTACTTTGTGGAGTTTACATCGCTGTAGACCAATCAATATGATGCGTGAAGGCCTCATACTTCTGGAAAGAATCGGTCTGAAACAATAGATATATAATTAAATCCATTATTTTCGTCTTCATCACAAATACAGTATCATAATACGCTACAGTACTGAGAGAAGATCAAAGAATACAATCACAACAACACATAAACATATTTATTCGGTATCGGTCAATCAATAATTCACTGTATTACCTTGTGGAGTTTACATCGCTGTAGACCAATCAATATGAGGAGCGAAGGCCTCATACTTCTCGAAAGACTCGGTCTGAAACAATAGATATATAATTAAATCCATTATTTTCGTCTTCATCACAAATACAGTATCATAATACGATACAGTACTGAGAGAAGATCAAAGAATACAATCACAACAACACATAAACATATTTATTCGGTATCGGTCAATCAATAATTCACTGTATTACCTTGTGGACTTTACATCGCTGTAGACCAATCAATATGATGCGTGAATGCCTCATACTTCTGGAAAGAATCGGTCTGAAACAATAGATATATAATTAAATCCATAATTTTCGTCTTCATCACAAATACAGTATCATAATACGATACAGTACTGAGAGAAGATTTAAGATTAAAATCACAACAACACGTAAACATTTTTATTCGATATCGGTCAATCAATAATTCACTGCATTACCTTGTGGAGTTTACATCGCAATAATTCACTGTATTACCTAGTTTACATCGCTGTAGACCAATCAATATGATGCGTGAAGGTCTCATACTTCTGGAAAGAATCGGTCTGAAACAATAGATATATAATTAAATCCATTATTTTCGTCTTCATCACAAATACAGTATCATAATACGCTACAGTACTGAGAGAAGATCAAAGAATACAATCACAACAACACATAAACATATTTATTCGGTATCGGTCAATCAATAATTCACTGTATTACCTTGTGGAGTTTACATCGCTGTAGACCAATCAATATGAGGAGCGAAGGCCTCATACTTCTCGAAAGACTCGGTCTGAAACAATAGATATATAATTAAATCCATTATTTTCGTCTTCATCACAAATACAGTATCATAATACGATACAGTACTGAGAGAAGATCAAAGAATACAATCACAACAACACATAAACATATTTATTCGGTATCGGTCAATCAATAATTCACTGTATTACCTTGTGGAGTTTACATCGCTGTAGACCAATCAATATGATGCGTGAAGGCCTCATACTTCTGGGAAGAATCGGTCTGAAACAATAGATATATAATTAAATCCATTATTTTCGTCTTCATCACAAATACAGTATCATAATACGCTACAGTACTGAGAGAAGATCAAAGAATACAATCACAACAACACATAAACATATTTATTCGGTATCGGTCAATCAATAATTCACTGTATTACCTTGTGGAGTTTACATCGCTGTAGACCAATCAATATGAGGAGCGAAGGCCTCATACTTCTCGAAAGACTCGGTCTGAAACAATAGATATATAATTAAATCCATTATTTTCGTCTTCATCACAAATACAGTATCATAATACGATACAGTACTGAGAGAAGATCAAAGATTAAAATCACAACAACAGGTAAACATCTTTATTCGATATCGGTCAATCAATAATTCACTGTATTACCTTGTGGAGTTTACATCGCTGTAGACCAATCAATATGAGGAGCGAAGGCCTCATACTTCTCGAAAGACTCGGTCTGAAACAATGGATATATAATTAAATCCATTATTTTCGTCTTCATCACAAATACAGTATCATAATACGATACAGTACTGAGAGAAGATCAAAGAATACAATCACAACAACACATAAACATATTAATTCGGTATCGGTCAATCAATAATTCACTGTATTACCTTGTGGAGTTTACATCGCTGTAGACCAATCAATATGATGCGTGAAGGCCTCATACTTCTGGAAAGAATCGGTCTGAAACAATAGATATATAATTAAATCCATTATTTTCGTCTTCATCACAAATACAGTATCATAATACGATACAGTACTGAGAAAAGATCAAAGATTAAAATCACAACAACACGTAAACATCTTTATTCAATATCGGTCAATCAATAATTCACTGTATTACTTTGTGGAGTTTACATCGCTGTAGACCAATCAATATGATGCGTGAAGGCCTCATACTTCTGGAAAGAATCGGTCTGAAACAATAGATATATAATTAAATCCATTATTTTCGTCTTCATCACAAATACTGTATCATAATACGCTACAGTACTGAGAGAAGATCAAAGAATACAATCACAACAACACATAAACATATTTATTCGGTATCGGTCAATCAATAATTCACTGTATTACCTTGTGGAGTTTACATCGCTGTAGACCAATCAATATGATGCGTGAATGCCTCATACTTCTGGAAAGAATCGGTCTGAAACAATAGATATATAATTAAATCCATAATTTTCGTCTTCATCACAAATACAGTATCATAATACGATACAGTACTGAGAGAAGATTTAAGATTAAAATCACAACAACACGTAAACATTTTTATTCGATATCGGTCAATCAATAATTCACTGCATTACCTTGTGGAGTTTACATCGCAATAATTCACTGTATTACCTAGTTTACATCGCTGTAGACCAATCAATATGATGCGTGAAGGCCTCATACTTCTGGAAAGAATCGGTCTGAAACAATAGATATATAATTAAATCCATTATTTTCGTCTTCATCACAAATACAGTATCATAATACGCTACAGTACTGAGAGAAGATCAAAGAATACAATCACAACAACACATAAACATATTTATTCGGTATCGGTCAATCAATAATTCACTGTATTACCTTGTGGAGTTTACATCGCTGTAGACCAATCAATATGAGGAGCGAAGGCCTCATACTTCTCGAAAGACTCGGTCTGAAACAATAGATATATAATTAAATCCATTATTTTCGTCTTCATCACAAATACAGTATCATAATACGATACAGTACTGAGAGAAGATCAAAGAATACAATCACAACAACACATAAACATATTAATTCGGTATCGGTCAATCAATAATTCACTGTATTACCTTGTGGAGTTTACATCGCTGTAGACCAATCAATATGATGCGTGAAGGCCTCATACTTCTGGAAAGAATCGGTCTGAAACAATAGATATATAATTAAATCCATTATTTTCGTCTTCATCACAAATACAGTATCATAATACGATACAGTACTGAGAAAAGATCAAAGATTAAAATCACAACAACACGTAAACATCTTTATTCAATATCGGTCAATCAATAATTCACTGTATTACTTTGTGGAGTTTACATCGCTGTAGACCAATCAATATGATGCGTGAAGGCCTCATACTTCTGGAAAGAATCGGTCTGAAACAATAGATATATAATTAAATCCATTATTTTCGTCTTCATCACAAATACAGTATCATAATACGCTACAGTACTGAGAGAAGATCAAAGAATACAATCACAACAACACATAAACATATTTATTCGGTATCGGTCAATCAATAATTCACTGTATTACCTTGTGGAGTTTACATCGCTGTAGACCAATCAATATGAGGAGCGAAGGCCTCATACTTCTCGAAAGACTCGGTCTGAAACAATAGATATATAATTAAATCCATTATTTTCGTCTTCATCACAAATACAGTATCATAATACGATACAGTACTGAGAGAAGATCAAATAATACAATCACAACAACACATAAACATATTTATTCGGTATCGGTCAATCAATAATTCACTGTATTACCTTGTGGACTTTACATCGCTGTAGACCAATCAATATGATGCGTGAATGCCTCATACTTCTGGAAAGAATCGGTCTGAAACAATAGATATATAATTAAATCCATAATTTTCGTCTTCATCACAAATACAGTATCATAATACGATACAGTACTGAGAGAAGATTTAAGATTAAAATCACAACAACACGTAAACATTTTTATTCGATATCGGTCAATCAATAATTCACTGCATTACCTTGTGGAGTTTACATCGCAATAATTCACTGTATTACCTAGTTTACATCGCTGTAGACCAATCAATATGATGCGTGAAGGTCTCATACTTCTGGAAAGAATCGGTCTGAAACAATAGATATATAATTAAATCCATTATTTTCGTCTTCATCACAAATACAGTATCATAATACGCTACAGTACTGAGAGAAGATCAAAGAATACAATCACAACAACACATAAACATATTTATTCGGTATCGGTCAATCAATAATTCACTGTATTACCTTGTGGAGTTTACATCGCTGTAGACCAATCAATATGAGGAGCGAAGGCCTCATACTTCTCGAAAGACTCGGTCTGAAACAATAGATATATAATTAAATCCATTATTTTCGTCTTCATCACAAATACAGTATCATAATACGATACAGTACTGAGAGAAGATCAAAGAATACAATCACAACAACACATATACATATTTATTCGGTATCGGTCAATCAATAATTCACTGTATTACCTTGTGGAGTTTACATCGCTGTAGACCAATCAATATGATGCGTGAAGGCCTCATACTTCTGGAAAGAATCGGTCTGAAACAATAGATATATAATTAAATCCATTATTTTCGTCTTCATCACAAATACAGTATCATAATACGATACAGTACTGAGAGAAGATCAAAGATTAAAATCACAACAACAGGTAAACATCTTTATTCGATATCGGTCAATCAATAATTCACTGTATTACCTTGTGGAGTTTACATCGCTGTAGACCAATCAATATGAGGAGCGAAGGCCTCATACTTCTCGAAAGACTCGGTCTGAAACAATGGATATATAATTAAATCCATTATTTTCGTCTTCATCACAAATACAGTATCATAATACGATACAGTACTGAGAGAAGATCAAAGAATACAATCACAACAACACATAAACATATTAATTCGGTATCGGTCAATCAATAATTCACTGTATTACCTTGTGGAGTTTACATCGCTGTAGACCAATCAATATGATGCGTGAAGGCCTCATACTTCTGGAAAGAATCGGTCTGAAACAATAGATATATAATTAAATCCATTATTTTCGTCTTCATCACAAATACAGTATCATAATACGCTACAGTACTGAGAGAAGATCAAAGAATACAATCACAACAACACATAAACATATTTATTCGGTATCGGTCAATCAATAATTCACTGTATTACCTTGTGGAGTTTGCATCGCTGTAGACCAATCAATATGAGGAGCGAAGGCCTCATACTTCTCGAAAGACTCGGTCTGAAACAATAGATATATAATTAAATCCATTATTTTCGTCTTCATCACAAATACAGTATCATAATACGATACAGTACTGAGAGAAGATCAAAGAATACAATCACAACAACACATAAACATATTTATTCGGTATCGGTCAATCAATAATTCACTGTATTACCTTGTGGAGTTTACATCGCTGTAGACCAATCAATATGATGCGTGAAGGCCTCATACTTCTGGAAAGAATCGGTCTGAAACAATAGATATATAATTAAATCCATTATTTTCGTCTTCATCACAAATACAGTATCATAATACGCTACAGTACTGAGAGAAGATCAAAGAATACAATCACAACAACACATAAACATATTTATTCGGTATCGGTCAATCAATAATTCACTGTATTACCTTGTGGAGTTTGCATCGCTGTAGACCAATCAATATGAGGAGCGAAGGCCTCATACTTCTCGAAAGACTCGGTCTGAAACAATAGATATATAATTAAATCCATTATTTTCGTCTTCATCACAAATACAGTATCATAATACGATACAGTACTGAGAGAAGATCAAAGAATACAATCACAACAACACATAAACATATTTATTCGGTATCGGTCAATCAATAATTCACTGTATTACCTTGTGGAGTTTACATCGCTGTAGACCAATCAATATGAGGCCGTTTGCGTAAGAGTCGACTAAAACATGTGAAATCTGGCACAGTGAAAAAATAAAATTTTGGGGATCGGTGTTCTCAAGGGTGCTGATGACGATGGCCATGTTCATTTTTCACCTAAAGCCACCGTTGAGGCCAGATGATGTCGCGTTGAAATTGCGTTTTCAGTCATTTCTCCTCATCCGGTGGTACTAAAAATTGCAGACTATGCATCCATAGGCAGAATTTGATGACGATCACGCCTGTCTAATTCATTTTTCATGAAAAAGTTTCCGAAATTTTCAAAATTCGAATTACTCTCAATGGCCATAGTGTGTGAGTGAGATACATAGATCGGACCGTGATGGCTTCAGGATCCCATAGAAAAAAATTCAGCCAATTTGCGGAAGATGTTTTCGAGAAAATCAACTTTTAGTGTAATCATTTTGTCATTGAAGTGGAGGCAAGAGGCGAGATAGTGTGGTGGTGCGAGAGAGCAGAGAGGCAGGTGAGGCGACCAGAATAGGAAGGGAGGGAAGTGGTCGGGATTGTGTCTCTCTACTCTCTCGCACCACCACACTATCTCGCTTCTTGCCTCCACTTCAACGGCAAAATGAGTACACTAACAGTTGATTTTCTCGAAAACATCTTCCGCAAATTGGCTGAAATTTTTTCTATGAGATCCTGAAGTCATTACGGTCCGATCCATGTATCTCACTCACACACTATGGCCATTGAGAGTAATTCGGATTTTGAAAATTTCGGAAACTTTTTCATGAAAAATGAATTAGACAGACGTGATCGTCATCACATTCTGCCCCTGGGTGCAAAGTCTGCAAATTTTAGTACCACCGGTTGAGGAGAAATGACTGAAAACGCGATTTTAACGCGACGTCATCTGGCCTCAACGGTGGCTTTAGGTGAAAAATGAACATGACCATCGTCATCAGCAACCTTGAGAACGCCGATCCCAAAAATTTAATTTTTTCACTGTGCCGGCACTTAGTCGGTTCTTACACAAGCGGCCTCATATGATGCGTGAAGGCCTCATACTTCTGGAAAGAATCGGTCTGAAACAATAGATATATAATTAAATCCATTATTTTCGTCTTCATCACAAATACAGTATCATAATACGCTACAGTACTGAGAGAAGATCAAAGAATACAATCACAACAACACATAAACATATTTATTCGGTATCGGTCAATCAATAATTCACTGTATTACCTTGTGGAGTTTACATCGCTGTAGACCAATCAATATGAGGAGCGAAGGCCTCATACTTCTCGAAAGACTCGGTCTGAAACAATAGATATATAATTAAATCCATTATTTTCGTCTTCATCACAAATACAGTATCATAATACGATACAGTACTGAGAGAAGATCAAAGAATACAATCACAACAACACATAAACATATTTATTCGGTATCGGTCAATCAATAATTCACTGTATTACCTTGTTGAGTTTACATCGCTGTAGACCAATCAATATGATGCGTGAATGCCTCATACTTCTGGAAAGAATCGGTCTGAAACAATAGATATATAATTAAATCCATAATTTTCGTCTTCATCACAAATACAGTATCATAATACGATACAGTACTGAGAGAAGATCAAAGAATACAATCACAACAACACATAAACATATTTATTCGGTATCGGTCAATCAATAATTCACTGTATTACCTTGTGGAGTTTACATCGCTGTAGACCAATCAATATGATGCGTGAATGCCTCATACTTCTGGAAAGAATCGGTCTGAAACAATAGATATATAATTAAATCCATAATTTTCGTCTTCATCACAAATACAGTATCATAATACGATACAGTACTGAGAGAAGATCAAAGAATACAATCACAACAACACATAAACATATTTATTCGGTATCGGTCAATCAATAATTCACTGTATTACCTTGTGGAGTTTACATCGCTGTAGACCAATCAATATGAGGAGCGAAGGCCTCATACTTCTCGAAAGACTCGGTCTGAAACAATAGATATATAATTAAATCCATTATTTTCGTCTTCATCACAAATACAGTATCATAATACGATACAGTACTGAGAGAAGATCAAAGAATACAATCACAACAACACATAAACATATTTATTCGGTATCGGTCAATCAATAATTCACTGTATTACCTTGTGGAGTTTACATCGCTGTAGACCAATCAATATGATGCGTGAATGCCTCATACTTCTGGAAAGAATCGGTCTGAAACAATAGATATATAATTAAATCCATAATTTTCGTCTTCATCACAAATACAGTATCATAATACGATACAGTACTGAGAGAAGATTTAAGATTAAAATCACAACAACACGTAAACATCTTTATTCGATATCGGTCAATCAATAATTCACTGCATTACCTTGTGGAGTTTACATCGCAATAATTCACTGTATTACCTAGTTTACATCGCTGTAGACCAATCAATATGATGCGTGAAGGCCTCATACTTCTGGAAAGAATCGGTCTGAAACAATAGATATATAATTAAATCCATTATTTTCGTCTTCATCACAAATACAGTATCATAATACGATACAGTACTGAGAGAAGATCAAAGATTAAAATCACAACAACAGGTAAACATCTTTATTCGATATCGGTCAATCAATAATTCACTGTATTACCTTGTGGAGTTTACATCGCTGTAGACCAATCAATATGAGGAGCGAAGGCCTCATACTTCTCGAAAGACTCGGTCTGAAACAATGGATATATAATTAAATCCATTATTTTCGTCTTCATCACAAATACAGTATCATAATACGATACAGTACTGAGAGAAGATCAAAGAATACAATCACAACAACACATAAACATATTTATTCGGTATCGGTCAATCAATAATTCACTGTATTACTTTGTGGAGTTTACATCGCTGTAGACCAATCAATATGATGCGTGAAGGCCTCATACTTCTGGAAAGACTCGGTCTGAAACAATAGATATATAATTAAATCCATTATTTTCGTCTTCATCACAAATACAGTATCATAATACGATACAGTACTGAGAGAAGATCAAAGAATACAATCACAACAACACATAAACATATTTATTCGGTATCGGTCAATCAATAATTCACTGTATTACTTTGTGGAGTTTACATCGCTGTAGACCAATCAATATGATGCGTGAAGGCCTCATACTTCTGGAAAGACTCGGTCTGAAACAATAGATATATAATTAAATCCATTATTTTCGTCTTCATCACAAATACAGTATCATAATACGATACAGTACTGAGAGAAGATCAAAGAATACAATCACAACAACACATAAACATATTTATTCGGTATCGGTCAATCAATAATTCACTGTATTACCTTGTGAAGTTTACATCGCTGTAGACCAATCAATATGATGCGTGAAGGCCTCATACTTCTGGAAAGAATCGGTCTGAAACAATAGATATATAATTAAATCCATTATTTTCGTCTTCATCACAAATACAGTATCATAATACGATACAGTACTGAGAGAAGATCAAAGATTAAAATCACAACAACAGGTAAACATCTTTATTCGATATCGGTCAATCAGTAATTCACTGTATTACCTTGTGGAGTTTACATCGCTGTAGACCAATCAATATGAGGAGCGAAGGCCTCATACTTCTCGAAAGACTCGGTCTGAAACAATAGATATATAATTAAATCCATTATTTTCGTCTTCATCACAAATACAGTATCATAATAGGATACAGTACTGAGAGAAGATTTAAGATTAAAATCACAACAACACGTAAACATCTTTATTCGATATCGGTCAATCAATAATTCACTGCATTACCTTGTGGAGTTTACATCGCAATAATTCACTGTATTACCTAGTTTACATCGCTGTAGACCAATCAATATGATGCGTGAAGGCCTCATACTTCTGGAAAGAATCGGTCTGAAACAATAGATATATAATTAAATCCATTATTTTCGTCTTCATCACAAATACAGTATCATAATACGATACAGTACTGAGAGAAGATCAAAGATTAAAATCACAACAACAGGTAAACATCTTTATTCGATATCGGTCAATCAATAATTCACTGTATTACCTTGTGGAGTTTACATCGCTGTAGACCAATCAATATGAGGAGCGAAGGCCTCATACTTCTCGAAAGACTCGGTCTGAAACAATGGATATATAATTAAATCCATTATTTTCGTCTTCATCACAAATACAGTATCATAATACGATACAGTACTGAGAGAAGATCAAAGAATACAATCACAACAACACATAAACATATTTATTCGGTATCGGTCAATCAATAATTCACTGTATTACTTTGTGGAGTTTACATCGCTGTAGACCAATCAATATGATGCGTGAAGGCCTCATACTTCTGGAAAGACTCGGTCTGAAACAATAGATATATAATTAAATCCATTATTTTCGTCTTCATCACAAATACAGTATCATAATACGATACAGTACTGAGAGAAGATCAAAGAATACAATCACAACAACACATAAACATATTTATTCGGTATCGGTCAATCAATAATTCACTGTATTACCTTGTGGAGTTTACATCGCTGTAGACCAATCAATATGATGCGTGAATGCCTCATACTTCTGGAAAGAATCGGTCTGAAACAATAGATATATAATTAAATCCATAATTTTCGTCTTCATCACAAATACAGTATCATAATACGATACAGTACTGAGAGAAGATTTAAGATTAAAATCACAACAACACGTAAACATTTTTATTCGATATCGGTCAATCAATAATTCACTGCATTACCTTGTGGAGTTTACATCGCAATAATTCACTGTATTACCTAGTTTACATCGCTGTAGACCAATCAATATGATGCGTGAAGGCCTCATACTTCTGGAAAGAATCGGTCTGAAACAATAGATATATAATTAAATCCATTATTTTCGTCTTCATCACAAATACAGTATCATAATACGATACAGTACTGAGAGAAGATCAAAGATTAAATTCACAACAACAGGTAAACATCTTTATTCGATATCGGTCAATCAATAATTCACTGTATTACCTTGTGGAGTTTACATCGCTGTAGACCAATCAATATGATGCGTGAAGGCCTCATACTTCTGGAAAGAATCGGTCTGAAACAATAGATATATAATTAAATCCATAATTTTCGTCTTCATCACAAATACAGTATCATAATACGATACAGTACTGAGAGAAGATTTAAGATTAAAATCACAACAACACGTAAACATTTTTATTCGATATCGGTCAATCAATAATTCACTGCATTACCTTGTGGAGTTTACATCGCAATAATTCACTGTATTACCTTGTGGAGTTTACATCGCTGTAGACCAATCAATATGAGGAGCGAAGGCCTCATACTTCTCGAAAGACTCGGTCTGAA
This sequence comes from Parapristionchus giblindavisi, assembly GCA_943737045.1. Classification (NCBI taxonomy): domain Eukaryota; kingdom Metazoa; phylum Nematoda; class Chromadorea; order Rhabditida; family Diplogasteridae; genus Parapristionchus; species Parapristionchus giblindavisi. Next base: position 226,940 of record CALSFV010000020.1, on the reverse strand, counting down.
ACAATGGATATATAATTAAATCCATTATTTTCGTCTTCATCACAAATACAGTATCATAATACGATACAGTACTGAGAGAAGATCAAAGAATACAATCACAACAACACATAAACATATTAATTCGGTATCGGTCAATCAATAATTCACTGTATTACCTTGTGGAGTTTACATCGCTGTAGACCAATCAATATGATGCGTGAAGGCCTCATACTTCTGGAAAGAATCGGTCTGAAACAATAGATATATAATTAAATCCATTATTTTCGTCTTCATCACAAATACAGTATCATAATACGATACAGTACTGAGAAAAGATCAAAGATTAAAATCACAACAACACGTAAACATCTTTATTCAATATCGGTCAATCAATAATTCACTGTATTACTTTGTGGAGTTTACATCGCTGTAGACCAATCAATATGATGCGTGAAGGCCTCATACTTCTGGAAAGAATCGGTCTGAAACAATAGATATATAATTAAATCCATTATTTTCGTCTTCATCACAAATACAGTATCATAATACGATACAGTACTGAGAGAAGATCAAAGATTAAAATCACAACAACAGGTAAACATCTTTATTCGATATCGGTCAATCAATAATTCACTGTATTACCTTGTGGAGTTTACATCGCTGTAGACCAATCAATATGAGGAGCGAAGGCCTCATACTTCTCGAAAGACTCGGTCTGAAACAATGGATATATAATTAAATCCATTATTTTCGTCTTCATCACAAATACAGTATCATAATACGATACAGTACTGAGAGAAGATCAAAGAATACAATCACAACAACACATAAACATATTTATTCGGTATCGGTCAATCAATAATTCACTGTATTACTTTGTGGAGTTTACATCGCTGTAGACCAATCAATATGATGCGTGAAGGCCTCATACTTCTGGAAAGAATCGGTCTGAAACAATAGATATATAATTAAATCCATTATTTTCGTCTTCATCACAAATACAGTATCATAATACGATACAGTACTGAGAGAAGATCAAAGATTAAAATCACAACAACAGGTAAACATCTTTATTCGATATCGGTCAATCAGTAATTCACTGTATTACCTTGTGGAGTTTACATCGCTGTAGACCAATCAATATGAGGAGCGAAGGCCTCATACTTCTCGAAAGACTCGGTCTGAAACAATAGATATATAATTAAATCCATTATTTTCGTCTTCATCACAAATACAGTATCATAATAGGATACAGTACTGAGAGAAGATTTAAGATTAAAATCACAACAACACGTAAACATCTTTATTCGATATCGGTCAATCAATAATTCACTGCATTACCTTGTGGAGTTTACATCGCAATAATTCACTGTATTACCTAGTTTACATCGCTGTAGACCAATCAATATGATGCGTGAAGGCCTCATACTTCTGGAAAGAATCGGTCTGAAACAATAGATATATAATTAAATCCATTATTTTCGTCTTCATCACAAATACAGTATCATAATACGATACAGTACTGAGAGAAGATCAAAGAATACAATCACAACAACACATAAACATATTTATTCGGTATCGGTCAATCAATAATTCACTGTATTACCTTGTGGAGTTTACATCGCTGTAGACCAATCAATATGATGCGTGAAGGCCTCATACTTCTGGAAAGAATCGGTCTGAAACAATAGATATATAATTAAATCCATTATTTTCGTCTTCATCACAAATACAGTATCATAATACGATACAGTACTGAGAAAAGATCAAAGATTAAAATCACAACAACAGGTAAACATCTTTATTCGATATCGGTCAATCAATAATTCACTGTATTACCTTGTGGAGTTTACATCGCTGTAGACCAATCAATATGAGGAGCGAAGGCCTCATACTTCTCGAAAGACTCGGTCTGAAACAATCGATATATAATTAAATCCATTATTTTCGTCTTCATCACAAATACAGTATCATAATACGATACAGTACTGAGAGAAGATCAAAGAATACAATCACAACAACACATAAACATATTTATTCGGTATCGGTCAATCAATAATTCACTGTATTACCTTGTGGAGTTTACATCGCTGTAGACCAATCAATATGATGCGTGAATGCCTCATACTTCTGGAAAGAATCGGTCTGAAACAATAGATATATAATTAAATCCCTAATTTTCGTCTTCATCACAAATACAGTATCATAATACGATACAGTACTGAGAGAAGATTTAAGATTAAAATCACAACAACACGTAAACATTTTTATTCGATATCGGTCAATCAATAATTCACTGCATTACCTTGTGGAGTTTACATCGCTGTAGACCAATCAATATGAGGAGCGAAGGCCTCATACTTCTCGAAAGACTCGGTCTGAAACAATAGATATATAATTAAATCCATTATTTTCGTCTTCATCACAAATACAGTATCATAATACGATACAGTACTGAGAGAAGATCAAAGAATACAATCACAACAACACATAAACATATTTATTCGGTATCGGTCAATCAATAATTCACTGTATTACCTTGTGGAGTTTACATCGCTGTAGACCAATCAATATGATGCGTGAATGCCTCATACTTCTGGAAAGAATCGGTCTGAAACAATAGATATATAATTAAATCCATAATTTTCGTCTTCATCACAAATACAGTATCATAATACGATACAGTACTGAGAGAAGATTTAAGATTAAAATCACAACAACACGTAAACATTTTTATTCGATATCGGTCAATCAATAATTCACTGCATTACCTTGTGGAGTTTACATCGCAATAATTCACTGTATTACCTAGTTTACATCGCTGTAGACCAATCAATATGATGCGTGAAGGCCTCATACTTCTGGAAAGAATCGGTCTGAAACAATAGATATATAATTAAATCCATTATTTTCGTCTTCATCACAAATACAGTATCATAATACGATACAGTACTGAGAGAAGATCAAAGATTAAAATCACAACAACAGGTAAACATCTTTATTCGATATCGGTCAATCAATAATTCACTGTATTACCTTGTGGAGTTTACATCGCTGTAGACCAATCAATATGAGGAGCGAAGGCCTCATACTTCTCGAAAGACTCGGTCTGAAACAATGGATATATAATTAAATCCATTATTTTCGTCTTCATCACAAATACAGTATCATAATACGATACAGTACTGAGAGAAGATCAAAGAATACAATCACAACAACACATAAACATATTAATTCGGTATCGGTCAATCAATAATTCACTGTATTACCTTGTGGAGTTTACATCGCTGTAGACCAATCAATATGATGCGTGAAGGCCTCATACTTCTGGAAAGAATCGGTCTGAAACAATAGATATATAATTAAATCCATTATTTTCGTCTTCATCACAAATACAGTATCATAATACGCTACAGTACTGAGAGAAGATCAAAGAATACAATCACAACAACACATAAACATATTTATTCGGTATCGGTCAATCAATAATTCACTGTATTACCTTGTGGAGTTTACATCGCTGTAGACCAATCAATATGAGGAGCGAAGGCCTCATACTTCTCGAAAGACTCGGTCTGAAACAATAGATATATAATTAAATCCATTATTTTCGTCTTCATCACAAATACAGTATCATAATACGATACAGTACTGAGAGAAGATCAAAGAATACAATCACAACAACACATAAACATATTTATTCGGTATCGGTCAATCAATAATTCACTGTATTACCTTGTGGAGTTTACATCGCTGTAGACCAATCAATATGATGCGTGAATGCCTCATACTTCTGGAAAGAATCGGTCTGAAACAATAGATATATAATTAAATCCATAATTTTCGTCTTCATCACAAATACAGTTTCATAATACGATACAGTACTGAGAGAAGATTTAAGATTAAAATCACAACAACACGTAAACATTTTTATTCGATATCGGTCAATCAATAATTCACTGCATTACCTTGTGGAGTTTACATCGCAATAATTCACTGTATTACCTAGTTTACATCGCTGTAGACCAATCAATATGATGCGTGAAGGCCTCATACTTCTGGAAAGAATCGGTCTGAAACAATAGATATATAATTAAATCCATTATTTTCGTCTTCATCACAAATACAGTATCATAATACGATACAGTACTGAGAGAAGATCAATGATTTAAATCACAACAACAGGTAAACATCTTTATTCGATATCGGTCAATCAATAATTCACTGTATTACCTTGTGGAGTTTACATCGCTGTAGACCAATCAATATGAGGAGCGAAGGCCTCATACTTCTCGAAAGACTCGGTCTGAAACAATGGATATATAATTAAATCCATTATTTTCGTCTTCATCACAAATACAGTATCATAATACGATACAGTACTGAGAGAAGATCAAAGAATACAATCACAACAACACATAAACATATTTATTCGGTATCGGTCAATCAATAATTCACTGTATTACCTTGTGGAGTTTACATCGCTGTAGACCAATCAATATGATGCGTGAAGGCCTCATACTTCTGGAAAGAATCGGTCTGAAACAATAGATATATAATTAAATCCATTATTTTCGTCTTCATCACAAATACAGTATCATAATACGCTACAGTACTGAGAGAAGATCAAAGAATACAATCACAACAACACATAAACATATTTATTCGGTATCGGTCAATCAATAATTCACTGTATTACCTTGTGGAGTTTACATCGCTGTAGACCAATCAATATGAGGAGCGAAGGCCTCATACTTCTCGAAACACTCGGTCTGAAACAATAGATATATAATTAAATCCATTATTTTCGTCTTCATCACAAATACAGTATCATAATACGATACAGTACTGAGAGAAGATCAAAGAATATAATCACAACAACACATAAACATATTTATTCGGTATCGGTCAATCAATAATTCACTGTATTACCTTGTGGAGTTTACATCGCTATAGACCAATCAATATGATGCGTGAATGCCTCATACTTCTGGAAAGAATCGGTCTGAAACAATAGATATATAATTAAATCCATAATTTTCGTCTTCATCACAAATACAGTATCATAATACGATACAGTACTGAGAGAAGATTTAAGATTAAAATCACAACAACACGTAAACATTTTTATTCGATATCGGTCAATCAATAATTCACTGCATTACCTTGTGGAGTTTACATCGCAATAATTCACTGTATTACCTAGTTTACATCGCTGTGGACCAATCAATATGATGCGTGAAGGCCTCATACTTCTGGAAAGAATCGGTCTGAAACAATAGATATATAATTAAATCCATTATTTTCGTCTTCATCACAAATACAGTATCATAATACGATACAGTACTGAGTGAAGATCAAAGATTAAAATCACAACAACAGGTAAACATCTTTATTCGATATCGGTCAATCAATAATTCACTGTATTACCTTGTGGAGTTTACATCGCTGTAGACCAATCAATATGAGGAGCGAAGGCCTCATACTTCTCGAAAGACTCGGTCTGAAACAATGGATATATAATTAAATCCATTATTTTCGTCTTCATCACAAATACAGTATCATAATACGATACAGTACTGAGAGAAGATCAAAGAATACAATCACAACAACACATAAACATATTTATTCGGTATCGGTCAATCAATAATTCACTGTATTACCTTGTGGAGTTTACATCGCTGTAGACCAATCAATATGAGGAGCGAAGGCCTCATACTTCTGGAAAGAATCGGTCTGAAACAATAGATATATAATTAAATCCATAATTTTCGTCTTCATCACAAATACAGTATCATAATACGATACAGTACTGAGAGAAGATTTAAGATTAAAATCACAACAACACGTAAACATTTTTATTCGATATCGGTCAATCAATAATTCACTGCATTACCTTGTGGAGTTTACATCGCTGTAGACCAATCAATATGAGGAGCGAAGGCCTCATACTTCTCGAAAGACTCGGTCTGAAACAATAGATATATAATTAAATCCATTATTTTCGTCTTCATCACAAATACAGTATCATAATACGATACAGTACTGAGAGAAGATCAAAGAATACAATCACAACAACACATAAACATATTTATTCGGTATCGGTCAATCAATAATTCACTGTATTACCTTGTGGAGTTTACATCGCTGTAGACCAATCAATATGATGCGTGAATGCCTCATACTTCTGGAAAGAATCGGTCTGAAACAATAGATATATAATTAAATCCATAATTTTCGTCTTCATCACAAATACAGTATCATAATACGATACAGTACTGAGAGAAGATTTAAGATTAAAATCACAACAACACGTAAACATTTTTATTCGATATCGGTCAATCAATAATTCACTGCATTACCTTGTGGAGTTTACATCGCAATAATTCACTGTATTACCTAGTTTACATCGCTGTAGACCAATCAATATGATGCGTGAAGGCCTCATACTTCTGGAAAGAATCGGTCTGAAACAATAGATATATAATTAAATCCATTATTTTCGTCTTCATCACAAATACAGTATCATAATACGATACAGTACTGAGAGAAGATCAAAGATTAAAATCACAACAACAGGTAAACATCTTTATTCGATATCGGTCAATCAATAATTCACTGTATTACCTTGTGGAGTTTACATCGCTGTAGACCAATCAATATGAGGAGCGAAGGCCTCATACTTCTCGAAAGACTCGGTCTGAAACAATGGATATATAATTAAATCCATTATTTTCGTCTTCATCACAAATACAGTATCATAATACGATACAGTACTGAGAGAAGATCAAAGAATACAATCACAACAACACATAAACATATTAATTCGGTATCGGTCAATCAATAATTCACTGTATTACCTTGTGGAGTTTACATCGCTGTAGACCAATCAATATGATGCGTGAAGGCCTCATACTTCTGGAAAGAATCGGTCTGAAACAATAGATATATAATTAAATCCATTATTTTCGTCTTCATCACAAATACAGTATCATAATACGCTACAGTACTGAGAGAAGATCAAAGAATACAATCACAACAACACATAAACATATTAATTCGGTATCGGTCAATCAATAATTCACTGTATTACCTTGTGGAGTTTACATCGCTGTAGACCAATCAATATGATGCGTGAATGCCTCATACTTCTGGAAAGAATCGATCTGAAACAATAGATATATAATTAAATCCATAATTTTCGTCTTCATCACAAATACAGTTTCATAATACGATACAGTACTGAGTGAAGATTTAAGATTAAAATCACAACAACACGTAAACATTTTTATTCGATATCGGTCAATCAATAATTCACTGCATTACCTTGTGGAGTTTACATCGCAATAATTCACTGTATTACCTAGTTTACATCGCTGTAGACCAATCAATATGATGCGTGAAGGCCTCATACTTCTGGAAAGAATCGGTCTGAAACAATAGATATATAATTAAATCCATTATTTTCGTCTTCATCACAAATACAGTATCATAATACGATACAGTACTGAGAGAAGATCAATGATTAAAATCACAACAACAGGTAAACATCTTTATTCGATATCGGTCAATCAATAATTCACTGTATTACCTTGTGGAGTTTACATCGCTGTAGACCAATCAATATGAGGAGCGAAGGCCTCATACTTCTCGAAAGACTCGGTCTGAAACAATGGATATATAATTAAATCCATTATTTTCGTCTTCATCACAAATACAGTATCATAATACGATACAGTACTGAGAGAAGATCAAAGAATACAATCACAACAACACATAAACATATTTATTCGGTATCGGTCAATCAATAATTCACTGTATTACCTTGTGGAGTTTACATCGCTGTAGACCAATCAATATGATGCGTGAAGGCCTCATACTTCTGGAAAGAATCGGTCTGAAACAATAGATATATAATTAAATCCATTATTTTCGTCTTCATCACAAATACAGTATCATAATACGCTACAGTACTGAGAGAAGATCAAAGAATACAATCACAACAACACATAAACATATTTATTCGGTATCGGTCAATCAATAATTCACTGTATTACCTTGTGGAGTTTACATCGCTGTAGACCAATCAATATGAGGAGCGAAGGCCTCATACTTCTCGAAAGACTCGGTCTGAAACAATAGATATATAATTAAATCCATTATTTTCGTCTTCATCACAAATACAGTATCATAATACGATACAGTACTGAGAGAAGATCAAAGAATACAATCACAACAACACATAAACATATTTATTCGGTATCGGTCAATCAATAATTCACTGTATTACCTTGTGGAGTTTACATCGCTGTAGACCAATCAATATGATGCGTGAATGCCTCATACTTCTGGAAAGAATCGGTCTGAAACAATAGATATATAATTAAATCCATAATTTTCGTCTTCATCACAAATACAGTATCATAATACGATACAGTACTGAGAGAAGATTTAAGATTAAAATCACAACAACACGTAAACATTTTTATTCGATATCGGTCAATCAATAATTCACTGCATTACCTTGTGGAGTTTACATCGCAATAATTCACTGTATTACCTAGTTTACATCGCTGTAGACCAATCAATATGATGCGTGAAGGCCTCATACTTCTGGAAAGAATCGGTCTGAAACAATAGATATATAATTAAATCCATTATTTTCGTCTTCATCACAAATACAGTATCATAATACGATACAGTACTGAGAGAAGATCAAAGATTAAAATCACAACAACAGGTAAACATCTTTATTCGATATCGGTCAATCAATAATTCACTGTATTACCTTGTGGAGTTTACATCGCTGTAGACCAATCAATATGAGGAGCGAAGGCCTCATACTTCTCGAAAGACTCGGTCTGAAACAATGGATATATAATTAAATCCATTATTTTCGTCTTCATCACAAATACAGTATCATAATACGATACAGTACTGAGAGAAGATCAAAGAATACAATCACAACAACACATAAACATATTTATTCGGTATCGGTCAATCAATAATTCACTGTATTACCTTGTGGAGTTTACATCGCTGTAGACCAATCAATATGATGCGTGAAGGCCTCATACTTCTGGAAAGAATCGGTCTGAAACAATAGATATATAATTAAATCCATTATTTTCGTCTTCATCACAAATACAGTATCATAATACGCTACAGTACTGAGAGAAGATCAAAGAATACAACCACAACAACACATAAACATATTTATTCGGTATCGGTCAATCAATAATTCACTGTATTACCTTGTGGAGTTTACATCGCTGTAGACCAATCAATATGAGGAGCGAAGGCCTCATACTTCTCGAAAGACTCGGTCTGAAACAATAGATATATAATTAAATCCATTATTTTCGTCTTCATCACAAATACAGTATCATAATACGATACAGTACTGAGAGAAGATTTAAGATTAAAATCACAACAACATGTAAACATTTTTATTCGATATCGGTCAATCAATAATTCACTGCATTACCTTGTGGAGTTTACATCGCAATAATTCACTGTATTACCTAGTTTACATCGCTGTAGACCAATCAATATGATGCGTGAAGGCCTCATACTTCTGGAAAGAATCGGTCTGAAACAATAGATATATAATTAAATCCATTATTTTCGTCTTCATCACAAATACAGTATCATAATACGATACAGTACTGAGAGAAGATCAAAGATTAAAATCACAACAACAGGTAAACATCTTTATTCGATATCGGTCAATCAATAATTCACTGTATTACCTTGTGGAGTTTACATCGCTGTAGACCAATCAATATGAGGAGCGAAGGCCTCATACTTCTCGAAAGACTCGGTCTGAAACAATGGATATATAATTAAATCCATTATTTTCGTCTTCATCACAAATACAGTATCATAATACGATACAGTACTGAGAGAAGATCAAAGAATACAATCACAACAACACATAAACATATTTATTCGGTATCGGTCAATCAATAATTCACTGTATTACCTTGTGGAGTTTACATCGCTGTAGACCAATCAATATGATGCGTGAAGGCCTCATACTTCTGGAAAGAATCGGTCTGAAACAATAGATATATAATTAAATCCATTATTTTCGTCTTCATCACAAATACAGTATCATAATACGCTAAAGTACTGAGAGAAGATCAAAGAATACAATCACAACAACACATAAACATATTTATTCGGTATCGGTCAATCAATAATTCACTGTATTACCTTGTGGAGTTTACATCGCTGTAGACCAATCAATATGAGGAGCGAAGGCCTCATACTTCTCGAAAGACTCGGTCTGAAACAATAGATATATAATTAAATCCATTATTTTCGTCTTCATCACAAATACAGTATCATAATACGATACAGTACTGAGAGAAGATCAAAGAATACAATCACAACAACACATAAACATATTTATTCGGTATCGGTCAATCAATAATTCACTGTATTACCTTGTGGAGTTTACATCGCTGTAGACCAATCAATATGAGGAGCGAAGGTCTCATACTTCTCGAAAGACTGGGTCTGAAACAATAGATATATAATTAAATCCATTATTTTCGTCTTCATCACAAATACAGTATCATAATACGATACAGTACTGAGAGAAGATCAAAGAATACAATCACAACAACACATAAACATATTTATTCGGTATCGGTCAATCAATAATTCACTGCATTACCTTGTGGAGTTTACATCGCAATAATTCACTGTATTACCTAGTTTACATCGCTGTAGACCAATCAATATGATGCGTGAAGGCCTCATACTTCTGGAAAGAATCGGTCTGAAACAATAGATATATAATTAAATCCATTATTTTCGTCTTCATCACAAATACAGTATCATAATACGATACAGTACTGAGAGAAGATCAAAGATTAAAATCACAACAACAGGTAAACATCTTTATTCGATATCGGTCAATCAATAATTCACTGTATTACCTTGTGGAGTTTACATCGCTGTAGACCAATCAATATGAGGAGCGAAGGCCTCATACTTCTCGAAAGACTCGGTCTGAAACAATGGATATATAATTAAATCCATTATTTTCGTCTTCATCACAAATACAGTATCATAATACGATACAGTACTGAGAGAAGATCAAAGAATACAATCACAACAACACATAAACATATTTATTCGGTATCGGTCAATCAATAATTCACTGTATTACCTTGTGGAGTTTACATCGCTGTAGACCAATCAATATGATGCGTGAAGGCCTCATACTTCTGGAAAGAATCGGTCTGAAACAATAGATATATAATTAAATCCATTATTTTCGTCTTCATCACAAATACAGTATCATAATACGCTAAAGTACTGAGAGAAGATCAAAGAATACAATCACAACAACACATAAACATATTTATTCGGTATCGGTCAATCAATAATTCACTGTATTACCTTGTGGAGTTTACATCGCTGTAGACCAATCAATATGAGGAGCGAAGGCCTCATACTTCTCGAAAGACTCGGTCTGAAACAATAGATATATAATTAAATCCATTATTTTCGTCTTCATCACAAATACAGTATCATAATACGATACAGTACTGAGAGAAGATCAAAGAATACAATCACAACAACACATAAACATATTTATTCGGTATCGGTCAATCAATAATTCACTGTATTACCTTGTGGAGTTTACATCGCTGTAGACCAATCAATATGAGGAGCGAAGGTCTCATACTTCTCGAAAGACTGGGTCTGAAACAATAGATATATAATTAAATCCATTATTTTCGTCTTCATCACAAATACAGTATCATAATACGATACAGTACTGAGAGAAGATCAAAGAATACAATCACAACAACACATAAACATATTTATTCGGTATCGGTCAATCAATAATTCACTGTATTACCTTGTGGAGTTTACATCGCTGTAGACCAATCAATATGATGCGTGAAGGCCTCATACTTCTGGAAAGAATCGGTCTGAAACAATGGATATATAATTAAATCCATTATTTTCGTCTTCATCACAAATACAGTATCATAATACGATACAGTACTGAGAGAAGATCAAAGAATACAATCACAACAACACATAAACATATTTATTCGGTATCGGTCAATCAATAATTCACTGTATTACCTTGTGGAGTTTACATCGCTGTAGACCAATCAATATGATGCGTGAAGGCCTCATACTTCTGGAAAGAATCGGTCTGAAACAATAGATATATAATTAAATCCATTATTTTCGTCTTCATCACAAATACAGTATCATAATACGCTACAGTACTGAGAGAAGATCAAAGAATACAACCACAACAACACATAAACATATTTATTCGGTATCGGTCAATCAATAATTCACTGTATTACCTTGTGGAGTTTACATCGCTGTAGACCAATCAATATGAGGAGCGAAGGCCTCATACTTCTCGAAAGACTCGGTCTGAAACAATAGATATATAATTAAATCCATTATTTTCGTCTTCATCACAAATACAGTATCATAATACGATACAGTACTGAGAGAAGATTTAAGATTAAAATCACAACAACATGTAAACATTTTTATTCGATATCGGTCAATCAATAATTCACTGCATTACCTTGTGGAGTTTACATCGCAATAATTCACTGTATTACCTAGTTTACATCGCTGTAGACCAATCAATATGATGCGTGAAGGCCTCATACTTCTGGAAAGAATCGGTCTGAAACAATAGATATATAATTAAATCCATTATTTTCGTCTTCATCACAAATACAGTATCATAATACGATACAGTACTGAGAGAAGATCAAAGATTAAAATCACAACAACAGGTAAACATCTTTATTCGATATCGGTCAATCAATAATTCACTGTATTACCTTGTGGAGTTTACATCGCTGTAGACCAATCAATATGAGGAGCGAAGGCCTCATACTTCTCGAAAGACTCGGTCTGAAACAATGGATATATAATTAAATCCATTATTTTCGTCTTCATCACAAATACAGTATCATAATACGATACAGTACTGAGAGAAGATCAAAGAATACAATCACAACAACACATAAACATATTTATTCGGTATCGGTCAATCAATAATTCACTGTATTACCTTGTGGAGTTTACATCGCTGTAGACCAATCAATATGATGCGTGAAGGCCTCATACTTCTGGAAAGAATCGGTCTGAAACAATAGATATATAATTAAATCCATTATTTTCGTCTTCATCACAAATACAGTATCATAATACGCTAAAGTACTGAGAGAAGATCAAAGAATACAATCACAACAACACATAAACATATTTATTCGGTATCGGTCAATCAATAATTCACTGTATTACCTTGTGGAGTTTACATCGCTGTAGACCAATCAATATGAGGAGCGAAGGCCTCATACTTCTCGAAAGACTCGGTCTGAAACAATAGATATATAATTAAATCCATTATTTTCGTCTTCATCACAAATACAGTATCATAATACGATACAGTACTGAGAGAAGATCAAAGAATACAATCACAACAACACATAAACATATTTATTCGGTATCGGTCAATCAATAATTCACTGTATTACCTTGTGGAGTTTACATCGCTGTAGACCAATCAATATGAGGAGCGAAGGTCTCATACTTCTCGAAAGACTGGGTCTGAAACAATAGATATATAATTAAATCCATTATTTTCGTCTTCATCACAAATACAGTATCATAATACGATACAGTACTGAGAGAAGATCAAAGAATACAATCACAACAACACATAAACATATTTATTCGGTATCGGTCAATCAATAATTCACTGTATTACCTTGTGGAGTTTACATCGCTGTAGACCAATCAATATGATGCGTGAAGGCCTCATACTTCTGGAAAGAATCGGTCTGAAACAATAGATATATAATTAAATCCATTATTTACGTCTTCATCACAAATACAGTATCATAATACGATACAGTACTGAGAGAAGATCAAAGATTAAAATCACAACAACAGGTAAACATCTTTATTCGATATCGGTCAATCAATAATTCACTGTATTACCTTGTGGAGTTTACATCGCTGTAGACCAATCAATATGAGGAGCGAAGGCCTCATACTTCTCGAAAGACTCGGTCTGAAACAATGGATATAAAATTAAATCCATTATTTTCGTCTTCATCACAAATACAGTATCATAATACGATACAGTACTGAGAGAAGATCAAAGAATACAATCACAACAACACATAAACATATTTATTCGGTATCGGTCAATCAATAATTCACTGTATTACCTTGTGTAGTTTACATCGCTGTAGACCAATCAACATGATGCGTGAAGGCCTCATACTTCTGGAAAGAATCGGTCTGAAACAATAGATATATAATTAAATCCATTATTTTCGTCTTCATCACAAATACAGTATCATAATACGATACAGTACTGAGAGAAGATCAAAGATTAAAATCACAACAACAGGTAAACATCTTTATTCGATATCGGTCAATCAATAATTCACTGTATTACCTTGTGGAGTTTACATCGCTGTAGACCAATCAATATGAGGAGCGAAGGCCTCATACTTCTCGAAAGACTCGGTCTGAAACAATGGATATATAATTAAATCCATTATTTTCGTCTTCATCACAAATACAGTATCATAATACGATACAGTACTGAGAGAAGATCAAAGAATACAATCACAACAACACATAAACATATTTATTCGGTATCGGTCAATCAATAATTCACTGTATTACCTTGTGGAGTTTACATCGCTGTAGACCAATCAATATGATGCGTGAAGGCCTCATACTTCTGGAAAGAATCGGTCTGAAACAATAGATATATAATTAAATCCATTATTTTCGTCTTCATCACAAATACAGTATCATAATACGCTACAGTACTGAGAGAAGATCAAAGAATACAATCACAACAACACATAAACATATTTATTCGGTATCGGTCAATCAATAATTCACTGTATTACCTTGTGGAGTTTACATCGCTGTAGACCAATCAATATGAGGAGCGAAGGCCTCATACTTCTCGAAAGACTCGGTCTGAAACAATAGATATATAATTAAATCCATTATTTTCGTCTTCATCACAAATACAGTATCATATTACGATACAGTACTGAGAGAAGATCAAAGAATACAATCACAACAACACATAAACATATTTATTCGGTATCGGTCAATCAATAATTCACTGTATTACCTTGTGGAGTTTACATCGCTGTAGACCAATCAATATGATGCGTGAAGGCCTCATACTTCTGGAAAGAATCGGTCTGAAACAATAGATATATAATTAAATCCATTATTTTCGTCTTCATCACAAATACAGTATCATAATACGATACAGTACTGAGAGAAGATCAAAGATTAAAATCACAACAACAGGTAAACATCTTTATTCGATATCGGTCAATCAATAATTCACTGTATTACCTTGTGGAGTTTACATCGCTGTAGACCAATCAATATGAGGAGCGAAGGCCTCATACTTCTCGAAAGACTCGGTCTGAAACAATGGATATATAATTAAATCCATTATTTTCGTCTTCATCACAAATACAGTATCATAATACGATACAGTACTGAGAGAAGATCAAAGAATACAATCACAACAACACATAAACATATTTATTCGGTATCGGTCAATCAATAATTCACTGTATTACCTTGTGGAGTTTACATCGCTGTAGACCAATCAATATGAGGAGCGAAGGTCTCATACTTCTCGAAAGACTGGGTCTGAAACAATAGATATATAATTAAATCCATTATTTTCGTCTTCATCACAAATACAGTATCATAATACGATACAGTACTGAGAGAAGATCAAAGAATACAATCACAACAACACATAAACATATTTATTCGGTATCGGTCAATCAATAATTCACTGTATTACCTTGTGGAGTTTACATCGCTGTAGACCAATCAATATGATGCGTGAAGGCCTCATACTTCTGGAAAGAATCGGTCTGAAACAATAGATATATAATTAAATCCATTATTTACGTCTTCATCACAAATACAGTATCATAATACGATACAGTACTGAGAGAAGATCAAAGATTAAAATCACAACAACAGGTAAACATCTTTATTCGATATCGGTCAATCAATAATTCACTGTATTACCTTGTGGAGTTTACATCGCTGTAGACCAATCAATATGAGGAGCGAAGGCCTCATACTTCTCGAAAGACTCGGTCTGAAACAATGGATATAAAATTAAATCCATTATTTTCGTCTTCATCACAAATACAGTATCATAATACGATACAGTACTGAGAGAAGATCAAAGAATACAATCACAACAACACATAAACATATTTATTCGGTATCGGTCAATCAATAATTCACTGTATTACCTTGTGTAGTTTACATCGCTGTAGACCAATCAACATGATGCGTGAAGGCCTCATACTTCTGGAAAGAATCGGTCTGAAACAATAGATATATAATTAAATCCATTATTTTCGTCTTCATCACAAATACAGTATCATAATACGATACAGTACTGAGAGAAGATCAAAGATTAAAATCACAACAACAGGTAAACATCTTTATTCGATATCGGTCAATCAATAATTCACTGTATTACCTTGTGGAGTTTACATCGCTGTAGACCAATCAATATGAGGAGCGAAGGCCTCATACTTCTCGAAAGACTCGGTCTGAAACAATGGATATATAATTAAATCCATTATTTTCGTCTTCATCACAAATACAGTATCATAATACGATACAGTACTGAGAGAAGATCAAAGAATACAATCACAACAACACATAAACATATTTATTCGGTATCGGTCAATCAATAATTCACTGTATTACCTTGTGGAGTTTACATCGCTGTAGACCAATCAATATGATGCGTGAAGGCCTCATACTTCTGGAAAGAATCGGTCTGAAACAATAGATATATAATTAAATCCATTATTTTCGTCTTCATCACAAATACAGTATCATAATACGCTACAGTACTGAGAGAAGATCAAAGAATACAATCACAACAACACATAAACATATTTATTCGGTATCGGTCAATCAATAATTCACTGTATTACCTTGTGGAGTTTACATCGCTGTAGACCAATCAATATGAGGAGCGAAGGCCTCATACTTCTCGAAAGACTCGGTCTGAAACAATAGATATATAATTAAATCCATTATTTTCGTCTTCATCACAAATACAGTATCATATTACGATACAGTACTGAGAGAAGATCAAAGAATACAATCACAACAACACATAAACATATTTATTCGGTATCGGTCAATCAATAATTCACTGTATTACCTTGTGGAGTTTACATCGCTGTAGACCAATCAATATGATGCGTGAAGGCCTCATACTTCTGGAAAGAATCGGTCTGAAACAATAGATATATAATTAAATCCATTATTTTCGTCTTCATCACAAATACAGTATCATAATACGATACAGTACTGAGAGAAGATCAAAGATTAAAATCACAACAACAGGTAAACATCTTTATTCGATATCGGTCAATCAATAATTCACTGTATTACCTTGTGGAGTTTACATCGCTGTAGACCAATCAATATGAGGAGCGAAGGCCTCATACTTCTCGAAAGACTCGGTCTGAAACAATGGATATATAATTAAATCCATTATTTTCGTCTTCATCACAAATACAGTATCATAATACGATACAGTACTGAGAGAAGATCAAAGAATACAATCACAACAACACATAAACATATTTATTCGGTATCGGTCAATCAATAATTCACTGTATTACCTTGTGGAGTTTACATCGCTGTAGACCAATCAACATGATGCGTGAAGGCCTCATACTTCTGGAAAGAATCGGTCTGAAACAATAGATATATAATTAAATCCATTATTTTCGTCTTCATCACAAATACAGTATCATAATACGATACAGTACTGAGAGAAGATCAAAGATTAAAATCACAACAACAGGTAAACATCTTTATTCGATATCGGTCAATCAATAATTCACTGTATTACCTTGTGGAGTTTACATCGCTGTAGACCAATCAATATGAGGAGCGAAGGCCTCATACTTCTCGAAAGACTCGGTCTGAAACAATGGATATATAATTAAATCCATTATTTTCGTCTTCATCACAAATACAGTATCATAATACGATACAGTACTGAGAGAAGATCAAAGAATACAATCACAACAACACATAAACATATTTATTCGGTATCGGTCAATCAATAATTCACTGTATTACCTTGTGGAGTTTACATCGCTGTAGACCAATCAATATGATGCGTGAAGGCCTCATACTTCTGGAAAGACTCGGTCTGAAACAATAGATATATAATTAAATCCATTATTTTCGTCTTCATCACAAATACAGTATCATATTACGATACAGTACTGAGAGAAGATCAAAGAATACAATCACAACAACACATAAACATATTTATTCGGTATCGGTCAATCAATAATTCACTGTATTACCTTGTGGAGTTTACATCGCTGTAGACCAATCAATATGATGCGTGAAGGCCTCATACTTCTGGAAAGAATCGGTCTGAAACAATAGATATATAATTAAATCCATTATTTTCGTCTTCATCACAAATACAGTATCATAATACGATACAGTACTGAGAGAAGATCAAAGATTAAAATCACAACAACAGGTAAACATCTTTATTCGATATCGGTCAATCAATAATTCACTGTATTACCTTGTGGAGTTTACATCGCTGTAGACCAATCAATATGAGGAGCGAAGGCCTCATACTTCTCGAAAGACTCGGTCTGAAACAATGGATATATAATTAAATCCATTATTTTCGTCTTCATCACAAATACAGTATCATAATACGATACAGTACTGAGAGAAGATCAAAGAATACAATCACAACAACACATAAACATATTTATTCGGTATCGGTCAATCAATAATTCACTGTATTACCTTGTGGAGTTTACATCGCTGTAGACCAATCAACATGATGCGTGAAGGCCTCATACTTCTGGAAAGAATCGGTCTGAAACAATAGATATATAATTAAATCCATTATTTTCGTCTTCATCACAAATACAGTATCATAATACGATACAGTACTGAGAGAAGATCAAAGATTAAAATCACAACAACAGGTAAACATCTTTATTCGATATCGGTCAATCAATAATTCACTGTATTACCTTGTGGAGTTTACATCGCTGTAGACCAATCAATATGAGGAGCGAAGGCCTCATACTTCTCGAAAGACTCGGTCTGAAACAATGGATATATAATTAAATCCATTATTTTCGTCTTCATCACAAATACAGTATCATAATACGATACAGTACTGAGAGAAGATCAAAGAATACAATCACAACAACACATAAACATATTTATTCGGTATCGGTCAATCAATAATTCACTGTATTACCTTGTGGAGTTTACATCGCTGTAGACCAATCAATATGATGCGTGAAGGCCTCATACTTCTGGAAAGAATCGGTCTGAAACAATAGATATATAATTAAATCCATTATTTTCGTCTTCATCACAAATACAGTATCATAATACGCTACAGTACTGAGAGAAGATCAAAGAATACAATCACAACAACACATAAACATATTTATTCGGTATCGGTCAATCAATAATTCACTGTATTACCTTGTGGAGTTTACATCGCTGTAGACCAATCAATATGAGGAGCGAAGGCCTCATACTTCTCGAAAGACTCGGTCTGAAACAATAGATATATAATTAAATCCATTATTTTCGTCTTCATCACAAATACAGTATCATAATACGATACAGTACTGAGAGAAGATCAAAGAATACAATCACAACAACACATAAACATATTTATTCGGTATCGGTCAATCAATAATTCACTGTATTACCTTGTGGAGTTTACATCGCTGTAGACCAATCAATATGAGGAGCGAAGGTCTCATACTTCTCGAAAGACTCGGTCTGAAACAATAGATATATAATTAAATCCATTATTTTCGTCTTCATCACACATACAGTATCATAATACGATACAGTACTGAGAGAAGATCAAAGAATACAATCACAACAACACATAAACATATTTATTCGGTATCGGTCAATCAATAATTCACTGTATTACATTGTGGAGTTTACATCGCTGTAGACCAATCAATATGAGGAGCGAAGGTCTCATACTTCTCGAAAGACTCGGTCTGAAACAATAGATATATAATTAAATCCATTATTTTCGTCTTCATCACAAATACAGTATCATAATACGATACAGTACTGAGAGAAGATCAAAGAATACAATCACAACAACACATAAACATATTTATTCGGTATCGGTCAATCAATAATTCACTGTATTACCTTGTGGAGTTTACATCGCTGTAGACCAATCAATATGATGCGTGAAGGCCTCATACTTCTGGAAAGAATCGGTCTGAAACAATAGATATATAATTAAATCCATTATTTTCGTCTTCATCACAAATACAGTATCATAATACGCTACAGTACTGAGAGAAGATCAAAGAATACAATCACAACAACACATAAACATATTTATTCGGTATCGGTCAATCAATAATTCACTGTATTACCTTGTGGAGTTTACATCGCTGTAGACCAATCAATATGAGGAGCGAAGGCCTCATACTTCTCGAAAGACTCGGTCTGAAACAATAGATATATAATTAAATCCATAATTTTCGTCTTCATCACAAATACAGTATCATAATACGATACAGTACTGAGAGAAGATTTAAGATTAAAATCACAACAACACGTAAACATTTTTATTCGATATCGGTCAATCAATAATTCACTGCATTACCTTGTGGAGTTTACATCGCAATAATTCACTGTATTACCTAGTTTACATCGCTGTAGACCAATCAATATGATGCGTGAAGGCCTCATACTTCTGGAAAGAATCGGTCTGAAACAATAGATATATAATTAAATCCATTATTTTCGTCTTCATCACAAATACAGTATCATAATACGATACAGTACTGAGAGAAGATCAAAGATTAAAATCACAACAACAGGTAAACATCTTTATTCGATATCGGTCAATCAATAATTCACTGTATTACCTTGTGGAGTTTACATCGCTGTAGACCAATCAATATGAGGAGCGAAGGCCTCATACTTCTCGAAAGACTCGGTCTGAAACAATGGATATATAATTAAATCCATTATTTTCGTCTTCATCACAAATACAGTATCATAATACGATACAGTACTGAGAGAAGATCAAAGAATACAATCACAACAACACATAAACATATTTATTCGGTATCGGTCAATCAATAATTCACTGTATTACCTTGTGGAGTTTACATCGCTGTAGACCAATCAATATGATGCGTGAAGGCCTCATACTTCTGGAAAGAATCGGTCTGAAACAATAGATATATAATTAAATCCATTATTTTCGTCTTCATCACAAATACAGTATCATAATACGCTACAGTACTGAGAGAAGATCAAAGAATACAATCACAACAACACATAAACATATTTATTCGGTATCGGTCAATCAATAATTCACTGTATTACCTTGTGGAGTTTACATCGCTGTAGACCAATCAATATGAGGAGCGAAGGCCTCATACTTCTCGAAAGACTCGGTCTGAAACAATAGATATATAATTAAATCCATTATTTTCGTCTTCATCACAAATACAGTATCATAATACGATACAGTACTGAGAGAAGATCAAAGAATACAATCACAACAACACATAAACATATTTATTCGGTATCGGTCAATCAATAATTCACTGTATTACCTTGTGGAGTTTACATCGCTGTAGACCAATCAATATGAGGAGCGAAGGTCTCATACTTCTCGAAAGACTCGGTCTGAAACAATAGATATATAATTAAATCCATTATTTTCGTCTTCATCACACATACAGTATCATAATACGATACAGTACTGAGAGAAGATCAAAGAATACAATCACAACAACACATAAACATATTTATTCGGTATCGGTCAATCAATAATTCACTGTATTACCTTGTGGAGTTTACATCGCTGTAGACCAATCAATATGAGGAGCGAAGGTCTCATACTTCTCGAAAGACTCGGTCTGAAACAATAGATATATAATTAAATCCATTATTTTCGTCTTCATCACAAATACAGTATCATAATACGATACAGTACTGAGAGAAGATCAAAGAATACAATCACAACAACACATAAACATATTTATTCGGTATCGGTCAATCAATAATTCACTGCATTACCTTGTGGAGTTTACATCGCTGTAGACCAATCAATATGATGCGTGAAGGCCTCATACTTCTGGAAAGAATCGGTCTGAAACAATAGATATATAATTAAATCCATTATTTTCGTCTTCATCACAAATACAGTATCATAATACGCTACAGTACTGAGAGAAGATCAAAGAATACAATCACAACAACACATAAACATATTTATTCGGTATCGGTCAATCAATAATTCACTGTATTACCTTGTGGAGTTTACATCGCTGTAGACCAATCAATATGAGGAGCGAAGGCCTCATACTTCTCGAAAGACTCGGTCTGAAACAATAGATATATAATTAAATCCATAATTTTCGTCTTCATCACAAATACAGTATCATAATACGATACAGTACTGAGAGAAGATTTAAGATTAAAATCACAACAACACGTAAACATTTTTATTCGATATCGGTCAATCAATAATTCACTGCATTACCTTGTGGAGTTTACATCGCAATAATTCACTGTATTACCTAGTTTACATCGCTGTAGACCAATCAATATGATGCGTGAAGGCCTCATACTTCTGGAAAGAATCGGTCTGAAACAATAGATATATAATTAAATCCATTATTTTCGTCTTCATCACAAATACAGTATCATAATACGATACAGTACTGAGAGAAGATCAAAGATTAAAATCACAACAACAGGTAAACATCTTTATTCGATATCGGTCAATCAATAATTCACTGTATTACCTTGTGGAGTTTACATCGCTGTAGACCAATCAATATGAGGAGCGAAGGCCTCATACTTCTCGAAAGACTCGGTCTGAAACAATGGATATATAATTAAATCCATTATTTTCGTCTTCATCACAAATACAGTATCATAATACGATACAGTACTGAGAGAAGATCAAAGAATACAATCACAACAACACATAAACATATTTATTCGGTATCGGTCAATCAATAATTCACTGTATTACCTTGTGGAGTTTACATCGCTGTAGACCAATCAATATGATGCGTGAAGGCCTCATACTTCTGGAAAAAATCGGTCTGAAACAATAGATATATAATTAAATCCATTATTTTCGTCTTCATCACAAATACAGTATCATAATACGCTACAGTACTGAGAGAAGATCAAAGAATACAATCACAACAACACATAAACATATTTATTCGGTATCGGTCAATCAATAATTCACTGTATTACCTTGTGGAGTTTACATCGCTGTAGACCAATCAATATGAGGAGCGAAGGCCTCATACTTCTCGAAAGACTCGGTCTGAAACAATAGATATATAATTAAATCCATTATTTTCGTCTTCATCACAAATACAGTATCATAATACGATACAGTACTGAGAGAAGATCAAAGAATACAATCACAACAACACATAAACATATTTATTCGGTATCGGTCAATCAATAATTCACTGTATTACCTTGTGGAGTTTACATCGCTGTAGACCAATCAATATGATGCGTGAATGCCTCATACTTCTGGAAAGAATCGGTCTGAAACAATAGATATATAATTAAATCCATAATTTTCGTCTTCATCACAAATACAGTATCATAATACGATACAGTACTGAGAGAAGATTTAAGATTAAAATCACAACAACACGTAAACATTTTTATTCGATATCGGTCAATCAATAATTCACTGCATTACCTTGTGGAGTTTACATCGCAATAATTCACTGTATTACCTAGTTTACATCGCTGTAGACCAATCAATATGATGCGTGAAGGCCTCATACTTCTGGAAAGAATCGGTCTGAAACAATAGATATATAATTAAATCCATTATTTTCGTCTTCATCACAAATACAGTATCATAATACGATACAGTACTGAGAGAAGATTTAAGATTAAAATCACAACAACACGTAAACATCTTTATTCGATATCGGTCAATCAATAATTCACTGCATTACCTTGTGGAGTTTACATCGCAATAATTCACTGTATTACCTAGTTTACATCGCTGTAGACCAATCAATATGATGCGTGAAGGCCTCATACTTCTGGAAAGAATCGGTCTGAAACAATAGATATATAATTAAATCCATTATTTTCGTCTTCATCACAAATACAGTATCATAATACGCTACAGTACTGAGAGAAGATCAAAGAATACAATCACAACAACACATAAACATATTTATTCGGTATCGGTCAATCAATAATTCACTGTATTACCTTGTGGAGTTTACATCGCTGTAGACCAATCAATATGATGCGTGAAGGCCTCATACTTCTGGAAAGAATCGGTCTGAAACAATAGATATATAATTAAATCCATTATTTTCGTCTTCATCACAAAAACAGTATCATAATACGCTACAGTACTGAGAGAAGATCAAAGAATACATTCACAACAACACATAAACATATTTATTCGGTATCGGTCAATCAATAATTCACTGTATTACCTTGTGGAGTTTACATCGCTGTAGACCAATCAATATGAGGAGCGAAGGCCTCATACTTCTCGAAAGACTCGGTCTGATACAATAGATATATAATTAAATCCATTATTTTCGTCTTCATCACAAATACAGTATCATAATACGATACAGTACTGAGAGAAGATCAAAGAATACAATCACAACAACACATAAACATATTTATTCGGTATCGGTCAATCAATAATTCACTGTATTACCTTGTGGAGTTTACATCGCTGTAGACCAATCAATATGATGCGTGAATGCCTCATACTTCTGGAAAGAATCGGTCTGAAACAATAGATATATAATTAAATCCATAATTTTCGTCTTCATCACAAATACAGTATCATAATACGATACAGTACTGAGAGAAGATTTAAGATTAAAATCACAACAACACGTAAACATTTTTATTCGATATCGGTCAATCAATAATTCACTGCATTACCTTGTGGAGTTTACATCGCAATAATTCACTGTATTACCTAGTTTACATCGCTGTAGACCAATCAATATGATGCGTGAAGGCCTCATACTTCTGGAAAGAATCGGTCTGAAACAATAGATATATAATTAAATCCATTATTTTCGTCTTCATCACAAATACAGTATCATAATACGATACAGTACTGAGAGAAGATTTAAGATTAAAATCACAACAACACGTAAACATCTTTATTCGATATCGGTCAATCAATAATTCACTGCATTACCTTGTGGAGTTTACATCGCTGTAGACCAATCAATATGATGCGTGAAGGCCTCATACTTCTGGAAAGAATCGGTCTGAAACAATAGATATATAATTAAATCCATTATTTTCGTCTTCATCACAAATACAGTATCATAATACGATACAGTACTGAGAGAAGATCAAAGAATACAATCACAACAACACATAAACATATTTATTCGATATCGGTCAATCAATAATTCACTGTATTACCTTGTGGAGTTTACATCGCTGTAGACCAATCAATATGATGCGTGAAGGCCTCATACTTCTGGAAAGAATCGGTCTGAAACAATAGATATATAATTAAATCCATTATTTTCGTCTTCATCACAAATACAGTATCATAATACGATACAGTACTGAGAAAAGATCGAAGATTGAAATCACAACAACACGTAAACATCTTTATTCGATATCGGTCAATCAATAATTCACTGTATTACTTTGTGGAGTTTACATCGCTGTAGACCAATCAATATGATGCGTGAAGGCCTCATACTTCTGGAAAGAATCGTTCTGAAACAATAGATATATAATTAAATCCATTATTTTCGTCTTCATCACAAATACAGTATCATAATACGATACAGTACTGAGAGAAGATCAAAGATTAAAATCACAACAACAGGTAAACATCTTTATTCGATATCGGTCAATCAATAATTCACTGTATTACCTTGTGGAGTTTACATCGCTGTAGACCAATCAATATGAGGAGCGAAGGCCTCATACTTCTCGAAAGACTCGGTCTGAAACAATAGATATATAATTAAATCCATTATTTTCGTCTTCATCACAAATACAGTATCATAATACGATACAGTACTGAGAGAAGATCAAAGATTAAAATCACAACAACACATAAACATATTTATTCGGTATCGGTCAATCAATAATTCACTGTATTACCTTGTGGAGTTTACATCGCTGTAGACCAATCAATATGATGCGTGAAGGCCTCATACTTCTGGAAAGAATCGGTCTGAAACAATAGATATATAATTAAATCCATTATTTTCGTCTTCATCACAAATACAGTATCATAATACGATACAGTACTGAGAGAAGATCAAAGAATACAATCACAACAACACATAAACATATTTATTCGATATCGGTC
This sequence comes from Parapristionchus giblindavisi, assembly GCA_943737045.1. NCBI lineage: Eukaryota > Metazoa > Nematoda > Chromadorea > Rhabditida > Diplogasteridae > Parapristionchus > Parapristionchus giblindavisi. The sequence continues at coordinate 200,464 of CALSFV010000020.1, read as the reverse complement.
AATCAATAATTCACTTTATTACCTTGTGGAGTTTACATCGCTGTAGACCAATCAATATGAGGAGCGAAGGCCTCATACTTCTCGAAAGACTCGGTCTGAAACAATAGATATATAATTAAATCCATTATTTTCGTCTTCATCACAAATACAGTATCATAATACGATACAGTACTGAGAGAAGATCAAAGAATACAATCACAACAACACATAAACATATTTATTCGGTATCGGTCAATCAATAATTCACTGTATTACCTTGTGGAGTTTACATCGCTGTAGACCAATCAATATGATGCGTGAAGGCCTCATACTTCTGGAAAGAATCGGTCTGAAACAATAGATATATAATTAAATCCATTATTTTCGTCTTCATCACAAATACAGTATCATAATACGATACAGTACTGAGAGAAGATCAAAGATTAAAATCACAACAACAGGTAAACATCTTTATTCGATATCGGTCAATCAATAATTCACTGTATTACCTTGTGGAGTTTACATCGCTGTAGACCAATCAATATGATGCGTGAAGGCCTCATACTTCTGGAAAGAATCGGTCTGAAACAATAGATATATAATTAAATCCATTATTTTCGTCTTCATCACAAATACAGTATCATAATACGATACAGTACTGAGAGAAGATTTAAGATTAAAATCACAACAACACGTAAACATCTTTATTCGATATCGGTCAATCAATAATTCGCTGCATTACCTTGTGGAGTTTACATCGCAATAATTCACTGTATTACCTAGTTTACATCGCTGTAGACCAATCAATATGATGCGTGAAGGCCTCATACTTCTGGAAAGAATCGGTCTGAAACAATAGATATATAATTAAATCCATTATTTTCGTCTTCATCACAAATACAGTATCATAATACGATACAGTACTGAGAGAAGATCAAAGAATACAATCACAACAACACATAAACATATTTATTCGGTATCGGTCAATCAATAATTCACTGTATTACCTTGTGGAGTTTACATCGCTGTAGACCAATCAATATGATGCGTGAAGGCCTCATACTTCTGGAAAGAATCGGTCTGAAACAATAGATATATAATTAAATCCATTATTTTCGTCTTCATCACAAATACAGTATCATAATACGATACAGTACTGAGAAAAGATCAAAGATTAAAATCACAACAACACGTAAACATCTTTATTCGATATCGGTCAATCAATAATTCACTGTATTACTTTGTGGAGTTTACATCGCTGTAGACCAATCAATATGATGCGTGAAGGCCTCATACTTCTGGAAAGAATCGGTCTGAAACAATAGATATATAATTAAATCCATTATTTTCGTCTTCATCACAAATACAGTATCATAATACGATACAGTACTGAGAGAAGATCAAAGATTAAAATCACAACAACAGGTAAACATCTTTATTCGATATCGGTCAATCAATAATTCACTGTATTACCTTGTGGAGTTTACATCGCTGTAGACCAATCAATATGACACGGCGGTTCATTGGAGGGCAACTCCTACATTTAACTTTGGCTTGAAACCTCCCGCACTATGAAAAATCAGCAAATTTGATTTGCACCGGGCGGGAGTCGAACCCACGAGGTTCGGATCGCCACACTAAAGCTTTAGCCACTAAGCCATCTCAGCATGTGTCGCAACTCGTTAAACTCGATGATAGCTGTAGTATGAAGCGTTCGTATGGCGAGCAGCGCTCATTCATATCGTATCTAACTTTCGCGCCGGGAGGATCCCTCAGTTTGCGATACTCAGTTTGAGATTGCGGGAGCTCCTTAGTTACTATCATTGAGCCGCCGTGTATGAGGAGCGAAGGCCTCATACTTCTGGAAAGAATCGGTCTGAAACAATAGATATATAATTAAATCCATTATTTTCGTCTTCATCACAAATACAGTATCATAATACGATACAGTACTGAGAGAAGATTTAAGATTAAAATCACAACAACACGTAAACATCTTTATTCGATATCGGTCAATCAATAATTCACTGCATTACCTTGTGGAGTTTACATCGCTGTAGACCAATCAATATGAGGAGCGAAGGCCTCATACTTCTCGAAAGACTCGGTCTGAAACAATAGATATATAATTAAATCCATTATTTTCGTCTTCATCACAAATACAGTATCATAATACGATACAGTACTGAGAGAAGATCAAAGAATACAATCACAACAACACATAAACATATTTATTCGGAATCGGTCAATCAATAATTCACTGTATTACCTTGTGGAGTTTACATCGCTGTAGAACAATCAATATGATGCGTGAAGGCCTCATACTTCTGGAAAGAATCGGTCTGAAACAATAGATATATAATTAAATCCATTATTTTCGTCTTCATCACAAATACAGTATCATAATACGATACAGTACTGAGAGAAGATTTAAGATTAAAATCACAACAACACGTAAACATCTTTATTCGATATCGGTCAATCAATAATTCACTGTATTACTTTGTGGAGTTTACATCGCTGTAGACCAATCAATATGATGCGTGAAGGCCTCATACTTCTGGAAAGAATCGGTCTGAAACAATAGATATATAATTAAATCCATTATTTTCGTCTTCATCACAAATACAGTATCATAATACGATACAGTACTGAGAGAAGATTTAAGATTAAAATCACAACAACACGTAAACATCTTTATTCGATATCGGTCAATCAATAATTCACTGCATTACCTTGTGGAGTTTACATCGCAATAATTCACTGTATTACCTAGTTTACATCGCTGTAGACCAATCAATATGATGCGTGAAGGCCTCATACTTCTGGAAAGAATCGGTCTGAAACAATAGATATATAATTAAATCCATTATTTTCGTCTTCATCACAAATACAGTATCATAATACGATACAGTACTGAGAGAAGATCAAAGAATACAATCACAACAACACATAAACATATTTATTCGGTATCGGTCAATCAATAATTCACTGTATTACCTTGTGGAGTTTACATCGCTGTAGACCAATCAATATGATGCGTGAAGGCCTCATACTTCTGGAAAGAATCGGTCTGAAATAATAGATATATAATTAAATCCATTATTTTCGTCTTCATCACAAATACAGTATCATAATACGATACAGTACTGAGAGAAGATCAAAGATTAAAATCACAACAACAGGTAAACATCTTTATTCGATATCGGTCAATCAATAATTCACTGTATTACTTTGTGGAGTTTACATCGCTGTAGACCAATCAATATGATGCGTGAAGGCCTCATACTTCTGGAAAGAATCGGTCTGAAACAATAGATATATAATTAAATCCATTATTTTCGTCTTCATCACAAATACAGTATCATAATACGATACAGTACTGAGAGAAGATTTAAGATTAAAATCACAACAACACGTAAACATCTTTATTCGATATCGGTCAATCAATAATTCACTGCATTACCTTGTGGAGTTTACATCGCAATAATTCACTGTATTACCTAGTTTACATCGCTGTAGACCAATCAATATGATGCGTGAAGGCCTCATACTTCTGGAAAGAATCGGTCTGAAACAATAGATATATAATTAAATCCATTATTTTCGTCTTCATCACAAATACAGTATCATAATACGATACAGTACTGAGAGAAGATCAAAGAATACAATCACAACAACACATAAACATATTTATTCGGTATCGGTCAATCAATAATTCACTGTATTACCTTGTGGAGTTTACATCGCTGTAGACCAATCAATATGAGGAGCGAAGGCCTCATACTTCTCGAAAGACTCGGTCTGAAACAATAGATATATAATTAAATCCATTATTTTCGTCTTCATCACAAATACAGTATCATAATACGATACAGTACTGAGAGAAGATCAAAGAATACAATCACAACAACACATAAACATATTTATTCGGTATCGGTCAATCAATAATTCACTGTATTACCTTGTGGAGTTTACATCGCTGTAGACCAATCAATATGATGCGTGAAGGCCTCATACTTCTGGAAAGAATCGGTCTGAAATAATAGATATATAATTAAATCCATTATTTTCGTCTTCATCACAAATACAGTATCATAATACGATACAGTACTGAGAGAAGATCAAAGATTAAAATCACAACAACAGGTAAACATCTTTATTCGATATCGGTCAATCAATAATTCACTGTATTACCTTGTGGAGTTTACATCGCTGTAGACCAATCAATATGAGGAGCGAAGGCCTCATACTTCTCGAAAGACTCGGTCTGAAACAATAGATATATAATTAAATCCATTATTTTCGTCTTCATCACAAATACAGTATCATAATACGATACAGTACTGAGAGAAGATCAAAGATCATAACAACACATAAACATTTTTATTCGGTATCGGTCAATCAATAATTCACTGTATTACCTTGTGGAGTTTACATCGCTGTAGACCAATCAATATGATGCGTGAAGGCCTCATACTTCTGGAAAGAATCGGTCTGAAATAATAGATATATAATTAAATCCATTATTTTCGTCTTCATCACAAATACAGTATCATAATACGATACAGTACTGAGAGAAGATCAAAGATTAAAATCACAACAACAGGTAAACATCTTTATTCGATATCGGTCAATCAATAATTCACTGTATTACCTTGTGGAGTTTACATCGCTGTAGACCAATCAATATGAGGAGCGAAGGCCTCATACTTCTCGAAAGACTCGGTCTGAAACAATAGATATATAATTAAATCCATTATTTTCGTCTTCATCACAAATACAGTATCATAATACGATACAGTACTGAGAGAAGATCAAAGAATACAATCACAACAACAGGTAAACATCTTTATTCGATATCGGTCAATCAATAATTCACTGTATTACCTTGTGGAGTTTACATCGCTGTAGACCAATCAATATGATGCGTGAAGGCCTCATACTTCTGGAAAGAATCGGTCTGAAACAATAGATATATAATTAAATCCATTATTTTCGTCTTCATCACAAATACAGTATCATAATACGATACAGTACTGAGAGAAGATCAAAGAATACAATCACAACAACACATAAACATATTTATTCGGTATCGGTCAATCAATAATTCACTGTATTACCTTGTGGAGTTTACATCGCTGTAGACCAATCAATATGAGGAGCGAAGGCCTCATACTTCTCGAAAGACTCGGTCTGAAACAATAGATATATAATTAAATCCATTATTTTCGTCTTCATCACAAATACAGTATCATAATACGATACAGTACTGAGAGAAGATCAAAGAATACAATCACAACAACACATAAACATATTTATTCGGTATCGGTCAATCAATAATTCACTGTGTTACCTTGTGGAGTTTACATCGCTGTAGACCAATCAATATGATGCGTGAAGGCCTCATACTTCTGGAAAGAATCGGTCTGAAATAATAGATATATAATTAAATCCATTATTTTCGTCTTCATCACAAATACAGTATCATAATACGATACAGTACTGAGAGAAGATCAAAGATTAAAATCACAACAACAGGTAAACATCTTTATTCGATATCGGTCAATCAATAATTCACTGTATTACCTTGTGGAGTTTACATCGCTGTAGACCAATCAATATGAGGAGCGAAGGCCTCATACTTCTGGAAAGAATCGGTCTGAAACAATAGATATATAATTAAATCCATTATTTTCGTCTTCATCACAAATACAGTATCATAATACGATACAGTACTGAGAGAAGATTTAAGATTAAAATCACAACAACACGTAAACATCTTTATTCGATATCGGTCAATCAATAATTCACTGCATTACCTTGTGGAGTTTACATCGCAATAATTCACTGTATTACCTAGTTTACATCGCTGTAGACCAATCAATATGATGCGTGAAGGCCTCATACTTCTGGAAAGAATCGGTCTGAAACAATAGATATATAATTAAATCCATTATTTTCGTCTTCATCACAAATACAGTATCATAATACGATACAGTACTGAGAGAAGATTTAAGATTAAAATCACAACAACACGTAAACATCTTTATTCGATATCGGTCAATCAATAATTCACTGCATTACCTTGTGGAGTTTACATCGCAATAATTCACTGTATTACCTAGTTTACATCGCTGTAGACCAATCAATATGATGCGTGAAGGCCTCATACTTCTGGAAAGAATCGGTCTGAAACAATAGATATATAATTAAATCCATTATTTTCGTCTTCATCACAAATACAGTATCATAATACGATACAGTACTGAGAGAAGATCAAAGAATACAATCACAACAACAGGTAAACATCTTTATTCGATATCGGTCAATCAATAATTCACTGTATTACCTTGTGGAGTTTACATCGCTGTAGACCAATCAATATGATGCGTGAAGGCCTCATACTTCTGGAAAGAATCGGTCTGAAACAATAGATATATAATTAAATCCATTATTTTCGTCTTCATCACAAATACAGTATCATAATACGATACAGTACTGAGAGAAGATCAAAGAATACAATCACAACAACACATAAACATATTTATTCGGTATCGGTCAATCAATAATTCACTGTATTACCTTGTGGAGTTTACATCGCTGTAGACCAATCAATATGAGGAGCGAAGGCCTCATACTTCTCGAAAGACTCGGTCTGAAACAATAGATATATAATTAAATCCATTATTTTCGTCTTCATCACAAATACAGTATCATAATACGATACAGTACTGAGAGAAGATCAAAGAATACAATCACAACAACACATAAACATATTTATTCGGTATCGGTCAATCAATAATTCACTGTGTTACCTTGTGGAGTTTACATCGCTGTAGACCAATCAATATGATGCGTGAAGGCCTCATACTTCTGGAAAGAATCGGTCTGAAATAATAGATATATAATTAAATCCATTATTTTCGTCTTCATCACAAATACAGTATCATAATACGATACAGTACTGAGAGAAGATCAAAGATTAAAATCACAACAACAGGTAAACATCTTTATTCGATATCGGTCAATCAATAATTCACTGTATTACCTTGTGGAGTTTACATCGCTGTAGACCAATCAATATGAGGAGCGAAGGCCTCATACTTCTGGAAAGAATCGGTCTGAAACAATAGATATATAATTAAATCCATTATTTTCGTCTTCATCACAAATACAGTATCATAATACGATACAGTACTGAGAGAAGATTTAAGATTAAAATCACAACAACACGTAAACATCTTTATTCGATATCGGTCAATCAATAATTCACTGCATTACCTTGTGGAGTTTACATCGCAATAATTCACTGTATTACCTAGTTTACATCGCTGTAGACCAATCAATATGATGCGTGAAGGCCTCATACTTCTGGAAAGAATCGGTCTGAAACAATAGATATATAATTAAATCCATTATTTTCGTCTTCATCACAAATACAGTATCATAATACGATACAGTACTGAGAGAAGATTTAAGATTAAAATCACAACAACACGTAAACATCTTTATTCGATATCGGTCAATCAATAATTCACTGCATTACCTTGTGGAGTTTACATCGCAATAATTCACTGTATTACCTAGTTTACATCGCTGTAGACCAATCAATATGATGCGTGAAGGCCTCATACTTCTGGAAAGAATCGGTCTGAAACAATAGATATATAATTAAATCCATTATTTTCGTCTTCATCACAAATACAGTATCATAATACGATACAGTACTGAGAGAAGATCAAAGAATACAATCACAACAACACATAAACATATTTATTCGGTATCGGTCAATCAATAATTCACTGTATTACCTTGTGGAGTTTACATCGCTGTAGACCAATCAATATGATGCGTGAAGGCCTCATACTTCTGGAAAGAATCGGTCTGAAACAATAGATATATAATTAAATCCATTATTTTCGTCTTCATCACAAATACAGTATCATAATACGATACAGTACTGAGAGAAGATCAAAGATTAAAATCACAACAACAGGTAAACATCTTTATTCGATATCGGTCAATCAATAATTCACTGTATTACCTTGTGGAGTTTACATCGCTGTAGACCAATCAATATGATGCGTGAAGGCCTCATACTTCTGGAAAGAATCGGTCTGAAACAATAGATATATAATTAAATCCATTATTTTCGTCTTCATCACAAATACAGTATCATAATACGATACAGTACTGAGAGAAGATCAAAGATTAAAATCACAACAACAGGTAAACATCTTAATTCGATATCGGTCAATCAATAATTCACTGTATTACCTTGTGGAGTTTACATCGCTGTAGACCAATCAATATGATGCGTGAAGGCCTCATACTTCTGGAAAGAATCGGTCTGAAACAATAGATATATAATTAAATCCATTATTTTCGTCTTCATCACAAATACAGTATCATAATACGATACAGTACTGAGAGAAGATTTAAGATTAAAATCACAACAACACGTAAACATCTTTATTCGATATCGGTCAATCATTAATTCACTGTATTACCTTGTGGAGTTTACATCGCTGTAGACCAATCAATATGATGCGTGAAGGCCTCATACTTCTGGAAAGAATCGGTCTGAAACAATAGATATATAATTAAATCCATTATTTTCGTCTTCATCACAAATACAGTATCATAATACGATACAGTACTGAGAGAAGATTTAAGATTAAAATCACAACAACACGTAAACATCTTTATTCGATATCGGTCAATCAATAATTCACTGTATTACTTTGTGGAGTTTACATCGCTGTAGACCAATCAATATGATGCGTGAAGGCCTCATACTTCTGGAAAGAATCGGTCTGAAACAATAGATATATAATTAAATCCATTATTTTCGTCTTCATCACAAATACAGTATCATAATACGATACAGTACTGAGAGAAGATTTAAGATTAAAATCACAACAACACGTAAACATCTTTATTCTATATCGGTCAATCATTAATTCACTGCATTACCTTGTGGAGTTTACATCGCTGTAGACCAATCAATATGAGGAGCGAAGGCCTCATACTTCTCGAAAGACTCGGTCTGAAACAATAGATATATAATTAAATCCATTATTTTCGTCTTCATTACAAATACAGTATCATAATACGATACAGTACTGAGAGAAGATCAAAGAATACAATCACAACAACACATAAACATATTTATTCGGTATCGGTCAATCAATAATTCACTGTATTACCTTGTGGAGTTTACATCGCTGTAGACCAATCAATATGAGGAGCGAAGGCCTCATACTTCTCGAAAGACTCGGTCTGAAACAATAGATATATAATTAAATCCATTATTTTCGTCTTCATCACAAATACAGTATCATAATACGATACAGTACTGAGAGAAGATCAAAGAATACAATCACAACAACACATAAACATATTTATTCGGTATCGGTCAATCAATAATTCACTGTATTACCTTGTGGAGTTTACATCGCTGTAGACCAATCAATATGATGCGTGAAGGCCTCATACTTCTGGAAAGAATCGGTCTGAAATAATAGATATATAATTAAATCCATTATTTTCGTCTTCATCACAAATACAGTATCATAATACGATACAGTACTGAGAGAAGATCAAAGATTAAAATCACAACAACAGGTAAACATCTTTATTCGATATCGGTCAATCAATAATTCACTGTATTACTTTGTGGAGTTTACATCGCTGTAGACCAATCAATATGATGCGTGAAGGCCTCATACTTCTGGAAAGAATCGGTCTGAAACAATAGATATATAATTAAATCCATTATTTTCGTCTTCATCACAAATACAGTATCATAATACGATACAGTACTGAGAGAAGATTTAAGATTAAAATCACAACAACACGTAAACATCTTTATTCGATATCGGTCAATCAATAATTCACGGCATTACCTTGTGGAGTTTACATCGCTGTAGACCAATCAATATGAGGAGCGAAGGCCTCATACTTCTCGAAAGACTCGGTCTGAAACAATAGATATATTATTAAATCCATTATTTTCGTCTTCATCACAAATACAGTATCATAATACGATACAGTACTGAGAAAAGATCAAAGATTAAAATCACAACAACACGTAAACATCTTTATTCGATATCGGTCAATCAATAATTCACTGTATTACTTTGTGGAGTTTACATCGCTGTAGACCAATCAATATGATGCGTGAAGGCCTCATACTTCTGGAAAGAATCGGTCTGAAACAATAGATATATAATTAAATCCATTATTTTCGTCTTCATCACAAATACAGTATCATAATACGATACAGTACTGAGAGAAGATTTAAGATTAAAATCACAACAACACGTAAACATCTTTATTCGATATCGGTCTATCATTAATTCACTGTATTACCTTGTGGAGTTTACATCGCTGTAGACCAATCAATATGATGCGTGAAGGCCTCATACTTCTGGAAAGAATCGGTCTGAAACAATAGATATATAATTAAATCCATTATTTTCGTCTTCATCACAAATACAGTATCATAATACGATACAGTACTGAGAGAAGATTTAAGATTAAAATCACAACAACACGTAAACATCTTTATTCGATATCGGTCAATCAATAATTCACTGTATTACTTTGTGGAGTTTACATCGCTGTAGACCAATCAATATGATGCGTGAAGGCCTCATACTTCTGGAAAGAATCGGTCTGAAACAATAGATATATAATTAAATCCATTATTTTCGTCTTCATCACAAATACAGTATCATAATACGATACAGTACTGAGAGAAGATTTAAGATTAAAATCACAACAACACGTAAACATCTTTATTCGATATCGGTCAATCATTAATTCACTGCATTACCTTGTGGAGTTTACATCGCTGTAGACCAATCAATATGAGGAGCGAAGGCCTCATACTTCTCGAAAGACTCGGTCTGAAACAATAGATATATAATTAAATCCATTATTTTCGTCTTCATTACAAATACAGTATCATAATACGATACAGTACTGAGAGAAGATCAAAGAATACAATCACAACAACACATAAACATATTTATTCGGTATCGGTCAATCAATAATTCACTGTATTACCTTGTGGAGTTTACATCGCTGTAGACCAATCAATATGAGGAGCGAAGGCCTCATACTTCTCGAAAGACAAGGTCTGAAACAATAGATATATAATTAAATCCATTATTTTCGTCTTCATCACAAATACAGTATCATAATACGATACAGTACTGAGAGAAGATCAAAGAATACAATCACAACAACACATAAACATATTTATTCGGTATCGGTCAATCAATAATTCACTGTATTACCTTGTGGAGTTTACATCGCTGTAGACCAATCAATATGATGCGTGAAGGCCTCATACTTCTGGAAAGAATCGGTCTGAAATAATAGATATATAATTAAATCCATTATTTTCGTCTTCATCACAAATACAGTATCATAATACGATACAGTACTGAGAGAAGATTTAAGATTAAAATCACAACAACACGTAAACATCTTTATTCGATATCGGTCAATCAATAATTCACTGCATTACCTTGTGGAGTTTACATCGCTGTAGACCAATCAATATGAGGAGCGAAGGCCTCATACTTCTCGAAAGACTCGGTCTGAAACAATAGATATATAATTAAATCCATTATTTTCGTCTTCATCACAAATACAGTATCATAATACGATACAGTACTGAGAGAAGATCAAAGAATACAATCACAACAACACATAAACATATTTATTCGGTATCGGTCAATCAATAATTCACTGTATTACCTTGTGGAGTTTACATCGCTGTAGACCAATCAATATGAGGAGCGAAGGCCTCATACTTCTCGAAAGACTCGGTCTGAAACAATAGATATATAATTAAATCCATTATTTTCGTCTTCATCACAAATACAGTATCATAATACGATACAGTACTGAGAGAAGATCAAAGAATACAATCACAACAACACATAAACATATTTATTCGGTATCGGTCAATCAATAATTCACTGTATTACCTTGTGGAGTTTACATCGCTGTAGACCAATCAATATGATGCGTGAAGGCCTCATACTTCTGGAAAGAATCGGTCTGAAATAATAGATATATAATTAAATCCATTATTTTCGTCTTCATCACAAATACAGTATCATAATACGATACAGTACTGAGAGAAGATCAAATATTAAAATCACAACAACAGGTAAACATCTTTATTCGATATCGGTCAATCAATAATTCACTGTATTACTTTGTGGAGTTTACATCGCTGTAGACCAATCAATATGATGCGTGAAGGCCTCATACTTCTGGAAAGAATCGATCTGAAACAATAGATATATAATTAAATCCATTATTTTCGTCTTCATCACAAATACAGTATCATAATACGATACAGTACTGAGAGAAGATCAAAGAATACAATCACAACAACACATAAACATATTTATTCGGTATCGGTCAATCAATAATTCACTGTATTACCTTGTGGAGTTTGCATCGCTGTAGACCAATCAATATGATGCGTGAAGGCCTCATACTTCTGGAAAGAATCGGTCTGAAACAATAGATATATAATTAAATCCATCATTTTCGTCTTCATCACAAATACAGTATCATAATACGATACAGTACTGAGAGAAGATCAAAGAATACAATCACAACAACACATAAACATATTTATTCGGTATCGGTCAATCAATAATTCACTGTATTACCTTGTGGAGTTTACATCGCTGTAGACCAATCAATATGATGCGTGAAGGCCTCATACTTCTCGAAAGACTCGGTCTGAAGCAATAGATATATAATTAAATCCATTATATTCGTCTTCATCACAAATACAGTATCATTATACGATACAGTACTGAGAGAAGATCAAAGATTAAAATCACAACAACACGTAAACATCTTTATTCGATATCGGTCAATCAATAATTCACTACATTACATTGTGGAGTTTACATCGCTGTAGACCAATCAATATGAGGAGTGAAGGCCTCATACTTCTCGAAAGACTCGGTCTGAAACAATAGATATATAATTAAATCCATTATATCCGTCTTCATCACAAATAGAGTATGATTATACGATACAGTACTGAGAGAAGATCAAAGATCACAACAACACATGAACATTTTTATTCGGTATCGGTCAATCAATAATTCACTGTATTGCCTTGTGGAGTTTACATCGCTGTAGACCAATCAATATGATGCGTGAAGGCCTCATACTTCTGGAAAGACTCGGTCTGAAACAATAGATATATAATTAAATCCATTATATTCGTCTTCATCACAAATACAGTATCATAATACGATACAGTACTGAGAGAAGATCAAAGATTAAAATCACAACAACACGTAAACATCTTTATTCGATATCGGTCAATCAATAATTCACTACATTACCTTGTGGAGTTTACATCGCTGTAGACACGTTAGTTTAGACAGTACAATAAGGGTGAAAGAGAGATTACGGATGCGCCCATGGGGATTCGAACCTGCGCCCCCTTCTGGATGGACAGTCACTCGAGTTACCATTAGGCCATGCGAACATCTTTCATTTCAATGCGCTCGTGTAAAAGGCGAGGATATAGAAAGAGCGAGGCGAATGCCAGACGGGTTTGAGCGAGAGGTAGTTGAGATAGGAAAGAGTGGAATTGAAGAGTTAACGTGTATTTCGCTATTTATGGTGTATTTTATTACCATATATTTCGGAAAGCTCGCCTGCTTAGCAGTTGCGCCGTTTTATAATTGGTGTAGAGTTCTATTTCCCGGCTAGTGTACAGGCTCTGTTATGATTGAACTAACGTGTAGACCAATCAATATGAGGAGTGAAGGCCTCATACTTCTGGAAAGACTCGGTCTGAAACAATAGATATATAATTAAATCCATTATATTCGTCTTCATCACAAATACAGTATCATAATACGATACAGTACTGAGAGAAGATCAAAGATTAAAATCACCACAACACGTAAACATCTTTATTCGATATCGGTCAATCAATAATTCACTGCATTACCTTGTGGAGTTTACATCGCAATAATTCACTGTATTACCTAGTTTACATCGCTGTAGACCAATCAATATGATGCGTGAAGGCCTCATACTTCTGGAAAGAATCGGTCTGAAACAACAGATATATAATTAAATCCATTATTTTCGTCTTCATCACAAATACAGTATCATAATACGATACAGTACTGAGAGAAGATCAAAGAATACAATCACAACAACACATAAACATATTTATTCGGTATCGGTCAATCAATAATTCACTGTATTACCTTGTGGAGTTTACATCGCTGTAGACCAATCAATATGATGCGTGAAGGCCTCATACTTCTCGAAAGACTCGGTCTGAAGCAATAGATATATAATTAAATCCATTATATTCGTCTTCATCACAAATACAGTATCATTATACGATACAGTACTGAGAGAAGATCAAAGATTAAAATCACAACAACACGTAAACATCTTTATTCGATATCGGTCAATCAATAATTCACTACATTACATTGTGGAGTTTACATCGCTGTAGACCAATCAATATGAGGAGTGAAGGCCTCATACTTCTCGAAAGACTCGGTCTGAAACAATAGATATATAATTAAATCCATTATATCCGTCTTCATCACAAATAGAGTATGATTATACGATACAGTACTGAGAGAAGATCAAAGATCACAACAACACATGAACATTTTTATTCGGTATCGGTCAATCAATAATTCACTGTATTGCCTTGTGGAGTTTACATCGCTGTAGACCAATCAATATGATGCGTGAAGGCCTCATACTTCTGGAAAGACTCGGTCTGAAACAATAGATATATAATTAAATCCATTATATTCGTCTTCATCACAAATACAGTATCATAATACGATACAGTACTGAGAGAAGATCAAAGATTAAAATCACAACAACACGTAAACATCTTTATTCGATATCGGTCAATCAATAATTCACTACATTACCTTGTGGAGTTTACATCGCTGTAGACACGTTAGTTTAGACAGTACAATAAGGGTGAAAGAGAGATTACGGATGCGCCCATGGGGATTCGAACCTGCGCCCCCTTCTGGATGGACAGTCACTCGAGTTACCATTAGGCCATGCGAACATCTTTCATTTCAATGCGCTCGTGTAAAAGGCGAGGATATAGAAAGAGCGAGGCGAATGCCAGACGGGTTTGAGCGAGAGGTAGTTGAGATAGGAAAGAGTGGAATTGAAGAGTTAACGTGTATTTCGCTATTTATGGTGTATTTTATTACCATATATTTCGGAAAGCTCGCCTGCTTAGCAGTTGCGCCGTTTTATAATTGGTGTAGAGTTCTATTTCCCGGCTAGTGTACAGGCTCTGTTATGATTGAACTAACGTGTAGACCAATCAATATGAGGAGTGAAGGCCTCATACTTCTGGAAAGACTCGGTCTGAAACAATAGATATATAATTAAATCCATTATATTCGTCTTCATCACAAATACAGTATCATAATACGATACAGTACTGAGAGAAGATCAAAGATTAAAATCACCACAACACGTAAACATCTTTATTCGATATCGGTCAATCAATAATTCACTGCATTACCTTGTGGAGTTTACATCGCAATAATTCACTGTATTACCTAGTTTACATCGCTGTAGACCAATCAATATGATGCGTGAAGGCCTCATACTTCTGGAAAGAATCGGTCTGAAACAACAGATATATAATTAAATCCATTATTTTCGTCTTCATCACAAATACAGTATCATAATACGATACAGTACTGAGAGAAGATCAAAGAATACAATCACAACAACACATAAACATATTTATTCGGTATCGGTCAATCAATAATTCACTGTATTACCTTGTGGAGTTTACATCGCTGTAGACCAATCAATATGATGCGTGAAGGCCTCATACTTCTCGAAAGACTCGGTCTGAAGCAATAGATATATAATTAAATCCATTATATTCGTCTTCATCACAAATACAGTATCATTATACGATACAGTACTGAGAGAAGATCAAAGATTAAAATCACAACAACACGTAAACATCTTTATTCGATATCGGTCAATCAATAATTCACTACATTACATTGTGGAGTTTACATCGCTGTAGACCAATCAATATGAGGAGTGAAGGCCTCATACTTCTCGAAAGACTCGGTCTGAAACAATAGATATATAATTAAATCCATTATATCCGTCTTCATCACAAATAGAGTATGATTATACGATACAGTACTGAGAGAAGATCAAAGATCACAACAACACATGAACATTTTTATTCGGTATCGGTCAATCAATAATTCACTGTATTGCCTTGTGGAGTTTACATCGCTGTAGACCAATCAATATGATGCGTGAAGGCCTCATACTTCTGGAAAGACTCGGTCTGAAACAATAGATATATAATTAAATCCATTATATTCGTCTTCATCACAAATACAGTATCATAATACGATACAGTACTGAGAGAAGATCAAAGATTAAAATCACAACAACACGTAAACATCTTTATTCGATATCGGTCAATCAATAATTCACTACATTACCTTGTGGAGTTTACATCGCTGTAGACACGTTAGTTTAGACAGTACAATAAGGGTGAAAGAGAGATTACGGATGCGCCCATGGGGATTCGAACCTGCGCCCCCTTCTGGATGGACAGTCACTCGAGTTACCATTAGGCCATGCGAACATCTTTCATTTCAATGCGCTCGTGTAAAAGGCGAGGATATAGAAAGAGCGAGGCGAATGCCAGACGGGTTTGAGCGAGAGGTAGTTGAGATAGGAAAGAGTGGAATTGAAGAGTTAACGTGTATTTCGCTATTTATGGTGTATTTTATTACCATATATTTCGGAAAGCTCGCCTGCTTAGCAGTTGCGCCGTTTTATAATTGGTGTAGAGTTCTATTTCCCGGCTAGTGTACAGGCTCTGTTATGATTGAACTAACGTGTAGACCAATCAATATGAGGAGTGAAGGCCTCATACTTCTGGAAAGACTCGGTCTGAAACAATAGATATATAATTAAATCCATTATATTCGTCTTCATCACAAATACAGTATCATAATACGATACAGTACTGAGAGAAGATCAAAGATTAAAATCACCACAACACGTAAACATCTTTATTCGATATCGGTCAATCAATAATTCACTGCATTACCTTGTGGAGTTTACATCGCAATAATTCACTGTATTACCTAGTTTACATCGCTGTAGACCAATCAATATGATGCGTGAAGGCCTCATACTTCTGGAAAGAATCGGTCTGAAACAACAGATATATAATTAAATCCATTATTTTCGTCTTCATCACAAATACAGTATCATAATACGATACAGTACTGAGAGAAGATTTAAGATTAAAATCACAACAACACGTAAACATCTTTATTCGATATCGGTCAATCAATAATTCACTGCATTACCTTGTGGAGTTTACATCGCAATAATTCACTGTATTACCTAGTTTACATCGCTGTAGACCAATCAATATGATGCGTGAAGGCCTCATACTTCTGGAAAGAATCGGTCTGAAACAATAGATATATAATTAAATCCATTATTTTCGTCTTCATCACAAATGCAGTATCATAATACGATACAGTACTGAGAGAAGATTTAAGATTAAAATCACAACAACACGTAAACATCTTTATTCGATATCGGTCAATCAATAATTCACTGCATTACCTTGTGGAGTTTACATCGCTGTAGACCAATCAATATGATGCGTGAAGGCCTCATACTTCTGGAAAGAATCGGTCTGAAACAATAGATATATAATTAAATCCATTATTTTCGTCTTCATCACAAATACAGTATCATAATACGATACAGTACTGAGAGAAGATTTAAGGTTAAAATCACAACAACACGTAAACATCTTTATTCGATATCGGTCAATCAATAATTCACTGCATTACCTTGTGGAGTTTACATCGCTGTAGACCAATCAATATGAGGAGCGAAGGCCTCATACTTCTCGAAACACTCGGTCTGAAACAATAGATATATAATTAAATCCATTATTTTCGTCTTCATCACAAATACAGTATCATAATACGATACAGTACTGAGAGAAGATCAAAGAATACAATCACAACAACACATAAACATATTTATTCGGTATCGGTCAATCAATAATTCACTGTATTACCTTGTGGAGTTTACATCGCAATAATTCACTGTATTACCTAGTTTACATCGCTGTAGACCAATCAATATGATGCGTGAAGGCCTCATACTTCTGGAAAGAATCGGTCTGAAACAATAGATATATAATTAAATCCATTATTTTCGTCTTCATCACAAATACAGTATCATAATACGATACAGTACTGAGAGAAGATCAAAGAATACAATCACAACAACACATAAACATATTTATTCGGTATCGGTCAATCAATAATTCACTGTATTACCTTGTGGAGTTTACATCGCTGTAGACCAATCAATATGATGCGTGAAGGCCTCATACTTCTGGAAAGAATCGGTCTGAAACAATAGATATATAATTAAATCCATTATTTTCGTCTTCATCACAAATACAGTATCATAATACGATACAGTACTGAGAGAAGATCAAAGATTAAAATCACAACAACAGGTAAACATCTTTATTCGATATCGGTCAATCAATAATTCACTGTATTACCTTGTGGAGTTTACATCGCTGTAGACCAATCAATATGAGGAGCGAAGGCCTCATACTTCTCGAAAGACACGGTCTGAAACAATAGATATATAATTAAATCCATTATTTTCGTCTTCATCACAAATACAGTATCATTATACGATACAGTACTGAGAGAAGATCAAAGATTAAAATCACAACAACACGTAAACATCTTTATTCGATATCGGTCAATCAATAATTCACTACATTACATTGTGGAGTTTACATCGCTGTAGACCAATCAATATGAGGAGTGAAGGCCTCATACTTCTCGAAAGACTCGGTCTGAAACAATAGATATATAATTAAATCCATTATATCCGTCTTCATCACAAATAGAGTATGATTATACGATACAGTACTGAGAGAAGATCAAAGATCACAACAACACATGAACATTTTTATTCGGTATCGGTCAATCAATAATTCACTGTATTGCCTTGTGGAGTTTACATCGCTGTAGACCAATCAATATGATGCGTGAAGGCCTCATACTTCTGGAAAGACTCGGTCTGAAACAATAGATATATAATTAAATCCATTATATTCGTCTTCATCACAAATACAGTATCATAATACGATACAGTACTGAGAGAAGATCAAAGATTAAAATCACAACAACACGTAAACATCTTTATTCGATATCGGTCAATCAATAATTCACTACATTACCTTGTGGAGTTTACATCGCTGTAGACACGTTAGTTTAGACAGTACAATAAGGGTGAAAGAGAGATTACGGATGCGCCCATGGGGATTCGAACCTGCGCCCCCTTCTGGATGGACAGTCACTCGAGTTACCATTAGGCCATGCGAACATCTTTCATTTCAATGCGCTCGTGTAAAAGGCGAGGATATAGAAAGAGCGAGGCGAATGCCAGACGGGTTTGAGCGAGAGGTAGTTGAGATAGGAAAGAGTGGAATTGAAGAGTTAACGTGTATTTCGCTATTTATGGTGTATTTTATTACCATATATTTCGGAAAGCTCGCCTGCTTAGCAGTTGCGCCGTTTTATAATTGGTGTAGAGTTCTATTTCCCGGCTAGTGTACAGGCTCTGTTATGATTGAACTAACGTGTAGACCAATCAATATGAGGAGTGAAGGCCTCATACTTCTGGAAAGACTCGGTCTGAAACAATAGATATATAATAAAATCCATTATATTCGTCTTCATCACAAATACAGTATCATAATACGATACAGTACTGAGAGAAGATCAAAGATTAAAATCACCACAACACGTAAACATCTTTATTCGATATCGGTCAATCAATAATTCACTGCATTACCTTGTGGAGTTTACATCGCAATAATTCACTGTATTACCTAGTTTACATCGCTGTAGACCAATCAATATGATGCGTGAAGGCCTCATACTTCTGGAAAGAATCGGTCTGAAACAACAGATATATAATTAAATCCATTATTTTCGTCTTCATCACAAATACAGTATCATAATACGATACAGTACTGAGAGAAGATTTAAGATTAAAATCACAACAACACGTAAACATCTTTATTCGATATCGGTCAATCAATAATTCACTGCATTACCTTGTGGAGTTTACATCGCAATAATTCACTGTATTACCTAGTTTACATCGCTGTAGACCAATCAATATGATGCGTGAAGGCCTCATACTTCTGGAAAGAATCGGTCTGAAACAATAGATATATAATTAAATCCATTATTTTCGTCTTCATCACAAATGCAGTATCATAATACGATACAGTACTGAGAGAAGATTTAAGATTAAAATCACAACAACACGTAAACATCTTTATTCGATATCGGTCAATCAATAATTCACTGCATTACCTTGTGGAGTTTACATCGCTGTAGACCAATCAATATGATGCGTGAAGGCCTCATACTTCTGGAAAGAATCGGTCTGAAACAATAGATATATAATTAAATCCATTATTTTCGTCTTCATCACAAATACAGTATCATAATACGATACAGTACTGAGAGAAGATTTAAGGTTAAAATCACAACAACACGTAAACATCTTTATTCGATATCGGTCAATCAATAATTCACTGCATTACCTTGTGGAGTTTACATCGCTGTAGACCAATCAATATGAGGAGCGAAGGCCTCATACTTCTCGAAACACTCGGTCTGAAACAATAGATATATAATTAAATCCATTATTTTCGTCTTCATCACAAATACAGTATCATAATACGATACAGTACTGAGAGAAGATCAAAGAATACAATCACAACAACACATAAACATATTTATTCGGTATCGGTCAATCAATAATTCACTGTATTACCTTGTGGAGTTTACATCGCAATAATTCACTGTATTACCTAGTTTACATCGCTGTAGACCAATCAATATGATGCGTGAAGGCCTCATACTTCTGGAAAGAATCGGTCTGAAACAATAGATATATAATTAAATCCATTATTTTCGTCTTCATCACAAATACAGTATCATAATACGATACAGTACTGAGAGAAGATCAAAGAATACAATCACAACAACACATAAACATATTTATTCGGTATCGGTCAATCAATAATTCACTGTATTACCTTGTGGAGTTTACATCGCTGTAGACCAATCAATATGATGCGTGAAGGCCTCATACTTCTGGAAAGAATCGGTCTGAAACAATAGATATATAATTAAATCCATTATTTTCGTCTTCATCACAAATACAGTATCATAATACGATACAGTACTGAGAGAAGATCAAAGATTAAAATCACAACAACAGGTAAACATCTTTATTCGATATCGGTCAATCAATAATTCACTGTATTACCTTGTGGAGTTTACATCGCTGTAGACCAATCAATATGAGGAGCGAAGGCCTCATACTTCTCGAAAGACACGGTCTGAAACAATAGATATATAATTAAATCCATTATTTTCGTCTTCATCACAAATACAGTATCATAATACGATACAGTACTGAGAGAAGATCAAAGAATACAATCACAACAACACATAAACATATTTATTCGGTATCGGTCAATCAATAATTTACTGTATTACCTTGTGGAGTTTACATCGCTGTAGACCAATCAATATGATGCGTGAAGGCCTCATACTTCTGGAAAGAATCGGTCTGAAACAATAGATATATAATTAAATCCATTATTTTCGTCTTCATCACAAATACAGTATCATAATACGATACAGTACTGAGAGAAGATTTAAGATTAAAATCACAACAACACGTAAACATCTTTATTCGATATCGGTCAATCAATAATTCACTGCATTACCTTGTGGGGTTTACATCGCAATAATTCACTGTATTACCTAGTTTACATCGCTGTAGACCAATCAATATGAGGAGCGAAGGCCTCATACTTCTCGAAAGACTCGGTCTGAAACAATAGATATATAATTAAATCCATTATTTTCGTCTTCATCACAAATACAGTATCATAATACGATACAGTACTGAGAGAAGATCAAAGAATACAATCACAACAACACATAAACATATTTATTCGGTATCGGTCAATCAATAATTTACTGTATTACCTTGTGGAGTTTACATCGCTGTAGACCAATCAATATGATGCGTGAAGGCCTCATACTTCTGGAAAGAATCGGTCTGAAACAATAGATATATAATTAAATCCATTATTTTCGTCTTCATCACAAATACAGTATCATAATACGATACAGTACTGAGAGAAGATTTAAGATTAAAATCACAACAACACGTAAACATCTTTATTCGATATCGGTCAATCAATAATTCACTGCCTTACCTTGTGGAGTTTACATCGCAATAATTCACTGTATTACCTAGTTTACATCGCTGTAGACCAATCAATATGATGCGTGAAGGCCTCATACTTCTGGAAAGAATCGGTCTGAAACAATAGATATATAATTAAATCCATTATTTTCGTCTTCATCACAAATACAGTATCATAATACGATACAGTACTGAGAGAAGATCAAAGAATACAATCACAACAACACATAAACATATTTATTCGGTATCGGTCAATCAATAATTCACTGTATTACCTTGTGGAGTTTACATCGCAATAATTCACTGTATTACCTAGTTTACATCGCTGTAGACCAATCAATATGAGGAGCGAAGGCCTCATACTTCTCGAAAGACTCGGTCTGAAACAATAGATATATAATTAAATCCATTATTTTCGTCTTCATCACAAATACAGTATCATAATACGATACAGTACTGAGAGAAGATCAAAGAATACAATCACAACAACACATAAACATATTTATTCGGTATCGGTCAATCAATAATTTACTGTATTACCTTGTGGAGTTTACATCGCTGTAGACCAATCAATATGATGCGTGAAGGCCTCATACTTCTGGAAAGAATCGGTCTGAAACAATAGATATATAATTAAATCCATTATTTTCGTCTTCATCACAAATACAGTATCATAATACGATACAGTACTGAGAGAAGATTTAAGATTAAAATCACAACAACACGTAAACATCTTTATTCGATATCGGTCAATCAATAATTCACTGCATTACCTTGTGGAGTTTACATCGCAATAATTCACTGTATTACCTAGTTTACATCGCTGTAGACCAATCAATATGATGCGTGAAGGCCTCATACTTCTGGAAAGAATCGGTCTGAAACAATAGATATATAATTAAATCCATTATTTTCGTCTTCATCACAAATACAGTATCATAATACGATACAGTACTGAGAGAAGATCAAAGAATACAATCACAACAACACATAAACATATTTATTCGGTATCGGTCAATCAATAATTTACTGTATTACCTTGTGGAGTTTACATCGCAATAATTCACTGTATTACCTAGTTTACATCGCTGTAGACCAATCAATATGATGCGTGAAGGCCTCATACTTCTGGAAAGAATCGGTCTGAAACAATAGATATATAATTAAATCCATTATTTTCGTCTTCATCACAAATACAGTATCATAATACGATACAGTACTGAGAGAAGATCAAAGAATACAATCACAACAACACATAAACATATTTATTCGGTATCGGTCAATCAATAATTCACTGTATTACCTTGTGGAGTTTACATTGCTGTAGACCAATCAATATGAGGAGTGAAGGCCTCATGCTTCTCGAAAGACTCGGTCTGAAACAATAGATATATAATTAAATCCATTATTTTCGTCTTCATCACAAATACAGTATCATAATACGATACAGTACTGAGAGAAGATCAAAGAATACAATCACAACAACACATAAACATATTTATTCGGTATCGGTCAATCAATAATTTACTGTATTACCTTGTGGAGTTTACATCGCTGTAGACCAATCAATATGATGCGTGAAGGCCTCATACTTCTGGAAAGAATCGGTCTGAAACAATAGATATATAATTAAATCCATTATTTTCGTCTTCATCACAAATACAGTATCATAATACGATACAGTACTGAGAGAAGATTTAAGATTAAAATCACAACAACACGTAAACATCTTTATTCGATATCGGTCAATCAATAATTCACTGCATTACCTTGTGGGGTTTACATCGCAATAATTCACTGTATTACCTAGTTTACATCGCTGTAGACCAATCAATATGATGCGTGAAGGCCTCATACTTCTGGAAAGAATCGGTCTGAAACAATAGATATATAATTAAATCCATTATTTTCGTCTTCATCACAAATACAGTATCATAATACGATACAGTACTGAGAGAAGATCAAAGAATACAATCACAACAACACATAAACATATTTATTCGGTATCGGTCAATCAATAATTCACTGTATTACCTTGTGGAGTTTACATTGCTGTAGACCAATCAATATGAGGAGTGAAGGCCTCATGCTTCTCGAAAGACTCGGTCTGAAACAATAGATATATAATTAAATCCATTATTTTCGTCTTCATCACAAATACAGTATCATAATACGATACAGTACTGAGAGAAGATCAAAGAATACAATCACAACAACACATAAACATATTTATTCGGTATCGGTCAATCAATAATTTACTGTATTACCTTGTGGAGTTTACATCGCTGTAGACCAATCAATATGATGCGTGAAGGCCTCATACTTCTGGAAAGAATCGGTCTGAAACAATAGATATATAATTAAATCCATTATTTTCGTCTTCATCACAAATACAGTATCATAATACGATACAGTACTGAGAGAAGATCAAAGAATACAATCACAACAACACATAAACATATTTATTCGGTATCGGTCAATCAATAATTCACTGTATTACCTTGTGGAGTTTACATTGCTGTAGACCAATCAATATGATGCGTGAAGGCCTCATACTTCTGGAAAGAATCGGTCTGAAACAATAGATATATAATTAAATCCATTATTTTCGTCTTCATCACAAATACAGTATCA
The DNA here is from genome assembly GCA_943737045.1 of Parapristionchus giblindavisi. Taxonomy (NCBI): domain Eukaryota; kingdom Metazoa; phylum Nematoda; class Chromadorea; order Rhabditida; family Diplogasteridae; genus Parapristionchus; species Parapristionchus giblindavisi. Next base: position 175,432 of record CALSFV010000020.1, on the reverse strand, counting down.
TAATACGATACAGTACTGAGAGAAGATCAAAGAATACAATCACAACAACACATAAACATATTTATTCGGTATCGGTCAATCAATAATTTACTGTATTACCTTGTGGAGTTTACATCGCTGTAGACCAATCAATATGATGCGTGAAGGCCTCATACTTCTGGAAAGAATCGGTCTGAAACAATAGATATATAATTAAATCCATTATTTTCGTCTTCATCACAAATACAGTATCATAATACGATACAGTACTGAGAGAAGATTTAAGATTAAAATCACAACAACACGTAAACATCTTTATTCGATATCGGTCAATCAATAATTCACTGCATTACCTTGTGGGGTTTACATCGCAATAATTCACTGTATTACCTAGTTTACATCGCTGTAGACCAATCAATATGATGCGTGAAGGCCTCATACTTCTGGAAAGAATCGGTCTGAAACAATAGATATATAATTAAATCCATTATTTTCGTCTTCATCACAAATACAGTATCATAATACGATACAGTACTGAGAGAAGATCAAAGAATACAATCACAACAACACATAAACATATTTATTCGGTATCGGTCAATCAATAATTCACTGTATTACCTTGTGGAGTTTACATCGCTGTAGACCAATCAATATGATGCGTGAAGGCCTCATACTTCTGGAAAGAATCGGTCTGAAACAATAGATATATAATTAAATCCATTATTTTCGTCTTCATCACAAATACAGTATCATAATACGATACAGTACTGAGAGAAGATCAAAGATTAAAATCACAACAACAGGTAAACATCTTTATTCGATATCGGTCAATCAATAATTCACTGTATTACCTTGTGGAGTTTACATCGCTGTAGACCAATCAATATGAGGAGCGAAGGCCTCATACTTCTCGAAAGACTCGGTCTGAAACAATAGATATATAATTAAATCCATTATTTTCGTCTTCATCACAAATACAGTATCATAATACGATACAGTACTGAGAGAAGATCAAAGAATACAATCACTACAACACATAAACATATTTATTCGGTATCGGTCAATCAATAATTTACTGTATTACCTTGTGGAGTTTACATCGCTGTAGACCAATCAATATGATGCGTGAAGGCCTCATACTTCTGGAAAGAATCGGTCTGAAACAATAGATATATAATTAAATCCATTATTTTCGTCTTCATCACAAATACAGTATCATAATACGATACAGTACTGAGAGAAGATTTAAGATTAAAATCACAACAACACGTAAACATCTTTATTCGATATCGGTCAATCAATAATTCACTGCATTACCTTGTGGAGTTTACATCGCAATAATTCACTGTATTACCTAGTTTACATCGCTGTAGACCAATCAATATGATGCGTGAAGGCCTCATACTTCTGGAAAGAATCGGTCTGAAACAATAGATATATAATTAAATCCATTATTTTCGTCTTCATCACAAATACAGTATCATAATACGATACAGTACTGAGAGAAGATCAAAGAATACAATCACAACAACACATAAACATATTTATTCGGTATCGGTCAATCAATAATTCATTGTATTACCTTGTGGAGTTTACATCGCTGTAGACCAATCAATATGATGCGTGAATGCCTCATACTTCTCGAAAGACTCGGTCTGAAGCAATAGATATATAATTAAATCCATTATATTCGTCTTCATCACAAATACAGTATCATTATACGATACAGTACTGAGAGAAGATCAAAGATTAAAATCACAACAACACGTAAAAATCTTTATTCGATATCGGTCAATCAATAATTCACTACATTACCTTGTGGAGTTTACATCGCTGTAGACCAATCAATATGAGGAGTGAAGGCCACATACTTCTCGAAAGACTCGGTCTGAAACAATAGATATATAATTAAATCCATTATATCCGTCTTCATCACAAATAGAGTATGATTATACGATACAGTACTGAGAGAAGATCAAAGATCACAACAACACATGAACATTTTTATTCGGTATCGGTCAATCAATAATTCACTGTATTGCCTTGTGGAGTTTACATCGCTGTAGACCAATCAATATGATGCGTGAAGGCCTCATACTTCTGGAAAGACTCGGTCTGAAACAATAGATATATAATTAAATCCATTATATTCGTCTTCATCACAAATACAGTATCATAATACGATACAGTACTGAGAGAAGATCAAAGATTAAAATCACAACAACACGTAAACATCTTTATTCGATATCGGTCAATCAATAATTCACTACATTACCTTGTGGAGTTTACATCGCTGTAGACCAATCAATATGAGGAGTGAAGGCCTCATACTTCTGGAAAGACTCGGTCTGAAACAATAGATATATAATTAAATCCATTATATTCGTCTTCATCACAAATACAGTATCATAATACGATACAGTACTGAGAGAAGATCAAAGATTAAAATCACAACAACACGTAAACATCTTTATTCGATATCGGTCAATCAATAATTCACTACATTACCTTGTGGAGTTTACATCGCTGTAGACCAATCAATATGAGGAGTGAAGGCCTCATACTTCTCGAAAGACTCGGTCTGAAACAATAGATATATAATTAAATCCATTATTTTCGTCTTCATCACAAATACAGTATCATAATACGATACAGTACTGAGAGAAGATCAAAGAATACAATCACAACAACACATAAACATATTTATTCGGTATCGGTCAATCAATAATTCACTGTATTACCTTGTGGAGTTTACATCGCTGTAGACCAATCAATATGATGCGTGAAGGCCTCATACTTCTCGAAAGACTCGGTCTGAAGAAATAGATATATAATTAAATCCATTATATTCGTCTTCATCACAAATACAGTATCATTATACGATACAGTACTGAGAGAAGATCAAAGATTAAAATCACAACAACACGTAAACATCTTTATTCGATATCGGTCAATCAATAATTCACTACATTACCTTGTGGAGTTTACATCGCTGTAGACCAATCAATATGAGGAGTGAAGGCCTCATACTTCTCGAAAGACTCGGTCTGAAACTATAGATATATAATTAAATCCATTATTTTCGTCTTCATCACAAATACAGTATCATAATACGATACAGTACTGAGAGAAAATCAAAGAATACAATCACTACAACACATAAACATATTTATTCGGTATCGGTCAATCAATAATTTACTGTATTACCTTGTGGAGTTTACATCGCTGTAGACCAATCAATATGATGCGTGAAGGCCTCATACTTCTGGAAAGAATCGGTCTGAAACAATAGATATATAATTAAATCCATTATTTTCGTCTTCATCACAAATACAGTATCATAATACGATACAGTACTGAGAGAAGATTTAAGATTAAAATCACAACAACACATAAACATTTTTATTCGGTATCGGTCAATCAATAATTCACTGCATTACCTTGTGGAGTTTACATCGCAATAATTCACTGTATTACCTAGTTTACATCGCTGTAGACCAATCAATATGATGCGTGAAGGCCTCATACTTCTGGAAAGAATCGGTCTGAAACAATAGATATATAATTAAATCCATTATTTTCGTCTTCATCACAAATACAGTATCATAATACGATACAGTACTGAGAGAAGACCAAAGAATACAATCACAACAACACATAAACATATTTATTCGGTATCGGTCAATCAATAATTCACTGTATTACCTTGTGGAGTTTACATCGCTGTAGACCAATCAATATGATGCGTGAAGGCCTCATACTTCTGGAAAGAATCGGTCTGAAACAATAGATATATAATTAAATCCATTATTTTCGTCTTCATCACAAATACAGTATCATAATACGATACAGTACTGAGAGAAGATCAAAGAATACAATCACAACAACACATAAACATATTTATTCGGTATCGGTCAATCAATAATTCACTGTATTACCTTGTGGAGTTTACATCGCTGTAGACCAATCAATATGATGCGTGAAGGCCTCATACTTCTCGAAAGACTCGGTCTGAAGCAATAGATATATAATTAAATCCATTATATTCGTCTTCATCACAAATACAGTATCATTATACGATACAGTACTGAGAGAAGATCAAAGATCACAACAACACATGAACATTTTTATTCGGTATCGGTCAATCAATAATTCACTGTATTGCCTTGTGGAGTTTACATCGCTGTAGACCAATCAATATGATGCGTGAAGGCCTCATACTTCTGGAAAGACTCGGTCTGAAACAATAGATATATAATTAAACCCATTATATTCGTCTTCATCACAAATACAGTATCATTATACGATACAGTACTGAGAGAAGATCAAAGATTAAAATCACAACAACACGTAAACATCTTTATTCGATATCGGTCAATCAATAATTCACTACATTACCTTGTGGAGTTTACATCGCTGTAGACCAATCAATATGAGGAGTGAAGGCCTCATACTTCTGGAAAGACTCGGTCTGAAACAATAGATATATAATTAAATCCATTATTTTCGTCTTCATCACAAATACAGTATCATAATACGATACAGTACTGAGAGAAGATCAAAGAATACAATCACAACAACACATAAACATATTTATTCGGTATCGGTCAATCAATAATTCACTGTATTGCCTTGTGGAGTTTACATCGCTGTAGACCAATCAATATGATGCGTGAAGGCCTCATACTTCTGGAAAGACTCGGTCTGAAACAATAGATATATAATTAAACCCATTATATTCGTCTTCATCACAAATACAGTATCATAATACGATACAGTACTGAGAGAAGATCAAAGATTAAAATCACAACAACACGTAAACATCTTTATTCGATATCGGTCAATCAATAATTCACTACATTACCTTGTGGAGTTTACATCGCTGTAGACCAATCAATATGAGGAGTGAAGGCCTCATACTTCTCGAAAGACTCGGTCTGAAACTATAGATATATAATTAAATCCATTATTTTCGTCTTCATCACAAATACAGTATCATAATACGATACAGTACTGAGAGAAAATCAAAGAATACAATCACTACAACACATAAACATATTTATTCGGTATCGGTCAATCAATAATTCACTGTATTACCTTGTGGAGTTTACATCGCTGTAGACCAATCAATATGATGCGTGAAGGCCTCATACTTCTCGAAAGACTCGGTCTGAAGAAATAGATATATAATTAAATCCATTATATTCGTCTTCATCACAAATACAGTATCATTATACGATACAGTACTGAGAGAAGATCAAAGATTAAAATCACAACAACACGTAAACATCTTTATTCGATATCGGTCAATCAATAATTCACTACATTACCTTGTGGAGTTTACATCGCTGTAGACCAATCAATATGAGGAGTGAAGGCCTCATACTTCTCGAAAGACTCGGTCTGAAACTATAGATATATAATTAAATCCATTATTTTCGTCTTCATCACAAATACAGTATCATAATACGATACAGTACTGAGAGAAAATCAAAGAATACAATCACTACAACACATAAACATATTTATTCGGTATCGGTCAATCAATAATTTACTGTATTACCTTGTGGAGTTTACATCGCTGTAGACCAATCAATATGATGCGTGAAGGCCTCATACTTCTGGAAAGAATCGGTCTGAAACAATAGATATATAATTAAATCCATTATTTTCGTCTTCATCACAAATACAGTATCATAATACGATACAGTACTGAGAGAAGATTTAAGATTAAAATCACAACAACACATAAACATTTTTATTCGGTATCGGTCAATCAATAATTCACTGCATTACCTTGTGGAGTTTACATCGCAATAATTCACTGTATTACCTAGTTTACATCGCTGTAGACCAATCAATATGATGCGTGAAGGCCTCATACTTCTGGAAAGAATCGGTCTGAAACAATAGATATATAATTAAATCCATTATTTTCGTCTTCATCACAAATACAGTATCATAATACGATACAGTACTGAGAGAAGACCAAAGAATACAATCACAACAACACATAAACATATTTATTCGGTATCGGTCAATCAATAATTCACTGTATTACCTTGTGGAGTTTACATCGCTGTAGACCAATCAATATGATGCGTGAAGGCCTCATACTTCTGGAAAGAATCGGTCTGAAACAATAGATATATAATTAAATCCATTATTTTCGTCTTCATCACAAATACAGTATCATAATACGATACAGTACTGAGAGAAGATCAAAGAATACAATCACAACAACACATAAACATATTTATTCGGTATCGGTCAATCAATAATTCACTGTATTACTTTGTGGAGTTTACATCGCTGTAGACCAATCAATATGATGCCTGAAGGCCTCATACTTCTCGAAAGACTCGGTCTGAAGCAATAGATATATAATTAAATCCATTATATTCGTCTTCATCACAAATACAGTATCATTATACGATACAGTACTGAGAGAAGATCAAAGATCACAACAACACATGAACATTTTTATTCGGTATCTGTCAATCAATAATTCACTGTATTGCCTTGTGGAGTTTACATCGCTGTAGACCAATCAATATGATGCGTGAAGGCCTCATACTTCTGGAAAGACTCGGTCTGAAACAATAGATATATAATTAAACCCATTATATTCGTCTTCATCACAAATACAGTATCATAATACGATACAGTACTGAGAGAAGATCAAAGATTAAAATCACAACAACACGTAAACATCTTTATTCGATATCGGTCAATCAATAATTCACTACATTACCTTGTGGAGTTTACATCGCTGTAGACCAATCAATATGAGGAGTGAAGGCCTCATACTTCTCGAAAGACTCGGTCTGAAACTATAGATATATAATTAAATCCATTATTTTCGTCTTCATCACAAATACAGTATCATAATACGATACAGTACTGAGAGAAAATCAAAGAATACAATCACTACAACACATAAACATATTTATTCGGTATCGGTCAATCAATAATTCACTGTATTACCTTGTGGAGTTTACATCGCTGTAGACCAATCAATATGATGCGTGAAGGCCTCATACTTCTCGAAAGACTCGGTCTGAAGAAATAGATATATAATTAAATCCATTATATTCGTCTTCATCACAAATACAGTATCATTATACGATACAGTACTGAGAGAAGATCAAAGATTAAAATCACAACAACACGTAAACATCTTTATTCGATATCGGTCAATCAATAATTCACTACATTACCTTGTGGAGTTTACATCGCTGTAGACCAATCAATATGAGGAGTGAAGGCCTCATACTTCTCGAAAGACTCGGTCTGAAACTATAGATATATAATTAAATCCATTATTTTCGTCTTCATCACAAATACAGTATCATAATACGATACAGTACTGAGAGAAAATCAAAGAATACAATCACTACAACACATAAACATATTTATTCGGTATCGGTCAATCAATAATTTACTGTATTACCTTGTGGAGTTTACATCGCTGTAGACCAATCAATATGATGCGTGAAGGCCTCATACTTCTGGAAAGAATCGGTCTGAAACAATAGATATATAATTAAATCCATTATTTTCGTCTTCATCACAAATACAGTATCATAATACGATACAGTACTGAGAGAAGATTTAAGATTAAAATCACAACAACACATAAACATTTTTATTCGGTATCGGTCAATCAATAATTCACTGCATTACCTTGTGGAGTTTACATCGCAATAATTCACTGTATTACCTAGTTTACATCGCTGTAGACCAATCAATATGATGCGTGAAGGCCTCATACTTCTGGAAAGAATCGGTCTGAAACAATAGATATATAATTAAATCCATTATTTTCGTCTTCATCACAAATACAGTATCATAATACGATACAGTACTGAGAGAAGACCAAAGAATACAATCACAACAACACATAAACATATTTATTCGGTATCGGTCAATCAATAATTCACTGTATTACCTTGTGGAGTTTACATCGCTGTAGACCAATCAATATGATGCGTGAAGGCCTCATACTTCTGGAAAGAATCGGTCTGAAACAATAGATATATAATTAAATCCATTATTTTCGTCTTCATCACAAATACAGTATCATAATACGATACAGTACTGAGAGAAGATCAAAGAATACAATCACAACAACACATAAACATATTTATTCGGTATCGGTCAATCAATAATTCACTGTATTACTTTGTGGAGTTTACATCGCTGTAGACCAATCAATATGATGCCTGAAGGCCTCATACTTCTCGAAAGACTCGGTCTGAAGCAATAGATATATAATTAAATCCATTATATTCGTCTTCATCACAAATACAGTATCATTATACGATACAGTACTGAGAGAAGATCAAAGATCACAACAACACATGAACATTTTTATTCGGTATCTGTCAATCAATAATTCACTGTATTGCCTTGTGGAGTTTACATCGCTGTAGACCAATCAATATGATGCGTGAAGGCCTCATACTTCTGGAAAGACTCGGTCTGAAACAATAGATATATAATTAAACCCATTATATTCGTCTTCATCACAAATACAGTATCATAATACGATACAGTACTGAGAGAAGATCAAAGATTAAAATCACAACAACACGTAAACATCTTTATTCGATATCGGTCAATCAATAATTCACTACATTACCTTGTGGAGTTTACATCGCTGTAGACCAATCAATATGATGCGTGAAGGCCTCATACTTCTGGAAAGACTCGGTCTGAAACAATAGATATATAATTAAACCCATTATATTCGTCTTCATCACAAATACAGTATCATAATACGATACAGTACTGAGAGAAGATCAAAGATTAAAATCACAACAACACGTAAACATCTTTATTCGATATCGGTCAATCAATAATTCACTACATTACCTTGTGGAGTTTACATCGCTGTAGACCAATCAATATGATTAGTGAAGGCCTCATACTTCTCGAAAGACTCGGTCTGAAACAATAGATATATAATTAAATCCATTATTTTCGTCTTCATCACAAATACAGTATCATAATACGATACAGTACTGAGAGAAGATCAAAGAATACAATCACAACAACACATAAACATATTTATTCGGTATCGGTCAATCAATAATTCACTGTATTACCTTGTGGAGTTTACATCGCTGTAGACCAATCAATATGAGGAGCGAAGGCCTCATACTTCTCGAAAGACTCGGTATGAAACAATAGATATATAATTAAATCCATTATTTTCGTCTTCATCACAAATACGGTATCATAATACGATACAGTACTGAGAGAAGATTTAAGATTAAAATCACAACAACACATGAACATTTTTATTCGGTATCGGTCAATCAATAATTCACTGTATTACCTTGTGGAGTTTACATCGCTGTAGACCAATCAATATGAGGAGCGAAGGCCTCATACTTCTCGAAAGACTCGGTCTGAAACAATAGATATATAATTAAATCCATTATTTTCGTCTTCATCACAAATACAGTATCATAATACGATACAGTACTGAGAGAAGATCAAAGATTAAAATCACAACAACACGTAAACATCTTTATTCGATATCGATCAATCAATAATTCACTGTATTACCTTGTGGAGTTTACATCGCTGTAGATCAATAAATATGATGCGTGAAGGCCTCATACTTCTCGAAAGACTCGGTCTGAAACAATAGATATATAATTAAATCCATTATATTCGTCTTCATCACAAATACAGTATCATAATACGATACAGTACTGAGAGAAGATCAAAGATTAAGATCACAACAACACATAAACATCTTTATTCGGTATCGGTCAATCAATAATTCACTGTATTACCTTGTGGAGTTTACATCGCTGTAGACGAATCAATATGAGGAGCGAAGGCCTCATACTTCTCGAAAGACTCGGTATGAAACAATAGATATATAATTAAATCCATTATTTTCGTCTTCATCACAAATACAGTATCATAATACGATACAGTACTGAGAGAAGATTTAAGATTAAAATCACAACAACACATGAACATTTTTATTCGGTATTGGTCAATCAATAATTCACTGTATAACCTTGTGGAGTTTACATCGCTGTAGATCAATAAATATGATGCGTGAAGGCCTCATACTTCTCGAAAGACTCGGTCTGAAACAATAGATATATAATTAAATCTGTTATTTTCGTCTTCATCACAAATACAGTATCATAATACGATACAGTACTGAGAGAAGATCAAAGATTAAAATCACAACAACACATAAACATCTTTATTCGGTATCGGTCAATCAATAATTCACTGTATTACCTTGTGGAGTTTACATTGCTGTAGACCAATCAATATGAGGAGCGAAGGCCTCATACTTCTCGAAAGACTCGGTCTGAAACAATGATATATAATTAAATCCATTATTTTCGTCTTCATCACAAATACAGTATCATAATACAATACAGTACTGAGAGAAGATTTAAGACTAAAATCACAACAACACATGAACATTTTTATTCGGTATCGGTCAATCAATAATTCACTGTATTACCTTGTGGAGTTTACATCGCTGTAGACCAATCAATATGAGGAGCGAAGGCCTCATACTTCTCGAAAGACTCGGTATGAAACAATAGATATATAATTAAATCCATTATTTTCGTCTTCATCACAAATACGGTATCATAATACGATACAGTACTGAGAGAAGATTTAAGATTAAAATCACAACAACACATGAACATTTTTATTCGGTATCGGTCAATCAATAATTCACTGTATTACCTTGTGGAGTTTACATCGCTGTAGACTAATCAATATGATGCGTGAAGGCCTCATACTTCTGGAAAGACTCGGTCTGAAACAATAGATATATAATTAAATCCATTATATTCGTCTTCATCACAAATAGAGTATCATAATACGATACAGCACTGAGAGAAGATCAAAGATTAAAATCACAACAACACGTAAACATCTTTATTCGATATCGGTCAATCAATAATTCACTGCATTACCTTGTGGAGTTTACATTGCTGTAGACCAATAAATATTTTGCGTGAAGGCCTCATGCTTCTGGAAAGACTCGGTCTGAAACAATAGATATATAATTAAATCCATTATATTCGGCTTCATCACAAATACAGTATCATAATACGATACAGTACTGAGAGAAGATCAAATATTAAAATCAAAACAACACGTAAACATCTTTATTCGATATCGGTCAATCAATAATTCACTACATTACCTTGTGGAGTTTACATCGCTGTAGACCAATCAATATGAGGAGTGAAGGCCTCATACTTCTCGAAAGACTCGGTCTGAAACAATAGATATATAATTAAATCCATTATATTCGTCTTCATCACAAATAGAGTATGATTATACGATACAGTATTGAGAGAAGATCAAAGATCACAACAACACATAAACATCTTTATTCGGTATCGGTCAATCAATAATTCACTGTATTACCTTGTGGAGTTTACATCGCTGTAGACCAATCAATATGAGGAGCGAAGGCCTCATACTTCTCGAAAGACTCGGTTTGAAACAATAGATATATAATTAAATCCATTATTTTCGTCTTCATCACAAATACAGTATCATAATACGATACAGTACTGAGAGAAGATCAAAGATTAAAATCACAACAACACGTAAACATCTTTATTCGATATCGGTCAATCAATAATTCACTGTATTACCTTGTGGAGTTTACATTGCTGTAGACCAATCAATATGAGGAGTGAAGGCCTCATGCTTCTCGAAAGACTCGGTCTGAAACAATAGATATATAATTAAATCCATTATTTTCGTCTTCATCACAAATACAGTATCATAGTACGATACAGTACTGAGAGAAGATCAAAGATTAAAATCACAACAACACATAAACATCTTTATTCGGTATCGGTCAATCAATAATTCACTGTATTACCTTGTGGAGTTTACATCGCTGTAGACGAATCAATATGAGAAGCGAAGGCCTCATACTTCTCGAAAGACTCGGTATGAAACAATAGATATATAATTAAATCCATTATTTTCGTCTTCATCACAAATACAGTATCATAATACGATACAGTACTGAGAGAAGATTTAAGATTAAAATCACAACAACATATGAACATTTTTATTCGGTATCGGTCAATCAATAATTCACTGTATTACCTTGTGGAATTTACATCGCTGTAGACCAATCAATATGATGCGTGAAGGCCTCATACTTCTGGAAGGACTCGGTCTGAAACAATAGATATATAATCAAATCCATTATATTCGTCTTCATCACAAATACAGTATCATAATACGATACAGTACTGAGAGAAGATCAAATATTAAAATCAAAACAACACGTAAACATCTTTATTCGATATCGGTCAATCAATAATTCACTACATTACCTTGTGGAGTTTACATCGCTGTAGACCAATCAATATGATGCGTGAAGGCCTCATACTTCTGGAAAGACTCGGTCTGAAACAATAGATATATAATTAAATCCATTATATTCGTCTTCATCACAAATAGAGTATCATAATACGATACAGCACTGAGAGAAGATCAAAGATTAAAATCACAACAACACGTAAACATCTTTATTCGATATCGGTCAATCAATAATTCACTGCATTACCTTGTGGAGTTTACATTGCTGTAGACCAATCAAAATGAGGAGTGAAGGCCTCATGCTTCTCGAAAGACTCGGTCTGAAACAATAGATATATAATTAAATCCATTATTTTCGTCTTCATCACAAATACGGTATCATAATACGATACAGTACTGAGAGAAGATTTAAGATCACAACAACACATAAACATTTTTATTCGGTATCGGTCAATCAATAATTCACTGTATTACCTTGTGGAGTTTACATCGCTGTAGAGCAATCAATATGATGCGTGAAGGCCTCATACTTCTGGAAAGACTCGGTCTGAAACAATAGATATATAATTAAATCCATTATATTCGTCTTCATCACAAATAGAGTACCATAATACGATACAGCACTGAGAGAAGATCAAAGATTAAAATCACAACAACACGTAAACATCTTTATTCGATATCGGTCAATCAATAATTCACTGTATTACCTTGTGGAGTTTACATTGCTGTAGACCAATCAATATGAGGAGTGAAGGCCTCATGCTTCTCGAAAGACTCGGTCTGAAACAATAGATATATAATTAAATCCATTATTTTCGTCTTCATCACAAATACAGTATCATAGTACGATACAGTACTGAGAGAAGATCAAAGATTAAAATCACAACAACACATAAACATCTTTATTCGGTATCGGTCAATCAATAATTCACTGTATTACCTTGTGGAGTTTACATCGCTGTAGACGAATCAATATGAGGAGCGAAGGCCTCATACTTCTCGAAAGACTCGGTATGAAACAATAGATATATAATTAAATCCATTATTTTCGTCTTCATCACAAATACAGTATCATAATACGATACAGCACTGAGAGAAGATCAAAGATTAAAATCACAACAACACGTAAACATCTTTATTCGATATCGGTCAATCAATAATTCACTGCATTACCTTGTGGAGTTTACATTGCTGTAGACCAATAAATATTTTGCGTGAAGGCCTCATACTTCTGGAAGACTCGGTCTGAAACAATAGATATATAATTAAATCCATTATATTCGGCTTCATCACAAATACAGTATCATAATACGATACAGTACTGAGAGAAGATCAAATATTAAAATCAAAACAACACGTAAACATCTTTATTCGATATCGGTCAATCAATAATTCACTACATTACCTTGTGGAGTTTACATCGCTGTAGACCAATCAATATGAGGAGTGAAGGCCTCATACTTCTCGAACGACTCGGTCTGAAACAATAGATATATAATTAAATCCATTATATTCGTCTTCATCACAAATAGAGTATGATTATACGATACAGTATTGAGAGAAGATCAAAGATCACAACAACACATGAACATTTTTATTCGGTATCGGTCATTCAATAATTCACTGTGTTACCTTGTGGAGTTTACATCGCTGTAGATCAATAAATATGATGCGTGAAGGCCTCATACTTCTCGAAAGACTCGGTCTGAAACAATAGATATATAATTAAATCTGTTATTTTCGTCTTCATCACAAATACAGTATCATAATACGATACAGTACTGAGAGAAGATCAAAGATTAAAATCACAACAACACATAAACATCTTTATTCGGTATCGGTCAATCAATAATTCACTGTATTACCTTGTGGAGTTTACATTGCTGTAGACCAATCAATATGAGGAGCGAAGGCCTCATACTTCTCGAAAGACTCGGTATGAAACAATAGATATATAACTAAATCCATTATTTTCGTCTTCATCACAAATACGGTATCATAATACGATACAGTACTGAGAGAAGATTTAAGATTAAAATCACAACAACACGTAAACATCTTTATTCGATATCGGTCAATCAATAATTCACTGCATTACCTTGTGGAGTTTACATTGCTGTAGACCAATCAATATGATGCGTGAAGGCCTCATACTTCTGGAAAGACTCGGTCTGAAACAATAGATATATAATTAAATCCATTATATTCGTCTTCATCACAAATAGAGTATCATAATACGATACAGCACTGAGAGAAGATCAAAGATTAAAATCACAACAACACGTAAACATCTTTATTCGATATCGGTCAATCAATAATTCACTGCATTACCTTGTGGAGTTTACATTGCTGTAGACCAATCAAAATGAGGAGTGAAGGCCTCATGCTTCTCGAAAGACTCGGTCTGAAACAATAGATATATAATTAAATCCATTATTTTCGGCTTCATCACAAATACAGTATCATAATACGATACAGTACTGAGAGAAGATTGAAGATTAAAATCACAACAACACATGAACATTTTTATTCGGTATCGGTCAATCAATAATTCACTGTATTACCTTGTGGAGTTTACATCGCTGTAGACCAATCAATATGAGGAGCGAAGGCCTCATACTTCTCGAAAGACTCGGTCTGAAACAATAGATATATAATTAAATCCATTATTTTCGTCTTCATCACAAATACAGTATCATAATACGATACAGTACTGAGAGAAGATCAAAGATTAAAATCACAACAACACGTAAACATCTTTATTCGATATCGATCAATCAATAATTCACTGTATTACCTTGTGGAGTTTTCATCGCTGTAGACGAATCAATATGAGGAGCGAAGGCCTCATACTTCTCGAAAGACTCGGTATGAAACAATAGATATATAATTAAATCCATTATTTTCGTCTTCATCACAAATACAGTATCATAATACGATACAGTACTGAGAGAAGATTTAAGATTAAAATCACAACAACACATGAACATTTTTATTCGGTATTGGTCAATCAATAATTCACTGTATAACCTTGTGGAGTTTACATCGCTGTAGATCAATAAATATGATGCGTGAAGGCCTCATGCTTCTCGAAAGACTCGGTCTGAAACAATAGATATATAATTTAATCCATTATTTTCGTCTTCATCACAAATACGGTATCATAATACGATACAGTACTGAGAGAAGATTTAAGATTAAAATCACAACAACACATGAACATTTTTATTCGGTATCGGTCAATCAATAATTCACTGTATTACCTTGTGGAGTTTACATCGCTGTAGACCAATCAATATGATGCGTGAAGGCCTCATACTTCTGGAAAGACTCGGTCTGAAACAATAGATATATAATTAAATCCATTATATTCGTCTTCATCACAAATAGAGTATCATAATACGATACAGCACTGAGAGAAGATCAAAGATTAAAATCACAACAACACGTAAACATCTTTATTCGATATTGGTCAATCAATAATTCACTGCATTACCTTGTGGAGTTTACATTGCTGTAGACCAATCAATATGAGGAGCGAAGGCCTCATGCTTCTCGAAAGACTCGGTCTGAAACAATAGATATATAATTAAATCCATTATATTCGTCTTCATCACAAATAGGGTATCATTATACGATACAGTACTGAGAGAAGATCAAAGATCACAACAACACATAAACATCTTTATTCGGTATCGGTCAATCAATAATTCACTGTATTACCTTGTGGAGTTTACATCGCTGTAGACCAATCAATATGAGGAGCGAAGGCCTCATACTTCTCGAAAGACTCGGTCTGAAACAATAGATATATAATTAAATCCATTATTTTCGTCTTCATCACAAATACAGTATCATAATACGATACAGTACTGAGAGAAGATCAAAGATTAAAATCACAACAACACGTAAACATCTTTATTCGATATCGGTCAATCAATAATTCACTGTATTACCTTGTGGAGTTTACATTGCTGTAGACCAATCAATATGAGGAGTGAAGGCCTCATGCTTCTCGAAAGACTCGGTCTGAAACAATAGATATATAATTAAATCCATTATTTTCGTCTTCATCACAAATACAGTATCATAGTACGATACAGTACTGAGAGAAGATCAAAGATTAAAATCACAACAACACATAAACATCTTTATTCGGTATCGGTCAATCAATAATTCACTGTATTACCTTGTGGAGTTTACATCGCTGTAGACGAATCAATATGAGAAGCGAAGGCCTCATACTTCTCGAAAGACTCGGTATGAAACAATAGATATATAATTAAATCCATTATTTTCGTCTTCATCACAAATACAGTATCATAATACGATACAGTACTGAGAGAAGATTTAAGATTAAAATCACAACAACACATAAACATTTTTATTCGGTATCGGTCAATCAATAATTCACTGTATTACCTTGTGGAATTTACATCGCTGTAGACCAATCAATATGATGCGTGAAGGCCTCATACTTCTGGAAAGACTCGGTCTGAAACAATAGATATATAATTAAATCCATTATTTTCGTCTTCATCACAAAGACGGTATCATAATACGATATAGTACTGAGAGAAGATTTAAGATTAAAATCACAACAACACATGAACATTTTTATTCGGTATCGGTCAATCAATAATTCACTGTATTACCTTGTGGAGTTTACATCGCTGTAGAGCAATCAATATGATGCGTGAAGGCCTCATACTTCTGGAAAGACTCGGTCTGAAACAATAGATATATAATTAAATCCATTATATTCGTCTTCATCACAAATAGAGTACCATAATACGATACAGCACTGAGAGAAGATCAAAGATTAAAATCACAACAACACGTAAACATCTTTATTCGATATCGGTCAATCAATAATTCACTGCATTACCTTGTGGAGTTTACATTGCTGTAGACCAATAAATATTTTGCGTGAAGGCCTCATACTTCTGGAAAGACTCGGTCTGAAACAATAGATATATAATTAAATCCATTATATTCGGCTTCATCACAAATACAGTATCATAATACGATACAGTACTGAGAGAAGATCAAATATTAAAATCAAAACAACACGTAAACATCTTTATTCGATATCGGTCAATCAATAATTCACTACATTACCTTGCGGAGTTTACATCGCTGTAGACCAATCAATATGAGGAGTGAAGGCCTCATACTTCTCGAACGACTCGGTCTGAAACAATAGATATATAATTAAATCCATTATATTCGTCTTCATCACAAATAGAGTATGATTATACGATACAGTATTGAGAGAAGATCAAAGATCACAACAACACATGAACATTTTTATTCGGTATCGGTCATTCAATAATTCACTGTGTTACCTTGTGGAGTTTACATCGCTGTAGATCAATAAATATGATGCGTGAAGGCCTCATACTTCTCGAAAGACTCGGTCTGAAACAATAGATATATAATTAAATCTGTTATTTTCGTCTTCATCACAAATACAGTATCATAATACGATACAGTACTGAGAGAAGATCAAAGATTAAAATCACAACAACACATAAACATCTTTATTCGGTATCGGTCAATCAATAATTCACTGTATTACCTTGTGGAGTTTACATTGCTGTAGACCAATCAATATGAGGAGCGAAGGCCTCATACTTCTCGAAAGACTCGGTATGAAACAATAGATATATAACTAAATCCATTATTTTCGTCTTCATCACAAATACGGTATCATAATACGATACAGTACTGAGAGAAGATTTAAGATTAAAATCACAACAACACATGAACATTTTTATTCGGTATCGGTCAATCAATAATTCACTGTATTACCTTGTGGAGTTTACATCGCTGTAGACCAATCAATATGATGCGTGAAGGCCTCATACTTCTGGAAAGACTCGGTCTGAAACAATAGATATATAATTAAATCCATTATATTCGTCTTCATCACAAATAGAGTATCATAATACGATACAGCACTGAGAGAAGATCAAAGATTAAAATCACAACAACACGTAAACATCTTTATTCGATATCGGTCAATCAATAATTCACTGCATTACCTTGTGGAGTTTACATTGCTGTAGACCAATCAAAATGAGGAGTGAAGGCCTCATGCTTCTCGAAAGACTCGGTCTGAAACAATAGATATATAATTAAATCCATTATTTTCGTCTTCATCACAAATACAGTATCATAATACGATACAGTACTGAGAGAAGATTGAAGATTAAAATCACAACAACACATGAACATTTTTATTCGGTATCGGTCAATCAATAATTCACTGTATTACCTTGTGGAGTTTACATCGCTGTAGACCAATCAATATGAGGAGCGAAGGCCTCATACTTCTCGAAAGACTCGGTCTGAAACAATAGATATATAATTAAATCCATTATTTTCGTCTTCATCACAAATACAGTATCATAATACGATACAGTACTGAGAGAAGATCAAAGATTAAAATCACAACAACACGTAAACATCTTTATTCGATATCGATCAATCAATAATTCACTGTATTACCTTGTGGAGTTTACATCGCTGTAGACGAATCAATATGAGGAGCGAAGGCCTCATACTTCTCGAAAGACTCGGTATGAAACAATAGATATATAATTAAATCCATTATTTTCGTCTTCATCACAAATACAGTATCATAATACGATACAGTACTGAGAGAAGATTTAAGATTAAAATCACAACAACACATGAACATTTTTATTCGGTATTGGTCAATCAATAATTCACTGTATAACCTTGTGGAGTTTACATCGCTGTAGATCAATAAATATGATGCGTGAAGGCCTCATACTTCTCGAAAGACTCGATCTGAAACAATAGATATATAATTAAATCCATTATTTTCGTCTTCATCACAAATACAGTATCATAATACAATACAGTACTGAGAGAAGATTTAAGACTAAAATCACAACAACACATGAACATTTTTATTCGGTATCGGTCAATCAATAATTCACTGTATTACCTTGTGGAGTTTACATCGCTGTAGACCAATCAATATGAGGAGTGAAGGCCTCATGCTTCTCGAAAGACTCGGTCTGAAACAATAGATATATAATTTAATCCATTATTTTCGTCTTCATCACAAATACGGTATCATAATACGATACAGTACTGAGAGAAGATTTAAGATTAAAATCACAACAACACATGAACATTTTTATTCGGTATCGGTCAATCAATAATTCACTGTATTACCTTGTGGAGTTTACATCGCTGTAGACCAATCAATATGATGCGTGAAGGCCTCATACTTCTGGAAAGACTCGGTCTGAAACAATAGATATATAATTAAATCCATTATATTCGTCTTCATCACAAATAGAGTATCATAATACGATACAGCACTGAGAGAAGATCAAAGATTAAAATCACAACAACACGTAAACATCTTTATTCGATATTGGTCAATCAATAATTCACTGCATTACCTTGTGGAGTTTACATTGCTGTAGACCAATCAATATGAGGAGCGAAGGCCTCATGCTTCTCGAAAGACTCGGTCTGAAACAATAGATATATAATTAAATCCATTATATTCGTCTTCATCACAAATAGGGTATCATTATACGATACAGTACTGAGAGAAGATCAAAGATCACAACAACACATAAACATCTTTATTCGGTATCGGTCAATCAATAATTCACTGTATTACCTTGTGGAGTTTACATCGCTGTAGACCAATCAATATGAGGAGCGAAGGCCTCATACTTCTCGAAAGACTCGGTCTGAAACAATAGATATATAATTAAATCCATTATTTTCGTCTTCATCACAAATACAGTATCATAATACGATACAGTACTGAGAGAAGATCAAAGATTAAAATCACAACAACACGTAAACATCTTTATTCGATATCGGTCAATCAATAATTCACTGTATTACCTTGTGGAGTTTACATTGCTGTAGACCAATCAATATGAGGAGTGAAGGCCTCATGCTTCTCGAAAGACTCGGTCTGAAACAATAGATATATAATTAAATCCATTATTTTCGTCTTCATCACAAATACAGTATCATAGTACGATACAGTACTGAGAGAAGATCAAAGATTAAAATCACAACAACACATAAACATCTTTATTCGGTATCGGTCAATCAATAATTCACTGTATTACCTTGTGGAGTTTACATCGCTGTAGACGAATCAATATGAGAAGCGAAGGCCTCATACTTCTCGAAAGACTCGGTATGAAACAATAGATATATAATTAAATCCATTATTTTCGTCTTCATCACAAATACAGTATCATAATACGATACAGTACTGAGAGAAGATTTAAGATTAAAATCACAACAACACATAAACATTTTTATTCGGTATCGGTCAATCAATAATTCACTGTATTACCTTGTGGAATTTACATCGCTGTAGACCAATCAATATGATGCGTGAAGGCCTCATACTTCTGGAAAGACTCGGTCTGAAACAATAGATATATAATTAAATCCATTATTTTCGTCTTCATCACAAATACGGTATCATAATACGATACAGTACTGAGAGAAGATTTAAGATTAAAATCACAACAACACATGAACATTTTTATTCGGTATCGGTCAATCAATAATTCACTGTATTACCTTGTGGAGTTTACATCGCTGTAGAGCAATCAATATGATGCGTGAAGGCCTCATACTTCTGGAAAGACTCGGTCTGAAACAATAGATATATAATTAAATCCATTATATTCGTCTTCATCACAAATAGAGTACCATAATACGATACAGCACTGAGAGAAGATCAAAGATTAAAATCACAACAACACGTAAACATCTTTATTCGATATCGGTCAATCAATAATTCACTGCATTACCTTGTGGAGTTTACATTGCTGTAGACCAATCAATATGAGGAGTGAAGGCCTCATGCTTCTCGAAAGACTCGGTCTGAAACAATAGATATATAATTAAATCCATTATATTCGTCTTCATCATAAATAGAGTATCATAATACGATACAGCACTGAGAGAAGATCAAAGATTAAAATCACAACAACACGTAAACATCTTTATTCGATATTGGTCAATCAATAATTCACTGCATTACCTTGTGGAGTTTACATTGCTGTAGACCAATCAATATGAGGAGTGAAGGCCTCATGCTTCTCGAAAGACTCGGTCTGAAACAATAGATATATAATTAAATCCATTATTTTCGTCTTCATCACAAATACAGTATCATAGTACGATACAGTACTGAGAGAAGATCAAAGATTAAAATCACAACAACACATAAACATCTTTATTCGGTATCGGTCAATCAATAATTCACTGTATTACCTTGTGGAGTTTACATCGCTGTAGACGAATCAATATGAGAAGCGAAGGCCTCATACTTCTCGAAAGACTCGGTATGAAACAATAGATATATAATTAAATCCATTATTTTCGTCTTCATCACAAATACAGTATCATAATACGATACAGTACTGAGAGAAGATTTAAGATTAAAATCACAACAACACATAAACATTTTTATTCGGTATCGGTCAATCAATAATTCACTGTATTACCTTGTGGAATTTACATCGCTGTAGACCAATCAATATGATGCGTGAAGGCCTCATACTTCTGGAAAGACTCGGTCTGAAACAATAGATATATAATTAAATCCATTATTTTCGTCTTCATCACAAATACGGTATCATAATACGATACAGTACTGAGAGAAGATTTAAGATTAAAATCACAACAACACATGAACATTTTTATTCGGTATCGGTCAATCAATAATTCACTGTATTACCTTGTGGAGTTTACATCGCTGTAGAGCAATCAATATGATGCGTGAAGGCCTCATACTTCTGGAAAGACTCGGTCTGAAACAATAGATATATAATTAAATCCATTATATTCGTCTTCATCACAAATAGAGTACCATAATACGATACAGCACTGAGAGAAGATCAAAGATTAAAATCACAACAACACGTAAACATCTTTATTCGATATCGGTCAATCAATAATTCACTGCATTACCTTGTGGAGTTTACATTGCTGTAGACCAATCAATATGAGGAGTGAAGGCCTCATGCTTCTCGAAAGACTCGGTCTGAAACAATAGATATATAATTAAATCCATTATATTCGTCTTCATCATAAATAGAGTATCATAATACGATACAGCACTGAGAGAAGATCAAAGATTAAAATCACAACAACACGTAAACATCTTTATTCGATATTGGTCAATCAATAATTCACTGCATTACCTTGTGGAGTTTACATTGCTGTAGACCAATCAATATGAGGAGTGAAGGCCTCATGCTTCTCGAAAGACTCGGTCTGAAACAATAGATATATAATTAAATCCATTATTTTCGTCTTCATCACAAATACAGTATCATAGTACGATACAGTACTGAGAGAAGATCAAAGATTAAAATCACAACAACACATAAACATCTTTATTCGGTATCGGTCAATCAATAATTCACTGTATTACCTTGTGGAGTTTACATCGCTGTAGACGAATCAATATGAGAAGCGAAGGCCTCATACTTCTCGAAAGACTCGGTATGAAACAATAGATATATAATTAAATCCATTATTTTCGTCTTCATCACAAATACAGTATCATAATACGATACAGTACTGAGAGAAGATTTAAGATTAAAATCACAACAACACATAAACATTTTTATTCGGTATCGGTCAATCAATAATTCACTGTATTACCTTGTGGAATTTACATCGCTGTAGACCAATCAATATGATGCGTGAAGGCCTCATACTTCTGGAAAGACTCGGTCTGAAACAATAGATATATAATTAAATCCATTATTTTCGTCTTCATCACAAATACGGTATCATAATACGATACAGTACTGAGAGAAGATTTAAGATTAAAATCACAACAACACATGAACATTTTTATTCGGTATCGGTCAATCAATAATTCACTGTATTACCTTGTGGAGTTTACATCGCTGTAGAGCAATCAATATGATGCGTGAAGGCCTCATACTTCTGGAAAGACTCGGTCTGAAACAATAGATATATAATTAAATCCATTATATTCGTCTTCATCACAAATAGAGTACCATAATACGATACAGCACTGAGAGAAGATCAAAGATTAAAATCACAACAACACGTAAACATCTTTATTCGATATCGGTCAATCAATAATTCACTGCATTACCTTGTGGAGTTTACATTGCTGTAGACCAATCAATATGAGGAGTGAAGGCCTCATGCTTCTCGAAAGACTCGGTCTGAAACAATAGATATATAATTAAATCCATTATATTCGTCTTCATCATAAATAGAGTATCATAATACGATACAGCACTGAGAGAAGATCAAAGATTAAAATCACAACAACACGTAAACATCTTTATTCGATATTGGTCAATCAATAATTCACTGCATTACCTTGTGGAGTTTACATTGCTGTAGACCAATCAATATGAGGAGTGAAGGCCTCATGCTTCTCGAAAGACTCGGTCTGAAACAATAGATATATAATTAAATCCATTATTTTCGTCTTCATCACAAATACAGTATCATAATACGATACAGTACTGAGAGAAGATCAAAGATTAAAATCACAACAACACATAAACATCTTTATTCGGTATCGGTCAATCAATAATTCACTGTATTACCTTGTGGAGTTTACATCGCTGTAGACGAATCAATATGATGCGTGAAGGCCTCATACTTCTCGAAAGACTCGGTATGAAACAATAGATATATAATTAAATCCATTATTTTCGTCTTCATCACAAATACAGTATCATAGTACGATACAGTACTGAGAGAAGATCAAAGATTAAAATCACAACAACACATAAACATCTTTATTCGATATCGGTCAATCAATAATTCACTGTATTACCTTGTGGAGTTTACATTGCTGTAGACCAATCAATATGAGGAGTGAAGGCCTTATGCTTCTCGAAAGACTCGGTCTGAAACAATAGATATATAATTAAATCCATTATATTCGTCTTCATCACAAATAGAGTATGATTATACGATACAGTACTGAGAGAAGATCAAAGATTAAAATCACAACAACACGTAAACATCTTTATTCGATATCGGTCATTCAATAATTCACTGCATTACCTTGTGGAGTTTACATCGCTGTAGACCAATCAATATGAGGAGTGAAGGCCTCATGCTTCTCGAAAGACTCGGTCTGAAACAATAGATATATAATTAAATCCATTATTTTCGTCTTCATCACAAATACAGTATCATAATACGATACAGTACTGAGAGAAGATCAAAGATTAAAATCACAACAACACATAAACATCTTTATTCGGTATCGGTCAATCAATAATTCACTGTATTACCTTGTGGAGTTTACATCGCTGTAGGCCAATCAATATGAGAAGCGAAGGCCTCATACTTCTCGAAAGACTCGGTATGAAACAATAGATATATAATTAAATCCATTATATTCGTCTTCATCACAAATAGAGTATGATTATACGATACAGTACTGAGAGAAGATCAAAGATTAAAATCACAACAACACGTAAACATCTTTATTCGGTATCGGTCAATCAATAATTCACTGTATTACCTTGTGGAATTTACATCGCTGTAGACCAATCAATATGATGCGTGAAGGCCTCATACTTCTGGAAAGACTCGGTCTGAAACAATAGATATATAATTAAATCCATTATTTTCGTCTTCATCACAAATACGGTATCATAATACGATACAGTACTGAGAGAAGATTTAAGATTAAAATCACAACAACACATGAACATTTTTATTCGGTATCGGTCAATCAATAATTCACTGTATTACCTTGTGGAGTTTACATCGCTGTAGAGCAATCAATATGATGCGTGAAGGCCTCATACTTCTGGAAAGACTCGGTCTGAAACAATAGATATATAATTAAATCCATTATATTCGTCTTCATCACAAATAGAGTACCATAATACGATACAGCACTGAGAGAAGATCAAAGATTAAAATCACAACAACACGTAAACATCTTTATTCGATATCGGTCAATCAATAATTCACTGTATTACCTTGTGGAATTTACATCGCTGTAGACCAATCAATATGATGCGTGAAGGCCTCATACTTCTGGAAAGACTCGGTCTGAAACAATAGATATATAATTAAATCCATTATTTTCGTCTTCATCACAAATACGGTATCATAATACGATACAGTACTGAGAGAAGATTTAAGATTAAAATCACAACAACACATGAACATTTTTATTCGGTATCGGTCAATCAATAATTCACTGTATTACCTTGTGGAGTTTACATCGCTGTAGAGCAATCAATATGATGCGTGAAGGCCTCATACTTCTGGAAAGACTCGGTCTGAAACAATAGATATATAATTAAATCCATTATATTCGTCTTCATCACAAATAGAGTACCATAATACGATACAGCACTGAGAGAAGATCAAAGATTAAAATCACAACAACACGTAAACATCTTTATTCGATATCGGTCAATCAATAATTCACTGCATTACCTTGTGGAGTTTACATTGCTGTAGACCAATCAATATGAGGAGTGAAGGCCTCATGCTTCTCGAAAGACTCGGTCTGAAACAATAGATATATAATTAAATCCATTATATTCGTCTTCATCATAAATAGAGTATCATAATACGATACAGCACTGAGAGAAGATCAAAGATTAAAATCACAACAACACGTAAACATCTTTATTCGATATTGGTCAATCAATAATTCACTGCATTACCTTGTGGAGTTTACATTGCTGTAGACCAATCAATATGAGGAGCGAAGGCCTCATGCTTCTCGAAAGACTCGGTCTGAAACAATAGATATATAATTAAATCCATTATATTCGTCTTCATCACAAATAGGGTATCATTATACGATACAGTACTGAGAGAAGATCAAAGATCACAACAACACATAAACATCTTTATTCGGTATCGGTCAATCAATAATTCACTGTATTACCTTGTGGAGTTTACATCGCTGTAGACCAATCAATATGAGGAGCGAAGGCCTCATACTTCTCGAAAGACTCGGTCTGAAACAGTAGATATATAATTAAATCCATTATTTTCGTCTTCATCACAAATACAGTATCATAATACGATACAGTACTGAGAGAAGATCAAAGATTAAAATCACAACAACACGTAAACATCTTTATTCGATATCGGTCATTCAATAATTCACTGCATTACCTTGTGGAGTTTACATCGCTGTAGACCAATCAATATGAGGAGTGAAGGCCTCATGCTTCTCGAAAGACTCGGTCTGAAACAATAGATATATAATTAAATCCATTATTTTCGTCTTCATCACAAATACAGTATCATAATACGATACAGTACTGAGAGAAGATCAAAGATTAAAATCACAACAACACATAAACATCTTTATTCGGTATCGGTCAATCAATAATTCACTGTATTACCTTGTGGAGTTTACATCGCTGTAGGCCAATCAATATGAGAAGCGAAGGCCTCATACTTCTCGAAAGACTCGGTATGAAACAATAGATATATAATTAAATCCATTATATTCGTCTTCATCACAAATAGAGTATGATTATACGATACAGTACTGAGAGAAGATCAAAGATTAAAATCACAACAACACGTAAACATCTTTATTCGGTATCGGTCAATCAATAATTCACTGTATTACCTTGTGGAATTTACATCGCTGTAGACCAATCAATATGATGCGTGAAGGCCTCATACTTCTGGAAAGACTCGGTCTGAAACAATAGATATATAATTAAATCCATTATTTTCGTCTTCATCACAAATACGGTATCATAATACGATACAGTACTGAGAGAAGATTTAAGATTAAAATCACAACAACACATGAACATTTTTATTCGGTATCGGTCAATCAATAATTCACTGTATTACCTTGTGGAGTTTACATCGCTGTAGAGCAATCAATATGATGCGTGAAGGCCTCATACTTCTGGAAAGACTCGGTCTGAAACAATAGATATATAATTAAATCCATTATATTCGTCTTCATCACAAATAGAGTACCATAATACGATACAGCACTGAGAGAAGATCAAAGATTAAAATCACAACAACACGTAAACATCTTTATTCGATATCGGTCAATCAATAATTCACTGTATTACCTTGTGGAATTTACATCGCTGTAGACCAATCAATATGATGCGTGAAGGCCTCATACTTCTGGAAAGACTCGGTCTGAAACAATAGATATATAATTAAATCCATTATTTTCGTCTTCATCACAAATACGGTATCATAATACGATACAGTACTGAGAGAAGATTTAAGATTAAAATCACAACAACACATGAACATTTTTATTCGGTATCGGTCAATCAATAATTCACTGTATTACCTTGTGGAGTTTACATCGCTGTAGAGCAATCAATATGATGCGTGAAGGCCTCATACTTCTGGAAAGACTCGGTCTGAAACAATAGATATATAATTAAATCCATTATATTCGTCTTCATCACAAATAGAGTACCATAATACGATACAGCACTGAGAGAAGATCAAAGATTAAAATCACAACAACACGTAAACATCTTTATTCGATATCGGTCAATCAATAATTCACTGCATTACCTTGTGGAGTTTACATTGCTGTAGACCAATCAATATGAGGAGTGAAGGCCTCATGCTTCTCGAAAGACTCGGTCTGAAACAATAGATATATAATTAAATCCATTATATTCGTCTTCATCATAAATAGAGTATCATAATACGATACAGCACTGAGAGAAGATCAAAGATTAAAATCACAACAACACGTAAACATCTTTATTCGATATTGGTCAATCAATAATTCACTGCATTACCTTGTGGAGTTTACATTGCTGTAGACCAATCAATATGAGGAGCGAAGGCCTCATGCTTCTCGAAAGACTCGGTCTGAAACAATAGATATATAATTAAATCCATTATATTCGTCTTCATCACAAATAGGGTATCATTATACGATACAGTACTGAGAGAAGATCAAAGATCACAACAACACATAAACATCTTTATTCGGTATCGGTCAATCAATAATTCACTGTATTACCTTGTGGAGTTTACATCGCTGTAGACCAATCAATATGAGGAGCGAAGGCCTCATACTTCTCGAAAGACTCGGTCTGAAACAGTAGATATATAATTAAATCCATTATTTTCGTCTTCATCACAAATACAGTATCATAATACGATACAGTACTGAGAGAAGATCAAAGATTAAAATCACAACAACACGTAAACATCTTTATTCGATATCGGTCAATCAATAATTCACTGTATTACCTTGTGGAGTTTACATTGCTGTAGACCAATCAATATGAGGAGTGAAGGCCTCATGCTTCTCGAAAGACTCGGTCTGAAACAATAGATATATAATTAAATCCATTATTTTCGTCTTCATCACAAATACAGTATCATAGTACGATACAGTACTGAGAGAAGATCAAAGATTAAAATCACAACAACACATAAACATCTTTATTCGGTATCGGTCAATCAATAATTCACTGTATTACCTTGTGGAGTTTACATCGCTGTAGACGAATCAATATGATGCGTGAAGGCCTCATACTTCTCGAAAGACTCGGTATGAAACAATAGATATATAATTAAATCCATTATTTTCGTCTTCATCACAAATACAGTATCATAATACGATACAGTACTGAGAGAAGATTTAAGATTAAAATCACAACAACACATGAACATTTTTATTCGGTATCGGTCAATCAATAATTCACTGTATTACCTTGTGGAGTTTACATCGCTGTAGACCAATCAATATGAGGAGCGAAGGCCTCATACTTCTCGAAAGACTCGGTCTGAAACAGTAGATATATAATTAAATCCATTATTTTCGTCTTCATCACAAATACAGTATCATAATACGATACAGTACTGAGAGAAGATCAAAGATTAAAATCACAACAACACGTAAACATCTTTATTCGATATCGGTCAATCAATAATTCACTGTATTACCTTGTGGAGTTTACATTGCTGTAGACCAATCAATATGAGGAGTGAAGGCCTCATGCTTCTCGAAAGACTCGGTCTGAAACAATAGATATATAATTAAATCCATTATATTCGTCTTCATCACAAATAGAGTATGATTATACGATACAGTACTGAGAGAAGATCAAAGATTAAAATCACAACAACACGTAAACATCTTTATTCGATATCGGTCATTCAATAATTCACTGCATTACCTTGTGGAGTTTACATCGCTGTAGACCAATCAATATGAGGAGTGAAGGCCTCATGCTTCTCGAAAGACTCGGTCTGAAACAATAGATATATAATTAAATCCATTATTTTCGTCTTCATCACAAATACAGTATCATAATACGATACAGTACTGAGAGAAGATCACAGATTAAAATCACAACAACACATAAACATCTTTATTCGGTATCGGTCAATCAATAATTCACTGTATTACCTTGTGGAGTTTACATCGCTGTAGGCCAATCAATATGAGAAGCGAAGGCCTCATACTTCTCGAAAGACTCGGTATGAAACAATAGATATATAATTAAATCCATTATATTCGTCTTCATCACAAATAGAGTATGATTATACGATACAGTACTGAGAGAAGATCAAAGATTAAAATCACAACAACACGTAAACATCTTTATTCGGTATCGGTCAATCAATAATTCACTGTATTACCTTGTGGAATTTACATCGCTGTAGACCAATCAATATGATGCGTGAAGGCCTCATACTTCTGGAAAGACTCGGTCTGAAACAATAGATATATAATTAAATCCATTATTTTCGTCTTCATCATAATACGATACAGTACTGAGAGAAGATTTAAGATTAGAATCACAACAACACATGAACATTTTTATTCGGTATCGGTCAATCAATAATTCACTGTATTACCTTGTGGAGTTTACATCGCTGTAGAGCAATCAATATGATGCGTGAAGGCCTCATACTTCTGGAAAGACTCGGTCTGAAACAATAGATATATAATTAAATCCATTATTTTCGTCTTCATCACAAATACAGTATCATAATACGATACAGTACTGAGAGAAGATCAAAGAATACAATCACAACAACACATAAACGTATTTATTCGGTATCGGTCAATCAATAATTCACTGTATTACCTTGTGGAGTTTACATCGCTGTAGGCCAATCAATATGAGAAGCGAAGGCCTCATACTTCTCGAAAGACTCGGTATGAAACAATAGATATATAATTAAATCCATTATTTTCGTCTTCATTACAAATACAGTATCATAATACGATACAGTACTGAGAGAAGATTTAAGATTAAAATCACAACAACACATAAACATTTTTATTCGGTATCGGTCAATCAATAATTCACTGTATTACCTTGTGGAATTTACATCGCTGTAGACCAATCAATATGATGCGTGAAGGCCTCATACTTCTGGAAAGACTCGGTCTGAAACAATAGATATATAATTAAATCCATTATTTTCGTCTTCATCACAAATACGGTATCATAATACGATACAGTACTGAGAGAAGATTTAAGATTAGAATCACAACAACACATGAACATTTTTATTCGGTATCGGTCAATCAATAATTCACTGTATTACCTTGTGGAGTTTACATCGCTGTAGAGCAATCAATATGATGCGTGAAGGCCTCATACTTCTGGAAAGACTCGGTCTGAAACAATAGATATATAATTAAATCCATTATATTCGTCTTCATCACAAATAGAGTACCATAATACGATACAGCACTGAGAGAAGATCAAAGATTAAAATCACAACAACACGTAAACATCTTTATTCGATATCGGTCAATCAATAATTCACTGCATTACCTTGTGGAGTTTACATTGCTGTAGACCAATCAATATGAGGAGTGAAGGCCTCATACTTCTGGAAAGACTCGGTCTGAAACAATAGATATATAATTAAATCCATTATATTCGTCTTCATCACAAATACAGTATCATAATACGATACAGTACTGAGAGAAGATCAAAGATTAAAATCACAACAACACGTAAACATCTTTATTCGATATTGGTCAATCAATAATTCACTGCATTACCTTGTGGAGTTTACATTGCTGTAGACCAATCAATATGAGGAGCGAAGGCCTCATGCTTCTCGAAAGACTCGGTCTGAAACAATAGATATATAATTAAATCCATTATATTCGTCTTCATCACAAATAGGGTATCATTATACGATACAGTACTGAGAGAAGATCAAAGATCACAACAACACATAAACATCTTTATTCGGTATCGGTCAATCAATAATTCACTGTATTACCTTGTGGAGTTTACATCGCTGTAGACCAATCAATATGAGGAGCGAAGGCCTCATACTTCTCGAAAGACTCGGTCTGAAACAGTAGATATATAATTAAATCCATTATTTTCGTCTTCATCACAATACTATCATAATATCATAATACGATACAGTACTGAGAGAAGATCAAAGATTAAAATCACAACAACACGTAAACATCTTTATTCGATATCGGTCAATCAATAATTCACTGTATTACCTTGTGGAGTTTACATTGCTGTAGACCAATCAATATGAGGAGTGAAGGCCTCATGCTTCTCGAAAGACTCGGTCTGAAACAATAGATATATAATTAAATCCATTATTTTCGTCTTCATCACAAATACAGTATCATAGTACGATACAGTACTGAGAGAAGATTTAAGATTAAAATCACAACAACACATGAACATTTTTATTCGGTATCGGTCAATCAATAATTCACTGTATTACCTTGTGGAATTTACATCGCTGTAGACCAATCAATATGATGCGTGAAGGCCTCATACTTCTGGAAAGACTCGGTCTGAAACAATAGATATATAATTAAATCCATTATATTCGTCTTCATCACAAATACAGTATCATAATACGATACAGTACTGAGAGAAGATCAAATATTAAAATCAAAACAACACGTAAACATCTTTATTCGATATCGGTCAATCAATAATTCACTACATTACCTTGTGGAGTTTACATCGCTGTAGACCAATCAATATGAGGAGTGAAGGCCTCATACTTCTCGAAAGACTCGGTCTGAAACAATAGATATATAATTAAATCCATTATATTCGTCTTCATCACAAATAGAGTATGATTATACGATACAGTACTGAGAGAAGATCAAAGATTAAAATCACAACAACACGTAAACATCTTTATTCGATATCGGTCAATCAATAATTCACTGCATTACCTTGTGGAGTTTACATCGCTGTAGATCAATAAATATCATGCGTGAAGGCCTCATACTTCTCGAAAGACTCGGTCTGAAACTATAGATATATAATTAAATCCATTATTTTCGTCTTCATCACAAATACAGTATCATAATACGATACAGTACTGAGAGAAGATCAAAGATTAAAATCACAACAACACGTAAACATCTTTATTCGATATCGGTCAATCAATAATTCACTGTATTACCTTGTGGAGTTTACATTGCTGTAGACCAATCAATATGAGGAGTGAAGGCCTCATGCTTCTCGAAAGACTCGGTCTGAAACAATAGATATATAATTAAATCCATTATTTTCGTCTTCATCACAAATACAGTATCATAATACGATACAGTACTGAGAGAAGATCAAAGATTAAAATCACAACAACACGTAAACATCTTTATTCGATATCGGTCAATCAATAATTCACTGCATTACCTTGTGGAGTTTACATCGCTGTAGATCAATAAATATCATGCGTGAAGGCCTCATACTTCTCGAAAGACTCGGTCTGAAACTATAGATATATAATTAAATCCATTATTTTCGTCTTAATCACAAATACAGTATCATAATACGATACAGTACTGAGAGAAGATCAAAGATTAAAATCACAACAACACGTAAACATCTTTATTCGATATCGATCAATCAATAATTCACTGTATTACCTTGTGGAGTTTACATCGCTGTAGATCAATAAATATGATGCGTGAAGGCCTCATACTTCTCGAAAGACTCGGTCAGAAACAATAGATATATAATTAAATCCATTATATTCGTCTTCATCACAAATACAGTATCATAATACGATACAGTACTGAGAGAAGATCAACGATTAAAATTACAACAACACATAAACATCTTTATTCGGTATCGGTCAATCAATAATTCACTGTATTACCTTGTGGAGTTTACATCGCTGTAGACGAATCAATATGAGGAGCGAAGGCCTCATACTTCTCGAAAGACTCGGTATGAAACAATAGATATATAATTAAATCCATTATTTTCGTCTTCATCACAAATACAGTATCATAATACGATACAGTACTGAGAGAAGATTTAAGATTAAAATCACAACAACACATGAACATTTTTATTCGGTATTGGTCAATCAATAATTCACTGTATAACCTTGTGGAGTTTACATCGCTGTAGATCAATAAATATGATGCGTGAAGGCCTCATACTTCTCGAAAGACTCGGTCTGAAACAATAGATATATAATTAAATCCATTATTTTCGTCTTCATCACAAATACAGTATCATAATACAATACAGTACTGAGAGAAGATTTAAGACTAAAATCACAACAACACATGAACATTTTTATTCGGTATCGGTCAATCAATAATTCACTGTATTACCTTGTGGAGTTTACATCGCTGTAGACCAATCAATATGAGGAGTGAAGGCCTCATGCTTCTCGAAAGACTCGGTCTGAAACAATAGATATATAATTTAATCCATTATTTTCGTCTTCATCACAAATACGGTATCATAATACGATACAGTACTGAGAGAAGATTTAAGATTAAAATCACAACAACACATGAACATTTTTATTCGGTATCGGTCAATCAATAATTCACTGTATTACCTTGTGGAGTTTACATCGCTGTAGACCAATCAATATGATGCGTGAAGGCCTCATACTTCTGGAAAGACTCGGTCTGAAACAATAGATATATAATTAAATCCATTATATTCGTCTTCATCACAAATAGAGTATCATAATACGATACAGCACTGAGAGAAGATCAAAGATTAAAATCACAACAACACGTAAACATCTTTATTCGATATTGGTCAATCAATAATTCACTGCATTACCTTGTGGAGTTTACATTGCTGTAGACCAATCAATATGAGGAGCGAAGGCCTCATGCTTCTCGAAAGACTCGGTCTGAAACAATAGATATATAATTAAATCCATTATATTCGTCTTCATCACAAATAGGGTATCATTATACGATACAGTACTGAGAGAAGATCAAAGATCACAACAACACATAAACATCTTTATTCGGTATCGGTCAATCAATAATTCACTGTATTACCTTGTGGAGTTTACATCGCTGTAGACCAATCAATATGAGGAGCGAAGGCCTCATACTTCTCGAAAGACTCGGTCTGAAACAATAGATATATAATTAAATCCATTATTTTCGTCTTCATCACAAATACAGTATCATAATACGATACAGTACTGAGAGAAGATCAAAGATTAAAATCACAACAACACGTAAACATCTTTATTCGATATCGGTCAATCAATAATTCACTGTATTACCTTGTGGAGTTTACATTGCTGTAGACCAATCAATATGAGGAGTGAAGGCCTCATGCTTCTCGAAAGACTCGGTCTGAAACAATAGATATATAATTAAATCCATTATTTTCGTCTTCATCACAAATACAGTATCATAGTACGATACAGTACTGAGAGAAGATCAAAGATTAAAATCACAACAACACATAAACATCTTTATTCGGTATCGGTCAATCAATAATTCACTGTATTACCTTGTGGAGTTTACATCGCTGTAGACGAATCAATATGAGAAGCGAAGGCCTCATACTTCTCGAAAGACTCGGTATGAAACAATAGATATATAATTAAATCCATTATTTTCGTCTTCATCACAAATACAGTATCATAATACGATACAGTACTGAGAGAAGATTTAAGATTAAAATCACAACAACACATAAACATTTTTATTCGGTATCGGTCAATCAATAATTCACTGTATTACCTTGTGGAATTTGCATCGCTGTAGACCAATCAATATGATGCGTGAAGGCCTCATACTTCTGGAAAGACTCGGTCTGAAACAATAGATATATAATTAAATCCATTATTTTCGTCTTCATCACAAATACGGTATCATAATACGATACAGTACTGAGAGAAGATTTAAGATTAAAATCACAACAACACATGAACATTTTTATTCGGTATCGGTCAATCAATAATTCACTGTATTACCTTGTGGAGTTTACATCGCTGTAGAGCAATCAATATGATGCGTGAAGGCCTCATACTTCTGGAAAGACTCGGTCTGAAACAATAGATATATAATTAAATCCATTATATTCGTCTTCATCACAAATAGAGTACCATAATACGATACAGCACTGAGAGAAGATCAAAGATTAAAATCACAACAACACGTAAACATCTTTATTCGATATCGGTCAATCAATAATTCACTGCATTACCTTGTGGAGTTTACATTGCTGTAGACCAATCAATATGAGGAGTGAAGGCCTCATGCTTCTCGAAAGACTCGGTCTGAAACAATAGATATATAATTAAATCCATTATATTCGTCTTCATCATAAATAGAGTATCATAATACGATACAGCACTGAGAGAAGATCAAAGATTAAAATCACAACAACACGTAAACATCTTTATTCGATATTGGTCAATCAATAATTCACTGCATTACCTTGTGGAGTTTACATTGCTGTAGACCAATCAATATGAGGAGTGAAGGCCTCATGCTTCTCGAAAGACTCGGTCTGAAACAATAGATATATAATTAAATCCATTATTTTCGTCTTCATCATAAATAGAGTATCATAATACGATACAGCACTGAGAGAAGATCAAAGATTAAAATCACAACAACACGTAAACATCTTTATTCGATATTGGTCAATCAATAATTCACTGCATTACCTTGTGGAGTTTACATTGCTGTAGACCAATCAATATGAGGAGTGAAGGCCTCATGCTTCTCGAAAGACTCGGTCTGAAACAATAGATATATAATTAAATCCATTATATTCGTCTTCATCACAAATAGGGTATCATTATACGATACAGTACTGAGAGAAGATCAAAGATCACAACAACACATAAACATCTTTATTCGGTATCGGTCAATCAATAATTCACTGTATTACCTTGTGGAGTTTACATCGCTGTAGACCAATCAATATGAGGAGCGAAGGCCTCATACTTCTCGAAAGACTCGGTCTGAAACAATAGATATATAATTAAATCCATTATTTTCGTCTTCATCACAAATACAGTATCATAATACGATACAGTACTGAGAGAAGATTTAAGATTAAAATCACAACAACACATGAACATTTTTATTCGGTATCGGTCAATCAATAATTCACTGTATTACCTTGTGGAGTTTACATCGCTGTAGAGCAATCAATATGATGCGTGAAGGCCTCATACTTCTGGAAAGACTCGGTCTGAAACAATAGATATATAATTAAATCCATTATATTCGTCTTCATCACAAATAGAGTACCATAATACGATACAGCACTGAGAGAAGATCAAAGATTAAAATCACAACAACACGTAAACATCTTTATTCGATATCGGTCAATCAATAATTCACTGCATTACCTTGTGGAGTTTACATTGCTGTAGACCAATCAATATGAGGAGTGAAGGCCTCATGCTTCTCGAAAGACTCGGTCTGAAACAATAGATATATAATTAAATCCATTATATTCGTCTTCATCATAAATAGAGTATCATAATACGATACAGCACTGAGAGAAGATCAAAGATTAAAATCACAACAACACGTAAACATCTTTATTCGATATTGGTCAATCAATAATTCACTGCATTACCTTGTGGAGTTTACATTGCTGTAGACCAATCAATATGAGGAGCGAAGGCCTCATGCTTCTCGAAAGACTCGGTCTGAAACAATAGATATATAATTAAATCCATTATTTTCGTCTTCATCACAAATACGGTATCATAATACGATACAGTACTGAGAGAAGATTTAAGATTAAAATCACAACAACACATGAACATTTTTATTCGGTATCGGTCAATCAATAATTCACTGTATTACCTTGTGGAGTTTACATCGCTGTAGAGCAATCAATATGATGCGTGAAGGCCTCATACTTCTGGAAAGACTCGGTCTGAAACAATAGATATATAATTAAATCCATTATATTCGTCTTCATCACAAATAGAGTACCATAATACGATACAGCACTGAGAGAAGATCAAAGATTAAAATCACAACAACACGTAAACATCTTTATTCGATATCGGTCAATCAATAATTCACTGCATTACCTTGTGGAGTTTACATTGCTGTAGACCAATCAATATGAGGAGTGAAGGCCTCATGCTTCTCGAAAGACTCGGTCTGAAACAATAGATATATAATTAAATCCAATATTTTCGTCTTCATCACAAATACAGTATCATAGTACGATACAGTACTGAGAGAAGATCAAAGATTAAAATCACAACAACACATAAACATCTTTATTCGGTATCGGTCAATCAATAATTCACTGTATTACCTTGTGGAGTTTACATCGCTGTAGACGAATCAATATGAGGAGCGAAGGCCTCATACTTCTCGAAAGACTCGGTCTGAAACAGTAGATATATAATTAAATCCATTATTTTCGTCTTCATCACAAATACAGTATCATAATACGATAC
Organism: Parapristionchus giblindavisi; assembly: GCA_943737045.1. NCBI lineage: Eukaryota > Metazoa > Nematoda > Chromadorea > Rhabditida > Diplogasteridae > Parapristionchus > Parapristionchus giblindavisi. The sequence goes on along the minus strand of CALSFV010000020.1, from coordinate 137,383 downwards.
AGTACTGAGAGAAGATTTAAGATTAAAATCACAACAACACATGAACATTTTTATTCGGTATCGGTCAATCAATAATTCACTGTATTACCTTGTGGAGTTTACATCGCTGTAGACCAATCAATATGAGGAGCGAAGGCCTCATACTTCTCGAAAGACTCGGTATGAAACAATAGATATATAATTAAATCCATTATTTTCGTCTTCATCACAAATACAGTATCATAATACGATACAGTACTGAGAGAAGATTTAAGATTAAAATCACAACAACACATGAACATTTTTATTCGGTATCGGTCAATCAATAATTCACTGTATTACCTTGTGGAGTTTACATCGCTGTAGACCAATCAATATGAGGAGCGAAGGCCTCATACTTCTGGAAAGACTCGGTCTGAAACAATAGATATATAATTAAATCCATTATTTTCGTCTTCATCACAAATACGGTATCATAATACGATACAGTACTGAGAGAAGATTTAAGATTAAAATCACAACAACACATGAACATTTTTATTCGGTATCGGTCAATCAATAATTCACTGTATTACCTTGTGGAGTTTACATCGCTGTAGAGCAATCAATATGATGCGTGAAGGCCTCATACTTCTGGAAAGACTCGGTCTGAAACAATAGATATATAATTAAATCCATTATATTCGTCTTCATCACAAATAGAGTACCATAATACGATACAGCACTGAGAGAAGATCAAAGATTAAAATCACAACAACACGTAAACATCTTTATTCGATATCGGTCAATCAATAATTCACTGCATTACCTTGTGGAGTTTACATTGCTGTAGACCAATCAATATGAGGAGTGAAGGCCTCATGCTTCTCGAAAGACTCGGTCTGAAACAATAGATATATAATTAAATCCATTATATTCGTCTTCATCATAAATAGAGTATCATAATACGATACAGCACTGAGAGAAGATCAAAGATTAAAATCACAACAACACGTAAACATCTTTATTCGATATTGGTCAATCAATAATTCACTGCATTACCTTGTGGAGTTTACATTGCTGTAGACCAATCAATATGAGGAGCGAAGGCCTCATGCTTCTCGAAAGACTCGGTCTGAAACAATAGATATATAATTAAATCCATTATATTCGTCTTCATCACAAATAGGGTATCATTATACGATACAGTACTGAGAGAAGATCAAAGATCACAACAACACATAAACATCTTTATTCGGTATCGGTCAATCAATAATTCACTGTATTACCTTGTGGAGTTTACATCGCTGTAGACCAATCAATATGAGGAGCGAAGGCCTCATACTTCTCGAAAGACTCGGTCTGAAACAGTAGATATATAATTAAATCCATTATTTTCGTCTTCATCACAAATACAGTATCATAATACGATACAGTACTGAGAGAAGATCAAAGATTAAAATCACAACAACACATAAACATCTTTATTCGGTATCGGTCAATCAATAATTCACTGTATTACCTTGTGGAGTTTACATCGCTGTAGACGAATCAATATGAGGAGCGAAGGCCTCATACTTCTCGAAAGACTCGGTCTGAAACAGTAGATATATAATTAAATCCATTATTTTCGTCTTCATCACAAATACAGTATCATAATACGATACAGTACTGAGAGAAGATTTAAGATTAAAATCACAACAACACATGAACATTTTTATTCGGTATCGGTCAATCAATAATTCACTGTATTACCTTGTGGAGTTTACATCGCTGTAGACCAATCAATATGAGGAGCGAAGGCCTCATACTTCTCGAAAGACTCGGTATGAAACAATAGATATATAATTAAATCCATTATTTTCGTCTTCATCACAAATACAGTATCATAATACGATACAGTACTGAGAGAAGATTTAAGATTAAAATCACAACAACACATGAACATTTTTATTCGGTATCGGTCAATCAATAATTCACTGTTTTACCTTGTGGAGTTTACATCGCTGTAGACCAATCAATATGAGGAGCGAAGGCCTCATACTTCTCGAAAGACTCGGTCTGAAACAGTAGATATATAATTAAATCCATTATTTTCGTCTTCATCACAAATACAGTATCATAATACGATACAGTACTGAGAGAAGATCAAAGATTAAAATCACAACAACACGTAAACATCTTTATTCGATATCGGTCAATCAATAATTCACTGTATTACCTTGTGGAGTTTACATTGCTGTAGACCAATCAATATGAGGAGTGAAGGCCTCATGCTTCTCGAAAGACTCGGTCTGAAACAATAGATATATAATTAAATCCATTATATTCGTCTTCATCACAAATAGAGTATGATTATACGATACAGTACTGAGAGAAGATCAAAGATTAAAATCACAACAACACGTAAACATCTTTATTCGATATCGGTCATTCAATAATTCACTGCATTACCTTGTGGAGTTTACATCGCTGTAGACGAATCAATATGATGCGTGAAGGCCTCATACTTCTCGAAAGACTCGGTATGAAACAATAGATATATAATTAAATCCATTATTTTCGTCTTCATCACAAATACAGTATCATAATACGATACAGTACTGAGAGAAGATCAAAGATTAAAATCACAACAACACGTAAACATCTTTATTCGATATCGGTCAATCAATAATTCACTGTATTACCTTGTGGAGTTTACATTGCTGTAGACCAATCAATATGAGGAGTGAAGGCCTCATGCTTCTCGAAAGACTCGGTCTGAAACAATAGATATATAATTAAATCCATTATTTTCGTCTTCATCACAAATACAGTATCATAATACGATACAGTACTGAGAGAAGATCAAAGATTAAAATCACAACAACACATAAACATCTTTATTCGGTATCGGTCAATCAATAATTCACTGTATTACCTTGTGGAGTTTACATCGCTGTAGGCCAATCAATATGAGAAGCGAAGGCCTCATACTTCTCGAAAGACTCGGTATGAAACAATAGATATATAATTAAATCCATTATATTCGTCTTCATCACAAATAGAGTATGATTATACGATACAGTACTGAGAGAAGATCAAAGATTAAAATCACAACAACACGTAAACATCTTTATTCGGTATCGGTCAATCAATAATTCACTGTATTACCTTGTGGAATTTACATCGCTGTAGACCAATCAATATGATGCGTGAAGGCCTCATACTTCTGGAAAGACTCGGTCTGAAACAATAGATATATAATTAAATCCATTATTTTCGTCTTCATCACAAATACGGTATCATAATACGATACAGTACTGAGAGAAGATTTAAGATTAGAATCACAACAACACATGAACATTTTTATTCGGTATCGGTCAATCAATAATTCACTGTATTACCTTGTGGAGTTTACATCGCTGTAGAGCAATCAATATGATGCGTGAAGGCCTCATACTTCTGGAAAGACTCGGTCTGAAACAATAGATATATAATTAAATCCATTATTTTCGTCTTCATCACAAATACAGTATCATAATACGATACAGTACTGAGAGAAGATCAAAGAATACAATCACAACAACACATAAACGTATTTATTCGGTATCGGTCAATCAATAATTCACTGTATTACCTTGTGGAGTTTACATCGCTGTAGGCCAATCAATATGAGAAGCGAAGGCCTCATACTTCTCGAAAGACTCGGTATGAAACAATAGATATATAATTAAATCCATTATTTTCGTCTTCATTACAAATACAGTATCATAATACGATACAGTACTGAGAGAAGATTTAAGATTAAAATCACAACAACACATAAACATTTTTATTCGGTATCGGTCAATCAATAATTCACTGTATTACCTTGTGGAATTTACATCGCTGTAGACCAATCAATATGATGCGTGAAGGCCTCATACTTCTGGAAAGACTCGGTCTGAAACAATAGATATATAATTAAATCCATTATTTTCGTCTTCATCACAAATACGGTATCATAATACGATACAGTACTGAGAGAAGATTTAAGATTAGAATCACAACAACACATGAACATTTTTATTCGGTATCGGTCAATCAATAATTCACTGTATTACCTTGTGGAGTTTACATCGCTGTAGAGCAATCAATATGATGCGTGAAGGCCTCATACTTCTGGAAAGACTCGGTCTGAAACAATAGATATATAATTAAATCCATTATATTCGTCTTCATCACAAATAGAGTACCATAATACGATACAGCACTGAGAGAAGATCAAAGATTAAAATCACAACAACACGTAAACATCTTTATTCGATATCGGTCAATCAATAATTCACTGCATTACCTTGTGGAGTTTACATTGCTGTAGACCAATCAATATGAGGAGTGAAGGCCTCATACTTCTGGAAAGACTCGGTCTGAAACAATAGATATATAATTAAATCCATTATATTCGTCTTCATCACAAATACAGTATCATAATACGATACAGTACTGAGAGAAGATCAAAGATTAAAATCACAACAACACGTAAACATCTTTATTCGATATTGGTCAATCAATAATTCACTGCATTACCTTGTGGAGTTTACATTGCTGTAGACCAATCAATATGAGGAGCGAAGGCCTCATGCTTCTCGAAAGACTCGGTCTGAAACAATAGATATATAATTAAATCCATTATATTCGTCTTCATCACAAATAGGGTATCATTATACGATACAGTACTGAGAGAAGATCAAAGATCACAACAACACATAAACATCTTTATTCGGTATCGGTCAATCAATAATTCACTGTATTACCTTGTGGAGTTTACATCGCTGTAGACCAATCAATATGAGGAGCGAAGGCCTCATACTTCTCGAAAGACTCGGTCTGAAACAGTAGATATATAATTAAATCCATTATTTTCGTCTTCATCACAATACTATCATAATATCATAATACGATACAGTACTGAGAGAAGATCAAAGATTAAAATCACAACAACACGTAAACATCTTTATTCGATATCGGTCAATCAATAATTCACTGTATTACCTTGTGGAGTTTACATTGCTGTAGACCAATCAATATGAGGAGTGAAGGCCTCATGCTTCTCGAAAGACTCGGTCTGAAACAATAGATATATAATTAAATCCATTATTTTCGTCTTCATCACAAATACAGTATCATAGTACGATACAGTACTGAGAGAAGATTTAAGATTAAAATCACAACAACACATGAACATTTTTATTCGGTATCGGTCAATCAATAATTCACTGTATTACCTTGTGGAATTTACATCGCTGTAGACCAATCAATATGATGCGTGAAGGCCTCATACTTCTGGAAAGACTCGGTCTGAAACAATAGATATATAATTAAATCCATTATATTCGTCTTCATCACAAATACAGTATCATAATACGATACAGTACTGAGAGAAGATCAAATATTAAAATCAAAACAACACGTAAACATCTTTATTCGATATCGGTCAATCAATAATTCACTACATTACCTTGTGGAGTTTACATCGCTGTAGACCAATCAATATGAGGAGTGAAGGCCTCATACTTCTCGAAAGACTCGGTCTGAAACAATAGATATATAATTAAATCCATTATATTCGTCTTCATCACAAATAGAGTATGATTATACGATACAGTACTGAGAGAAGATCAAAGATTAAAATCACAACAACACGTAAACATCTTTATTCGATATCGGTCAATCAATAATTCACTGCATTACCTTGTGGAGTTTACATCGCTGTAGATCAATAAATATCATGCGTGAAGGCCTCATACTTCTCGAAAGACTCGGTCTGAAACTATAGATATATAATTAAATCCATTATTTTCGTCTTCATCACAAATACAGTATCATAATACGATACAGTACTGAGAGAAGATCAAAGATTAAAATCACAACAACACGTAAACATCTTTATTCGATATCGGTCAATCAATAATTCACTGTATTACCTTGTGGAGTTTACATTGCTGTAGACCAATCAATATGAGGAGTGAAGGCCTCATGCTTCTCGAAAGACTCGGTCTGAAACAATAGATATATAATTAAATCCATTATTTTCGTCTTCATCACAAATACAGTATCATAATACGATACAGTACTGAGAGAAGATCAAAGATTAAAATCACAACAACACGTAAACATCTTTATTCGATATCGGTCAATCAATAATTCACTGCATTACCTTGTGGAGTTTACATCGCTGTAGATCAATAAATATCATGCGTGAAGGCCTCATACTTCTCGAAAGACTCGGTCTGAAACTATAGATATATAATTAAATCCATTATTTTCGTCTTAATCACAAATACAGTATCATAATACGATACAGTACTGAGAGAAGATCAAAGATTAAAATCACAACAACACGTAAACATCTTTATTCGATATCGATCAATCAATAATTCACTGTATTACCTTGTGGAGTTTACATCGCTGTAGATCAATAAATATGATGCGTGAAGGCCTCATACTTCTCGAAAGACTCGGTCAGAAACAATAGATATATAATTAAATCCATTATATTCGTCTTCATCACAAATACAGTATCATAATACGATACAGTACTGAGAGAAGATCAACGATTAAAATTACAACAACACATAAACATCTTTATTCGGTATCGGTCAATCAATAATTCACTGTATTACCTTGTGGTGTTTACATCACTGTAGACCAATCAATATGAGGAGCGAAGGCCTCATACTTCTCGAAAGACTCGGTCTGAAACAATAGATATATAATTAAATCCATTATTTTCGTCTTCATCACAAATACAGTATCATAATACGATACAGTACTGAGAGAAGATCAAAGATTAAAATCACAACAACACGTAAACATCTTTATTCGATATCGGTCAATCAATAATTCACTGTATTACCTTGTGGAGTTTACATTGCTGTAGACCAATCAATATGAGGAGTGAAGGCCTCATGCTTCTCGAAAGACTCGGTCTGAAACAATAGATATATAATTAAATCCATTATTTTCGTCTTCATCACAAATACAGTATCATAATACGATACAGTACTGAGAGAAGATCAAAGATTAAAATCACAACAACACATAAACATCTTTATTCGGTATCGGTCAATCAATAATTCACTGTATTACCTTGTGGAGTTTACATCGCTGTAGGCCAATCAATATGAGGAGCGAAGGCCTCATACTTCTCGAAAGACTCGGTCTGAAACAATAGATATATAATTAAATCCATTATTTTCGTCTTCATCACAAATACAGTATCATAATACGATACAGTACTGAGAGAAGATCAAAGATTAAAATCACAACAACACGTAAACATCTTTATTCGATATCGGTCAATCAATAATTCACTGCATTACCTTGTGGAGTTTACATCGCTGTAGATCAATAAATATCGTGCGTGAAGGCCTCATACTTCTCGAAAGACTCGGTCTGAAACTATAGATATATAATTAAATCCATTATTTTCGTCTTCATCACAAATACAGTATCATAATACGATACAGTACTGAGAGAAGATCAAAGATTAAAATCACAACAACACGTAAACATCTTTGTTCGATATCGGTCAATCAATAATTCACTGTATTACCTTGTGGAGTTTACATTGCTGTAGACCAATCAATATGAGGAGTGAAGGCCTCATGCTTCTCGAAAGACTCGGTCTGAAACAATAGATATATAATTAAATCCATTATTTTCGTCTTCATCACAAATACAGTATCATAATACGATACAGTACTGAGAGAAGATCAAAGATTAAAATCACAACAACACATAAACATCTTTATTCGGTATCGGTCAATCAATAATTCACTGTATTACCTTGTGGAGTTTACATCGCTGTAGGCCAATCAATATGAGGAGCGAAGGCCTCATACTTCTCGAAAGACTCGGTCTGAAACAATAGATATATAATTAAATCCATTATTTTCGTCTTCATCACAAATACAGTATCATAATACGATACAGTACTGAGAGAAGATCAAAGATTAAAATCACAACAACACGTAAACATCTTTATTCGATATCGGTCAATCAATAATTCACTGCATTACCTTGTGGAGTTTACATCGCTGTAGATCAATAAATATCATGCGTGAAGGCCTCATACTTCTCGAAAGACTCGGTCTGAAACTATAGATATATAATTAAATCCATTATTTTCGTCTTCATCACAAATACAGTATCATAATACGATACAGTACTGAGAGAAGATCAAAGATTAAAATCACAACAACACGTAAACATCTTTATTCGATATCGATCAATCAATAATTCATTGTATTACCTTGTTTAGTTTACATCGCTGTAGATCAATAAATATGATGCGTGAAGGCCTCATACTTCTCGAAAGACTCGGTCTGAAACAATAGATATATAATTAAATCCATTATATTCGTCTTCATCACAAATACAGTATCATAATACGATACAGTACTGAGAGAAGATCAACGATTAAAATTACAACAACACATAAACATCTTTATTCGGTATCGGTCAATCAATAATTCACTGTATTACCTTGTGGAGTTTACATCGCTGTAGACCAATCAATATGAGGAGCGAAGGCCTCATACTTCTCGAAAGACTCGGTCTGAAACAATAGATATATAATTAAATCCATTATATTTGTCTTCATCACAAATACAGTATCATAATACGATACAGTACTGAGAGAAGATCAACGATTAAAATTACAACAACGCATAAACATCTTTATTCGGTATCGGTCAATCAATAATTCACTGTATTACCTTGTGGAGTTTACATCGCTGTAGACCAATCAATATGAGGAGCGAAGGCCTCATACTTCTCGAAAGACTCGGTCTGAAACAATAGATATATAATTAAATCCATTATATTCGTCTTCATCACAAATAGAGTATCATTATACGATACAGTACTGAGAGAAGATCAAAGATCACAACAACACATAAACATCTTTATTCGGTATCGGTCAAACAATAATTCACTGTATTACCTTGTGGAGTTTACATCGCTGTAGGCCAATCAATATGAGGAGCGAAGGCCTCATACTTCTCGAAAGACTCGGTCTGAAACAATAGATATATAATTAAATCCATTATTTTCGTCTTCATCACAAATACAGTATCATAATACGATACAGTACTGAGAGAAGATCAAAGATTAAAATCACAACTACACGTAAACATCTTTATTCGATATCGATCAATCAATAATTCACTGTATTACCTTGTGGAGTTTACATCGCTGTAGATCAATAAATATGATGCGTGAAGGCCTCATACTTCTCGAAAGACTCGGTCTGAAACAATAGATATATAATTAAATCCATTATATTCGTCTTCATCACAAATACAGTATCATAATACGATACAGTACTGAGAGAAGATCAACGATTAAAATTACAACAACACATAAACATCTTTATTCGGTATCGGTCAATCAATAATTCACTGTATTACCTTGTGGAGTTTACATCGCTGTAGACCAATCAATATGAGGAGCGAAGGCCTCATACTTCTCGAAAGACTCGGTCTGAAACAATAGATATATAATTAAATCCATTATATTTGTCTTCATCACAAATACAGTATCATAATACGATACAGTACTGAGAGAAGATCAAAGATTAAAATCACAACAACACGTAAACATCTTTATTCGGTATCGGTCAATCAATAATTCACTGTATTACCTTGTGGAATTTACATCGCTGTAGACCAATCAATATGATGCGTGAAGGCCTCATACTTCTGGAAAGACTCGGTCTGAAACAATAGATATATAATTAAATCCATTATTTTCGTCTTCATCACAAATACGGTATCATAATACGATACAGTACTGAGAGAAGATTTAAGATTAGAATCACAACAACACATGAACATTTTTATTCGGTATCGGTCAATCAATAATTCACTGTATTACCTTGTGGAGTTTACATCGCTGTAGAGCAATCAATATGATGCGTGAAGGCCTCATACTTCTGGAAAGACTCGGTCTGAAACAATAGATATATAATTAAATCCATTATTTTCGTCTTCATCACAAATACAGTATCATAATACGATACAGTACTGAGAGAAGATCAAAGAATACAATCACAACAACACATAAACGTATTTATTCGGTATCGGTCAATCAATAATTCACTGTATTACCTTGTGGAGTTTACATCGCTGTAGGCCAATCAATATGAGAAGCGAAGGCCTCATACTTCTCGAAAGACTCGGTATGAAACAATAGATATATAATTAAATCCATTATTTTCGTCTTCATTACAAATACAGTATCATAATACGATACAGTACTGAGAGAAGATTTAAGATTAAAATCACAACAACACATAAACATTTTTATTCGGTATCGGTCAATCAATAATTCACTGTATTACCTTGTGGAATTTACATCGCTGTAGACCAATCAATATGATGCGTGAAGGCCTCATACTTCTCGAAAGACTCGGTCTGAAACAATAGATATATAATTAAATCCATTATATTCGTCTTCATCACAAATACAGTATCATAATACGATACAGTACTGAGAGAAGATCAACGATTAAAATTACAACAACACATAAACATCTTTATTCGGTATCGGTCAATCAATAATTCACTGTATTACCTTGTGGAGTTTACATCGCTGTAGACCAATCAATATGAGGAGCGAAGGCCTCATACTTCTCGAAAGACTCGGTCTGAAACAATAGATATATAATTAAATCCATTATATTTGTCTTCATCACAAATACAGTATCATAATACGATACAGTACTGAGAGAAGATCAACGATTAAAATTACAACAACGCATAAACATCTTTATTCGGTATCGGTCAATCAATAATTCACTGTATTACCTTGTGGAGTTTACATCGCTGTAGACCAATCAATATGAGGAGCGAAGGCCTCATACTTCTCGAAAGACTCGGTCTGAAACAATAGATATATAATTAAATCCATTATATTCGTCTTCATCACAAATAGAGTATCATTATACGATACAGTACTGAGAGAAGATCAAAGATCACAACAACACATAAACATCTTTATTCGGTATCGGTCAAACAATAATTCACTGTATTACCTTGTGGAGTTTACATCGCTGTAGGCCAATCAATATGAGGAGCGAAGGCCTCATACTTCTCGAAAGACTCGGTCTGAAACAATAGATATATAATTAAATCCATTATTTTCGTCTTCATCACAAATACAGTATCATAATACGATACAGTACTGAGAGAAGATCAAAGATTAAAATCACAACTACACGTAAACATCTTTATTCGATATCGATCAATCAATAATTCACTGTATTACCTTGTGGAGTTTACATCGCTGTAGATCAATAAATATGATGCGTGAAGGCCTCATACTTCTCGAAAGACTCGGTCTGAAACAATAGATATATAATTAAATCCATTATATTCGTCTTCATCACAAATACAGTATCATAATACGATACAGTACTGAGAGAAGATCAACGATTAAAATTACAACAACACATAAACATCTTTATTCGGTATCGGTCAATCAATAATTCACTGTATTACCTTGTGGAGTTTACATCGCTGTAGACCAATCAATATGAGGAGCGAAGGCCTCATACTTCTCGAAAGACTCGGTCTGAAACAATAGATATATAATTAAATCCATTATATTTGTCTTCATCACAAATACAGTATCATAATACGATACAGTACTGAGAGAAGATCAAAGATTAAAATCACAACAACACGTAAACATCTTTATTCGGTATCGGTCAATCAATAATTCACTGTATTACCTTGTGGAATTTACATCGCTGTAGACCAATCAATATGATGCGTGAAGGCCTCATACTTCTGGAAAGACTCGGTCTGAAACAATAGATATATAATTAAATCCATTATTTTCGTCTTCATCACAAATACGGTATCATAATACGATACAGTACTGAGAGAAGATTTAAGATTAGAATCACAACAACACATGAACATTTTTATTCGGTATCGGTCAATCAATAATTCACTGTATTACCTTGTGGAGTTTACATCGCTGTAGAGCAATCAATATGATGCGTGAAGGCCTCATACTTCTGGAAAGACTCGGTCTGAAACAATAGATATATAATTAAATCCATTATTTTCGTCTTCATCACAAATACAGTATCATAATACGATACAGTACTGAGAGAAGATCAAAGAATACAATCACAACAACACATAAACGTATTTATTCGGTATCGGTCAATCAATAATTCACTGTATTACCTTGTGGAGTTTACATCGCTGTAGGCCAATCAATATGAGAAGCGAAGGCCTCATACTTCTCGAAAGACTCGGTATGAAACAATAGATATATAATTAAATCCATTATTTTCGTCTTCATTACAAATACAGTATCATAATACGATACAGTACTGAGAGAAGATTTAAGATTAAAATCACAACAACACATAAACATTTTTATTCGGTATCGGTCAATCAATAATTCACTGTATTACCTTGTGGAATTTACATCGCTGTAGACCAATCAATATGATGCGTGAAGGCCTCATACTTCTGGAAAGACTCGGTCTGAAACAATAGATATATAATTAAATCCATTATTTTCGTCTTCATCACAAATACGGTATCATAATACGATACAGTACTGAGAGAAGATTTAAGATTAGAATCACAACAACACATGAACATTTTTATTCGGTATCGGTCAATCAATAATTCACTGTATTACCTTGTGGAGTTTACATCGCTGTAGAGCAATCAATATGATGCGTGAAGGCCTCATACTTCTGGAAAGACTCGGTCTGAAACAATAGATATATAATTAAATCCATTATATTCGTCTTCATCACAAATAGAGTACCATAATACGATACAGCACTGAGAGAAGATCAAAGATTAAAATCACAACAACACGTAAACATCTTTATTCGATATCGGTCAATCAATAATTCACTGCATTACCTTGTGGAGTTTACATTGCTGTAGACCAATCAATATGAGGAGTGAAGGCCTCATACTTCTGGAAAGACTCGGTCTGAAACAATAGATATATAATTAAATCCATTATATTCGTCTTCATCACAAATACAGTATCATAATACGATACAGTACTGAGAGAAGATCAAAGATTAAAATCACAACAACACGTAAACATCTTTATTCGATATTGGTCAATCAATAATTCACTGCATTACCTTGTGGAGTTTACATTGCTGTAGACCAATCAATATGAGGAGCGAAGGCCTCATGCTTCTCGAAAGACTCGGTCTGAAACAATAGATATATAATTAAATCCATTATATTCGTCTTCATCACAAATAGGGTATCATTATACGATACAGTACTGAGAGAAGATCAAAGATCACAACAACACATAAACATCTTTATTCGGTATCGGTCAATCAATAATTCACTGTATTACCTTGTGGAGTTTACATCGCTGTAGACCAATCAATATGAGGAGCGAAGGCCTCATACTTCTCGAAAGACTCGGTCTGAAACAGTAGATATATAATTAAATCCATTATTTTCGTCTTCATCACAATACTATCATAATATCATAATACGATACAGTACTGAGAGAAGATCAAAGATTAAAATCACAACAACACGTAAACATCTTTATTCGATATCGGTCAATCAATAATTCACTGTATTACCTTGTGGAGTTTACATTGCTGTAGACCAATCAATATGAGGAGTGAAGGCCTCATGCTTCTCGAAAGACTCGGTCTGAAACAATAGATATATAATTAAATCCATTATTTTCGTCTTCATCACAAATACAGTATCATAGTACGATACAGTACTGAGAGAAGATTTAAGATTAAAATCACAACAACACATGAACATTTTTATTCGGTATCGGTCAATCAATAATTCACTGTATTACCTTGTGGAATTTACATCGCTGTAGACCAATCAATATGATGCGTGAAGGCCTCATACTTCTGGAAAGACTCGGTCTGAAACAATAGATATATAATTAAATCCATTATATTCGTCTTCATCACAAATACAGTATCATAATACGATACAGTACTGAGAGAAGATCAAATATTAAAATCAAAACAACACGTAAACATCTTTATTCGATATCGGTCAATCAATAATTCACTACATTACCTTGTGGAGTTTACATCGCTGTAGACCAATCAATATGAGGAGTGAAGGCCTCATACTTCTCGAAAGACTCGGTCTGAAACAATAGATATATAATTAAATCCATTATATTCGTCTTCATCACAAATAGAGTATGATTATACGATACAGTACTGAGAGAAGATCAAAGATTAAAATCACAACAACACGTAAACATCTTTATTCGATATCGGTCAATCAATAATTCACTGCATTACCTTGTGGAGTTTACATCGCTGTAGATCAATAAATATCATGCGTGAAGGCCTCATACTTCTCGAAAGACTCGGTCTGAAACTATAGATATATAATTAAATCCATTATTTTCGTCTTCATCACAAATACAGTATCATAATACGATACAGTACTGAGAGAAGATCAAAGATTAAAATCACAACAACACGTAAACATCTTTATTCGATATCGGTCAATCAATAATTCACTGTATTACCTTGTGGAGTTTACATTGCTGTAGACCAATCAATATGAGGAGTGAAGGCCTCATGCTTCTCGAAAGACTCGGTCTGAAACAATAGATATATAATTAAATCCATTATTTTCGTCTTCATCACAAATACAGTATCATAATACGATACAGTACTGAGAGAAGATCAAAGATTAAAATCACAACAACACATAAACATCTTTATTCGGTATCGGTCAATCAATAATTCACTGTATTACCTTGTGGAGTTTACATCGCTGTAGGCCAATCAATATGAGGAGCGAAGGCCTCATACTTCTCGAAAGACTCGGTCTGAAACAATAGATATATAATTAAATCCATTATTTTCGTCTTCATCACAAATACAGTATCATAATACGATACAGTACTGAGAGAAGATCAAAGATTAAAATCACAACAACACGTAAACATCTTTATTCGATATCGGTCAATCAATAATTCACTGCATTACCTTGTGGAGTTTACATCGCTGTAGATCAATAAATATCGTGCGTGAAGGCCTCATACTTCTCGAAAGACTCGGTCTGAAACTATAGATATATAATTAAATCCATTATTTTCGTCTTCATCACAAATACAGTATCATAATACGATACAGTACTGAGAGAAGATCAAAGATTAAAATCACAACAACACGTAAACATCTTTATTCGATATCGGTCAATCAATAATTCACTGTATTACCTTGTGGAGTTTACATTGCTGTAGACCAATCAATATGAGGAGTGAAGGCCTCATGCTTCTCGAAAGACTCGGTCTGAAACAATAGATATATAATTAAATCCATTATTTTCGTCTTCATCACAAATACAGTATCATAATACGATACAGTACTGAGAGAAGATCAAAGATTAAAATCACAACAACACATAAACATCTTTATTCGGTATCGGTCAATCAATAATTCACTGTATTACCTTGTGGAGTTTACATCGCTGTAGGCCAATCAATATGAGGAGCGAAGGCCTCATACTTCTCGAAAGACTCGGTCTGAAACAATAGATATATAATTAAATCCATTATTTTCGTCTTCATCACAAATACAGTATCATAATACGATACAGTACTGAGAGAAGATCAAAGATTAAAATCACAACAACACGTAAACATCTTTATTCGATATCGGTCAATCAATAATTCACTGCATTACCTTGTGGAGTTTACATCGCTGTAGATCAATAAATATCATGCGTGAAGGCCTCATACTTCTCGAAAGACTCGGTCTGAAACTATAGATATATAATTAAATCCATTATTTTCGTCTTCATCACAAATACAGTATCATAATACGATACAGTACTGAGAGAAGATCAAAGATTAAAATCACAACAACACGTAAACATCTTTATTCGATATCGATCAATCAATAATTCATTGTATTACCTTGTTTAGTTTACATCGCTGTAGATCAATAAATATGATGCGTGAAGGCCTCATACTTCTCGAAAGACTCGGTCTGAAACAATAGATATATAATTAAATCCATTATATTCGTCTTCATCACAAATACAGTATCATAATACGATACAGTACTGAGAGAAGATCAACGATTAAAATTACAACAACACATAAACATCTTTATTCGGTATCGGTCAATCAATAATTCACTGTATTACCTTGTGGAGTTTACATCGCTGTAGACCAATCAATATGAGGAGCGAAGGCCTCATACTTCTCGAAAGACTCGGTCTGAAACAATAGATATATAATTAAATCCATTATATTTGTCTTCATCACAAATACAGTATCATAATACGATACAGTACTGAGAGAAGATCAACGATTAAAATTACAACAACGCATAAACATCTTTATTCGGTATCGGTCAATCAATAATTCACTGTATTACCTTGTGGAGTTTACATCGCTGTAGACCAATCAATATGAGGAGCGAAGGCCTCATACTTCTCGAAAGACTCGGTCTGAAACAATAGATATATAATTAAATCCATTATATTCGTCTTCATCACAAATAGAGTATCATTATACGATACAGTACTGAGAGAAGATCAAAGATCACAACAACACATAAACATCTTTATTCGGTATCGGTCAAACAATAATTCACTGTATTACCTTGTGGAGTTTACATCGCTGTAGGCCAATCAATATGAGGAGCGAAGGCCTCATACTTCTCGAAAAATACAGACTCGGTCTGAAACAATAGATATATAATTCAAATCCATTATTTTTTACGTCTTCATCACAAATACAGTATCATAATACGATACAGTACTGAGAGAAGATCAAAGATTAAAATCACAACTACACGTAAACATCTTTATTCGATATCGATCAATCAATAATTCACTGTATTACCTTGTGGAGTTTACATCGCTGTAGATCAATAAATATGATGCGTGAAGGCCTCATACTTCTCGAAAGACTCGGTCTGAAACAATAGATATATAATTAAATCCATTATATTCGTCTTCATCACAAATACAGTATCATAATACGATACAGTACTGAGAGAAGATCAACGATTAAAATTACAACAACACATAAACATCTTTATTCGGTATCGGTCAATCAATAATTCACTGTATTACCTTGTGGAGTTTACATCGCTGTAGACCAATCAATATGAGGAGCGAAGGCCTCATACTTCTCGAAAGACTCGGTCTGAAACAATAGATATATAATTAAATCCATTATATTCGTCTTCATCACAAATAGAGTATCATTATACGATACAGTACTGAGAGAAGATCAAAGATCACAACAACACATAAACATCTTTATTCGGTATCGGTCAAACAATAATTCACTGTATTACCTTGTGGAGTTTACATCGCTGTAGGCCAATCAATATGAGGAGCGAAGGCCTCATACTTCTCGAAAGACTCGGTCTGAAACAATAGATATATAATTAAATCCATTATTTTCGTCTTCATCACAAATAGAGTATCATAATACGATACAATACTGAGAGAAGATCAAAGATTAAAATCACAACAACACGTAAACATCTTTATTCGATATCGGTCAATCAATAATTCACTGTATTACCTTGTGGAGTTTACATTGCTGTAGACCAATCAATATGAGGAGTGAAGGCCTCATGCTTCTCGAAAGACTCGGTCTGAAACAATAGATATATAATTAAATCCATTATATTCGTCTTCATCACAAATAGAGTATCATTATACGATACAGTACTGAGAGAAGATCAAAGATCACAACAACACATAAACATCTTTATTCGGTATCGGTCAAACAATACTTCACTGTATTACCTTGTGGAGTTTACATCGCTGTAGGCCAATCAATATGAGGAGCGAAGGCCTCATACTTCTCGAAAGACTCGGTCTGAAACAATAGATATATAATTAAATCCATTATATTCGTCTTCATCACAAATAGAGTATCATTATACGATACAGTACTGAGAGAAGATCAAAGATCACAACAACACATAAACATCTTTATTCGGTATCGGTCAAACAATAATTCACTGTATTACCTTGTGGAGTTTACATCGCTGTAGGCCAATCAATATGAGGAGCGAAGGCCTCATACTTCTCGAAAGACTCGGTCTGAAACAATAGATATATAATTAAATCCATTATTTTCGTCTTCATCACAAATACAGTATCATAATACGATACAGTACTGAGAGAAGATCAAAGATTAAAATCACAACTACACGTAAACATCTTTATTCGATATCGATCAATCAATAATTCACTGTATTACCTTGTGGAGTTTACATCGCTGTAGATCAATAAATATGATGCGTGAAGGCCTCATACTTCTCGAAAGACTCGGTCTGAAACAATAGATATATAATTAAATCCATTATATTCGTCTTCATCACAAATACAGTATCATAATACGATACAGTACTGAGAGAAGATCAACGATTAAAATTACAACAACACATAAACATCTTTATTCGGTATCGGTCAATCAATAATTCACTGTATTACCTTGTGGAGTTTACATCGCTGTAGACCAATCAATATGAGGAGCGAAGGCCTCATACTTCTCGAAAGACTCGGTCTGAAACAATAGATATATAATTAAATCCATTATATTCGTCTTCATCACAAATAGAGTATCATTATACGATACAGTACTGAGAGAAGATCAAAGATCACAACAACACATAAACATCTTTATTCGGTATCGGTCAAACAATAATTCACTGTATTACCTTGTGGAGTTTACATCGCTGTAGGCCAATCAATATGAGGAGCGAAGGCCTCATACTTCTCGAAAGACTCGGTCTGAAACAATAGATATATAATTAAATCCATTATTTTCGTCTTCATCACAAATAGAGTATCATAATACGATACAATACTGAGAGAAGATCAAAGATTAAAATCACAACAACACGTAAACATCTTTATTCGATATCGGTCAATCAATAATTCACTGTATTACCTTGTGGAGTTTACATTGCTGTAGACCAATCAATATGAGGAGTGAAGGCCTCATGCTTCTCGAAAGACTCGGTCTGAAACAATAGATATATAATTAAATCCATTATATTCGTCTTCATCACAAATAGAGTATCATTATACGATACAGTACTGAGAGAAGATCAAAGATCACAACAACACATAAACATCTTTATTCGGTATCGGTCAAACAATACTTCACTGTATTACCTTGTGGAGTTTACATCGCTGTAGGCCAATCAATATGAGGAGCGAAGGCCTCATACTTCTCGAAAGACTCGGTCTGAAACAATAGATATATAATTAAATCCATTATATTCGTCTTCATCACAAATAGAGTATCATTATACGATACAGTACTGAGAGAAGATCAAAGATCACAACAACACATAAACATCTTTATTCGGTATCGGTCAAACAATAATTCACTGTATTACCTTGTGGAGTTTACATCGCTGTAGGCCAATCAATATGAGGAGCGAAGGCCTCATACTTCTCGAAAGACTCGGTCTGAAACAATAGATATATAGGGTGATGTAAACAATAAATTGTGGCAAACTTGTGCTTTTTGCAGGTGCGTGACAATGATTGACAACTTTATCGCACCCAATTGCAGTCAGACATCAAATTTAATACAGATTGTTGTCAATGTGTCTAAAAAATATTTGTGGTTGCAATTAATGAATGAACTGTTGACAGACAAGAAAAATGAGGATGATACAAGTCATGACCAGAGAAATGTGCTTCTTTCTAGTCAGACAACAAAAAATCTTCTTTTTGATGTCAATCGATTCTTGCCTTCTCATTGACATCAAAACGAATATTTTTTGTTGTCTGAATAGAAAGAAGCACATTTCTCTAGTCATTCCATTTTTTGGTGCATTTTCACATCCTCATAATAATGAGACGATAGTTCATTAGTCAAAGCGGCGCACCTCAGACAGGTTTGGTGACACGGCGGAGAGTGTGACAGAGAGAATCATTTGATGCCATCTCGCACGCACACCCTCTCTAATGCAGCCCACCAAACCCGTCTGGCATCCGCCTCGCCCTCTTTATAAGTTGGAAAACGTGATTAGCCATTCATTGTTGCCTCGCTATTACAGAGGCTGAACTAATGTGTCCTGACATGTATCATCCTCAGTTTTCTTGTCTGACTACAAAATAGTCTCTATCTGTTGCCACATTTATTTATTTCATACATTGACTACAATCGTTTTACTTTTTGAAGTCTGACAACAAAGTTCTCCGATAAAGTTGTCAATCGTTTGCCGTTGTCACGCACCTGCAAAAAGCACAAGTTTGCCAAAATTTATTGTTTACATCACCCTATATAATTAAATCCATTATTTTCGTCTTCATCACAAATACAGTATCATAATACGATACAGTACTGAGAGAAGATCAAAGATTAAAATCACAACAACACGTAAACATCTTTATTCGATATCGGTCAATCAATAATTCACTGTATTACCTTGTGGAGTTTACATTGCTGTAGACCAATCAATATGAGGAGTGAAGGCCTCATGCTTCTCGAAAGACTCGGTCTGAAACAATAGATATATAATTAAATCCATTATATTCGTCTTCATCACAAATAGAGTATCATTATACGATACAGTACTGAGAGAAGATCAAAGATCACAACAACACATAAACATCTTTATTCGGTATCGGTCAAACAATAATTCACTGTATTACCTTGTGGAGTTTACATCGCTGTAGGCCAATCAATATGAGGAGCGAAGGCCTCATACTTCTCGAAAGACTCGGTCTGAAACAATAGATATATAATTAAATCCATTATTTTCGTCTTCATCACAAATACAGTATCATAATACGATACAGTACTGAGAGAAGATCAAAGATTAAAATCACAACAACACGTAAACATCTTTATTCGATATCGGTCAATCAATAATTCACTGTATTACCTTGTGGAGTTTACATTGCTGTAGACCAATCAATATGAGGAGTGAAGGCCTCATGCTTCTCGAAAGACTCGGTCTGAAACAATAGATATATAATTAAATCCATTATTTTCGTCTTCATCACAAATACAGTATCATAATACGATACAGTACTGAGAGAAGATCAAAGATTAAAATCACAACAACACATAAACATCTTTATTCGGTATCGGTCAATCAATAATTCACTGTATTACCTTGTGGAGTTTACATCGCTGTAGGCCAATCAATATGAGGAGCGAAGGCCTCATACTTCTCGAAAGACTCGGTCTGAAACAATAGATATATAATTAAATCCATTATATTCGTCTTCATCACAAATAGAGTATCATTATACGATACAGTACTGAGAGAAGATCAAAGATCACAACAACACATAAACATCTTTATTCGGTATCGGTCAAACAATAATTCACTGTATTACCTTGTGGAGTTTACATCGCTGTAGGCCAATCAATATGAGGAGCGAAGGCCTCATACTTCTCGAAAGACTCGGTCTGAAACAATAGATATATAATTAAATCCATTATTTTCGTCTTCATCACAAATACAGTATCATAATACGATACAGTACTGAGAGAAGATCAAAGATTAAAATCACAACAACACGTAAACATCTTTATTCGATATCGGTCAATCAATAATTCACTGTATTACCTTGTGGAGTTTACATTGCTGTAGACCAATCAATATGAGGAGTGAAGGCCTCATGCTTCTCGAAAGACTCGGTCTGAAACAATAGATATATAATTAAATCCATTATTTTCGTCTTCATCACAAATACAGTATCATAATACGATACAGTACTGAGAGAAGATCAAAGATTAAAATCACAACAACACATAAACATCTTTATTCGGTATCGGTCAATCAATAATTCACTGTATTACCTTGTGGAGTTTACATCGCTGTAGGCCAATCAATATGAGGAGCGAAGGCCTCATACTTCTCGAAAGACTCGGTCTGAAACAATTGATATATAATTAAATCCATTATATTCGTCTTCATCACAAATAGAGTATCATTATACGATACAGTACTGAGAGAAGATCAAAGATCACAACAACACATAAACATCTTTATTCGGTATCGGTCAAACAATAATTCACTGTATTACCTTGTGGAGTTTACATCGCTGTAGGCCAATCAATATGAGGAGCGAAGGCCTCATACTTCTCGAAAGACTCGGTCTGAAACAATAGATATATAATTAAATCCATTATTTTCGTCTTCATCACAAATACAGTATCATAATACGATACAGTACTGAGAGAAGATCAAAGATTAAAATCACAACAACACGTAAACATCTTTATTCGATATCGGTCAATCAATAATTCACTGTATTACCTTGTGGAGTTTACATTGCTGTAGACCAATCAATATGAGGAGTGAAGGCCTCATGCTTCTCGAAAGACTCGGTCTGAAACAATAGATATATAATTAAATCCATTATATTCGTCTTCATCACAAATAGAGTATCATTATACGATACAGTACTGAGAGAAGATCAAAGATCACAACAACACATAAACATCTTTATTCGGTATCGGTCAAACAATAATTCACTGTATTACCTTGTGGAGTTTACATCGCTGTAGGCCAATCAATATGAGGAGCGAAGGCCTCATACTTCTCGAAAGACTCGGTCTGAAACAATAGATATATAATTAAATCCATTATTTTCGTCTTCATCACAAATACAGTATCATAATACGATACAGTACTGAGAGAAGATCAAAGATTAAAATCACAACAACACGTAAACATCTTTATTCGATATCGGTCAATCAATAATTCACTGTATTACCTTGTGGAGTTTACATTGCTGTAGACCAATCAATATGAGGAGTGAAGGCCTCATGCTTCTCGAAAGACTCGGTCTGAAACAATAGATATATAATTAAATCCATTATTTTCGTCTTCATCACAAATACAGTATCATAATACGATACAGTACTGAGAGAAGATCAAAGATTAAAATCACAACAACACATAAACATCTTTATTCGGTATCGGTCAATCAATAATTCACTGTATTACCTTGTGGAGTTTACATCGCTGTAGGCCAATCAATATGAGGAGCGAAGGCCTCATACTTCTCGAAAGACTCGGTCTGAAACAATTGATATATAATTAAATCCATTATATTCGTCTTCATCACAAATAGAGTATCATTATACGATACAGTACTGAGAGAAGATCAAAGATCACAACAACACATAAACATCTTTATTCGGTATCGGTCAAACAATAATTCACTGTATTACCTTGTGGAGTTTACATCGCTGTAGGCCAATCAATATGAGGAGCGAAGGCCTCATACTTCTCGAAAGACTCGGTCTGAAACAATAGATATATAATTAAATCCATTATTTTCGTCTTCATCACAAATACAGTATCATAATACGATACAGTACTGAGAGAAGATCAAAGATTAAAATCACAACAACACGTAAACATCTTTATTCGATATCGGTCAATCAATAATTCACTGTATTACCTTGTAGAGTTTACATTGCTGTAGACCAATCAATATGAGGAGTGAAGGCCTCATGCTTCTCGAAAGACTCGGTCTGAAACAATAGATATATAATTAAATCCATTATTTTCGTCTTCATCACAAATACAGTATCATAATACGATACAGTACTGAGAGAAGATCAAAGATTAAAATCACAACAACACATAAACATCTTTATTCGGTATCGGTCAATCAATAATTCACTGTATTACCTTGTGGAGTTTACATCGCTGTAGGCCAATCAATATGAGGAGCGAAGGCCTCATACTTCTCGAAAGACTCGGTCTGAAACAATAGATATATAATTAAATCCATTATTTTCGTCTTCATCACAAATACAGTATCATAATACGATACAGTACTGAGAGAAGATCAAAGATTAAAATCACAACAACACGTAAACATCTTTATTCGATATCGGTCAATCAATAATTCACTGCATTACCTTGTGGAGTTTACATCGCTGTAGATCAATAAATATCATGCGTGAAGGCATCATACTTCTCGAAAGACTCGGTCTGAAACTATAGATATATAATTAAATCCATTATTTTCGTCTTCATCACAAATACAGTATCATAATACGATACAGTACTGAGAGAAGATCAAAGATTAAAATCACAACAACACGTTAACATCTTTATTCGATATCGGTCAATCAATAATTCACTGTATTACCTTGTGGAGTTTACATTGCTGTAGACCAATCAATATGAGGAGTGAAGGCCTCATGCTTCTCGAAAGACTCGGTCTGAAACAATAGATATATAATTAAATCCATTATTTTCGTCTTCATCACAAATACAGTATCATAATACGATACAGTACTGAGAGAAGATCAAAGATTAAAATCACAACAACACATAAACATCTTTATTCGGTATCGGTCAATCAATAATTCACTGTATTACCTTGTGGAGTTTACATCGCTGTAGGCCAATCAATATGAGGAGCGAAGGCCTCATACTTCTCGAAAGACTCGGTCTGAAACAATAGATATATAATTAAATCCATTATTTTCGTCTTCATCACAAATACAGTATCATAATACGATACAGTACTGAGAGAAGATCAAAGATTAAAATCACAACAACACGTAAACATCTTTATTCGATATCGGTCAATCAATAATTCACTGCATTACCTTGTGGAGTTTACATCGCTGTAGATCAATAAATATCATGCGTGAAGGCCTCATACTTCTCGAAAGACTCGGTCTGAAACTATAGATATATAATTAAATCCATTATTTTCGTCTTCATCACAAATACAGTATCATAATACGATACAGTACTGAGAGAAGATCAAAGATTAAAATCACAACAACACGTAAACATCTTTATTCGATATCGATCAATCAATAATTCACTGTATTACCTTGTGGAGTTTACATCGCTATAGATCAATAAATATGATGCGTGAAGGCCTCATACTTCTCGAAAGACTCGGTCTGAAACAATAGATATATAATTAAATCCATTATATTCGTCTTCATCACAAATACAGTATCATTATACGATACAGTACTGAGAGAAGATCAAAGATCACAACAACACATAAACATCTTTATTCGGTATCGGTCAATCAATAATTCACTGTATTACCTTGTGGAGTTTACATCGCTGTAGGCCAATCAATATGAGGAGCGAAGGCCTCATACTTCTCGAAAGACTCGGTCTGAAACAATAGATATATAATTAAATCCATTATTTTCGTCTTCATCACAAATAGAGTATCATTATACGATACAGTACTGAGAGAAGATCAAAGATCACAACAACACATAAACATCTTTATTCGGTATCGGTCAAACAATAATTCACTGTATTATCTTGTGGAGTTTACATCGCTGTAGGCCAATCAATATGAGGAGCGAAGGCCTCATTCTTCTCGAAAGACTCGGTCTGAAACAATAGATATATAATTAAATCCATTATTTTCGTCTTCATCACAAATACAGTATCATAATACGATACAGTACTGAGAGAAGATTTAAGATTAAAATCACAACAACACGTAAACATCTTTATTCGATATCGATCAATCAATAATTCACTGTATTACCTTGTGGAGTTTACATCGCTGTAGGCCAATCAATATGAGGAGCGAAGGCCTCATACTTCTCGAAAGACTCGGTCTGAAACAATAGATATATAATTAAATCCATTATTTTCGTCTTCATCACAAATAGAGTATCATTATACGATACAGTACTGAGAGAAGATCAAAGATCACAACAACACATAAACATCTTTATTCGGTATCGGTCAAACAATAATTCACTGTATTATCTTGTGGAGTTTACATCGCTGTAGGCCAATCAATATGAGGAGCGAAGGCCTCATTCTTCTCGAAAGACTCGGTCTGAAACAATAGATATATAATTAAATCCATTATTTTCGTCTTCATCACAAATACAGTATCATAATACGATACAGTACTGAGAGAAGATCAAAGATTAAAATCACAACAACACGTAAACATCTTTATTCGATATCGGTCAATCAATAATTCACTGCATTACCTTGTGGAGTTTACATCGCTGTAGATCAATAAATATCATGCGTGAAGGCCTCATACTTCTCGAAAGACTCGGTCTGAAACTATAGATATATAATTAAATCCATTATTTTCGTCTTCATCACAAATACAGTATCATAATACGATACAGTACTGAGAGAAGATCAAAGATTAAAATCACAACAACACGTAAACATCTTTATTCGATATCGATCAATCAATAATTCACTGTATTACCTTGTGGAGTTTACATCGCTGTAGATCAATAAATATGATGCGTGAAGGCCTCATACTTCTCGAAAGACTCGGTCTGAAACAATAGATATATAATTAAATCCATTATATTCGTCTTCATCACAAATACAGTATCATAATAGGATACAGTACTGAGAGAAGATCAACGATTAAAATTACAACAACACATAAACATCTTTATTCGGTATCGGTCAATCAATAATTCACTGTATTACCTTGTGGAGTTTACATCGCTGTAGACCAATCAATATGAGGAGCGAAGGCCTCATACTTCTCGAAAGACTCGGTCTGAAACAATAGATATATAATTAAATCCATTATATTCGTCTTCATCACAAATACAGTATCATAATACGATACAGTACTGAGAGAAGATTTAAGATTAAAATCACAACAACACGTAAACATCTTTATTCGATATCGATCAATCAATAATTCACTGTATTACCTTGTGGAGTTTACATCGCTGTAGGCCAATCAATATGAGGAGCGAAGGCCTCATACTTCTCGAAAGACTCGGTCTGAAACAATAGATATATAATTAAATCCATTATTTTCGTCTTCATCACAAATAGAGTATCATTATACGATACAGTACTGAGAGAAGATCAAAGATCACAACAACACATAAACATCTTTATTCGGTATCGGTCAAACAATAATTCACTGTATTATCTTGTGGAGTTTACATCGCTGTAGGCCAATCAATATGAGGAGCGAAGGCCTCATTCTTCTCGAAAGACTCGGTCTGAAACAATAGATATATAATTAAATCCATTATTTTCGTCTTCATCACAAATACAGTATCATAATACGATACAGTACTGAGAGAAGATTTAAGATTAAAATCACAACAACACGTAAACATCTTTATTCGATATCGATCAATCAATAATTCACTGTATTATCTTGTGGAGTTTACATCGCTGTAGGCCAATCAATATGAGGAGCGAAGGCCTCATTCTTCTCGAAAGACTCGGTCTGAAACAATAGATATATAATTAAATCCATTATTTTCGTCTTCATCACAAATACAGTATCATAATACGATACAGTACTGAGAGAAGATCAAAGATTAAAATCACAACAACACGTAAACATCTTTATTCGATATCGGTCAATCAATAATTCACTGCATTACCTTGTGGAGTTTACATCGCTGTAGATCAATAAATATCATGCGTGAAGGCCTCATACTTCTCGAAAGACTCGGTCTGAAACTATAGATATATAATTAAATCCATTATTTTCGTCTTCATCACAAATACAGTATCATAATACGATACAGTACTGAGAGAAGATCAAAGATTAAAATCACAACAACACGTAAACATCTTTATTCGATATCGATCAATCAATAATTCACTGTATTACCTTGTGGAGTTTACATCGCTGTAGATCAATAAATATGATGCGTGAAGGCCTCATACTTCTCGAAAGACTCGGTCTGAAACAATAGATATATAATTAAATCCATTATATTCGTCTTCATCACAAATACAGTATCATAATAGGATACAGTACTGAGAGAAGATCAACGATTAAAATTACAACAACACATAAACATCTTTATTCGGTATCGGTCAATCAATAATTCACTGTATTACCTTGTGGAGTTTACATCGCTGTAGACCAATCAATATGAGGAGCGAAGGCCTCATACTTCTCGAAAGACTCGGTCTGAAACAATAGATATATAATTAAATCCATTATATTCGTCTTCATCACAAATAGAGTATCATTATACGATACAGTACTGAGAGAAGATCAAAGATCACAACAACACATAAACATCTTTATTCGGTATCGGTCAATCAATAATTCACTGTATTACCTTGTGGAGTTTACATTGCTGTAGACCAATCAATATGAGGAGTGAAGGCCTCATGCTTCTCGAAAGACTCGGTCTGAAACAATAGATATATAATTAAATCCATTATTTTCGTCTTCATCACAAATACAGTATCATAATACGATACAGTACTGAGAGAAGATCAAAGATTAAAATCACAACAACACATAAACATCTTTATTCGGTATCGGTCAATCAATAATTCACTGTATTACCTTGTGGAGTTTACATCGCTGTAGGCCAATCAATATGAGGAGCGAAGGCCTCATACTTCTCGAAAGACTCGGTCTGAAACAATAGATATATAATTAAATCCATTATTTTCGTCTTCATCACAAATAGAGTATCATTATACGATACAGTACTGAGAGAAGATCAAAGATCACAACAACACATAAACATCTTTATTCGGTATCGGTCAAACAATAATTCACTGTATTATCTTGTGGAGTTTACATCGCTGTAGGCCAATCAATATGAGGAGCGAAGGCCTCATTCTTCTCGAAAGACTCGGTCTGAAACAATAGATATATAATTAAATCCATTATTTTCGTCTTCATCACAAATACAGTATCATAATACGATACAGTACTGAGAGAAGATTTAAGATTAAAATCACAACAACACGTAAACATCTTTATTCGATATCGATCAATCAATAATTCACTGTATTATCTTGTGGAGTTTACATCGCTGTAGGCCAATCAATATGAGGAGCGAAGGCCTCATTCTTCTCGAAAGACTCGGTCTGAAACAATAGATATATAATTAAATCCATTATTTTCGTCTTCATCACAAATACAGTATCATAATACGATACAGTACTGAGAGAAGATTTAAGATTAAAATCACAACAACACATGAACATTTTTATTCGGTATCGGTCAATCAATAATTCACTGTATTGCCTTGTGGAGTTTACATCGCTGTAGGCCAATCAATATGAGGAGCGAAGGCCTCATACTTCTCGAAAGACTCGGTCTGAAACAATAGATATATAATTAAATCCATTATTTTCGTCTTCATCACAAATACAGTATCATAATACGATACAGTACTGAGAGAAGATCAAAGATTAAAATCACAACAACACGTAAACATCTTTATTCGATATCGATCAATCAATAATTCACTGTATTACCTTGTGGAGTTTACATCGCTGTAGACCAATCAATATGAGGAGTGAAGGCCTCATGCTTCTCGAAAGACTCGGTCTGAAACAATAGATATATAATTAAATCCATTATATTCGTCTTCATCACAAATAGAGTATCATTATACGATACAGTACTGAGAGAAGATCAAAGATCACAACAACACATAAACATCTTTATTCGGTATCGGTCAAACAATAATTCACTGTATTATCTTGTGGAGTTTACATCGCTGTAGGCCAATCAATATGAGGAGCGAAGGCCTCATACTTCTCGAAAGACTCGGTCTGAAACAATAGATATATAATTAAATCCATTATTTTCGTCTTCATCACAAATACAGTATCATAATACGATACAGTACTGAGAGAAGATCAAAGATTAAAATCACAACAACACGTAAACATCTTTATTCGATATCGATCAATCAATAATTCACTGTATTACGTTGTGGAGTTTACATCGCTGTAGATCAATAAATATGATGCGTGAAGGCCTCATACTTCTCGAAAGACTCGGTCTGAAACAATAGATATATAATTAAATCCATTATATTCGTCTTCATCACAAATACAGTATCATAATACGATACAGTACTGAGAGAAGATCAACGATTAAAATTACAACAACACATAAACATCTTTATTCGGTATCGGTCAATCAATAATTCACTGTATTACCTTGTGGAGTTTACATCGCTGTAGACCAATCAATATGAGGAGCGAAGGCCTCATACTTCTCGAAAGACTCGGTCTGAAACAATAGATATATAATTAAATCCATTATATTCGTCTTCATCACAAATAGAGTATCATTATACGATACAGTACTGAGAGAAGATCAAAGATCACAACAACACATAAACATCTTTATTCGGTATCGGTCAAACAATAATTCACTGTATTACCTTGTGGAGTTTACATCGCTGTAGGCCAATCAATATGAGGAGCGAAGGCCTCATACTTCTCGAAAGACTCGGTCTGAAACAATAGATATATAATTAAATCCATTATTTTCGTCTTCATCACAAATACAGTATCATAATACGATACAGTACTGAGAGAAGATCAAAGATTAAAATCACAACAACACGTAAACATCTTTATTCGATATCGATCAATCAATAATTCACTGTATTACCTTGTGGAGTTTACATCGCTGTAGACCAATCAATATGAGGAGCGAAGGCCTCATACTTCTCAAAAGACTCGGTATGAAACAATAGATATATAATTAAATCCATTATTTTCGTCTTCATCACAAATACAGTATCATAATATGATACAGTACTGAGAGAAGATTTAAGATTAAAATCACAACAACACATGAACATTTTTATTCGGTATCGGTCAATCAATAATTCACTGTATTACCTTGTGGAGTTTACATCGCTGTAGACCAATCAATATGAGGAGTGAAGGCCTCATGCTTCTCGAAAGACTCGGTCTGAAACAATAGATATATAATTAAATCCATTATATTCGTCTTCATCACAAATAGAGTATCATTATACGATACTGTACTGAGAGAAGATCAAAGATCACAACAACACATAAACATCTTTCTTCGGTATCGGTCAAACAATAATTCACTGCATTACCTTGTGGAGTTTACATCACTGTAGACCAATCAATATGAGGAGTGAAGGCCTCATGCTTCTCGAAAGACTCGGTCTGAAACAATAGATATATAATTAAATCCATTATATTCCTCTTCATCACAAATAGAGTATCATTATACGATACTGTACTGAGAGAAGATCAAAGATCACAACAACACATAAACATCTTTATTCGGTATCGGTCAATCAATAATTCACTGTATTACCTTGTGGAGTTTACATCGCTGTAGGCCAATCAATATGAGGAGCGAAGGCCTCATACTTCTCGAAAGACTCGGTCTGAAACAATAGATATATAATTAAAGCCACACCCCAAGCTAATTTTACTCTCCGCATTGGCAATACTCTCTCGTAGACAAAGAAAGCGAGAGAGTGTAGCCAGAGCGGAGAGTTTCAAATTAGCTTGGGGTGTCGCTTTAAATCCATTATTTTCGTCTTCATCACAAATACAGTATCATAATACGATACAGTACTGAGAGAAGATCAAAGATTAAAATCACAACAACACGTAAACATCTTTATTCAATATCGATCAATCAATAATTCACTGTATTACCTTGTGGAGTTTACATCGCTGTAGACCAATCAATATGATGCGTGAAGGCCTCATACTTCTCGAAAGACTCGGTCTGAAACAATAGATATATAATTAAATCCATTATATTCGTCTTCATCACAAATACAGTATCATAATACGATACAGTACTGAGAGAAGATTTAAGATTAAAATCACAACAACACATGAACATTTTTATTCGGTATCGGTCAATCAATAATTCACTGTATTACCTTGTGGAGTTTACATCGCTGTAGACCAATCAATATGAGGAGTGAAGGCCTCATGCTTCTCGAAAGACTCGGTCTGAAACAATAGATATATAATTAAATCCATTATATTCGTCTTCATCACAAATAGAGTATCATTATACGATACAGTACTGAGAGAAGATCAAAGATCACAACAACACATAAACATCTTTATTCGGTATCGGTCAAACAATAATTCACTGTATTATCTTGTGGAGTTTACATCGCTGTAGGCCAATCAATATGAGGAGCGAAGGCCTCATACTTCTCGAAAGACTCGGTCTGAAACAATAGATATATAATTAAATCCATTATTTTCGTCTTCATCACAAATACAGTATCATAATACGATACAGTACTGAGAGAAGATCAAAGATTAAAATCACAACAACACATAAACATCTTTATTCGGTATCGGTCAAACAATAATTCACTGTATTATCTTGTGGAGTTTACATCGCTGTAGGCCAATCAATATGAGGAGCGAAGGCCTCATACTTCTCGAAAGACTCGGTCTGAAACAATAGATATATAATTAAATCCATTATTTTCGTCTTCATCACAAATACAGTATCATAATACGATACAGTACTGAGAGAAGATCAAAGATTAAAATCACAACAACACGTAAACATCTTTATTCGATATCGATCAATCAATAATTCACTGTATTACGTTGTGGAGTTTACATCGCTGTAGATCAATAAATATGATGCGTGAAGGCCTCATACTTCTCGAAAGACTCGGTCTGAAACAATAGATATATAATTAAATCCATTATATTCGTCTTCATCACAAATACAGTATCATAATACGATACAGTACTGAGAGAAGATCAACGATTAAAATTACAACAACACATAAACATCTTTATTCGGTATCGGTCAATCAATAATTCACTGTATTACCTTGTGGAGTTTACATCGCTGTAGACCAATCAATATGAGGAGCGAAGGCCTCATACTTCTCGAAAGACTCGGTCTGAAACAATAGATATATAATTAAATCCATTATATTCGTCTTCATCACAAATAGAGTATCATTATACGATACAGTACTGAGAGAAGATCAAAGATCACAACAACACATAAACATCTTTATTCGGTATCGGTCAAACAATAATTCACTGTATTACCTTGTGGAGTTTACATCGCTGTAGGCCAATCAATATGAGGAGCGAAGGCCTCATACTTCTCGAAAGACTCGGTCTGAAACAATAGATATATAATTAAATCCATTATTTTCGTCTTCATCACAAATACAGTATCATAATACGATACAGTACTGAGAGAAGATCAAAGATTAAAATCACAACAACACGTAAACATCTTTATTCGATATCGATCAATCAATAATTCACTGTATTACCTTGTGGAGTTTACATCGCTGTAGACCAATCAATATGAGGAGCGAAGGCCTCATACTTCTCAAAAGACTCGGTATGAAACAATAGATATATAATTAAATCCATTATTTTCGTCTTCATCACAAATACAGTATCATTATACGATACTGTACTGAGAGAAGATCAAAGATCACAACAACACATAAACATCTTTCTTCGGTATCGGTCAAACAATAATTCACTGCATTACCTTGTGGAGTTTACATCGCTGTAGGCCAATCAATATGAGGAGCGAAGGCCTCATACTTCTCGAAAGACTCGGTCTGAAACAATAGATATATAATTAAATCCATTATTTTCGTCTTCATCACAAATACAGTATCATAATACGATACAGTACTGAGAGAAGATCAAAGATTAAAATCACAACAACACATAAACATCTTTATTCGGTATCGGTCAATCAATAATTCACTGTATTACCTTGTGGAGTTTACATCGCTGTAGACCAATCAATATGAGGAGCGAAGGCCTCATACTTCTCGAAAGACTCGGTCTGAAACAATAGATATATAATTAAATCCATTATATTCGTCTTCATCACAAATAGAGTATCATTATACGATACAGTACTGAGAGAAGATCAAAGATCACAACAACACATAAACATCTTTATTCGGTATCGGTCAAACAATAATTCACTGTATTACCTTGTGGAGTTTACATCGCTGTAGGCCAATCAATATGAGGAGCGAAGGCCTCATACTTCTCGAAAGACTCGGTCTGAAACAATAGATATATAATTAAATCCATTATTTTCGTCTTCATCACAAATACAGTATCATAATACGATACAGTACTGAGAGAAGATCAAAGATTAAAATCACAACAACACGTAAACATCTTTATTCGATATCGATCAATCAATAATTCACTGTATTACCTTGTGGAGTTTACATCGCTGTAGACCAATCAATATGAGGAGCGAAGGCCTCATACTTCTCAAAAGACTCGGTATGAAACAATAGATATATAATTAAATCCATTATTTTCGTCTTCATCACAAATACAGTATCATTATACGATACTGTACTGAGAGAAGATCAAAGATCACAACAACACATAAACATCTTTCTTCGGTATCGGTCAAACAATAATTCACTGCATTACCTTGTGGAGTTTACATCGCTGTAGACCAATCAATATGAGGAGTGAAGGCCTCATGCTTCTCGAAAGGCTCGGTCTGAAACAATAGATATATAATTAAATCCATTATATTCGTCTTCATCACAAATAGAGTATCATTATACGATACAGTACTGAGAGAAGATCAAAGATCACAACAACACATAAACATCTTTATTCGGTATCGGGCAATCAATAATTCACTGTATTACCTTGTGGAGTTTACATCGCTGTAGATCAATAAATATGATGCGTGAAGGCCTCTTCTGGAAAGACTCGGTCTGAAACAATAGATATATAATTAAATCCATTATTTTCGTCTTCATCACAAATACAGTATCATAATACGATACAGTACTGAGAGAAGATCAAAGATTAAAATCACAACAACACGTAAACATCTTTATTCGATATCGATCAATCAATAATTCACTGTATTACCTTGTGGAGTTTACATCGCTGTAGACCAATCAATATGAGGAGCGAAGGCCTCATACTTCTCAAAAGACTCGGTATGAAACAATAGATATATAATTAAATCCATTATTTTCGTCTTCATCACAAATACAGTATCATAATATGATACAGTACTGAGAGAAGATTTAAGATTAAAATCACAACAACACATGAACATTTTTATTCGGTATCGGTCAATCAATAATTCACTGTATTACCTTGTGGAGTTTACATCGCTGTAGACCAATCAATATGAGGAGTGAAGGCCTCATGCTTCTCGAAAGACTCGGTCTGAAACAATAGATATATAATTAAATCCATTATATTCGTCTTCATCACAAATAGAGTATCATTATACGATACTGTACTGAGAGAAGATCAAAGATCACAACAACACATAAACATCTTTCTTCGGTATCGGTCAAACAATAATTCACTGCATTACCTTGTGGAGTTTACATCGCTGTAGACCAATCAATATGAGGAGTGAAGGCCTCATGCTTCTCGAAAGACTCGGTCTGAAACAATAGATATATAATTAAATCCATTATATTCGTCTTCATCACAAATAGAGTATCATTATACGATACAGTACTGAGAGAAGATCAAAGATCACAACAACACATAAACATCTTTATTCGGTATCGGGCAATCAATAATTCACTGTATTACCTTGTGGAGTTTACATCGCTGTAGATCAATAAATATGATGCGTGAAGGCCTCTTCTGGAAAGACTCGGTCTGAAACAATAGATATATAATTAAATCCATTATTTTCGTCTTCATCACAAATACAGTATCATAATACGATACAGTACTGAGAGAAGATCAAAGATTAAAATCACAACAACACATAAACATCTTTATTCGGTATCGGTCAATCAATAATTCACTGTATTACCTTGTGGAGTTTACATCGCTGTAGGCCAATCAATATGAGGAGCGAAGGCCTCATACTTCTCGAAAGACTCGGTCTGAAACAATAGATATATAATTAAAGCCACACCCCAAGCTAATTTTACTCTCCGCATTGGCAATACTCTCTCGTAGACAAAGAAAGCGAGAGAGTGTAGCCAGAGCGGAGAGTTTCAAATTAGCTTGGGGTGTCGCTTTAAATCCATTATTTTCGTCTTCATCACAAATACAGTATCATAATACGATACAGTACTGAGAGAAGATCAAAGATTAAAATCGCAACAACACGTAAACATCTTTATTCGATATCGGTCAATCAATAATTCACTGCATTACCTTGTGGAGTTTACATCGCTGTAGATCAATAAATATGATGCGTGAAGGCCTCATACTTCTCGAAAGACTCGGTCTGAAACTATAGATATATAATTAAATCCATTATATTCGTCTTCATCACAAATAGAGTATCATTATACGATATAGTACTGAGAGAAGATCAAAGATCACAACAACACATAAATAACTTTATTCGATATCGATCAATCAATAATTCACTGTATTACCTTGTGGAGTTTACATCGCTGTAGATCAATAAATATGATGCGTGAAGGCCTCATACTTCTGGAAAGACTCGGTCTGAAACAATAGATATATAATTAAATCCATTATTTTCGTCTTCATCACAAATACAGTATCATAATACGATACAGTACTGAGAGAAGATCAAAGATTAAAATCACAACAACACGTAAACATCTTTATTCGATATCGGTCAAACAATAATTCACTGCATTACCTTGTGGAGTTTACATCGCTGTAGACCAATCAATATGAGGAGTGAAGGCCTCATGCTTCTCGAAAGACTCGGTCTGAAACAATAGATATATAATTAAATCCATTATATTCGTCTTCATCACAAATAGAGTATCATTATACGATACAGTACTGAGAGAAGATCAAAGATCACAACAACACATAAACATCTTTATTCGGTATCGGGCAATCAATAATTCACTGTATTACCTTGTGGAGTTTACATCGCTGTAGATCAATAAATATGATGCGTGAAGGCCTCATACTTCTGGAAAGACTCGGTCTGAAACAATAGATATATAATTAAATCCATTATTTTCGTCTTCATCACAAATACAGTATCATAATACGATACAGTACTGAGAGAAGATCAAAGATTAAAATCACAACAACACATAAACATCTTTATTCGGTATCGGTCAATCAATAATTCACTGTATTACCTTGTGGAGTTTACATCGCTGTAGGCCAATCAATATGAGGAGCGAAGGCCTCATACTTCTCGAAAGACTCGGTCTGAAACAATAGATATATAATTAAATCCATTATTTTCGTCTTCATCACAAATACAGTATCATAATACGATACAGTACTGAGAGAAGATCAAAGATTAAAATCACAACAACACGTAAACATCTTTATTCGATATCGGTCAATCAATAATTCACTGCATTACCTTGTGGAGTTTACATCGCTGTAGATCAATAAATATGATGCGTGAAGGCCTCATACTTCTCGAAAGACTCGGTCTGAAACTATAGATATATAATTAAATCCATTATATTCGTCTTCATCACAAATAGAGTATCATTATACGATATAGTACTGAGAGAAGATCAAAGATCACAACAACACATAAACATCTTTATTCGGTATCGGTCAATCAATAATTCACTGTATTACATTGTGGAGTTTACATCGCTGTAGACCAATCAATATGAGGAGCGAAGGCCTCATACTTCTCGAAAGACTAGGTCTGAAACAATAGATATATAATTAAATCCATTATTTTCGTCTTCATCACAAATACAGTATCATAATACGATACAGTACTGAGAGAAGATCAAAGATTAAAATCACAACAACACGTAAACATCTTTATTCGGTATCGGTCAATCAATAATTCACTGTATTACCTTGTGGAGTTTACATCGCTGTAGATCAATAAATATGATGCGTGAAGGCCTCATACTTCTGGAAAGACTCGGTCTGAAACAATAGATATATAATTAAATCCATTATTTTCGTCTTCATCACAAATACAGTATCATAATACGATACAGTACTGAGAGAAGATCAAAGATTAAAATCACAACAACACGTAAACATCTTTATTCGATATCGGTCAATCAATAATTCACTGCATTACCTTGTGGAGTTTACATCGCTGTAGATCAATAAATATGATGCGTGAAGGCCTCATACTTCTCGAAAGACTCGGTCTGAAACTATAGATATATAATTAAATCCATTATATTCGTCTTCATCACAAATAGAGTATCATTATACGATATAGTACTGAGAGAAGATCAAAGATCACAACAACACATAAACATCTTTATTCGGTATCGGTCAATCAATAATTCACTGTATTACATTGTGGAGTTTACATCGCTGTAGACCAATCAATATGAGGAGCGAAGGCCTCATACTTCTCGAAAGACTAGGTCTGAAACAATAGATATATAATTAAATCCATTATTTTCGTCTTCATCACAAATACAGTATCATAATACGATACAGTACTGAGAGAAGATCAAAGATTAAAATCACAACAACACGTAAACATCTTTATTCGGTATCGGTCAATCAATAATTCACTGTATTACCTTGTGGAGTTTACATCGCTGTAGATCAATAAATATGATGCGTGAAGGCCTCATACTTCTGGAAAGACTCGGTCTGAAACAATAGATATATAATTAAATCCATTATTTTCGTCTTCATCACAAATACAGTATCATAATACGATACAGTACTGAGAGAAGATCAAAGATTAAAATCACAACAACACATAAACATCTTTATTAGGTATCGGTCAATCAATAATTCACTGTATTACCTTGTGGAGTTTACATCGCTGTAGGCCAATCAATATGAGGAGCGAAGGCCTCATACTTCTCGAAAGACTCGGTCTGAAACAATAGATATATAATTAAATCCATTATTTTCGTCTTCATCACAAATACAGTGTTGATAGTGAAATAACCTCCAACTATATTTCACCCATATCCACTTATACACAATAGAACTCTCATTTCACCTTGCTTATTCAATATCACTTTCATTATGTTAGACCTTGAAATGTTGTATATAAGCTATCGTTATGTTCTATTGGGGCGCTTCTACCATCATACCTTCCCAGATAAAGATGTATCATTATCTATTGTATACATTCTACTAAATGGGAATGGTAGCGCCATAGTAGACTAGTTCTTGGATCTCCGACAAAAGAAACCGAGAAGAACTTCCCTTGCTAGGATGGCTGATATTATGGAATATAATTAGTAAGTCTCTTGTACTTTGGGTCATTAGAAAGTAATTGCTAGCCGTAGGGTCGGTTTTATATTAATTATCATATGAAATATGTTATCAATGAAATCAGCCATAACAACAGTATCATAATACGATACAGTACTGAGAGAAGATCAAAGATTAAAATCACAACAGCACGTAAACATCTTTATTCGATATCGGTCAATCAATAATTCACTGCATTACCTTGTGGAGTTTACATCGCTGTAGATCAATAAATATGATGCGTGAAGGCCTCATACTTCTCGAAAGACTCGGTCTGAAACTATAGATATATAATTAAATCCATTATATTCGTCTTCATCACAAATAGAGTATCATAATACGATACAGTACTGAGAGAAGATCAAAGATTAAAATCACAACAACACGTAAACATATTTATTCGATATCGGTCAATCAATAATTCACTGCATTACCTTGTGGAGTTTACATCGCTGTAGACCAATCAATATATTGAGTGAAAGCCTCATGCTTCTCGAAAGACTCGGTCTGAAACAATAGATATATAATTAAATCCATTATATTCGTCTTCATCATAAATAGAGTATCATTATACGATACAGTACAGAGAGAAGATCAAAGATCACAACAACACGTAAACATATTTATTCGGTATCAGTCAATCAAGAATTCACTGTATTACCTTGTGGAGTTTACATCGCTGTAGACCAATCAATATGAGGAGCGAAGGCCTCATACTTCTCGAAAGACTCGGTCTGAAACAATAGATATATAATTATATCCATTATTTTCGTCTTCATCACAAATACAGTATCATAATACGATACAGTACTGAGAGAAGATCAAAGATTAAAATCACAACAGCACGTAAACATCTTTATTCGATATCGGTCAATCAATAATTCACTGCATTACCTTGTGGAGTTTACATCGCTGTAGATCAATAAATATGATGCGTGAAGGCCTCATACTTCTCGAAAGACTCGGTCTGAAACTATAGATATATAATTAAATCCATTATATTCGTCTTCATCACAAATAGAGTATCATTATACGATATAGTACTGAGAGAAGATCAAAGATCACAACAACACATAAACATCTTTATTCGATATCGATCAATCAATAATTCACTGTATTACCTTGTGGAGTTTACATCGCTGTAGATCAATAAATATGATGCGTGAAGGCCTCATACTTCTCGAAAGACTCGGTCTGAAACAATAGATATATAATTAAATCCGTTATTTTCGTCTTCATCACAAATAGAGTATCATAATACGATACAGTACTGAGAGAAGATCAAAGATTAAAATCACAACAACACGTAAACATATTTATTCGATATCGGTCAATCAATAATTCACTGCATTACCTTGTGGAGTTTGCATCGCTGTAGACCAATCAATATAATGAGTGAAGGCCTCATGCTTCTCGAAAGACTCGGTCTGAAACAATAGATATATAATTAAATCCATTATATTCGTCTTCATCATAAATAGAGTATCATTATGCGATACAGTACAGAGAGAAGATCAAAGATCACAACAACACGTAAACATATTTATTCGGTATCAGTCAATCAAGAATTCACTGTATTACCTTGTGGAGTTTACATCGCTGTAGACCAATCAATATGAGGAGCGAAGGCCTCATACTTCTCGAAAGACTCGGTCTGAAACAATAGATATATAATTAAATCCATTATTTTCGTCTTCATCACAAATACAGTATCATAATACGATACAGTACTGAGACAAGATTTAAGATTAAAATCACAACAACACGTAAACATCTTTATTCGATATCGGTCAATCAATAATTCACTGCATTACCTTGTGGAGTTTATATCGCTGTAGACCAATCAATATGAGGAGAGAAGGCCCCATGCTTCTCGAAAGACTCGGTCTGAAACAATAGATATATAATTAAATCCATTATATTCGTCTTCATCACAAATAGAGTATCATTATACGATACAGTACTGAGAGAAGATCAAAGATTAAAATCACAACAACACGTAACATCTTTATTCGGTATCGGTCAATCAATAATTCACTGCATTACATTGTGGAGTTTACATCGCTCTAGACCAATCAATATGAGGAGCGAAGGCCTCATTCTTCTCGAAAGACTCGGTCTGAAACAATAGATATATAATTAAATCCATTATTTTCGTCTTCATCACAAATACAGTATCATAATACGATACAGTACTGAGAGAAGATCAAAGATTAAAATCACAACAACACGTAAACATCTTTATTCGGTATCGGTCAATCAATAATTCACTGTATTACCTTGTGGAGTTTACATCGCTGTAGGCCAATCAATATGAGGAGCGAAGGCCTCATTCTTCTCGAAAGACTCGGTCTGAAACAATAGATATATAATTAAATCCATTATTTTCGTCTTCATCACAAATACAGTATCATAATACGATACAGTACTGAGAGAAGATCAAAGATTAAAATCACAACAACACGTAAACATCTTTATTCGGTATCGGTCAATCTGTAAGGTTATACAATGGCCGGGTTCTTTAACTTGTGGTTAACGCACCAAGACTCAAGATCACAATCTAAGCTTTATCTCCAAATTCCACCACAATTAAATAATATTCGGTGGACAGACTTACGGGCGACGACTACAATCAAGAGGGCGAGGGGCGAGAGAAGAACGGGGAGAGCAAGGAAGACCAAATGAAAGAGGCATAAAGCCTCTATTTATATGCAATACTAATTAGATTAAAATGATAAGAAAGACAAAGGAATTCTAAGACAGAAAAAGTACACTAACGTGCAAAAATCATTCTAACATAAGGGCAATGGGTTTAGGGGTCGAAGAGGGGAAAGGGGGATAGGGGAGGCGGTTAGCCTGGGGTATATGGAGATAGGGAGTATCCCTAACATCTCCCTCCTCCTGCGAAAATGAGCCTCCTGGCTCATAGACGAGTCTTCTCATTCTTCTAGTCGATCTTCTAACGAATCCAGTAGTTCCTCGGAATTCCACAGTCTTATTTCTTCCTTTGAATCCTTGATATGGAGATATAATTTCATTACGTAATCTTACCGTATCTTGATCGATACCATCACTCTTCAATGGATATCCACAATCATTATCCATACCAGAAGGACAGATGGACATGGCGCAATCTTCTTCACGACCCCTGTCAATCACCGTACCCTTACAGTATTTCAGGTTACTCTTCACAGCATATCCTCTCCACATGAAACTTCTACATCCATTAACATCTTCTCTTTCCTGATTATAACGAGGTTTCAGTCTAACACGGACTCTTCTCCATTCTATACGATTCCAACAACCGTATCGCGACACACCATTGTATTGAATACCACCGAATCTACTGTATTGATCTACACCTTTTCCTATACTGATATCTTCGTTAGTTCTTTTAGAAACATCACAAATCATTATTTCCTGAATGTTCTCTGATCCAACATTGACACAAGTGTTCTTCCTATGATCAAACGCCACTTGTTCTACCATACACAATTTCTCATCAATTTGACCATTTTCTTCTTCTTTTTCACAATATTGATTGACCACATTACTTCCATCATCTTCATCTTTCATGTCCTTATCACTCCGATAATCTACCTTACCTTTATCCATTTCATCCTTATTCCTCTTAATCTCATTTACAGAAGTTTGATTCTCTACCACTTTGTCTAATTCTCTCAACCGCTCATTAGGATCTTGCAAAAGCACATTTGGTACTGTATCTTCCTTGTACTTATTCACAGCTACATTATTCTCATGGTTATTGCACATAATACTCTCGCCATTCATACAATGATCTCCATTAAATTCATACTCATGAAATAAGTGAAACAGTTCATTCATATCACAAACAACTCCTTTTTCTTCTGTTCTTCCTCTTGTCACTACATTACCACTATTACCACTACTACCACCAAATGCACACAAATCATTCTTCCCAATTACAGGAAGATTATCAATCTTACTATTGCTACAATTCACGAAATTCTTCAAATGACCAATATTTTCATCACTCCTATTCGATAGTTTGACTTTTTGTTCAGTTCTACCGTATCGTCTTTGATTACCGTAACCTTGATGACTTCTACGCTTCATTCCATAACCATAATAACCATGATACACCATAGATGGACATCCATTGGCAACATGACCTTTTCCACCACAATTCGAACAAATATCGTTATGAAAATCATCACTCATATCTCTCACTCTAGGAAAACTTTGATCGATAATATTATTATTTAATCTACTGTTTCGAGTTAGATAGTCATTATCACGCCTACATACATTATGAACATAATACTTATCAACCCGTCTTCCATCATCCTTTGAATGATTTAGACTACCATTCACTCCGTACACATGTTCCTTATTATAACCAACGACATCATCTACCCTAGCATCATATGTTCCATCTAGTTTATCCTCAAACCAGCCTATTATCTCTCCATAATTCTCTCTCCTTTGTATAGTACTTGGCATAGTTTTCCAGATATCACTAGCTCTTCCACTCAAGAATGATTCAAAACAAGAAATGCGTGAATGATCATCTAAATGTTTGAAACGCAAAGTAAATTGCCTCTTGAACATATCAAATCTCTCATCTTTATTGGCATGAAAATTATCCAAAGGCGGTAGCATAGATAGTCTCGCTTGTTCATTATTCTTTCTCAATGCTGACTCCATTGCCTTCACAAACATATCCACATTCGACATTTGTTTATAGTCGGTCTGTTGAAACATATCCTCCCTATCACACAAAAGAAATTTCAATCAATATCACCACACGATAACTAATCACAATACTTTACTATAGCACCTCAACTACTCAATACTTCAGTGCCTTAACACCTTAAGACCACAACACCTCCCCACCTCAACGTCTCAAAACCACCACACCACCACACCTTAACACCTCAAGGTCACAACTCAAGACCGTAGCTCCTCAAGGCTACCTCCAGATCTCCACACCTCAGATCTCCACAACTCAAAATCTCCAACCACGTTAACCAAACGGGTACAGTATCAATCGTCCGGGATCACCTAGCTGGTTAGGCTTAGATGCGTCGGAAACGAAAGTACTCACACACACCTCGATATCTCAGACCACGTTCACCAAACGGGTATAGTATCAATCGACCGGGATCACCTAGCTGGTTAGGCTCGATGCGTCGGTAACGAAAGTACTCACACACACCTCGATATCTCAGACCACGTTCACCAAACGGGTATAGTATCAATCGACCGGGATCACCTAGCTGGTTAGGCTCGATGCGTCGGTAACGAAAGTACTCGCACACCACTCCGTGCTCAACAACTCCAACCACGTTCACCAAACGGGTACAATATCAATCGACCGGGATCAACTAGCTGGTTAGGCTAGATGCGTCGGTAACGATGATAGGTCCAATCGATCTCAATACAGTATCCTCTCCTCGGATACACTTCAATCCTGAATCAACTCAGAAGATAAGAAATCAAGAGTCTCAGTACTAACACACAAGGGTCGGTTCGGCCCCCATGTAAGGTTATACAATGGCCGGGTTCTTTAACTTGTGGTTAACGCACCAAGACTCAAGATCACAATCTAAGCTTTATCTCCAAATTCCACCACAATTAAATAATATTCGGTGGACAGACTTACGGGCGACGACTACAATCAAGAGGGCGAGGGGCGAGAGAAGAACGGGGAGAGCAAGGAAGACCAAATGAAAGAGGCATAAAGCCTCTATTTATATGCAATACTAATTAGATTAAAATGATAAGAAAGATAAAGGAATTCTAAGACAGAAAAAGTACACTAACGTGCAAAAATCATTCTAACATAAGGGCAATGGGTTTAGGGGTCGAAGAGGGGAAAGGGGGATAGGGGAGGCGGTTAGCCTGGGGTATATGGAGATAGGGAGTATCCCTAACAAATCAATAATTCACTGCA
The DNA here is from genome assembly GCA_943737045.1 of Parapristionchus giblindavisi. Classification (NCBI taxonomy): domain Eukaryota; kingdom Metazoa; phylum Nematoda; class Chromadorea; order Rhabditida; family Diplogasteridae; genus Parapristionchus; species Parapristionchus giblindavisi. Next base: position 92,567 of record CALSFV010000020.1, on the reverse strand, counting down.
TTACCTTGTAGAGTTTACATCGCTGTAGATCAATAAATATGATGCGTGAAGGCCTCATACTTCTCGAAAGACTCGATCTGAAACTATAGATATATAAATAAATCCATTATATTCGTCTTCATCACAAATAGAGTATCATTATACGATATAGTACTGAGAGAAGATCAAAGATCACAACAACACATAAACATCGTTATTCGATATCGATCAATCAATAATTCACTGTATTACCTTGTGGAGTTTACATCGCTGTAGATCAATAAATATGATGCGTGTAGGCCTCATACTTCTCGAAAGACTCGGTCTGAAACAATAGATATATAATTAAATCAGTTATTTTCGTCTTCATCACAAATAGAGTATCATAATACGATACAGTACAGAGAGAAGATCAAAGATTAAAATCACAACAACACGTAAACATCTTTATTCGATATCGGTCAATCAATAATTCACTGCATTACCTTGTGGAGTTTACATCGCTGTAGACCAATCAATATGAGGAGTGAAGGCCTCATGCTTCTCGAAAGACTCGGTCTGAAAGAATAGATATATAATTAAATCCATTATATTCGTCTTCATCACAAATAGAGTATCATTATACGATACAGTACTGAGAGAAGATCAAAGATCACAACAACACGTAAACATCTTTATTCGGTATCGCTCAATCAATAATTCACTGTATTACCTTGTGGAGTTTACATCGCTGTAGATCAATAAATATGATGCGTGAAGGCCTCATACTTCTGGAAAGACTCGGTCTGAAACAATAGATATATAATTAAATCCATTATTTTCGTCTTCATCACAAATTACATTTTACATTTAATCAACTTTATCAGCTTTAATGGGTGTTTCGTAGCTGGGTTGCCATGAGGTTTCTCCATTCCGAACGATTGTACCTCGCCACTTGCAAGAATTGTGGTCCAGCTGACTTCACGAAATCATCCCTCCATCTCTTAACTGGGCGACCTTGTTTCCTCTTGCAACTGGGGGTCCAATTGAGCACATTCAGCGTCCACCGATCATGACGCAATCTCGAGAGCCTCTCCACCCACAACCACTTCCGTTTCTCCGCCTCTCTAACAACGTCCTTGAATTTTGTAATGCCACGGATCTGCTCATTGGTCATCCGGTCAAGTATTGAAACACCGAGAATTTTGCGTTCGAGTCTACGCTGGGCAACTGACAGCATTTGCTTTTCACGTTTACTAAGGTACCATGTTTCGGCGCCGTAAAGGAATGCTGGCAAGACCACACCATCAAAGAGCCGTTTTTTCAAATACATTGGACAACCCCTTCTCCGGAAGAATTCGGAATATTTGACGAATGCCCAGTTCCCACTTCGAATTCTTCTGTGTATTTCCCCCTCAAACCGCTTTGATTCCAGAGTAATTTCCTGCCCCAAATAAACAACCCTCTCCTTCACCTTCACCTGATCTCCCGCGACAGTAACCAATTTACTTCTAGAGTTAGTGGCGAGAGCAACAGTTTTATTCCCATTAAGACGTAATCCCACCTTTTGCAATTCCCCCTCCAATTCAGTAACCATAATCTGGGCCTGGCTAGCATTATGCGCTATGAGGACACAATCATCTGCGTATAGTAAATGTGATAGATGTTCCCCATTGACCCTAACTCCCTTCTCCTCCCAATTGAGATTGTTGAAAACTAAATCTAAAACTGATGTGAATAAGCGGGGGCTTAATCCATCCCCCTGGCGAACACCCCTCCCGATTGAAACCTCGACTCCCTTACCATTTACTACCACGCTGCTTCTACTCTGAACAGTGAGTGTCTGCAGAAAACGAACGTAAGTGGAGTGAACTCCATCACGCTCAAGTGCAGATAAGACTGATTCACACTGAACTGAATCGAAAGCTTTACTCACATCAAGAAATAGGAGATAAAGGGGAAAGTGATATTCCCTTGATGATGTAATGAGTGTGTTAAGAATAAAAATCCCATCTACAGTAGAATAGCCTGAGCGGAAACCAAGTTGTTCTCGAGATCTATTATCATCGAGACAACTCCCAATTCTATTATTGACTAGCCGCGCCTAACGGCGCGACTATCGGGGGGAAACCCCCCGAACCCCCCCCCCATATATATATATATATATATATATATATATCATCGCAATTCCATTAGATAGTAAATATATAAATCATCGAACCACAAGGTTAGCCTATATCATTAGTGAAATCAGTTTTATAGGAAAAAAATAAATGCAGAACCGTCCCATATGTATATAAGTCTATAAGCTTTTTTGAGGCAGCTCAGTGCTCAGTTCCCGCGAAAGCTAGAAATATTGCTATATAAATATATTTGGTAATGGTAATTGTTTAGCGCTAAGGAAGATGTTTAAGTAGACCAATATAGTATTACGGGAGCTAACGCTAAGACTACCTTAACTTAAGCAACATTGCTAACAAGGGAAATCAGGTTGGGCGGTCCCGGACTTCGGGATGGGATAGGTATCCAAAAAAGAAGATTTTTCATATTGATCATTTTGGCAGAATGCCCCTGGGCGCAGAGTTATTTGCATATTTCCCCGAATTTTCGCGCTACAATGAAACACATTTTCTGTGAGATCGAAAGCAAGCAGTGGTGAATAAAAGTGGTAAACAACACAATCAATCTTAAAATGAATTTATTTATTTTTATTTTTTACTTAAAGAGAATGATCTATGTATCTTTTGCTTGCAATTTCGATTCCCGCACAAGCTATCTTACAGAGAATGTGTTTCATTGTAGGGCGAAAATCCGGAGAAATATGTAAATAACTCTGCGCCCAGGGGCATTCTACCAAAATGGTCAACATGAAAAATCTTCTTTTTCGGATACCTATCGAATTCTATATGCCCCATCCCGAAGTCCGGGACCGCCCAACCTGACTTCCCTTGTACGTGTGAATGGTAACTAAATCGAATCTTTACGTAGATCAATATAGATCTAACTATTGTAGCATCGACCTCTCCTCATGTATTTAGTAATTCTGTAAAAGTTGCAATCCAGTAATTCCAACTATATCGTCTCAACTTCTTGTCATAATATATATTTTGATTGTTCTCTTTTCTCACTTCTTTTCTCTCTTCTCCAAGATGCGATAAATACATTATTTTTATTATTATAAACTACAATATAGTATCACGGGAGCTAACGCTAAGACTACTTTAACTTAAGGAACATTGCTAAGTGTGAATGGTAACTAAATCGATAGAATCTTTACGTAGATCAATATAGATCTAACCATCGACCTCTCCTCATGTATTTAGTAATTCTGTAAAAGTTGCAATCCAGTAATTTCAACTATATCGTCTCAACTTCTTGTCATAATATGTATTTTGATTGTTCTCTTTTCTCACTTCTTTTCTCTCTTCTCCAAGATGCGATAAATACATTATTTTTATTATTATAAACTACAATATAGTATCACGGGAGCTAACGCTAAGACTACTTTAACTTAAGGAACATTGCTAAGTGTGAATGGTAACTAAATCGATAGAATCTTTACGTAGATCAATATAGATCTAACCATCGACCTCTCCTCATGTATTTAGTAATTCTGTAAAAGTTGCAATCCAGTAATTTCAACTATATCGTCTCAACTTCTTGTCATAATATGTATTTTGATTGTTCTCTTTTCTCACTTCTTTTCTCTCTTCTCCAAGATGCGATAAATACATTATTTTTATTATTATAAACTACAATATAGTATCACGGGAGCTAACGCTAAGACTACTTTAACTTAAGGAACATTGCTAAGTGTGAATGGTAACTAAATCGATAGAATCTTTACGTAGATCAATATAGATCTAACCATCGACCTCTCCTCATGTATTTAGTAATTCTGTAAAAGTTGCAATCCAGTAATTTCAACTATATCGTCTCAACTTCTTGTCATAATATGTATTTTGATTGTTCTCTTTTCTCACTTCTTTTCTCTCTTCTCCAAGATGCGATAAATACATTATTTTTATTATTATAAACTACAATATAGTATCACGGGAGCTAACGCTAAGACTACTTTAACTTAAGGAACATTGCTAAGTGTGAATGGTAACTAAATCGATAGAATCTTTACGTAGATCAATATAGATCTAACCATCGACCTCTCCTCATGTATTTAGTAATTCTGTAAAAGTTGCAATCCAGTAATTTCAACTATATCGTCTCAACTTCTTGTCATAATATGTATTTTGATTGTTCTCTTTTCTCACTTCTTTTCTCTCTTCTCCAAGATGCGATAAATACATTATTTTTATTATTATAAACTACAATATAGTATCACGGGAGCTAACGCTAAGACTACTTTAACTTAAGGAACATTGCTAAGTGTGAATGGTAACTAAATCGATAGAATCTTTACGTAGATCAATATAGATCTAACCATCGACCTCTCCTCATGTATTTAGTAATTCTGTAAAAGTTGCAATCCAGTAATTTCAACTATATCGTCTCAACGTCTTGTCATAATATGTATTTTGATTGTTCTCTTTTCTCACTTCTCCAAGATGCGATAAATATATTACTATTATTATAAACTACAATATAGTATCACGGGAACTAACGCTACTACCTTAACTAAAGAAACATTGCTAAGTATGAATGGTAACTAAATCAATATAGTCTTTATGTACAGGGTGCGCCATAATTACACGGACTGATTTCACCATTATGATTCCCATGTCCCCAATGCATATGCGCAACCCCTATTGTAGCATCATAACGAGTGCCACTCCCTATTCAAGAGTTTAAGTCATTTAGTCAAGTCTTCTAGTAATGAGAAAGTCATATCGACAACGACCCATCGTTCTCAAGTGTACAAGAACAAAATGACATCGTTCATCAGCTCGGCGTTCACGAGTCGGATGTATACCGGTATCAGGTACCAAGATCTTGGTACTAACGAGGAACGTCCGGGCAGAGGTAGACCGATCTCAGTTTCCTCCGCTACTAACCGAAGGCGCACCCGAAAGATGGTGTTTCGAAAGTGCAAGAGGAGCATCGCGACTCTCGATATCTCGAACACTTCCGTTCGTCATCTTCTCAAGTCTCTGCTGACTCTTCCCCGTTGCAAGTATCGTAAACTGTATGAACCGAATGAACGGCAGATCAAGCACAGATGAGAACGGCACCCTCAACTGTTTCAGCGTTGCGCCAGGTCCGCGCATTTCAGCACGATGTTCAGCGATAAGAATATCTTACCTTCGAAAGCAACCTGAATATCAAGAACATCAGAATAATTACCTCTGATCCTGAAGAATCCTACAAGAGAGCGGGGGTCATGGTTAATATCAATCATCCACAATAAGCCAAGGTTTTAGCTGCTGTTTGCCCAACTTGAAAGTCCACTCTCATTTTTGCCACTCCATGCATCTAGATCAATAAGGCGTATTATACCAAGCACATCCTCCAAGACGCGCTTTTACTCCGATACCATACCCACTTCGATCATGACCGCTAGATCTTTCAGTAAGATTCTGTCGTCAATCACATGAAAAAGTTCACCCAGTCGTGGTTTTTTCCAATGAACTCGGCTAAATTCATCACACTGAATGGCTTCATAATTCCCCCGATCTCAACCTCTTCGACTGAAGTGTTTGGAGGCGTGGTAGGCCAAGATGTCCTCTACCAAGCATCAGACCCTCGACTCCCTCAAGGCTTCCCTTCTCAAGGCATGGGACGAACTCGATGACAATTGCTCGCGGGAATAGGCAGTCGCATATGAGAAGAGACTTAAGGCCTGTGTCAGGGCTAAAATAGACCACAATGAGATTCGTTAGTACATTAGTGCTGCCCATATTCTTGGTAAGCTTTACCTTGAACTATATCACTCAGGTCACATTTCCAAGGGGAGATTCATATGGAGACAACAGTCCGGGTAATTATGGAGCACCCTGTAGATCAATATAGTATCACGGGAACTAACGCAAAGATTACCTTAACTAAAGAAACATTGCTAAGTATGAATGGTAACTCAATCAATAGAATCGTTAAGTAGATCAATATAGCATCACAGGAACTAACCCTAACATTACCTTAAATAGGAACTTTTGCTACGTGTGAATGGTAACTGAATCGATAGAATGAATAAGTAAGTAGACCAATATAGTATCGCGGGTTTATATTTTCATTATTAGTAGTTTCTCCGTTCATGATTTAAGTTTATTGGATCATTTTGAGCTTAAATATGAAGTATAAAGTGGATCGTTACCGTGCGAGGGCGCGGCATGAGCGTAACCTACATATCGAAAGCTGATGACGTTCCACAACAGGTCTACCGGACGCTGGCGAGGTACAGGGAGACTGGACCGTCCCGGGAGAGGAATAAAGCCCAAGGTGGTCACGCCAAAGGTCGTCGTGGCTGTGAAAAACAGAATCGGCCGAAATCCGCACCGCTCGACAAAGAAGCTGGCTCTGGATTTCAATATGGGCACCGGATCCATGGAGAAACTGGCGACGGAGAAACTGAATATGACCCCGTAACGTGTGAGAAAAGCGGCCATCCTCAGTGGGAAGAACCTCAAGAAGTGTCGCGTCGTCATCACTCGCACGCACCCCCTGGCCGCACCTCGCAAACATGTTCTCCGAAGAGAAGATGTTCACCGTGCAAGCCGAGTACAACCCGCATAGTCACCAAGTGCTTGCTGCGGACCCCAAGGTAGCTAACTGCAATGGTCAGATTGCCCATTCCACCTCCCAAACCTTGTAAACTAATGGTTTTGACAGCGATGTGCGCCTCCGTAAGACACACATGGTTTTGTGACGCCACGATCAAAAACGAGTGCTACTTAGAGAAGATAGTCAAGGACGCCCAGCTCACCTGCAGCCGTTCCCACTTAGGAAATTCATCGTAGACCTTATCGTATCTATCTTATCATATCTTATCGTATCGTAGCACGATGGAGCACCAGTTTATATGGCAAAATTCGTCAAGGTGTGGTGAAAGGAGCAGTTTCTCGACTTCATTCGAGGAGCTTAGTGGTTCCGATCTCCGATCCCGATCTCAGTCCCCTGGTCTGCTCAGTCTGGGGCACCTTGGAGGGATGGTCCTGCGCTATTCCCCACACAAATATGGAGTCGCTGAAGAAAGCATTGGAGAAGGAGTGGTCGAAGATGGACACCACCTATCTGCGTGTTGTGATAGGCGATGTGAACGCTAAGACTACCATAACTAAATCAACTTTGCTACGTGTGAATGGTAACTGAATCGATAGAATATTTAAGTAGATCAATATAGTGTCACGGGAACTAACGCTAAGACTACCTTACTATGGTGTTGAAATCCATGCATGATCACGGATAATCAATGCATGATTCGAGTATTTTCCATGCATGATCATGCCATTAATTGCACGCATTTTACTTGAATCATGCATGGATTCAAACACCTGAGTTAACTAAAGAAACATTGCTAAGTATGAATGGTAACTGAATCGATAGAATCATTAAGTATAAGTATATATAGATCAATATAGTATCACGGGAACTAACGCGAAGACAACCTTAACTAAAGAAACTTTGCTAAGTATGTACAGGGTGCGTGAAAATTATTTTTTTGCTTCCGACCCCCCGGTTTTCATTTCCAGCGGCAATGCCTGCCCACGTATGTGTCCACTCACAGCTAATCGATATTTCCCAACACTGATCAATCTACGCATAATGCGATCACCCTTTCCTTCTTGACCGGTGTCGCATTTACGAACATTTCACTGCTTCCTTTGTTGGTAAAAAGTTCTTCAACCTCGATTGTGAGATCAATTCTCTGAACAGCACAATCATCACTCACGATGACAAGGAATCCACCAAACTGGGTGGCATCACCGGTCAACCTCGCATCCAGCCTATGGGAAGGTGTTTACGGGTTTCATCTCCAATGGTCGGATCCCTCTCGTCTTTGTGAGCCCAGGCGGAGGTGAACCAGAACTACTAAATCAATTACATCCTGAAAGTCACACTCTTCCCCTGGATCAACTCTCACTTCGGTCGGAGCTTTTGGACTCAGCAGCAAGGCGGAGGAAACAGCCAAGACCAAGGGGTTTGGTGAGAACATTCCCGACAACATCACTCCGAAGGAATGACCCCATCTCACCTGACTTGAATCCCCTGAACCTCAGTGCCGGGGGTTCTGGAGAGCAAGATCTCTACTACCAAGTACTGGACTCAGGCAAGCCTGAAGTCGGCTCCCCTCCGAGCATGGAACAAACTCAACGACAACTACCTCCGTAAAACGCCTTCGAGAAGTTCCTACGGGCTTGTATTAACGCGAAAAGGGGGCATATCGAAATCCATTGACATACTTTTGTTACTAATGAATTGAATAAATAATGGTATGAAACTGGTTGCTCAACTCGCGTTCTAAGGGGAGATACAGATAACAGTTCGAGTCCAGCACAATTCATAATTGGACGAAATTTTTAGGAAAATATTTCGAAAGTGAAATACGCTGACGCATACGCAACGCAGTGAGTGGTTAGTTAGGACAAATTAATGAACTCGCTTTCGTTTGTGCCTAATTTGCACGTCTTAACGATGTGAGCGTGGTCGGAGGTTGTTCGCATCGTGTTCTCCGTATGTCATTTGGTAAACCTACGCAGAAAAACACAAGCATGAAGCTATAATCTCGGAAATAAGGGCATTTGACCGTTTAACACTTCAATCGATATTTAAATGAGTTTTAGGCATTTTTTCAAAAAGTTGTCCGAAAGTTTACCTAATTCGCCTATGCTGAATCTAATTCCGCAAACCGCATGGCTCTAACTTCAACGGTGTTCGTGAAAACGTGACGTGAATAAAAACGCTATTTAACTTCTATACATATGGGATAATACTATATTATAGTAATGGCCCCCATCCAGGGATAGCCTGAAGGTATAGTGATGAAATGAATACTATGAATGAAAAAATGAAATAAGAATTTAGCACTAAACCCCACAATTGAATTGGCTTTCTTTCGAATGAAGCGAGTACACGCGACGCGTGTGCGACGCGTCGCGTGTAAAATGTTTAAGTGCAAAATTAAGGCGTAAATCGATGAAATTGCGATCGGAGGTTGTTCGCATCGTGTTCCCCGTATGCTAATTGGTAAACGTACGCAGAAAAACTCAAGCTTAAAGCTATAATCTCGGAATAAAGCATGTTTAACGTTTCTAACTTCAATCGATAATTAAGTGAGTTTTAGGCATTTTTTCAAAAAGTTGTCCGAAAGTTTTCTTAATTCGCCGATGCTGAATCTAATGGCGCAAACCGCAAGTCGCTAGCTTCAACGGTGTTCGCGAAAACGTGACGCAAAAAAAACGCACTTAATCTTCTATACAGTACAGCAGAATCCCGCCCTTGACATGGGATCCCCGGGTGTCCCGGGGTGTCCCCTCTGTCCCTTCGATTTTTTACGCTGTGAATAAAGAATATCAGCTCTTCAAATTGTTTGCGTTGTTTTGCTCCAGATTTGACCGAATTTATCAAGGAAAGTTTGGATTTTTTAAAAGCTTGTCAACTCAACTGTGCTAAGGAAAAGAAATGCTGGAACGAAGTCACTTTGCGATAGAATTTGCCGAGCGTGCGCGACTTCTTCAAAATTTTCGCGCGGCATTCGTCAAAAATTGAAAGAAATTAAATTTTTCAATATTTTTTCTCAGGCTACGTAATTTATAAAATTCCAATCTTTCCGTGATAAATTCGGTCAAACCTGGAGTAAAAGAATGCAACCTATTTGAAGAGCTCATATTCCTAATTCACAGCGTAAAAATCGAGGGGACAGAGGGGACACCCCGGGACACCCGGGGATCCCATGTCAAGGGCGGGATTCTGCTGTACTGTACATATGGGATAACAGATGTGAGGGTTTTTTGAACTACAGGGAGAAGAGATATAGGCCGATAGTTTTTTGGTGTAGTTTTATCCCCTCCCTTGTGTAAAAGTATGGTACGACTATCCCCAAACCCAGGTGGAATGATGCCATTTTGAAGGATACCATTGAATATAGAAGCGAGGTAAGGCGATAGAATATCCGCTCCCACCTTCAGCATTTCTCCAGTGACCCCATCCTCCCCTGGAGATTTTCCCGATGTAAATTTTTTAAGAATCCCCTCAATTTCGTCTCTTCCAACGGGGATAAATTCATCCTCCGACTCTCTCACAATGTAGTTTTTCCCCCCATCCCCTTTATACAACTCATTATAAAAATCCCTGAAAACACCCTCCAATTCAGCTTGACTGCTGACTACCCCATGTGTTCCCTGCAACCTCACAATGCGCTCTCTCCCTGCACTCTGCTTCCCCAAAGCCTTTTTATAATTTCTACCCTCCTGAACCGCCTTCTCAACCATCCTAGTCATCCTATCTATAGCATCCTGTTGGATACTCCCTCTTAATGATTTATTGATAGCGGCCCACTGCACCCTATCTCTCCCCTGCACTGTTGCTTTGAGCTTATATCTCTCAGCAAACAGTTTGATAGTCCTATTAGAGTAGCGGGGTACGGTAGCTGCTGGGAATGATGAAGAAGATGAGGCATTTTTGATGATTGAGACGAGGTTAGCATAATCAATTCCAACTGGGACCCCTTGAAGACCCCTCTCTAAATTAATTTTGAATAAATCCCTATCAAGTACGCACTCATTTTTAATGCCTCCAAGTCGACCGAGCGGTCTCCCCTGTGCCAAGAATGATGCGCGCACCATGCGATGGTCAGTAGTGAACTGAATGCGATTGATTACATCAACATCAGTCACATTAAAGTCCCGGGGGTATAAGATATAATCTATTCGATTGGAAGTTTGCCCATTAGGGGATACCCAAGTGTGACACCTACTCGCTTGCTTTTGGTACAGTGTGTTCCCGATACGAAGACCCAAGTTTTCACAAAAGGAAACTACCTTCTCCCCTCTATCATTGCGATCTCCAAATCCGAATGCCCCCAGTGAACTTTCCCCATCCCTTCGACACCCAACCTTTGCGTTAAAATCGCCCATGACCACCCTGTAAACTTTGCGAAAACCTCGCTGCCCAGGTATAGACTCTCTGAACGCATTCTCGAGTTGACTTAGGAAGTCATCGTAAACCGAATCCGAATGATTAGAGCACGGACCGTAGCATTGAATTATACGTAAAAGGACGTTGCCAGGCAAGCGAAAATCAAGAAGTGCAATGCGGGGAGAAATGCTCAAGAAACGCACCACTCTCGTAGTCCACCTCCTGTGTACAAAGAAGCCGCAACCAGCCGTTCGATTGTCAAGTCTTCCAGTGTGGTAGATGGTGCCAAGAGAATCGTTGAGTTGGATTGCTTCTTCGTCCTTTCGGCGTACTTCACATAGTCCAACAATTTCCGCCTTGACGTGCATGAGTGCTTGATCGAGTAACACTATGCGTCCTTCGGTGGCGATAGATAACACGTTCATGGTTGCTATGAATAGCTGAAGAACCATGGTTGACCGTACTCCCACGGCTGGTCAGATCCGGGTTGGGAGGTTCAAGTCGAAAGAGTGAGAGAGACGGACGATGAAGAAAGGCGACCGCTCCTAACCGTTGAAAATGACAAGAATGAATCATCACAAATACAGTATCATAATACGATACAGTACTGAGAGAAGATCAAAGATTAAAATCACAACAACACATAAACATCTTTATTCGGTATCGGTCAATCAATAATTCACTGTATTACCTTGTGGAGTTTACATCGCTGTAGGCCAATCAATATGAGGAGCGAAGGCCTCATACTTCTCGAAAGACTCGGTCTGAAACAATAGATATATAATTAAATCCATTATTTTCGTCTTCATCACAAATACAGTATCATAATACGATACAGTACTGAGAGAAGATCAAAGATTAAAATCACAACAACACGTAAACATCTTTATTCGATATCGGTCAATCAATAATTCACTGTATTACCTTGTGGAGTTTACATCGCTGTAGATCAATCAATATGAGGAGCGAAGGCCTCATACTTCTCGAAAGACTCGGTCTGAAACAATCGATATATAATTAAATCCATTATTTTCGTCTTCATCACAAATACAGTATCATAATACGATACAGTACTGAGAGAAGATCAAAGATTAAAATCACAACAACACGTAAACATATTTATTCGATATCGGTCAATCAATAATTCACTGCATTACCTTGTGGAGTTTACATCGCTGTAGACCAATCAATATAATGAGTGAAGGCCTCATGCTTCTCGAAAGACTCGGTCTGAAACAATAGATATATAATTAAATCCATTATATTCGTCTTCATCACAAATACAGTATCATAATACGATACAGTACTGAGACAAGATTTAAGATTAAAATCACAACAACACGTAAACATCTTTATTCGATATCGGTCAATCAATAATTCACTGCATTACCTTGTGGAGTTTATATCGCTGTAGACCAATCAATATGAGGAGAGAAGGCCCCATGCTTCTCGAAAGACTCGGTCTGAAACAATAGATATATAATTAAATCCATTATATTCGTCTTCATCACAAATAGAGTATCATTATACGATACAGTACTGAGAGAAGATCAAAGATTAAAATCACAACAACACGTAAACATCTTTATTCGGTATCGGTCAATCAATAATTCACTGCATTACATTGTGGAGTTTACATCGCTGTAGACCAATCAATATGAGGAGCGAAGGCCTCATACTTCTCGAAAGACTCGGTCTGAAACAATAGATATATAATTAAATCCATTATTTTCGTCTTCATCACAAATACAGTATCATAATACGATACAGTACTGAGAGAAGATCAAAGATTAAAATCTCAACAACACGTAAACATCTTTATTCGGTATCGGTCAATCAATAATTCACTGTATTACCTTGTGGAGTTTACATCGCTGTAGGCCAATCAATATGAGGAGCGAAGGCCTCATACTTCTCGAAAGACTCGGTCTGAAACAATAGATATATAATTAAATCCATTATTTTCGTCTTCATCACAAATACAGTATCATAATACGATACAGTACTGAGAGAAGATCAAAGATTAAAATCACAACAACACGTAAACATCTTTATTCGGTATCGGTCAATCAATAATTCACTGCATTACCTTGTGGAGTTTACATCGCTGTAGATCAATAAATATGATGCGTGAAGGCCTCATACTTCTCGAAAGACTCGATCTGAAACAATAGATATATAAATAAATCCATTATATGAGGCCGATTGCGAGAAAGTCGAACAAGGTCTGGTACATCAATTTTTCGAAAACCTGCGAGAAGGGGTTCTCAAGGGTGCTGATGACGATGGGCATGTTCATTTTGCACCTGGAGTCACCGTTGAGGCCAGACGGCGTCGCGTTGAAGTCGCGTTTTTGGTCATTTCTTGTCGCCTGATGGTGCTAAAATTAACAGACCAATGTTTCCGGTTTATAATTTGATGGCGATCACGCCTGTCTAATTCATTTTTCATGAACAAAATTTCACATGCTTCAAATATGTAACTTTTCTCAGAGGCAAAAGTGTGCGAGTGATATAGCTAGATCGGATCGGAATTACCTCAGGATGCTACAGAAAAAATTTCAACGATTTTGGTGAATGGAAAAGCGAGAAAATCAACTTTTAGTGAAGTAATCTGGTCGCTCACAACAGATAGATAGTTTCCTCTCGCCTGAGAGAGTGTGGGGAATTGAGAGAGCACGAGAGAGTCTAGGGAAAGGAGAGACGCGATCGAAGGGGAAGGGAGACTCGAGGTAGGTCAGTGGGCACATTGCCTCTCTTACAGTGACCAGATTACTTCACTAAAAGTTGATTTTCTCGCTTTTCCATTCACCAAAATCGTTGAAATTTTTTCTGTAGCACCCTGAGGTAATTCCGATCCGATCTAGCTATGCCACTCGCACACTTTTGCCTCTGAGAAAATCACATATTTGAAGCTTGTGAAATTTTTTTCATGAAAAATGAATTAGACAGGCGTGATCGCCATCAAATTATACACCGGAAACATTGGTCTGTTAATTTTAGCACCATCAGGCGACAAGAAATGACCAAAAACGCGATTTCAACGCGACGCCGTCTGGCCTCAACGGTGACTCCAGGTGCAAAATAAACATGCCCATCGTCATCAGCACCCTTGAGAACCCCTTCTCGCAGGTTTTCGAAAAATTGATGTACCGGACCCCAGTCACTCTTGCTCTACTCTCTCGCAAACGGCCTCATATTCGTCTTCATCACAAATAGAGTATCATTATACGATATAGTACTGAGAGAAGATCAAAGATCACAACAACACATGAACATCTTTATTCGATATCGATCAATCAATAATTCACTGTATTACCTTGTGGAGTTTACATCGCTGTAGATCAATAAATATGATGCGTGTAGGCCTCATACTTCTCGAAAGACTCGGTCTGAAACAATAGATATATAATTAAATCCGTTATTTTCGTCTTCATCACAAATAGAGTATCATAATACGATACAGTACAGAGAGAAGATCAAAGATTAAAATCACAACAACACGTAAACATCTTTATTCGATATCGGTCAATCAATAATTCACTGCATTACCTTGTGGAGTTTACATCGCTGTAGACCAATCAATATGAGGAGTGAAGGCCTCATGCTTCTCGAAAGACTCGGTCTGAAAGAATAGATATATAATTAAATCCATTATATTCGTCTTCATCACAAATAGAGTATCATTATACGATACAGTACTGAGAGAAGATCAAAGATCACAACAACACGTAAACATCTTTATTCGGTATCGCTCAATCAATAATTCACTGTATTACCTTGTGGAGTTTACATCGCTGTAGATCAATAAATATGATGCGTGAAGGCCTCATACTTCTGGAAAGACTCGGTCTGAAACAATAGATATATAATTAAATCCATTATTTTCGTCTTCATCACAAATACAGTATCATAATACGATACAGTACTGAGAGAAGATCAAAGATTAAAATCACAACAACACATAAACATCTTTATTCGGTATCGGTCAATCAATAATTCACTGTATTACCTTGTGGAGTTTACATCGCTGTAGGCCAATCAATATGAGGAGCGAAGGCCTCATACTTCTCGAAAGACTCGGTCTGAAACAATAGATATATAATTAAATCCATTATTTTCGTCTTCATCACAAATACAGTATCATAATACGATACAGTACTGAGAGAAGATCAAAGATTAAAATCACAACAACACGTAAACATCTTTATTCGATATCGGTCAATCAATAATTCACTGTATTACCTTGTGGAGTTTACATCGCTGTAGATCAATCAATATGAGGAGCGAAGGCCTCATACTTCTCGAAAGACTCGGTCTGAAACAATCGATATATAATTAAATCCATTATTTTCGTCTTCATCACAAATACAGTATCATAATACGATACAGTACTGAGAGAAGATCAAAGATTAAAATCACAACAACACGTAAACATCTTTATTCGATATCGGTCAATCAATAATTCACTGTATTACCTTGTGGAGTTTACATCGCTGTAGATCAATCAATATGAGGAGCGAAGGCCTCATACTTCTCGAAAGACTCGGTCTGAAACAATCGATGTATAATTAAATCCGTTATTTTCGTCTTCATCACAAATAGAGTATCATTATACGATATAGTACTGAGAGAAGATCAAAGATCACAACAACACATAAACATCTTTATTTGATATCGATCAATCAATAATTCACTGTATTACCTTGTGGAGTTTACATCGCTGTAGATCAATAAATATGATGCGTGAAGGCCTCATACTTCTCGAAAGACTCGGTCTGAAACAATCGATATATAATTAAATCCGTTATTTTCGTCCTCATCACAAATACAGTATCATAATACGATACAGTACTGAGAGAAGATCAAAGATTAAAATCACAACAACACATAAACATCTTTATTCGGTATCGGTCAATCAATAATTCACTGTATTACCTTGTGGAGTTTACATCGCTGTAGACCAATCAATATGAGGAGCGAAGGCCTCATACTTCTCGAAAGACTCGGTCTGAAACAATAGATATATAATTAAATCCGTTTTTTTCGTCTTCATCACAAATAGAGTATCATAATACGATACAGTACAGAGAGAAGATCAAAGATTAAAATCACAACAACACGTAAACATCTTTATTCGATATCGGTCAATCAATAATTCACTGCATTACCTTGTGGAGTTTACATCGCTGTAGACCAATCAATATGAGGAGTGAAGGCCTCATGCTTCTCGAAAGACTCGGTCTGAAAGAATAGATATATAATTAAATCCATTATATTCGTCTTCATCACAAATAGAGTATCATTATACGATACAGTACTGAGAGAAGATCAAAGATCACAACAACACGTAAACATCTTTATTCGGTATCGCTCAATCAATAATTCACTGTATTACCTTGTGGAGTTTACATCGCTGTAGATCAATAAATATGATGCGTGAAGGCCTCATACTTCTGGAAAGACTCGGTCTGAAACAATAGATATATAATTAAATCCATTATTTTCGTCTTCATCACAAATACAGTATCATAATACGATACAGTACTGAGAGAAGATCAAAGATTAAAATCACAACAACACATAAACATCTTTATTCGGTATCGGTCAATCAATAATTCACTGTATTACCTTGTGGAGTTTACATCGCTGTAGGCCAATCAATATGAGGAGCGAAGGCCTCATACTTCTCGAAAGACTCGGTCTGAAACAATAGATATATAATTAAATCCATTATTTTCGTCTTCATCACAAATACAGTATCATAATACGATACAGTACTGAGAGAAGATCAAAGATTAAAATCACAACAACACGTAAACATCTTTATTCGATATCGGTCAATCAATAATTCACTGTATTACCTTGTGGAGTTTACATCGCTGTAGATCAATCAATATGAGGAGCGAAGGCCTCATACTTCTCGAAAGACTCGGTCTGAAACAATCGATGTATAATTAAATCCGTTATTTTCGTCTTCATCACAAATAGAGTATCATTATACGATATAGTACTGAGAGAAGATCAAAGATCACAACAACACATAAACATCTTTATTTGATATCGATCAATCAATAATTCACTGTATTACCTTGTGGAGTTTACATCGCTGTAGATCAATAAATATGATGCGTGAAGGCCTCATACTTCTCGAAAGACTCGGTCTGAAACAATCGATATATAATTAAATCCGTTATTTTCGTCCTCATCACAAATACAGTATCATAATACGATACAGTACTGAGAGAAGATCAAAGATTAAAATCACAACAACACATAAACATCTTTATTCGGTATCGGTCAATCAATAATTCACTGTATTACCTTGTGGAGTTTACATCGCTGTAGACCAATCAATATGAGGAGCGAAGGCCTCATACTTCTCGAAAGACTCGGTCTGAAACAATAGATATATAATTAAATCCGTTATTTTCGTCTTCATCACAAATAGAGTATCATAATACGATACAGTACAGAGAGAAGATCAAAGATTAAAATCACAACAACACGTAAACATCTTTATTCGATATCGGTCAATCAATAATTCACTGCATTACCTTGTGGAGTTTACATCGCTGTAGACCAATCAATATGAGGAGTGAAGGCCTCATGCTTCTCGAAAGACTCGGTCTGAAAGAATAGATATATAATTAAATCCATTATATTCGTCTTCATCACAAATAGAGTATCATTATACGATACAGTACTGAGAGAAGATCAAAGATCACAACAACACGTAAACATCTTTATTCGGTATCGCTCAATCAATAATTCACTGTATTACCTTGTGGAGTTTACATCGCTGTAGATCAATAAATATGATGCGTGAAGGCCTCATACTTCTGGAAAGACTCGGTCTGAAACAATAGATATATAATTAAATCCATTATTTTCGTCTTCATCACAAATACAGTATCATAATACGATACAGTACTGAGAGAAGATCAAAGATTAAAATCACAACAACACATAAACATCTTTATTCGGTATCGGTCAATCAATAATTCACTGTATTACCTTGTGGAGTTTACATCGCTGTAGGCCAATCAATATGAGGAGCGAAGGCCTCATACTTCTCGAAAGACTCGGTCTGAAACAATAGATATATAATTAAATCCATTATTTTCGTCTTCATCACAAATACAGTATCATAATACGATACAGTACTGAGAGAAGATCAAAGATTAAAATCACAACAACACGTAAACATCTTTATTCGATATCGGTCAATCAATAATTCACTGTATTACCTTGTGGAGTTTACATCGCTGTAGATCAATCAATATGAGGAGCGAAGGCCTCATACTTCTCGAAAGACTCGGTCTGAAACAATCGATATATAATTAAATCCGTTATTTTCGTCTTCATCACAAATAGAGTATCATTATACGATATAGTACTGAGAGAAGATCAAAGATCACAACAACACATAAACATCTTTATTTGATATCGATCAATCAATAATTCACTGTATTACCTTGTGGAGTTTACATCGCTGTAGATCAATAAATATGATGCGTGAAGGCCTCATACTTCTCGAAAGACTCGGTCTGAAACAATCGATATATAATTAAATCCGTTATTTTCGTCCTCATCACAAATAGAGTATCATAATACGATACAGTACAGAGAGAAGATCAAAGATTAAAATCACAACAACACGTAAACATCTTTATTCGATATCGGTCAATCAATAATTCACTGCATTACCTTGTGGAGTTTACATCGCTGTAGACCAATCAATATGAGGAGTGAAGGCCTCATGCTTCTCGAAAGACTCGGTCTGAAAGAATAGATATATAATTAAATCCATTATATTCGTCTTCATCACAAATAGAGTATCATTATACGATACAGTATTGAGAGAAGATCAAAGATCACAACAACACGTAAACATCTTTATTCGGTATCGCTCAATCAATAATTCACTGTATTACCTTGTGGAGTTTACATCGCTGTAGATCAATAAATATGATGCGTGAAGGCCTCATACTTCTGGAAAGACTCGGTCTGAAACAATAGATATATAATTAAATCCATTATTTTCGTCTTCATCACAAATACAGTATCATAATACGATACAGTACTGAGAGAAGATCAAAGATCACAACAACACGTAAACATCTTTATTCGGTATCGCTCAATCAATAATTCACTGTATTACCTTGTGGAGTTTACATCGCTGTAGATCAATAAATATGATGCGTGAAGGCCTCATACTTCTCGAAAGACTCGGTCTGAAACAATCGATATATAATTAAATCCGTTATTTTCGTCCTCATCACAAATACAGTATCATAATACGATACAGTACTGAGAGAAGATCAAAGATTAAAATCACAACAACACATAAACATCTTTATTCGGTATCGGTCAATCAATAATTCACTGTATTACCTTGTGGAGTTTACATCGCTGTAGACCAATCAATATGATGCGTGAAGGCCTCATACTTCTGGAAAGACTCGGTCTGAAACAATAGATGTGTAATTAAATCCATTATTTTCGTCTTCATCACAAATACAGTATCATAATACGATACAGTACTGAGAGAAGATCAAAGATTAAAATCACAACAACACATAAACATCTTTATTCGGTATCGGTCAATCAATAATTCACTGTATTACCTTGTGGAGTTTACATCGCTGTAGGCCAATCAATATGAGGAGCGAAGGCCTCATACTTCTCGAAAGACTCGGTCTGAAACAATCGATATATAATTAAATCCGTTATTTTCGTCTTCATCACAAATAGAGTATCATTATACGATATAGTACTGAGAGAAGATCAAAGATCACAACAACACATAAACATCTTTATTTGATATCGATCAATCAATAATTCACTGTATTACCTTGTGGAGTTTACATCGCTGTAGATCAATAAATATGATGCGTGAAGGCCTCATACTTCTCGAAAGACTCGGTCTGAAACAATCGATATATAATTAAATCCGTTATTTTCGTCCTCATCACAAATACAGTATCATAATACGATACAGTACTGAGAGAAGATCAAAGATTAAAATCACAACAACACATAGACATCTTTATTCGGTATCGGTCAATCAATAATTCACTGTATTACCTTGTGGAGTTTACATCGCTGTAGACCAATCAATATGAGGAGCGAAGGCCTCATACTTCTCGAAAGACTCGGTCTGAAACAATAGATATATAATTAAATCCATTATTTTCGTCTTCATCACAAATACAGTATCATAATACGATACAGTACTGAGACAAGATTTAAGATTAAAATCACAACAACACGTAAACATCTTTATTCGATATCGGTCAATCAATAATTCACTGCATTACCTTGTGGAGTTTATATCGCTGTAGACCAATCAATATGAGGAGTGAAGGCCTCATGCTTCTCGAAAGACTCGGTCTGAAACAATAGATATATAATTAAATCCATTATTTTCGTCTTCATCACAAATACAGTATCATTATACGATACAGTACTGAGAGAAGATCAAAGATCACAACAACACATAAACATCTTTATTCGGTATCGGTCAATCAATAATTCACTGTATTACCTTGTGGAGTTTACATCGCTGTAGGCCAATCAATATGAGGAGCGAAGGCCTCATACTTCTCGAAAGGCTCGGTCTGAAACAATAGATATATAATTAAATCCATTATTTTCGTCTTCATCACAAATACAGTATCATAATACGATACAGTACTGAGAGAAGATCAAAGATTAAAATCACAACAGCACGTAAACATCTTTATTCGATATCGGTCAATCAATAATTCACTGCATTACCTTGTGGAGTTTACATCGCTGAAGATCAATAAATATGATGCGTGAAGGCCTCATACTTCTCGAAAGACTCGGTCTGAAACTATAGATATATAATTAAATCCATTATATTCGTCTTCATCACAAATAGAGTATCATTATACGATATAGTACTGAGAGAAGATCAAAGATCACAACAACACATAAACATCTTTATTCGATATCGATCAATCAATAATTCACTGTATTACCTTGTGGAGTTTACATCGCTGTAGATCAATAAATATGATGCGTGAAGGCCTCATACTTCTCGAAAGACTCGGTCTGAAACAATCGATATATAATTAAATCCGTTATTTTCGTCCTCATCACAAATACAGTATCATAATACGATACAGTACTGAGAGAAGATCAAAGATTAAAATCACAACAACACATAAACATCTTTATTCGGTATCGGTCAATCAATAATTCACTGTATTACCTTGTGGAGTTTACATCGCTGTAGACCAATCAATATGAGGAGTGAAGGCCTCATGCTTCTCGAAAGACTCGGTCTGAAAGAATAGATATATAATTAAATCCATTATATTCGTCTTCATCACAAATAGAGTATCATTATACGATACAGTACTGAGAGAAGATCAAAGATCACAACAACACGTAAACATCTTTATTTGATATCGATCAATCAATAATTCACTGTATTACCTTGTGGAGTTTACATCGCTGTAGGCCAATCAATATGAGGAGCGAAGGCCTCATACTTCTCGAAAGGCTCGGTCTGAAACAATAGATATATAATTAAATCCATTATTTTCGTCTTCATCACAAATACAGTATCATAATACGATACAGTACTGAGAGAAGATCAAAGATTAAAATCACAACAGCACGTAAACATCTTTATTCGATATCGGTCAATCAATAATTCACTGCATTACCTTGTGGAGTTTACATCGCTGAAGATCAATAAATATGATGCGTGAAGGCCTCATACTTCTCGAAAGACTCGGTCTGAAACTATAGATATATAATTAAATCCATTATATTCGTCTTCATCACAAATAGAGTATCATTATACGATATAGTACTGAGAGAAGATCAAAGATCACAACAACACATAAACATCTTTATTCGATATCGATCAATCAATAATTCACTGTATTACCTTGTGGAGTTTACATCGCTGTAGATCAATAAATATGATGCGTGAAGGCCTCATACTTCTCGAAAGACTCGGTCTGAAACAATCGATATATAATTAAATCCGTTATATTCGTCTTCATCACAAATAGAGTATCATTATACGATACAGTACTGAGAGAAGATCAAAGATCACAACAACACGTAAACATCTTTATTCGGTATCGCTCAATCAATAATTCACTGTATTACCTTGTGGAGTTTACATCGCTGTAGATCAATAAATATGATGCGTGAAGGCCTCATACTTCTCGAAAGACTCGGTCTGAAACAATCGATATATAATTAAATCCGTTATTTTCGTCCTCATCACAAATACAGTATCATAATACGATACAGTACTGAGAGAAGATCAAAGATTAAAATCACAACAACACATAAACATCTTTATTCGGTATCGGTCAATCAATAATTCACTGTATTACCTTGTGGAGTTTACATCGCTGTAGACCAATCAATATGAGGAGTGAAGGCCTCATGCTTCTCGAAAGACTCGGTCTGAAAGAATAGATATATAATTAAATCCATTATATTCGTCTTCATCACAAATAGAGTATCATTATACGATACAGTACTGAGAGAAGATCAAAGATCACAACAACACGTAAACATCTTTATTCGGTATCGCTCAATCAATAATTCACTGTATTACCTTGTGGAGTTTACATCGCTGTAGATCAATAAATATGATGCGTGAAGGCCTCATACTTCTCGAAAGACTCGGTCTGAAACAATCGATATATAATTAAATCCGTTATTTTCGTCCTCATCACAAATACAGTATCATAATACGATACAGTACTGAGAGAAGATCAAAGATTAAAATCACAACAACACATAAACATCTTTATTCGGTATCGGTCAATCAATAATTCACTGTATTACCTTGTGGAGTTTACATCGCTGTAGGCCAATCAATATGAGGAGCGAAGGCCTCATACTTCTCGAAAGGCTCGGTCTGAAACAATAGATATATAATTAAATCCATTATTTTCGTCTTCATCACAAATACAGTATCATAATACGATACAGTACTGAGAGAAGATCAAAGATTAAAATCACAACAGCACGTAAACATCTTTATTCGATATCGGTCAATCAATAATTCACTGCATTACCTTGTGGAGTTTACATCGCTGAAGATCAATAAATATGATGCGTGAAGGCCTCATACTTCTCGAAAGACTCGGTCTGAAACTATAGATATATAATTAAATCCATTATATTCGTCTTCATCACAAATAGAGTATCATTATACGATAAAGTACTGAGAGAAGATCAAAGATCACAACAACACATAAACATCTTTATTCGATATCGATCAATCAATAATTCACTGTATTACCTTGTGGAGTTTACATCGCTGTAGATCAATAAATATGATGCGTGAAGGCCTCATACTTCTCGAAAGACTCGGTCTGAAACAATCGATATATAATTAAATCCGTTATATTCGTCTTCATCACAAATAGAGTATCATTATACGATACAGTACTGAGAGAAGATCAAAGATCACAACAACACGTAAACATCTTTATTCGGTATCGCTCAATCAATAATTCACTGTATTACCTTGTGGAGTTTACATCGCTGTAGATCAATAAATATGATGCGTGAAGGCCTCATACTTCTCGAAAGACTCGGTCTGAAACAATCGATATATAATTAAATCCGTTATTTTCGTCCTCATCACAAATACAGTATCATAATACGATACAGTACTGAGAGAAGATCAAAGATTAAAATCACAACAACACATAAACATCTTTATTCGGTATCGGTCAATCAATAATTCACTGTATTACCTTGTGGAGTTTACATCGCTGTAGACCAATCAATATGAGGAGTGAAGGCCTCATGCTTCTCGAAAGACTCGGTCTGAAAGAATAGATATATAATTAAATCCATTATATTCGTCTTCATCACAAATAGAGTATCATTATACGATACAGTACTGAGAGAAGATCAAAGATCACAACAACACGTAAACATCTTTATTCGGTATCGCTCAATCAATAATTCACTGTATTACCTTGTGGAGTTTACATCGCTGTAGATCAATAAATATGATGCGTGAAGGCCTCATACTTCTCGAAAGACTCGGTCTGAAACAATCGATATATAATTAAATCCGTTATTTTCGTCCTCATCACAAATACAGTATCATAATACGATACAGTACTGAGAGAAGATCAAAGATTAAAATCACAACAACACATAAACATCTTTATTCGGTATCGGTCAATCAATAATTCACTGTATTACCTTGTGGAGTTTACATCGCTGTAGACCAATCAATATGAGGAGCGAAGGCCTCATACTTCTCGAAAGACTCGGTCTGAAACAATAGATATATAATTAAATCCATTATTTTCGTCTTCATCACAAATACAGTATCATAATACGATACAGTACTGAGACAAGATTTAAGATTAAAATCACAACAACACGTAAACATCTTTATTCGATATCGGTCAATCAATAATTCACTGCATTACCTTGTGGAGTTTATATCGCTGTAGACCAATCAATATGAGGAGTGAAGGCCTCATGCTTCTCGAAAGACTCGGTCTGAAACAATAGATATATAATTAAATCCATTATATTCGTCTTCATCACAAATAGAGTATCATTATACGATACAGTACTGAGAGAAGATCAAAGATCACAACAACACATAAACATCTTTATTCGGTATCGGTCAATCAATAATTCACTGTATTACATTGTGGAGTTTACATCGCTGTAGACCAATCAATATGAGGAGCGAGGGCCTCATACTTCTCGAAAGACTCGGTCTGAAACAATAGATATATAATTAAATCCATTATTTTCGTCTTCATCACAAATACAGTATCATAATACGATACAGTACTGAGAGAAGATCAAAGATCACAACAACACATAAACATCTTTATTCGGTATCGGTCAATCAATAATTCACTGCATTACCTTGTGGAGTTTACATCGCTGTAGATCAATAAATATGATGCGTGAAGGCCTCATACTTCTCGAAAGACTCGATCTGAAACTATAGATATATAAATAAATCCATTATATTCGTCTTCATCACAAATAGAGTATCATTATACGATATAGTACTGAGAGAAGATCAAAGATCACAACAACACATAAACATCTTTATTCGATATCGATCAATCAATAATTCACTGTATTACCTCGTGGAGTTTACATCGCTGTAGATCAATAAATATGATGCGTGAAGGCCTCATACTTCTCGAAAGACTCGGTCTGAAACAATAGATATATAATTAAATCCGTTATTTTCGTCTTCATCACAAATAGAGTATCATAATACGATACAGTACAGAGAGAAGATCAAAGATCACAACAACACGTAAACATCTTTATTCGGTATCGCTCAATCAATAATTCACTGTATTACCTTGTGGAGTTTACATCGCTGTAGATCAATAAATATGATGCGTGAAGGCCTCATACTTCTGGAAAGACTCGGTCTGAAACAATAGATATATAATTAAATCCATTATTTTCGTCTTCATCACAAATACAGTATCATAATACGATACAGTACTGAGAGAAGATCAAAGATTAAAATCACAACAACACATAAACATCTTTATTCGGTATCGGTCAATCAATAATTCACTGTATTACCTTGTGGAGTTTACATCGCTGTAGGCCAATCAATATGAGGAGCGAAGGCCTCATACTTCTCGAAAGACTCGGTCTGAAACAATCGATATATAATTAAATCCGTTATTTTCGTCTTCATCACAAATAGAGTATCATTATACGATATAGTACTGAGAGAAGATCAAAGATCACAACAACACATAAACATCTTTATTTGATATCGATCAATCAATAATTCACTGTATTACCTTGTGGAGTTTACATCGCTGTAGATCAATAAATATGATGCGTGAAGGCCTCATACTTCTCGAAAGACTCGGTCTGAAACAATCGATATATAATTAAATCCGTTATTTTCGCCCTCATCACAAATACAGTATCATAATACGATACAGTACTGAGAGAAGATCAAAGATTAAAATCACAACAACACATAAACATCTTTATTCGGTATCGGTCAATCAATAATTCACTATATTACCTTGTGGAGTTTACATCGCTGTAGACCAATCAATATGAGGAGCGAAGGCCTCATACTTCTCGAAAGACTCGGTCTGAAACAATAGATATATAATTAAATCCATTATTTTCGTCTTCATCACAAATACAGAATCATAATACGATACAGTACTGAGAGAAGATCAAAGATTAAAATCACAACAGCACGTAAACATCTTTATTCGATATCGGTCAATCAATAATTCACTGCATTACCTTGTGGAGTTTACATCGCTGAAGATCAATAAATATGATGCGTGAAGGCCTCATACTTCTCGAAAGACTCGGTCTGAAACTATAGATATATAATTAAATCCATTATATTCGTCTTCATCACAAATAGAGTATCATTATACGATATAGTACTGAGAGAAGATCAAAGATCACAACAACACATAAACGTCTTTATTCGATATCGATCAATCAATAATTCACTGTATTACCTTGTGGAGTTTACATCGCTGTAGATCAATAAATATGATGCGTGAAGGCCTCATACTTCTCGAAAGACTCGGTCTGAAACAATCGATATATAATTAAATCCGTTATTTTCGTCCTCATCACAAATACAGTATCATAATACGATACAGTACTGAGAGAAGATCAAAGATTAAAATCACAACAACACATAAACATCTTTATTCGGTATCGGTCAATCAATAATTCACTGTATTACCTTGTGGAGTTTACATCGCTGTAGACCAATCAATATGAGGAGTGAAGGCCTCATGCTTCTCGAAAGACTCGGTCTGAAAGAATAGATATATAATTAAATCCATTATATTCGTCTTCATCACAAATAGAGTATCATTATACGATACAGTACTGAGAGAAGATCAAAGATCACAACAACACGTAAACATCTTTATTTGATATCGATCAATCAATAATTCACTGTATTACCTTGTGGAGTTTACATCGCTGTAGGCCAATCAATATGAGGAGCGAAGGCCTCATACTTCTCGAAAGGCTCGGTCTGAAACAATAGATATATAATTAAATCCATTATTTTCGTCTTCATCACAAATACAGTATCATAATACGATACAGTACTGAGAGAAGATCAAAGATTAAAATCACAACAGCACGTAAACATCTTTATTCGATATCGGTCAATCAATAATTCACTGCATTACCTTGTGGAGTTTACATCGCTGAAGATCAATAAATATGATGCGTGAAGGCCTCATACTTCTCGAAAGACTCGGTCTGAAACTATAGATATATAATTAAATCCATTATATTCGTCTTCATCACAAATAGAGTATCATTATACGATATAGTAC
Organism: Parapristionchus giblindavisi; assembly: GCA_943737045.1. NCBI lineage: Eukaryota > Metazoa > Nematoda > Chromadorea > Rhabditida > Diplogasteridae > Parapristionchus > Parapristionchus giblindavisi. The sequence goes on along the minus strand of CALSFV010000020.1, from coordinate 65,218 downwards.
TGAGAGAAGATCAAAGATCACAACAACACATAAACGTCTTTATTCGATATCGATCAATCAATAATTCACTGTATTACCTTGTGGAGTTTACATCGCTGTAGATCAATAAATATGATGCGTGAAGGCCTCATACTTCTCGAAAGACTCGGTCTGAAACAATCGATATATAATTAAATCCGTTATTTTCGTCCTCATCACAAATACAGTATCATAATACGATACAGTACTGAGAGAAGATCAAAGATTAAAATCACAACAACACATAAACATCTTTATTCGGTATCGGTCAATCAATAATTCACTGTATTACCTTGTGGAGTTTACATCGCTGTAGACCAATCAATATGAGGAGTGAAGGCCTCATGCTTCTCGAAAGACTCGGTCTGAAAGAATAGATATATAATTAAATCCATTATATTCGTCTTCATCACAAATAGAGTATCATTATACGATACAGTACTGAGAGAAGATCAAAGATCACAACAACACGTAAACATCTTTATTTGATATCGATCAATCAATAATTCACTGTATTACCTTGTGGAGTTTACATCGCTGTAGGCCAATCAATATGAGGAGCGAAGGCCTCATACTTCTCGAAAGGCTCGGTCTGAAACAATAGATATATAATTAAATCCATTATTTTCGTCTTCATCACAAATACAGTATCATAATACGATACAGTACTGAGAGAAGATCAAAGATTAAAATCACAACAGCACGTAAACATCTTTATTCGATATCGGTCAATCAATAATTCACTGCATTACCTTGTGGAGTTTACATCGCTGAAGATCAATAAATATGATGCGTGAAGGCCTCATACTTCTCGAAAGACTCGGTCTGAAACTATAGATATATAATTAAATCCATTATATTCGTCTTCATCACAAATAGAGTATCATTATACGATATAGTACTGAGAGAAGATCAAAGATCACAACAACACATAAACATCTTTATTCGATATCGATCAATCAATAATTCACTGTATTATCTTGTGGAGTTTACATCGCTGTAGATCAATAAATATGATGCGTGAAGGCCTCATACTTCTCGAAAGACTCGGTCTGAAACAATCGATATATAATTAAATCCGTTATTTTCGTCCTCATCACAAATACAGTATCATAATACGATACAGTACTGAGAGAAGATCAAAGATTAAAATCACAACAACACATAAACATCTTTATTCGGTATCGGTCAATCAATAATTCACTGTATTACCTTGTGGAGTTTACATCGCTGTAGACCAATCAATATGAGGAGTGAAGGCCTCATGCTTCTCGAAAGACTCGGTCTGAAAGAATAGATATATAATTAAATCCATTATATTCGTCTTCATCACAAATAGAGTATCATTATACGATACAGTACTGAGAGAAGATCAAAGATCACAACAACACGTAAACATCTTTATTCGGTATCGCTCAATCAATAATTCACTGTATTACCTTGTGGAGTTTACATCGCTGTAGATCAATAAATATGATGCGTGAAGGCCTCATACTTCTGGAAAGACTCGGTCTGAAACAATAGATATATAATTAAATCCATTATTTTCGTCTTCATCACAAATACAGTATCATAATACGATACAGTACTGAGAGAAGATCAAAGATTAAAATCACAACAACACATAAACATCTTTATTCGGTATCGGTCAATCAATAATTCACTGTATTACCTTGTGGAGTTTACATCGCTGTAGGCCAATCAATATGAGGAGCGAAGGCCTCATACTTCTCGAAAGACTCGGTCTGAAACAATAGATATATAATTAAATCCATTATTTTCGTCTTCATCACAAATACAGTATCATAATACGATACAGTACTGAGAGAAGATCAAAGATTAAAATCACAACAACACATAAACATCTTTATTCGGTATCGGTCAATCAATAATTCACTGTATTACCTTGTGGAGTTTACATCGCTGTAGACCAATCAATATGAGGAGCGAAGGCCTCATACTTCTCGAAAGACTCGGTCTGAAACAATAGATATATAATTAAATCCATTATTTTCGTCTTCATCACAAATACAGTATCATAATACGATACAGTACTGAGGCAAGATTTAAGATTAAAATCACAACAACACGTAAACATCTTTATTCGATATCGGTCAATCAATAATTCACTGCATTACCTTGTGGAGTTTATATCGCTGTAGACCAATCAATATGAGGAGTGAAGGCCTCATACTTCTCGAAAGACTCGGTCTGAAACTATAGATATATAATTAAATCCATTATATTCGTCTTCATCACAAATAGAGTATCATTATACGATATAGTACTGAGAGAATATCAAAGATCACAACAACACATAAACATCTTTATTCGATATCGATCAATCAATAATTCACTGTATTACCTTGTGGAGTTTACATCGCTGTAGATCAATAAATATGATGCGTGAAGGCCTCATACTTCTCGAAAGACTCGGTCTGAAACAATCGATATATAATTAAATCCGTTATTTTCGTCCTCATCACAAATACAGTATCATAATACGATACAGTACTGAGAGAAGATCAAAGATTAAAATCACAACAACACATAAACATCTTTATTCGGTATCGGTCAATCAATAATTCACTGTATTACCTTGTGGAGTTTACATGATCAAAGATCACAACAACACATAAACATCTTTATTCGATATCGATCAATCAATAATTCACTGTATTACCTTGTGGAGTTTACATCGCTGTAGATCAATAAATATGATGCGTGAAGGCCTCATACTTCTCGAAAGACTCGGTCTGAAACAATAGATATATAATTAAATCCGTTATTTTCGTCTTCATCACAAATAGAGTATCATAATACGATACAGTACTGAGAGAAGATCAAAGATTAAAATCACAACAACACGTAAACATCTTTATTCGATATCGGTCAATCAATAATTCACTGCATTACCTTGTGGAGTTTACATCGCTGTAGACCAATCAATATGAGGAGTGAAGGCCTCATGCTTCTCGAAAGACTCGGTCTGAAACAATTGATATATAATTAAATCCATTATGTTCGTCTTCATCACAAATACAGTATCATAATACGATACAGTACTGAGAGAAGATTTAAGATTAAAATCACAACAACACAAAAACATCTTTATTCGATATCGGTCAATCAATAATTCACTGCATTACCTTGTGGAGTTTACATCGCTGTAGATCAATAAATATGATGCGTGAAGGCCTCATACTTCTCGAAAGACTCGGTCTGAAACTATAGATATATAATTAAATCCATTATATTCGTCTTCATCACAAATAGAGTATCATTATACGATATAGTACTGAGAGAAGATCAAAGATCACAACAACACATAAACATCTTTATTCGGTATCGGTCAATCAATAATTCACTGTATTACCTTGTGGAGTTTACATCGCTGTAGATCAATAAATATGATGCGTGAAGGCCTCATACTTCTCGAAAGACTCGGTCTGAAACAATAGATATATAATTAAATCCATTATATTCGTCTTCATCACAAATAGAGTATCATTATACGATACAGTACTGAGAGAAGATCAAAGATCACAACAACACATAAACATCTTTATTCGGTATCGGTCAATCAATAATTCACTGTATTACATTGTGGAGTTTACATCGCTGTAGACCAATCAATATTAGGAGCGAAGGCCTCATACTTCTCGAAAGACTCGGTCTGAAACAATAGATATATAATTAAATCCATTATTTTCGTCTTCATCACAAATACAGTATCATAATACGATACAGTACTGAGAGAAGATCAAAGATTAAAATCACAACAGCACGTAAACATCTTTATTCGATATCGGTCAATCAATAATTCACTGCATTACCTTGTGGAGTTTACATCGCTGTAGATCAATAAATATGATGCGTGAAGGCCTCATACTTCTCGAAAGACTCGGTCTGAAACTATAGATATATAAATAAATCCATTATATTCGTCTTCATCACAAATAGAGTATCATTATACGATATAGTACTGAGAGAAGATCAAAGATCACAACAACACATGAACATTTTTATTCGGGATGGGGAGATGGGGAGATGAGGAGATGGGGAGATGGGGAAGTGGGGAGATGGGGAGATGGGGAGATGGGGAGATGGGGAGATGGGGAGATGGGGAGTTGGGGAAGTGAGGAGATGGGGAGATAGGGAGATGGGGAGATGGGGAGATTTATTTAGTCTGCACTGATTTAGCTCATTGATAGTTACAAAGATCAAAGAACAATCAGGAGGGATCAGGGAATAACGATAAAAAAAGGTTGTGTTCATAAGTTGAATGTTCCAACCTCTGATTCTTAAAACTGGCCACTGATTATAGACAGACTAGAAGAAAGTCCTATATACTATATCTTTCGCATATATTTTGACTTTTCCATATGAAATCTGTGTCAATAAAATTATTAGAGTCATTTAAAGTCTTTATTTTATCTAAATTATTATTTTTTAAATTTTAATATATTTTCAGTGAAGTTATCCCCGTCCCCCCACCCGTCTGAATAGTGGTGTTAAATCGAGTTCAGTGCGCGCGCGATGACTCTATGCGTCTCTGCCCATCGATCTCGTCTGATCATCTGGCCACTCTATCACTGATCTAGCACTGAAACGGTTTCAAGTTTTTAAATGTCAGATTTATCTTCATTTAACAGAAAATAAGAAGTGAAATTCAACAACTATGAAGATGGGGAGATGGGGAAGTGGGGAAGTGGGGAGATGGGGAAGTGGGGAGATGGGGAGATGGGGAGATGGGGAGATGGGGAGATGGGGAGATGGGGAGATGGGGAGATGGGGAGATGGGGAGATGGGGAGATGGGGAGATGGGGAGATGGGGAGATGGGGAAGTGGGGAAGTGGGGAGATGGGGAGATGGGGAGATTTATTTAGTCTGCACTGATTTAGCTCATTGATAGTTACAAAGATCAAAGAACAATCAGGAGGGATCAGGGAATAACGATAAAAAAAGGTTGTGTTCATAAGTTGAATGTTCCCACGATTACGACGAAATCGCGTTAATTTATCAATTGCAATACAATACAAAATACGGGGAATTCACGCTACTTTCTCAATTTCAATTATGCTAATTAAGGGAATTCGATGAATATATTAAAGAGTATTCCGTGTAGAGAACAAATATTGATTGGCCTTATCTTTGATAAAAGTGATGATATCAATTCCGAACATCTTTATAAACTGTCAAACCGAAAGAAAATGACACAAGCAGGAGATATTACAGAATTGTAGTAGATTTTTCCATATTTTCCCTCATTCTTTCTTTGCTGATTTTTATGGAAAATGGCATTGGAGTTTCATTCAGAGGTGTTATTAATCCAATTAAGAAAAGAATAAACGAATTTTAGATGTAAGCGAATGTATTGAGATGAAAGTTGACCTATGTGGGATATTACGGTCGCATGTAAAGAGAGAGAGGCACATAGTTAGTGACCTGGGTATGGGGAAGGAAAGATACCAACCTCTGATTCTTAAAACTGGCCACTGATTATAGACAGACTAGAAGAAAGTCCTGTATACTATATCTTTCGCATATATTTTGACTTTTCCATACGAAATCTGTGTCAATAAAATTATTAGAGTCATTTAAAGTCTTTATTTTATCTAAATTATTATTTTTTTAAATTTTAATATATTTTCAGTAAAGTTATCCCCTCCACCCACCCGTCTGAACAGTGGTGCTAAATCGAGTTCAGTGCGCGCGCGATGACTTTATGCGTCTCTGCCCATCGATCTCGTCTGATCATCTGGCCACTCTATCACTGATCTAGCACTGAAACGGTTTCAAGTTTTTAAATGTCAGATTTATCTTCTTTTAACAGAAAATAAGAAGTGAAATTCAACAACTATGAAGATGGGGAGATGGGGAGATGGGGAGATGGGGAGATGGGGAGATGGGGAGATGGGGAGATGGGGAGATGGGGAGATGGGGAGATGGGGAGATGGGGAGATGGGGAGATGGGGAGATGGGGAGATGGGGAGATGGGGAGATGGGGAGATGGGGAGATGGGGAGATGGGGAGATGGGGAGATGGGGAGATGGGGAGATGGGGAGATGGGGAGATGGGGAGATGGGAAGATGGGGAGATGGGGAGATGGGGAGATGGGGAGATGGGGAGATGGGGAAGTGGGGAGATGGGGAGATGGGGAGATGGGGAGATGGGGAAGTGGGAAAGTGGGGAGATGGGGAAGTGGGGAAGTGGGGAGATGGGGAGATGGGGAGATGGGGAGATGGGGAAGTGGGGAGATGGGGAAGTGGGGAAGTGGGGAGATGGGGAGATGGGGAGATGGGGAGAAGTGGGGAAGTGGGGAGATAGGGAAGTGGGGAAGTGGGGAAGTGGGGAAGTGGGGAAGTGGGGAAGTGGGGAAGTGGGTAAGTGGGGAAGTGGGGAGATGGGGAGATGGGGAGATGGGGAGATGGGGAGATGGGGAGATGGGGAAGTTTGGAAGTGGGGAAGTGGGGAAGTGGGGAAGTGGGGAGATGGGGAGATGGGGAGATGGGGAGATGAGGAGATGGGGAGATGGGGAAGTGGGGAAGTGGGGAGATGGGGAGATGGGGAGATGGGGAGATGGGGAGATGGGGAGTTGGGGTGATGGGGAGATGGGGAGATGGGGAAGTGAGGAGATGGGGAGATGGGAAATGGGGAAGTGGGGAGATGGGGAAGTGGGGAAGTGGGGAGATGGGGAGATGGAGAAGTGGGGAAGTGGGGAAGTGGGGAGATGGGGGAAGTGGGGAGATGGGGAGATGGGGGAAGTGGGGAGATGGGGAAGTGGGGAGATGGGGGAAGTGGGGAGATGGGGAGATGGGGAGATGGGGGGATGGGGAGATGGGGGAAGTGGGGAGATGGGGAGATGGGGAGATGGGGAGATGGGGGGATGGGGGGATGAGGAGATGGGGAGATGGGGAAGTGGGGAAGTGGGGAAGTGGGGAAGTGGGGAGATGGGGAGATGGGGAGATGGGGAGATGGGGAGATGAGGAGATGGGGAGATGGGGAAGTGGGGAAGTGGGGAAGTGGGGAAGTGGGGAGATGGGGAGATGTTGAGATGGGGAGATGGGGAAGTGGGGAAGTGGGGAGATGGGGAGATGTTTTCTATTTTCAAAAAGCGCGCCTTTCCCTGCACGGGGCCTGATGGTTCATTCATGTTTCTAGCGATCAATAGGCTGAATCATCATAAAATAAATAGTGTACGGTATGTAGAATAACTTTTGCTATGATTCTGTCTGCACAGTTTGTTCACGAAAATATTCGCGGGAGTCCACCTTTAATAAGAGTATGATTGTGGATTCTATAACTGCAATAATCTCAATCAAATTTCAGCGACCGTATACTTAATATTGCTAACATTAGGCTTAATTTTTCAATGCGTATTATTTTCAGACTATTAACTTTATTCCATTTTCACTGCAAATACTAACTTGTAAGATTTATAATTGTTATTTCTTTGCTACCTAAGTTGTGACATCGTATTTTATCACGGAGAGTGTAAATGAATCAAGAAAAAATGGCAAAAAGAAATGGGTTCTGTTGAGCGTTGTCTTCTCTTGCTAATCCTCCTCGGGGGAACGAACTTCCCTGTCGACCAACCGATCAGATTGACAGTTCGATCTACTATCCACTAGACCATGGGTATCTATTAGAAGGCATATCAAACGAAATACATATACCCCCGTACTTATAAAGCGATGCATGACTCCGCCCATTTATTGCGAACCTTATTTATATTGCGATGCTTACCCCGCCCATTTAACTTCGCGGGCTTAGACACTGGTTTCAAACATTAACAACCCCAAATTCTTTATTTTTTTCGGAAAACGAGTTCCAGTCAGTACTGGAAAACGCCGGCAGAACCCGGACTTCGGAGCTTGGCGGCGTCCCACTTCTGAAGAGCACATCGAGCAGACCATCAACGACGAAGACGACGAGCTTCCGAAGACGACAATGACGGTTCACCCTGCAAAACAGCAAAATACGAGATTCAACGATTTGAGCTTTGTGAACGATCACTTTGTATAAAACTTTGGTTTCTGTCAACGAAACAGATCGGTGAGAAGTGAAGAGGACGTTGGCAAAGGCAAATGCAAAGACAATGACGTGACGATGACGTAAGTATATTCTAACAGAAGATCTGTTCAAAAGTCATGAAAAAAAGATTGGCAAAATCTCCACAAAATTTTTGTCTTTTCGCGACTTGAACATAACATATCAGGAAAGAGAATTCAAGGAAGGCTCGTACCTTTAAAGAAGCTTCAGGGCCCCTGAGTCCACCATCTGATGTCATCTACGCAGTGACGATGGGCTTCTAGACGACCTTGCACGATGAGGAACGACGATTCGGCCTGTAAAATGAGAAATTGAAAGGTTTTATCTTCCCGCCAAAAATCATGTTTCAGAGAAGAGAACCATGTCAAGCAACATACCTTGTACTGATCAGAACAAGATTGACGTCATCTTAGTCGATTACGTCATCTACGGCGGTGGCGATAGGTGTCGTGTCGACCTCTGAAATGGATTTGAAATGATTTAAATGATTATGCAAATAAATTGAGACCACTCTCCACACTGGCCACATTGTCTCGTGAGCCAAAGGACAGTCGTGGCCAGAGTGTAGTAAATACAATTAAGGATAGGAAAGACACATTGCGCGCATCGTCTGAAACCGTATCCATGGCGTAAGGCGTAAAAGTTGACATAACGTCTACGTCTACGATCGTGACGTCACGTTTATCGACAATTTGTTTGTAACGCTTCATGGATACGACCTCCGAAATATCATTGAATGAGGAGCAGAAGAATGTGAATAAAGTTGAGCGATGGTTAGAAGAGAGAGAGAAATACAACATAAACAGAAAGGTGTAATATATCAAGAAATAGAAGGAAAAATGGATAGTAGGCATCGACAGGTAGATCACTTCCCTTCCTTCCATCTCTCTCTTAAAATTATCGATTCATTGTCTACTCTCTTCCTTAGTGATCAATTGGTATGATAATGGATGTAAGAGAGATAGAGAGGAAGAGATGAAGAGGAAGAATGGCTTATGATAAACAGAAGATCCAAACACACACAGGACAGTGGCCAGTGACAAAGAATATGAATGCTAGATTGGAAAATGAACGAAAAGGTAAAGATCAAAGATAAACTTAAAAAAGGACTAGCAGTGATACGAAGCGAAGATGGACCAAACTTATAGTACACACAAAATGAACAAGGATGAGAAAACAAAGTATATGATAATGAATGATATGAAAAGAAGAGGGAGAGAGAGGTAGTGGTAGAGAGAGATGGAGTTAGAGTGAGAGCGAGAGGCATAAAGAAGTAGAGGTAGAGATGGGGAGGGATAGAGGGAGAGAGAGGGGAGATGGAGAGGTAGACATAAGGTTTGAGAGGGAGAGAGAGGGGAGAGGGAGAGGTAGACATAAGGATTGAGAGGGAGAGAGAAGTAGAGGAAGAGATGTGGAGGGATAGAGGGAGAGAGAGGGGAGATGGAGAGGTAGACATAAGGTTTGAGAGGGAGGGAGAGGGGAGAGGGAGTGGTAGACATAAGGGTTGAGAGGGAGAGAGAAGCAGAGGTAGAGAAAAAGATGAGAGAGGGGTCAACTAAAGAAACCTAAATTCCAACGAAAGAGCAGGAGCAATAGTATAGCGACACGTACAACATATAAAATGGCGGGGAAAATGTCATGAAAGGAAGGAACTACGATGGATAAACAATGGTAGATCTTGTGTTTCTATCTCTGACCTCTCTCACTTCTACATACTTTCTCTCCACTCTCTCATATACATGCAGTCTCTGCTCTGATCAAAGAACCATCACTCACGGAGTGAGAAGAATGCGAGGTTAGAACATGTTAGAGAAAGAGGGAGACTTGTGAGAGAACACGCGAAACGAGAGAGGAAAACAACGAGAGATTTTTGGTATTGTGCCAAGATCACGCTATGCTCACATAGTAATTGGGATTGATCATTTGATATTGATCACTATTGAAGTAACAATATGGAAGGACAACTGTTAAGAATAACTATGCAGTACAGCCCTTTCGAGTTTTGTACATGCGTCTAGCTTAAAAATTCTCGTTTCGTCATTCATCAAATTTGGTCGTTATCAACGTTATCGACGTCGACGTCAATGGTTCTAATCGACTTCTATTCAACACTCTTCCTTTCTCGTAACGTTAAGTGTTCAAGGTTACTGTAGTCATACTGTAGTTTTCCAACCATATCCTGTTTTTAATCTACTCTAGTTTTTTTTTTGCTTTTTACTGATGCTTTCAAAACTATTAAAACGCATGCAAAAGTAGCATAGTAGTTAACCAGATTGATTGATGTTCTTTCATAATTGATCCAGCAATTTAATACAAGGAATTCGAAATTAACTCTTTTGAACTAAACGCCAATTAAAGGCACACCCCAAGTTAATTTTAAACTCTCCGCTCTGGCCACACTCTCTCGCTTTCTTTGTCTATGTGAAAGGATTGCCAATGCGTAGAGTAAAATTAACTTGTCACTTCAAATGATTCCTATATTTTCATATTTGTTCTCAGTTCAAAATGGGATGTTTGGCTAATTGAGATATTGGGAGATGAATTGAAACAAATTGCAGATGCGGAGTTCGATAATATCTCTTCTAATATCTCTTCTTATTGTTAGTCAGATTCACATAAACTTCGCATTCACAATGTTGTCTGACCTAGGCTTGCCAACTTGACAAGCTCGCCAACTCGGCATTGTTGCGTTTATGTTGGTTCCATCTTCTTCGCGTTTCATTTTGCTGTACAATCGTGAATTGGTACTGATTTGGAAGAAAGCGGGAAACATGAAATTTGCACCTCTAAATTTCACGAAAATTATTTTTTGTTGTTTGTTCAAGTGGTAAAGAAATTCGATCTGTCCCACACAAAGCTCAATGTGATTCGATAAAAAATCCTTCTTCCCCTTATTTATCAAGTAATGTATGTTTCAAACTATTCAATTCGACTCTTAGTCAATCTGTGTCACTAGTTTAACATTAATTCAAGAAGTTGGAAATCTTCAGGACGCATGCTTACCTACTCTTCGTGAGTAATGTAGCTCAAGAATGAGGAATGGAAGCATTGAAATTGAAAGACTGAGGCTTTTATAGACACACCCCTGATAAATACGTAAAAGCTACAGGAACATCAGTCGATAAAAAAGGACCTAGTTATGTATTTTTGAGTATTCGATTCAAAATGAAGAGATCGTTAACACTCTTTCTGTTCGTATCAATGAAAGCGATGAAGAGTAGATACGTTGTTCACATGAACGTTTGTTATAATTGTTATTAACATATCAGTAATTATTTTGTTATTATCTCAAAGGGCTTTTAAAGAATTTTAACAAAACATATGAGAATATTATGAACTCAATATTATCATTATTTATTCATGTTTTATAATTAAGATCAAATTTATTCCTAACGAGAATAATAGATGGATCTCCTGTAGAACAACACCGACGAAGTTCTTTCTCCCATTTGGATACATCTTCAAATGATTCACGATTTGTTACATCAAATACTATCAAATACTATGCATTTCTCATATACATTGGAACCATGCATCTCTTCTTGTCCTGCTCTATCCAATGCCTGGAATCCAGTTGATTCTTCATTCTTATCAATATTTACATCAAACGTAACAAAATAAGCTACTATTATTGCTGGTGGTGGAATTGAATCAATATTTCGTCCTTCTAGTAATGATGTCTTCCCTTCTCCACTATTACCCAATAGAACTATCTTAAATGGAATGACAACTTCAACTTCTTCTTCATGATCTTTAACAGATAATTTAACTTTCTTTTCAGCATATTCATCTCTTGAATCTCTAATGGGATATATGTCCATTCGAAAGAGAAGAGGAGACATTAGATGAATTGATCCCTATTATTTCATAATGTCGACCAGACCCACGTTATCTTCTCTATTTTACCGATTCTACTACTCTTCTCACATTTTCATAGTCTCAACCAAAACTCAAACTTCTCCTTTTCCTACTCTGTTTTCCTTTGGAAATACAATATGCGTAAGTTCTCCGAAATTTTCGGTATGGGATCGATATCATTGGATGTTTTAACGATAAAAATAAAAATTAAAAATGAGCTAGGCGTTTTGGTGGGGATAGGTAGTCGATAAGTACTAGAGTTCAGGAGTAGTGGAGTAGTTCAATTGATCGAAACTGAAAAAAAGATAACATCTAAAAGAATAGTTGGTTGAAGCTCGCACTACATATGAAATCGTTTGCGAGAGACAAGGGAAAGGATAGACACAGATCAATTATGTATCTTTCTGAGACTTCGGCACCTAGAACCACCGTTAAGCCCAGACGTCGTCTAGTTGAAATAGCGTTTTTAGTCATTTCTCGTAACATAATGGTGCTAAAATTATCTGATCAATGTTCCCGCGACTGAATACTATATAAATAAATATAGAACCATCGGGCAAACAAAGCGAAGAATGAGTGCATACGAAGCAATGAAGATCAATGGAAAAAAAAACATACACAGTCGTCGGTACTGCCAGATCCAAAAATTAATTTCTGTCTATACCTGCTACGTGATTCACTCTTTGACCTTTTTTTATGAAACCACTTATCCCTTTCCCTCTACTTCTCGATCTCCCTCTCCCTCACCCCTCTCCTATTTAGGAGCCGTAATGCTTTTGATATATTACAAATATTCTTAGTCTGTAAGAAACATTATCGTGACTTTTATTGACTTAATATTGCAGAAATATCGTGTGGAATGAGATTCATAGGACATTTTTTAAGTCAATCTTTATGAGCTCTCAATGTTTATAAGCAAGAAGATTTTTTTCCTATTCACTATTTGTGCACAGATCTCGTTTAGGATTAACTGCGGCTCTTGAAAGTTTCCGAAATCAGGGTAGTGTGGTGGGGTAGGGAGCACATCATTGTCGATTGTAAAAACACTCATGAATGCAGTGGCTAGTATGCTAGCTTTTTCAATATCGTTCATAACTCTGTCTTCGATTGTCCTTTGGTAGCGAGATAATTCCGTGCGAAATTTCTCATTGAGGGTTTCCAATGAAATAATGCTATTCGTGTCATTTCAGGTAATAGATCTTTGCCAAGCAAGAAAATGTTTGTGCAAAAGTCTTTATTTAGTCTACACTGATTTAGCTCATTGATAGTTAGAAAGATCAAAGAACAATCAGGAGGGCTCAGGGAATAACGAGAAAAAAAAGGTTGGTTATTTTAGATGTAAGCGAATGTATTGAGATGAAAGTTGACCTAGGTGGGATATTACGGTCGCATGTAAAGAGAGAGAGGCACATAGTTAGTGACCTGGGTATGGGGAAGGAAAGATACCAACCTGATCATGAGATTACATTATTGATTGATTCCTTGAAAATGGATTCACTTTTCGTTCATTTGCAACTAAGCGGAAACCTTAAAGGTGGACTCCCGCGAATATTTTCGTGGACAAACTGTGAAGACAAACAGTTATCAAAAGTTATTCTACGCACTGCACGCTATATATTTTATGCTAATTCTGCTTATTGATTGCTAGAATCATGAATGAATCATGCTTGCAATCGCAGGCAAAGGCGCGCTTTTTGAAAATAAGTAAGTTAAGCAATAGGATTCGAACCAGCGACAATGCGTTATATGGTCAGAAATGATACCACTGCGCTAAGGGACTGATGAGAGGTTATTCTATCTTCTTGCATATCACTTAACACTTGCATAAGCGATTTGTATGAACATTTGCGGGTCTCCACCTTTAAGCGCCCTTGTAAAAAATGAAATTATTATAGCATGAGACCATTTGGGGGTCTCTGCCACTTATGCTCTATTCAAAAGTGTGGAAAAGAAAAGTACATCGGAGAAAACTCTCAATGTTTTCTACTCTTTCGTCTATGTTTCTTAGCTTTCCGTTCTTACGATTGTAAAGTATAAATAAACCAATAGACCAGTTTTTTTTGTGTAAATGGGCTTAAACCTTTAAAAAAATAGTTCGGGGAAATCGCGCTGATTACATTCATCTTGCGCAAATCCTTCTCATAAGGCCTAAATTCAAATTCGTGTATGCAAATGTGCGATAGTGTCATATGACCGTTACCTGGTTGATACTGCCAGCGGTGATATGCAGACGGGTTAGCTTATAAACATTGAGAGCTCATAGAGATTGACTTATCATTTATGAAAAACATTACAGTACCTATCTCGGAAGCGCTTGAAATCATATTGAAATCATATTCAATAAATAGTATGAATCAGGAGTCGTTCCCTTCATATGACGTCATTCCATGTACACAATAATGGTGTCATTGCACGGATGTATGCTGATGATATCAAAATTTACAAAACTTTTAGTAAAGAAGAAAATATGTACATCTGCTCCTATGCAGTCAGCCCTAGATACCATCACAAAATGTTCAGATGAAAGAGTCCAGAATATTCGCTTTCTACTTATTCGTTTTCTAATCAATTTTCAGCCCTCTACGAGCATATTCATTTTATTGAAAAACTTGCAAAATATAATATAGGGCGAATTCCCCGAAATTTAAGTTATGAAAAATATTGTTATTGAGACATTATCTCTCTCTCTCTCTCTCTCTTATCTCAGTCCGCTCCATCTCCGCCTAGGGAGCTCCCATCGTTTCTTTCACCTATAACCAATCCCAATCCTACTCAATTCTACTCTATCTTATCCTCTTTCAACCGTGAATATCGAATGATTCAGCTTGTCCGTATTCGCCATCGTACTGTTGGTTTGCCCCGAAACGAAGCTTCTTCCTAGACATGCATGGCTTAATCTTATATCTGATTGTGAGCATATCACCGCTGGCAGTATCAACCACGTAACTGTCATAAGACAGTATCGTACATTTGCATGTAGGAATCAGTCTTTAGACATTATGAGAAAGATTTGAGCAAGACGAATGTAATTAGCGCGATTTCCCCGTAATTTATGCAAATGTTGTAATTGAGAATTTAACGCGATTTCCCCGTAATCCTAGGAACGGTTTAAGCCTCTTTTAACAAAGCAACTGAGTAAATAGCGCGATTTCCCCGTAATCCTAGGAACATTTAACTTATGAACCCAACCTGTTTTCACGCTATTTTCGACCATCTCCGCGCTTAGATTTAAGCCCTTTTAAACAACTAATAGTTAGTTAAACACTCTTTTACACGTGGCACGGATTTCTTAATTTCTGATTTTCAATAACCAAGTAGTTATTTAACTGTATAAAAAATAGCTGTCTGGTTTTTGTACAGTTAACTATTTCTCGAATGAATATTTTTCTAATGGATTCGAGTGAAGTGGTCCTCAACGTTGACGGATTGATGTCAAACTTGGAACATATGGTTATCAGACCTTCTGAAGCTAGATTTCAGACGGACGTCGTCTGACGAAGCCTTCAGACGTCGTCATCGTCGATGTACATTTATATCTCCGATCGACCTGATTCTTTCACTAACGTGTGTTTTCGCATAGATGACTTGACTGGTAGACTTCAGATGACGTCGTCGACGTGATTTTTCCAACTGCTCCTATACCGCTGAATACGTTTATATTGTTTTCTGGTCATGTGTTCATTAATATTAGACGAAAAAAGTACGTCAAATTATGTAATTAGATCACTCCTAATTGGATTCGTCATGTATTATTCTGGATTTGAATTTGATCGATATGTAATATCAATCAGGAAAGGATCTGTGATTAAGAAGTACGTATCATATATTCTGTCTATTCATCAATTCATTTTATTATATTTCAGACGAGATATTCCTCCTGATTTTGCTATTGAACATCCATTCGATTGATCATTTACTGTTGTGTAAGTCATTCAATTGTATGATTGATCTTTGATCTTCCATTTCAGTGTTAATGAACCCTTCACATCATTTCTCTGCTGCAATAACAGAGACCACTGAAGATGCTATTCTCAAGTTTCATGTATAATTATTATCGATTGATTCAATGATGTAACAGTTATTCATTTATTTTTTAATAATAATAATATCTTTATGTGCGTTTAATGTAAGAATGATAATGATATACACAGAGAAATGCAATAGGGATACATAACTACAATACCACAACGAGGTACTAAGGTTTAATTAATAGATAATGATGATAAAACTTTAATTATACAGCATATTTATTCATTGAATCTAGTCTGTTATTCCAACATTACTCTTTTTTTTCATGTTTTTTTTCTGAATTTAAGAGACCGGCTCGGTAAGACTCGAGCATGGTCCGGACATTCGCGAGGACTTTCGATCTATCCCTCAATACTTTCATCATAGACACATACCGGGGGGAGACCGATGAAAGTTATAGTGAAAATGCCCTTAGGTTTAAACCCGGCTCACATATGTCACATTAAGTAAAAAATTGAAAAATTCATAACTTTTCAATCGTGATAGCTAGCAGCGTTATTTCTTTTTATTGGTGAATAACATGTCATGCGCCCTTATAAACACAGCTGAGCAGTAATATCATATTGTTCTGGATATGTATTTTCGTGTATGATTTTCGGATTTTTCCTCTTCCATCCTCGTTGAAGAGAGACGGCAAGCATTGACATAGTACATATTGTAGCCCTGATACTTCTGTACATGATGGTCACATTCCCTTGGAAATCCAACTTTTCTGAAGCATCGAGAATTGCAACTGAATGTGAGATATGTGTAATTTGCAAAAATCGAAAATTAAATTTCTTGTAAATCGCAAGAGTAGTAGGTAGCTTTATTATGTTATTTTACTTGTAGTGATGCGCCCTCACAGAAAAAATATACAAGTAGACTCAGACTACATTTTTTTTTAAATTTTAAAATAATTATTTTATTTTTATTTTTTTCAACCCCGACATTGAGTCGACCGTCAAGGCAAGTTAATTCATAGGGCGGATGGTAGCTGATGTATGTCCGTTTGCGAGAACAACTGCCACGTGAAGAATCGTCGTTTCGCAGATCTAGAATTTATTTTTTTAATCATCTAACTTGAAAAATTACATGTTTCTTTCATATAAATCGGTTGCAAGGTGGCGTACGGCAGCCAAAGCTGTACCATTGTTATCAGTAGGAGTGTACTATACTGCACTAGCGTAACCGTCAAGAATCGAGAACTGTTTTTTTTCAGTCGACCCATGTTTCTCAACCATGACCCGGGGTTCATGGTTGAGAATGGCTGAGGTCGAAAAAATCATGATGATTCCAGACCAAATACCATTTGGCAATATATCAATAGTGAGCCAACTTCTAGTTTTCTGGATACCGTAACCCAAACTACAGTAATTGTAAGGCACGCACTTGAATTTTCCGAGAATTTCACCACATTGTTATAGGGTACGGTAACTAGATTACTGTAGTTTGGGTTACGGCATCCAGAAAACTAAAAGTTGGCTCACTGTTGATATATTGCCAAATAGTATTTGGTCTGGGATCATCATGATTTTTTCGACCTCAGCCATTCTCAACCATGAACCCCGGGTCATGGTTGAAAATCATGGGTCGACTGGAAAAAAATTAGTTCGTGATTCCTGACGGTTACGGTAGTGCAGTATAGTACACTCCTACTGATAACAATGGTACAGCTTTGGCTGCCGTACGCCACCTTGCAACAGATTTATATGAAAGAAACATGTAATTTTTCAAGTTTGATAATTAAAAAAAATAAATTCTAGATCTGCGAAACGACGATCCTTCACGTGGCAGTTGTTTTCGCAAACGGACATGCATCAGCTACCATCCGCCCTATGAATCAACTTGCCTTGACGGTCGACTCAATGTGGGGGTTGAAAAAAATAAAAATAAAATAATTATTTTTAAAAAATTTTTAAAGTGTAGTCTGAGTCTACTTGTATATTTTTTCTGTGTACGCGCATCACTACGAGTAAAATGATAGAATAAAGCTACCTATTACTCTTGCGATTTACAAGAAATTTAATTTTCGATTTTTCAAATTACACATATCTCACATTCAGTTGCAATTCTCGATGCTTCAGAAAAGTTGGATTTCCAAGGGAATGTGACCATCATGTAGAGAAGTGTCAGGGCTACAATATGTACTATGTCAATGCTTGCCGTCTCTCTTCAACGAGGATAGAAGAGGAAAAATCGGAAAATCATACACGAAAAAACATATCCAGAACAATATGATATTACTGCTCAGCTGTGTTTATAAGGGCGCATGACATGTTATTCACCAACAAAAAGAAATAATGCTGCTAGCTATCACGATTGAAAAGTTATGAATTTTTCAATTTTTTACTTAATGTGACATATGTGAGCCGGGTTTGAGCCTGAGGGCATTTTCACTATAACTTTCATCGGTCTCCCCCCGGTATGTGTCTATGACGAAAGTATTGAGGGCCAGATCGAAAGTCCTCGCGAATGTCCGGCAGGGGGTCAAAATGCTCGAGTCTTACCGAGCCGGTCTCTTAATCAAATATTTTTATGACTTGATAATAATAATGATCTCATAGTTTTGTACGTTAGAACAAATGAATAAAATGATAAATGCGTTGTTCAATATTATTGATTGATTATAATGAGAAGAGATTCTTCATCTCTTATCATAGATACTACATATAATGAATAGATGAGAATAGTAATCAATATTTGGATTGGGTAATGGAGAGAGAGACAATCAATAATATTGAACAACGCATTTATCATTATATTCATTTGTTCTAACATACACAACTATGAGATCATTATTATTAACAAGTCATACAAATATTTGATTAAATTCAGATAAAAACATGAAATAAAATGAGTAATGTTGGAATGACAGACTAGATTCAATGAATAAATGAATAACTGTTACATAATAATGATCTCATAGTTTTGTACGTTAGAACAAATGAATATAGTGATATATACGTTGTTCAATATTATTGATTATATAATATTGAGCAATGCATTTATCACTATATTCATTTGTTCTAACATACACAACTATGAGATCATTATTATTAACAAATCATACAAATATTTGATTAAATTCAGAAAAAAAAACATGAAATAAAATTAGTAATGTTGGAATGACAGACTAGATTCAATGAATAAATGAATAACTGTTACATAATAATGATCTCATAGTTTTGTACGTTAGAACAAATGAATAAAATGATAAATACGTTGTTCAATATTATTGATTGATTATAATGAGAAGAGATTCTTCATCTCTTATCATAGATACTACATATAATGAATAGATGAGAATAGTAATCAATATTTAGATTGGGTAATGGAGAGAGAGACAATCAATAATATTAAACAACGCATTTATCATTATATTCATTTGTTCTAACATACACAACTATGAGATCATTATTATTAACAAATCATACAAATAATTGATTAAATTCAGAGAAAAAAACATGAAATAAAATGAGTAATGTTGGAATGACAGACTAGATTCAATGATTAAATGAATAACTGTTACATAATAATGATCTCATAGTTTTGTACGTTAGAAAAAATGAATAAAATGATAAATGCGTTGTTCAATATTATTGATTGATTATAATGAGAAGAGATTCTTCATCTCTTATCATAGATACTACATATAATGAATAGATGAGAATAGTAATCAATATTTGGATTGGGTAATGGAGAGAGAGACAATCAATAATATTGAACAACGCATTTATCATTATATTCATTTGTTCTAACATAGACAACTATGAGATCATTATTATTAACAAGTCATACAAATATTTGATTAAATTCAGATGAAAACATGAAATAAAATGAGTAATGTTGGAATGTTCTCTTTTCTAACTTCTTTTCTCTCTTCTCCAAGATGCGATAAATACATTATTTTTATTATTATAAACTACAATATAGTATCACGGGAGCTAACGCTAAGACTACTTTAACTTAAGGAACATTGCTAAGTGTGAATGGTAACTAAATCGATAGAATCTTTACGTAGATCAATATAGATCTAACCATCGACCTCTCCTCATGTATTCAGTAATTCTGTAAAAGTTGCAATCCAGTAATTTCAACTATATCGTCTCAACTTCTTGTCATAATATGTATTTTGATTGTTCTCTTTTCTCACTTCTTTTCTCTCTTCTCCAAGACGCGATAAATATATTATTATAAACTACAATATAGTATCACGGGAGCTAACGCTAAGACTACCTTAACTTAAGGAACATTGCTAAGTGTGAATGGTAACTACATCGATAGAATCTTTACGTAGATCAATATAGATCTAACCATCGACCTCTCCTCATGTATTCAGTAATTCTGTAAAAGTTGCAATCCAGTAATTTCAACTATATCGTCTCAACTTCTTGTCATAATATGTATTTTGATTGTTCTCTTTTCTCACTTCTTTTCTCTCTTCTCCAAGACGCGATAAATATATTATTATTATTATTATTATAAACTACAATATAGTATTACGGGAGCTAACGCTAAGACTACTTTAACTTAAGGAACATTGCTAAGTGTGAATGGTAACTAAAACGATAGAATCTTTACGTAGATCAATATAGATCTAACTATTGTAGCATCGACCTCTCCTCATGTATTCAGTAATTCTGTAAAAGTTGCAATCCAGTAATTTCAACTATATCGTCTCAACTTCTTGTCATAATATGTATTTTGATTGTTCTCTTTTCTCACTTCTTTTCTCTCTTCTCCAAGATGCGATAAATACATTATTTTTATTATTATAAACTACAATATAGTATCACGGGAGCTAACGCTAAGACTACTTTAACTTAAGGAACATTGCTAAGTGTGAATGGTAACTAAATCGATAGAATCTTTACGTAGATCAATATAGATCTAACCATCGACCTCTCCTCATGTATTCAGTAATTCTGTAAAAGTTGCAATCCAGTAATTTCAACTATATCGTCTCAACTTCTTGTCATAATATGTATTTTGATTGTTCTCTTTTCTAACTTCTGTTCTCTCTTCTCCAAGATGCGATAAATACATTATTTTTATTATTATAAACTACAATATAGTATCACGGGAGCTAACGCTAAGACTACTTTAACTTAAGGAACATTGCTAAGTGTGAATGGTAACTAAATCGATAGAATCTTTACGTAGATCAATATAGATCTAACCATCGACCTCTCCTCATGTATTCAGTAATTCTGTAAAAGTTGCAATCCAGTAATTTCAACTATATCGTCTCAACTTCTTGTCATAATATGTATTTTGATTGTTCTCTTTTCTCACTTCTTTTCTCTCTTCTCCAAGACGCGATAAAAATATTATTATTATTATTATTATAAACTACAATATAGTATCACGGGAGCTAACGCTAAGACTACTTTAACTTAAGGAACATTGCTAAGTGTGAATGGTAACTACATCGATAGAATCTTTACGTAGATCAATATAGATCTAACCATCGACCTCTCCTCATGTATTCAGTAATTCTGTAAAAGTTGCAATCCAATAATTTCAACTATATCGTCTCAACTTCTTGTCATAATATGTATTTTGATTGTTCTCTTTTCTCACTTCTTTTCTCTCTTCTCCAAGATGCGATAAATACATTATTTTTATTATTATAAACTACAATATAGTATCACGGGAGCTAACGCTAAGACTACCTTAACTTAAGGAACATTGCTAAGTGTGAATGGTAACTAAATCGATAGAATCTTTACGTAGATCAATATAGATCTAACTATTGTAGCATCGACCTCTAATCATGCATTTAGTAATTCTGTAAAAGTTGCAATCCAGTAATTTCAAATATATCGTCGCAACTTCTTGTCATAATATGTATTTTGATTGTTCTCTTTTCTCTCTTCTCCAAGATGCGATAAATATATTACTATTATTATAAACTACAATATAGTATCATGGGAACTAACGCTAAGACTACCTTAACTAAAGAAACATTGCTAAGTATGAATGGTAACTCAATCGATAGAATGGTTAAGTAGATCAATATAGTATCACGGGAACTAACGCTAAGATTACCTTAAATAGGAACTTTGCTACGTGTGAATGGTAACTGAATCGATAGAATAAATAAGTAGACCAATATAGTAACAGGGGTTTATATTTTCATTATTAGTAGTTTCTCCGTTCATGATTTAAGTTTCAAGTCAATTGGATCATTTTGAGCTTAAATATGAAGTAAAAAGTGGAACGTTACCCCGCGGCATGAGCGTAACCTACATATCGAAAGCTGTTGACGTTCTACGACAGGTCTACCGGACGTTGGCGAGGTACAGGGAGACTGGACCGTCCCGGGAGAGGAATAAAGCCCAAGGTGGCCAAAGGTCGTCGTGGCTGTGAAAAACAGAATCGGCCGCACCGCTCGACAAAGAAGCTGGCTCTGGACTTCAATATGGGCCCCGGATCCATGGGGAAACTGGCGACGGAGAAACTGAATATGACCCAGTAACGTGTGAGAAAAGCGGCCATCCTCATTGGGAAGAACCTCAAGAAGTGTCGCGTCGTCCTCACTCGCACGCACCCCCTGGCCGCACCTCGCAATCATGTTCTCCGAAGAGAAGATGTTCATCGTGCAAACCAACTACAACCCCCATAGTCACCAAGTGCTTACTGCGGACCCCAAGGTAGCTAACTGCAATGGTCAGATTGCCCATGCCACCTCCCAAACCTTGTAAACTAATGGTTTTGATAGCGATGTGCGCCTCCGTAAGACACACCTGGTTTTTGTGACTCCGGGCGCCACGATCAAAAACGAGTGCTACTTAGAGAAGATAGTCAAGGACGCCCAGCTCCCCTGCGGCCGTTCCCACTTAGGAAATTCATCGTAGACCTTATCGTATCGTATCATATCTTATCGTAGCATCATCATCATCGTATCGTAGCACGATGGAGCACCAGTTTATATGGCAAATTTCGTCAAGGTGTGGTGAAAGGAGCAGTTTCTCGACTTCATTCGAGGAGCTTAGTGGCTGCCTCCTAGCCCGATCTCAGTCCCCTGGTCTGTTCAGTACGTGTGAATGGTAACTGAATCGATAGAATCTTTAAATAGATCAATATAGTATCACGGGAACTAACGCTAAGACTACCTTACTATGGTGTTGAAATCCATGCATGATCACGGATAATCCATGCATGATCATGCCATTAATTGCACGCATTTTACTTGGATCATGCATGGATTCAAACACCTGAGTTGACTAAAGAAACATTGCTAAGTATGAATGGTAACTGAATCGATAGAATCATTAAGTATAAGTATCTATAGATCAATATAGCATCACGGGAACTAACACGAAGACAACCTTAACTAAAGAAACTTTGCTAAGTATGTACAGGGTGCGTGAAAATTACTTGGACTCGGTTGCATCCGGTCCACTCACAGCTAATCGATATTTCCCAACACCAGTTGCACTATCATGATGGCTGACCTTTCGTATAAAACCCTTCGAGGTTTCAAACCGATTAGTCTAGTTAGTCAGCATTGATGAATGCAAACCCAAAGAGAGCTGCGATCCTGAATCTCTATCCTTTCTCTATCTTCCCCTATCATCAACTATCATCCCCTATATTCCCCTATCTAAACTTACCATATCTTTTCTATTTTATAAAAATTCAACCTTCCCCTATCTTCCCCTATCATCCCATATCATCCCCTATCTTCCCCTATCTAAAATTACCATATCGTTTATATTTTATAAAAAATCAACGTTCCCCTATCTTCCCCTATCTTCCCCTATCTTCCCCTATCATCCCCTATCATCCCCTATCATCCCCTATCATCCCCATCTTCCCCTGTCATCCCCTATCTGAAATTACCATATCGTTTCTAATTTATAAAAAATCAACCTTCCCCTATCTTCCCCTATCATCCCCTATCATCCCCTATCATCCCCAATCTTCCCCTATCTCCCCCTATCTTCCCCTATCCAAAATAACCATATCGTTTGTATTTTATAAAAATTCAACCTTTCTCTATCTTCCCCTATCATCCCCTATCATCCCCTATCATCCCCTATCATCCCCTATCATCCCCTATCATCCCCAATCTTCCCCTATCTTCCCCTATCTTCCCCTATCCAAAATAACCATATCGTTTGTATTTTATAAAAATTCAACCTTTCTCTATCTTCCCCTATCATCCCCTATCATCCCCTATCATCCCCAATCTTCCCCTATCTTCCCCTATCTTCCCCTATCCAAAATAACCATATCGTTTATATTTTATAAAAATTCAACCTTCCCCTATCTTCCCCTATCATCAACTATCATCCCCTATCTACCCCTATCTTAAATTACCATATCTTTTCTATTTTATAAAATTCAACCTTTCTCTATCTTCCCCTATCATCCCCTATCATCCCCTATCATCCCCTATCTTCCACTATCTAAAATTACCATATCTTTTCTATTTTATAAAATTCAACCTTTCTCTATCTTCCCCTATCCTCCCCTATCATCCCCTATCATCCCCTATCTTCCACTATCTAAAATTACCATATCGTTTCTATTTTATAAAAATTCAACCTTCCCCTATCTTCCCCTATCATCAACTATCATCCCCTATCTACCCCTATCTTAAATTACCATATCTTTTTCTATTTTATAAAATTCAACCTTCCCCTATCTTCCCCTATCATCCCATATCACCCCCTATCATCCCCTATCTTCCCCTATCTTCCCCTTTCTAAAATTACCATATCGTTTATATTTTATAAAAATTCAACCTTCCCCTATCTTCCCCTATGATCCCCTATCATCAACTATCATCCCCTATCTTCCCCTATCTAAAATTACCATATCTTTTCTATTTTATAAAAATTCAACCTTTCTCTATCTTCCCCTATCTTCCCCTATCTAAAATTACCATATCTTTTCTTTTTTTATAAAAATTCAACCTTCCCCTATCTTCCCCTATCATCCCCTATCATCAACTATCATCCCCTATCTTCCCCTATCTAAACTTACCATATCTTTTCTATTTTATAAAAATTCAACCTTCCCCTATCTTCCCCTATCATCCCATATCATCCCCTATCATCCCCTATCTTCCCCTATCTTCCTCTATCTAAAATTACCATATCGTTTATATTTTATAAAAATTCAACCTTCCCCTATCATCCCCTATCATCCCTATCATCCCCTATCTTCCCCTGTCATCCCCTATCTAAAATTACCATATCGTTTCTATTTTATAAAAAATCAACCTTCCCCTATCATCCCCTATCATCCCCTATCATCCCCTATCTTCCCCTATCTTCCCCTATCCAAAATAACCATATAGTTTCTATTTTATAAAAATTCAACCTTTCTCTATCTTCCCCTATCATCAACTATCATCCCCTATCTTCCCCTATCTAAACTTACCATATCTTTTCTATTTTATAAAAATTCAACCTTCCCCTATCTTCCCCTATCATCCCATATCATCCCCTATCATCCCCTATCTTCCCCTATCTAAAATTACCATATCGTTTATAGTTTATAAAAAATCAACGTTCCCCTATCTTCCCCTATCTTCCCCTATCTTCCCCTATCATCCCCTATCATCCCCTATCATCCCCTATCATCCCCTATCTTCCCCTGTCATCCCCTATCTGAAATTACCATATCGTTTCTATTTTATAAAAAATCAACCTTCCCCTATCTTCCCCTATCATCCCCTATCATCCCCTATCATCCCCAATCTTCCCCTATCTTCCCCTATCTTCCCCTATCCAAAATAACCATATCGTTTGTATTTTATAAAAATTCAACCTTTCTCTATCTTCCCCTATCATCCCCTATCATCCCCTATCATCCCCTATCATCCCCTATCATCCCCTATCATCCCCAATCTTCCCCTATCTTCCCCTATCTTCCCCTATCCAAAATAACCATATCGTTTGTATTTTATAAAAATTCAACCTTTCTCTATCTTCCCCTATCATCCCCTATCATCCCCTATCATCCCCAATCTTCCCCTATCTTCCCCTATCTTCCCCTATCCAAAATAACCATATCGTTTATATTTTATAAAAATTCAACCTTCCCCTATCTTCCCCTATCATCAACTATCATCCCCTATCTACCCCTATCTTAAATTACCATATCTTTTCTATTTTATAAAATTCAACCTTTCTCTATCTTCCCCTATCATCCCCTATCATCCCCTATCATCCCCTATCTTCCACTATCTAAAATTACCATATCTTTTCTATTTTATAAAATTCAACCTTTCTCTATCTTCCCCTATCCTCCCCTATCATCCCCTATCATCCCCTATCTTCCACTATCTAAAATTACCATATCGTTTCTATTTTATAAAAATTCAACCTTCCCCTATCTTCCCCTATCATCAACTATCATCCCCTATCTACCCCTATCTTAAATTACCATATCTTTTTCTATTTTATAAAATTCAACCTTCCCCTATCTTCCCCTATCATCCCATATCACCCCCTATCATCCCCTATCTTCCCCTATCTTCCCCTTTCTAAAATTACCATATCGTTTATATTTTATAAAAATTCAACCTTCCCCTATCTTCCCCTATCATCCCCTATCATCAACTATCATCCCCTATCTTCCCCTATCTAAAATTACCATATCTTTTCTATTTTATAAAAATTCAACCTTTCTCTATCTTCCCCTATCTTCCCCTATCTAAAATTACCATATCTTTTCTTTTTTTATAAAAATTCAACCTTCCCCTATCTTCCCCTATCATCCCCTATCATCAACTATCATCCCCTATCTTCCCCTATCTAAACTTACCATATCTTTTCTATTTTATAAAAATTCAACCTTCCCCTATCTTCCCCTATCATCCCATATCATCCCCTATCATCCCCTATCTTCCCCTATCTAAAATTACCATATCGTTTATAGTTTATAAAAAATCAACGTTCCCCTATCTTCCCCTATCTTCCCCTATCTTCCCCTATCATCCCCTATCATCCCCTATCATCCCCTATCATCCCCTATCTTCCCCTGTCATCCCCTATCTGAAATTACCATATCGTTTCTATTTTATAAAAAATCAACCTTCCCCTATCTTCCCCTATCATCCCCTATCATCCCCTATCATCCCCAATCTTCCCCTATCTTCCCCTATCTTCCCCTATCCAAAATAACCATATCGTTTGTATTTTATAAAAATTCAACCTTTCTCTATCTTCCCCTATCATCCCCTATCATCCCCTATCATCCCCTATCATCCCCTATCATCCCCTATCATCCCCAATCTTCCCCTATCTTCCCCTATCTTCCCCTATCCAAAATAACCATATCGTTTGTATTTTATAAAAATTCAACCTTTCTCTATCTTCCCCTATCATCCCCTATCATCCCCTATCATCCCCAATCTTCCCCTATCTTCCCCTATCTTCCCCTATCCAAAATTACCATATCTTTTTCTATTTTATAAAATTCAACCTTCCCCTATCTTCCCCTATCATCCCATATCACCCCCTATCATCCCCTATCTTCCCCTATCTTCCCCTATCTAAAATTACCATATCTTTTCTATTTTATAAAAATTCAACCTTTCTCTATCTTCCCCTATCTTCCCCTATCTAAAATTACCATATCTTTTCTTTTTTTATAAAAATTCAACCTTCCCCTATCTTCCCCTATCATCCCCTATCATCAACTATCATCCCCGATAGTCAAGGACGCCCAGCTCCCCTGCGGCCGTTCCCACTTAGGAAATTCATCGTAGACCTTATCGTATCGTATCATATCTTATCGTAGCATCATCATCATCGTATCGTAGCACGATGGAGCACCAGTTTATATGGCAAATTTCGTCAAGGTGTGGTGAAAGGAGCAGTTTCTCGACTTCATTCGAGGAGCTTAGTGGCTGCCTCCTAGCCCGATCTCAGTCCCCTGGTCTGTTCAGTACGTGTGAATGGTAACTGAATCGATAGAATCTTTAAATAGATCAATATAGTATCACGGGAACTAACGCTAAGACTACCTTACTATGGTGTTGAAATCCATGCATGATCACGGATAATCCATGCATGATCATGCCATTAATTGCACGCATTTTACTTGGATCATGCATGGATTCAAACACCTGAGTTGACTAAAGAAACATTGCTAAGTATGAATGGTAACTGAATCGATAGAATCATTAAGTATAAGTATCTATAGATCAATATAGCATCACGGGAACTAACACGAAGACAACCTTAACTAAAGAAACTTTGCTAAGTATGTACAGGGTGCGTGAAAATTACTTGGACTCGGTTGCATCCGGTCCACTCACAGCTAATCGATATTTCCCAACACCAGTTGCACTATCATGATGGCTGACCTTTCGTATAAAACCCTTCGAGGTTTCAAACCGATTAGTCTAGTTAGTCAGCATTGATGAATGCAAACCCAAAGAGAGCTGCGATCCTGAATCTCTATCCTTTCTCTATCTTCCCCTATCATCAACTATCATCCCCTATATTCCCCTATCTAAACTTACCATATCTTTTCTATTTTATAAAAATTCAACCTTCCCCTATCTTCCCCTATCATCCCATATCATCCCCTATCATCCCCTATCATCCCCTATCATCCCCATCTTCCCCTGTCATCCCCTATCTGAAATTACCATATCGTTTCTAATTTATAAAAAATCAACCTTCCCCTATCTTCCCCTATCATCCCCTATCATCCCCTATCATCCCCAATCTTCCCCTATCTCCCCCTATCTTCCCCTATCCAAAATAACCATATCGTTTGTATTTTATAAAAATTCAACCTTTCTCTATCTTCCCCTATCATCCCCTATCATCCCCTATCATCCCCTATCATCCCCTATCATCCCCTATCATCCCCAATCTTCCCCTATCTTCCCCTATCTTCCCCTATCCAAAATAACCATATCGTTTGTATTTTATAAAAATTCAACCTTTCTCTATCTTCCCCTATCATCCCCTATCATCCCCTATCATCCCCAATCTTCCCCTATCTTCCCCTATCTTCCCCTATCCAAAATAACCATATCGTTTATATTTTATAAAAATTCAACCTTCCCCTATCTTCCCCTATCATCAACTATCATCCCCTATCTACCCCTATCTTAAATTACCATATCTTTTCTATTTTATAAAATTCAACCTTTCTCTATCTTCCCCTATCATCCCCTATCATCCCCTATCATCCCCTATCTTCCACTATCTAAAATTACCATATCTTTTCTATTTTATAAAATTCAACCTTTCTCTATCTTCCCCTATCCTCCCCTATCATCCCCTATCATCCCCTATCTTCCACTATCTAAAATTACCATATCGTTTCTATTTTATAAAAATTCAACCTTCCCCTATCTTCCCCTATCATCAACTATCATCCCCTATCTACCCCTATCTTAAATTACCATATCTTTTTCTATTTTATAAAATTCAACCTTCCCCTATCTTCCCCTATCATCCCATATCACCCCCTATCATCCCCTATCTTCCCCTATCTTCCCCTTTCTAAAATTACCATATCGTTTATATTTTATAAAAATTCAACCTTCCCCTATCTTCCCCTATGATCCCCTATCATCAACTATCATCCCCTATCTTCCCCTATCTAAAATTACCATATCTTTTCTATTTTATAAAAATTCAACCTTTCTCTATCTTCCCCTATCTTCCCCTATCTAAAATTACCATATCTTTTCTTTTTTTATAAAAATTCAACCTTCCCCTATCTTCCCCTATCATCCCCTATCATCAACTATCATCCCCTATCTTCCCCTATCTAAACTTACCATATCTTTTCTATTTTATAAAAATTCAACCTTCCCCTATCTTCCCCTATCATCCCATATCATCCCCTATCATCCCCTATCTTCCCCTATCTTCCTCTATCTAAAATTACCATATCGTTTATATTTTATAAAAATTCAACCTTCCCCTATCATCCCCTATCATCCCTATCATCCCCTATCTTCCCCTGTCATCCCCTATCTAAAATTACCATATCGTTTCTATTTTATAAAAAATCAACCTTCCCCTATCATCCCCTATCATCCCCTATCATCCCCTATCTTCCCCTATCTTCCCCTATCCAAAATAACCATATAGTTTCTATTTTATAAAAATTCAACCTTTCTCTATCTTCCCCTATCATCAACTATCATCCCCTATCTTCCCCTATCTAAACTTACCATATCTTTTCTATTTTATAAAAATTCAACCTTCCCCTATCTTCCCCTATCATCCCATATCATCCCCTATCATCCCCTATCTTCCCCTATCTAAAATTACCATATCGTTTATAGTTTATAAAAAATCAACGTTCCCCTATCTTCCCCTATCTTCCCCTATCTTCCCCTATCATCCCCTATCATCCCCTATCATCCCCTATCATCCCCTATCTTCCCCTGTCATCCCCTATCTGAAATTACCATATCGTTTCTATTTTATAAAAAATCAACCTTCCCCTATCTTCCCCTATCATCCCCTATCATCCCCTATCATCCCCAATCTTCCCCTATCTTCCCCTATCTTCCCCTATCCAAAATAACCATATCGTTTGTATTTTATAAAAATTCAACCTTTCTCTATCTTCCCCTATCATCCCCTATCATCCCCTATCATCCCCTATCATCCCCTATCATCCCCTATCATCCCCAATCTTCCCCTATCTTCCCCTATCTTCCCCTATCCAAAATAACCATATCGTTTGTATTTTATAAAAATTCAACCTTTCTCTATCTTCCCCTATCATCCCCTATCATCCCCTATCATCCCCAATCTTCCCCTATCTTCCCCTATCTTCCCCTATCCAAAATAACCATATCGTTTATATTTTATAAAAATTCAACCTTCCCCTATCTTCCCCTATCATCAACTATCATCCCCTATCTACCCCTATCTTAAATTACCATATCTTTTCTATTTTATAAAATTCAACCTTTCTCTATCTTCCCCTATCATCCCCTATCATCCCCTATCATCCCCTATCTTCCACTATCTAAAATTACCATATCTTTTCTATTTTATAAAATTCAACCTTTCTCTATCTTCCCCTATCCTCCCCTATCATCCCCTATCATCCCCTATCTTCCACTATCTAAAATTACCATATCGTTTCTATTTTATAAAAATTCAACCTTCCCCTATCTTCCCCTATCATCAACTATCATCCCCTATCTACCCCTATCTTAAATTACCATATCTTTTTCTATTTTATAAAATTCAACCTTCCCCTATCTTCCCCTATCATCCCATATCACCCCCTATCATCCCCTATCTTCCCCTATCTTCCCCTTTCTAAAATTACCATATCGTTTATATTTTATAAAAATTCAACCTTCCCCTATCTTCCCCTATCATCCCCTATCATCAACTATCATCCCCTATCTTCCCCTATCTAAAATTACCATATCTTTTCTATTTTATAAAAATTCAACCTTTCTCTATCTTCCCCTATCTTCCCCTATCTAAAATTACCATATCTTTTCTTTTTTTATAAAAATTCAACCTTCCCCTATCTTCCCCTATCATCCCCTATCATCAACTATCATCCCCTATCTTCCCCTATCTAAACTTACCATATCTTTTCTATTTTATAAAAATTCAACCTTCCCCTATCTTCCCCTATCATCCCATATCATCCCCTATCATCCCCTATCTTCCCCTATCTAAAATTACCATATCGTTTATAGTTTATAAAAAATCAACGTTCCCCTATCTTCCCCTATCTTCCCCTATCTTCCCCTATCATCCCCTATCATCCCCTATCATCCCCTATCATCCCCTATCTTCCCCTGTCATCCCCTATCTGAAATTACCATATCGTTTCTATTTTATAAAAAATCAACCTTCCCCTATCTTCCCCTATCATCCCCTATCATCCCCTATCATCCCCAATCTTCCCCTATCTTCCCCTATCTTCCCCTATCCAAAATAACCATATCGTTTGTATTTTATAAAAATTCAACCTTTCTCTATCTTCCCCTATCATCCCCTATCATCCCCTATCATCCCCTATCATCCCCTATCATCCCCTATCATCCCCAATCTTCCCCTATCTTCCCCTATCTTCCCCTATCCAAAATAACCATATCGTTTGTATTTTATAAAAATTCAACCTTTCTCTATCTTCCCCTATCATCCCCTATCATCCCCTATCATCCCCAATCTTCCCCTATCTTCCCCTATCTTCCCCTATCCAAAATTACCATATCTTTTTCTATTTTATAAAATTCAACCTTCCCCTATCTTCCCCTATCATCCCATATCACCCCCTATCATCCCCTATCTTCCCCTATCTTCCCCTATCTAAAATTACCATATCTTTTCTATTTTATAAAAATTCAACCTTTCTCTATCTTCCCCTATCTTCCCCTATCTAAAATTACCATATCTTTTCTTTTTTTATAAAAATTCAACCTTCCCCTATCTTCCCCTATCATCCCCTATCATCAACTATCATCCCCTATCTTCCCCTATCTAAACTTACCATATCTTTTCTATTTTATAAAAATTCAACCTTCCCCTATCTTCCCCTATCATCCCATATCATCCCCTATCATCCCCTATCTTCCCCTATCTTCCTCTATCTAAAATTACCATATCGTTTATATTTTATAAAAATTCAACCTTCCCCTATCATCCCCTATCATCCCTATCATCCCCTATCTTCCCCTGTCATCCCCTATCTAAAATTACCATATCGTTTCTATTTTATAAAAAATCAACCTTCCCCTATCATCCCCTATCATCCCCTATCATCCCCTATCTTCCCCTATCTTCCCCTATCCAAAATAACCATATAGTTTCTATTTTATAAAAATTCAACCTTTATCTATCTTCCCCTATCATCAACTATCATCCCCTATCTTCCCCTATCTAAACTTACCATATCTTTTCTATTTTATAAAAATTCAACGTTCCCCTATCATCCCCTATCATCAACTATCATCCCCTATCTACCCCTATCTTAAATTACCATATCTTTTTCTATTTTATAAAATTCAACCTTCCCCTATCTTCCCCTATCATCCCATATCACCCCTTATCATCCCCTATCTTCCCCTATCTTCACCTATCTAAAAATACCATATCTTTTCTTTTTTTATAAAAATTCAACCTTCCCCTATCTTCCCCTATCATCCCCTATCATCAACTATCATCCCCTATCTTCCCCTATCATCCCATATCATCCAATATCATCCCCTATCATCCCCTATCTTCCCCTATCTTAAATTACCATATCTTTTCTATTTTATAAAATTCAACCTTCCCCTATCATCCCCTACCATCAACTACCATCCCCTATCTTCCCCTATCTTCCCCTATCTTCCCCTATCCAAAATAACCATATCTTTTCTATTTTATAAAATTCAACCTTCCCCTATCTTCCCCTATCATCCCCTACCATCAACTACCATCCCCTATCTTCCCCTATCTAAAATTACCATATCGTTTCTATTTTATAAAAAATCAACCTTCACCTATCTTCCCCTATCATCCCCTATCATCCCCTATCATCAACTATCTTCCCCTATCATCCCCTATCATCCCTATCATCCCCTATTTTCCACTATCTAAAATTACCATATCTTTTCTATTTTATAAAATTCAACCTTCCCCTATCTTCCCCTATCATCTTCTATCATCAACTATCATCCCCTATCTTCCCCTATCTAAAATTACCATATCTTTCCTATTATATAAAAATTCAACCTTTCTCTATCTTCCCCTATCCTCCCCTATCATCCCCTATCATCCCCTATCTTCCACTATCTAAAATTACCATATCGTTTCTATTTTATAAAAATTCAACCTTCCCCTATCTTCCCCTATCATCCCCTATCATCAACTATCATCCCCTATCTACCCCTATCTTAAATTACCATATCTTTTTCTATTTTATAAAATTCAACCTTCCCTATCTACCCCTATCATCCCCTATCTTCCCATATTTTAAATTACAATATCTTTTCTATTTTATAAAATTCAACCGTCACCTATCTTCCCCTATCATCCCCTATCATATATTTTATCAACGTGCGTATGCACGAAACGAAACACATAAAAGTGACTAGTGAAAATTCATGAAATTTAAATGTGATATAATGGGGGGTCAGGGTTTGATATCTCAGGGTGGAAAGGGGGATCTCTCATAGGATACAGTGGTCCCTCTCTTGGACGAAAACAGAGGGTAACAGTGCGAGTGAGCGAGGAGTGTGTGGTGGTGGACTCAGTTGTGGACCATGAGAACTTGCGGAGTTAACAGCATCTTCAGTGAGAATGACCAGGACCAAAGATCAACTATGAGAGATATAGACGACTACAGAAGGGGGTGATGGTGGGACCTAACAGAAAGGATATAAGAACAAGTATATATCTGTGAACTACTCGCATGGGGGGCGGACAAGGCGAGATGAAAGGAAATAAGAAAGGGAAAGATATATAAAAGACAAGGATAGAGACAGAGAGAGAATAGTTCACATCTTTCACTTTTGTTAGCCTTTTTGTAAATATCAGCAAAAGAATGGAAGAAGAAAATACAGACTCTCACTTGAAAATGTGTGTACAACATTCTCAATAAATGCTGCAAAATCTTTCATTAGTGCTGAAAAAGTCTGATAATGATAATGATATTGAAATCATATAAGTTGATGGTAATCACAAAATTCAAAATTCATTATTTCAATGTAAGGAGAATTTCGGGAGTGAGCTGACGCTTGAAGGCTACTGAAGTTTCCGAGAGGATTACCTCACGAGGCAACTTACTTAGCCATCGAGAAACTCTAACTGAAAAACTATTATATCTGATCGTGTTACTAGTAAATTCATGATATATACCAAAAGATGTGTGTCTACCACGTGTTTGTCTATATCTAAAGAACTTAGATGGTTCAATAATAGTGGATCGATTCATTATCGATCGAGCTAGAGAAAGATCTGAAACGATTCTTCTATCTGAAAGGGAAATTAAACCAAGAAATGATAAACGCGTTGAATAACACGGGAGCGAAAGGGGGTAGGATGGAGAAGGGTAGCATCTGTAGTAAAGAATACGAGTAAAGGTTTTCTGAACTTTTTCAATTTTGAATATATCAGATTTGTAATGGGGATTCCAAAATTGTGATGCAAAATCTAAATGGGGCAATACATATGTTCGGTAGCATTTGAGCAAAATATGGGGACAATTTACAGAAACTGCTTTAAGTAGAGTGCGCATTGCAAACATTGCCTTATTGATACGATCTTCAATAGAAACAGATTTTTTGAAATTAGAATGTACTTGTACTCCTAGGTCGCGCATTTGTGAGACATTTGAGAGTTGACACAAATTGATAGAATATGAGGGTAACAAAGAGCGAGAACCGATATGTAAATGAGTGCACTTGGGTGTTGATAAAGATAGCTGATTTTGTGTTGTCCAAAGAAAGAGGGCATCAAGAGCAGATTGCATTTCAGATGAACGTGTCAGGTATGAATCTTTATTATAAGAAATGTAAAGTTTGACATCATCAGCATATGCATGAATGCGGAGATTAGGGAATTTTGCAATATGTGCAGATAAATCAGCAATGTACAACGTAAACAGGAGTGGACCTAGTACAC
The DNA here is from genome assembly GCA_943737045.1 of Parapristionchus giblindavisi. Lineage (NCBI taxonomy): Eukaryota > Metazoa > Nematoda > Chromadorea > Rhabditida > Diplogasteridae > Parapristionchus > Parapristionchus giblindavisi. Next base: position 29,693 of record CALSFV010000020.1, on the reverse strand, counting down.
TTCCTTGAGGAACACCAGACAAAACTGGGAAAGGCGAAGAAAGAGTATGATTCAATCTTACGGAGAAAACCCGATCTGATAAGAATGAGTGTAACCAATTAAGCATGTTATCAGACAGACCATAATATGAACATTTGAATAGAAGTTTGGAGAATGGTACTGTGTCAAATGCACGGCTAAAGTCAAGATATATTATATCAGTTGAGAGTCCAGATGATAATGCTTTAGTCCAATCATTTTCGCATTCAAGAAGGTTGGTAACTACTGATGCGCCTGATCTAAAGCCATGTTGATGGGTAGGAATGATATTAAAAGATTCAAGATGATTAACTAGATGATGCTTTATCAACCTTTCCATTGTTTTTGAGGCTGGTGAAGTGATAGAGATAGGACGATATGAGGAGGGAGAACGTTGATCTTTGCCAGGTTTAGCAAGAGGAGTAATCAATGAGTGTTTCCACATAGATGGTACTGTACCAGAGATCATACTTAGGTTGAAAATGTCACAAAGAGGTAGAGATAAGGCATGGGCACACCTTTTGAATACTATTTGAGGTATATTATCAAAACCACAAGAACCAGAAGGTTTGAGTTTGCAAAGAGCTTTGTAGACCTCAGAAGGGAAGAAAGTAATTGAAGACAAAGAGACAGGGACAGGTTGAGATGAGAGAGTGGGGAGAATGGAATCATCTAAAGTAAAATGAGAAGCAAATTCGGAAGCTAATAGATCAGCTTTTTGCTGGGTATCAATTATAGACTTGTTGTTTTTATCTAAAAGTTCTTTAGGAGGAGAGGGTTTGGGTCGAGTTAGCGAAGAGACATGCCTATAGAGGTCCTTGGTGCGTTGTAGTGTTTTGCGCTCAGTATTAGAATTCCATCTATTGATACTTTTAAGCAATGTTTTACTACATTTGTCGTAAAGCGCGCGAACGGTAGGTTGAGAAATTTTGGAGAATAGAGCATTTCTATGAAGGATCAGGTTCTGAATATGCTGAGGATATGAAAAAGTAGCATTTCGAGGTGCGCGGAAAGGAACAAATAAGTCAATAGCATTATGGACAACAGTGACGAAAGAGGAGTATACGGAGTCAATATCAGGTTCATCGGAATAGACAGACAGCCAATCAATATTGCGTAAATATGAAGAAAGAGCATCGAAATCTGTGCGGGCAAAATCACGAACAAGAGTTTGTATAGGAGTGGAAACTGATGGTGAAAGAGAGAAGGAAAGGCCAGAGTGATCACAAGTTGGGAATGCTGGAATTATTGATGAGGAAAATATAGTTGTAGGGTCAGTAGCACAGAGCCAGTCAATGCATCTTTCATTCCTAGTGGGAGAGAGAGAAATATGAGAAAGACCAGATATAGAGATGAAATCATGTAACAAGATATCAACAGGTGAAGATGGCGCAACGAGAGCATCACTATTAAAGTCACCAAGAAGAATTACTGGATACGGTGATGAAGTAACTAGATCTGTGAGCAGTGAGATCAAAGATTCAGTCTTAGATGTGTTGTAATTGGGAGGTCTATAAACTACGCAGATACGAATGAAAGACGAAGAGAGGAACAAGTCAATCGATAATGTTTCGAAATCAGGGTGGGTAATAGGAACTGAAGTGTATAGGAGATGATCACGTAATACTATGGCTATGCCCCCTCCTCTACTTCTACGATCATGTCTGATAATAGTATAAGGCAAGGAGGCAGTGATAAGTGGTGAAGGAATACGATTGTTAAGCCAGGTCTCAGATAGGAAAACAATATCAGGTTTTGATATAGATAGGAATGATCTAAATGCGGGTAACTTATTTACTATGGATCTAATATTATAATAATAACAAGATAGAGTAGATAGGGGACCATCAATGCTTAATGGTTTGATCCATTAGCAGAGCGAGGATTGGATCTGCTCTTGTTCTTGGCCTTGATAGATTCCAATAGAGATTTCTCGATAATCTCTCCATTGTAGATTACGTACTCCTTCTTTTCCTCTCTTTCCCTTCTTCTTTTCTCCTCTCTCAATTCATATGCTTCTTGACGTTCTTTAGCAGATTGACTGGGGCGGATAAAGACTCCTTTGAAGTCAGATGCACTACGAATGGTGCGAGAAGAGCGAATGAAAGACTTTTGAGCAGAGGAACACGGGAAAACGACCTTGATAGGCCGTGGCTTAGGAGGCTTGCCGCCAATGCTCTCCCTCACCCTACCCATCCTGTAAACCGAGACCGGAGTGACATCGATATCACCCAAGTCCAGCATCCTCGTGATCTTGGATTTATCATCCATACATCGATCACTAGCAAGGACGTGGGGTGACTCTTCGAGACACTCAACTACCACACTTCTTGCCCTCTTCTCTGATTCCAATGTCTCTTCAATATTCAGAGAAGCATTGGCCGCCAGTTGACGGATGTATACAGCACACGAGGCCAGCAAAAGGAACAAAGGATTGTCCCTCATGTTGTCAGCCTCGGCGGCACAATACTCGTCCAAACTAGCAGACAGAGAAGAAATGTCAAGAAACTTATTGGTCTCGATTTCAGCACGGAGAGAGGTGGGGGAAACATCAGGACCACGCTTAACCATTGTAAAAGAAAGATAGACAGATAGAGATCAGGAAGAGATACGAACGGATTAAGGAGGGAAGTCTAGATTGAATCAATCAATAACTAGGAAACAGAAAGATAACACGAAAATAAACGAAAAAACAAGAGATAAGGGAGCTAAGGAATAGGACACCTCTCCACACAAGAGACAGAGAGGGAGTGAGAGACAGAGAGGGAGTGATCAACTATCTTCCCCTATCATCCCCTATCATCAACTATCTTCCCCTATCATCCCCTATCATCAACTATCTTCCCCTATTTTCCCCTATCCAAAATAACCATATCGTTTCTATTTTATAAAATTCAACCTTTCTCTATCTTCCCCTATCATCCCCTATCATCCCCTCCCTTCCACTATCTAAAATTACCATATCTTTTCTATTTTATAAAAATTCAACCTTCCCCTATCTTCCCCTATCATCCCCTATCATCAACTATCATCCCCTATCTTCCCCTATCTAAAATTACCATATCTATTCTATTTTATAAAAATTCAACCTTTCTCTATCTTCCCCTATCCTCCCCTATCATCCCCTATCTTCCACTATCTAAAATTACCATATCGTTTCTATTTTATAAAAATTCAACCTTCCCTATCTTCCCCTATCTTCCCCTATCATCCCCTATCATCAACTATCATCCCCTATCTACCCCTATCTTAAATTACCATATCTTTTTCTATTTTATAATATTCAACCTTCCCTATCTACCCCTATCATCCCCTATCATCAACTATCATCCCCTATCTTCCCCTATCTTAAATTACAATATCTTTTCTATTTTATAAAATTCAACCTTCCCCTATCTTCCCCTATCATCCCATATCACCCCCTATCATCCCCTATCTTCCCCTATCTTCCCCTTTCTAAAATTACCATATCGTATCTATTTTATAAAAAATCAACCTTCACCTATCTTCCCCTATCATCCCCTATCATCCCTATCATCCCCTATTTTCCACTATCTAAAATTACCATATCTTTTCTATTTTATAAAATTCAACCTTCCCCTATCATCCCCTATCACCCCCTATCTTCCCCTATCTTCACCTATCTAAAAATACCATATCTTTTCTTTTTTTATAAAAATTCAACCTTCCCCTATCATCCCATATCATCCAATATCATCCCCTATCATCCCCTATCTTCCCCTATCTTAAATTACCATATCTTTTCTATTTTATAAAATTCAACCTTCCCCTATCATCCCCTACCATCAACTACCATCCCCTATCTTCCCCTATCTTCCCCTATCTTCCCCTATCCAAAATAACCATATCTTTTCTATTTTATAAAATTCAACCTTCCCCTATCTTCCCCTATCATCCCCTACCATCAACTACCATCCCCTATCTTCCCCTATCTAAAATTACCATATCGTTTCTATTTTATAAAAAATCAACCTTCACCTATCTTCCCCTATCATCCCCTATCATCCCCTATCATCAACTATCTTCCCCTATCATCCCCTATCATCAACTATCTTCCCCTATCATCCCCTATCATCCCTATCATCCCCTATTTTCCACTATCTAAAATTACCATATCTTTTCTATTATATAAAAATTCAACCTTTCTCTATCTTCCCCTATCCTCCCCTATCATCCCCTATCATCCCCTATCTTCCACTATCTAAAATTACCATATCGTTTCTATTTTATAAAAATTCAACCTTCCCCTATCTTCCCCTATCATCTTCTATCATCAACTATCATCCCCTATCTTCCCCTATCTAAAATTACCATATCTTTTCTATTATATAAAAATTCAACCTTTCTCTATCTTCCCCTATCCTCCCCTATCATCCCCTATCATCCCCTATCTTCCACTATCTAAAATTACCATATCGTTTCTATTTTATAAAAATTCAACCTTCCCCTATCTTCCCCTATCATCCCCTATCATCAACTATCATCCCCTATCTACCCCTATCTTAAATTACCATATCTTTTTCTATTTTATAAAATTCAACCTTCCCTATCTACCCCTATCATCCCCTATCTTCCCATATTTTAAATTACAATATCTTTTCTATTTTATAAAATTCAACCGTCACCTATCTTCCCCTATCATCCCCTATCATCAACTATCTTCCCCTATCATCCCCTATCATCAACTATCTTCCCCTATCTTCCCCTATCCAAAATAACCATATCGTTTCTATTTTATAAAATTCAACCTTTCTCTATCTTCCCCTATCATCCCCTATCTTCCACTATCTAAAATTACCATATCTTTTCTATTTTATAAAAATTCAACCTTCCCCTATCTTCCCCTATCATCCCCTATCATCAACTATCATCCCCTATCTTCCCCTATCTAAAATTACCATATCTTTTCTATTTTATAAAAATTCAACCTTTCTCTATCTTCCCCTATCCTCCCCTATCATCCCCTATCTTCCACTATCTAAAATTACCATATCGTTTCTATTTTATAAAAATTCAACCTTCCCTATCTTCCCCTATCTTCCCCTATCATCCCCTATCATCAACTATCATCCCCTATCTACCCCTATCTTAAATTACCATATCTTTTTCTATTTTATAATATTCAACCTTCCCTATCTACCCCTGTCATCCCCTATCATCAACTATCATCCCCTATCTTCCCCTATCTTAAATTACAATATCTTTTCTATTTTATAAAATTCAACCTTCCCCTATCTTCCCCTATCATCCCATATCACCCCCTATCATCCCCTATCTTCCCCTATCTTCCCCTTTCTAAAATTACCATATCGTATCTATTTTATAAAAAATCAACCTTCCCCTATCTTCCCCTATCATCCCATATCACCCCCTATCATCCCCTATCTTCCCCTTTCTAAAATTACCATACCGTATCTATTTAAAAAAAAATCAACCTTCACATTTCTTCCCCTATCATCCCCTATCATCCCCTATCATCAACTATCATCCCCTATCTACCCCTATCTTAAATTACCATATCTTTTTCTATTTTATAAAATTCAACCTTCCCTATCTACCCCTATCATCCCCTATCATCAACTATCATCCCCTATCTTAAATTACAATATCTTTTCTATTTTATAAAATTCAACCTTCCCCTATCTTCCCCTATCATCCCATATCACCCCCTATCATCCCCTATCTTCTCCCCATCTCCCCATCTCCCCATCTCCCCATCTCCCCATAATAATAATAATATCTTTATTATGCTGGTACGTAATTAACAATACATAGGACACAAACAAGAAAAATGGTTGGATACATAATTTACTATGCCACAACGGGGTAGCATAAGTATAGTAGTGGACATCGAAAAAGTTAAGAAGAGCTACATATAATTGATTTGATAGAATTACTAAACGATTTTGGATTAGGACATATAATCGAGCTATTGGGAAGAGAGTTCCAAACGTTTACAATACGGTTTGAAAAGAAATGAGAGAAACGAGTGGATCTACAAGGGTGTTTACGAAGAATATAGTTGTGTCTACGGGAAATTCTAGAGGGTGAAGATAAAAGAAAGGTGGGATTGTCTATACTAACTAGTCCATGAACCCATCTCCCCATCTCCCCATCTCCCCATCTCCCCATCTCCCCATCTCCCCATCTCCCCATCTCCCCATCTCCCCATCTCCCCATCTCCCATCTCCCCATCTCCCCATCTCCCCATCTCACCATATCGTTTCTATTTTATAAAAATTCAACCTTCCCCTATCTTCCCCTATCATCCCCTATCATCAACTATCATCCCCTATCTACCCCTATCTTAAATTACCATATCTTTTTCTATTTTATAATATTCAACCTTCCCTATCTACCCCTATCATCCCTTATCATCAACTATCATCCCCTATCTTCCCCTATCTTAAATTACAATATCTTTTCTATTTTATAAAATTCAACCTTCCCCTATCTTCCCCTATCATCCCATATCACCCCCTATCATCCCCTATCTTCCCCTATCTTCCCCTTTCTAAAATTACCATACCGTATCTATTTATTTTAAAAATCAACCTTCACCTATCATCCCCTATCATCAACTATCATCCCCTATCTACCCCTATCTTAAATTACCATATCTTTTTCTATTTTATAAAATTCAACCTTCCCTATCTACCCCTATCATCCCCTATCATCAACTATCATCCCCTATCTTCCCCTATCTTAAATTACAATATCTTTTCTATTTTATAAAATTCAACCTTCCCCTATCTTCCCCTATCATCCCATATCACCCCCTATCATCCCGTATCTTCTCCCCATCTCCCCATCTCCCCATCTCCCCATCTCCAAATCTCCCATCTCCCCATCTCCCCATCTCCCCATCTCACCATATCGTTTCTATTTTATAAAAATTCAACCTTCCCCTATCTTCCCCTATCATCCCCTATCATCAACTATCATCCCCTATCTACCCCTATCTTAAATTACCATATCTTTTTCTATTTTATAATATTCAACCTTCCCTATCTACCCCTATCATCCCCTATCATCAACTATCATCCCCTATCTTCCCCTATCTTAAATTACAATATCTTTTCTATTTTATAAAATTCAACCTTCCCCTATCTTCCCCTATCATCCCATATCACCCCCTATCATCCCCTATCTTCTCCCCATCTCCCCATCTCCCCATCTCCAAATCTCCCATCTCCCCATCTCCCCATCTCCCCATCTCACCATATCGTTTCTATTTTATAAAAATTCAACCTTCCCCTATCTTCCCCTATCATCAACTATCATCCCCTATCTACCCCTATCTTAAATTACCATATCTTTTTTCTATTTTATAATATTCAACCTTCCCTATCTACCCCTATCATCCCCTATCATCAACTATCATCCCCTATCTTCCCCTATCTTAAATTACAATATCTTTTCTATTTTATAAAATTCAACCTTCCCCTATCTTCCCCTATCATCCCATATCACCCCCTATCATCCCGTATCTTCTCCCCATCTCCCCATCTCCCCATCTCCCCATCTCCCCATCTCACCATATCGTTTCTATTTTATAAAAATTCAACCTTCCCCTATCTTCCCCTATCATCCCCTATCATCAACTATCATCCCCTATCTACCCCTATCTTAAATTACCATATCTTTTTCTATTTTATAATATTCAACCTTCCCTATCTACCCCTATCATCCCCTATCATCAACTATCATTCCCTATCTTCCCCTATCTTAAATTACAATATCTTTTCTTTTTTATAAAATTCAACCTTCCCCTATCTTCCCCTATCATCCCATATCACCCCCTATCATCTCCTATCTTCTCCCCATCTCCCCATCTCCCCATCTCCCCATCTCCCCATCTCCCCATCTCCCCATCTCCCCATCTCCCCATCTCCCAATCTCCCCATCTCCCCATCTCCCCATCTCCAAATCTCCCATCTCCCCATCTCCCCATCTCCCCATCTCACCATCTCTCCCCATCTCCCCATCTCCCCATCTCTCCCCATCTCCCCATCTCACCATCTCTCCCCATCTCCCCATCTCCCCATCTCTCCCCATCTCCCCATCTCCCCATCTCTCCCCATCTCCCCATCTCCCCATCTCTCCCCATCTCCCCATCTCCCCATCTCTCCCCATCTCCCCATCTCCCCATCTCTCCCCATCTCCCTATCTCCCCATCTCTCCCCATCTCCCCATCTCCCCATCTCTCCCCATCTCCCCATCTCCCCATCTCTCCCCATCTCCCCATCTCCCCATCTCTCCCCATCTCCCCATCTCCCCATCTCTCCCCATCTCCCCATCTCCCCATCTCTCCCCATCTCCCCATCTCTCCCCATCTCCCCATCTCTCCCCATCTCCCCATCTCCCATCTCCCCATCTCCCCATCTCCCCATCTCACCATATCGTTTCTATTTTATAAAAATTCAACCTTCCCCTATCTTCCCCTATCATCCCCTATCATCAACTATCATCCCCTATCTACCCCTATCTTAAATTACCATATCTTTTTCTATTTTATAATATTCAACCTTCCCTATCTACCCCTATCATCCCTTATCATCAACTATCATCCCCTATCTTCCCCTATCTTAAATTACAATATCTTTTCTATTTTATAAAATTCAACCTTCCCCTATCTTCCCCTATCATCCCATATCACCCCCTATCATCCCCTATCTTCCCCTATCTTCCCCTTTCTAAAATTACCATACCGTATCTATTTATTTTAAAAATCAACCTTCACCTATCATCCCCTATCATCAACTATCATCCCCTATCTACCCCTATCTTAAATTACCATATCTTTTTCTATTTTATAAAATTCAACCTTCCCTATCTACCCCTATCATCCCCTATCATCAACTATCATCCCCTATCTTCCCCTATCTTAAATTACAATATCTTTTCTATTTTATAAAATTCAACCTTCCCCTATCTTCCCCTATCATCCCATATCACCCCCTATCATCCCGTATCTTCTCCCCATCTCCCCATCTCCCCATCTCCAAATCTCCCATCTCTCCATCTCCCCATCTCCCCATCTCACCATATCGTTTCTATTTTATAAAAATTCAACCTTCCCCTATCTTCCCCTATCATCCCCTATCATCAACTATCATCCCCTATCTACCCCTATCTTAAATTACCATATCTTTTTCTATTTTATAATATTCAACCTTCCCTATCTACCCCTATCATCCCCTATCATCAACTATCATCCCCTATCTTCCCCTATCTTAAATTACAATATCTTTTCTATTTTATAAAATTCAACCTTCCCCTATCTTCCCCTATCATCCCATATCACCCCCTATCATCCCCTATCTTCTCCCCATCTCCCCATCTCCCCATCTCCAAATCTCCCATCTCCCCATCTCCCCATCTCCCCATCTCACCATATCGTTTCTATTTTATAAAAATTCAACCTTCCCCTATCTTCCCCTATCATCAACTATCATCCCCTATCTACCCCTATCTTAAATTACCATATCTTTTTCTATTTTATAATATTCAACCTTCCCTATCTACCCCTATCATCCCCTATCATCAACTATCATCCCCTATCTTCCCCTATCTTAAATTACAATATCTTTTCTATTTTATAAAATTCAACCTTCCCCTATCTTCCCCTATCATCCCATATCACCCCCTATCATCCCGTATCTTCTCCCCATCTCCCCATCTCCCCATCTCCCCATCTCCCCATCTCACCATATCGTTTCTATTTTATAAAAATTCAACCTTCCCCTATCTTCCCCTATCATCCCCTATCATCAACTATCATCCCCTATCTACCCCTATCTTAAATTACCATATCTTTTTCTATTTTATAATATTCAACCTTCCCTATCTACCCCTATCATCCCCTATCATCAACTATCATTCCCTATCTTCCCCTATCTTAAATTACAATATCTTTTCTTTTTTATAAAATTCAACCTTCCCCTATCTTCCCCTATCATCCCATATCACCCCCTATCATCTCCTATCTTCTCCCCATCTCCCCATCTCCCCATCTCCCCATCTCCCCATCTCCCCATCTCCCCATCTCCCCATCTCCCCATCTCCCAATCTCCCCATCTCCCCATCTCCCCATCTCCAAATCTCCCATCTCCCCATCTCCCCATCTCCCCATCTCACCATCTCTCCCCATCTCCCCATCTCCCCATCTCTCCCCATCTCCCCATCTCCCCATCTCTCCCCATCTCCCCATCTCCCCATCTCTCCCCATCTCCCCATCTCCCCATCTCTCCCCATCTCCCCATCTCCCCATCTCTCCCCATCTCCCTATCTCCCCATCTCTCCCCATCTCCCCATCTCCCCATCTCTCCCCATCTCCCCATCTCCCCATCTCTCCCCATCTCCCCATCTCCCCATCTCTCCCCATCTCCCCATCTCCCCATCTCTCCCCATCTCCCCATCTCCCCATCTCTCCCCATCTCCCCATCTCTCCCCATCTCCCCATCTCTCCCCCATCTCCCCATCTCCCCATCTCTCCCCACTTCCCCATCTCCCCATCTCCCCATCTCTCCCCACTTCCCCATCTCTCCCCACTTCCCCATCTCCCCATCTCCCCATCTCTCCCCACTTCCCCATCTCTCCCCACTTCCCCATCTCCCCATCTCCCCATCACTCCCCACTTCCCCATCTCTCCCCACTTCCCCATCTCCCCATCTCCCCATCTCTCCCCACTTCCCCATCTCCCCATCTCTCCCCACTTCCCCATCTCCCCACTTCCCCACTTCCCCATCTCCCCACTTCCCCATCTCCCCATCTCCCCACTTCCCCATCTCCCCATCTCTCAATCTCCCCATCTCCCCATCTCCCCATCTCTCCATCTCCCCATCTCCCCATCTCCCCACTTCCCCATCTCCCCACTTCCCCACTTCCCCACTTCCCCACTTTCCCATCTCCCATCTCCCCATCTCCCCATCTCCCCATCTCACCATATCGTTTCTATTTTATAAAAATTCAACCTTCCCCTATCTTCCCCTATCATCCCCTATCATCAACTATCATCCCCTATCTACCCCTATCTTAAATTACCATATCTTTTTCTATTTTATAATATTCAACCTTCCCTATCTACCCCTATCATCCCCTATCATCAACTATCATCCCCTATCTTCCCCTATCTTAAATTACAATATCTTTTCTATTTTATAAAATTCAACCTTCCCCTATCTTCCCCTATCATCCCATATCACCCCCTATCATCCCCTATCTTCCCCTATCTTCCCCTTTCTAAAATTACCATACCGTATCTATTTTTAAAAAAATCAACCTTCACCTATCTTCCCCTATCATCCCCTATCATCCCCTATCATCAACTATCATCCCCTATCTACCCCTATCTTAAATTACCATATCTTTTTCTATTTTATAAAATTCAACCTTCCCTATCTACCCCTATCATCCCCTATCATCAACTATCATCCCCTATCTTCCCCTATCTTAAATTACAATATCTTTTCTATTTTATAAAATTCAACCTTCCCCTATCTTCCCCTATCATCCCATATCACCCCCTATCATCCCCTATCTTCTCCCCATCTCCCCATCTCCCCATCTCCCCATCTCCCCATCTCCCCATCTCCCCATCTCCCCATCTCCCCATCTCCCCATCTCCAAATCTCCCATCTCCCCATCTCCCCATCTCCCCATCTCACCATATCGTTTCTATTTTATAAAAATTCAACCTTCCCCTATCTTCCCCTATCATCCCCTATCATCAACTATCATCCCCTATCTACCCCTATCTTAAATTACCATATCTTTTTCTATTTTATAATATTCAACCTTCCCTATCTACCCCTATCATCCCCTATCATCAACTATCATCCCCTATCTTCCCCTATCTTAAATTACAATATCTTTTCTATTTTATAAAATTCAACCTTCCCCTATCTTCCCCTATCATCCCATATCACCCCCTATCATCCCCTATCTTCCCCTATCTTCCCCTTTCTAAAATTACCATACCGTATCTATTTAAAAAAAAATCAACCTTCACCTATCTTCCCCTATCATCCCCTATCATCCCCTATCATCAACTATCATCCCCTATCTACCCCTATCTTAAATTACCATATCTTTTTCTATTTTATAAAATTCAACCTTCCCTATCTACCCCTATCACCCCCTATCATCAACTTTCCCTCTCTCTTCCCTCATCATTCCCTCTCTCTTCCCTCATCATTCCCTCTCTCTTCCCTCATTCCCTCTCTCTTCCCTCATTCCCTCTCTCTTCCCTCATTCCCTCTCTCTTCCCTCATTCCCTCTCTCTTCCCTCATTCCCTCTCTCTTCCCTCATTCCCTCTCTCTTCCCTCAGATTCCCTCTCTCTTCCCTCACTCGGCATGGTGACCTCCTCTCTACTCTGAGTACTAAAGTGAACTCTTCTCTACCCGTGCTGTGATCCCTGTGCCGGGGAGCTTATGATAATTCAATCGGCACCCAAATAGGTTATGTTTTCTAACCTTAGGAATCGTATCTCTCCTAGTCCTAATTCAGCTCCTACGACTCCATCGTTGTCGAAGAAAAGGAGGTTAGAAGAAGGATGCCTTACTATGGAGGAGCTCACAGTGATGATAGTCAAGATGAGGTCTCAGCTCGATCGTCAGGAGGACGAGCTTGTCGCACAGAAAGAGATCTGTACTCAACTGCACAAAGAGGTGGGCATACTTCGATCTCAGTTGGCCACTAGTCAAAAGCCAGATGAGGTCTGTCAAAGCCACGATGACTCCATGCACACCTGTATCGGTTCAGATAGTAATAGTCGTGTCCATTCCTCCCCTCCTGTACCTAATGCACCTCAACCGAATACGCCACCGAATGGTCCTCCCCTTGAGAATACAACAGATCTTGAAAGAAGCATAGTAATTGCTAGGATGCCAATTGATCGAACCCTATCTGATCTTGAACAAGTGAAGGCTGATTATGAAAATGTATGTCAAATAAGTGGCATCATTGGATTCCCTGTACTTCCACTTGCTGTCTACCGTATGCCGGTTAGTCAACCATCTGCTGGATTCAATCGTCTCCTCAAGGTACTCATGCCTACGAGAGCTCATGCACGACTCTTCCTATCAAACTGGAGGAAAGCCCTGGAAGATCCTCGTTTCAATGATATTTATGTACGTGAATCGATTGCTGATCCAAAGGATAGAAAGAAGACTCCCCCAAGTAGATTTGCTGTAAGAAAGGAACCAGTCCCTAATCGATCAATAAACAATAGAAGAAGAGAAAGAAGAGACTCTCACTATACCAATCGATCATCTCATCCCATTCCCAATTTCAATAGACCAAATAGATCATATCCCCTTCCTACTCCTCTTCAAGATTATCGTGCACCATTCCCAATCAATACTACAAACATGAATCCCTCGTCCACCATGCCTATATACAGTAATCCCATGCATACACCGTACCCATTCTCACAGCCACATTCTCTCAATACACCCTTCATGTCTCATATTAACCAATACGGTTGCCCCCCACATCTAGGTGCTCAGGGAAACTGGTAAATGTTCGCCGGTTTAATAAATACTCAGATGGAAACTCAAAGTCAATTGATCTTTCTGCCATTACAGCCAATTGCCGCTCGATAAAGAATAAGCTGCCTTACCTCTCTCAGATTCTCTCCCACAATCATTCAATCATCTGCCTTACGGAAACATGGCTCGGCCCTTCTTTTCCCAACTCCTTATTACTTGATTCGTATCACCAAACTTACAATGTTTATCGTAGAGATAGAAACATGAATGGTGGAGGTGTAGCCATCATCATCCACTCTTCAATCAGTGCTGTACAAATAGCTAGTGAGGTAGTAAAGGGCTCCCATGAATTAGCTGCCGTAGATGTCGATATAAATGGTGATCTACTAAGAATCATATGTGCATACCGTAATCCGAAAGCGAATGCATCCCATACGGATTCACTCATAAAATCGATAACTGATCTTTGCTCTTGCGCCCAACCATCCATAATTACTGGTGATTTAAACTTTCCTGATATTAATTGGGGAGAGTTCCCTATGCCACAAACGGTTGCCCCCTCCTCTCAATCATTTCTTGATTTTTGTAATACATTAAAGCTCGCTCAGTTGGTTAAAGATCCGACCCACATACACGGAAATACATTAGATCTCGTGCTTTGTAATCACCCTAACCTAATAAGACAAATCAATGTTGGCCCGCCGTTTTGTAAGTCTGATCATTATACAATTGATTTCAAGATATCTGTGGAACACTCTGTTCCTTCATTTGTATTGAAAAGAGACTACAGAAAGGCGAATTACGATCTCATTAATGTACAATTAGCAAATGTTGACTGGACAGGTTTATTCTCTACAATAGTGGGAGTAGATCAAATGTATGACATATTGCTAAAATTAATTCAAAAATCGATAGATATCCATGTACCATGGACTAGAATAAATGTTACCCATGGGAAACTCCCTCCCCATATCGAAAGACTCTTGCATAGAAGGTTTTGTGCTTGGCAGAAATCAATCAATAGCAAGGACCCCCTTGATAGTCATAATTTTGAACAACTAAATAAGGAATTCAGAAAAGAATTGGATAGATACCAGAAAACCATAGAACGGAAAATAATCGATAGCGAAGATAGTAATAAGTTCTTTCGATATATGAAGCGCTGCTCAAATAAAGAGAAAGGAGTTGAGGGACTTAAGGACAAAAATGGCCTTCTCATTATGGATGACTTAGGTAAAGCTAACCTACTTGCAAATGCGTTTGCGGGTGTATTCACTGTTGATAATGGTACACTACCCCAACTTTCACAACTCCCAACTTTTGGCAATTATCAAGAACCACTGTTTATTCGACATGAAATATGTGCCCTAATTGAAAAATGGAAGCGCTCTTCCTGTCGTACTCCAGAGAATATAGATCTCTCATTCATTAAGAAAATAGCCGTACCAATAGCTGAACCACTAGAAATAATCTTTCGTTATTCCTTTGAAACAGGGGTGGTTCCTTCCCCCTGGCGTCATTCCATCATTACCCCTGTCAAGAAATCACCACCTTTTTCGGACCCACTAAACTATAGACCAATTTCTATTACCTCTTTCTTCTGTAGAATATTTGAGCGTCTGTTATGCAAATCAATAATTACTCATTGTGAATCGTTAGCAATATTCCCAGATGAACAATATGGTTTCAGACAGAAAAGATCGCGCGAAATGCAAATGTTGGAAGTATTAGAGCATTGGACTTCTTCTATCAGCGAAGGAAAACCGGTTGATGTAATATATTTTGACTTTGCAAAAGCTTTCGATAGAGTTTCTCATGCTAAACTCCAAATGAAACTTGGAACCATTGGATTGTCGGATAAGACTGTTAACTGGATATTCACCTATTTAAGTAATCGATCCTTCCAGGTTAGAGTCCGTGAAAAGCTATCACATTCACTTAGTGTTACAAGCGGTGTCCCACAGGGCTCCGTTTTGGGTCCGCTTCTTTTCCTCATATATACCTCGGAAATTCCTTCACTAGCCCAACAAAACGGAGTTGTAGCTAGAATGTACGCAGATGATATAAAAATTTATCGCTCTTTTGAAGCTGGTGATTCCCCGTTACACCTACAAACATCAATCGATACCATTGTAAAATGGTCCGATGAGTGGCAACTTCCACTTGCTGCGCACAAATGTAATTCATTACACCTAGGTAGATCTAACCCTAAGCGAAAATACAACATCGGAACTGCAACTCTTGAGCAGAAGGACATGGTTAGAGATCTCGGTTTCCTCATTCAGAAAACCCTAACATTCTCCGCCCATAGCAGACAAACAGCTTCAAAGGCGAAAACTGCATGCCACATAATCCTTAGAGCTCTTCGCACCAAAAATGTAGCCATTCTACTAAAAACATATTCAATCTATATCAGACCCATACTTGAAAGTGCATCTACAGTTTTTAATCCATACCAAAAAGGTGACAAAAAGATCTTAGAACGAGTACAGAATTATTTCACTAGACGAGTATTCAAGCGCTGTTTTAATGCAGCGTGGGATTCAATGCCGAAAGTTTCCCTTAGGAATAAACAACTAAACTTAGATACTCTAGAAAAGCGTAGAGAAGAAATAGATATCAAAGCTGCCATGAAATTTATCAGAGGTAAATATAGGATCTCAAATTTAAAACCTCACTACTTTCGCCCCTATATCACTCATAATGGTCTAAATTTCAACAATCCAGGCTCACGATTTCATTACAGGCATAATAGCTTCTTTCCTAGAGCGGCAAGGCTCCTCGTACAACCGAAAAACCGAATTACTTTCAGTTTCCCTGAGTTAAATTGACAAGATATTTGCCCTATCCCCATAGACCTATGTCCATTATTCAACCTCCACGTTTGTTTTGTTGTTGTGTGTTCATCATTCTTTTAAATTTATTTATCTATTATTATTTACCGTGTTTTCTTGTAAAACGCATAAATTTATTATTATAACTATCATCCCCTATCTTCCCCTATCATAAATTACCATATCTTTTTCTATTTTATAATATTCAACCTTCCCTATCTACCCCTATCATCCCCTATCATCAACTATCATCCCCTATCTTCCCCTATCTTAAATTACAATATCTTTTCTATTTTATAAAATTCAACCTTCCCCTATCTTCCCCTATCATCCCATATCACCCCTTATGATCCCCTATCTTCCCCTATCTTCCCCTTTCTAAAATTACCATACCGTATCTATTTAAAAAAAAATCAACCTTCACCTATCTTCCCCTATCATCCCCTATCATCCCCTATCATCAACTATCATCCCCTATCTACCCCTATCTTAAATTACCATATCTTTTTCTATTTTATAAAATTCAACCTTCCCCTATCTTCCCCTATCATCCCATATCACCCCCTATCATCCCCTATCTTCTCCCCATCTCCCCATCTCCCCATCTCCTTATCTCCCCATCTCCCCATCTCCCCATCTCCCCATCTCCCCATCTCCCCATCTCCCCATCTCCCCATCTCCCCATCTTCATAGTTGTTGAATTTCACTTCTTATTTTCTGTTAAATGAAGATAAATCTGACATTTAAAAACTTGAAACCGTTTCAGTGCTAGATCAGTGATAGAGTGGCCAGATGATCAGACGAGATCGATGGGCAGAGACGCATAGAGTCATCGCGCGCGCACTGAACTCGATTTAGCACCACTATTCAGACGGGTTGGGGGCGGGATAACTTCACTGAAAATATATTAAAATTTAAAAAAAATAATAATTTAGATAAAATAAAGACTTTAAATGACTCTAATAATTTTATTGACATAGATTTCATATGGAAAAGTCAAAATATATGCGAAAGATATAGTATACAGGACTTTCTTCTAGTCTGTCTATAATCAGTGGCCAGTTTTAAGAATCAGAGGTTGGTATCTTTCCTTCCCCATACCCAGGTCACTAACTATGTGCCTCTTTCTCTTTACATGCGACCGTAATATCCCACATAGGTCAACTTTCATCTCAATACATTCGCTTTCATCTAAAATTCGTTTATTCTTTTCTTAATTGGATTAATAACACCTCTGAATGAAACTCCAATGTCATTTTCCATAAAAATCAGCAAAGAAAGAATGAGGGAAAATATGGAAAAATCTACTACAATTCTGTAATATCTCCTGCTTGTGTCATTTTCTTTCGGTTTGACAGTTTATAAAGATGTTCGGAATTGATATCATCACTTTTATCAAAGATAAGGCCAATCAATATTTGTTCTCTACACGGAATACTCTTTAATATATTCATCGAATTCCCTTAATTAGCATAATTGAAATTGAGAAAGTAGCGTGAATTCCCCGTATTTTGTATTGTATTGCAATTGATAAATTAACGCGATTTCGTCGTAATCGTGGGAACATTCAACTTATGACCACAACCTTTTTTATCGTTATTCCTCGAGCCCTCCTGATTGTTCTTTGATCTTTGAAACTATCAATGAGCTAAATCAGTGCAGACTAAATAAATCTCCCCATCTCCCCATCTCCCCATCTCCCCATCTCCCAATCTCCCAATCTCCCCATCTCCCCATCTCCCCATATATCTCCCCATCTCCCCATCTCCCCATCTCCCCATCTCCCCATCTCCCCATCTCCCCATCTCCCCATCTCCCCATCTCCCCATCTCCCCATCTCCCCATCTCCCCATCTCCCCATCTCCCGATCTCCCCATCTCCCCATCTCCCCATCTCCCCATCTCCCCATCTCCCCATCTCCCCATCTTCATAGTTGTTGAATTTCACTTCTTATTTTCTGTTAAATGAAGATAAATCTGACATTTAAAAACTTGAAACCGTTTCAGTGCTAGATCAGTGATAGAGTGGCCAGATGATCAGACGAGATCGATGGGCAGAGACGCATAGAGTCATCGCGCGCGCACTGAACTCGATTTAGCACCACTATTCAGACGGGTTGGGGGCGGGGATAACTTCACTGAAAATATATTAAAATTTAAAAAAATAATAATTTAGATAAAATAAAGACTTTAAATGACTCTAATAATTTTATTGACACAGATTTCATATGGAAAAGTCAAAATATATGCGAAAGATATAGTATACAGGACTTTCTTCTAGTCTGTCTATAATCAGTGGCCAGTTTTAAGAATCAGAGGTTGGTATCTTTCCTTCCCCATACCCAGGTCACTAACTATGTGCCTCTTTCTCTTTACATGCGACCGTAATATCCCACATAGGTCAACTTTCATCTCAATACATTCGCTTTCATCTAAAATTCGTTTATTCTTTTCTTAATTGGATTAATAACACCTCTGAATGAAACTCCAATGTCATTTTCCATAAAAATCAGCAAAGAAAGAATGAGGAAAAATATGGAAAAATCTACTACAATTCTGTAATATCTCCTGCTTGTGTCATTTTCTTTCGGTTTGACAGTTTATAAAGATGTTCGGAATTGATATCATCACTTTTATCAAAGATAAGGCCAATCAATATTTGTTCTCTACACGGAATACTCTTTAATATATTCATCGAATTCCCTTAATTAGCATAATTGAAATTGAGAAAGTAGCGTGAATTCCCCGTATTTTGTATTGTATTGCAATTGATAAATTAACGCGATTTCGTCGTAATCGTGGGAACATTCAACTTATGAACACAACCTTTTTTATCGTTATTCCCTGAGCCCTCCTGATTGTTCTTTGATCTTTGAAACTATCAATGAGCTAAATCAGTGCAGACTAAATAAATCTCCCCATCTCCCCATCTCCCCGTCTCCCAATCTCCCAATCTCCCCATCTCCCCATCTCCCCATCTATCTCCCCATCTCCCCATCTCCCCATCTCCCCATCTCCCCATCTCCCCATCTCCCCATCTCCCCATCTCCCCATCTCCCCATCTCCCCATCTCCCCATCTCCCCATCTCCCCATCTCCCCATCTCCCCATCTCCACATCTCCCCATCTCCCCATCTCCCCATCTCCCCATCTCCCCATCTTCATAGTTGTTGAATTTCACTTCTTATTTTCTGTTAAATGAAGATAAATCTGACATTTAAAAACTTGAAACCGTTTCAGTGCTAGATCAGTGATAGAGTGGCCAGATGATCAGACGAGATCGATGGGCAGAGACGCATAGAGTCATCGCGCGCGCACTGAACTCGATTTAGCACCACTATTCAGACGGGTTGGTGGCGGGGATAACTTCACTGAAAATATATTAAAATTTAAAAAAATAATAATTTAGATAAAATAAAGACTTTAAATGACTCTAATAATTTTATTGACACAGATTTCATATGGAAAAGTCAAAATATATGCGAAAGATATAGTATACAGGACTTTCTTCTAGTCTGTCTATAATCAGTGGCCAGTTTTAAGAATCAGAGGTTGGTATCTTTCCTTCCCCATACCCAGGTCACTAACTATGTGCCTCTTTCTCTTTACATGCGACCGTAATATCCCACATAGGTCAACTTTCATCTCAATACATTCGCTTTCATCTAAAATTCGTTTATTCTTTTCTTAATTGGATTAATAACACCTCTGAATGAAACTCCATGTCATTTTCCATAAAAATCAGCAAAGAAAGAATGAGGAAAAATATGGAAAAATCTACTACAATTCTGTAATATCTCCTGCTTGTGTCATTTTCTTTCGGTTTGACAGTTTATAAAGATGTTCGGAATTGATCTCATCACTTTTATCAAAGATAAGGCCAATCAATATTTGTTCTCTACACGGAATACTCTTTAATATATTCATCGAATTCCCTTAATTAGCATAATTGAAATTGAGAAAGTAGCGTGAATTCCCCGTATTTTGTATTGTATTGCAATTGATAAATTAACGCGATTTCGTCGTAATCGTGGGAACATTCAACTTATGAACACAACCTTTTTTATCGTTATTCCCCGAGCCCTCCTGATTGTTCTTTGATCTTTGAAACTATCAATGAGCTAAATCAGTGCAGACTAAATAAATCTCCCCATCTCCCCATCTCCCCATCTCCCCATCTCCCAATCTCCCAATCTCCCCATCTCCCCATCTCCCCATCTATCTCCCCATCTCCCCATCTCCCCATCTCCCCATCTCCCCATCTCCCCATCTCCCCATCTCCCCATCTCCCCATCTCCCCATCTCCCCATCTCCCCATCTCCCCATCTCCCCATCTCCCCATCTCCCCATCTCCCCATCTCCCCATCTCCCCATCTTCATAGTTGTTGAATTTCACTTCTTATTTTCTGTTAAATGAAGATAAATCTGACATTTAAAAACTTGAAACCGTTTCAGTGCTAGATCAGTGATAGAGTGGCCAGATGATCAGACGAGATCGATGGGCAGAGACGCATAGAGTCATCGCGCGCGCACTGAACTCGATTTAGCACCACTATTCAGACGGGTTGGGGGCGGGGATAACTTCACTGAAAATATATTAAAATTTAAAAAATAATAATTTAGATAAAATAAAGACTTTAAATGACTCTAATAATTTTATTGACACAGATTTCATATGGAAAAGTCAAAATATATGCGAAAGATATAGTATACAGGACTTTCTTCTAGTCTGTCTATAATCAGTGGCCAGTTTTAAGAATCAGAGGTTGGTATCTTTCCTTCCCCATACCCAGGTCACTAACTATGTGCCTCTTTCTCTTTACATGCGACCGTAATATCCCACATAGGTCAACTTTCATCTCAATACATTCGCTTTCATCTAAAATTCGTTTATTCTTTTCTTAATTGGATTAATAACACCTCTGAATGAAACTCCAATGTCATTTTCCATAAAAATCAGCAAAGAAAGAATGAGGAAAAATATGGAAAAATCTACTACAATTCTGTAATATCTCCTGCTTGTGTCATTTTCTTTCGGTTTGACAGTTTATAAAGATGTTCGGAATTGATATCATCACTTTTATCAAAGATAAGGCCAATCAATATTTGTTCTCTACACGGAATACTCTTTAATATATTCATCGAATTCCCTTAATTAGCATAATTGAAATTGAGAAAGTAGCGTGAATTCCCCGTATTTTGTATTGTATTGCAATTGATAAATTAACGCGATTTCGTCGTAATCGTGGGAACATTCAACTTATGAACACAACCTTTTTTATCGTTATTCCCCGAGCCCTCCTGATTGTTCTTTGATCTTTGAAACTATCAATGAGCTAAATCAGTGCAGACTATATAAATCTCCCCATCTCCCCATCTCCCCATCTCCCCATCTCCCCATCTCCCAATCTCCCAATCTCCCCATCTCCCCATCTATCTCCCCATCTCCCCATCTCCCCATCTCCCCATCTCCCCATCTCCCCATCTCCCCATCTCCCCATCTCCCCATCTCCCAATCTCCCAATCTCCCCATCTCCCCATCTCCCCATCTCCCCATCTCCCCATCTCCTCATCTCCCCATCTCCCCATCTCCCCATCTCCCCATCTCCCCATCTCCCCATCTCCCCATCTCCCCATCTCCCCATCTCCCCATCTCCCCATCTCCCCATCCCCCCATCTCCCCATCTCCCCATCTCCCCATCTTCATAGTTGTTGAATTTCACTTCTTATTTTCTGTTAAATGAAGATAAATCTGACATTTAAAAACTTGAAACCGTTTCAGTGCTAGATCAGTGATAGAGTGACCAGATGATCAGACGAGATCGATGGGCAGAGACGCATAGAGTCATCGCGCGCGCACTGAACTCGATTTAGCACCACTATTCAGACGGGTTGGGGGCGGGGATAACTTCACTGAAAATATATTAAAATTTAAAAAATAATAATTTAGATAAAATAAAGACTTTAAATGACTCTAATAATTTTATTGACACAGATTTCATATGGAAAAGTCAAAATATATGCGAAAGATATAGTATACAGGACTTTCTTCTAGTCTGTCTATAATCAGTGGCCAGTTTTAAGAATCAGAGGTTGGTATCTTTCCTTCCCCATACCCAGGTCACTAACTATGTGCCTCTTTCTCTTTACATGCGACCGTAATATCCCACATAGGTCAACTTTCATCTCAATACATTCGCTTTCATCTAAAATTCGTTTATTCTTTTCTTAATTGGATTAATAACACCTCTGAATGAAACTCCAATGTCATTTTCCATAAAAATCAGCAAAGAAAGAATGAGGAAAAATATGGAAAAATCTACTACAATTCTGTAATATCTCCTGCTTGTGTCATTTTCTTTCGGTTTGACAGTTTATAAAGATGTTCGGAATTGATATCATCACTTTTATCAAAGATAAGGCCAATCAATATTTGTTCTCTACACGGAATACTCTTTAATATATTCATCGAATTCCCTTAATTAGCATAATTGAAATTGAGAAAGTAGCGTGAATTCTCCGTATTTTGTATTGTATTGCAATTGATAAATTAACGCGATTTCGTCGTAATCGTGGGAACATTCAACTTATGAACACAACCTTTTTTATCGTTATTCCCCGAGCCCTCCTGATTGTTCTTTGATCTTTGAAACTATCAATGAACTAAATCAGTGCAGACTAAATAAATCTCCCCATCTCCCCATCTCCCCATCTCCCCATCTCCCAATCTCCCAATCTCCCCATCTCCCCATCTCCCCATCTCCCCATCTCCCCATCTATCTCCCCATCTCCCCATCTCCCCATCTCCCCATCTCCCCATCTCCCCATCTCCCCATCTCCCCATCTCCCCATCTCCCCATCTCCCCATCTCCCCATCTCCCCATCTCCCCATCTCCCCATCTCCCCATCTCCCCATCTCCCCATCTCCCTATCTCCCCATCTCCCCATCTCCCCATCTCCCCATCTTCATAGTTGTTGAATTTCACTTCTTATTTTCTGCTAAATGAAGATAAATCTGACATTTAAAAACTTGAAACCGTTTCAGTGCTAGATCAGTGATAGAGTGGCCAGATGATCAGACGAGATCGATGGGCAGAGACGCATAGAGTCATCGCGCGCGCACTGAACTCGATTTAGCACCACTATTCAGACGGGTGGGGGGCGGGGATAACTTCACTGAAAATATATTAAAATTTAAAAAATAATAATTTAGATAAAATAAAGACTTTAAATGACTCTAATAATTTTATTGACACAGATTTCATATGGAAAAGTCAAAATATATGCGAAAGATATAGTATACAGGACTTTCTTCTAGTCTGTCTATAATCAGTGGCCAGTTTTAAGAATCAGAGGTTGGTATCTTTCCTTCCCCATACCCAGGTCACTAACTATGTGCCTCTCTCTCTTTACATGCGACCGTAATATCCCACATAGGTCAACTTTCATCTCAATACATTCGCTTACATCTAAAATTCGTTTATTCTTTTCTTAATTGGATTAATAACACCTCTGAATGAAACTCCAATGTCATTTTCCATAAAAATCAACAAAGAAAGAATGAGGAAAAATATGGAAAAATCTACTACAATTCTGTAATATCTCCTGCTTGTGTCATTTTCTTTCGGTTTGACAGTTTATAAAGATGTTCGGAATTGATATCATCACTTTTATCAAAGATAAGGCCAATCAATATTTGTTCTCTACACGGAATACTCTTTAATATATTCATCGAATTCCCTTAATTAGCATAATTGAAATTGAGAAAGTAGCGTGAATTCCCCGTATTTTGTATTGTATTGCAATTGACAAATTAACGCGATTTCGTCGTAATCGTGGGAACATTCAACTTATGAACACAACCTTTTTTATCGTTATTCCCCGAGCCCTCCTGATTGTTCTTTGATCTTTGAAACTATCAATGAGCTAAATCAGTGCAGACTAAATAAATCTCCCCATCTCCCCATCTCCCCATCTCCCCATCTCCCAATCTCCCAATCTCCCCATCTCCCCATCTCCCCATCTATCTCCCCATCTCCCCATCTCCCCATCTCCCCATCTCCCCATCTCCCCATCTCCCCATCTCCCCATCTCCCCATCTCCCCATCTCCCCATCTCCCCATCTCCCCATCTCCCCATCTCCCCATCTCCCCATCTCCCCATCTCCCCATCTCCCCATCTCCCCATCTCCCCATCTCCCCATCTCCCCATCTCCCCATCTCCCCATCTCCCCATCTCCCCATCTCCCCATCTCCCCATCTCCCCATCTTCATAGTTGTTGAATTTCACTTCTTATTTTCTGTTAAATGAAGATAAATCTGACATTTAAAAACTTGAAACCGTTTCAGTGCTAGATCAGTGATAGAGTGGCCAGATGATCAGACGAGATCGATGGGCAGAGACGCATAGAGTCATCGCGCGCGCACTGAACTCGATTTAGCACCACTATTCAGACGGGTGGGGGGCGGGGATAACTTCACTGAAAATATATTAAAATTTAAAAAAATAATAATTTAGATAAAATAAAGACTTTAAATGACTCTAATAATTTTAGATTTCATATGGAAAAGTCAAAATATATGCGAAAGATATAGTATACAGGACTTTCTTCTAGTCTGTCTATAATCAGTGGCCAGTTTTAAGAATCAGAGGTTGGTATCTTTCCTTCCCCATACCCAGGTCACTAACTATGTGCCTCTTTCTCTTTACATGCGACCGTAATATCCCACATAGGTCAACTTTCATCTCAATACATTCGCTTTCATCTAAAATTCGTTTATTCTTTTCTTAATTGGATTAATAACACCTCTGAATGAAACTCCAATGTCATTTTCCATAAAAATCAGCAAAGAAAGAATGAGGGAAAATATGGAAAAATCTACTACAATTCTGTAATATCTCCTGCTTGTGTCATTTTCTTTCGGTTTGACAGTTTATAAAGATGTTCGGAATTGATATCATCACTTTTATCAAAGATAAGGCCAATCAATATTTGTTCTCTACACGGAATACTCTTTAATATATTCATCGAATTCCCTTAATTAGCATAATTGAAATTGAGAAAGTAGCGTGAATTCCCCGTATTTTGTATTGTATTGCAATTGATAAATTAACGCGATTTCATCGTAATCGTGGGAACATTCAACTTATGAACACAACCTTTTTTATCGTTATTCCCCGAGCCCTCCTGATTGTTCTTTGATCTTTGAAACTATCAATGAGCTAAATCAGTGCAGACTAAATAAATCTCCCCATCTCCCCATCTCCCCATCTCCCCATCTCCCAATCTCCCAATCTCCCCATCTCCCCATCTCCCCATCTATCTCCCCATCTCCCCATCTCCCCATCTCCCCATCTCCCCATCTCCCCATCTCCCCATCTCCCCATCTCCCCATCTCCCCATCTCCCCATCTCCCCATCTCCCCATCTCCCCATCTCCCCATCTCCCCATCTCCCCATCTCCATCTCCCCATCTCCCCATCTCCCCATCTCCCCATCTCCCCACTTCCCCATCTCCCCACTTCCCCACTTCCCCACTTCCCCATCTCCCCACTTCCCCACTTCCCCATCTCCCCATCTCCCCATCTCCCCATCTCCCCATATCCCCATCTCCCCATCTCCCCATCTCCCCATCTCCCCATCTCCCCATCTCCCCATCTCCCCATCTCCCCATCTTCATAGTTGTTGAATTTCACTTCTTATTTTCTGCTAAATGAAGATAAATCTGACATTTAAAAACTTGAAACCGTTTCAGTGCTAGATCAGTGATAGAGTGGCCAGATGATCAGACGAGATCGATGGGCAGAGACGCATAGAGTCATCGCGCGCGCACTGAACTCGATTTAGCACCACTATTCAGACGGGTGGGGGGCGGGGATAACCTCACTGAAAATATATTAAAATTTAAAAAATAATAATTTAGATAAAATAAAGACTTTAAATGACTCTAATAATTTTATTTTATTGATATGGAAAAGTCAAAATATATGCGAAAGATATAGTATACAGGACTTTCTTCTAGTCTGTCTATAATCAGTGGCCAGTTTTAAGAATCAGAGGTTGGTATCTTTCCTTCCCCATACCCAGGTCACTAACTATGTGCCTCTTTCTCTTTACATGCGACCGTAATATCCCACATAGGTCAACTTTCATCTCAATACATTCGCTTTCATCTAAAATTCGTTTATTCTTTTCTTAATTGGATTAATAACACCTCTGAATGAAACTCCAATGTCATTTTCCATAAAAATCAGCAAAGAAAGAATGAGGGAAAATATGGAAAAATCTACTACAATTCTGTAATATCTCCTGCTTGTGTCATTTTCTTTCGATTTGACAGTTTATAAAGATGTTCGGAATTGATATCATCACTTTTATCAAAGATAAGGCCAATCAATATTTGTTCTCTACACGGAATACTCTTTAATATATTCATCGAATTCCCTTAATTAGCATAATTGAAATTGAGAAAGTAGCGTGAATTCCCCGTATTTTGTATTGTATTGCAATTGATAAATTAACGCGATTTCGTCGTAATCGTGGGAACATTCAACTTATGAACACAACCTTTTTTATCGTTATTCCCCGAGCCCTCCTGATTGTTCTTTGATCTTTGAAACTATCAATGAGCTAAATCAGTGCAGACTAAATAAATCTCCCCATCTCCCCATCTCCCCATCTCCCCATCTCCCAATCTCCCAATCTCCCCATCTCCCCATCTCCCCATCTCCCCATCTCCTCATCTCCCCATCTCCCAATCTCCCAATCTCCCCATCTCCCCATCTCCCCATCTCCCCATCTCCCCATCTCCCCATCTCCCCATCTCCCCATCTCCCCATCTCCCCATCTCCCCATCTCCCATCTCCCCATCTCCCCATCTCCCCATCTCCCCATCTCCCCATCTTCATAGTTGTTGAATTTCACTTCTTATTTTCTGCTAAATGAAGATAAATCTGACATTTAAAAACTTGAAACCGTTTCAGTGCTAGATCAGTGATAGAGTGGCCAGATGATCAGACGAGATCGATGGGCAGAGACGCATATAGTCATCGCGCGCGCACTGAACTCGATTTAGCACCACTATTCAGACGGGTGGGGGGCGGGGATAACTTCACTGAAAATATATTAAAATTTAAAAAATAATAATTTAGATAAAATAAAGACTTTAAATGACTCTAATAATTTTATTGACACAGATTTCATATGGAAAAGTCAAAATATATGCGAAAGATATAGTATACAGGACTTTCTTCTAGTCTGTCTATAATCAGTGGCCAGTTTTAAGAATCAGAGGTTGGTATCTTTCCTTCCCCATACCCAGGTCACTAACTATGTGCCTCTTTCTCTTTACATGCGACCGTAATATCCCACATAGGTCAACTTTCATCTCAATACATTCGCTTTCATCTAAAATTCGTTTATTCTTTTCTTAATTGGATTAATAACACCTCTGAATGAAACTCCAATGTCATTTTCCATAAAAATCAGCAAAGAAAGAATGAGGGAAAATATGGAAAAATCTACTACAATTCTGTAATATCTCCTGCTTGTGTCATTTTCTTTCGGTTTGACAGTTTATAAAGATGTTCGGAATTGATATCATCACTTTTATCAAAGATAAGGCCAATCAATATTTGTTCTCTACACGGAATACTCTTTAATATATTCATCGAATTCCCTTAATTAGCATAATTGAAATTGAGAAAGTAGCGTGAATTCCCCGTATTTTGTATTGTATTGCAATTGATAAATTAACGCGATTTCGTCGTAATCGTGGGAACATTCAACATCTCCCCATCTCCCCATCTCTCCCCATCTCCCCATCTCCCCATCTCCCCATCTCCCCATCTCCCCATCTATCTCCCCATCTCCCCATCTCCCCATCTCCCCATCTCTCCCCATCTCCCCATCTCCCCATCTCCCCATCTCCCCATCTCCCCATCTCCCCATCTCCCCATCTCCCCATCTCCCCATCTCCCCATCTCCCCATCTCCCCATCTCCCCATCTCCCCATCTCCCCATCTCCCCATCTCCCCATCTCTCCCCATCTCCCCATCTCCCCATCTCCCCATCTCCCCATCTCCCCATCTCTCCCATCTCCCCATCTCCCCATCTCCCCATCTCCCCATCTCTCCCCATCTCCCCATCTATCTCCCCATCTCCCCATCTCCCCATCTCCCCATCTCCCCATCTCCCCATCTCCCCATCTCCCCATCTCCCCATCTCCCCATCTCCCCATCTCTCCCCATCTCCCCATCTCCCCATCTCTCCCCATCTCCCCATCTCCCCATCTCCCCATCTCCCCATCTCCCCATCTATCTCCCCATCTCCCCATCTCCCCATCTATCTCCCCATCTCCCCATCTCCCCATCTATCTCCCCATCTCCCCATCTCTATCCCCCATCTCCCCATCTCCCCATCTATCTCCCATCTCCCCATCTCCCCATCTATCTCCCCATCTCCCCATCTCCCCATCTATCTCCCCATCTCCCCATCTCCCCATCTATCTCCCCATCTCCCCATCTCCCCATCTATCTCCCCATCTCCCCATCTCCCCATCTATCTCCCCATCTCCCCATCTCCCCATCTATCTCCCCATCTCCCCATCTCCCCATCTATCTCCCCATCTCCCCATCTCCCCATCTATCTCCCCATCTCCCCATCTCCCCATCTATCTCCCCATCTCCCCATCTCCCCATCTATCTCCCCATCTCCCCATCTCCCCATCTCCCCATCTCCCCATCTCCCCATCTCCCCATCTCCCCATCTCCCCATCTCCCCATCTCCCCATCTCCCCATCTCCCCATCTCCCCTCCCCATCTCCCCATCTCCCCATCTATCTCCCCATCTCCCCATCTCCCCATCTCCCCATCTCCCCATCTCCCCATCTCCCCATCTCCCCATCTCCCCATCTCCCCATCTCCCCATCTATCTCCCCATCTCCCCATCTCCCCATCTCCCCATCTCCCCATCTCCCCATCTCCCCATCTCCCCATCTCCCCATCTCCCCATCTCCCCATCTCCCCATCTCCCCATCTCCCCATCTCCCCATCTCTCCCATCTCCCCATCTCCCCATCTCCCCATCTCCCCATCTCCCCATCTCCCCATCTCCCCATCTATCTCCCCATCTCCCCATCTCCCCATCTCCCCATCTCCCCATCTCCCCATCTCCCCATCTATCTCCCCATCTCCCCATCTCCCCATCTCCCCATCTATCTCCCCTCCCATCTCCCCATCTCCCCATCTCTCCCATCTATCTCCCCATCTCCCCATCTCCCCATCTCCCCATCTCTCCCATCTCCCCATCTCCCCATCTATCTCCCCATC